>CM069133.1:76708662-79108662 GCA_035221665.1 Okamejei kenojei
AAAAGAGGCAGAGCATAGATTAAAGGCTAAATGGATTGACAAAGTGTATCATTCTTCTTTCACACAAATCTAGAGGTGGAGCAATATTAATTTGTAAAGGCACTTCATTTAAACATACAACAACTATAACTGATAGTGATGGTAGATATATTATTGTAATAGGGGAATTATACACACAAAAAATGATTTTAGTCTATGTATATGGCCCAAATTATTACAGCCCACAGTTTAAAAAAAAAAAATTTAATACTGTCCCAGAATTATCACAACACAACCTAATAATTGGAGGAGATTTAAATTGTACACTAGATCCTTATTTGGACAGATCATCAAAACAATGGAAAATTAAATCGCATTCCAGTGATCTAATAAATGCATACACAGCTACTAGTGTATCTGATACTAGTAATATTAAAGATGTTTGGAGAATGCAAAACCCAGCTGGATGAGAATATTCATTTTACTCACCTGTGCATAAAACTTATTCAAGAATAGATTATTTTTTGGTAGATTTAAAACTTATCCCATTCACTTATAATTCAAAAATATCATAATATTATAATCTCAGATCATGCACCTTTAACTTTTATGATGAAAATAACTGGTAAAACGGAAAAACAGGGACAATGGAGATTTAACCCACAAATTTTAAAAGACAAAATAACTCAAGAATACATAACAAACCAGATTACGATTATCTTTGAAATAAATGATAAGCCAGAAATACCTTCATCCCTACTATGGGAAACTTTTAAAGTGTATGTTCGGGGAATTATGATATCCTCTCAAGCATTTTATAATAAAGAGAATAGGAGGGAACAGGCATTGGAAAAGGAGATCAAACAATTAGACAGGGAGAAAACGTTGCTAACCCAACCATGATAAAACATAATAAAATCTTTGCATTGAAATATCAATTAAATAAAATACAGTCAGATCAAGTTGTAAAACTCTACCAATATACTAAACAAATACAATTTGAATTCGGAGATAAACCACAAACATTATTGGCTCGTCAATTACGAAAATTGAGGGAGAAAAATTAATCCAGAGGATTAAATCAGACAAAGGAGAATTACTAGTACAAACTAAAGATATAAATGAGAGATTTTTGCAATATTATAAAACTCTATATTCAGCCAAAAACGACAGAAAATCGGACAGGAATAGAAACAATTAAAAAAAATTGTAATCTAAAAGGACTGGATTCAGAAAATAGAGAATCACTAAACGCTGAAATAACTACTAAAGAAATCGAAGAATCTATTAGGTCATTAAAAAATGGTAAAACTCCAGGACCGGATGGTATTGGATTGGAATTATATAAAACATTCTATGATATGATGGCACCACGTTTGAAGACACTTTATGAATACATTTATGCACAACAGAAATTACCAGAAACATTAAATGAATCTATTATAACGCTCATACCTAAATCAGATAAAGATCTGGATGATCCAGGGTCGTATAGAGCCATAGCTCTTTTAAATACTGATCAAAAATTATTAACCAAAATACTAGCACAAAGACTAAATAGTGATTAATAAAGTAATTCATTCAGATCAAACAGGATTTATACCAAAACGATACTCCTCATGTAACCTGAGACGATTATTCAATATTGTATACGCGAAAAGAGATATTAATAAAGATTTAGCAATTATTTCATTAGATGCAGAGATTGCTTTTGATCAGGTTGAATGGTCTTATTTATTTTCAGTTATGGAAACTTTTCAGTTGGGAGAGAAGATTATAACATGGGTTAAACGACTATATACCAAGCCAACAGCTAGAATATTAACAAATCAAATGTTATCAACTAAATTTAATTTAGTCCGAGGCTGTAGACAAGGTTGTCCTCTATCCCCACTACTGTTCGCACTGGCAATTGAAACATTAGCAGAACACGTGAGATCACATCCTGAAATATACGGGAACGAAACCAAAGAAACTGAAAATAAAATCTATTTATACGCAGATGATGTATTACTTTATATTACAAAGCCTGAAACTAGTATTACTAATTTATTAGATTTAATAACTCAATTTGGATTGTTTTCAGGATATAGAATTAATTGGAATAAAAGTGAACTTATGCCAATAATGGGAAATAACTCATATACTACACCAATTTCCTTTTAAGATAGCAAATGAAAAAATCAAATATCTTGCAATTCATGTAACAAAAAGATATGATTCTTTATTTAAATCTAATTTCCCAACCCTATTGAATAAACTACTTAAGAATATCCTATATTGGAAAATATTACCAATTTCAATGCTGGGTAGAATTAATGCGATAACAATGATTTTTCTTCTGAAATTATACCCGTTTCAACTGATCCCGATATACATCTACCTACATTTTTTTTTAAGAAAGTGGACTCTATAGTTACCAATTTTATTTTGGATTATAAGAGCCATAGAATAAATAAAAACATCTATGTAAATCAAAAATAAATGGAGGTTTTGCATTGCCTAATTTTATGTTTTATTACTGGGCAGTTAATATTAAAAATATGATTTTTTGGTTGGAACAATTAGATAAACAGCCAAACTGATTAAAAATGGAAAAGGAAGATTGTTTACCTTTCAAAATTAGCTCGATTTTATTTGCCAATACTAAAATACATAAGAAAATTTATAGAGGAATTCCAATAATAGAAAGTGGGATACGTATCTCGAAACAATTAAAGAAAACATTAAAATTAGAAAGTATACCAATGGCTCTTCACATTGTAAACAACATTACTTTTAAACTTTCAATGATGGATAAAGGTTTTTTTAAATGGAAGAACTATGGAATAAATAAGATGGGTGATCTCTACAGGGAAAGTCTCTTTCTTTCATTTCAGGAATTACAACAGAATTACAGATTACACTCAAAAGAGTACTTTAGATATCTACAAATTAGAGATTGTTAAATCAAACATACAGGATTTTAGAAATAGAAAGACAGAAATTTTAGATGAATGTCTAAATAAATATCCAAATACAGAAAAACTAATATCATATTTATAATATTTTATTGGAAAAAGATTTACCAAACTTGGAAATATATAGGCAAGCATGGGAAAATGAATTAGGTCAAACAATTAGTGTAGAAGTACGGAATGAAAGTTTACAACATATACACTACTGCTCATTAAATGCCAGACATTCTTTGATACAATTTAAAGTTTTACATAGATTACACTTTTCAAAATCCAAATTAAACAGAATTTTTTCAAATGTTTCTGCTATATGTGATAAATGTCAGCATTTAGAAGCTAATCTAACGCATTCATTCACAAAATGTATAAAAATTACTAACTTTTGGATAGAAATTTTTAAGATAATCTCGAATGTAGTTGATGCAAATCTGACCAGACTCAAAATTAATCATATTAGGAATATTAGAAACGGATCAACTACTAACACAGCAAATATTTTTTATCGATTATAGTTTAATAATTGATAAAAAATTAATATTAAGATTTTGGAAAGGTCCTACATCCCCCACAATCAAAATGTGGATTACAGAAATGTTGGAGACACTTCATCTGGAAAGATTAAGACTGGTCCTTTTGGACAAGCTAGATCAATTCAGAGGAATATGGTCTCCATTTATTGAGTATTTAAAGGGTCAAGGTGGTCCGGTTCGAGGGCCTGACTGAAACCTGAATGAAGGAATAGATGAAGAACTATATATAATAGACCACGGATATATCTCCAATGATGAATAGCCTGCTTAATACTCCACTCATACATCAATTTTCTACTTTTATTTTATTTCTCTTTATTAATAAAGTATAGAAGTATAAATAAGAATGATCATAAACATTAAAAATATTAAGAATGTATGTGACGAATAATGTCTCTCTTTTTTGATTTTATGTTATTCCTTCTTAATATGTATTTACTTCTAATAAAAAATATTTTACACATTCCACTATAATTTGACCTCCCAAAATGCAACATTTCACATTTTATTGGAATAAACTCCATCTGCCATTTTTCTTCTCATATTTCCAACTGGTCTACATCCTGCTGAATCATTTGACAACGTTCTTCACAATCTACAACTGTCAATGTTTATGCTGTCTGCAAACTGAAGAATCAGCCTACTCACATTTAGGTACAAGTAATTTATATTTTTGGACCAGCAGAGTGGCAGAGAGTTGGAGCTGTTGCCTCGCCGCACCAGACACCCAGATTCGATCCTGACTATGGGTGCTGTCAGTACAAAGTTTGTACGATCCACGTGAGTTTTCTCCAGGTGCTCTGTTTCCTCCCACATTCAGATGTGCAGGCTTGTAGGTTATTTAGCTTCTGTAAATTGTCCCTAGTGTTTAGGATAGAACCAGTGAACGGGTGATCACTGATCAGTGCAGACTTGGTACACCGAAGAGACTGTTTCCATGTTGTATCTCTAAACTAAACTAGTTTAAATTTATCACAAACAACAGGTCTCAACATTCATCCTTGCAGAACACCACTGCTCACAGAGCTCCAGTCGGAAGAACGCACTTTTATCCCTATCCTTCTTCTTCAATGGCCAAACCAATTTTAAATCTTCACTGAATAGATTCCATGTGCAAAAATCTTATGGATCAGCCTACCGTTGTGAACATTTTATTAAAAATCAATGTGCACAGTACCCACGCCCCTTCCCTCATCAATCATTTTTGTCATCTTCTAAAAAAACTCAATTAAGCATTTTTTTTGAGCAGTCATTGGGAAAATTGCTGTGTTCTGCCATGTTCTCCAAGTGCTCTGTTTGTAGTTTTGGAGCCAACACCTTCAGCAAGGAGCTTGAGCAGTGAAAAAGTTAATGTATTTTATCTTTTTCCTCTTTAGCCTTATTCTAGTCAGGATGTCAGAGGGTAGTCATTTGCTCCTCTGGCAGGATGTGGGGGAAATCAGGGACACTTCCAGTGTCCACGATGACGATACTTGGGGGAAATGCTCCATCTGCAGCTGCTGATTGATGCATCGAGGAGCTGGGCTTACTGTTGGACTTACCCAGAAGTACCTGTGATGCCGAGAGTACCATAGATTGGAGTTTCCATGAGACGGCCATAACAAGGTGCAGGCTGCAGGTTGTTGGATGACCACCAAGAGAGATACAAGGGGTACGGTGGGATAGTTGATCTGCATTGAAAGGACACATCCCTCCCCCATGGCCATTTTGGATACTGAAGGGGGAGGGATGTGGCCTTTCAGAGCAGATCAACTACTGATGCACTGCAAAGAAGGGGGTATATCAGGGAGACCTCTAGGAACAGACGACTCAATAGAAGAGGGACAGACAGGAGATTCTGTGGCCACAAATGGATACCAAGATGGTGCTGTATGGCCTCTCGGATGCCATGGTAAAAGATATATCTGTGGAATTATAGAAAATTTACGAAGGAGAGGGTGAGCTATGAGAGGTTATTGTCCAAATTGATATGAACAACATTGGTAGAAAATGGATGAACTCCATTTTGTAATCTCTGGATTATTTCTGGTGCCTCATGCTAATGCACGTCAGTATAGGAAGGGAAGATGACCATGCGGGCTGAGAAGCTCGTGCAGGCTTTTTTGACCATTGCAATCACTTCTGGACAGAGGTGCCTTGCACAAGGGGACAGGTTACACCTAAATTGGAGGAGCAGCCAATAGCTAGGTGGGGAGATTTGCTAGACGTACTTGGAGGGTTTAAACAAGCCTACAGTGGGATGCGATCCGAAACATTACCAAGGCAAATACAGCAGTTAAAGAGAAGTAAATAAATAAATGCAATTGGTTTTCAACTCTCTTTTCTTGGTGCATGCATAGATTACATGGTTTTGCATTGGCGCAGCACAGTGGTGCAGTAGTAGATTTGCTGCCTAACAGCGTCAGAAACCCAGATTTGATCCCGACTATGGGTGCTGTGTTTATGGAGTTTGTACGTTCTCCCTGTGAGTTTTCTCTGGGTGCTCCAGTTTCCTCCCACACTCCAAAGATATACATGTTTGCAGGTTAATTATAAATTATCCCCAGTGTGTAGGATAATGTTAGTGTAGGGGGTGATCGCTGGTTGGCGCAAATCGATGGGATGAAGAGCCCGTTTCCACACTGCATCTCTAAACTAAATAATGGGATTGTAAGAGTGGGGAATTTTTACTTTCAAATATCAGCTTGGACTGTCATAGTGTTAAGGGCTTGGATGAGGTCAAATGTACAGTATTCAGGGAAATGTTCTCAAACAATATGTAAATAGTCAACTAGGAAAGGGGCAAAAACTAAACCACTTGTTGGGAAATAAGAAGCCTGCAGGAAAAGGGTCATTTGGTAAATGGGAGGCTTTTAAACGGGAGGTAGGGACGATTCAGAACTGGCGTGTTCCTGTCAGTGTCGGACAAGGCTGGCAGAGATAGGGAATGCAAATAACAAGAGATATTGAGGCTCTGATTAAGAGGATAGAGGCATATATCATGGGTAGGCAGCTGGAATCAAGTGAATCGATTAAGGACTATTAGGAAGTGCAGGATGACACTGGGGACAAAGCTGAAAAACCAGGAGAGCAAAAAAGACAAGATTTTGGCAGGCAAACTAAAGGAGAATCCAAAGAGATTCTTCAAGTATATAAAAGACAAAATCGTATCCAGGGAAAGAATAATCTCATTAGATGCGTGGCAGATGCAGCATAATATAGATACATGTGAGGTTATCCACTTTGGTGCAGAAACAAGGGGGTAGATAATTATCTCAATGGGGTTAGGTTAGGTAAGGGTGCAGCATGACCTGGGTGTCCTTGTACACCGGTCACTGAAAGTTGGCGTGCAGGTACAGCAGGCAGTGAAGGAAGCTAATGGAATGTTGGCCTTCATAACAAGAGGATTTCAGTATAGGAGTAAAGAGGTTGTTCTGCAGTTGTATAGGGTTCTGGTGAGACCACATCTGGAGTATTGTGTACATTTTTGGTCTCCTAATTTGAGGGATATCCTTGTGATTGAGGCAGTGCAGCGTAGGTTCACGAGACGGATCCCTGGAATGGCGGGACTGTCATATGAGGAAAGATTGAAAGGGCTGAGCTTGTATTCACTGGAGTTTAGAAGGATGAGGGGGTATCTTATAGAAACATATAAAATTATAAAAGGACTGGACAAGCTAGGTGCAGGAAAAATGTTCCCAATGTTGGGCAAGTCTAGAACCAGAGGCCATAGTCTTAGAATAAAGGGGAAGCCATTTAATACTGAGGTGAGAAAAAAAACGTTTTCACCCAGAGGATTGTGAATTTGTGGAATTCCCTGCGGTCAGTGGAGGTCAAATCATTGGATGGATTTAAGAGCGAGTTGGATAGATCTCGAGGGGCTAATGGAATCAAGGGATATGGGGAGATGGCAGGCACAGGTTATTGATTAGGGACGATCAGACATGATCACAATGAATGGCAGTGCTGGCTCGAAGGGCCAAATGGCCTCCTCCTGCACATATTTGCTATGTTTCTATGTAAGATCAATAAGATTAAGTGCGGAGCCACAGGAGATGGACAAGGAGTTAAATGAAAATTTCTCATCTGTACTTACCACAGAGAAAAATAGATCATAGATACAAGGGAAGTTGGGGAAGTCAATAGTGACATCTCAAAGAAAGTTTACATTATGAAACTGAGGTTCTGGGTGTCTTAAAGCACAACAAGCAAGATAAATGCCCAGTGTACGATAAAGTGTATCCTAGGACATTAGAGAAAACTGGAGAAAATAATTGTGTGGCCACTCGCAGAGATATTTGCATAATTGATGGAATTTAATTTGAATAAATATGAGCAGTTGCATTTTGGCAAAACAAACCACAGCACAACTTGCACAGCAAATGTTACAGCCCTGGTGACTGTGATGGAACAAAGATACCCAGCGGTGTAAGTTTCATTAACATGGTGACACAGGTAGACAGGGTGGTGAAACTAGTACTTGGCATGCTTGCCTGCATTGGCCAGGGTACCGAGTGCAGATCTGGGCCACCATGTTACAGCTGTACAATAAGTTGTTAAGGCCACATTTGAAATACTGTCTACCATTCTCGTCATCTTGTGATATTACATAGAAAATGTGCACACAGTATTTCACCAGATATGGATCTAAGCTATAACCCCTGCCCCATCCAGCCTGACCTTTGTTCTCTGCTGCGTAAGAGGATGAGGCAGGACAATATTGAGGTTTGTAAAATCCTGAGAGTACATACAAGGTGAATAGCCACAGTATCTTTCAAATGGATAGCAGTGTCTATAACTATAGGTTTAATATGAGAGGGAACAATTTAAAAGCGACCCGAGGGGCAGCATTTACAGACAAAGGGTGGTGTGTATGAAAACTGATCTGCTGCCAGAGGAAATGGTAGAGGCAGGTCCAATTATTGTTTTAAAAACACTTGGACAGGTACCTGGATAGGAAAAAAATGGAGGGATATAGACCAAATGCAGGTAAGTGGGACTAGTTTGGTTGGGCAACTTGTTTGACATGGATGAGTTGGGCAGAGGGGCCATGGAGGATAATGTTTGGTCAATGGCATGATGTTGGACTAATAAGTGGCATTTGAGGAACATGGGCCATTTCTTTAATAACCAAACACAATTTGGGTCTTAACAATGTGTTGCAATGTGAAGATTACAGCCATCTGAACAACATTGGGGTACTCTTGCAATAGTTATACACCCTGATGGTTGCTCTCACATTCCCAATTTATATTTGGATGGATGCTTTATTCACCTTGAAGTCTCCAAAGATTTAATGTATCTGATTTATTAGCATATGTTAGCATGGTGACATCACCGTACTTACATGGGGCCCAGGAAGGAGCGTTCACGTCATGGCCCTGTTTCCACCAATCCTTCCACCACCTCGCACAAGAAGTGACAAGACAGACACCATTGTATGCAGATGCCGAGAAGTGTTCAGCTCTGACTGAACAACTTCTCATACAGTGTGTGGACTTGATAAGAAGAACTGTACATAAATAATAACAAGTGTCCTGAAAGTGTCAATAACTTAACATACTTCCGTACCATTCTCACAAAGAATAATCGATCAACAGATGACGCGAGTTAGTCATAAAAATGACTGAAGTTTTTCTTCCCTTGGCTTTGCTACATTTTATCTTTTGACACCCAAAATGCAGATATGGTTTGGAGATTTGCCTTGCAAATCTGAAATCACCAAGAGCACCAGAATTGGGTATGGAGATGCAATCAGAATGCAATTGATCCCTGCCTTTGGTTTATAATAGTTAAAGAACACTGATTTACAGCAGCACTAAATTCAATGGTACCTTATTGTCGCATGGCACAGTGAAATTCCTTTTTGCATACAGTTCAATAAAATGATCTTACTATACATAGGCACACTCGTGCTTAAGTACAAGAGTGTAAGAATGATAGATTACACTAAAAAAGTACACAGTAGTCGCCATGTTTGTGAGATTCAAGTCCAAAGTTGTTAAAAAGGAAACCATGTGAAATATCAATAGATATTTAAGGCATAGATTCTTGATCAGTACGGGTTCAGAGATTATGGGGCGAACACAGCAAAATGGGGTTAGGAGGGAGAGATAGATCAGCCATGATTGAATGGCGGAGGAGACGTAGGCCAAATGGCCTAATTCTGCTCCTATCACTTATGACGTTATGAAAAGTTAAAGCTTGTGTTAAGTTCGATGAGGTCGAGTTCACTAATGGGAAATAGACATCAAATTTGGCAAGAGTATTATTTAAGCAATTTCCCAAACATCAGTTTGGGGTGTACACACCAAGGATATTAACACATGTTTATCATAATGAGGCAGATCTTGCTCCCAGGCTGCAAGCTGCTGGCAGACACAAGTTCTGAAACCCCACTGGAGTTAGCTTAAGCCAGCACAAAAACAGAAATGCTGTGAGAACTCAGTCAGTCAATCGGCATCTGTGCAAAGAGAAACCAATTAATGGTACAGATTTGTCCACGGTTAATGGTCCACAGATGCTGGCTGAGTTCTTCCAGATTTTTTCTTTTTGTTTTAGAATATGCAGTTTTATTTGATTTTGTAGCTTAATCCAGCAGTGAGAGTTCCACCACGCCACCAATGCCACACTCGAGTCCAATGTGACAAAAGAGACTTCAGGTCTCAGGACTCGCATAGGCTGGATCGACGGCTCATGTGTCACCAAATCATTGGAGCACTATAAGTTATTATAAATGATATTATAAGGATGCAGAAACCCCATTTCAATTCTGGGCCCCATGTGGCTAAGAAATTATGTAATGAACCTGCAACAATCAGATGAATTAGCAGCTTAAAAGATGGTAAGCACAAATTTAATTTGTAATATTTTTGGGGATTTGGGAAGAAACCAGAACACTGGGAGAAAGCCAACTCAGTCACAGAGAAAACATGTAAACTCCAGGCATATGTTTAAAATGCTTAAGGGCCTGTCCCATTTAGGTGACTTTTTAGGCGAGTGCAGGAAACTCTGCGCTCGCCTCATGATCGCCACAGGGTCACCACACGTTCGCTGGTGGTCTCTGGTGCGTCTCCTTCATGGTCACGAGGAGTTCCCGCATTCTGGAAACTAGTTGCGGCCTCAGCATGGTCGCCGCAAATTTTTCAACCAATTGGTCGCCATGGAGAAAATCGATACTTTTGTAGTCGTAGGTGCAGTGGTAGTAGGGTCGCCATGTAGTTGTAGGTAGTCGAGGTAGCCATAGGTAGTTTTAGTTAATCTCCTTTGCTGACCGGGCATTTTCATTGGCTCATTGGGAAAAACATAAGCAGAGTTTTCAGAATCAAGGAAAAGCGACCGATGATGTTAATTGCCCGCCAAACTTCACAGCTGTGTATCTCTGGCATATTAACAGTTGTCTGGTTCGTAAAGTGTCTCCACTCCTTCGCCATTCCTTCTCCTCCTCCCCACTTTTTTTATTTTAAAAGGACTTACCGTACACTGTGCTAGCCGCCTTGACCTTCCTGTTCATCGCAGTGTGTATTTGTATCACCTTGGCTTTGCACCGTGTGAATTTCAGACAGGTGTATGTGTGTTCGTGTTTGTGTGCATGTTCTTGTCTGTGTTCGACTCTTGACACTCGCTGTTTCACTTCCCGGTTTTTCAGCGAGTGTTACGAGCTTGTCACTCATCGGCAGTCTGCTGAAAAATCACCTAAGTGGGACAGGCCATTTAACATTCAACAGCGGTTTCAGAATGTTTGTGCAGACCAAAGACTTTCACAAACATTCAATATCAGTGACGGCAGGCAAGTTTTGGGGCTGTCAAGGGCTCTTTGTCAGCTCAGCTGGCTACATGTTGAGAGAGGACCTATGGTGGCATTTGACAACGTGCCACATAAGAGGTTGGTGCATAAACTAAAAGTCCAAAGATTCAGAGGAAATAGGTCAGCATGGATTGAAAACGAACTATTACATGGAACACAAATATTACCATATAACAATTACAGCACGGAAACAGTCCCTCTCGGACCTTCCAGTCCGTGCCGACCATTTATTTTCCCCTAGTCCCATCTACCTGCACTCAGACCATACCCCTCCATTCCCTTCCCGTCCATATACCTACCCACTTTACTTTTAAATGTTAAAATCAATCCTGCCTCCACCACTTCTGCTGGAAGCTCATTCCACACAAAAACCACTCTGAGTAAAGAAGTTCCTCTTCATGTTACCCCTAAACTTCTGTCCCTTAATTCTCATGTCATGCCCTCTTGTTTGAATCTTCCCTACCCTCAATGGGAAAAGCTTATCCACGTCAACTCTGAGATCTTTAAAATGATGAAAGGATTAGACAATCAAGTCCCCCCCTTAACCTTCTGTACTCCAAAGAATAAAGATCTAACTTGTTCAACCTTCCTCTGTAACTTAGTTGCTGGAACCCAGGCAACATTCTAGTAAATCTCCTCTGTACTCTCTCTATTTTGTTGATTTCCTTCCTATAATTAGGCGACCAAAATTGTACACCATACTCCAGAATTGGTCTTACCAATGCCTTGTACAATTTTAACATTACTTCCCTACTTCTATATTTAATGCTCTGATTTGTAAAGGCCAGCACACCAAAGGCTTTCTTTACCACCCTATCTACATGCAATTCCACCTTCTGGGAACTATGCACAGTTATTCCCACCCTCTGTTCCACAGCATTCGTCAATTCCCTACCATTTACCATGTACGTCCTATTTTGATTTGTCCTGCCAAGATGTAGCACTTCACACTTATCAGCATTAAACTCCATCTGCCACCTTTCAGCCCACTTTTCCAAATGGCCCAAATCTCTCTGTAGACTTTGAAAATCTACTTCATTATCCACAACACCACCGATCTTAGTATCATCTGCATACTTACTTACCCAATTTTCCACCCCATCATCCAGATCATTGATGTACATGACAAACAACAGTGGATCCAACACAGATCCCTGAGGCACCCCACGGGTCACTAGCTTCCAATCTGACAAACAGCCATCCACCATTACTCTCTGACATCTCCCATTCAGCCACTGTTGAATCCATCTTGCTACTCTGCTATTAACACCCAAAGATTGAACCTTCTTAACCAAACTTCCATGGGGAATCTTGTCAAAGGCCTTACTGAAATCCATATAGACAACATGCACTGCTTTACACTCATCAATTTCCCTAGTAACCTCTTCAAAAAATTCAAGAAGGCTTATCAAACATGACCTTTCCAGGCACAAATCCATATTCACTGTTCCTGATCGGACCCTGTTTATCCAGATGCTTATATATATCCTGTCAGGACCTGGAGACATACACTTTTATATTTTTCAAAAGTGTCAGTACTTCCTCCTCTTTGAATCTCATAATTTCCATAGCTACTCTACTTTTTTCCCTTACCTCAGAATTCAATATCCTTCTCCTTGGTGAATACCGAAGAAAATAAATTGTTCAATATCGCCCCCATCTTTTTGGCTCAGCAGATAGCTGTCCATTCTGGCTCTCTAATGGTCCAATTTTATCCCTTGTTATCCTTTTGCTATTAATATAGCTGTAGAAACTCTTTGGATTTACTTTCACCTTTCTTGGCGAAGCAACCTCATATCTTCTTTTAGCCTTTCTAATTTCTTTAAGATTCTTTTTACTCCTCTAGCACCTCATTTACTCCATGCCTCCCATAATTATTGTAGATATCTCTCTTTTTTTCAAAACAAGTGTCCAATTTCCATGAAAACCACGGCTCTTTCCAACTTTTACTATTTCTCTTCAACCGAATAGGGACATAAAGATTCTGTACTCTTACAATTTCCCCTTTAAATGTCCTCAATTTCTCTTCTACATCCTTCCCATAAAACAAAGTGTCCCAATTCACTCCTTTTAAATTCGTATGCATTCCCTCAATCAAAAATCTCTACCCTAGGTCCAGTTCTGACTCTCTCCATAATTATATTGAAACTAATTGTATTGTGATCACTGGTCCCGAAGTGCTCACCAACGCATACCTCCGTCACCTGACCTGCCTCATTTCCTAACAGGAGGTCCAGCACTGCCCCTTCTCTGGTCGATACCTCTATGCATTGCTGCAAAAAACTATCCTGCACACATTTTACAAACTCCAAAGCATCCAACCCATTTACAGAGGGGGATATTTCACCGATATAGATCATCTGGCATCTTGAGCAGCGGATGCAGTAGATGAGGTTGGAGGAGGTGCAGGTGAACCTTAGTCAGACCTGGAAGGACTGCTTGGGTCCCTGAAAGGAGTGGAGGGCAGGCGGAGGCTTGGCGATCGTTTCGTCAAACACCTCCGCTCAGTCCGCATTAATCACCCCGACCTCCCGGTGGCTCAGCACTTCAACTCCCCCTCCCATTCCGTATCCGACCTCTCGGTCCTGGGCCTCCTCGACGGCCAGAGTGAGCAACACCGCAAGTTGGAGGAACAGCACCTCATATTCCACTTGGGGTGTCTGCATCCTCTGGGCTTGAACATTGAATTTTTTCAATTCTGTTAACCCTTGCTGTCTCCTCCCCTTCCCACCTCTCCTTCAGCCCTCGGGCCCTGGCATCCCCTTTCTCTCTATCTCTCCCCCACCCTAGTCGCACTAGCTTCTCATTTTCACACAAACTGCTTACAATGGCTTGTTTCCTTTATCATCGATACTTTTTTGCATATCTTTCATTCATTTTTCTTTATCTCTCCACATCACCGTCTGTATCTCTCGTTTCCCCGATCCCTAACCAGCCAGAAGAAGGGTCTTGACCCGAAATGTCGCCTATCTCCTTCGCTCCTTAGATGCTGCTGCACCCGCTGAGTTTCTACAGCCTTTTGTGTACCCACAGCCCATTTACAGTATGTGTTTCCCAGTCTATTTTTGGAAAATTGAAATCTCCCACAATCACTACCTTGTGCTTACTAGTAATATCTGCTAACTCCTTACATATTTGCTCTTCCAATTCTCGCTCCCCATTTGGCGGTCTATAATACACCCCTAAAAGTGTTGCCACACCGCTCCCACTTCTCAGTTCCACCCAAATAGCCTCCCTAGACGAGCCCTCTAATCTATCCTGCCTATATCCTGCAACGAAATCCTGGAAAATTCAGTTTCCAATCACAGCCCTCCTGCAACCATGTTTCACTGATTGCCACAACATCATATTTCCAGGTGTCAATCCAGGCTCTACGTTCATCCACCTTTCTTACAATGCTCCTAGCATTAAAATATACACATTTTAGAAACCCACCATCCCTTATTCTCTGTCTGTTATCTTTTTCCTCTTTCTCGCCTACATTTTGGGTCCGAGTGCTTCCCTTCTCTGTCTCTTGTCCCACACCCTGTCCCCTAGCCCCCTCTGCCCGAGTCCCTCCCCCAGCCTTTCGAGTTTAAAGCCTCCCCAGTAGCCTTTGCAAATCTCCCTGCCAGGATACTGGTCCCCCTTGGGTTCAAGTGCAACCCGTCCTTTTTGTGCAGATCATGCCTTCCCCAAAAGAGGTCCCAGTGATCAAGAAACTTGAATCCCTGCCCACTGCACTAGTCCCTCAGTCACACATTTATCCTCCACCTCATTCCATTCCTACTCGCACTGTCACACGGCACAGGCAGTAATCCTGAAATTGTTACCCTTTTGGTCCTTCTCCTTAACTTTCCCCCCCAACTCCCTAAATTCTCCTTTCAGGACCTCTTCTCTTTTTCTGCCTATGTCATTGGTACCTATGTGTACCACCACATCAGGCTCCTCTCCCTCCCTTTTCAGAATCTTTTGGCCACATTCCAACACATCCGAGACCCTGGCACCAGGGAGGCAAACTACCATCCAGGTCTCCCGACTGCGTCCACAAAATCGCCCATCCGACCCCCTAACTATAGAGTCCCCTATTACAATTGCCCTCCTCTTTTTGCTACCCTTCTGAGCATCAGGGCTGGTCTCTGTGCCAGAGGCCCGGCCGCTTTGTATATAAATAGATGGGTAAAAGGCTTATTTTCAGGCAAGAGAGATGTAACTGGTGGAATATTTGCGGGATTGGCTCTTTGGGCATCAGTTGTTTACTATTTACATGAATGATCAGGAACATACTTTAAAGTCATTTAGCAAAGCAGTTTAGTTTAGTTTAGTGATGCAGCACAGAAACAGGTCCTTCGACCCACCGGGTCCATGCCAATGAGCGATCCCCGCTATTGCGAATCAACGCTATCCTACCAGGGACAACTTTCACATTTACCAAGCCAATTAACCTACAAAACTGTATGTCTTTGGAGTGTGGGTGGAAACCAAAGATCTTGGAGAGAACGTACAAACTCCGTACAGACAGCACCTTTAGTTGGGATAGAACCCGGGTCTCTGATGCTGCATTCGCTGTAGGGCAGCAACTCCACCACTGCGCCACCATAGTTAAATAGTAACTTTTTGTAAAGTGGCTATATGGTCTTCTTGGAATGTCAAAGTCATACAGTTACACAGCACGGAAACAGGTCTTTCAGCCAACTTGTCAATGTTGACCAAGTTGCCTAACTGAGCAAGTCCCACTTGAATGTGCCAAGCCCATCTCCCTCTAAAACTTTCCTATCTATGTACCTGCCCAAATGTCTTTTCATGTCAGGACCCTCCTTCAGGAAATATATGAAGAAGAATCCCAAACTAAAGCATCACCTGTCCATTTACACACACAGATGACCATTCCATTCCTAATTGGGAACCCATTCAGTTCCTCCGACATTTCATGTTTATAACATCATGATGTTATCATTTGTTGTGTGTTTGTTGTGACTATCACTAATCAGTCATCTCTCCAAATATAGATAGATCCAGTCTCTCAGAATCATCTCCAGTACCTTTCCTACCATTAATGATAGGCTCACAAGCCGAGAGTTTCATTGCTTGTCCTTGCAATCCTTCATAAATAAAAGCAAAATATTAGTCACCATCTTGTCCCCTGGTAGCTCATCCATGACCAACAAAGATACAACAACTTGTGCCAGGGACCAAGCAGTTTCTTATGTTGCTTTCCTTGATGTCCTAGGATACATTAGGTAGGTCCTGGGGATCTGTCAAAGTAATTCAAGATCACATTGCATTAAGGAAGCAGGTTTAAATGCACTACTGAGGTTTGTCAATCTCTTTTCCCCTGCAACAGAAAATGTATTTACCCCGTTAAGAGAAAAGGGTGAAAAAGAGTGCCCTATTTCCTTGTGCCAGAATTCATACTGATTTCTAATGTGTTACTGCTGAGGTGACAGATGAAGTGCTTATCCTGCCTACAGTAGATTTAGTGAATGTGGGACGTACGTACTGATGCCAGAAGCTTTGTTATTGATTGAATGTATTTCTTATTGCTACATGCTCTTAATGTCGCTGTTGATGGCCCAATGACTCTTACCTGTGGGACCTCTGCTAAAATCAATAATTACATTTCCTCTTTACCAATCTCTACCCTCCAACAAAATTGGCAAAAAAGCAAACAGCTATGACATTTCTCCTGAGAATCCTTGATTTCTGGCTGACAGAGATCAAGAAGCTAAAGTGAATGCAAATCTATGGAACCCATTTACAATCCATACAGTTGAAACTCCCATTATAAGAGACAATGGCACTTTAAGTTCTCAGAGCCAAAGTATATTGCAAATGGCTGGTTCCTAAAGGAAATAACCTTGGATGAAGATGGATCATAAATGTAAATTCCAGAAGTATCTCAAGAAATCTTTAAGCTCTTTGATTTGATGTAAAATCCACTGTACCTCTAAATCTTGAAGCATCCAGAGCTTTTTAAAGAGAAGCATAGACACAAGCAATTTATCAGAACTGTTCCACACAATTATAAAAACAATTACTACTACAAATAAACTGATTACATCAACAGAACAATAGATTTTGATTCGCAATGCAATAACAATTGGGGTACCGCTAATGGATGCCTTACCTCTCCCGGTGTTCTGGTTTCCTCCCACATTCCAAAGGTAGGCAGGGTGGGAGGTTAAGCAACTGTTGTAAATTGAAACTTGTAAGGGGGTGAGTGGGAGAATTTGAAGTTGATGAAACAGTAGGGAAATTTAAAAAAAATATAGGATCAGTGTAACAGATGGTTGACGGGTAATGTGGGGTCATTGGGCCTACTCTTGTGGTATATCTCTTCATGACCTTAAGACTTGTTCAGGGTGATATTAACACAACCTATGATATAAACCAAGAGTTTTCATTGATGCCACATAATGCCCTTCAAACAATGATCAGTGTCTGAATAATCAAGCCTTTTTTGCACCAGGACAGGTGCCAACAGAAAGAAACAATGCCAGTCCTTCATGCATAATTTTAAGGGGGGCCCCAGGATGAACTAATTGTAGGGCAAGTTAACCATTTGCAAGCCCACACCCTGACAATTTACCTCAAATGATTTAAATCCACATCAAACCCAAGGTTACTGATATTGTTGCTTTTTGTTCTTACAAATGATGTATCAATAATACTATGGTGTCAAGATGTAACCTGTCAATTTTCAGGACTGCAAATATGACACATGACAAATTGGCCAAACAAACTAGTAGAAGATGGCTCCAGCCATGCATTTGATCTCCAATCCTGACCTCCGGCTCCAGCCATACATTGGCCACAGGTTCTGATCTCAGGCTCCAGCTATACTTGGCCACATTCCTGATCCATTGTGAAAAAGCAAGTGGGCACATGCCATTTAATGTGTGATCTTTAGAACTCATGCAATAGTTCCTGGTCTCCAATTTCTTAGTCCCACTCGCTACTTGATGAAATGCTTGCTCTGTGAAGCCCACCTTATGTGTAATGTCAATCCCATGTTCAAAGAAACCACACACAGGCAGCTACTACACCACAATGTGAAGCTTGGAACCTGAAATGTCAGGAGCCACAGACAATCTCAACAGACCTGGACTTTGTTCATGTATCATGATTCAGAATCTCAGATACTTGAGCAGCAACATTGCTACATGAGTGACACATCAGGCAGAATATAATCAATTTCAAGAACAGGGCAGGACATATGTGAATCAGGGGCAGAGAAGCAATGAACAGCTATTGTAAAGGATCACCTTGAAGATCTTCTCAATCTCAACTCTGGCTTGGCTAATCACCATGGACTCCATCCCACAGTAACCTCAAGCTAGTCTTGCTGCCACTCCCGACATACAAGAAGTAAAGAACACATCCACTGGAAAATAACAAAATCTTGGGAGAAGATGCTTAGTTTAGTTTAGCTCAGATAAAGAGTGCGGAATTAGGCCCTTCGGCCCACTGAGTCCGCACCTACCAGCTATCATTGCACATTAACACAAGCCTATATACATTAAGGAAAATTTACACATACCAACTAAACAAACCCAAGCCAATTAACCTACAAACCTGTGCGTCTTTGGAGTGTGGGAGGAAATCGAAGATCTCGGAGAAAACCCACATGGTCATGGGTAGAACGCACACACTCCATACAGACAGCACCCGTAGTTGAACCTGGGCCACTGACACCGCAAGCGCTGGAAGGCAGCAACTCAACTTATGCAACACCATGCCGCCCATAACCTCACTGGTTACCCCACGGAAATCCTAAAACTCATCAGTGAAGAGCTTCGGCCACAAATCTAAAATCTCACTGGAAATATGAAGATAAACTGGGGCACTGGAGATGCTGCAATCATGACTAATTTGAACCAGGGAGTCGAGTTCAACTGTGGTAACAGAGGAGCAGCCCCCTCCTAACTGCCAGCCACAAGAAAATTATTACCAGGGTTCCTCTAAACTGCCTCCTCCTGGTGGCCATAGAGATCCTTTTCAATTCGGAGTCTGGATTTGTCCATCCACAGGTAGATTGGATATGACCTTCATCACACAACGACTCGAAGAGAAAGGCAGGGAGCTGCATCAGCCACTTTACAAGGCCTTTCTCAACCTCACTGAGGTTGATCTATCAGGAGGGTTCGTAGAACATCCTTCACATAATTCAGCAACCCACTGAATTTAACTTGCATCTTACATTTGCTTTATAAGAACATGCAGTTCATGACACCAAATCACATTAGAGCCAGTGAATACTGGTCAAACAAGATTGCATAATTGCCTCAACACATTAGTTATTGTTTTCTTATTCCAGTATTCCACATCACATTCAACAAATCAACTGCAGATATGCAGAAGTATTCAAAGCTATTCAAACCTATGGTGACCATACACCAGAACTTAGGTCACCAGAACTCACTCGTGAAGCCACAGCATTTAGACATGCCTGTGCGTCATGCATGCTAAGATGCCAATCTTCAAGAATTTGTCAACTCATTCATGGAAACCTACAAGAGAATGTTGCTTACACACGGCATAGCCGCACAGTCTAGAGAGTAGTTGCCTCAAAGCTCCAGCAGCCCAGGATCATCGTGTGTTGTGTTTGTATGTTTTTCCCGTGACAGTGTAGGATTCCTCTAGTTGTTCTGGTGTCCTTCCATATCCCCAAAATTTGCAATTTGGTAGGTTAGTGGCTGCAGTAAAGTAATTAATGCATTAATTTAGTTGTTGGGATTGTGACAGAGATGGGAACAGAGTAAAGTAAATAAGTGCTTGATGATCTGTGGAGAATAGTTGATTGAAGGGCATCCTTCTATGATGTATTACTCTATGACTATCTGAAAGGTCAAGGTCCTTGACCAACAGCTCCAGGTGCACCACACTCCCCTCAGACAAGAACGTTTCCTGACAAAACTATGTTAAGCATGGACCACTTTCCATTTCTCAAGAGATCAATCTTGGCAAAGGCAGAATCAAAATTCACCATTATCTCCAACAAACCAGCAAATCTTTTGATTTATTGGGGAAAATGATATTTGATCATCTAGACCAGACCTAGCAAATAAACACGCGTGTAATAAAAAGGAATTATAAAAACTCAAGTCTATAGCACAAATGCGATCCCTGCCTTCCTGTAGGCTTTGAGACCTGGACTACCTGTAGCATACAGTTCAAGGCACTGGAAAAATACCACCAAAGCTGCCTCCACAAAATACTCCAGCTCAAGTGGAAGGACACGTTTCTTTAAAAAAACAGCATCTTCTCCCAAGCAAAATGCCCCGGGGTGTGATACTAGTTACTCTCATACAGCTATGTAGAGCTATTGACTTCATTTGCATGTGCAATACCAGATTCCCAAAACTGGCAATTCTTATTTCAACCTCTGTAATGAGGAGAAGATTATCACGAAGAAAGAAGAAAATGTTTCCGAGATACTCTGGTCCAGTATTGTTAAAGTGGAGAGGGAATATTCAGGATGGTTTTGAGAAACTTGAGGCCATGCATTGAGAGCAGATATAAACCTTGCAAGAGCAGCAGGAGGAAGGCACTACCTCACAATCAACTCACCCACTCATTCTATCATCTTCCCCCACCCCATCTGTGGAAGAGTCTGCAGT
This sequence comes from Okamejei kenojei, assembly GCA_035221665.1. NCBI lineage: Eukaryota > Metazoa > Chordata > Chondrichthyes > Rajiformes > Rajidae > Okamejei > Okamejei kenojei. The sequence goes on from CM069133.1 coordinate 76,729,514, forward strand.
TCCCATGGCAGCCTGATTAACTACTTCAGACCTCAAAACCAGAGCAGAAGCAAGTCATCTTCCATCCAAGAAGGTAGTCAAATGAAAATGTTGGTTCTGGTCTAGAAAGCAAAAGCAATTATGCAATCGATGAAGTACACTCACTGGTGCAAGATCACTTACTCCATAACAGATTCTGCAGTTTGAGGCAAAATAACAGTTGTTTGATCGTGGCAATCTAATGTAGGCAAGCCTGATTTGAATTTTAAATGCATCTTTAAAATGGAACCGTTAAAACACTTTCTCAGTCTCCTGCATTCATCTACGATTTAGTGCCTGCTGGCTGGCCAGATAGATCACTAAATACTAATGAATTAAAAATTAATGTTTTATAATCCAACAATTTTTCAGCCTTTAATGTTCTGAAGTATTAGATTCGCTAGTTCCTTTAACATCAATTTAGTTAATTTCTGTATGTTCTTGGTTTTAGTTTCAGTCATTGGATTGTAACATTATTCTTTCCCTGGTCTCCTCTGTCTCATACTCTTTTCATTTTGACAAGCACCTGGTTTGGATTCCAAGCATTTAAATCTCACTGTTACTTAAATGGCTGATTAGTGGTCTTAATAACTCTGTGTTGAAGTTAAGGTGAAAGAAGTATGCAGGTTATTTGACATTATACCTCTTGTTACATCAGTTCAAATTTTGCTTTGAAAATGTTATTCAAAAGATTACAGTCCTTGAAGTCTTCTTGTTACAATGTACATTTTTTAACAACTCCTTTTCTTGTAATTTAGTATCCAAATTGACCTCTTTGCTCTGATGATGAACCCATCAACCTATAAGCAATGTCACCGTGGTTTACAAGAATTACCCAATGTAATGTATAATTAATATGCAAAATCTAAATCTATTTATGACCTAGACAATCTTTTTCACCCTCACTTCAGTTTAATTAGCAGTTTTTCTCAATTTAAAGAGGGGAAAAAAAAAATCACTGGGATGAGTCAAAAGACATAATTAAACCGTCTGATTTTAGCTCATTAGCACTTTTGTTCCTCTTTTGTATTGACTGCAAAGATTGCGATCTCAACTTGCACTTTTATTCCCAAAGGAACAAGATTATATATAAAAGGAGACATTTGAGACTGCAGATGCTGGAATCTTGAGCAAAAAAAAACCCACAACCTGCTGGAGGAAATCAGAATCGGAGGTCTGAAGAAGGGTCTCGACCCGAAGCGCACCCATTCCTTCTCTCCAGAGATGTTGCCTGTCCTACTGAGTTGCTCCAGCATTTTGTATCTAAGGAGGAAATCAGAGGTTGCCCGAGTTACTCCAGCAGCTTGTTCATGGCTCAAGATGTTTATAAACACAAAGAAGATTCAAGTCCACATATTTCTTGCAGAGTACCTTTATCAGGTCACCATTATCACCCATTATTCAAAATCAAATATGATTGTTCTCCAGGTGGGTCCTTTCTCATGGACCTCTGTGCACAATATCTTACCATGAACCACACGGCCCTTGACGGAGGCAGACCTTGGTGCAACAGCATGGACTCCATGACGGTTGGGAGTCTCTCCCTGCTGCAGCCTAATGCTCCACCAATCAGGCAGCCAGCATACTTTATTTGTTGTCCACCTGTTTCCCTATTGAAGTCTTCACCTTGGGCTGCACTTTGTCATGAACCTCCCCTTCAATCTGCTTGCCATGGTTAACCCCTTATGAGTTGTTTAAGAAGTAATTACAGATGCTGGAAAATTGAAGCTAGACAAAAGTGCTGGATAAACTCAGCGGGTGCAGCAACATCTATGGAGCTAAGGAAATAGGCAACGTTTCAGGCCAAAACCCTTCTTCAGACTGATGTAGGGTGGAGGGAGGGGAGGGCGGGAAGAAGAAGAAGAGGAGCCAGAGGGCTGAGGGAAGGCTGAGATTGGGAGGAGACAGCAAGGGCTACCGGAAATTGGAGAAGTCAATGTTTATGCCGCTAGGGTGCAGACTGCCCAAGCGGAATATGAGGTACTGCTCCTCCAATTTACGGCGGTGCTCACTCTGGCCATGGAGGAGGCCCAGGATAGAAAGTTCAGATTCGGAATGGGAGGGGGAGTTGAAGTGCTGAGCCACCGGGAGATGCTGTTGTTAATGTGGAACAATGCTTGGGCAGTCTGAGCTCCAGCGGCTTGAACATTGACTTCTCCAATTTCCAGTGGCCCATGCTGTATCCACCCCTTCTCAGCTCTCCCTCACCCCTCTGGCTCCTCCGCTTCCTTTCTTTTTCATGCCCCCCCCACCGTTCATCAGTCTGAAGAAGGGTTTCAGCCCGAAACGTTGCCTATTTCTTTCGCTCCATAGATGCTGTTAACCCCTTACGAGCATAGATCAGTCAGTTTAGCTCTCAGGATCAATCACATGCTGGCTTGTCCACCACGATAAGTTGTCAACCTTCTGAGTGCATTATCAGGTACGGGATATTGCTCACAAGAATGACCCTTAGATTGGGGATACTTAATTCACCTTATGAAATTTCCTTCAATACCCAATGATGATATTATTTATTATTCAGCTCTGTTTTTATTTAAAGCAGGGAGTCCACCAAGTTGGTGAGGGAGGATATTGTTTTGTAGATGCTGTGAGTGAATTAAATTACTGCTTCAAGATTAAAGGGCCTGCCCTACCACCATAACCATATAACCATATAACAATTACAGCACGGAAACAGGCCCTCTCGGCCCTTCCAGTCTGTGCTGACCATTTGTTTTCCCCTAGTCCCATCTTCCTGCACTCAGACCATACCCCTCCATTCCCTTCCCGTCCATATACCTATCCACTTTACTCTTAAATGTTAAAATCGATCCTGCCTTCACCACTTCTGCTGGAAGCTCATTCCACACAGCCACCACCCTCTGAGTAAAGAAGTTCCCCCTCACGTTACCCCGAAACTTCTGTCCCTTAATTCTCATGTCATGCCCTCTTGTTTGAATCTTCCCTACCCTCAATGGGAAAAACGTATCCATGTCAACTCTGTCTATCCCTTTCATCATTTTAAACACCTCAATCAAGTCCCCCCCTTAACCTTCTGCACTCCAAAGAATAAAGACCTAACGTTCAACCATTCTCTGTAACATAGTTGCTGGAACCCAGGCAACATTCTAGTAAATCTCCTCTGTACTCTCTCTAATTTGTTGACATCCTTCCTATAATTAGGCGACCAAAATTGTACACCATACTCCAGAATTGGGATTACCAATGCCTTGTACAATTTTAACATTACTTCCCTACTCCTATATTCAATGCTCTGATTTATAAAGGCCAGCACACCAAAGGCTTTCTTTACCACCCTATCTACATGCGATTCCACCTTCAGGGAACTATGCACAGTTATTCCTAGATTCCTAGATCCCTCTGTTCCACAGCATTCCTCAATTCCCTACCATTTACCATGTACTTCCTATTTTGATTTGTCCTGCCAAGATGAAGCACTTCACACTTAACAGCATTAAACTCCATCTTTCAGCCCACTTTTCCAAATCTCTCTGTAGACTTTGAAAATCTACTTCATTATCCACAACACCACCTATCTTAGTATCATCTGCATACTTACTTATCCAATTTACCACCCCATCATCCAGATCATTGATGTACATGACAAACAACAGTGGACCCAACACAGATCCCTGAGGCACCCCACTGGTCACCGGCTTCCAACCTGACAAACAGCCATCCACCATTACTGTCTGAAATCTCCCATTCAGCCACTGTTGAATCCATCTTGCTACTCCGCCATTAGCACCCAAAGATTGAACCTTCTTAACCAACCTTCCATGGGGAACCTTGTCAAAGGCCTTACTGAAATCCATATAGACAACATCCACTGCTTTACCTCATCAATTTCCCTAGTTACCGCTTCAAAAAATTCAAGAAGGTTTGTTAAACATGACCTTCCAGGCACAAATCCATGTTGACTGTTCCTGATCAGACCCTGTTTATCCAGATGCTTATATATATTATCTCTAAGTATCCTTTCCATTAATTTGCCCACCACTGACGTCAAACTAATAGGTCTATAATTGCTAGATTTATTCTTTGAACCCTTTTTAAACAATGGAACAACATGCGCAGTACGCCAATCCTCCGGCACTATTCCCGTTTCTAATGACATTTGAAATATTTCTGTCATAGCTCCTGCTATTTCTACACTAACTTCCCTCAATGTCCTAGGGAATATCCTGTCAGGACCTGGAGACTTATCCACTTATATATTTTTTAAAAGTGTCAGTACCTCCTCCTCTTTGAATCTCATAGTTTCCATAGCTACTCTACATTTTCCCCCTTAACTCACAGAGTTCAATATCCTTCTCCTTGGTGAATACCGAAGAAAATAAATTGTTCAATATCTCCCCCATCTCTTTTGGCTCTGCAGATAGCTGTCTTTTCTGGTTCTCTAATGGTCCAATTTTATCCCTCATTATCCTTTTGCTATTAATATAGCTGTAGAAACCCTTTGGGTTTACTTTCACCTTTCTTGCCAAAGCAACCTCATATCTTCTTTTAGCCTTCCTAATTTCTTTCTTAAGATTGTTTTTACATTCTTTATACTCCTCTAGCACCTCATTTACTCCATGCCTCCTATAATTATTGTAGATATCTCTCTTTTTTTGAAACAAGTGTCCAATTTCCCTTGAAAACGATGGCTCTTTCCATTTTTTTTCTATTTCCTTTCAACCTAACAGGGACATAAAGATTCTGTACTCTTACAATTTCCCCTTTAAATGTCCCTCCATTTCTCTTCTACATCCTTCCCATGAAACAAAGTGTCCCAATTCACTCCTTTAAAATCCTTACGCATTCCCTCAAAGTTAGCCTTTCTCCAATCAAAAATCTCCACCTTAGGTCCAGTTCTGACTCTCTCCATAATTATATTGAAACTAATGGTATTGTGATCACTGGTCCCGAAGTGCTCACCAACGCATACCTCCGTCACCTGACCTGCCTCATTTTCTAACAGGAGGTCCAACACTGCCCCTTCTCTGGTCGATACCTCTATGTACTGCTGCAAAAAACTATCCTGCACACATTTTACAAACTCCAAACCATCCAGCCCATTTACAGAATGTGTTTCCCAGTCTATTTTTGGAAAATTGAAATCTCCCACAATCACTACCTTGTGCTTACTACTAATATCTGCTATCTCCTTACATATTTGCTCTTCCAATTCTCGCTCCCCATTTGGCGGTCTATAGTACACCCCTAAAAGTGTTGCGACACCGTTCCCACTTCTCAGTTCCACCCAAATAGCCTCCCTAGACGAGCCCTCTAATCTATCCTGCCAAAGCACTGCTGTAATATCTTCTCTGACAAGCAATGCAACACCTCCCCCTCTGGACCCTCCAATTCTATCACACCTGAAGCAACGAAATCCTGGAATATTTAGTTTCCAATCACAGCCCTCCTGCAACCATGTTTCATTGATTGCCACAACATCATATTTCCAGGTGTCAATCCAGGCTCTAAGTTCATCCACCTTATTTACAATGCTCCTAGCATTAAAATATACACATTTTAGAAACCCACCATCCCTTATTCTCTGTCTATTATCTTTTTCATCTTTCTCGCCTCCATTTTGGATCTGAGTGCTTCCCTTCTCTGCCTCTTGCCCCACACCCTGACCCCTAGCCCCCTCTACCCAAATCCCTCCCCCCAGCCTTTCTAGTTTAAAGTCTCCCCAGTAGCCTTTGCAAATCTCCCTGCCAGGATATTGGTCCCCCTCGGGTTCAAGTGCAACCCGTCCTTTGTGTACAGATCATGCCTTCCCCAAAAGAGGTCCCAGTGATCAAGAAACTTGAATCCCTGCCCACTGCACCAGTCCCTCAGCCACGCATTTATCCTCCACCTCATTTCATTCCTACTATCACTGTCACGCAGCACAGGCAGTAATCCTGAAATCGTTACCCTTTTGGTCCTTCTCCTTAACTTTCCCCCCCAACTCCCTAAATTCTCCCTTCAGGACCTCGTCACTTTTTCTGTCTATGTCATTGGTACCTATGTGTACCACAACATCAGGCTCCTCTCCCTCCCTTATCAGAATCTTTTGGACACGTTCTGACACATGCGAGACCCTGGCACCAGGGAGGCAAACTACCATCCGGGTCTCCCGACTGCGTCTACAGAATCGCCTATCCGACCCCCTAACTATAGAGTCCCCTATTACAATTGCCCTCCTCTTTTTGCTACCCTTCTGAGCATCAGGGCCAGTCTCTGTGCCGGAGGCCCGGCCGCTGTTGCTGCCCCCAGCTAGGCTGTCACCTCCAATCGTACTCAAACCCGAGTACCTATTTTCCAGGTGTACGGTCACAGGGGTACTCTCTAGCCCCTGCCTCTGCCCCTTGCCCTTCCTAACCGTGACCCACTTGTCTGCCTCCTGTGGTTTGGGAGTGACTACCTCCCTGTAGCTCCTCTCTATTACCTCCTCACTCTCCCTGACCAGACGGAGGTCATCGAGCTGCTGCTCCAGGTTCCTAACACAGTCCTTTAGGAGCCCCATCTCCACACACCTGGCGCAGATGTGGACGTCTGGAGGGCTATCAGATTCCCTGACCTCCCACATCTGACATCCAGAACAGTACACTGCCCTTGCCTTCATACTGCCCCCCTTACACAGGATACAATAGCAACACAATACAAAGTACACAACAAACTGCTGGAATCCGACTGCCAATCAGCTGCTTTCCCTAGTCCACACCCCACCAATCAGCTGCTTACCCTAGTCCACTTCCCACCAATCAGCGGTTTCCTCAAAAAAAAAAAAAAAACACTTCTCCAAATGGAATGTTATGGATTTCGGTAAAAACAAGCCCCGCGCTTGATTTTAAACCTTACCGGCTGGGTGTCGCTCCTCCCCCTCCTTCTCTTCCAACGGCTCCTGTGGGCCTCTGAAAAAACAAGCCCCGCGCTTGATTTTAAACCTTACCGGTCAGGTGTCGCTCCTCCCCCTCCTTCTCTTCCAACGGCTCCTGTGGGCCTCTGAAAAAACAAGCCCCGCGCTTGATTTTAAACCTTACCGGTCGGGTGTCGCTCCTCCCCCTCCTTCTCTTCCAATGGCTCCTGTGGGCCTCTGCAACAAGCTCGACCTAACGTGGTCACTTGAGCTATCCGGCCATGCGGGACCGATCCCACTTCGATCGCCGGAGCCGTATGGAGTTGTGCGGAGCTGGTCCCGACATCACGCGGGGCTCCAAAAAACTGACCGTGTTCATAATTCCTCGCGGCAATGGCCTGTCGGCCCGCAGCTACCTCGATGCTATGCCTACGTGACCCTCTCTGTGTGAACCTCTCTGTGTGCCTCCGTGCACCTCTCTGAGAGCCTCGGTGTGCCTCCGTGTGCCTCCATGTCCCTCTCTGTGCGCCTCCTTGTCCCTTTCTCTGCGTGCCTCCGTGTCCCTCTCTCTGCATGCCTCCGTGTCCCTCTCGGTCCTTGCAAACTTACCGCAGACTTCGCTCCAACTTGGCGCCACTCATCCGACCTCAGCGCGGCCCCCGCTTCCATTTTGGTCGCGCTTGCCGCATGCAGGTCGCATGCTCATGGGACAGGCCCTTAAGTCTTGGAGAAAACCTATGCAAGTCATGGGGAGAACTACAAACTCCATGCAGACAGCACCTGCAGTCAGGATCAAACCTGGGTGTTTGGTGCTGCAAGGCAGCAACTCTATCACTGCACCACTGTGCCAGAGGTGATGGAAGCAGATACAACAGCAAGGTTTAAACGGCATTTAGACAGACACGTGAACAGGCAAGGAATTTGTTAGATTGAATTTGTTAGATTGATAACATGTTTTGCAGTGGCAAGGTGGCCAGAGGGTACTGTTTCTGTGCTGCAATGTTCTGTGTGCTAAGCTCAAGACATAATTGCTGAATGTTTTTTATTTGGGACTAAGGAACTGATTACATTTTAGACAGTACTTTGAGATGTGCAGGATTGTTTTCTCAGCTAAGAGGTTACCAAGGCAAGGTGTAACCAGAGACCACTGGCAGTAACCAATAGGTTCTCTGAAATGATCCATCAGCATAGGTTAAAGTCGCTCCTCAGTGCTTTTTATCATTTACTTATTTGTCCTTTGGGAAGCGCAAGTACTTCTGAATTGAAGCATTCCTGCTTTGCAGTTGAAGGCCCCTCAGATAAACCATCAACTCTCGCAGTAGAAACCATAAGCAAGTTACAGATCATTTCTATTCTATACCATACTCCCTCCACAATCTCAATTATTTCACTAAAGTTGCTCTAACTCCATTTACGTTTATAGGCGGGACAAAATCCACAAACAGGACTGCCCTGCCAGGCCCATTGTTTGTGCCTTCTTTACCACAAACTTCCATTCCCACCAGGAAGGATTTAAGGCCCTCAGATTCTTCCTTGAACAGACACCCAACCAGCTTCCACCCACTAATAACCTTCACCCGCCTAACGTTTTGTGTGGGCAAGTCCTCGGAAGCCTTCTGGCTCTGATGTGGTATCTGACCATGTTGTTAAAAAACGCGTAAACTAACTGGCTGAAGTTTTTGCCGAAATCTCCAACCTCTCATTCCTAAGGTCCAAGGTTCCCATCTGCTTTAAAAGTACAACAATAGTACCAGTGTGCAAGAAGATGAAAATGACACATCTTAATGACTACTGACTGACTGGTGGTACAAATGTCTGTGGTGATTTTGAGGGATGGTGATGACACATGTCAACTCCTGCCTTAGCAAGAACGTGGACCCACCATCATTTGCGAACAGCCACAATAGATCAACAAGCGATACCATCTCACTGACTCTCCATTCTGCACTGGACCACTCGGACAATAAGAACATATATAATCATTTGTTGTCCATTGGCTACAGTTCAGCATTCAATACCTTCATCCCTCCAAAATTTAACATCAAACTCCAAGAACTGGGTTTCTACTGATCCACTAGGGGCGCTGGACTGCCAGCAGCCCGTTTGTTTTTCCATCTTTTTTTAAAATTATTAGTCAGTTTAAAGTTTGTTCTTGGGGGAGTCTTTAACTTTTCTATGTGGGGGAGGGGGGCAGGGTAAGGGGGAAATTAACTCCCAGTCGCTTCCTGGCGGGGACTCTACTATTTCTCCGAGTCGCGTCCTCCTCCTCCCCCCCCCCCCCCCCCCCCCCCCCCACCTTGCGGCCTACCTCCTGGATCGGAGCGACCTTTCCTGCCGGGGATGGGGAACCGGACCAGAGCTGCTACAGCGGCGGCGCGGCACTGGAGTCACCGCGGAGCTGGCGATGCCTACCTGGGTCACCGTTGGAGCTCCGGAGCATTGGGCCGCTGCTCCAACATCGTGGAACTCTGGTTTAGAGCACTCCCAACGCGGGCGGCGCATAACAACTCCCTGGAGTCCTGGAGTCCTTTGTCGAGGGCCTCCAGCGTTGCAGCTCCACCCGGCGCGGCCAGTGGACTTTGGGAGCTGCGAACTCCGGTAGGAGGGGGCAGACTCAGGGTCCAGGCCGCTGAGAACATCCCCCAGCCCTTATGTCGGACATACATCACCCCGGCAAGGGGGCCTGAACATCGGGCCGCCCGTAGCGGCGACTGCAGGGGGCTCGGGGAGGCCCCGACCACGGGGGGACAGTGGGGAACATTGGGAAGAGACTGACTTTGGTGCCTTCCCTCAGAGGGAAATTTTGATCCTGCTGTGGTGGGGGGGGGGGGGGGGGGGGGGGAGATGTTTTATGTTGAATTCTATCTACTCCATGTTGTGTTATTTATTTTTACTGTATGGCGATTTAATTTTGCTGTGCCAATTGGCACATTGACAAATAAATGCATCTTACCTTATCTCTCATCTTATCTCCGTGTAATTGGATCATCTCCTTAATCGGCAGACCACAATCAGCAAAAATTGGCAGCAACACGCCATCCTTGACAACCATCAACACAAGAGCACTTCAAGGCTGTGTGTTCAGTCCCTTGTTCTACATTTCTCTCTATACCCATGATTGTGTGGCCATGCACAGTTTGAACGCCATCTTTAGATTTGCCGACAATACCACCATTAGTGGACAGGTAATGACAAGTCAAACTACAGGAGGGAGATCTTTTACTCAGCTTTAGCATGACCAAGTAACTGATCATTGACTTGAGGAGAGGAAAGCTGGGATCAACAAATCCGCCCTCATCAATGGAACGGTGGTGAAGAGAATCTACAGCTTCAATTCTTGGGTGTGTAGATCTGTTCTGTGCCCAGCACATTGATGAAATTATAAAGAAAGCTCTTCAACGCATCTACTTCCGGAGAAGATGTGGTATGTCGATGAATAATCTATTGAACTTCTTCAGATTTATGGTAGAGGCATATGGTTGCATTATATCCTGGTTTGGCAACTCTAATGACCATGGATAAAGGGGAATACAAAGAGTGGTGGCACTGCCTGGTTCATCACAGGTACTGTCTTCTCCAAAATGAAAAGGAATTCTAGGAGGCTCTGCCTCAAAAGGGCCGCCATTAGCAAAGACCCACACTTCCCTGGCCATGCTCTAATTTCACTTCTACCAAAGGGAAGGTGGTACAGGAGCCTGAAAACCATGACCATTTGGTTCAAGAACAGCTTCTTCCCAGCAATCTAAGCTCTTGAGCCCTACACAACACTAACCTTAGCTACTGTGAGCATCTATGGATTACTTCTTCGGTTACACTATACCCTATTTTGGATACTTAGCCTTACGGTTTATAATTTATTTTATTTTTTATTATTATGTATGATCTGCGTTATACTGCATTTATGAGCCTGTTAAGTTGCAGTAATAATTTTATTGTTCTAATGTCATTACCTATGACAATGAAACATTGTTGACTTGACTCTCAATAATACAGCTGAGAAAGCACACAAATACCTTTACTTCCTCAGAAAGTTTAGCATGTCTTCACAGACTCTTGCAGATTTCTACAGATGCACCAACAAAAGCATATACTCTGGATGCAACACAGCTTACTATGCAACCTGCTGTATGCACCAACATGAAAAAATTGCAGAGTTGTAGACACAGCACAGTCCACCACGCTAACTAGACTTGCCCGCCATAAACTCCATCAATACTTCAAGTTGCCTTGAAAAGCAGCCAAAATTACCAAGGGCCGCTCACAGTCTAATAATTTTCCCCTTCTCTCCTCACTCATCAGGAAGATATAAAAACCTGAAATTATGTGCCATCAGATTAAGCTTCTCCACTGTATCATACTCCTGAATGGACCTCTCAAATGCTGAGGATGTTTCCAAATCTACCTTACACTCTTTTATATCTGCACTTTTTCAGTAGCTGCTAAACTGTATTCCACGTTCTTTCCTTTCTCTTTTTGCACAGTTTAGATATATTACAAAACTTACATTCAGCGGTGCTGCAGTTCTGCCACTGGCCATGTGCTCGACTTCGGCGCCTTTGAGGGGGAGGCAGGGGGCAGGATTAAAATGCTGTTTTCTCCTGCTTGTCGGAGGCGGCTTTTCTCAGGCTGTTAAGCCGCCGGAGAACAATCGTTCGGACTTCCGTTCCTGATGTTTTAATTTAGTTAATCGCGAGACAATTCAATAATTACATTCAAATAAAACCAACTTCAAACACCCTCAATGCCTACAACGGGATGGATCGCATGAAGGGGACAAAACATAATGTAAGCCGTTTATTTTACATAAAATTGTTTCTCGGGATGGCTTTAATCGAATTTTCATTTGCGAAAATGCGATTTTGGCCCCATACGAACAGGCAGTGTTTTTCCTGCCGATATGGGGTTCAAATTCACCACAAATGCAACGTTCCAATTGATCGCGTTCCAGAAGCAAGATGATTAAAATGTCCATATTTTTTGGAGATACGCCGTCTAAATTGTCTATATTTTGTCTTATTCTCTCTCTCTCTATGATCATTATTTTTAAACTAAATATTCACAACAGTTTGAGTCACATGTATTGTGCAAAAAACAATAATTTGATTATATTTTGGGTGGATGTTTCTAGATTAATTTATGAGAAGTAAAATTAAATTCCTTCCATCTGGGATATATATATTCATGACAGTGAGATTTATAAATCATGTTATATTGTGAATTCTTGTGTGAATCGGATGAGTTTGTTATTTGGATACTAAGGCTATTAAAAAAATATCCTTTTCTTATGAAATGGAATCTATAAGACATTGTTAATGGGCAGAAAGGCATGTCATGTGTGGGTTGAAAAGCAAAAATGTGTAGTTTACAATGCCAAAAATCGAAAAGTTGAGGAAAAACAAGGTGTATAGAGTTGCTTATTGGTTACAATTTGAGGAGTATGAAGATGCTACTTATTATGATTTGCCAATGTACCAGCTAGCAACTGATCTTCTCCATAAAGACTTGGTCTATTGCTGGAAATTGTAATTAATTTACCTATGTTACAGATTTACAGTATATAATACAATAATATTAAAGTTCTGATCTTGAGAATATCACATTTTGGAATTTTCAAGGCAGTCTGGGTGTTTATTGCTATTTCCGTCACAAGTCAAATTTTGTAATTAACTACAATTAGGTAATTAACTAATTATATGCTTTAATTTCAGGTCATCCAAGTAAGATGTTTTATATTTGTTTCAGAATGCTTCAATCTATAATAACTGAAAATATCATTCAGTTCTCTTGATTTTTAAGAAAGTTATGGGCTTTTGACCGTCCTCGATCACAGCTTGTGTGTGAAGTCAATGGAAAAGTAATAGAGAAGATGCTAATTTCCGAGTATGAAAATGGTCATAACATTTTTATTACTGAAAATATGAACATGAATTAGGTGTCAAATTAAACTTATTTTTATGCTTTATCTGATGGGATAACTTGCAGACTTGATTTTTTAAATCTCAAAATGTTGTAACATTGCTACACAGTTGTACTTATGGGTTGGCATCATTGTATTCATGTAGAATATGACATGCCTGATCAGCACACAAAACTATATTTTATTATATCTAGGTACACTTGACAATAATAAACCAACACCACATTTAATACACAATTAATAGAGAAAAAAAAATCATAGCACATCAGTGAGATTAATTGCAATGCTCTACAGAAAAATTCACTCAATGTTATGGAAAAAGCAAACACCTAACTCTTCAGTAACAAACACACCTTAATACTCTGACCATCACTGACAGCATGAAATACCCTAATAAAAGTTGCATTCAATTTTGGTAGCCTTCAGGCAGTTTATGGTTGGATTGTGGCGAGCCACCAACAAAACGATCAAAATAAAAATTGTAACCAGATTTTAATTGCTATCAAATTGCAAGAGCTATAAACCAGATGTACCTGAAGTTTGCAATGATTAAAGTGAGTCATCACCTCAGAGTACATTGACCTCGGTAAATAAGATACACTCTTACCTGCACTTGGACGTCATTCATCACCACAAGATTTCTTGGTTTAATAAAGAAGAACTGTCTCTCAATGTGACTTGGGTCTGCCTTGAATGGATTTATTGTTTCAACCTCTAATGATTTCTTAATTAATTGTTGTTGTTCTTTGTGACAACTCGATGCAAATGGCCAGTTGTCAGGAATTTCAAATAAGTTATAGCTGAAGCACAAAACAGCATTTAGTTGAAACATAGAAACATACTAAATAGGTGCAGGAGTAGGCCATTCGGCCCTTCGAGCCTGCATCGCGATTCAATATGATCATGGCTGATCATCCAACTCAGTATCCCGTACCTGCCTTCTCTCCATACCTCCTGATCCCTTTAGCCACAAGGGTCACATCTAACTCCCTCTTAAATATAGCCAATGAACTGGCCTCAACTACCTTCTGTGGCAGAGAATTCCAGAGATTCACCACTCTGTGTGAAAAATGTTTTCCTCATCTCGATCCTAAAAGACTTCCCCCTTATCCTTAAACTGTGACCCCTTGTTCTGGACTTCCCCAACATCGGGAACAATCATCCTGCATCTAGCCTGTCCAACCCCGTAAGAATTTGTATGTTTCTATGAGATTCCCCCCTCAATCTTCTAAATTCTAGCGAGTACAAGCCAAGTCCATCCAGTCTTTCTTCATATGAAAGTCCTGACATCCCAGGAATCAGTCTGGTGAACCTTCTCTGCACTCCCTCTATGGCAAGAATGTCTTTCCTCAGATTAGGAGACAAAAACTGTATGCAATACTCCAGGTGTGGTCTCACCAAGACCCTGCAAAACTGCAGTAGAACCTCCCTGCTCCTATACTCAAATCCTTTTTGCTATGAATGCTAACATACCATTCGCTTTCTTCACAGCCTGCTGCACCTGAAGGCCTACTATCAATGACTGGTGCACCATGACACCCAGGTCTCGTTGCATCTCCCCTTTTCCTAATCGGCCACCAATGTTTAAGAAGGAAGTGCAGATGCTGGAAATGTGGGGATGAAGTAAAGGGGAGACATGCTAAAGGGATGGGTTTGAGAAAAACAGAAAGAAATGTAGGAAAAGTGGAATGGAGATCAAGAGAAAGTGAGAAAAGGGATCAAGAAATAGGGAAGGAGTAAGAAAGATAATGCAAGGAGAGGGGAAATTAAAAAAAAAATAGGCATTATGAGTGGGAATGGGTAGGATAATGGGGAGGAGGTTGATGGAGAAGGCAGGATAAGGAGGAAGAATGTGTGAGAGAGGAAGGGAAGAGATAGGCGAGGAAAGAAGAGAGGGTGAGGAAGGTGTGGAAAAATGTGAAGAGATGAGGGTGTGCATGGGAAAGTATAGTTTGAGGAAGAAGAGTGAGAGGAAAGGAAGGAAAGAGCATGGGGAAATAGGCTCAGGATTCAGAGGAGAAAGGGAAGAGTGGTGGGGAGTTGAATACTAATAAAATGGTAATGTGAGCTAAGAAAACGGGATGGGATGGAGGAGAGTGGTGCAGGTGAGAGGGTAGAAGGTGAAGGAGGAGAGAATAGGAAAGAGAAAGACAGAATAGAGGAGCTAGAATGGGGAGAGAGGTGGAAAGAGGGAAAGAGAGAGTGGGAGAAGGAAAGTGGGGTATGTCAAAGGGATGAGGAGGATTAGGAGGAGAGGATTAGGACGGGAATGGTAAAGAGGAATAATGAAGTATGGAGGAGGAAAACAATGGGAAAAGTATAAGTGAGAGGATTGGGGAGAGTGGGGGCGAGGACAGTGGGAGAAGGTGAAAGGAAAGAGAATGGAAAGATCAAATAAGGGGTGGGTAAGGTTGGAGAGTGAAGTTGGGAACCCAAAAGTGGAATGGCTCTAGCTGGAGAGAATGTAGATAGAGCAGGGGTTGTGAGAAATGGGGAGACTGATTAAGGAAAAATGAAGGGTTTGGGCGATCAGGCTTGGGGTTAGCAAAGGTTCTGCCAAATTACAGCTTTTACCAAAAATGAACGATAAAGAAATAAGCACCAGGGATGGATAGAATCCTAATGATAAGGCACAATATATCACTGAAGCAACACTGTACCAGACACATGGAAGAGAAAATGAACATAATGTTGCCCGACACACATCAAAGAACGAGCAGTTTTGTTGGCATTTGTCCATCTTCAACCAGTGCAGAATCAACACGTCTGCAATTAAATCTGCAGTATCAAAAATATAGACTGAAATGCATTTTAGAAATATGATGGGTGCCATGCAGCATGACTGGGGATTGCAATTTTTAAAAGGATTTTATCAACCACTCTACTTTCTAGGCAGCACAGAGGGACGCCATTGTTTACATGAAGCATAAAATGAGAGCAAGTCGTTCCCTTTCCCGCACTAGTTCTAAGTGGAGTCAAGTCAGCCTTTTGATCATTATTTATCACTAAAATAGTATACATGGACATTATTACAATTCTAACTCATTTTTAACCTTACAACTGAGATGATGCTTCAAAGGTTATTCAAGATATCTAGAGTTTGTGAAAATCCAAATTTTGATCTTGCACTTAGATCTAATTAATGGTCACTTTTGTAAAACATAAAAAATAGGTACAGTATGTGGCCATTTAGCCCTTCGAGCCTGCACCACAACAGTAATTCCTGCAACAGTAATTCTTTCCCCCTCTACTGCTGCTGACTGACATGTTGAGTATTTCTAGCATCTTACCGTTTGACTTCCAGGTTATTTTCTGCCACAGATCGTTTCATTTATTAATCTAGACAGAATCCAGAGATTTTCCAGACCTTTTATATTTTCATTATTTAGAAAGTATACTTTATTTTTGTTAACTCCAAATATAAAGGGCTACAGCACATTTTTTCAAAGGTATTTGTATTTAATGTCGATTTTCCAAATATTCATCTTCAAGGATGTTCTTTTCAATATCTTTTGAATCACAGTTTGTCCCTTTACTGAGAAAATAAAGGATCCTCAAATCACATAGTGCATTGCTTGGGGAAACATGTTAACTATTGTGACATGAGAAATCTTCTCTTGTTATTTTAATAAAGACATTATATAATCAAAAGTAAACTTATGGTAAAAATCAAGAAAACAGTAGACATTGAATAACTAAAATTAAAAAAAACAACAAATGTTGTAAATACTCAACAGGTCAAGTCATACCTGTGGGAAGAAAACCCGTTTCTCAACTCACAGCCGACAAATATGCTTGACCTGCCATATATTTCCAGCATCTTTTGTTTGTTATCTTTGGATATTCATACTGCTGTACCCAATTGCTTATCTGTAAATCTACTGTGTGTATATTATACCTATATATTCTATTTATCATTTTACTTTTTGGATTTTAGCATCCCAAACAGGCCAAATGGTTGCGTTACGTAATCACTAACATGGATTCTGGGTTAGGTTTACATTCCCTCCCAGGTTATCACAATATCAGCAGAGTTTTTCCAGAGAAGACGAAAAAGACCTCAGAGGAAAAATAGTTCACTTCCTGTGATTTCATTTTTGATAGGAGTTTTGCTGCACTGAGCTAGATTTCTGTACCTCATTGATGTGTGTAGATTTAAGACATCAAACTTTAGCCGCCACATGCAAGCCCTTGTAGACTCACCAGAGGCATCTATAAATAGTCTACAAGGTAAATCATCCCATAATGTATTCATTTCAACAACCTTTGATATCACTGTGGGCTTGTAACATTAACTCTCCTGATCAGGTAAAAACAATCTTTATTTAAACAATTACATTTAATTTTCCTCTTCATTTCTCTTATAGCATCAGTGGGTATAACAATGAAATAACCCATCATTTGTAATTTGAAATATTTCATAAATCAGGCTGTAACTCGGGAGAAGACAGGCACGGGTTACTAATTGGGGATGATCAGCCATGATCACAATCAATGGCGGTGCTCGCTCGAAGGGCCGAATGGCCTCTCCTGCACCTATTTTCTATGTTTCGATGATGGCAGGTTAAAAATATAATCTAGCTCAATATTTAGGAGATGTAAAGGTGTTGTTTATTAAAGGAGCTGTACATTTCACATGAAGTTATTGAAGCTCCACCAACAGCATTTCATTTTACCACCAGTTATTTGCCACTTGAAAATATCACAACATAAATTAAATATTTTTATATAATTTAATGATGCAGGTTATCACTGCACATTTCCAGTTGTAACAAAAGCCTTCACTTGGACAATACTGGAAATGACAGAATCACCATCGTTTCTGCCACTCCAATGGATATAGAAACATAGAAAATAGGTGAAGGAGGAGGCCATTCGGCCCTTTGAGCAAGCACCGCCATTCATTGTGATCATGGCTGATCGTCCCCCATTAATAACCCGTGCCTGCCTTCCCCCCATATCCCTCGACTCCACTAGCCCCTAGAGCTATCTAATTTTCTCTTAAATCCATCCAGTGACTTGGCCTCCACTGCCTTCTGTGGCAGGGAATTCCATAAATTCATAACTCTCTGGATGAAAACGTTTTTTCTCACCTCAGTCTTGATTGACCTCCCCTTTATTCTAAGACTATGGCCCCTGTTTCTGGACTCACCCAACATTGGGAACATTTTTCCTGCATCCAGCTTGTCCAGTCCTTTTATAATGTTATATGTTTCTATAAGATACCCCCTCATCCTTCTAAACAACAGTGAATACAAGCCTAGTCTTTTCAATCTTTCCTCCTTTGACAGTCCCGCCATCACAGGGATCGGTCTTGTGAACCCACGCTGCCCTGCCTCAATCACAAGGATGTCCTTCCTCAAATTAGGAGACCAAAACTCTACACAATACTCCAGATGTGGTCTCACCAGAGACCTATACAACTGCAGAAGAACCACTTTGCTCCTATACTGAAATCCTCTTGTTATGAAGGACAACATTCCATTAGCTTTCTTCACTGCCTGCTGTACCTGTAAGCCAACTTTCAGTGACCGGTGTACAAGGACGCCCAGGTCACGCTGCACCTCCCCCTTACCTAATCTAACCCCATTGAGATAATAATCTGCCCCCTTGTTTTTGCCACCAAAGAGGATAAACTCACATTTATCTATACTATACTGCATCTGCCACGCATCTGCCCATTCACTCAACCTGTCCAGGTCACCCTGCAACCTCTTAACATTCTCTTCACAGTTCACACTGCCACCCAGCTTTGTGTCATCCACAAACATGCTAGTGTTGCTCCTAATTCCCTCTTACAAATCATTAATATGGTAAACAGTTGCGGCCCCAACACCGAGCCTTGCGCCACTGCCTGCCATTCTAAAAAGGACCCGTTGACTCCTACTCTTTACTTCCGGTCTAACAACCAATTTTCTATCCATGTCAACACCCTACCCCCCAATACCATGTGCTCTAATTTTAGTCACAAATCTCCCGTGCGGGACCTTATCAAAGGTTTTCTGAAAGCCTAGATACACTACATCCACTGGCACCCCTTCATCCATTTTACTTATCACATCCTCGAAAAATTCCAGAAGATTAGTCAAGCATGATTTCCCTTTCATATATCCATGTAGACTTGGACTAATCTTTGTACTGCTATCCAAATGCCCCATTATTACCTCTTTAATAGACTCCAGCATCTTTCCCACCACCGAGGTCAGGCTAACTAGTCTGTAATTCCCCGTTTTCCCTCTCTAGGGAAGGAAGAGCGATCTGTATGGAATACACAATAATAACTGTAAAGCCAATGCACAATGTTCAGCCCAACAAAATCTAGGCTGCAGACGTGGAACAGTTAGATCGAATCTAAGAAAAGTAAAATACACACTCACTTGTAATCCTCT
This sequence comes from Okamejei kenojei, assembly GCA_035221665.1. NCBI lineage: Eukaryota > Metazoa > Chordata > Chondrichthyes > Rajiformes > Rajidae > Okamejei > Okamejei kenojei. The sequence continues at coordinate 76,748,673 of CM069133.1, forward strand.
TCATGAACACACTGATTATTGTGGAGATGATTTTCACCACGAGAATGTGCTGAGCTTGCCTAGACACAGGGGGCAAAGATGGCCAAGATCATTTAGTATCTACAGAGTCAAAATTAAAACTACACTATTGGATTTTTCTTTCATGGAATTAAAATTATTAAAGTGATTAATAAAAGCAGTGTTAGAAACACAAGAACATGAGGCTATTTGGACACTCAAATCAATTTTGCTGGTCAGAGAGAACCAGGAACACGGGAAGCTGGAAAGGGTGCAGACAAGATTTATAAGGATGTTGCCAGGACTCGAGGACTTGAGCAACAGGGAGAGGATGAGCAGGCTAGGACTCTATTGCTTGGAGTATTGGGGGATGGTGAATAATCTTAATGTGGTGTACAAAATCATGAGAGGAATAGATCGGGTAGATGCACAGAATCTCTTGCCCAGAGTAGGGAATCAAGTGAATCAAGAACCAGAGAACATAGGTTTAAGGTGAGGGGGGAAAGGTTTAATAGGAACCTGAGGAGTAATGTTTTCACACAGAGGGTGGTAATTGTACGGAATGAGTTGTTGGAGGAGGTAGTTGAGGCAGGTTGTATCACAACATATAAGAAACATTTTAATCGGTATATGGATTGGACAGGTTTTGAGGGATATGGGCCAAATGCAGGTAGGTGCGACTAGTCTAGTTGGGACATGTTGGTAAGAGTGGACATGTTGGGCCAAAGGGCCTGTTTCCAAACTGCATGACTTTGTGGCTCGAAGGCAAGAATATGGGAGCCATAAAACCGTTCAAATCTGCCCCACCATCATGGCTAATTAATGTTAGCCTCAACTACACTTCTGTGCCATTCCACCACGTCTCTTAATCCCTCAATCTATTAAGTATTTAACCACCTTCCATCTTCCACCATTCACCTTGGCGGATAATTCCAGAGAAAACCAGCTGCATTGTAATCTCAGATCTAGTATGTTTGCTTAACCAAATCTATATGTTCCCAGTCTAGAAGTGGTCCTTTGTTCTAGTTCTGATTCAAATTCTTAAGGCCAAATTCCTCACTATTTTTCTTCATGGTGATGGAAAAAAAGATTCAATCCTAAACAGGCTTATCTGAATAAAAGGCAGGTTGCCACCGTATGCAGAGGTCTCTGTTCACGTGGAGGCAAACCTATTCCGCTGGGACAAATACAGATGCAAATAGCTTACAAGCGAGGTAGCAGATAGGTTAGAAATCCAGCCTACAAATAGCCTTCTTGGCCTTATCTATGTGCAGGTGCTTAGAGCATTGATCCTTTATGCCTCCTTCAGAATTATTTCAGGAGATGTCACCAGTGCACAGAAGTAGCAGGCTGAATAATGACATGTTCTGGAGAAAATAATTTTGCATCCTTCCCTAGAGAAAAGCAGCAGTGGTATGAAAGAATATTTAATTTTTTATGCATCTCAAGGTTCCCCAGACTTGAGTTATTTATGGATACAAACTCTCCACTGTTAGGCCCAGACGCTCCCTCTCTGCTATTGCCATCTTCTGCCTGGCTGCACTTATCCTCACTTTGAATTTTTTTCCTCCAGCTCCATTTCATTCTCACAGTTTTTTTCCTTCTCTGACATCTGTACTGGCAACGTTGCCATCAACTACAAGTGCTTTTGATGCCTTATTTTCTCATTAACTCGACAAACAGGGCTGACATGGCTTTCGATAGTGTCTAATTCCCTCCCCTCTTCACTCGCCACTTCCAACTTCATAGTGCAACAGGGATAGCATGCCCTTACCCTTACTTTCCACCCCTTCCGTTTCCAGTTTGAAAAGGTAATTATTTGCAATTTCTGATACCTTCAATGTGATCCTATCAGTGGATATATCTTCATCTCCTCCATCCTTCCACGATTCCAAAACAACATTCACGGTGGACACTCTGGTTCATTCTTCCATCTCCACCAATGCTATTTTCTGTTGAATCCATCCTGTGAAACTGCAACAACAAAACACTTGTTCAATCACTTTATCCCCTATGTCCAGTACCTCACTTCATCTTTAAGGTGAATTTGGATGCTGCAAGATTCATGGCGTTAAAGTAGTACCATTGAGAATGTATGTAAATTGAATTAGAATAATTTCCTCCTATAGTTTCAACAATGTATTGCTGCGTACTATTCATATTTGCCACCTAGAATTGTTGAAGTATAACACAGGAGGGTACTTAGCTATCTACATACAGTGGCTTGCAAAAGTATTCATACCCCTTGAACTTTTCCACATTTTGTCACGTTACAACCACATACCTAAATGTATTTTATTAGGATTTTATGTGATAGACCAACACGAGGGTAGGGAAGTTTCAAACAAGAGGGCATGACATGAGAATTAAGGGACAGAGGTTTCGGGGTAACGTGAGGGGGAACTTCTTTACTCAGAGGGTGGTGGCTGTGTGGAATCAGCTTCCAGCAGAAGTGGTGGAGGCAGGATCGATTTTAGCATTTAAGAGTAAAGTGGATAGGTATATGGACGTGAAGGGAATGGAGGGGTATGGTCTGAGTGCAGGTAGATGGGACTAGGGGAAAACAAATGGTCGGCACGGACTGGAAGGGCCGAGAGGGCCTGTTTCCGTGCTGTAATTGTTATATGGTTATATGGTTATATGGTTAAAGTGGCACATAATTGTGAAGTGGAAGGAAAATGATACATGGTTTTCAAATTTTTTACAAATAAAATACTGAAAAGTGCGCTTGCAAAAGTATTCAGCCCCCTTTTCTCTGATACCCCTAAATAAAAACCAATGCAACCAATTGCCTTCAGAAGTCACCTAATTAGTAAATAGAGTCCACTTGTGTGTAATCTAATCTCAGTATAAATACAGCTGTTCTGTGAAGGCCTCAGTGGTTCGTTAGAGAACATTAGTGAACAAACAATGTTCTTTGGGCATCATGAAGCCCAAGGAACACACCAGACAGGTCAGGGATAAAGTTGTGGAGAAGTTTAAAGCAGGGTTAGGTTATAAAAAAATATCCCAAGCTTTGAACATCTCACGGAGCACTGTTCAATCCATCATCCGAAAATGGAAAGAGTATGACACAACTGCAAACCTACCAAGACATGGCCATCCACCTAAACTGACAGGCCGGGCAAGGAGAGCATTGATCAGAGAAGTAGCCAAGAGGCCCATGGTAACTCTGGAGGAGCTGCAGAGATCCACAGCTCAGGTGGGAGATTATGTCCACAGGACAACTATTAGTCATGCACTCCACAAATCGGGCCTTTATGGAAGAGTGGCAAGAAGAAAGCCATTGTTGAAACAAGGCCACAAAGAAGTCCCGTTTGTAGTTTGCCACAAACCATGTGGGGTACACAGCAAACATGTGGAGGAAGGTGCTCTGGTCTGATGAGACCAAAATTGAAGTTGTTGGCATAAATGCATAATGCTATGTGTGTGGTGGAAACTAACACTGCACATCACCCTGAACACACCATCCCCACTGTGAAACATGGTGGTGGCAGCATCATGCTGTGGGATGCTTTTCTTCAGCAGGGACAGGGAAGCTGGTCAGAGTTTTGGGAAGATGGATGGAGCCAAATACAGGCAATCTTGGAAGAAAACCTGTTAAGTCTGCAAAAGACTTGAGACTGGGGCGGAGGTTCACCTTCCAGCAGGACAACAACCCTAAACATACAGCAAGATCTACAATGGAATGGTTTAGATCAAAGCATATTCATGTGTTAGAATGGCCCAGTCAAAGTCCAGACCTAAATCCAATTGAGAATCTCTGGCAAGCCTTGAAAATTGCTGTTCACAGACGCTCTCCATCCAATCTGACTGAGCTTGAGCTATTTTGCAAAGAAGAATGGGCAAAAATTTCAGTCTCTAGATGTGCAAAGCTGGTAGAGACATACCCCAAAAGACTTACAGCTGTAATTGCAGCGAAAGGTGGTTCTACAAAGTATTGACTCAGGGGGGGCTGAATACTTTTGCACGCCACACTTTTCAGTTTTTTTATTTGTAATAAAATTTGGAAATCATGTATCATTTTCCTTCCACTTTACAATTATGCACCACTTTGTGTTGGTCTATCACATAAAATCCCAATAAAATAAATTTATGTTTGTGGTTGTAACGTGACAAAATGTGGAAAAGTTCTAGGGGTATGAATACTTTTGCAAGCCACTGTATAAATAACAATGTTGAACATTTAGGCTCAATGATAAGCAAATCAAACACAGAATGGTGACCAGCAAATAATAACTGTATTTCTTTGATCAAATGTTAAAATATTTGCAATTGGTGCCTCTTGGGCCAGTTCATATCATATATTAATGATAGATACATGAACAGGACAAATAACATCAACAAAGTTCTCAATGATAATATTTCCATTTGAGGTATACAAGACCACTGCAGTAAGAATGTTTTAAGGTACTGGGATGCTTTCAGGACATCTGGCAAAAAATAAATAAATTGTAAATAACAATTCATTTTCCAATTTGATGCAATATAACCACAATTCCCAATTTCAAATTAAATTTGAAGCAATTTTGCTTGATAAATGGTCTTGATGGTAGTGGGAGATGCATGGTTCTCGTCTTGATTCAGTTTAATTAAATCCATGGTGCACCTTCTCAATAAGATGTTATATCCAACAAATAGAAATGTGTCGTGTTTTTTTTTTAAGCAATATTTTTGTAACACTAAGGCAGAAGCTTCTGAAGGTCTCTATCATCCAATCTCCAGTCAATCTTCCTGTCAAAATTCTTAAAATAGTCTGCTTTTGAACACATCCATTAAGTGGGCAGAGACTCCACCTGGTTACGAGGCTACTGCTAATAAAGGTCAAATGTAAATAAAATTGCTACTGTTCAGATATTGTACAGCATAACGTGATTACAGATGAGCTGTTCTATCAACTTTCCGTAATTCCTAGACAAATGTTCCATGTAGCAAGTTTACCTTCAAGTTCTACTGACCATAAATCTCCATTTAATCCTATAAAAACATACATTTATCAATGCTTCATGATGAAAACAGGTTGATAATAAACACCATTGTATATTTATTGTATTTGTTTAAGCTTGGTTCCACTCTATCATACATCTTGGCAAATAATGCTATTACGTCTGCAGACAACATTCCTGAACGGCAATGAACTATAATTGGGGGTGGATTCATTGAATTAATTGATTGGCATTTACTGGAACGTAAACAGTTTCTCATCACAATCCTTTGTAAGCATGATAACTGCATACTTAAATATTTTGGATACTGGGTTAAATTGATCTTTCTGCAGGGCAATGTCCAATCTCTCCTAAAAATCTATAAAACTAGCTCATATTAGCAAAACCAAAAAGATTTACACGTTTAATAATTACCATTTTATTTTCACGTCATGGGAATTTTAATCATGAATCTTCAAAGGAATTGCCTCCAATTAAATGTGCGTGTTCATGTGCGTGTGCATGTGTACATTTTTAATAAATGACTCCAAAAGAGTTACAATGTCATGAGAAATTTGTTGCTTTGTAATACAGCATTAAAATTAAATCAGGATGTTAAAATAAAAATGATACACCACAATTTTAACTGTCTTATCAAGTAAACTGGGACAGGTACAATGATCATAAGGTACCTGTCTGGTTCTCCATTCCCCAGTGATGAACCATTACATTTCATGCAGTTCTGGTTTCATAATTCTATTTTATGGGAAATATTGACATTGATTTTGGTATAAATGGTCATCAGTTTCATCCGCTCCATGGATACTGACACAGAGTAATGGCAAGCCTGCTTTCACATGTTTTAGTGAACAAGTTGAAAATTAAACAAATGAAGACAATTGAATTTATTTCATATCTTTTGTGATACTGCTGAGCTCTGTGGCTCTGGGATTAACATAGAGTATAAAATATTTTTATGCTGTCATTTAAAATGATTTTCAGGTGGCAAAGGGAAAAAAGGAAAAGAAAACAGAAAAGCAAGAGTTGAATTTTGAGAGGTTGAATTGTTCATGAATTCTCAAATGGCAGCCAAATCATCAAGGGTTGCATGTTCCTCTGAAATGCTATGAATACACTAACGGATAATTCATCCGTGTTCTGACTATTTCTATCAACTGCATAAAAGCGGTGAAAGCCCAGTGAAATCTGTAAGGTTTCTATTTTTATTCATTAATGATGAACTTGCATTATATTTTGCAGCATAAATTGATGAGTCCTAGAAATATGTGTTATTTTTCTCATTTTAAAACATTAACAATGTCCCTAATACCATTTTAAGAAGCTTGTTAAAAATATGAAATACATTTACACGTTCTAAAATAGTGCAGTTGATTATCCTGATCCAGACAAAATGGGCTTTTTGGACAAATATCCCTTGTTAATATTATCCTTCCTTGAAGCTTCTACATCAGTGACAGACATAAAAGGGTCAGACTTCAATACAATCAGCAGTCATTTAGGTACAAAGAATAAATAAGTGATGAGGGATGGAAGGCATAATCCTCCTGGGGGATGGGTGGGGTGGAGAAGATCGTGAAGAATATGCAAGTCTTTCTGAAGAACAGAATGTGCAGTTTGTGGCTTCCTTGTCCAATGGGCACCCAAGTGACGCATCTATGAGGTTATAAGTGTCAATGTGAATGTCTGTATATTTTTGGAGTGGGGCAACACGGCCAAATTCCCCTATGTCGGATTCAGCAAAAATATGACGTTCTCCACTTTGCCAGTAAAGTTCCTTGACTTCAGTGGTGTACGAGAGAAGCAATATGTCAAATAAAGCATATCCCAAGAGAAATAGCCTGGTAGGATCTTGAAGTAATTTTACCGATAGTTAGGATGAAACCAGGAGGCAGCTCGGATGTCGGCGATACATCATTCCCTGATGAGCTCAATGCGTTTTACGCATGCTTTGATAGGGAGAACACCGATGTGCGTTCCCGAGCCCCCATTCGCTGTGATGGTATTTCAGTCTCAGTCAGAGGCCGATGTCAGGAAATCCTTCAGAGGGGTGAACCCTCGAAAAGCGTCTGGACCTGATGGTATAGCTGGTCGTGTTCTAAAAACCTGTGACGACAAACTGGCTGGAGTTTTTAACGGACATTTTTCAAACCTTGTCACTTCTGAGGTCTGAGGTTCCCACCTGCTTCAAAAGGGCATCAATAAAACCGGTGCCCAAGAAGAGGAATATGACATATAACAATTACAGCATGGAAACAAGCCCTCTCCCGGCCCTTCCAGTCCGTGCCGACCATTTGTTTTCCCACTAGTCCACATCTACCTGCACTCAGACTCATCTCCTCCTCCATTTCCCTTCACGTCCAATATACCTATCCCACTTTACGCTCTTAAAAAATGTTAAAATCCAAAGACTATCCGACCCAGTGGCCACTAACGCCTGTAGTGATGAAGTGCTTTGAGGAGGTTGATCACGGCAAAAATCAACGCCTAACCTAGGACAAAAACCTGGAACCCACCACTGCAGTTTCGCGCTACTTACCAGCGCACAACAGATCAACGGTGGATGCGATCTCGCTGGCCCTCCACTCCGCTCTGGACCACTTGGACAACAAAACTCATATGTCAGGCTGTTATTTATCGATTACAGCTCGGCATTTAACACAATCATCCCCTCCAAGCTGGTTACCAAACTCGCAGAACTGGGTCTCTGCGTATCCCTCTGCAATTGGATCCTCGACTTCCTCATTCACAGACCACAGTCAGTTCGTAATGGTGGAAATGTACGAGGCTCAATAACAAACAGTACGGGAGCACCTCAAGGCTGCGTGCTCAGCCCCCTGCTGTACTCGCTCTATATTCATGACTACATAGGCGGTCATAGTGCGAACTCCATCATCAAGTTCGCTGACAACATGACTGTTGTGGGACGTATCACTGATGGGGATGAGTCAGAGTATAGAAGAGAGATCGAGCGACTGTCCATATGGTGCCAGCACAATAACCTGGCCCTCAACACCAGCAAAACCAAGGAACTGATCGTGGACTTTGGAAGGAGTAGGATAGGGACCCACAGTCCTGTTTATATCAACGGGTTGATGGTTGAAAGCGTCAAGAGCTTCAAATTCCTGGGCATGCACATCTCTGAAGACCTTTTCTGGTCCGAGAACACAGATGCAATTATTAAGAAAGCTCATCAGCGCCTCTACTTCCTGAGAAGATTACGGAGAGTTGGTTTGTCAAGGAGGATTCTCTCTAACTTCTACAGGTGCGCAGTAGAGAGCTTGCTGAACGGTTGCATCGTGGCTTGGTTCGACAACTTGAGCGCCCTGGAGAGGAAAAGACTACAAAAAGTAGTAAACACTGCCCAGTCCATCATCGGCTCTGACCTACCTTCCATCGAGGGGACCCATCACAGTCGCTGCCTCAAAAAGGTTGGCAGCGTCATCAAGGACCCACACCACCCTGGCCACACACTCATCTCCCTGCAACCTTTGGGTAGAAGGTACAGGACCTGAGGACTACAACGACCCGGTTCAGGAAAAGCTACTTCCCCACAGCCATCAGGCTATTAAACTGGGCTCGGACAAAACTCTGATCATTAACACCCCTCCAGCTGTTATTTGCACTTTATCAATTTATGCATTCATGTGTATTTACGTATATAATTGTAGACAATGCCTACTATGTTCTGTTGTGCTATGCAAAGAAATAATTTCATTGTCCTGTCAGGGACACATGACAATAAACTCTTTTCACTTTGACTAACTTTGATTTTGTGATATGCACAGGGTCTTGAAGTTAGTTCCGAGGCAAAGCTCAGCAGCAACTAAATATAAGTGCCTGCTCTATCTTGAGGCAAAGGCAGGATCACTCTAAAATCCAGAAACATTGTCTTGGGAACCATGTATGCCGTCTCTGCTGCGGAATGCCAGCTTTGACATTTTGTTCTTCCGTGCTGCATTCTAATACTTTACCAGTAAAGGTAACCTTAAATTTTGGAAAAGGAGACTTGTGTTCAAACTGCAAACTGGAGACCGGGGCATCAGGATGTTATAGGCCGCAGGCCGGCAGTCAGAGTTCTCTGGCGATCCCCAGCAAGGGATCCCAGACTCCGGATGGCAAGTCCATGCCCAGCCCGCAGCTAGAAGCTGCACAGACCATAGCCCCATGATGCCAAAGTCACCAGGCCAGTGATCGGAGCACTCCTTTCTAGCGCCCTCCAGCAAGGGTTCACCCCTGCTTCGCGACGGAAAAGTCCACACTGCACATGCCGCTGAATTTCTGGGCCTGACTCCGGGAAAGGCTGCTTCAATCCAAGTTGTTAGGCTGCGAGAGAGGAGGTGGAGAAGTGACTTGGAACAAGTCACCTCTCTGTCGAGGAATCGATTGAAAAACGGTTTCCCCCTCCCCACCACATAAGACATACCGGAAGACACTAAAACAAACATTTGGACATACTAAAAAAAAACACAAAAAAATCAAAATAATGAACACGCTGGTGGCAGGGCAGCCAACTCGCAACCCCCCAATTGGTGTTAATTCTTTTAAAAACATGTGCAAATGAATTTCCAGGTCCTGACATTTTTAGACCATTCCTCACATAAATAAAGATATCTCAAAGTGCTTTGCAGAGTGAAATAAAAACAAAAACTTTTCTTCATTTGTTCCATTCTCTCCCTTACTCAACATTTTCAGTGCCAGGGACAAAGTGACTAAAGTGGTAAAGAAATAAAACCATTAGGGATAATACTCTCACAGGAAATGGAAGAAGAGAATGCACAAATGCAAAAATTGTACTGTGTGTGTAGAAATAACAGATTTGATCAGCTGAATGGGCAATACTTGGCTCTTACCTTCCATCCAGTGATGCATTAATAATTGTCTGAATTATTTTACAATTGAAATGATAATCAGTGTCTGCAACATATCAGAGAATTACAAAATAAATATAAACTATAATTGCCCAGAGAGCAATAAATCACTGAAGAATCACCCAAATGGCTCTATTAATTTGTAAACACTGACGGCTATTTTTAAATTACCATGAAAATGCAGACTCAATTATTAATGCTTGTAGAAGACTAAGAAGGTATGAACATGCATTGGCCATTCACACCACTGAACTAGTCATCTCTGCACACAGCAAACGATTTATGTAATTGTGCACCGTTATTTAATTTCCTGTGCAAGCTTCATCCACAGCTATTCTGTGTCCAAGAGACAAATCAAGTAAAATTCTAGACATTCATCATTACATTCTGAATTATTTATCTCTGACCAGTTGCTTTCCTCAGCATGACATTTACAAGCTCCTAGTACTTCAGAAATGATCATGTTGCACATGGCACTTTATTATCCTTATATGGATTCACTTTTATTACTCTTAAACCTGTTCCTTCCACCTCATTTGTAGGTGTTGATCAACAACACTTTAGCCAGCAAAAATATTATTTTAGACAATAGACAATAGATGCAGGAGTAGGCCATTCGGCCCTTTCGAGCCAGCACTGCCATTCACTGAGATCATGGCTGATCATCCACAATCTTTGTATTTGTATTTTAACTTTGGATTTCTTCAGACTGGTTAATTTTATATTCATTTCCGCTAATCATATGCCAACAATCTGAGTTAATATCGTGCTCATCTGGATTATCATTTTATCTCCACATTTAAGTAATTAAACCATTTTGCAACATCAAATCTTAAGATTCTTATCACTTCAAGTATTTTTTTTTTGCACACAAATGAGGCATAGAATAACAGTCATACAGCATAGAAACAGTCAATTCGGCCCAACTTGCCCAGGCCAACCAAGATGTACTAGTCCCACCAGCTCGTGTTTGGCCTATATCCCTATCCTCAGGTACCTATTATATCCTTCCCTTCCACTTTAAACCTATGAACCTCGGTTCTTGATTCCCCTCGCTGTAAAAGATTCTGTGCATTTACCTATTTCTCGCATGAACTTATCCAACTCTATAAGATTAACCCTCAATCTTCTGCACCCCAAGGAATAAAGCCCTAGACCGATGTACCAAAAGTCTTCTTGACCACCTATGTCACCACTTCAAAAGTTATTTTAAACTAATAGAACAGTGGTCACTTGTTCCATAAGGCTTGCCCATGGATACTGCAGTCACTTGCCCTTCACAATTTCCTAAGAGTAGATTAAGTTTTGTCTTCTTCCGTGTAGGCCCTCTACATATTGCTTGCAGAGACTTTCCCCAAACACATTTGACATAGCCACTCCATCTCAACCCTTGGCACTATGACAGTCCCAGTCTATGTAGTCTAGAAGTTAAAATCCCCTACTAGGACAAAATGTATTTGTCTTGCTGATGCTTGCAGTAAATTCCATAGACAATTTGGGGGCCTCTAGTGCACTCTCAACAAGATGATAATCCCCTTTTCTTCTCAGTTCCACCTGGATAGCCTCATTGGATTGACCATCACCCATTCCTTCTCTCCAGAGATGTTGCCTGTCCCACTGAGTTACTCCAGCATTTTGCTTCTATCTTCAGTTAAGCTTGCATCTGCAGTTCCTTCCCACATGGGTTCACCTCCAGTTCAGGTACAACCCATCCCTATTGTGCAGGTCACCTCTGTCCCAGAGGAGAATCCAATTGTCCCTGCCCCCTGAATCAACTCCTCAGCCATACATTCACCAGTCTTATTTTGCTATTCCAAACCTCACTAGCACATGCACAAGAATTAGTCAAGAGATCACTACGCTGGAGGTAGATAAAAATGCTGGAGAAACTCAGCGGGTGAGGCAGCATCTATGGAGCGAAGGAATGGGTGACATTTCATGTCAAGACCCTTCTTCAGACTCTGTGGGGGTGGTGGGGGCAGGAAGAAGAAAGGAAGAGGCGGAAACAGGGGGAGAGCTGAGAGCTACCCAAGCGAAATATGAGGTGCTGCCCCTCCAATTTTCGATGGAACTTACTCTGGCCATGGAGGAGGCCCAGGACAGAAAGATTGGATCCGGAATGGGAGTGGGAGTTGAAGTGCTGAGCCACCGGGATATCCAGTTGGTTATTGCGAACTGAGCGAAGGTGTTGGGCGAAGCGATCGCCAAGCCTCTGCTTGGTTTCACCGATGTAGAGCAGCTGATACCTAGAGCAGTAGATGAGGTGCAGGTGAACCTCTGCGGCACCTGGAAAGATTGCTTGGGTCCTTGGATGGAGTCAAGGGGGGGGGAGGTAAAGTGACAAGTGTAGCATTTGGAGGTGCTATTTTTTAACCTTTTTGCCCAAATCCCTATAATCATTTTACAGAACATCTCATTGCCTACGTAATTTGTGCCAATATGTGCTATGAATCTGGTTGCTCACCCTCCCCATTAAGAATGCAGATACTCAGAGACATCCTGGACCCCGTCACCAAGAATGCAACACACCATCCTGGAGTCTTAACTTCTGCCACACAATCTTCTGTCTGCTCCCTAACTATTGAGTCTCCTACCACTACGGCTCTGCCTAACATTACCCTTCCCCACTGTGCCTTAGAACCAGGCTCAGTGCCACAGTCCTGACTGCTACTCTCCACTAATGAATTATTCCCCCCCACCCAGCAGTATCCAAATAAGCATCTCTGTTTTGAAGGGGAATGTCACCTGCACTCTCTGTCTAAGAAGGAACTGCAGATGCCCTTTGCTCATGGTCATCAACCTACTCTCTTTCTGTACTTAGGCGTGACCACCTCACACCAACTCTTACAGTATCTATGAATCTCTCATCTTCCCAGATGATCCCAGGGTCATCCAACTGCAGCTCCAGTTCCTTAACAGCCACAGTAGAGCCTGTATGTTCTCCCTGTGACTGCATGGGTTTTCTCCAGGTGCTCCGGTATCCTCCCACAGTCCTCCTAACTAAAGCCTCTTGAGCCAAAGCCACATATTTACATCCCAGCCTCCTAGCTGAAGCCTCTTGAGCCAAAGCCACTTACTCTCCTCATACACTTAAGTCTTTGGAGCCAAGGCCTCACACTTATCCTCTACACAACAACTCACTTCAACACACACTCTCCTCCAACACAGCTGCCCCCAATAGACACCTTGCCTTCTTTTTATTGGCAACTCAATTAGCCAATTATGATAACTCAACCTATCCACCAGCTGTCTTTTGAAATAACTCTGGCCCTGAAATCGACTCACACAACCAATCCAACTCTTGTCTTTTTTTGGACTTCTGGATATTTACCCAATAGGCCTGTCAAATGGGTAACATTTTTTGTGTAGATGGTTTGATGGAAAGGGTAGAAAACATATTTTGTGCCGTCAGCATTGTTGAAAGAAGTTATTTTGTCAGTATTTAATCACTTTTATTTATTTTATTGAAGGACTGGCAATGAAAAAAATGTTGGAATCAGTTGTTTTAGAGGTTAAAAATAAATTTCATTTGCAATAACATAGATTTTATTTCTGCTCACCTCAGCTGAACAGATAGTAAGTTAATCTTCAAATGAATGAAAAATAAAATGATGAAAGAAGAGAGAACTTTTAAAATATCTCAGACTAGAAGACAAAACATCCTACCAATTACTTCATCAGCCTTTGAACATTAGGGGAAATGATTGAGGTCCAGAAATGATGCTCGAACTTTGTTAAAAAAAAACAAATTAATACCCGAATGATATGGCGTTAGTGAAGATGATATAGTCAGGTGTGTGGGGAAGGAGAGGAAGGCAAGGGTCATAGGAGTGGAATGGATGAGTAACTGGATGACCAGCGAGAGCTCAGAAACATATCTTTGTATCCCACCTGGGGAAGCTTGCAGCTGAAGAGTTTAAAATCAAGTAATTAAATAATCTATAATTTAATAAAAAAGGTTTTCTCAGTAACAGCAACCACAAAATAATTAGATTATTATAAAAACCCAACTGGAGATATGCTATCATCTAGTTTAATCTATAAGTGCTCACCACATGGCTCACCCCATCACTCCAGGCTCACCAAATGGTGACGCCATGGCTTTTTACCAACACCCACATCCTATGGACAAATAAATTAATGAATAAAATGGGCCAGCAACATGTCGCAAGGAAGATATACAGTGCATTCAGAAAGTATTCAGACCCCTTCACTTTTTCCACATTTTGTTATGTTACTGCCTTATTCTAAAATGGATTAAATTATTATTTTTTGATCATCGATCTACATACAATACCCCATGATAAAAAGGAAAAACAGCTGTTTAGAAATATTTGCAAAGTAATTAAAAATAAATAACTGAAATATCACTTTTACATAAATATTCAGACCCTTTACTCAGTACTTTGTTGAGGCACCTTTGGCAGTGATTACAGCCTCAAGTCTTCTTGGATATGACGCTACAAGCTTGACACATCTGTATTTGGGTAATTTCTCCCATTCTTCTCTGCAAATCCTCTCAAGCTCTGTTAGGTTTGATGGGGAGCTTCGATGCACAGCTCTTTTCAGCTCTCTCCAGAGATGTTCGATCAGGTCCAAGCCGGGTTTTGGCTGGGCCACTCAAGGACATTCAGACTTGTCACTCCTGCAATGTCTTGTCTGTGTGCTTAGGGTCGTTGTCCTGCCCCAGTCAGAGGTCCAGAACACTCTGGAGCAGGTTTTCATCACGGATATCTCTGTACATTGCTGCATTCATCTTTCCCTCGATCCTGACTAGTCTCCCAGATCCTGCCGCTGACATCCCCACAGCTGCCACCACCATGCTTCATCATAAGAATGGTATTGGCCAGGTGATGAGCGATGCCTGGTTTCCTCCAGATGTGACGCTTGGTATTCAGGCCAAAGAGTTCATCTGACCAGAGCACCAGAAAAACTCCAAGCAGGCTGTCCTGTGCCTTTTACTGAGGAGTGGCTTCTGTCTGGCCATTCTACCATAAAGGCTTGGATGGTGGAGTGCCGCAGATATAGTTGTCCTTCCGGAAGGTACTCCCATCTCCACAGAGGAACTCTGGAGCTCTGTCAGAGTGACCATCGGGATCTTGGTCACCTCGCTGACCAAGGCCCTTCTCCTCCAATTGCTGTTTGGCCAAGCAGCTAGCTGTGTGAAGAGTCCTGGTGGTTCCAAAGTTCTTTAATTTAAGAATGACAGAGGTCACTGTGCTCTTCAGGACCTGCAATGTTACACAAATTGTTTTATACCCTTCCCCAGATCTGTATCTCAACACAATCCTGTTTCTGAAGTCAACAGGCAATATCTTCATGACTTAGGTTTTGCTCAGACATGCACTGTGGGACCTTATATAGACAGGTGTATGCCTTTCCAAATCATGTTCAATTAATTTAATTTACCACTGGTGGATTCCAATCAAGTAGTAGAAACATCTCAAGGATAATCAATGGAAACAGGATGAACCTAAACTCATTTTTGACTGTTATAGCAAAGGGTGTGAATACTTATGTAAATGTGATATTGCAGTTGTTTATTTTTAATTACTTTGCAAAAATTGCTAAACATCTGTTTATGCTTCTTCATTCTGGGGTATTGTGTGTAGATGATTAAAAAAAAAGGAATTTAGTCAATTTTAAATAAAGCTGTAACGTAACAAAATGTAGAAAAAGTGAAGGGTCTGAATACTTTCTGAATGCACTGTAAATATAAGATATGCAAAATATCAGAGGTGTTTGGTAGTACATTTGGTAGAACCATTGCCTCACAGCTCCATAGACTCGGGTTCGATCCCAACTTCGGGTGCTGTCTGTGTGGAGTTTGCACTCTCTCCCTGTGACTGTGTGGGTTTCTTCTGAGTACTCCAGTTTCTTCCCACATCCCCAAGTCGTATGTGTTGGTTGATTAATTGGCCTTAGTAAATTTCCCTTAGTGAGTAGGGAGTAGATGCGAAAGTGGAATAACATAGAACTAATGTGATAGGTGATCAATGGTGAGCATACACTCGGTATGAAGATTTCCATGCTGTATCTCTAAACCTAACCAAATCTTAGAAAACAGAAACAGAATAGAAATGGTGAACAATGCATAGCATATCAGGCAGCATCTATACAGAACAAAACAATGTCAATGGCTTGCCCCATTGATCAGTTTTTCTTGCAGGGTATTAACATGTTCTGTTTTACATCACTTGTTGCCTTGCTGATAGTATTGGGAAAATGGCATCTCTCCATAAACCTTTCTGTTAAATCATTCCATCTGGTCACTATTTGACCTTTAAACAAATAAAAAGTTAAATCTAGTAATTACTAACAAATCTAGTAATGAATAATACAAGTAAATTTTAAGAACATAATAATTAATCACTACCAAACAACAACTGAGATGCTCAGAGTGATAAATTAAACTGTACAGTTCTACTCCTGTTAGATAATTGGAAATTGACAAATTTATTTGCTTTTAATTTTCTCTACCTACTCTTAATCCTCTCTTCTTCAATCAAATTTTTATTTTCTTTGTGATTTTCCCTTCTGTACCCAATTTAATTCATTCACTAAAATTTGCTCACCTTTGCAGCCCTGGTAATTTCTTATCATTTCTGAAAATCTACCAATCCATTAATTGAGATTGAGAAGATAGTTGTCTCTTATTTCACACGGGTCCCAAATGCTCTGTTCTATCTAAATGTGTCAATCCCAGTCTATAGGCTGCATTGAACTGAATGATGAATGTTGACAATTCTATGTGGATCAGTTCATTTCTGACTAGTATATATTATGCCAATGAGCTGAAGGCAAACAGCTAAATATCTGATCTTCTGCCTTCACTGCTGAACTTCCATTGTAGCATTTGAAACTAAAGGCCAGACATAACTTGCATCTGGCCCAGACTGGTGGTGACCCTGTGAAAGATATCTGCAGCGGCATTTTGACTTATTGTACTTCATTTACTGAGTTTTAATGTAGTTAGTTAAATGAATAATGGAAGGCCTAAATGGAGTGGCTGTGGAGAGGATGTTTCCAGTAGTAGGCAAGTATTAGATCAGTGGGCACAGCCTCAGAATAAAAGGACATACCTTTAGAATGGAAATGTTGAGGAATTTCTTCAGCCTGAGGTTGGTGAATCTGTGGAATTCATTGCCACTGATGGTGATGGATGCCAAATCATTGGTTATTTTATTAAAATGGAGATCGATAACGTTTTGATTAATAAGAATGTCAAAGGTTATGGGGAGAAGGCAGGAGACTGGGTTTGAGAGAGATATAGATCTCCCATGATCAAATGACGGAGCAGACTCAATGGGCTGAATGGCCTAATTCTTCTCCTCTATTTTATAACATGATCTAACTTCAGATCTATTGGAAAGCCTTTGGGAGCTGATGAGCTGTCAAAAGCCACCAGGGATTTCAAAGATGGGAACTCAATGATATGCTAGCTGAGGCTAACTCACCCATCAGGTTTTCATATTTGGCTGTCTGCTCCCAAATATGTAAGCTCATCTTATTTGGTGTTCTGCTTACATGTTGGCAGGCACAGAGGGAGGTAAGCCTGGGCAATGGGTTGTCTCTGATGCTATCTAGCATTATATTTCAGCTCTCTTTTAGACCTAGGTTGGACAGGTACATGGATAGGACAGGTTTGGAGGGTTAATGACCAAGTGCAGGCAAGTGGGACTAGGGTAGCTGGTACATTGTTGGCTGGTGTGGGTGTTGGGCCAAAGGGCCTGTTTCCACACTGTATCACTCTATGACTATGACGCTAGGTGAGTGTGGGAAGAAAGGAGAGTAACACATTTATTATCTAATTTTAAATAAGGTACACTTGCCAGGAAACATTTCAATGTCTCAGTTAGTAAATAAATGATCTCATAGAGAAAATAGTTAGCTGTAGTCAATACAGACTCAGAAACGTCCAGCATTGTTTGAGAAACTGCATCAATGATTTTGGAGATTGATATTGCAAGAATATTATCAGAAAACAGAGATAACACCCAGTTATATCAAGAACATGCAGCAGATTTAAAAAAAAAAGGTTAAAAATAAAATAAAGGTTACTAGGCTGCATTCTGCCTTTAATTACATATTTTAAGAGCAAATCCCTGGAGTGAATTGGCATATTAACTGTTTAACAAGATCGTCTACCTCTGATTTCACCCACTCAGCAATTTCTATGTTGGATACCAAGGTTGCACAGTCCTTGTAAAATGAAATGATCGAAGTGAGATGTCACCAGTTTTATGGAGAACAGGATTGCAACCCCTTACGCCTCAACACCTCGGTTCCCAAAGTTGGGGATATTGTAAATTGCTCGGTTCTGAGCTTTCCCCCCAGTCTGGTTTCAGTCAAAAATCACTGAATCAAGCACTTGCGCATCTAAATTTTATTTTGACAAAAGACAATTATAGTTCAACTACTATACCTAACCACTGCGGGTTTGATCCTCGTATCGGCCTGATCAAGCTCCCTTGGCCTCACTCAAACAGAGACACTCCAGAAGGTCATGCAGTCCTAAGCGCTCTCCCAGAAGATCGACACAGGTCCTCGTGGCAGCGGACTTTTATAGACCCCTGGACCTCGAGGGGCCAAACCACGTAGGGGTGGTCTCTTTACAATCCAATTACAGCTATTGATTAACCCCATACATGACAGACATTTCCATAACCCAATAATACAGTGGCTAATACATTATATTCAAACAGTGTTTCTCAGAGGAAACAAACATCACAACATTTGCCCTGATATGCAAGAAAACCAGACAAGGCTCAATACTTAATCCAATCAACATTCAGCAAAGTAAAGCGTTGCAACATTACTTACAATTATTTACAATGTGTTTGTCTGGTTTGCATTCATCCAATCCATTTTATGCATTTTGCACCTAATTGTTAGGATCTGCCGATGTTTCCATTCTCTTCCTGCAGCTCTGATCTAGGCTCTAGACAAACTGGCACCACTCTGCAGCTTGTCCTATTTCTGCAGAAAACACTTTTAAATTGACCAAATGGCCAAGCAGCCCAGAAGCCTTTACTCAATTTCAGGGTCCTAGCTTTTCCAATTTGGTCAGGATTAACAATATAACACCCTTCCAAATAGTGGAACCTGAACTTCATCCAGGAACCAGACACCATACCTCTTGGATGAGATCAGACTGCGATGGAAAGACCCTATCCAATTCCAGGATATGTTTCACCTTGTCGTGCACCCAACTCATCGATAGAAAACCAGTATAAGTTATGTCTTTGAATGTTGACAGGGTGAATTAACTCACGGAGAGGTGTTGAACCCCCACCGTTTGTGAGAGAGTATGCATTTCTCGGTTTCTTGTTAAAAACTCCACATTGTCATTTGTTCAGATTATTCTTGTTTACTTCCATAACATAGAATCAGAAATAAACCTTTTAGCCCCTTGAGAATGGCTCACCATTCAATTAGATCATCACAAAATGACTGCTGGCCACTTCTTCACAAGCTACTTAGAAAGAAACAAAATACCCATGCTTACAAATTTACCATTAGATTCATAGAGCTGGTCCATGCCAGCCAAGTTGGCTAAATGAGCCTGCACCTGGCCCATATTCTTCCAAATCTTTCCTATCCATGTACCTCTCCAAGTGCCTTTTAACTGTTGTAATTGTAACCAGCCTCTACCATTTGTACTGATGGGTTGTTCCATATACCCACCACCATTAAAGTGAAATGATTGTACCTCAGGTTCTCTTTAAAGTTTATTCACCTTATCTATGCCCCTCATGGTTTTATATACTTCAAAAAGGTCATCCTTTAGCTTCTTATGCTCCGGTGAAAGAAAAACTCTAGCCTATACAAACTATTCAATCCCTCCTTATTACTTAAATCCTCCAGACCTGGTAACGAACTATACTCAACAACCTGAATGATGAAGGGACTGGAGCAAGATCCCAAACTTGCTCCTAATCAGCAAGTTTCTACATGGGCCTCACCCCAGAAATGCTTTGACACGCAGTCAGCCTGCCCCACTGCTTAATGCCATTAAAGCAATTAAAAGGATTGAATATTTCTGACATAAAGAAATCAAAATGTTCAAAACTATTAATACTTAAATATGTCATCAAGTATTAATCATTTAAAATGAATTATTGCATTTAAAAAGTTTAATAACAGCTAGCTAAACAAGCACAACATATTTAAGTACATGTTATTATTTACATACAGTTGAGTTACTTATTTCAAAATATGTATACTACCTGCAACTACCCCCCAGTTTTTCTTCTCATTGAAAGAAAACTGCACTGACAGCTTAGCCAGATTGTGGTTGGAAAAATACAGGAAGCTGGTGCTCCTGTTCTCAGTTTGTAATTCTTTGAAAAATGAATACTCACTGTTTTCCCATGATTTAAAAAAAAAGGCATCACTTAAGCACCATTGGGACAAAGAGTACCATTTGTTTAAATTCATTAAACCCCTGTCTCACGGTGCGAGTCGACCGACGAGTGACCCCGAATTTTCACTCGCGGTAACATGTACAATTAACGTAGCGGGAATGTCGGAACTCGCGCGCGCAACTTAGCGACTCGTGGCGCTAACGGCAGGTACCCGTGAAACTTGTTAACTCTTGAAAAAATTCAAACGTGTTTGAGGTTTTCCACGAGCCAAATTTACTGTTCAAGTTAAAAATTGAAACATTTAAACTCGTTGTAATAACGTAGTGGCCCATGAGTTACCTTAGTGACTCATGAGTCTACCGTGGGCAATCTTTAACTCAGCGGGCAGGCAGCATCTCTGGAGAGAAGGAATGGGCGACGGGATGACGTTTCCAAATTTCTGCTGCGTCTTTGTGCTCCATCTCAGATGGTAAAGCTGCAACTTTAAACTGCCATATGAGAATCTTAACTCTTCACATTTTACAGGATTGGATGTGAAATCAGTGATATTCTCAAGCAAAACATCTTTGTCAGGTTGCATGCGCCTGACCACCAGTTTGACTGCCTTTACTGTGTGTTTCAGGGCAGCCTCTTCAGCGACTCACTCTTTTTCCGACAACGAACTGCTGATTTGGGAAGAATCTAAAACACAACTCTGGCTGTATTTAGGACATTTTGTAAGAGAGTTTTACATCCCAGACATGAATTCTTTACTGAGACTCATCTGTGTGACCTGGGAGTCTCAAGGGGGTGAGATAACAGTCTGGATCAATGGGAGATGCAGTGTACGGAAGGTTGGTGGAAAGGGTCAGGTTGAGAAAGGGTCTGGTCAGTTTATTCTAGATCAGGAACAAGACTCAATCGGTGGAGGTTTTGACGCCAGTCAGTCGTTTGTCAGAGAGATAACTGATGTTCACCTGTGGGATCATGTTCTCCAACCCAATGACATAGAGATGATCAGTCAGGGTTGTTTCAGAGGGAACATCATTGACTGGAGATAAACAATGTTTACATCACGAGGGTATGTAAGAATTAAAGATAATAATGATTGCATGTTTTGACTTTTCTGGCTACAAAAATCAATAAAATGTGGAGAGGAAAACCCAATGTCCTCAAATTGTACTTGTTGAATATGACCTTGCTTTGTGATGTTTCCTCTCTAAACCAGATCAGCAGAAGTAGTGGTGTTGATTCCAGAATAAAGGGCTGTTTACATCGGGGTAAGGGACAACCCACTGTCTTTCCAGTTTCTCATCACCCTCACTGGCAGGGTAATGGCTTCAAACTCAGTACACTAGAGTCTCGGCCATTCTCCGTCACACATTGAGAGAGGGACGGGGAGCGGGGAACCATGGTGGAGGTCTACAAGATGTAAACTCCAGGGCACTGCCCCACATACTGACTCTTGACTGAAGCCCAGGGACTGCTCAGAACAGACAAGTCCGCCCTCTTTAACCTGACTCCCCTCCTCGTCCATTCTGCTGGAGCCCTTCCTCAAATCCCACCGGGAACAGTTGGGCATCCCAGTTAAGAGGTGCAGCAGTGCCAGGGAGCACAGTGCAGCAGGAGCGGTGTCCAGGGCATTTGGTGCCATCTCTCTGACACACACATGTAGACAAGAAAGCGTCAGGGGCACAGAGGTGGTGGTGATGGGCAGACACAGACTGTGGGAAAGTCCCAGTGTGGAGGCTGATCCTGTCTTGATTTAGATTGTGCTGATTGGAATTATTACTGTCTCTCTCTGTATTACCCTCTTGATTTCACATTGTTTGTTACACCAAGGTTTGGAAAGCTCACAATGTGTTCTGTGCGTCCAGTGATTGTGATTGAACTGTAACATTGCAGTGTCATCAGCTCAATAAACGAGCATCAAAACAAAAAGGATCTTGATGTGAATGACTTTGTGTGTATGTCTCCCAGTGACCTGCGTGGGTTTTCTCCGAGATCTTCTGCTTCCTCCCACACTCCAAAGATGTTCAGGTTTGCAGGTTAATTAGCTTGTAAAAGTTGTCCCTACTGTGAGTAGGATGTTGTTAATGTGCAGGGATCGTTGGTCGGCACATACCCGGTGGGCTAAAGGGCCTGTTTCCGCGCTGTATTCTAAATCTCTAAAGTATTTAAATAGACAAGGCGCGGAAAGGATAAGGACCTAATTTGAGCAAATGTGATTCGTGCGGATGGGTAAAAAGGATGTGAAGGGATGGTTCTGTGCAAGTTGTTTGTTCGAGCAGGAGCCTCTCTGCACAGAGGTTTCCTGCCGGATTTATCCTAAGTCCGATGCGTAAGCTGGCTATGGGTTGTGGGTGAACCCCGGTCCGACCGCTGAAGCGGATATCCAGCAAAGATCGGGTTTCGCGATAACAGCCGCTGACAAAGCAGTCAGTGACTTCCAGCCTGCTGGGATGCCGTTGAAGTAACACCAGATTCGCTGACAGTGCGGTCAGCGACTCACAGACATGTTGGTCCCCAGGCATGGAGTAAAGTTGGAGGGGGAGAGAACTCGTGCAACCCTATTGGGACTTGGGTGAGTCGGGCTGCAAGGGTTCCTCTCTGATAATAAGGGTATTTTTCACATTTCACAAGTCCACACTACTAACTTAGTGAGACTACACAGTAATAGACTACACCTATGGGACAGGCCGCGCCAGCAGCGCCTGGGACAGGGCTGCTTCCTGTGTGAAAGCGCCGGCCTATGGGAGAGCCACGCCAGCAGCGCCTGGGACAGGGCTGCTTCATGTGTGAAAGTGCCGGCCTACGGGAGAGCCGCGCCAGCAGCGCCTAGGACAGGGCTGCTTCATGTGAGAAAGCACCGGCCTCTACGAGAGGCGGTGCCGGCAATGCCTGGGTCAGGGTTGCTCAAGGTCTCCCTGCTGGATGGGGAGACAAGGACGTGTCAGTGTACTACTGACACCGAATCTGTCACAACGTTGGCCTATGGGAGAGCCGCGCTAGCAGCGCCTGGGGATAGGGCTGCTTCATGTGTGAAAGTGCTGACCTACAGGAGGGCCGCGCCAGCAGCGCCTAGGACAGGGCTGCTCAAGGTCTCCCTGTTGCAAAGGGCAGACCAGTTTGGGTCAATGGGTTGCTGACACCAAACCTATCACAGCGCTGGCCTACGGGAGAGCTGCGCCAGCAGCACGTGTTGACAGGGCTGTACATATGACCTCACGTAACATGACCTGGGAGAGCCAGTGGCAGTACGAATCTGACCCTGAAGTTTGGGAACCAGGCATACCAGCACCTCGTTTAGGGCTGTGTGTGACCTCCCGTGAGCATCAGCCGGGAGAGCCAGGGCAGGCGGAAGTTGACCCTGAAGTTTGGTGTCACTGCTTATGTGCATACACCAAAGCACATGAGCCATGCTCCAGGTGTGCCGGATGTGGTCATCAATTTACCATACCGGCAGGAACTGGTGGAGCCGGGGATGACAATCTGGCCAGCAAATTAATGGCCTCTAACCAATTCCAGGACTTCAAAATGGGAGAAACTTCACATATCAAACACCTGTTATTGTGCATCGCTCTAAAGGAGCGCATCATGAGGGTGCATGAGTTAAGGCTGCAGAAGTCCTAAAAAACTGGTTGGAGCAGGAACAATGGCGTTTGGACAAATGGCAAGGCCACTATCTAAGCACAGCAGGATATGGACCCGGCTGTGTAATGCCCATTTGTTAGTTAATATTTATGAATAACTATCCAGCCTATGCTCAACCCACGGTTCACAGCCTTGCGCAGATCCTCTAATATCCAGGGGAAGACCTGGACGATGAGACAAACACTGAGACCAGGATGCCACCTCAAAAACCATACTCTCTCAGATTAGCAAGGGGTAAGTGAATATTGGACTGTATCCGGGGATCTCGAATAGGTGTCTTGGAAGTACATCCACCCGTACAAAATACACCTAGTTGGGTGTTGGGGTTCAATACCACTAACTCTACAGGTGAATGATGTATATCAGCCTTAACAATTGTGTCCAATTCTCCAGCCAAAAGAACGATGGTGGATGTCGAGTCATTCTGGACCTAAACATACTTAACCCTTAAAGTCCAGTATAAACGGTTTAAAATAAAAAATGTCAATATTGTAACTGGGATAAAAAGGGTGTTATATGGCAGCCAGAGATCTGAAAGATGCATAATATTCAGCTACCACACACCTGTAGAGAGGTTAGGTCCTCACCCATCTAATTAAACTTAGATTAGTACCATCTAGAATGATTGGCTATTTAAAGTTCATCATTGGTTAATTAACATGGCAGTACTTTGCCTACGGCCAAAACTGTAACTAATGTCTCACGATGTACTAGAGACATTCTGACTCAATAACCTTTAGTTACAAACTAATGTGAGCTTCAGGGTGAGGAGCCACTGATATCGAGTCTGGCTGTGGCAGTAGATAGAATGTGAAAGAAGCATGGGGTAAACTGCGTAGAATTGCTGGGTGCATTCTATGGCCTAAAGAATTCTGCTCAACAATGCATGATTTGCATGAGCAGCTTCAGATTGATAATACCACAGCTGGAATGAGGTCATTATTCTGTGACAATCTGCCTAACCTCATCTGGCACTGGTGCATTACAAACAACATCTGGGTCTCAGATAATAAACCTATCAGGTAGAGATAATGTGAAAGTTGCAGACACCAGGTCATGTAAATGCTATGACAAACAAAAAATGGATGATGAATCCAAAAGTTTCAAAATGATTGTTAGCCGGTATGGATTGCCAGACATAGATCCGTTGCATCTGGGTTAAATTACCAGTACCGAAATTCGGCATGGGAACCAAATCTAGGGGCAGTAGCGGAGGATACATTCTTGCTACATTGGGGATGTACGTTCTTACGCTTTCCCCATTTCTGCCTCATTTAATCAATGTCTCACCAAAATAGAGCACGACTACGCTTAGGCGTTTGGTAGTTCCTAAACTGGTCCACACAGCATGGTCCCATTGGTTCTGAGACTGATGACACAGCATTCATGATTATCCCAATTACAGCAACTTGTTGGTTCACACTGGGACAGGAGGAGAGTTCCCCTTTACATGAGCGTATTAATGTATATCTTCTGACCAGACTGTTCCAGGGACTCGGACTATCAAGCAGGACCTACAATGTGATTACAATGGCCTGGAGAGATAGTACTAAAATACAATAAGTATCTCATATTAGGAAATGGGAGATGTCCTGGTTACAGTCAAATATATCTTATCATAAGTTGCAGGCATTTGGGATGTATTGGAGTTCGTGGCTTCATTACATTTTGACAAGCAGTCAAGCTATAGTGCCATTATAATGATCAAAGTGCTTTATCCTCCTACTCAGGGCAATGGTCCGGATGACACTCTGTCAGATCTCATCTATTGGTGGCCCGATTCATAGGAGGTATTTAACAAAACCTTCCCAGACGTAGATATTCGGAAATCTGGGATGTGAGCATAGTTCTCACACTGCTTTGGCAATGGGCTCCAATTACATCTCTGCCTTTCCGGATGTTAATCCTCAAAGTGGTCATGTTCATGGTGCTAGTGGCAGCACTATGGGTCCAAATATTGCAAAAGTTATGACTGGACAGCATGCATTCTTCTGTAGATTATATTGTGTTTATGCATATGATCTAATCAGAGCAGGCCAGGGATGGCTGGAACCAAAAATAAACTTAAAATGTACCCATTGTTCTAGGACTATATGTAATTACGCATCTGAGCTAATATATCAAGGTCATCAAGAGTCTCAGAGGCTCTGAAATAGCGATGGTCATCAGCCACATAAAACTTCATACAAAGGTGTCAGTACAAGCTATTTCTAGATGAACGAAACAGGTTTGCATTATGCTGGAGTGGACACTGATATGTTTACGTACGTACGCAGCAAAGGCACAGGATGTGCCATTGGACCAAATCCTCACCACAGGATAGTCCAGTTAAGGAACCTTTTAGGAACCTTTTATGATAAACCTGTCCTCACAACGCAAAGATTTGGGCATGCTGTTTTGGGTTCTGTTTGAGTTCTCCTTTGTAATTTCCCCTGCGAAAGAGGGGTTATTACTGTTCTTTTATTGTTTAAGATGTTCATTGTATAATTTAAATATTGTTTGATACATTATTTGGTTATCCTGTGTCAACCAAGGCAGTATGTCGTATGGAAGTGTATCTCGGCATGAAATCACAGAGCTTTGAAATCTTCACATAGTCACTCACGTGACTCCGAAGTAAAATAGTAAGATTAAATGAGCTTACCAGTTTGAAGTTTGATCTTTATTTTATGAAGAGTTACGATGAGGGATTACGTGCCCTCCCCTCCCGACCCTCATAATCACAAAGATCATCTGGTAGTTCTAGTCTTCTGAGTCTTACTATATCACTTTGACTGTAGTTACTATGATTTCACACCACTGCTTTGAAGATTGACGAGCATGCACACTGGCGGGGCTTCTTCACGTAATCCCTCATCGTAACTCCTCATAAAATAAAGATCAAACTTCAAACTGGTAAGTTCTCATTTAATCTTACTATTATCAGACAATGACCATCTCCAAAGAGATTGGTAACACTTTTTGAACAACATTCACTGACAGTCCCGGGTCTAATGATATGGGCTCCACCATGGTTGGGAGTCTCTCCCTGCTGCAGCCTTCTTCCACCTTCTCAGCCGCCGGCTAAACACCATCCTCGGCCAGTTCCACTGAGGTCATCTTCTTGGGCCGCGCTTTGTTAGGGACCTCCCCCTCGACCTTCCTGCCATGAGGCCAGCTTACAGGATCTAAGGCACACGCATATGTTTCCACTATAAGGCGGCGACCCTCAGAGAAATCCCAGCATCACAAACAACTCAACACAATAAATAATGTAAAGCAGCCTGGGGCAAGATGGTTTGCCCATGATTTAAATTTTAAATGTCATCCCGTCACCCATTCCTTCTCTCCAGAGATGCTGCCTGCCCGCTGAGTGATCATACTGAGGGAATTTCTACGTATATGAAGCAGAGAGAAACGTGAGTCCAACATGGCTCTGCCCAACTTTTGGGAATGGATTCGGTGGTTTATACCCACTCCCCATCCCTGTTCACACACCCACCCACCAAGCCAGCCAGCCGGACCCCTCCTCGTTACAGCGGCGGAAGCGACATTTCCAAGAGAATGGGGCAGAGAGCTGGGGCAGCGCTGGGATGGGAGCAGGCAGATGAGCGCACCAAAGGAACAAACAAGTTGATGGCTGCAAGGGGCAGGCGGCAGAGGTTTTGTGCCCCAGCGAGGTCCCCCCTGCTAATGCACACACAGAAAGAAAGAGATGAGAGCAGAAAATTATCCCAGCCTAGCACTGGCACTGGACGATGCGCATTTTCCCTTTGTAGGTCATATCAAAAGACGCGGCCGCGCTGAATTCTATCTTTAACTCAAAGCTGCAGGATGGAGTTGTCTTCTTTTTACACTGTTGCTTCGCCGCCACCTCCTCCTTGCTGCACAATGGCAGCGAGTGCGGGGCCGAGATCCTGCCTAGTTATTTTAAGTTCTAAAATTGAATAACTTTCAATACTGAATCAGAATATACTTACTGTATGAGATGATGTCCAGCTCCTCTATTTGATACTTTTAATTCACGGTTGGCTCAAGAGTAACTCGGGAGAAAAACTTTGCAACTTTGTAAATGGCAAACTTAGTCATACCCGTGGGAACTCGGTTAAACTCTTGATCATAAACTTGGAGTCTCGTACACATTCACGAGTCTTTCACTCGGGGTCACTCGTGGGTCAACTCGCACTGTGAGACAGGGCCTTTAATGACATTTCTTGCTCAGTTTAATTCCCACCATCTGAAATTTAGCCTCTGTGCTTATGACTCCTAATCTTGCTGAAGATATTAAACAAGTCTCAAAACTGATCTACATTGAATATCAGTCTCTGTTCAACAAATTATAGCATCCATTGTACAATGTGTCTGTTTTCTCCTCCCATTATTATTAGTGGCGATCTTTTGATGGGAACCAATACTTTTCAAAAATCTTATTATAGCACATCAAGTGGATTATCTCTCTGAACCTTTGTCACCTCTTTAACAAAACAGCTAGTATTTTACATATACGAAGCTATCATGAGCATAATTGTAGCCAATTTCACATGTCCTTACATATACTTATGGCAAGTGTCCACACACTGACAAGGTAGATGAGCAGATAACTGAAGTTTGATCATTTTGAGCATAAAAATTGACCAGTACTCCGTAAATTGCCCTGTTCTTCTTCAAAATGTTCTCTGAGATACTTCCCATGTGGCTGGGAGAATCTAACTTATAACAAACAGTACCCCTACCACTGCACTACCACACAGTATTGCAATGCATGCACAGATTACATTTCAACTCCATGTCTACAACTTGCTGAATTCAGTATTCTCTAACTCAGATGTCCGTCCGTCCGTCTGTAACTAAAACTCTGAACTTGTGCTCTTCCAGGTTTTGCATTTTTTTCTATTTGCGCAAAAACAATAAAGCTGCGACTTTCCGCCCCTTACTCATCATTAACACCTGGCGGCATCTTGGGGCAGCAGCTGCCTGCAGTCCGTCTGTCTTTTTTTCTTTTTTTTGTCCTGTTAGGAGTATGTTTTTGGTTTCTTTTTAGCTGTGTATATATGGTGGAGGGGGGCTAGGGGGGTGTGGGGGAAACTTTTTTACTCTCACCGCCACGCAGATTGGTCACCACTCCTGTCAGTCACAATGACAGCAATGCCCTTTCCAGCACCATTGCCGCACTGATTGGTCGGGTCCGTTGTCAGTCACAGGTGGTGCCCGCCTCGCCCGGCGAGGAGAATATAAAGCTGAAGGAGCGGAGTGAACATCCCTAAATGCTCCTCCGGCTGGAACTGCGTCTGCGGATGCCTCCGTGGTGCCGAGCGGCCGAGCCCACTTCACGGCCTCCATGGTGCCAAGCCGCAGGCACCGTCCAGGGTTCTACGCGGCGATCCAGAAGGAATCGAGACCACGGTGGTGAGCTCTCGCAACGATGGGGTCGCAGTGGCGGTAGGGCCTCGCCGCAGCCGTGGGGCCTCACGGCGGCGGTGGGGCCTTGCCGAATTTCAAAATCCACGGTTCCAAAATAGCAGTTTTTTCCTCTCATGTTTGGTGAGGTGGGAGGGGGGAATAGAGGGAGAGAATGGGGGAATTGGGTTAGGTATGGATTGGGGAATAGAAGGAGAGAAGGGCAGTGGAGAAGGTGAGGAGGGATAGTGGGGGGGGGGGGTAGGGGGATGTGAGGAGTGGGGGAGGTGAGGATAGAGGGATAGGAGGGGGGTTGGGAGGGGAGAGGAGTGATGGGGTGACTGAGGTTAGGAGGAAGCAGAGGGAGGGAGAGGTGGAGGATGGATTGAGGAGGGGAGGAGGAGAGGGGGACAGAACCTGGGGAGGTGAGGAAAGAGAGGAGGGGTAGGCAGGGAGGAGGGAGAATAGAGGGAGAGGAGGGGGTGTGGGGAAGGTGGTTAGTGGGGAATAGAGGGAGAGGAGCACAGTGAGGGGGTTGAGGATGGATATTGGGTTGGTTTAGGTCAAGGTGAGGAGTGGGGGAGATGGGGGTTAGAGGGATAGGAGGGGGTAGGGAGGGGAGATGGATTATGGAGGGATGGAGGGAGTGACTGAGGGTAGAGGAAAGGAGAAGGAGGATTGGGTGAGAGAGGGATTAGCGAGGGGAGGAGGAGAGGGGAAAGAAGAGGGAGAGTGAAGAGGAGGTGATGGAGTGCTGGGGGATGAGGGGAAATGAGCTGTGCCTGCGCAGTTGAGGGCTAGGTGTGAGTGGTGCAATTTTGCATTGGGGAATGGGTGAGTGGTGGAATATTGCATTGGGGAGCAGACCCAACGTGTCAGCACTTAGTCTAGTAACCAATATAGAGCCAAGGTGATTGATGGGAACCATAGAGTTTACTAATACTTGTTCCATTCAGAGCACTGTGGACAAATGTACTGCACTCTAGACTCTTGAATATACATCGAAACTTCAGGGAAGCCACAATACAACTGTTGCTGAGTTATAAGAAAGAAGATACATTAAAACGGCAAACATTTTTTTTTTGGTGAGAAAATATGAATGAGCATGAACCCAAATATAAGTCACCAGAATGAGATGTGATGAAATACAAGTTACCAGAATGATTTAAGAAGAGTATTCAAAACAAATAGGTTAATGCAAAATTAAAAGCAAAACATTTAAAACTTTTGACAGACGAAACACCTGAATGTGGAGAATTGTGTAGGAATTCTGTAGATGCTGGTTTCCACCAAAGATAAACACAAAATACCAGAGTAACTCAGTGGAACAGGCAACATCTCTGGATAGAAGGAATCAGTGATGTTTTGGGTCGAGGTCCTTCTCAGACTTCAGACCTGAATGTGGAGAATTGTTTGGTATGAAATTCAATTTCAGCATCATGGTCAAGGCAGAAGTATCTCAACCTTCAGGGTTGAGTTGCTTTGGTGAATGAAAGGAAAAGGGATAAATAGAAATGGGGTCAGGATTGATCAGAAATATTTGTCTGTAAGTAGCATGACTATTGAGTTGTGCTAAGTAGGCTAAACGTGTGTTTGGAGTCACACTCAAATATCGCTGCAAAGGCAGCACTAGGACAGAAAAGATGAGGCTGTCAACAATGTCTGATAAGGAGTGCTGAATTTCAGCTCACACTGCATAGCCAACAGGCAATTGTACACACTGTTAACATACTGAGATCTGGGGTAAAAGTACTTTATATTACTGGTCTTTTGATGATACAATACCCAGAAATGATTTGGAACCATATAATGACCAATTGTCTCCTTATGTTTTCCATTCATATTTCTAATCTCACTTTCTTCCCGCTGTCAACTCTAATTATTTTCTTCCCATTTCTCATTTCAGCATCTGGGTTTTTTTTTCAATTCACTTTTCATCCTCAGCAGCTTGTTAGTTTATTGACCACAGAAAAGCTTTCAATGCATTTAAGTCATAATTTAAGGTGCCTTAATGGCAAGATAAAAAGTAATACCCATTTTCAATGGCCAATAAACTAAAGGCCAAACCGTATTGAAAGAATAAGACAAGATGGCTGTTCAGCTCAGTGACAACTTAACTCTTGGTAAGAATAAGTATTAGACGGAAACAAAAGCCATGACATAAATGAGGTACTAAATTTGTGGATTAATTCCTGTTGACATCATAAATTAAATTATGAGCACAATCGTGATAGCTATACAGACCACAAAGAACTGCCGGTCATGAAATAGTAATTTGGGCAGGATACAATAAATGCCATTCATAGTAAAGTGAAAATAAATCATTTCAATTATACTAAGAATGAAAGTGGATGAAACACAGAACTAAAAACATTACTATGAGATGTACTCAGCCTTCAACTACTGTATGTGCAGTAAAGAACGGAAGATGCTGGTTTAAACCAAAGATAGATACAAAAAGCTGGAGTAATTCAGCGGGACAGGCAGCATCTCTGGAGTGAAGGAATGGGTGATGTTTCGGGTCGAGACTCTTCAGACTTCTATCTAACATATTCTAATAAAAAATATCACAAACTTTGCTCTGAAATCTACCGAGACATCATCAAAGCATGCCCCAGAAAATTGTTCTGTGAAAAATGGATGAAAATTCCAGAAGATAGATTTTAACAGCTGATTTATTAAGCATTGCTTGTTTGAGAATAAAATAAAAATGTAAACCTTAACTTTGATGTTGTAGTTAGCAATGACTGAGCTGCACTTTGCTTTCGTTGCCTCAAAAAGGCAGCTGGTGTCATGAAAGACCCACATCACCCTGGCTATGTCCTCATTTCACTCCCACCATTAAGAGGAAGGTAACCAACTAACTTCAAGTATCAATTTTTATGAATTGCCTTTGGTTGCACCAAGGACATTTTTTTTTGTCATTGTTAATCTATTTTTTTTTTTCATTATTATATCTTATCTATGTGTATTGAGTTGGGCCTGCTACACTGCTGCAAGAACGAAAAACATGATTCCATTATCCATGCATGTGGTGACAAGAGTCAAAAGTGTTTTATTGTCATATGTCCCAGATAGAACAATGAGATTCTTCCTTGCTGCAGCACAACTGAATATGTAAACATATTTTTTTCAGGTTCCTGTACCTTCTTCCTGATGGCAGTGGTGAAATGAGTGTGTAGCAAGGATGATGAGAGTCTCTGATGATGTTAGCTGCCTTTTTAAATCCCTTCGATGGTGGGGAGGCCAGAGCCGGTGATGGACTCGGCAGTGGTCACAACTTTTTGCAGTCTTTTCCACTCCTGGACGTTAGACACTATTGACTCTTATGCTTCCAGGTTTCATACTTAGCACCATAGAGTCATATCACTGAGAATCAGGCCCTTCAGCACAACTCATCCATGACAATCCATGTCTCATCTAAACTAGTCCCATTTGTCTGCATTCAGCCCATATCCCTCTAAAGCATTCCTATCCATGTACCCTTCCAAGTGTATTTTAAATGTATCAGCCTCAACTACCTCTTCTGGCAGTTGATTCCATATATCCACCAACTTCTGAGTAAAAATGGTGCCCGCAGATTCTTATAAATATTGTCCCTCTCACCTTAAACCCCCCCCCCACCCTCCCCCTGCTCTCCAATGAATACAGTCCTAGCTTGCCCAACCGTTTCCTATAGCTCGGGCCCACAAGTCCAGGCAATATCATCATAAATCCTCGTGCACTCATCTCAATTCAATGACATTTAATGAATGTTTAATAACCATCTTCACTGTCTGTGATACTACCTACTTTAGTGTCTTCTGCAAACTTATAATCATGTCGTACATTCTCATCTAAACCGGTGATATATTCTAAAAACAGAAATAGAACTGACACCAATCCCTGTGGCACACCACTAGTCACAGGCCTCCATTCCGCGAAAAACAACTTTCCACCACCTTCTATTTCCTTCCATGAAGCTAGTTCTATATCCAGGCAGCTAGCTGTCCCTGGATGCCATGCGAT
This sequence comes from Okamejei kenojei, assembly GCA_035221665.1. Taxonomy (NCBI): domain Eukaryota; kingdom Metazoa; phylum Chordata; class Chondrichthyes; order Rajiformes; family Rajidae; genus Okamejei; species Okamejei kenojei. The sequence goes on from CM069133.1 coordinate 76,781,868, forward strand.
CTAGCCATCTAGAGCAGCCTACCATTGTGGTGTCAAGGGCCTTGCTGAAGTCAAAATAGATATCGCAGTCTGAAGAAGGGTCTCGACCCGAAACGTCGCCTATCTCCTTCGCTCCTTAGATGCTGCTGCACCCGCTGAGTTTCTCCAGCTTTTTGTGTACCCTCAAAATAGATATCTACAGCTTTGCCCTGTCAGCCTTCTTTGTTACTTCTTCAGAAAACGTAATAAAATTTATGAGACAATCAATATATTAGAATGGATGAAGAAATATATATAATAAATCATGCCTATATCTCCAATGACGGATTAATGATTAACACTCCATTCGTTTTCATATTTTCTTCATTATTTATCTCTATCTTTTCCTACTTTATAAAACAAATTAAAAAAGCGTATAGAAGCATATAGTCTTAAATTTTAATATTAATAATAATATCAATATTATTAATATCATGAAAGTATATAATGATGTATTTTCATTTATGTAAAACATTGGAATTTTCATAAATATGTTTCTATAATAAAAAATATTTAACAAAACAACAACAAAAAAAATTATGAGACATGTTCTCCCATGTACAAAGAAATGTTGACTATCCCTAATCAGCCTCAGTTTATCCAAATGCACACAGATATCCTCAGAATCCTCTCAACGAACCTATCTGCTGTAGATGTTGCACTCACTGGTTTATAGTTCTCAGGCATTTCCTTGCAGCCCTTCTTAAATAGAGGCACAACATTAGTCATCCTTCTATGTCCAACAATGATTCATATATTACAGACAGTGCTCCCCTTAATTTTTGTTGGGTTTTTTTTTGTTTTAACCTAAGGGGCAACTTTTCGCACTGACAAAATTGTGTGCTGCAAGTACTGAAAATTTGTTACACTGATCATTTTAGATTGGGCAACATGGGAGGGAACTCAGGTGGCACACAGAGGCCACCTCCTCATAATGGCCTGCTGCTGATCAATGGGTGGTCAGCAATCCTACGTAATGGGACTGTGGATTAGATAAGCAGGAGAAAACAGGGAGGACTACAAACTGGAAGAGCTTGACTTTTAGCATCTTGGATATTCTTCTGAAGACGCATCACTGATGACACAAAGTTGCAGATGACACAAAGCTGGGTGGCAATGTGAACTGTGAGGAGGATGCTATGAGAATGCAGGGTGACTTGGAGGAGTGGGCAGATGCATGGCAGATGAAGTTTAATGTGGAAAAATGTGAGGTTATCCACTTTGGTATAAAAAACAGGAAGGCAGATTACTATCTAAATGGTGTCAAGTTGGGAAAAGGGGAAGTACAACGGAATCTGGGGGTCCTTATTCATCAGTCTATGACAGTAAGCATGCAGGTACAGCAGGCGGTGCAGAAAGCGACTGGCATGTTGGCCTTGAAAACAAGAGGAGTCGAGTATAGGAGCAAAGAGGTCCTTATGTAGTCGTACAGAGCCCTAGTGAGACCACACCTGGAGTATTGTGTGCAGTTTTGTTCTCCTGATTTTTTTTATTTATTTATTTATTTATTTTTTTGTTAGAAGTAAGTACAGTAGTCTGGTACTTAAGTACCTAATACATAAATACATATTCTCATTCTTGTACAACTTCATACTTTTAGTTCAATAATAAAAGGACAGTGAGAGAAAAAAGAAATAAAGAGTGTCGGAATAGATAGACAAGCGAGTAGAAACAGAAAACAACAAAAAAAAGGACAGAGGTGAGAAGTTAAAAGATTGAAAGAGAAGGAAAAAGTAAAAAGAAAAGGGAGATTAGGAGAGATCTACCTATCTCATATTTTTGCCCATCCGTCACCCAGTTCTAAACATTTAATTTCTAAGGTTATGTTATGTTGCACCATATGCTTGTATAAAGTTGATAAACGGAGACCAAATATTTAAGAATTGGTTTACTTTGCCTAGTAAGAGGAATCTCATTTCTTCAAGATGTAGCGTTTCAGTCATGTTTGAGATCCACATTTTGAATGTTGGCGTACGTGCGTTTTTCCAAAATTTAAGTATAAGTTTTTATAGTTATACTTAAATAAGTATAAGAACAATAAGTGTTCTCCTAATTTGAGGAGGGACATTCTTGCTATTGAGGAAGTGCAGCATAGGTTAACAAGGTTAATTCCCGGGATGGTGGGACTGTCATATGCTGAGAGAATGGAGCGGCTGGGCTTGTATACTCTGGAGTTTAGAAGGATGAGAGGGAATCTTATTGAAACATAAGATTGTTAAGAGTTTGGACATGCTAGAGGCAGGAAACATGTTCCCTATGTTGGGGAAGTCCAGAACCAGGGGCCACAGTTTAAGAATAAGGGGTAAGCCATTTAGAATGGAGATGAGGAAACACTTTTTCACACAGAGGGTTGTGAATCTGTGGAATTCTCTGCCTCAGAAGGTAGTGGAGGCCAATTCTCTGGATGCTTTCAATGGAGCGTTAGATAGAGCCCTTAAAGCTAGCAGAGTCAGGGTATATGGTGAGAAGGCAGGAACGGGGTATTGATTGGGGATGATCAGCCACGATCACATTGAATGGCGATGCTAGCTCAAAGGGCCGAATGGCCTACTCCTGCACCTATTGTTTATTGTCTTTTGTCAACTCTTTTACATGCACTATTCTAGTTTCCATCTTATTCCTTCTCCATTGTATCTCCGTCACCTTCAACATGCGCTTTAAACTGTTTTCATACTTCTGCAACAGAGCATCCTGCTCCTGTTTTGTTCTCATTTTGGCTGAGTTGCTGGTCATACCATTGATTCTCATCTTGTTTCTTCCCTCCCCAAATTATCCTTTGCTCTCTCCTACCACCACCCACCCACATTCAACAGATCATTCTTGGTTATTTCCAGCATTGTTTCAACGCAAAACACTTTGTTATTTCTCTTCTGTCACCAACACAAGCCCTTTTTGCTCTTTGCATCGCACCACCACACATCTCCATTGCGGCCTTGTTCATTTTTATCACAAAGCTCAATGTAAGCTCAAACATAAGCCCCTCATTTATAGACGAGGCACATAAACAAACTTCTGTACTCAAATATTTCATTAAAAACATAAACTGCTGCAAATACTGAATAGTCCAAGCAGCATCTGTCAAGAAGATAATAAGTGATAGGAGTAGAATTAGGCCATTCAGCCCATCACGTCTACAGCACCATTCAATCATGGCTGATGTATCTGTTTGTCCGAACCCCAATCTCCTGCCTTCTCCCCTTAACCTCCAACACTTGTACTAATCAAGAATCTATCTCTGCGTTAAATATATCCACTGACTTTGTCTCCCCATCCTTGTGTGGCAATGAATTCCACAGATTCACCATCCTCTGACTAAATAAAATTCCTTCTCATCTCTTTCCTTTAATTCTGAGGTTATGACTTCTAGTCCAAGACTCTCCCATGAGTGGAAACATCCTTTCCACATCCTCATTCCAGGCCCTTCACAGGATGACATTTCATTGATGATTGTTCGTTAGAACTGAAAAATTAGGAAACAATCATATTTTAAAGAGAGGGAATCCTCCACATTTGCAACATTTTGCTATTCTTTCAAATAATGTTCCCAATTTACACATTTTCTTTAATCAACCTGCTGATTATTTACTTGTCTTCATACCCACCTGGTTCTGTGTTGTACAATCATCATATGACATTTCATTTCTACTCTATTCTCACCCATCCAAGATTGTTCTTTTCTCCTATCTTCTCTAACTTATTAAATAATTAATCTGAACTCTGAAATCAGTTTTACTCCACTTCAACTGCTGTGTGTCTCCACCATTTTGTATAGCCAGACATACACAATCATAATTTGGCATAGGGATAAACAAATTAGGAACAGCAGCAGCCTCCTCAGCCTCTTTGTTTGGTTTGTGCTCCTATTTATTAAGATCACGGTGAATCTGATTCTAACCTCAGATTCAGATTCTAGTCAAGCTTTTCACCACCTTTCTTATTAAAAATCTATCCACTTACATCTTTAAAATAATCTGCTTAAACATTGATGCAATGATCTTGGCTCATTGATATACATTGGTCAAAGGTGAAGGCTTTAAAGACATCTAAAACTTAGAAACTTCCTCTGTGGTCTGCATACATAAAGATGAAAGAACATTAACTCATGGATTCTGTAAACTAAAGCTTTGTTTCAGTTTTGACTGAGTGCAGCCATAGTACTGCATGGAATAATCATGTTTATAAGTTCTAGGAGCAGATTTAGGGCATTTGGTGTGTCAAGCTGGGGAGTCCAGAACCAGGGGCCACAGTTTAAAAATAAGGGGTAGCCCATTTAGAACTGAGATGAGGAAAAACCTTTTCAACCAGAGAGTTGTGAATTTGTGGAATTATCTGCCTCAGAAGACAGTGGAGGCTTATTCATTTGATGTTTTCAAGAGTTAGATAGAGCTCTTAAGGATATTGGAATCAATGGATATGAGGAAATAGCAGAAACGTGGTACTGATTTTGGATGATCATCTTGAATGCCGGTTCTGGCTCGTAGGGTCAAAAGGCCTACTCCTGCACCTATTGTCTATGTATCTATGTGTCTGTGTTAGTCTACTCTGACATTCAATCATGGCTAATCCTTGGGGCTTTGTTTCTCATACCAGCCCTGGTGGAGCAATTTATTTAAAAACCGATTCTCTTACTATTAGATCAATTTTGTTCAATGGATTCCTCTTGTTGGGTTGCCGATCATTAAGATGGTTTAAAAACATTCAGTTTGAGGAGAAGGCACTATTCAAATTCATTTAGCATTTTATTTTTAAATTCCTATGGCAGGCGGTTTCACATGCTGGGGTTCCCAGTCCTGGACAATTCTTTCGAATGGTGATATGCAACTGTGGATAGGAATAAAACAAATCAGCAGCCAAGTCACCCAACGCTGGTCTTTTATTCCTCAAGAAACCAATTACAGAAAAACAGTGACAGAGACTTAAAAGTACCAGCAGGTCCCTTGTCCCACCTATCAGGGCAAACACCGCTGTAGGGCATAATAGAGTGGAGAATGTAACTTAATGGAATATATAAACAAAGAACTGAAATCTACTAAAAGGGCACTCACCATCTTTATCTTTGGAACAAATAATCAATCTACTTGTACATAGTTTGATTTCAACCAAATCCACAGTTTATATTGAAGCTAATAACTTGTACACTTTTCTCTGCTGTGAGAAGAGGCTCACAAGCTCCAGGAAATACAATCATTCATTAATTTCAGCATGCAAAATGCACAGAAACACATTATAAGAGATGATTGATTCCATTATTGGTAAATTTGCATTCTCTACAGTAGAATCATAGAAATAATGAAGCATGTTGTAAGTTAATTTCAGAGGATTTTTTTTCTGTATTGAATAAATTATATTCCTATACCACAGCATGGATCACTGATTTCCTGCACTAACACTGAAATTTAATGGTGCACAAATGGAATGTGTGACACATTAAATTTCCCACTCTGCCTGTACCCTTATAAACCGTATCATCAAGCAACATCATAGTGGCAGAATATTAGTTAGCTTGACAAGGAATGATTTACACTATCACATCAATAGTTTCCACCAAAGGTTTATATGCCCTTTCGTGCAGTTCAATTTATTCTAGAAACAAGGAACTGCACATGTTGATTTACAAAAGACCCAGAGTGCTGAAGTAGCTCAGTGAGTCAAACAGTATCTCAGGAGAACATGGGTAGGTGGCGTATTGAGCATTAACCAGTCGGAAGATGGGTCCCGACCTGAAACTTTACCTATCCATATTCTCCTGAGATGGCATCTGACCTGCTGAGCGGGAATCATGACAGAAGCCTCCTCATGGGAATCCCCGTAAACGATGTCATGATGCACTCTGTGACGTGTCGAGCGACCAATTCTGTCAACATGTTGGACGACGACAGAAGCCAACAGCGAGCTACGTCGTCTGATACATGAGTGAACGAACCTGCTGAGTTATTCCAAAACCCTGTGGCTTCTTCACATATTTTTTGTCATGTTTTCAAAAATATGATGAAAAACTACTCAATTATACAATACCTACATTAAAACTGGAGAATACTGGGATAAAACCTGGTGTTTTATGTAAATTCTGGCTGTCAATCATTCTAAACAATTGATTTATTTTAATATAATCTGGAGAAGATCTAATTTGGATAACTCCAATGTGTGTTGACTTCAACTAACCCTTCATTATTTCAAAATTATTTCTCATCTCTTCATCTTCCCAGTTGGTGTAACATTCCACTTTCTGCAGGGACCACACCCTCTGCAACACTTTGGTTCACAAGTCCCTTCTCAAGTAAACAATCCCCCGGTACTTTCCACTGTAATGGCAACAGATATAATATCTGTCCCTGTACCACCTTCCTTACCTCCATCCACCCCAGCTGCGAAAGAATTTCATGGGCACCTTGTCTAACCACTTCTACAACATCCAGTGGTCCTGATGTGGCCTCTAATACATCAGTGAAACCAAGCATAGACTCAGTGACCGTTTTTGCCGAACACTTACGCTTGGTCCACCAAACCTGCTGGGTTTCCTGGTTGATAACTGTTTCACCTTCTATTCCCATACTGACCTTTCTGTTTTGGGCCTTCTCTGTTGCCGGAGTGAAGCCACATGCAATACCTCACATTCGAAATGGGTAGCTTACAACCTAACAATATGAACATTGAATTCTACAATTTTATGTAATTGCATATCTCTCCTTCTTTCCCCCAACCCCCCTTCACCCACTTCCCTTGTGGCCCACCTGCACTCACACCTATTTCTCCCCTCCCCTCTCATTTCACCTACATTCCTTCCTTTAGCTTCACGATTCACAACTCTTCAGTCCATTTGTCTCAGTTCTTTCGCTTTTCATCTCTGGCCTTTATTCAACCATCTGCCTATCAAGAAATTGTCCACACCTGCATCAACCTATTACCTGACAGACTTTTCCTGCGGAGGCTCATACATCTCCCCCCCCCCCCCCCCGCCACAATCAGTCTGAAGAAGGAGTCTGAACTGAAACTTCACCTGTCCTTGTTCTCCAGACCTGCTGAGTTGCTCAAGTACTTTGTGTCTTCATCTGACAGGTTACCCAGTTTAAAACTAATGAAATGTCAAAATCATCAGCAACTTCTACTGAACAGCCAGTGATGTCTAACACACGTCAGATTTGCACATTATATTCAATATTAGACCTTTTTTTAACCTTGGGTAATTCAATCCAACTTTGGTAGGATCTCTAAACTTTCTAATTTGTAAAGATCTTAGGAGCCAGCAGCTTTTCAAATAAACTTTAACAAGCACCTGGATAAATTGAGTGCCTGGGCTTGTATACTCTGGAATTTAGAAGGATGAGAGGATATCTTATTGAAACATATAATATTATTAATGGTTTGGACACACTAGAGGCAGGAAACATGTTCCCTATGTTGGGGAAGTCCAGAACCAAGGGCCACAGTTTAAGAATAAGGGGTAAGCCATTTAGAACAGATATAAGGAAACACTTTTGCACACAGAGGGTTGTAAATCCGTGGAATTCTCTGCCTCGGAAGGCAGTGGAGGCCAATTCTTTGGATGCTTTCAAGAGAGATTTAGATAGAGCTCTTAAAGATAGCGGAGTCAGGGTATATGGCGAGTAGGCAGGAACAGGGTACTGATTGTGGATGATTAGCCATGATCATATTGAATGATCTATTCCTGCACCTATTGTCTATAAATGTTTTATGAGTCATAATCAATAGGGCACTGGAACAAGTCTGGGAAGTGAGATTGACCTAAATTTTACTTCATACCACCATGGATATGATGGGCCATTGACCTCATGTGCTGTAAATTGGTTATAAGCCTGAACGTCCTGGGAAATGCTGGCTTGTACACAATGCTCTGCCAGTATTTTATTTTGTAAACTGGTTGGTTAGGCATTATTGAGAGTTTTGCAACTGCTCTCCAACATTGGAATTAGGTGGACTCCGGCAGTGAAACAAACATCAAATTGTCCAGATGTCACAAACAGGGAGAAGTCTACCTGATGACCTGCGGCAAGACTAAATCCAGACTTCAGGCAGACGTTTTCAGCAGAGCTTTGCTCTGTATAATACCTCATGTATTGATATTTTGTTCAATTTGCAATGTTTTAGGAATATAGTTATACGTACCTTCTACAGCCAATGGGAATTAGAGACATGGAAGGAGAAATTGGTGTCATTTCCACCCATATAGTTGAGGATACTTTTTATTATATTACACTGTGTACGTCCACTGTAAATATGCCAGTCAGGAAGATCACAGTGCTGCCTGTTCATCAACACCAGCACTGCCATTTTGGAGTTCCACACTCGAGTCAATGCCCCCATTAAAACCTCTACAATACTGAGCATGCACTCAGTTGTGAGAAAGGTACACCACCAGCACTATTTAAAGATATCAAACGTCACCCATTCCGTCTCTCCAGAGATGCTGCCTGTCCCATTGAGTTACTCCAGCATTTAGTGCCCATCTACAAATCATGTGGTGACTGCTTTGCCGTGCACTGATGTCAGTCTATTATGGCCGCCAGCATCTACTGGGTGACAGCCATTTTAATTCCCCTTTCCATTCCCACCCCGACCTGCTTGTCCATGGCTTCCTTCAGTGTTAGGGTGAAGCCAAAGGCAAGCTGGAAGAACAGCACTTCATGTTCTGTCTGGAGAGTTAGTAACTTAATAGCCTGAACAGCAAATCTATGAATTTCAGATAACCTGCCCCTTCCTTCCCTTTCTTTTTCCTTCTGATCTACCCATCTTCCCACAACCAGACCCTACCATCCAATATTCCTCACTCTCAACCTTCCATATCTGCACATTATTCACACACTTCTCCTACTGGGTCCCCATATTCCCCATCATCTCGTCATCCCTCTCTTATTGGGTTCCACTCTTCCTTTGTTATCAGATTCCAAAATCCAAAGACCATTTTTTGTTTCCATGGCCTCGTCCCAGCTGCTTCTCAATTTCTCCACCCTTCCCTCCCCCACATAATTCCATTGTTCACTCAACTCAACTAGACCATCCGATCTCATTCCAGCTCTTGCCCCATCGCTCCCCATCAATGTTCCATTCTGGCTCATTCCCCTCTGACGATAGACAATAGGTGCAGGTGTAGGCCATTCAGCCCCTCGTGCCAGCCATTTAATGTGATCATGGCCGATCATCCACAATCAGAACCCCGTTCCTGCCTTCTCCCCTGACTCTAAGAACTCTTTCTAACTCTCTCTTGAAAGCATCCAGAGAATTGTCCTCCAGCAATTTTTTTTTTGTTTCAGAATCCAGTGTCTGCAGTCTCTTGTGTCAATCACAATCACAATCACAATAATACTTTATTTGCCAAGTATGTTTTGCAACATACGAGGAATTTCATTTGCCAAATCAGTCATACAAGTAAAAAGCACGAGAAAACACAAAATACATTTTAACATTCTCCACCTCCACATTCCTCACTGTGATGGAAGGCAAAATTAAAGTTCAAGTCTCTTCCCTTCTTTTCTCTCCCACGCTTGGGGGCCTCAAGCCCTCCGTTGGCGGGAAGATCTTGACTCCCGTAGCTGGCGGCATTTGGGCCCTCCACATCGGGACGATCAGCTCCTGCATCGGGGGGGATGTCAGCTCCCCCGCGCCAGCGATCGGACCATGGGTCAGGGCTGGTCGAGTCTCAGCATCAATGGTGCTTCCTGACACAGCTTCTCCCAAGACTGTGAGGTCTTGATGGTATGTCCGCAGGCCGCGGTTGGAGTGATCCCAGGCAAGGGATCGGCTCCAATATTCATCTCGTTGCTTCATTCTGCCTGGGTTTCCTTGAAGAATTTATGCAAGTGCAATATCTATGATTCCAACTTCTATTTCTCATTTACAAATCTCTATCACTAACCAATGCAGACTCAACTTGGATAAAAGGAAGGAAAAACAACCTTAGTAAATGTACCAAATTGAAGTGATGTGTGAAGTCATGGCAGATTGCAAACCCCTCTTGCGTAGTCAAATCTGTGTTGTCATTTGATGTTAGTTTTGATGTGCCATTGCATTTCCTCATTCTCCTGTCTGGTACAGGCTGTAGCACAGCTAATGGAAAGTAGCTTATTTCAACAGGCGTAGATAATAGATGATATTGGAAGCTGATTTTCGGAAGTTCTCCTCTGAGAAGGATTGGATGCATTCCGGGCAACATTTGCGCGGATGACAAGGTTATGGGTTGGCTCACAGGCTGAAAATAATGGCGACACAAGATAAGTGGCAAAAGAGAGAGGACAATATTGGCTTTAGTCCTTAGAGATACTGTGTTGAAACAGGCGATTTGATCCACCGAGTCTGCGCCAATCAGCAATCACCCTGTACACTAGCACTATCCTACACACTAGGGACAATTTAAAATTTTACCAAAGCCATTAAGTCTACGAACCTGTACATCTTTAGAGTGCGAGAAGAAACCGGAGCATCCAGAGAGGATCCACATGGTCGCAAGGAGAACACAGAAACTCCATAAAGGCAGCACCCGTAGTTAGTATCAATCCGGAGTCTCACGTGCTGTGAGGCAGCAACTCTACTGTTGCGCCTCTTTGCTGCCCCAAAGAGTGCTTTGTGAAAGAATATAATTGCCTTGAGTCACTGCCACTCCCCCGAGTGAAGACATCATCAGACCAGGTAATATCAGGGAAAGTAGATTAGTGGTTTCACGTGACACCCAGTGTAATTTTCTGCATTGATGGCTGCAACTTGACTTTGAATGATCTTGGCTTCCCTGTAGACATTCTTCTTCATACACAGCAATGGAAGTTGCAACATTGATCCTCTTATATTTCTTTCTTCCAGGTAAGAATATATCAGTTTATCTACTTCTATAACTTTGGCACAATTATTGTACACAGGGGATGAAATATTTTGCAAATGGACAAATAACTTTTTCCTAATTTGTTACAATTAAATTGCCATTTATGCACTGGAATACACTTCCTATCACTTATCCTGACATAAAGAGTGTTTGGAATTTTATATATGTATAATATTTATGTTATAATATTACTCTCATCTGCAGTGTTTGGGGATTTCTCATTAGTATTACTCCATTTTATTGGGGAATTACAATTTAGCATCTGCAGGAAAGCTTAGCAGTAATATTACAAATTAGGAAATAATCACAATCAGTACATGTACTCAAATAACAAATGTAACAAATATTTTCCACATGTAAAATAGGACAGCATTATACCCGTTTAAATTGAATCCTGAAATACTAGGTAAAAACAGAAAATGCTGGTATTACTATCTAAAAAAAAACAATTTAATGTTTTACATTCAAGCTCAATGTCTGACCAATCGAATGGAAGAGTTGGAGGTAAGCATGTTGTATGATGACCTGTACTTACCATTTCTCTTTCTCAAAATGCTACCTGATCAGCATTGTACTTCCAGCATTTTCCCTCTTTATTCTGGTTATACGACCTTCAAAATGTGTATTGTTTTATAAAGTATGCAAATTCAGCCTCTCAGTGATACTCAGAGTGAATGAATGGGCACAGTACAGTGAATTAGCAGAACACATAAAGCTCAGTTCTGATTGAGGAGAGTTACAAATTAGGAACAAGGTGTTTGTCTACCTGATTGACATTTTTCAATCCCTGATGCAATGCCTGTGCCCATGTAACTTGTACTTGATCAAACTGATATGACAAATTCACAAACAGTGTAAATTGATGGGAATATGGAGAGAATTTTAAAAAATGGGATGCGTATTGGATTATTGTTTGATGCTCATTAATTGATTGGTAGGCTGATGGATCTATTTGTTGCAATATGGCTCTGATGGATTCAAGAGGTGTTGAAACAACATCTTGTGGCGGCACCTGATAGCAACTCAAGGTCACGACGAACCATCGGCTCTAGAGGGCGGTGTCTTGGTGAGGGAGGCGCGAGTCACGGGGTTGTTATCCGAGTTATTTAAGACAACGCCCGTGTCAGCTGAGGTGTAGGGAGCTGAATGCAGAAGATTAAACACGTCTAGAGCACACAACCTGTGTCCGAATAGTTTTTTGGCTGGACTCCTGCCTGTCCCCGCCACATTGGTGACCCCAGAAGCCCAGGAGTGTAATCCTGGAAGGGAAATTTTAAAAGAAAAATGCATTCCGCCTCTGCTGCCTACGAGGCCGAACTCAACGCGGTCTCCTTAAAGCTGCCTACATTTTGGACCTCGCAGCCAAGGGTTTGGTTTCGACAGGCCGAATCCCAATTTCACATCCGCGACATTACAGCTGACGAGACTCGCTATCACTATGTGGTAAGCGCCCTTGACCAGCAGATGGCCGGTCGGGTCATTCCTTACCTGGATAACCCACCAGTCGTGGGGAAATACACAGGCCTCAAGGAGCTGTTGCTCCGGATCTACGGGCTGAGCCGAATGCAGCGTGCCTCTCAGGTCCATAACCTGGGCAGGCTCGGCGACCAGATGCCCTCGGCCCTCATGAGCGAGATGCTCACGCTCATGAGTGAGATGCTCACGCTCACGAGTGATCATCTGCCCTGTCCACTCTTTGAATTCACCTACCTGCAGCAGTTGCCACGAGACCTCCGCTGGCAGCTCGTGGGGAGAGCTTTGAAGATCCCACCCGGCTAGCAGCCTGCGCTGATGAACTGTGCCAGCAGGAGGTGCGCGCGCTGGCAAACCTGAAGCAGCTGGATTCTTCAGAATCCAGCTGCACCAGATTGATTCAATGACTAGGCAGGTCCAGAGACCCAGGACCACACCCACAAGAGGGCCACGCCCACAGGTGAGGAGGATGGCTGAGCCACAGACCAGACAAGTGGCACAGGAGAGGAGGATGGCTGAGCAGGACCCAGGAGATCCAAGGAGAAGAATGTGGTGCTTTTACCACCAGCGCAGGGGATCAGCAGCCCGCCAATGCCGCGGCGGCCGAACTTTTGCAACCGCTTTTTCAGTTGCTGACGGACAAGCAGCGGCAGATGCAGTGGGACGCTGTCGCCATGGCGGCGGTTGAAAGGGCAAAGGAGGCCTTGGCTCGGGCGACTATGCTCGTGCATCCGTCAGCCGATACCCCCCACAGCCCTTACCGTGGATGCCTCGGACTCTGCAGTCAGTGGCGTTTTGGAACAGTCTGTTAACGGCAGTTGGCGACCTCTCGCCTTCTTTAGCCGGCACATGAGGGGTGCAGAGCAGTGCTACAGCGCTTTCAACCGGGAGTTGCTCACCTTACATCTCGCAGTGTGACACTTCTGGTATTTCCACGAGGGTGTTCCTTCGTAGCCTTCACGGACCACAAGCCCCTCACATTTGCGTTTGCAAAGGTTTCAGATCCTTGGTCCGCCCATCAGCAGCGCCAGCTGGTGGCTATATCGGTGTATACAATGGACTTCCGGCACATCGCCGGGAAATGCAACCTCGAGGCAGATGCTTTGTCCCGTCCGGCAATTGCAGCCATGCTTAACCTGGCCTCGGGGATAGATTACTCCGACTTGGTGGCGGCCCAGCTGGTGGATGATGAGATGCCGGCGTACCGCACCGCAATCTCTGGCCTGGTGCTTGAGGACGTGTCGTTGGGTTCCTTGGGTTCCATCCTCTGTGACGTATCCACGGGTCAGCCGAGGCCGATCGTTCCGGCAGCCTGGCACCGTCGCGTGTTTGAGGTGATCCATGGGCTGGCCCACCCATCCATCCGGGCCACGGTCCCTATGGTGGCCACAAGATTTATGTGGCACGGACTTCGGAAACAAGTCGCTTGCTGGGCCCCGGCATGTATCCCGTGCCAGACATCAAAGGTGCATAGACACGTCCGGGCGCCCATTCAAGACTTCGCAGTGCCACGCCGGCGGTTCGATCACATACACGTGGACATCGTGGGGTCGCTGCCTCTGTCCCAGATGAGACATGGGGGCGCCCCGGTCGGATGTGATGTGCAGTGGAACCCCAAAGCGGGCAATCCAGGCTGCTGCGAGGGCACGAGCACACGACTGCGTTGAAGTGTCCTTGAGCAGGACGCCAGCTGCCTCTGTCCCAAGGGGTTTCACACCTGCTTACAGTGGTCGACCGTTTTACGCGGTGGCCAGAATACTCCAGGTGGATACGTCACAGAGGATGGAACCCGAGGAACCCAACGACACGTCCTCAAGCACCAGGCCAGAGATTGCGGTGCGGTATGCCGGCATCTCATCATTTTTCCTTATTATAGAGATAATTTTTCGGTCATTAGCTGTGGAGGTCTTCCTTGGCCTGCCAGTCCCTTTGCGATTAGTAAGCCACCAGTGCTCTCTTTCTTCTTAAATTATGTTGTTCCAAACAGTAGATTTTGGTAAGGCTATGGTTTGGCTGATGTCGCTAACAGTTTTATTTTTGTTTCTCAGTCTCATAATGGCTTATTTGACTTTCATTGGCACAACATTGGTCCTCGTGTTGTGAAACAGCAATAAAAGTTTCCAAAGGTCATGGAAGGACTGGAGGGAAGACTACGTGCTGAGGCAATTAAACACACCGGAGCAATTACAAACACCCATGAAGCCATGTGTCCCAAACATTATGGTGCCCTGAAATGGGAAGCTGTAATTTCTACATGGTGAAATCAAAATGTATAAAAATGTCCTTCATTAAAATCTGACAATGTGCACTTTAACCACATGTGATTTTTTTTTAAAAAATCACAAATCTCAAATTGTGGAGTACAGACACAAATAAATAAATGAAGGGTTGTTGTCCCAAACATTGAGGGCACTGCATGTTATGTTGTTATTTTCCCTAAGCGCAAATCTCAACCACCCCTGTGTTGGGAAAATAACATAACATATAAAGACCACTGATGCTGTGATTAAAAACCCAGAGATTCTGTTTTAACCACAAATGAAGGAACAGAGACATTGCTAGCCCCTGAACAGAAAATGGTGGGAAGTCAGACACATTTGAAGAGATGAAAACCTGTAATCAAATCTGTATCAGAAGGCAGAGCCCCTGTGCTTTGCCCACCAGCAAATCCACACCTGCACCCAAAGGTCCACTGCTCCAGTGGTCAGTCAATAAATCATTAATGTAGATAACGTTCCTTCTGCATAACAAAGCAGTTGCATTCCAAGAAACCCATTAATATTGTAATTTTCTGTAGCAAGATCTGAATTGACAATAGGTGCAGGAGAAGGCCATTCAGCCCTTCAAACCAGCACCGTCATTCACTGTGATCATGGCTGATCATCCACAATCAGTACCCCGTTCCTGCCTTCTCCCCATATCCCTTAACTCCTCTATCTTTAAGAGATCTATCCAAGTCTCTCTTGAAAGCCTACAGAGAATTGGCCTCCACTGCCTTCTGAGGCAGAGAATTCCACAGATTCACAACTCGCTGTGTGAAAATGTTTTTCTTCATCTCTGTTTTAAATGGCTTAACCCTTATTCTTAAATTGTGGCCCCCTGGTTCTCTCCCAACATCGGGAACACGTTTCCTGTCTCAAGCATGTCCAAACCCTTAATAATCTTATGTTTCAATAAGATCCCCTCTCATCCAATAAATTTCATAGTATACAAGCCCAGCTGCTCCATTCTATCAACATATGACAACCCTGCCATCCCAGGAATTAACCTTGTGAACCTCTGCTGCACTCCCTCAATAGCAAGAATGTCCTTCCTCAAATTCTGAGACCAAAACTGCACAGAATACTCCAGGTGTGGCCTCACTAAGGCCCTGTACAACTGCAGAAGAACCTCTTTGCTCCTGTACTCAAGCCCTATTGTTATGAAGGCCAACATGCCATTCACTTTCTTCATTGCCTGCTGTTACTGCATGCTTACTTTCAGCAACTGATGAACAAGGACCCCTGGATCTCGCTGTACTTCCCCTTTCCCAACTTGACACTAGATAATAATCTGCCTTCTTGTTTTTGCCACCAAAGTGAATAACTTCACATTTATCCACATTAATCTGCATCTGCCATGCATCTGCCCACTCACACAATCTGTCCAAGTCACCCTGCATCATCCTCACAGTTCACCCTGTGACCCAGCTTTGTGTCATCTGCGAATTTGCTAATGTTACTTTTAATCCCATCATCTAAATTATTGATGTATATTGTAAATAGCTCGGTCACAGCACCGAGCCTTGCGGTACCCCACTAGTCACTTCCTGCCATTCTGAAAGGGGCCCGTTTATCCCTACACTTTGTTTCCTGTCTGCCAACCAATTTTCTATCCATGTCAGTACCCTACCCCCAATACCATGTGCTCTAATTTTGCCCACTAATCTCCTATGTGGGACTTTATCAAATGCTTTCTGAAAGTCCAGGTACTCTACATCCACAGGTACTCTACATCCACATCCTTGTCCATTTGCTCAGTTACATCCTCAAGTAATTCGAGAATATTTGTCAAGCATGACTACTCCTTCGTAAATCCATGCTGAATCAGACCGATCCTGCTATTGATATCCAAATGTGCCGCTATTTCATTTTTATAATTTACTCCAGCATCTTCCCCACCACTGATGTCAGGCTAACTGGTCTCCCATTGAATCCATATTATAAATAGAGATGATAAGTAGATTATTGCTCTCAACAGTTATGATGAATACTACAACTGCTGGTTCACAGCAGGGAACCACTTGAGAGATTGCCTTGTCAATTTTTGAATCCATTCTCGGAAGAAGCCACATCTGGATTTGGAGCCACTGGCAATTGCAGATATAGCAAACCCGGAGGCTTCAGCTGTTGCAAAAAGTTGTTCTCCAGCATCAAATCTTTGTAAAATATCATATTCTATATCCAAATATAGTTCCTTACGTGGTTTTCAAGTTCACAACTTGCATTTAATCCTGCTGGCCCTGTTTCAGACATATTGAGAGTAAATAATATGAAGAATCCTTGGATAAAACTGCCAGGCAGCAAATCAAACCTACCGTGCTCCAAAAGAGCCACATCTGCACGTGTCAAGAAATACAAGATTTTAAAAAAGTCAATATTTGTGGTTCTTTTTGCAATTTATGTTTTTTTGGTTTTCTTAATTTTTTCACATAAATTAGGGGTGGCACATTGGTGCAGTGGTAGAGTTGCTGCCTTACAACCCGGGTTTGATCTTGACTACGGGTGCTGTCTGTATGGATTTTGTACATTCTCCCTGTGACTGTGTGGGTTTTTTCTGGGTACTACGTTTCCTCCCACTTCCCAAAGACGTACAGGTTTGTGGGTTAATTGGCTTTGGTAAGTTGTAAAAATTGTCGCTGGTGTGTAGGATAATGTACGGGGTGATTGCTGGTCGGCATGGACTCGATGGGCCTATTTCCGTGCTGTATTTATTTTTTCTGTATCTGGGATATTTGCATCATGCTTTATGAAATATGTAAGGACAATTTTCTCATAACCCAAACGGCCCCAACTCGAGGTTCACTTGTAATTCCAGTAGACACCCATTTCCATTTCTCAACAATGTTGCTGATAACAGTGAGAGAAATTGTACAAATAAGTTCCCCAGCTCATTGTTACATTTCAGCAACACTGTAAAGAACATAGAAGCTGATAAAAAGCATGTAGTGTGCTAACTGGCACAATGCTGGAAGAGATATCAGAACTGGTGTTTATCAATGTCTCGTACAATATGCACTAATCTAAGAAGTGGTATCTCTTTTAAACAAGATTGATACTGCAATTGTTTCAAGAGCAAGATACAGTAGGTACAGCACCAGGGGAGATTCCAGAAGCTATTCTTCACTAATCTCCAAACAAAAAATACTGTCACACTATCTGTGGAATGAAATCACAGCACAGTGTTCAGCACAGATGTATTTAGAAAAAAACGTTGCAATCTCCCAAAAATCAATCACTCACTCAAAGAGAATACTTTGCCTCAAGCTAATTTGTATAAAGTTCCTCAACACCACACACCAGGCAAACTATAGCTACAGCGCTCAGACTCATGCACATCGCTTTATTTGGAAGACAAGCTGACGTGTAATGTGAACACTTATTAATTAATGGTTGTATAAATGTCAATATATTTCATGTTATTAAACTAGACTTTGGAAAAGTTTGATATAATTAGATTGTTGAAGTTATGAAACAAAAAAAATATTTGACTAAATTCCTAACATTGAAACATAGAAAAATAGGTGCAGGAGTAGGCCATTCGGCCCTTCGAGCCTACACCGCCATTCAATATGATCATGGCTGATCATCCAACTCAGTATCCCGTACCCGCCTTCTCTCCATACCCTCTGATCCCTTTAGTCACAAGAGCCACATCCAACGCCCTCTTGAATATAGCCAATGAACTGGCCTCAACGACCTTCTGTGGTAGAGAATTCGAGACTCACCACTCTCTGTGTAAAGAATGTTTTCCTCAATTCACTCATCCAAATCATTAATGTATATTGTAAATAGCTGGGGTCCCAGCACTGAGCCTTGTGGTACCCCACTACTCACTGCCTGCCATTCTGAAAAGGACCCGTTTACTCCTACCCTTTGCTTCCTGTCTGCCAGCCAGTTCTCTATCCACATCATTATTGAACAACCAATACCGTGTGTTTTAAGTTTATATACTAATCTCTTATATGGGACCTTGTCGAAAGCCTTCTGAAAGTCCAGATATAACACATCCATTGGTTCACCCTTATCCACTCTACTAGTTACATCCTCGAAAAATTCTATAAGATTCGTCAGACATGATTTACCTTTTGTAAATCCATGCTGACTTTGTCCAATGATTTCACCACTTTCCAAATGCGCTGCTATTCCATCTTTAATGATTGACTCTAGCAGTTTCCCCACTACCAATGTTAGACTAACTGGTCTGTAATTCCCTGCTTCCTCTCTCCCTTCTTTTTTAAAAGGTGGGGTTACATTAGCTATCCTCCAATCCTCAGGAACTACTCCAGAATCTAAGGAGTTTTGAAAAATTATCATTAATGCATCCACTATTTCCGTGGCTACCTCCCTGAGCACTCTGGGATGCAGACCATCTGGCCCTGGGGATTTACCGGCCTTTAATCCGTTCAATTTACCCAACACCACTTCCCGGCTAACCTGGATTTCACTCAGTTCCGCCATCTTATTTGACCTCCTGTCCAATGCTATTTCCTGCAGATTATTTATGTCTTCCTTAGTGAAGACAGAACCAAAGTAGTTATTCAATTGGTCTGCCATGTCCTTGTTCCCCATGATCAATTCACCTGCTTCTGACTGCAAGGGACCAACATTTGTTCTAACTAGTCTCTTTCTCTTCACATATCTATAGAAACTTTTGCAGTCAGTTTTTATGTTCCCTGCCAGTTTCCTTTTGTAATCTATTATCCCTTTCCTAATTAAGCACTTTGTCCTCCTCTGCTGGATTCTGAATTTCTCCCAGTCCTCTGGTAGGCTGCTTTTTTTGGCCAATTTGTATGCCTCATCTTCAGTTTTTATACTATCCCTGATTTCCCTCGTTATCCACGGATGCACCACCTTCCCTGATTTATTCTTTTGCCAAACTGGTATGAACAATTTTTGTACTTCATCCATGCAGTCTTTAAATACCTTCCATTGCACATCCACTGTCAACCCTTTAAGACTCACCTGCCAGTCTATCTTGGCCAATTCACGGCTCATACCTTCAAATTTACCTTAAAGTTCAGAACCCTTGTTTCTGACTTAATGATGTCACTCTTCATCCTAATGAAGAACTCAATCATATTATGGTCAGTCTTGCCCAAGAGGCCACGCACAACAAGACTGCTAACTAACCCTTCCTCATTACTCAATACCCAGTCTAGAATAGCCAGCACTCTCATTGGTTCCTCCACATGCTGGTTTAGAAAATTATCCCGCATACATTCCAATAAATCATCTGCCTTGGCACCCCTGCCAATTTGATTCACCCAATCTGTATGCAGATTGAAGTCACCCATTATAACTGTGTTACCTTTGTTGCATGCACTTCTAATTTCCTGTTTGATGCCATCCCCAACTCCAATACTACTGTTAGGTGGCCTGTACACAACTCCCACTAGTGTTTTATGCCCCTTAGAGTTTCGCAGCTCTACCCATATCGATTCCACATGCTAATCTACCCATATCGACTCCATGCTAATGTCCTTCCTTTCTATTGCATTAATCTCCTCTCTCACCAGCAACGCTACCCCACTTCCTTTTCCTTTCCGTCTATCCCTCCCGAATATTGTATATCTCTGGATGTTCAGCTCCCAACCTTGGTCATCCTGGAGCCATGTCTCTGTGATCCCAACTATAGCATAGTCATTAATAGCTATCTGCACCTTCAACTCATCCACCTTATTACAAATGCTTCTCGCATTGAGACATAAAGCCTTCAGGCTTGTTTTAACAACACTTTTACCCTTTATACAATTATGTTGACAAGTGGCCCCTTTTGATTTTTTTCCTGGATTTGTCTGCCAGCCGCTATTAATTTTCACCTTGCTACCACTTGCTTCTATTGTCATTTTATATCCCTCTTTCTCTCTGCTCACACCTTTAAGACACCCATCACCTCTTATTCTCTGTTTATTATTTTTTTCTTCCTCCCCCATACATGTTGGGTCTGAGTGCTTCCCTTCTCTGCCTCCTGCCTCAGACACCATCTCCTAGCTATCTCTATTCAAGTCCATCCCCCCAACCTATCTAGTTTAACAAATTGCTTCTAATTAATGCATTTGTTTAGTAAGAATTAAAAAATAAAAAATAAAATGGGATTAGTGTAGGATAGTCTAAATTTGTTTACACCGGCCCTGCTGAGTGCCCCCCACCCCCATGGACTATCTCCCTCAGATGGTCACGTCGCACAGATACATCGGCACTTTAGTCTGTTTTGACTGTTTTACTGTTTTTTTTACAAACCTTGTTCTCGGGTTATCTAAACCTAAATTTTATTAGTCGTTTAAGTTATGACATTGGATGGAAGTTGCAAACCAAATCTCATTGCACTTATGTGTAATGACAATAAAATATATTATATTATTATTATGATTAAATTGATGCTTGATGGTTAGTGCAGGAGGACCTGTTTCTGCATTGCATAATTTATGACTTCAAGGTATCTAAATACTGTTTTAAATAGTGTATAAAATAACACTTGAACTGAAATCGGAAAAGGCTAAGCAGAAGGTCGGACATATTGACACAAACCATTCAAGTGAAATTACCTGTTTGGTCCGGATTTATTAGTTCACTAATATAATTACTCAATCTTTTCGCTAGGGTCTTTGTTAATATTTTTTGGTCTGTATTTAGGAGTGCAATAGCTCTATATGAGCCTGGGTCTTCTAGATCTTTATCCTTTTTTGGTATAAGTGTAGTAGTAGACTCAGTTAGTGTTTCTGATAGTTTATTTTCTTTAAAAGTATATATATACATATACATATACATATACACACACATATATACATATACATATACATATACATATACATATACATATACATATACATATACATAGATACATATACATATACATATACATATACACATACACACACACACATATACATATAAATATAATATATAAATCTTGTAACCGTGGAGAAATTATCTCATAGAATCTTTTATAGAATTCATTTCTAAAGCATCTGGTCCTGGCGTTTTGCCATTCTTCAACTAACTAATTGTTTCTTCTATTTCCTGTAGTGTAATCTGAGCTCCTAATGCCTCTTGTTCCACCATATTTAATTTTGGAAGATTACACTTATCTAAGAAATTTGTAATTTGAGTATTATTTGCAGAGGTTTTCGATGTATATAAGTTTTGATAAAAATTGAGCAAATCTTTATTAATATCTTTAGGTAGTGTTAGTAATTCCCCTTTGTCTGATTTAATTTTAGTAATTGTATTTTCTGTCGCTTTTTTTCAGTTGGCATGCTAAGAGTTTATGAGGTTTATCACCAAATTCAAAATTTTCTTGTTTTGTAATTTGAAATAATCTTATTATTCTGTCCGATAAAATTTTATTTAATTTATATTTTAGTATTATTATCTTATTATGTTTATCTGTAGTTGGTTCTTTGGCATTTTCTAAATCTAATTGTCTAATTTCTTGTTCTAACTGCATTGGTTCAGTATTATTATTTTTATTTTGGAAAGCTTGATATGAGATTATAGTTCCTCTAATAAATGCCTTAAAAGTTTCCCATAATAAGGAGGGTGAAATCTGGTGTATCATTTGTCTCAAAGAAGAATCTCATCTGCTCTTTTAAATATGTGCAACCTTGTGAGTTATTTAAAATTTGGGGGTTAAACCTCAAACGAATTTTTATCAGGCATTCCTAATTTTAAAGAAAAAGTTAACGGGGAATGATCAGAAATAATGCTATTATGATATTTAGAATTATATGTATATGGAATTAGTTTTGTGTCCACTAAGAAATAATCAATACGTGAATATGTTTTATGTACTGTTGAATAAAATGAATATTCCCTACCTACTGGGTTAGCGATCCTCCATACATCTGTTAAATTAGTATTTTTCATGTATGTATTTAGGAGTTCACTCGTTTTAGAATTTATGTTAGTCCTTTTTTGTTTTGCTGATTTATCCAAATATGGATCTAAAACACAATTCAAATCTCCCCCTATTATCACATTTTGATGATTAAGTTCTGAAATTATATCCAAAATTTTACTAAAGAATTGGGGGTTGTCAAAATTAGGAGCATAAATATTTATCAAAGTAAGTGGAGTAGAATAAATTTCTCCTGTGACTATGACATACCTCCCCTCTTTATCGGCTTTAGTATTCTTTAATTTAAATGGTATACCTTTACGAATGATAATAGCCGTGCCTCTAGATTTAGAAGTAAATGAAGAGTAGTATGTTTGCCCAATCCAATTTGCCTTCAGTCTTATCTGTGTTTGATATTTCAGATGCGACTCTTGTAAGAAAATAATGTCACTGTTTAAGGCTTTTAATTGGGCAAATATCTTACCCCTTTTAATTGGTTCATTAGCTCCCCTTATATTCCAACTACAAAATGTGATTCCTCCAGTTTTCTTTTGTTTATCGTCTTGCATTATGAATCATGTTAATACCTTTACTTCATATGGTGCACCCAAGAACCTTATAGCTCCAGATGAAGGATGGTCATCCCCAGCTGTTAAGTTTTGTTGGCATCTCCCCTTCAGAATAAACCTTGAAAAAGTCCAGAAAGTGTAGAGTTGTGAAAAGATAATTAACAAACAAAAAGTGATATTATAATATCCAAAAATAAAGATATTATAATTAAAAACAAACCACCAACAGGTGGTAGAAAAATTCTTATTGACTTCCGTAGATGTTTTTATATGGTTTCGCTCTGCCTCCTTGACCAATTATTATTAATTGGAAGGGAGAGCGATACAAAGTTCAAAATTATATATAAAATAAAACGTACTCCAATAGCTAGATTAGAAATGTATCTTCAAAGAGGAAAAACAAAATAAAGTTTCCAACATTAATTATATACTTAGATATAACAGTAATTATGTTAATTATATATCCATATCTATCAATATGCCTAGATTTATTACAATTAAGTTTCAAACTTTTGTATCAGACAACAGCAGGTTCCAAGGGGTTAACCAGATTCAGACCCTTGGATAAACTTCCAAGTATCTGAGTCTCCTCCCACCCCCCCCCCCCCCCTTTACGCGCATCTAGACTAAGTCTACTGTTTCCATAAAAATGTGTTAATATGTTATTAATACTTATCAATCATATTTAACTCGTTATTCTTATTAGCAAATAATTAACATCATGAAATAAACATCAGCTATAGTTAAGCTATGCCTTAATATTACCCAATTTTATTAATTATATTTTATGTTAGTATGTAATTATATGTTTCTTAAATCATAAATTTCTATATACAAGTCCAGTGATAATATTCTATATTACACTATATTCTCAATTTATTTCCCCGCCACAGTTTCTCTTCTTTGTCAGTCCTTTGTTGAGATGAAACATAAAATCCGACCTTGAATTAACATTGCAAAGATAAAAAGTCTCAACAATTCCTCGAGGAAGGTACGCCATTTTAACAAGAGCAGTCTTTTTTGTCTGTTAAAAAGAGAGACACAATCCTTTCTTTGTCATTTCTCCTCGATGTTATTGTAGGAGACCAACTCCTAACGTTCAGTAGACCTCCTTTGTGATACTTTGTGCATATTTAAATGCCTCTTCTGGATCCATGAATGCACGTTCAACATGGTTATAAGAAATTCTCAATTTAGCGGGATATACTATCCCATATCTTACTCCCGAGACCTCTTTCAGTAGCCTTCTCGTGTTTGTAAACTTGTTCCTCTTTTCCATGACTAGGGTTCATACCAAAGAGATACTCATTTAACAATTTGAGACGGCTGTCTAATATAATGTACTCATATAATACTGAAGAAGAACTAGCAATTATCTCATTGGATGCAGAAAAAGCTTTTGATCAAGTAGATTGGCAATATTTATTCAAAGTATTGGAAACATTTAACATGGGAGATAATTTTATTTCATGGGTAAAATTATTATATGATAAGCCGACAGCTAGTATACTGACTAATAATATATTATCCCTGAAATTCCAATTAGCAAGGGCAACAGGCAGGGGTGCGCGTTATCGCCCCTGCTATTTGCACTAGCGATAGAGCCTTTAGCTGAAAGTATAAGAAGCCATCCGAATATTCATGGGTATATTACTAAACACTCAAATAATAAAATTTCATTATATGCAGACGACATATTATTATATTACAAATTCGCAAATTAGCATACCAAATATACTAAATTTAATAGAAAAATTTGGTTCTATTTCAGGATACAGAATAAATTGGAACAAAAGCGAAATTATGATGATAAAACCTCAAGAGTCGACACATCTGTTGAAATTCCCTTTTAGAATTACAACAGAAAAAATTAAGTATTTGGGCATCCAAATTACTAGGAACTATAAATCATTACTCAACGCAAACTATATGTCCTTATTAACTAAATTAAATGGGTTGATTAAATTTTGGAAGACACTGCTGATGTCTTTAATAGGCAGAATAAACGCGATAAAAATGATCTTCTTACCACAAATATTGTACCTATTTCAATCAATACCAATATACTTACCTAAAAAATTCTTCAAAAAATTAGATTCTGACATTATAAACTTCATATGGGATTATAAATCACACAGAATAAAAAAAACCCACTTGTGTAAATCTGAAGAATCAGGGGGACTGACACTCCCTAACTTATTGTATTATTATTGGGCAGTGAATATTAAAAATATAATCTACTGGTTGGACAGTTCTGCCCAACAGGTAGATTGGATAAGAATGGAGAAAGGATTGTTCCCCTTATAATATAGGAGTGATCCTTCTTTCCCCGATAAAACTGAACAATGTAATATACAAGAAGAATCCAATTATTCATAGTATAATACGAATTTGGAAACAAATAAAATTAACTTTAAAATTAAGAAAATTATCGCTTCTTTCTCCAATAGCTAATAATCCCTCATTCAAACCATCCATTATTGATAAAATGTTTATCCATTTGGAAAGAATAGGAATTAAAACGATGGGAGATATGTATAAAATGGGAAATGTTTTATCATTCCAACAACTACAACTAAAATATAATTTGAAAAGTAATCAATATTTCAAATACCTTCAAATTCAAGATTTGATAAGTATACACAAGGATATCAAACTTTAACCCCAGATCTATTGGAGGAAGGATTGAATAGAAAGGCAGAATCAAGCAATTTAATATCTTACTTATATAATATAATTCTAAATATAGAAACACCAACGACAGAGGCAATTAGAAGAGACTGGGAACAAGAGTTATTGATAAAAATTCCAAACGATAGGTGGGTTAAAAATTTATTATATGTAAACAAATGTTCAATGCGTGTAAGACATAACCTAATTCAATTTAAAATTTTACAGATTATATTATTCGAAAACAAGACTGAATAAAATATTTTCAAATGTTTCCCCATCTGCGACAAATGTCTAACTCAAAATGCCACTATAGCACATTCCTTTGTCTCTTGTGCAAAACTGTATGCATTTTGGAATGAAATTTTTGGAATTTTTACAAAACTATTTAACATAAAATAGAACCCCAATATCGAATTGATTATCTTTGGATCAGTGGAAGAGGGAAGTAAACTAACTATGTTCCAAGAAGCTTTTCATAATCATGGTCTAATAACAGCGAAAAAACTTACTTAAATTTTGGAAAAACGCACCTACGCCAACATTCAAAATGTGGATCTCAAATATGTCTGAAACGCTACATCTTGAAGAAGTGAGATTCCTCTTACTAGGCAAAGTAGACCAATTCTTAAAGATTTGGTCTCCGTTTATCAATGTTTTACAAGCATATGGTGCAACATAACATAACCTTAGAAATTAAATGGTTTAGAACTGGGTTGACGGATGGGTAAAAAATATGAGATAGGTAGATCTCTCCTAATCTCTCTTTTTTTTTACTTTTTCCTTTTCTTTCGATCTTTTAACTTCTCATCTGTCCTTTATTTCTTTTGTTTTCTGTTTCTACTCGCTTGTCTATCTATTCCGACACTTTTTATTTCTTTTTTCTCTCACTGTTCTTTTATTATTGAACCAAAAGTATGAAGTTGTACAAGAATGAAAATATGTATTTATGTATTAGGTACTTAAGTACCAGACTACTGTACTTACTTCTAACAAAAATAAACAAACAAACAAAGAAACAAAAAGTGAAATTACCTAATTGCTGCACAGAATGTACAGGAGGAACTGTCTTGTACCAATATACTTGGAAAATTATGCTGAGCATTGATATTAAGGCTTAGTTGCAGTAAATATCAACTAATTCTGTGCACCTTTATCAAACTATAACAGTTGATTGCTGTATACACTTCCATATTCTTGTTTGTTGCGCATAATGAAATTAATAAAATAGTTAATAGCTTGTCCTAATTTCTGCAGCTACAGATCTATTCACTTGTACCCTCATCTGTACCCTTTCCTGTAAACATTATCCATTAAAGTCGTTCCCTTTTTCACACTCGTCATTCCCCAGATATGACCCCTTACTCTGATCACTTCAGTTTTAGGAATGCAACCTTGAATATTTATGTTGGATACCTGATATAGTAATCCAATGTTATTTCTGACTTCCAGGTTTCCAAGAGCATCTGCTAATTTTGGAAAGCAGTGTTGGACTTAGATCTGAACCTTCTTATACATTGCAATCAAAATAAAAACAATGAAAGGAACAATGGATTAGGTAAGGCATACATGGAAAGATCACAAGGAAACATTTGAAAGAAGGAAATGAGATAACAAGCCAAGATCAGAGTATGAGTTTGGGGGGTGGAATTAAAGAAATAGGATCAAAATGGCAAAAGGACTTGAAGTGGTTTTGATGCAGACTGATAGAATCATTGCCCTTGCTTTTGATGTGAGAGACTGGAACAACATACATTTACTCAGCCAGTTGCAAGGTACACAGTAGAATCTTTGTCCACAAATGTCAATGAGAACATTTCTTACGTGCAAATGACTTTCTACATTTATCTGCTATCCCAGACGCATTTTTGTACTCTAAGAAATTTTTCAGTTGCAGATTAATGCACAAAGTAACATTCATTTAAACAGGAAAAAACAGAAGTTCTTAGTCAATGGAACAAAAGCTGTTTGGATGCTTACAAGACAAAGTGATGGCACCAATAGATCTCTCCTTACAAAACAAATGCTTTAATCTGCAGATTCAGCTATTTACCATTTTTTATCTCTGCTACTATTGGATAGATCGGTAGCTATGTCAGTATAAATATTAAGATTAGAATATAACCATTTTTCAAATCACTGAAGAATAAAAATGAAAATAAACTTGTACAGTAGTCAAGGTTTCTGCATGGATGGAGTATGTGAAGCCTGTATACTTTCTCATGAAATAATTATTTGACCCCACAAACACACTAGGTTTGTGCTTGTCTTTTTTTTGACGCAAAGTGTGACCTCCGCAGATTCACTAAATTTCACTGGAGTGGGAATAGTTCAGGTTGTTTTTCCCCATCACTTGTTATCTTGAATTATATTCTTGAATTATCTTGAGTTATCTTGAATTATATTCTGTATTAACCAACTCTTCGGTCATTTATATTCAATGAGTTTTCAGTGCTTTCAAGATGAAGGCCTCAGAAATTGGACAAAGAAAGTGAGCTAGTATGTTACCAGAGATGATGGACCAGGCATGAGGAGACTGGCCCAAGGCGATAGCAGACAACTTGGTTCCATACCACCGAGTACGCCACGGACTGGCTGTGGTTGATGATACATGTGTCACTCGCGGAACTCGAGTGGTTATACCCAAATCACTGCAACACCGCATGTTACAACTGGCACACGAAGGACACGCAGGCATTGTTAACATGAAACAACGGTGTCGCAAGGCAGTGTGGTGGCCAGCAATAGATCGTCATGTCGAAGATTTTGTAAAAAATTGAGAAGCATGCACAATTAGTGAGAAATCAACAAAACCACGTCCTGCCCCTCTTCAGCCAATCCCATGGCCGGACAAGCCATGGAGGCACTTGCAAGTCGACATCTTCGGAGAAGTGCAAGCTGCGCCAAGAAGCCAGCGGTTTCCATTTGTAATCCACAATCTCCACAGCATGAGGCCTGAGATCGCAACTACGTCCTCAGTCACAACAAGCTTGATCATCGCGAGTCTCGAAAAGTTGTTCACTAAGTGTGGAATGCCGGAGGTCATTACGACAGACAACGGTCCACAGTTCATATCTGAACAGTTCTCCACTTTCCTTGCGAGTTATGACATTCAACATCAGCGGAAGTCGAGATACAACCCCCAATCGAACGGCGGGGTTGAACGATTCAATCGCGTGATCAAGGAAAGCATCAAAGCGACCATGTCAGAGGGGAAAATGATCAGTCAATCCATATCCTCCTCCGATCATGCAGATCCGCACCGCACACGCTGACTGGGAAAACGGCGACAGAGCTGATGATAGGGCGAAACCTGCGAACAAAACTGAAAGCTGCACAAAAATCCAGACACGAAAGTGAGGGCGGAAATGATAGCACACAGACAAGCAAAAGGGAAAGCATAATGTGATGCCAAATGCAGAGTAGGAGCGCCGCGGTTTAAGGTCGGCGAATGGGTACGAATCAGCGCCCCAAACAGACAGCATAAGCTCGCAAACACACTCTCAAAGCCGATACAGATTAAAAGCAGATTTGGTGAGAACGCGTACCTCCTCTAAGATGACACAAGATGGAACATGAGGCGTCTAATTGCAAGTAGACAGGGACAGGAAGAAGACAAATTGGACACTTTCCTTTTTCAATATCCAATCAAGACAGTGATTGCGGTCAGCATTCAGCAGAGCAGTCTAATCCCGCTCGATGCGCTCAGCGACAGAAGAGGAGACTTCAGTATCTGCACGATTATCAGCTGTGAGGCCATAAATGTTATGTTCACCAAGCTGTTATTTTGGACTGATTGCATATGGACATGTTTGGTGGGATAACTGGACATATGATCAACTTCATTTACAATGAGGGAAAAGTGTTGTGTCCTGCAGTCACCACTAGAGGGCTCTTACTCAAAATGAATGCTTCCTCAAGGTGGGTCCCGGGGTGGGATCTTCAGGGCTTTAGCAGCAGCCATGTTGGCTTGAAATAAATACACTTAGGGTTCTGTATACCAAGTGTCATTTGTGAGTTTATTAGACCTCGAATACAACACCCCCCTCTTATAACGGACTTACCATACACTCTGCTTTAGCTGTCTTTTTACAGCGTCAACCTGACTGTTCATTGCCGTGTGTGTCACATTGGCTTTGCACCGTGTGAATGACAGGGCAAGTGGGGGAAGCGCTGTCTAAAAAATTCACACGGGCTGGTGAAGGAAGCGATGTGTTTGTGTTCCACTCTGACAGTTGCAGTTCCAGTTCCTGGTTTTTCAGGCGACTGCCTGCAACTTGACAGTCACCGGAAATCCGCTGTTAAATCACCTATGTGGGACAGGCCCATAAGGGTTTGGACACATTAGTGGCAGGAAACATGTTCCCGATGTAGGGGGAGTCCAGAACAAGGGGTCACAGTTTAGAATGGAGATGAGGAAACACTTTTTCACACAGAGAGTTATGAGTCCGTGGAATTCTTTGCCTCAGAAGGCAGTGGAGGCCGGTTCTCTGGATACTTTCAAGAGAGAGCTAGATAGGGCTCTTAAATATAGCAGAGTCAGGAAATATGGGGAGAAGGCAGGAACGGGGTACTGATTGTGGATGATCAGCCATGATCACATTGAATGGCGGTGCTTGCTCGAAGAGCCGAATGGTCTATTCCTGTACCTATTGTCTATTGTCGATTGTCTATTGCTTAATGTGACAGATTAGGTGGTGAAAAGACAGTCCTCTGGAAAGTGAGTCAATAACTAAAATCCATGCACTTTAAATCATTGATAGGAGTTCTAGACTAATGATTAGGGGAAATTTATGTTTGTTCTTCGAGTTGTCAGGATTTGGTATTTGCAAGGAATGACATTTGAAGGGAATTGGATGTGGGGTTAATATCTGGACTTTACAGGCATGAACTAAAAGAGGAGATGAAATAAACCACAGCCATTTGTTTAAAAAGCCAGTGTGATAATTACAATAATCCATCTCCTCATGATTTGTATGATTTGTATGATTCCATGATTGACTTGGCATTGTCAAAAATAGCTCAAGTAGAAATACAAGTGCAGCATCTGCAGCAGTGCTGAACTACTGTCTACCTCTTTGATGATGCTCGGACCATCCTTGATCGGACTTGCTGGCTTTACCTTGCACTAAACGTTATCTGCGTACTATAAATGGATCAATCCTAATCATTTATTGTCTTTCTGCTGACTGGTTAACATGCAACAAAAAGCTTTTCACTGTACCTCACTGCATGTGACAATAAAATAAACTGAAACAGAAACTGAACTGAAGTGCAGAGTGCAACATTTTAATTTGATTTTCAATTATATTTCCTGAAAAATATTAGCTAAAAATGATTTTCTACCTGTGCATTTTGTTATTCTATTGCCTATACATATGCACAGATGATACTGGGCTAACACAGCACTATCAATAAACATGTACTGAATGGTTAACATTGCTTGCATATGTATGAGTGATGAATGAATTTTGCCTTTTTGCAAAAACAGGGCTTAACTGGGATGCTAATAGCTGCAAAGATTAGGAGTGAACAGGTCCTTTCAGAATGGCAGGCAGTGGCGAGTGGAATGCCGCAAGGGTCGGTGTTGGGGCCGCAACTGTTTACAATGTATATTAATGATTTGGAAGAGGGAATTAGGAGCAACATTAGGTGTGATAGAATTGGAGGGACCAGAGGGGGAGGTGTTGCATTGCTTGTCAGAGAAGGTATTACAGCAGTGCTTTGGCACTTGGACGCAAAATGAAGGCGAGAAAGATAAAAAAGATAATAGACAGAGAATAAGGGATGGTGGGTTTCTAAAATGTGTATATTTTAATGATAGGAGCATTGTAAGTAAGGTGGATGAACTTAGAGCCTGGATTGACACCTGGAAATATGATGTTGTGGCAATCAGTGAAACATGGTTGCAGGAGGGCTGTGATTGGAAACTAAATATTCCAGGATTTCGTTGCTTCAGGTGTGATAGAATTGGAGGGCAGAGGGGGAGGTGTTGCATTGCTTGTCAGAGAAGATATTACAGCAGTGCTTTGGCAGGATAGATTAGAGGGCTCATCTAGGGAGGCTATTTGGGTGAACTGAGAAGTGGGAACGGTGTAGCAACACTTTTAGGGGTGTACTATAGACCGCCAAATGGGGAGCGAGAATTGGAAGAGCAAATATGTAAGGAGATAGCAGATATTAGTAGTAAGCACAAGGTAGTGATTGTGGGAGATTTCAATTTTCCAAAAAATAGACTGGGAAACACATTCTGTAAATGGGCTGGATGGTTTGGAGTTTGTAAAATGTGTGCAGGATAGTTTTTTGCAGCAGTACATAGAGGTATCGACCAGAGAAGGGGCAGTGCTGGACCTCCTGTTAGGAAATGAGGCAGGTCAGGTGACGGAGGTATGCGTTGGTGAGCACTTCGGGACCAGTGATCACAATACCATTAGTTTCAATATAATTATGGAGAGAGTCAGAACTCGACCTAGGGTGGAGATTTTGATTGGAAAAAGGCTAACTTTGAGGAAATGCGTAAGGATTTTAAAGGAGTGAATTGGGACACTTTGTTTCATGGGAAGGATGTAGAAGAGAAATGGAGGACATTTAAAGGGGAAATTGTAAGAGTACAGAATCTTTATGTCCCTGTTAGGTTGAAAGGAAATAGTAAAAATTGGAAAGAGCCATGGTTTTCAAGGGAAATTGGACACTTGTTTCGAAAAAAAATGAGATATCGACAATAATTATAGGAGGCATGGAGTAAATGAGGTGCTAGAGGAGTATAAAGAATGTAAAAAGAATCTTAAGAAAGAAATTAGGAAGGCTAAAAGAAGATATGAGGTTGCTTTGGCAAGAAAGGTGAAAGTAAATCCAAAGGGTTTCTACAGCTATGTTAATAGCAAAAGGATAACGAGGGATAAAAATTGGACCATTAGAGAACCAGAATGGACAGCTATTGCAGAGCCAAAAGAGATGGGGGAGATATTGAACAATTTATTTTCTTCGGTATTCACCAAGGAGAAGGATATTGAACTCTGTGAGGTAAGGGAAAAAAGTAGAGTGGAAACTATGAGATTCAAAGAGGAGGAAGTACTGACACTTTTGAAATATATAAAAGTGGATAAGTCTCCAGGTCCTGACAGGATATTACCTAGGACATTGAGGGAAGTTAGTGTAGAAATAGCAGGAGCTATGACAGAAATATTTCAAATGTCATTAGAAACGGAAATAGTGCCGGAGGATTGGCGTACTGCGCATGTTGTTCCATTGTTTAAAAAGGGTTCAAAGAATAAACTAGCAATTATAGACCTATTAGTTTTGACGTCAGTGGTGGGCAAATTAATGGAAAGGATACTTAGAGATAATTTATATAAGCATCTGGATAAACAGGGTCTGATCAGGAACAGTCAACTGGATTTGTGCCTGGAATGTCATGTTTGACAAACCTTCTGAATTTTTTGAAGCGGTAATAGGGAAATTGATGAGGGTAAAGCAGTGGATGTTGTCTATAGGATTCAGTAAGGCCCTTGACAAGGTTCCCCACGGAAGGTTGGTTAAGTAGGTTCAATCTTTGGGTGTTAATGGCGGAGTAGCAAGATGGATTCACAGTGGCTGAATGGGAGATGTCAGAGAGTAATGGTGGATGGCTGTTTGTCAGGTTGGAAGCCGGTGACCAGTGGGGTGCCTCAGGGATCTGTGCTGGGTCCACTGTTGTTTGTCAAGTACATCAATGATCTGGATGATGGGGTGTAAAATTGGATAAGCAAGTATGCAGATGATACTAAGATAGGTGGTGTTGTGGATAATGAAGTAGATTTTCAAAGTCTACAGAGAGATTTGGGCCATTTGGAAAAAAGTGGGCTGAAAGATGGCAGATGGAGTTTTAATGCTGTTAAGTGTGAAGTGCTACATCTTGGCAGGACAAATCAAAATAGGACGTACATGGTAAATGGTAGGGAATTGAGGAATGCTGTGGAACAGAGGGATCTAGGAATAACTGCATATTTCCCTGAAGGTGGAATCGCATGTAGATAGGGTGGTAAAGAAAGCCTTTGGTGTGCTGGCCTTTATAAATCAGAACACTGAATATAGGAGTAGGGAAGTAATGTTAAAATTGTACAAGGAATTGGTAAGACCAATTCTGGAGTATGGTGTACAATTTTGGTCGCCTAATTATAGGAAGGATGTCAACAAAATAGAGAGAGTACAGAGGAGATTTACTAGAATGTTGCCAGGGTTCCAGCAACTATGTTACAGAGAAAGGTTGAACAAGTTAGGTCTTTATTCTTTGGAGCGCATAAGGTTAAGGGGGGACTTGATTGAGGTATTTAAAATGATGAAAGGGATAGACAGAGTTGACGTGGATAAGCTTTTCCCATTGAGGGTAGGAAGATTCAAACAAGAGGGCATGACATGAGAATTAAAGGGACAGAAGTTTAGGGGTAACGTGAGCGGGAACTTCTTTATTCAGAGGTGGTGGCTGTGTGGTATGAGCTTCCAGCACGAGCTTCTGTCATAGCTCCTGTTATTTTCTACACTAACTTCCTCAATGTCCTAGGGAAATATCCTGTCAGGACCTGGAGACTTATCCACTATTATATTTTTCAAAAGTGTCAGTACTCCTCCTCTTTGAATCTCATCGTTTCCATAGCTACTCTACTTTTTCCCCTTAACTCACAGAGTTCAATATCCTTCTCCTTGGTGAATACCGTAGAAAAGAAATTGTTTAATATCTCCCCCATCTCTTTTGGCTCTGCAGATAGCTGTCCATTCTGGTTCTCTATTGGTCCAATTTTATCCCTCGTTATCCTTTTGCTATTAATATAGCTGTAGAAACTCTTTGCTTCTGGTCTGCCAACCAATTTTCTATCCATGTCAACACCCTACCCCCAATACCATCAGCTCTAATTTTAGTCACCAGTCTCCCGTGCGGGACCTTATCAAAGGCTTTCTGAAAGTCTAGATACACTACATCCACTGGCACCCCTTCATCCATTTCACTTGTCACATCCTCAAAAAATTCCAGAAGATTGGTCAAGCATGACTTCCCTTTCATAAATCCATGTTGACTTGGACTAATCCTTTTACTGTTATCTAAATGCTCCATTATTACCTCTTTAATAATTGACTCCAGCATCTTTCCCATCACAGAAGTCAGGCTAACTGGTCCGTAATTGCCCATTTTCTCTCTCGCTCCTTTCTTGAAAAGTGGGATAACATTAGCTATCCTCCAATCCACAGGCACGGAGGGGGGGGTGGGGGGGGAAGGGGGGGGGGAGTGGGGGAGAATTTTAGGGGGGGGGGGGGAGGGGGGGGGGGAGGGGGGGATTTATTTTTTTGGGCGGGAAGGGGGCGCCCTGAATTCTATTGAACATTGGAAAATGATCACCAATGTGTCCACTATTTCTAGAGCCACCTCCCTTAGGACCCTGGGATGCAGACCATCAGGCCCTGGGAATTTATCATCCTTCAGTCCCGTTTGCCTACCCAATACTATTTCTCGCCTAATGAAACTTTCTTTCAGTTCCTCTACCCCCTTAGATCTTCTGTCCTCCAGTACATCTGGAGGATTGTTTGTGTCCTCCTTAGTGAAGACAGATCCGAAGTACCTATTCAACTCTTCTGCCATTTCCTTGTTGCCCATAATTATTTCACCCATGTCTGCCTTCAAGGGACCCACATTTGACTTTGCTACTTTTTTCCCTTAACATATCTAAATAAACTTTTACTGTCCTTTATATTCCTGGACAGTTTCCCCTCATACTTCATCTTTTCAGCCCGTATACCCCTTTTTGTTTCATAGAAACATAGAAATTAGGTGCAGGAGCAGGCCATTCGGCCCTTCGAGCCTGCACCGCTATTCAATATGATCATGGCTGATCATCCAACTCAGTATCCTGTACCTGCCTTCTCTCCATACCCCCTGATCCCTTCAGCCACAAGGGCCACACATCTAACTCCCTCTTAAATATGGCCAACAAACTGACCTCAACTACCTTCTGTGGCAGAGAATTCCACAGATTCACCACTCTGTGTGAAAAACGATTTTCTCATCTCGGTCCTAAAAGATTTCCCCCTTATCCTTAAACTGTGACACCTTGTCCTGGACTTCCCCAACATCGGGAACAATCTTCCTGCATCTAGCCTGTCCAACCCCTTAAGAATTTTGTAAGTCTCCATGAGATCACCCCTCAATCTTCTAAATTCCAGCGAGTACAAGCTGAGTCTAACCAGTGTTTCTTCATATGGAAGTCCCAACATCCCAGGAATCAGTCTGGTGAACCTTCTCTGTACTCCCTCTATGGCAAGAATTTCTTTCCTCAGATTAGGAGACCAAAACTGTATGCAATACTCCAGGTGTGGCCTCACCAAGACCCTGTACAACTGCAGTAGAACCTCCCTGCTCTTGTACTCATCCTTTTGCTATGAATGCCGACATACCATTCGCTTTCCTACATGCCTATTTTCAATGACTGGTGTACCATGACACCCAGGTCTCGCTGCATCTCCCCTTTTCCTAATCGGTCACCATTCAAATAATAGTCTACCTTCCTGTTTTTGCCACCAAAGTGCATAACCTCACATTTATCCATATTATACTGCATCTGCCATGCATTTGCCCACTCGCCCAGTCTATCCAAGTCATCCTGCATCCTCCTAGCATCCTCCTCACAGCTAACACTGCCCCCAGCTTCATGCATCCGCAAACTTCGAGATGTTGCATTTAATTCCCTCGTTCCAAATCATTAATGTACATTGTAAATAGCTGGGGTCCCAGCACTGAGCCTTGCGGCACCCACTAGTCACTTCCTGCCATCCTGAAAAGGACCCTTCACCTCTTACTCTTGCTTCCTGTCTGCCAGCCAGTTCTCTATCCACATCAATACTGAACCACCAATACCGTGTGCTTTAAGTTTTGTATACCAATCTCTTGTGTGGGACCTTGTTGAAACCCTTCTGATAGTCCAGATATAACACATCCACTGCTTCTCCCTTATCCACACTACTAGTTACATCCTCAAAAAATTCAATAAGTTTCATCAGACATGATTTACCTTTCGGAAATCCATGCTGACTTTGTCCAATGATTTTACCACTTTCCAATGCGCTGCTATCCCATCTTTAAATAACTGACTCTAGCAGTTTCCCCACTACCGATGTTAGAACTAACTGCTCTGTAATTCCCCGTTTTCCTCTCTTCCCTCCCTTTTTAAAAAAGTGGGGTTACATTAGCTACCCTCCAATCCTCAGGAACTACTCCAGAATCTAAAGAGTTTTGAAAAATTATCACTAAGGCATCTGCTATTTCTGGGGCTACTTCCTTAGGTACCCTGGGATGCAGCCTATCTGGCCCTGGGGATTTATCGGCCTTTAATCCATTCAATTTATTTAACACCACTTTCCGGCTAACCTGGATTTCACTCAGTTCCTCCATCTCATTTGACCCGCGATCCCCGGCAAATTATTTGTCTTCCTTAGTGAAGACAGAACCAAAGTAGTTACTCAATTGGTCTGCCATGTCCTTGTTCCCTATGATCAATTCACCCGTTTCTGACTGCAAGGGACCTACATTTGTTTTCACTAATCTTTTGCGCTTCACATATCGATAAAAACTTTTGCAGTCAGTTTTTATGTTTCCTGCCAGTTTTCCTTTCATACTCATTTCCCTTTCCTAATTAAGCCTTAGTCCTCCTCTGTTGGTCTCTGAATTTCTCCCAGTCCCCTGGTAGGCTGCTTTTTCTGGCTAATTTGTACGCTTCATCCTTTTCTTTGATACTAACCCAGATTTCCCTCCATTATCCACGGATGCGCCACTTCCCTGATTTATTCTTTTGCCATACTGGGATGAACAATTGTTGTGTTCATCCATGCAGTCTTTAAATGCCTCCATTGCATATCCACCGTCAACCCCTTCAAGAATCAATTGCCAGTCTCCATCTTGGCCAATTCACGTCTCATACCCTCAAAGTTACCTTTCTTTAAGTTCAGGACCCGTGTTTCGAATTAACAATGTCACTCTTCCATCCTAATGAAGAACTCAAATATTATGGTCACTCTTGCCCAAGGGGCCACGTACAACAAGGCTGCTAACTAACCCTTCCTCATTACTCAATAACCAGTCTAGAATAGCCTGCTCTCTCGTTGGTTCCTCCACATGTTGGTTTAGAAAACTATCCCGCATACATTCCAAGAAATCCTCTTCCTCAGCACCCCTGCCAATTTGATTCACCCAATCTATATGTAGATTGAAGTCACCCATTATAACGGTTTCCTTCTGTTGTCCTATGAAAGTTTCCAAATCCTCTGGCTTCCGACTACTCTTTGCTGTTATACATCTTTTCCTTTAGTTTTATTCTATCCCTAACTTAAACATATAACCATATAACAATTACAGCACGGAAACAGGCCCTCTCGGCACTTCCAGTCCGTGCCGACCATTTGCTTTCCCCTAGTCCCATCTACCTGCACTCAGACCATACCCCTCCATTCCCTTCACGTCCATATACCTATCCACTTTACTTTTAAATGTTAAAATTGATCCTGCCTCCACCACCTCTGCTGGAAGCTCATTCCACACAGCCACCACCCTCTGAGTAAAGAAGTTCCCGCTCACGTTACCCCTAAACTTCTGTCCCTTAATTCTCATGTCATGCCCTCTTGTTTGAATCTTCCCTACCCTCAATGGGAAAAGCTTATCCACGTCAACTCTGTCTGTCCCTTTCATCATTTTAAAGACCTCAATCAAGTCCCCCCTTAACCTTCTGCGCTCCAAAGAATAAAGACCTAACTTGTTCAACCTTTCTCTGTAACATAGTTGCTGGAACCCTGGCAACATTCTAGTTCATCTCCTCTGTACTCTCCCTATTTTGTTGACATCCTTCCTATAATTAGGCGACCAAAATTGTACACCATACTCCAGAATTGGTCTTACCAATTCCTTGTACAATTTTAACATTACTTCCCTACTCCTATATTCAATGTTCTGATTTATAAAGGCCAGCACACCAGCGGCTTTCTTTACCACCCTATCTACATGCGATTCCACCTTCAGGAAAATATGCAGTTATTCCTAGATCCCTCTGTTCCACAGCATTCCTCAATTCCCATGTACGTCCTATTTTGATTTGTCCTGCCAAGATGTAGCACTTCACACTTAACAGCATTAATCTCCATCTGCCATCTTTCAGCCCACTTTTCCAAATGGCCCAAATCTCTCTGTAGACTTTGAAAATCTACTTCATTATCCACAACACCACCTATCTTAGTATCATCTGCATACTTGCTTATCCAATTTTCCACCCCATCATCCAGATCATTGATGTACTTGACAAACAACAGTGGACCCAGCACAGATCCCTGAGGCACCCCACTGGTCACCGGCTTCCAACCTGACAAACAGCCATCCACCATTACTCTCTGACATCTCCCATTCAGCCACTGTTGAATCCATCTTGCTACTCCGCCATTAACACCCAAAGATTGAACCTACTTAACCAACCTTCCGTGGGGAACCTTGTCAAGGGCCTTACTGAAATCCATATAGACAACATCCACTGCTTTACCCTCATCAATTTCCCTAGTTACCGCTTCAAAAAATTCAAGAAGGTTTGTCAAACATGACATTCCAGGCACAAATCCATGTTGACTGTTCCTGATCAGACCCTGTTTATCCAGATGCTTATATATATTATCTCTAAGTATCCTTTCCATTAATTTGCCCACCACTGACGTCAAACCAATAGGTCTATAATTGCTAGTTTATTCTTTGAACCCTTTTTAAACAATGGAACAACATGCGCAGTACGCCAATCCTCCGGCACTATTTCCGTTTCTAATGACATTTGAAATATTTCTGTCATAGCTCCTGCTATTTCTACACTAACTTCCCTCAATGTCCTAGGTAATATCCTGTCAGGACCTGGAGACTTATCCACTTTTATATATTTCAAAAGTGTCAGTACTTCCTCCTCTTTGAATCTCATAGTTTCCACTCTACTTTTTTCCCTTACCTCACAGAGTTCAATATCCTTCTCCTTGATGAATACCGAAGAAAATAAATTGTTCAATATCTCCCCCATCTCTTTTGGCTCTGCAGATAGCTGTCCATTCTGGTTCTCTAATGGTCCAATTTTATCCCTCGTTATCCTTTTGCTATTAACATAGCTGTAGAAACCCTTTGGATTTACTTTCACCTTTCTTGCCAAAAGCAACCTCATATCTTCTTTTAGCCTTCCTAATTTCTTTCTTAAGATTCTTTTTACATTCTTTATACTCCTCTAGCACCTCATTTACTCCATGCCTCCTATAATTATTGTAGATATCTCTTTTTTTTCGAAACAAGTGTCCAATTTCCCTTGAAAACCATGGCTCTTTCCAATTTTTACTATTTCCTTTCAACCTAACAGGGACATAAAGATTCTGTACTCTTACAATTTCCCTTTTAAATGTCCTCCATTTCTCTTCTACATCCTTCCCATGAAACAAAGTGTCCCAATTCACTCCTTTAAAATCCTTACGCATTTCCTCAAAGTTAGCCTTTTTCCAATCAAAATCTCCACCCTAGGTCGAGTTCTGACTCTCTCCATATTATATTGAAACTAATGTATTGTGATCACTGGTCCCGAAGTGCTCACCAACGCATACCTCCGTCACCTGACCTGCCTCATTTCCTAACAGGAGGTCCAGCACTGCCCCTTCTCTGGTCGATACCTCTATGTACTGCTGCAAAAAACTATCCTGCACACATTTTACAAACTCCAAACCATCCGGCCCATTTACAGAATGTGTTTTCCCCACGTCTATTTTTTGGAAAATTGAAATCTCCCACAATCACTATCTTGTGCTTACTACTAATATCTGCTATCTCCTTACATATTTGCTCTTCCAATTCTCGCTCCCCATTTGGCAGTCTATTGTACACCCCTAAAAGTGTTTGCTACACGTTCCACTTCTCAGTTCCACCCAAATAGCCTCCCTAGATGAGCCCTCTAATCTATCCTGCCAAAGCACTGCTGTAATATGTTCTCTGACAAGCAATGCAACACCTCCCCCTCTGCTCCCTCCAATTCTATCACACCTGAAGCTACGAAATCCTGGAATATTTAGTTTCCAATCACAGCCCTCCTGCAACCATGTTTCACTGATTGCCACAACATCATATTTCCAGGTGTCAATCCAGGCTCTAAGTTCATCCACCTTACTTACAATGCTCCTAGCATTAAAATATACACATTTTAGAAACCCACCATCCCTTATTCTCTGTCTATTATCTTTTTTATCTTTCTCGCCTTCATTTTGCGTCCGAGTGCTTCCCTTCTCTGCCTCTTGCCCCACACCCTGACGCCTAGCCTCGTCTACCGAGTCCCTCCCCACAGCCTTTCTATTTTAAAGTCTCCCCAGTAGCCTTTGCAAATCTCCCTGCCAGGATATTGGTCCCCCTTGGGTTCAATTGCAACCTGTCCTTTGTGTACAGATCATGCCATCCCCAAAATAGGTCCCAGTGATCAAGAAACTTGAATCCCTGCCCACTGCACCAGTCCCTCAGCCACGCATTTATCCTCCACCTCATTTAATTCCTACTCTCGCTGTCACGCGGCACAGGCAGTAATCCTGAAATCGTTACCCTTTTGGTCCTTCTCCTTAACTTTCCCCCCAACTCCCTAAATTCTCCCTTCAGGACCTCGTCACTTTTTCTGCCTATGTCATTGGTACCTATGTGTACCACAACATCAGGATCCTCTCCCTCCCTTATCAGAATCTTTTGGACACGTTCTGACACATGCGAGACCCTGGCACCAGGGAGGCAAACTACCATCCGGGTCTCCCGACTGCATCCACAGAATCGCCTATCCGACCCTCTAACTATATAGTCCCCTATTACAATTGCCCTCCGCTTTTTCCTACCCTTCTGAGCATCAGGGCCGGTCTCTGTGCTGGAGGCCCGGCCGCTGTTTGCTGCCCCCAGCTAGGCTGTCCCCTCCAATCGTACTCAAACCCGAGTACCTATTTTCCAGGTGTACGGTCACAGGGGTACTCTCTAGCCCCTGCCTCTGCCCCTTGCCCTTCCTAACTGTGACCCACCTGTCTGCCTCCTG
The DNA here is from genome assembly GCA_035221665.1 of Okamejei kenojei. Lineage (NCBI taxonomy): Eukaryota > Metazoa > Chordata > Chondrichthyes > Rajiformes > Rajidae > Okamejei > Okamejei kenojei. The sequence goes on from CM069133.1 coordinate 76,823,600, forward strand.
TGGTCTGGGAGTGACTACCTCCCTGTAGCTCTTCTCTATGACCTCCTCACTCTCCCTGACCAGATGGAGGTCATCGAGCTGCTGCTCCAGGTTCCTAACACAGTCCTTTAGGAGCCCCATCTCGACACACCTGGCGCAGATGTGGACGTCTGGAGGGCTATCAGATTCCCTGACCTCCCACATCTGACATCCAGAACAGTACACTGCCCTGGCCTTCATACTCCCCCCCTTACACAGGATGCAATATCAAAACAATATAAAATCACTAGAAACTGTTGAAATCTGACTGTAAATCAGCTGTTTACCCAGGTCCACTTCCCACCAATCAGCTGCTTACCCTAGTCCACTTCCCACCAATCAGTGGCTTCCTCAAAAAAACCCACTTCTCCAAATGGAACGTTATGGATTTAGGTAAAAACAAGCCCCGCGCTTGATTTTAAAGCTTACCGGTCGGGTGTCGCTCCTCCCCCTCCTTCTCTTCCAACGGCTCCTGTGGGCCTCTGAAAAAAAACAAGCCCCGCGCTTGATTTTAAAGCTTAACTTCTCTTGTCAGCCACGGTTGCCTCCTACTCCCCTTAGAATCCTTCTTCCTTTTTGGAATGAAATGATCCTGCGTCTTCCGGATTATGCCCAGAAATTCCTGCCATTGCTGTTCCATCGTCATTCCTGCTAGGATCCCTTTCCAGTCTACTTTGGCCAGCTCCCCTCTCATGCCTTCATAGTCCCCTTTGTTCAACTGCATCACTGCCACTTCCAATTTAACGTTCTCCTTCTCAAATTGCAGTTTAAAGCTAATCATATTATGATCACTACCTCCAAGCGGTTCCATTACCTCAAGTTCTCTTATCATATCTGGTTAATTGGACAACACTAGATCCAGAATTGCCTTTTCTCTGGTCGGCTCCATTACAAGCTGCTCTAAGAATCCATCTCGGAGGCATTCCACAAACTCTCTTGGGGATCTGAACCAACCTGATTTTCCCAATCTACCTGCATATTGAAATCCCCCATCACCACAGTGGCATTACCTTGGTTACATGCCAGTATAAACTCCTGTTGCAACTTGCACCCTACATCTGGGCTACTATTTGGGGGTCTGTAAATAACACAAATCTGTAAATAACACCAATTAGTGTCTTCTTGCCTGTGCAATTCCTCAACTCAATCCACAGTGACGCTACCTCGTCAGTCCGTCTGTCTTCCTTCGCAAGGGACTGAATTTCATCCCTCACCAGCAGAGCCACCCCTCCTCCTCTGCCCACCTGCCTGTCCTTTCTATAGGATGTATAACCCTGAATATTGTTCCCAGGCCCGATCCTCCTGCAGGCACGTTTCAGTAATCCCCACAATGTCAAATCTACCAATTCATCTTAAACATGAATGTCCAATCCTTTATCCTGAGAGTATAATCTCTAATTCAAGACTCTTAAGCCAAGAGAAAGAGTTTCAACAATTTGTGTCAAGCCTTCAAAGAACTTCATGTGATTCAATGCATCAATTTTTCATTCTTCAAAACTCCAGCAAAGCCCTTACATTTTTGAAACCATCTAATAAATCTATTTTTTCCTCTGTTAAGGACTCAAAAGGGATATAATTCCAATGATGGTGTCAGCAAAGTTCTACATAATTGTAGTAAAAACCCCATTATATATTAAATTCCCATTGTAATAAAGCCAATCATATAATCTTCCTTCCAATACGCTTATTATACCTTCAAGTTAACATTGTGATATTTGACACCACAAATCCAACATTTGATGCCCCTGCTAAAATTTAAATAACTTATTTATCTGAAAAAGGGTCCCAACTCAAAATGTCACCTATCCATGTTCTCCAGAGATGCTGCCTGACCTGCTGAATTATTCCAGCACTGTGTCCTTCTGTGTGTTAACCAGCTTATGCAGCTCTTTTTTTTCTATTATTTGTTGTTACCTTGTTTCCTATCCATTCTATTTATCCTTATATTGTGCCAGTCAATTATACCCCAATCCAATAACCCCTGATCTAATGTAACAACATTCTGTTTCATTTTATTAACCCCCTTTTTTAATTAAAAATTCATTAACCTAGACTGGGAGCTTTCTACCTCAGCTATTCGATATATGTCAAACATTGTGAATTTTTATCAAACACAATTATCCTTTCTTAAAACCATTGTTACACAGATTATACTCAGATTTTTTGACAACCCGATTACTAAATTAACCCACAGGAATAGTTCTGCATTCTTGGAAATTTCAAAACCAAAGCATCATTGTTTTTTGTGGTATTTTCACACTCCATCCACATTTACCAAGTCTACAGGCTTTCAAACATCTAGGGTACAGGTCCTATTATTTTTCATGGATCTATATCTTTACTATTATTAGTTTTAAGTTCATTGCAGTCACTTCCACCTTACAGCTTGTGCTAAATATTTTTATCTGCTGCGACAACAGGCATGTAACATTCAGTTACCTCTTAAGCTTATATTTTGTACTTGCTCCCAACGCTACCTCTGATGACCATTAATTAATTTAATTAAATTGTGCATATTTTTTTGGAATCTCTCCTGAAATTTCTTACTAGTTTACTCTCAAATTAACATTTTTACCTTCAAAACAATTACTTTGTCATTCATTGTAACGTTTATGTTCTTATCCTTACACCTTCTCGTTGGAACACTTTGAGCTTCTAAACCTGAAACTTGTCAAAGAGTCTAGCGCAAAGAAAACAACTTGTTTGGCTCAGCAAGTCTGCATTGACCATCAAGCACTCATTTTAAACTATTCCCACCCTAGCTCCTGTTATACTCCTCAAAATCTCCTTAGCTTTTCCAATTAGCCATGACTGAATCGCTTTTTGCAGTGGAGATTTTATTTCTCAAGAAGCAGTGTGCTAATCATGAAGTATGAATTACTTCCTTAAATGTTTGTCATTGCTTATCTAACACACATTAATCTAATTTTGTAATGTACCTCAGCCAACTGTCTCCTTATAACCATGTAAATTGTTTAAATTTAAGACTTTAGTTTCAGACTTAATTATTATGTTCTCAAACTTAATTAAATTTTTTATTATGTTATGATGATCACTTTCCCCAGAGACTCACTCAGGATAAGATGACTAATTAACCCATCCCATTACACAATTCATGATCTAATTTTTTTTTTTTAACTCGGTGGATGCCTTGACTTAATGCTCCATAAGAGTTTTGAATGCATCCCAGGTATTCACCTCCAAACTACTTTTGCCCATTGGATTTCCCCAATTAAAGATCAAACAACCGTGAAATATTCAGAGCATCATTATTACATTTTTTTAAATTACTTAATTTATATTTTGTAATACTGATTAGCCAGTGTTATTTAATGTATATCTACAATTTTCTGTTGCCCTTTATGATTTCACATATGCACTGATGCAGATACTACACTTTAATTTTCTGACAGTTATCTTTTTTCTCTCAACTGCCTTTTCTTGCACTTTATTCCTTGCCTCCCCTAACTCTATTTTTATTTATTTTTTAATCAGAAAATTGGGTGTATGTAGATTCCACTCTTGACCACCTGGAAACAGTTCACACTAATAGCTCTCAGATCAAATACATTTATCGCTATTTGTCACATTCATTCATGTCTTGTTATGAATGCCTCCCATTGTCACAAATTGCATTTTAAACTTTTATTACCTTTCCCTGGCACATTCTTGTCACTCGTGCACAATTATCATTCTTAAGCTTTCTATCCTCCCTAAGACAAACTGCTCCTTCACACCCCAGTCCCTCTGCAAAGTTCTGCCATATTTATATCCTAATACCAGATCACTTGTGAAACAAGTAATCATTGAATTAATTGGCCCTAATCCTTTTAAAGTAATCAGCAATTAGAGAAAGCATGTTTCAATGGCAGCCATATATAGTGAGGACCCTCCCCCTAAAGTCGTGTAATCCTGGACCTGTCTGCAGGCACATTGCAAACATTGAGAATCTTAACACTTTGGTGCATCTTCCACAGTCTTGCTATTACATGGTCATATCCTGTGCTCTTGGCTGCACCAAAGAAGGCAGAAGTGGATGAATAAGAGGAGGAAAAAGAAGTGGATGATAAGCAGGATGTGTTGACACGAAATCCTCTCTGGATCATCTTTCATGTTGAGGTAAAAGGCTCAGAAAGCTCCAAGAACAATGTACTTCTTGTATGCCTGCACCAAAACCTGGATGATTTTCAGACATAGTGTGACAGTTAACAATTACCAAGTAAGCCCCACAGAGTTGGTAGACAAGTAGAGATTTAAAAATCAAATTTCCCGTTGACAGCATTATCCATTTCAAATCTCCCACTATTAACCTCCTTGTGTGGTGGAATTGTCTCATGCATAATGCATCATGTATTGGGGGGTGGGGTGGGTGGGGGAAGAGTGATTGAGGGAGGAACACAGCTGATCAATAATTTTACTAAACTGGTTGAATATTTTTTACAGCTGCAAGAGCATAACAGAAGCTGGGAATTCTGTAGCATGGAACTCATCACCTCACTTCCCAAAGGTTTTCCACCATCTGTCAGCCACAGGCCAAGGCTGCGATGAAGTGTTCCGCTTGTCTGGTTGACTGCAGCTCCAGTAACACTCAGAAATCTAAACCGCACTTACATACAGCAGCTGCCTTCTTGGCACTCCCATCTCTCACCCTGAACAACCATGGCAACCACCGGCGACACAATGTGCGGGCATAAGCATCATCTACAGAATGCGAGGAAACAACTTGTCATACTTCTTTCGTAGTACAGGAGCAGTAATTGTACATTCCCATCACCAGCCGCATCTTCCCCTCTGCCCAGCTTACTCTAAGCACCACTCTCACCGTGACATCCTTGGTGCTGATCTCTTCCCACACACTACTTTCAGTTCCTAGCATCTTCCCCTGCAACTATAGAAGGTGCAACATTCAATTCAATTCAATTCAACTTTAATGTCATTGCACAGATACAAGTATGGGTACAATGAAATGCAGTTTAGTGACAGTACGAAGTGATAGCAATATATAGATAAATACAGATGTGGAAATCTATCGGCGGGACTCCGAGTTCAGCAGTGCGATGGTGTTGTTATAGAAGCTACTCCTCATCCTGCTGGTGCGGGACCTGAGGCTCCTGTACCACCTCCCCGATGGTAGGAGGGCAAACAGTCCATGGTTAGGGTGGGAGGGGTCCTTGATGATCTTCCCAGCCCGTCTCAGACACCGTTTTCGGTGGAGGGCATCCATGGCAGGGAGCGGGGCACCGATGATGTACTGGGTGGTTTTCACCACCCGTTGTAGTGCCTTCCTGTCTGCTACGGTGCAACTACTGTACCATACCGCAAAGCAGGTGGTCAGGATGCTTTCAATGGTACAGCGGTAAAAGTTGGTCAGGATCTGGGGGGACAGGTGGGCTTTTTTGAGCCTCCTCAGAAAGTAAAGGCGCTGCTGTGCCTTTTTGATCAGCTTGGAGGTGTTCCTGCCCCTTCACATCCTGCCTCACCACAATCCTGGGCCTTCCAGGTGGGGCAGAGGTTCACGAGCATCTCCTTAAATTTGGGCTATTGCAATTAAAGCTTATGTTTATGGCCTTGACTCCATGGGTTAAGGGTCTGTCCCACTTTCCCAATTTATCACAAATTCTTCTGAGTTATTCACAAATTCTCCCGAGTTTTCAAACTCGCAGAATATTCGTAACTAGTCTGTAGAAATCCGTGGATATATCGTTGCGGCTCGTTATGCCAGCCATAGGTACTCGGGGCTATTTTCGTTACTCGTGGGCATTTTTCATCATGCTGAAAAAACAACCAGACTTACCTGATGCCCCGAGTATCTACGGCTGGCATAACAAGCTTTTACGATATATCCATGGACTCTTATGGCCTCCTACATACTCATTACGAACATTCTGTGCGTTTGAAAACACGGGAATAACTTGGGGAAAGTGGGACAGGCCCATTAGTCCAAGCATAGACTAGGTACCAATTTTGCAGAACACCTGGTTTCTATCCACAACAGCCACCTTGCGCCTGTTGTAAAAACAAGGAACTGCAGATGCCATTTCAGACAAAAGGACACAAAGTGCTTGGTGGTATCGACCCGAAACATCACATCCAAAAAATGCTGGAGTAAATCAGCCGGTCATAAAGCATATCTGAAGAAAGTGGATAGACTATCCAATTTGTCCAGAGATGCTGTTTAACCCGCTGTCACTTCAGCATTTTATATGTATCTTTTGGTATAAAACAGGACCTGTAATTCCATTTTATTACACCACATATCCATGTTCTCCAGAGATGCTGTTTGAGTCACTTCTGAGCCAGTTGTATGTCACTTCAACTCCCCTTCCCACTCCACACCATTCTGTCTGTCCCCAGCCTTGTCCACTGCCTGAGTGAGGCCAAAACACAAATTAGTAAAACTGTGCCTCCTATTTTGCTTGATTAATGTTGGGATTGCAGCCCAATGGTATGAACATTTAATTTTCCAATTTCAGGTAACCCTCTCTTGCCCTTTTACTTTCTCACCCCCGCTAGTCCACAGAGGGTTTTCTCTACCTTTGTTTATCTTTTCAATAGCCCTCCCATGTTACTATCAATACTCATTACACTCCTCACTTTGTTCCATCTGCCCAATATCCCTCTCTTACCTGGATCCACCATTACTGTCCAGTCTCTAATTTTTCTTCCTATTGGTTTCCATTGATCACCTATCCAGCCTTTATCTCAAACCACCCTATCACTTCTCTTTTCTGGCTATCTTCCCTTTATACGCTCAGTCCTGATGCAGAGTCTTGACGCAAAACAGCAATCATCCCTTTGCTTCCTTGCTGTTGCTGCTTGACCTGCCTCGTTTAGTTTAGAGATACAGACCCTTCAGTTAACCGAGTCTGAGCAGACTAGCAATCCCAGTACACTAGCACTAACCCACACACTAGGGACAATTTACACTTTTTACCAAAGCCAATTAAGCTACAAACCTGTACGTGGTTGAAGTGTAGGAGGAAACTGGAACATCGTGGGAAAACCCACATAATCACAGAGAGAATGTTTAAATTCCATTCAGACAGCACCCATAGTCAGGATCGAACCTGTGTGATATGCAATGTGCTCACAATCACTACTCAAAGACTAAATCTTGGAAGCAAGAGATTCTTTATTTTCGAGTCTGCAGAATCGGGTGCCTCTCCAAGTTGAGACACACCGAAGTCCTTGGACCCGCTCCAATCAGACACTGAGGTGGACAACCTGAAGGTACTTCCCCCAGTACCTCCCACATCATTCATCGCATGTTCATGGTAATGAGCAGTTTCTTGACCAGGGGTGTGTTGTAATATTCATTTATTTTATTAAGCATGCTCAGTTGTTCATGACCTATCCTAGTTTTACTCACCTCCAAGTGATCTCTCTCAGTCCTCCTACATCAGCACTAAAGCTAAGCTATAGTGACAAGGGTCCCATCTATCACCCCATTCTACTGATAGGGATCTATCTACATCACTCCCTTCTACTGCTATACAATGCTATCACTTCTTACTCAAGGATGATTCTGGTAACTTTTATACACAGCTGTGTCAGAACCCTCTCCCTGGCCCCTATCGGTTTGAATCCTCTTTAAAGCCCCTTACAATAGTGGGGTTTAATCACTTTATCTCTCAAAAACCTGAGGCTCTGCCGCTGTAAGGTAAAAACACTACCACTGCACCACCGTGCTGTCCCCTGCTGAGTTCCTCCAGCAGTTTGTATTTTCTTTTATCCACATTCAAAGATTTTGAGGGTAGACAAAAGGCTGGAGAAACTCAGCGGGTGCAGCAGCATCTAAGGAGCGAAGGAGATAGGCGATGTTTCGGGTCGAGACCCTTCTTCATTCTGGTCAGGGATCAGGGAAACGAGATATATAGACGGTGATGTGGAGAGATAAAGAACAATGAATGAAAGATATGCAAAAAAAGTATCGATGATAAAGGGAACAAGCCATTGTAAAATGTTTGTAGTGTGAAAATGAGAAGCTAGTGCGACTAGGGTGGGGGAGAGAGAGAGAGAGAGAGAGAGAGGGAATGAAAGAGCCCGAGGGCTGAGGGAGAGGTGGGAAGGGGAGGAGACAGCAAGGGTTAACAGAATTGAGAAAATTCAATGTTCATGCCCAGAGGATGCAGACTCCCCAAGCAGAATGAGGTGCTGTTCCTCCAACTTGCGGTGTTGCTCACTCTGGCCGTGGAGGAGGCCCAGGACCGAGAGGTCGGATACGGAATGGGAGGGGGAGTTGAAGTGCTGAGCCACCGGGAGGTCGGGTTGGTTATTGCGGACCGAGCGGAGGTGTTCGGCGAAATGATCGCCAAGCCTCCGCTTGGTCTCACCGATATAGATCATCTGGCATCTGGAGCAGCGGATGCAGTAGATGATGTTGGAGGAGGTGCAGGTGAACCTCTGTCAGATTTTGAGTTTGGTGTGCCTTGTTGCATATTCACCACTATCTACAAATTAGTCTCCAAATTGTATTCCACCTCGAATTGAGATTGTAACCATCTCTTTACCTTCTGCTTCAAAATCATAAAACTTCCTTCAAATAGCACTGCAGTTATCCCACTGCCATTTCACCCCAGCATTCAATGGAAGTCAACATTTAAATAAAACACTGATGTGCATCAGTATTCCAATTAAGGCAGTTAAGTGATTAACTAAATTAATCATGATGTTTAAAAGAATATTGAATGGCTCTGTGGAAGAGGGATTTATTAATGTTTGTGCTGGTCTAGATGAAGCATCTAAGATCATGCATCCAAACCCTGATGCAACACCACTGTTGTTGATGCATGTTAGCAACTGTGTGTCACTCATGTTTTACAATGAATATGAATATCTTTCCATGCCCCTGAACAATAACAGATCACTCTCCTCCTTTCTTCCTCAACAGTCAAGATGAGAAATGACTCAACATTGTGGTGTTTGCTTTGTTAAGGTGTCTCAGCAAATTTCCCATAGTGTTGGAAGGATTTCCAGCAGTGATTGGTGGCAAAGCAAACCATTAGCCAGCATTAACTAATTTCAGGCAATGCAGGCAATCCTAGAAATTAAAAAAAACACAAAGTACTGGAGGAACTCAGTAGGTCAGGCAGCATCTGTGGAGGGAATGGACGGATTCAGACTGAAGAAAGGTCCTGATCCAAATGTCACCTATCCATTCCATCACAGATGCTGCCTGACCCGCTGAGTCCCACTACCATTCCAGTATTTGCAATTTCATATGCCACCTCGAAATTGATGCCCTAAAATAAGCAGATATGTTGCAAATATGCTTGGCATTAGCTGAACAAAGCATTCATAATAATAATTATATGCAGCAACTGCAGATACTAGTTTACACTAATTAGATATAAAAAGCTGGAGTAACTCAGTGGGTCAGGCAGCATCTCTGGGGAAAAAAGGAATATTTCGGGTCGCGACCCTTCTGATAATAATGTTGAAGCACAAATATTATGCTCAACCTGCACAGGCTCACATTTCATGGGCTAATCATGACTTACAACTCTATTGGACATTGCTCATCATTCTTCATTCCCACTCTTTGTAATTCTTTTAAACAATGGCAAATTCAACAGCAAGTCAAACCAAGTTTTATCAGTCTAAAGGGTCCTGACGAGAAATGTCACCAGTACATTACCGCCTGATCACTTAGTTCCTTGTGTTTTGTGCTTTGCTCAACCTTTTACGTACACATTTGAATGTTGTTTAATTTACAGGGCAGTTGTTTTAGGTTTCCCTGGCAGCTGCATAACCAATTGGAAAGCTCCATTTGATATGTCAATACAGAATTTAGGTATCACTGTAATAGTGTTTAATAGCAGCGGAATAGTGTTCAAAATAGTGACTCCAGCAAGAGATACATTGTAATCTATGGTTTGCAGGCCAGGGGTGTAGGAATGTCATCGTCATGCCACTGCTGGAAAGGCAAGAGGCTCCATATTAATTTTATTCAAGTGGACTTGAATTTCAGGTCAGAGCTGGAGTTGTAGCTTGGAGCAGCAAGTCAGTGAATTGTTTGCAGCAAGGGAATTTCAGTTCAGTACAAGTGCAGGAAAACAAACTATTGAGAGCGGCCATGTTGGGAGAGTGAAGTTCATTTATCTGTGAAGTGCTGTTTGGAGGTCCAGTGCGAGTCTTTGGCTCAAGGGTCTTAAGGCCTGTGTGGAGGTCAAGTGTGAGTCTTTGGCTCCAGAGTCGTTGGCAAGGAGGCTGAGGCAACGGGGCTATCAGAGGCAGTAAAACGAAGATAAGGTGCAGTCTACATTTTTGTGTGAGCCTTGTTATGTTATTATTGGTTTAATTGCAATAATCATGGCTGGTAAGTTGGTACAATGCTCCTCCTGCAGGATGTGGGAAGTCAGGAAACTGCAGGTACCCCTAATGACAACACACGTGGAAATTGTGTCCAGGTGCAGCTTTTTAATGACCGTGTTAGCAAGGTGGAGCAGCAGCTGGATGACGGCAGGAGCATCAATGAAAATGAGAGCATCTTGGATATTATGTCAAGCAAGGCTATCACGCCCAAGGTTAAGGAAGAGAAAAGGTGGTGGCCACGAGGAAGGGAATTACACATGGAGTACAGGTGACCCTAGTGGCCGTCCCCCTTCAACACAGTTACACCCTCTTGGGTGCTGTCGGGGAGGGATAACATCTCAAAGTTGAGCAGCAATGAAGCTAATGGAATGTTGACCTTCATAACAAGAGGATTCCAGTATAGGAGTAAAGAGATATAGGAGTATAGGGCTGTGGTGAGACCACATCTGGAGTATTGTGTACAGTTTTGGTCTCCTAATTTGAGGAAGGATATCCTTGTGATTGAGGCAGTGCAGCGTAGGTTCACGAGATTGATCCCTGGGATGTCGGGACTGTCATATGAGGAAAGATTGAAAAGACAAGGCTTGTATTCACTGGAGTTTAGAAGGATGAGAGGGAATCTTATAGAAACATATAAAATTATAAAAGGACTGGACAAGCTAGATGCAGGAAAAATGTTCCCAATGTTGGGCGAGTCCAGAACCAGGGGCCACAGTCTTAGAATAAAGGGGAGGTCATTTAAAACTGAGGTGAGAAAAATCTTTTTCACCCAGAGAGTTATGAATTTATGGAATTCCCTGCCACAGAGGGCAGTGGAGGCCAAGTCACTGGATGGTTTTAAGAGAGAGTTAGATAGAGCTCTAGGGGCTAGTGGAGTCAAGAGATATGGAGAGAAGGCAGGCACGGGTTATTGATAGGGGATGATCAGCCATGATCACAATGAATGCGGTGCTGGCTCGAAGGGCCAAATGGCCTCCTCCTGCACCTATTTCCTATCATTTCTATGTTTCTAAGCAGTAGCGGGCAGGGGTGTGACAAACCCTAGCAGTGAGGCTCAGCAGGAAAAGGCAACGTTAGCTAGGGGTGAGACGGGAGATTCTGCGGCAGCAGTTGAGATGCCACGATGACGTGCTACCTGCCTGGGACCAGGATTTCTTGGAGTGGGTGCATGACATCCTCGAGGAGGAGGGGAAGGAGCTAGAAGTCGTGACATGGGGTTGAGAGAAGAGATACATGATGGCACAAATGACATAGATAGGGAATGGAAGGAGGTTCTACAATGAGTATATGGAGTAGCATAAAAGGCTAAAAAAACATGACCTCTGGGGTAGTGGTCTCTGGATTACATCCAGTGCTCTGTTAGTGAGGGTAGGAACAGAAAATAGTGGAGGTAAATGTATGGCTGAGGAGTTGATGCAGGGGCAGTGATTTAGATTGCTAGACCATTGGAACCTCTCCTGGAGCTAAGGCGACATGCACAATAGTAGGATATTTTTAGAAGTGTGCTGACTTGAGTCCAGGAGATGCATGTTCCTGTTAGAGTGAAGGGCAAGGCAGGGAAGTGTAATTAAGCTTGGATCACATAGAATCCAAGGTCCACACCATGGTATCATAGCATCAAACAGTTAAAACATAGTATAATCTGTTTTCATAGACATCTTGCAATAGAATATTAATCCACTTCAAGCAGGGTGCAAGGCCACCAAATTCAAGTGCAGTTTCATACCATTTCAAGCAGGGTGCAAAGCCACCAAAGATAGAGAGTCATTACCTCAATTGGGCAAGGCCACTTTTCAATTGGGCAAGGCCACTTTTCAATTGGGCAAGGCCACTTTTCAATTGGGCAAGGCCACTTTTCAATTGGGCAAGGCCACTTTTCAATTGGGCAAGGCCACTTTTCAATTGGGCAAGGCCACTTTTCAATTGGGCAAGGCCACTTTTCAATTGGGCAAGGCCCCTTTCACACTTGGGCAAGGCCACTTTTCAATTGGGCCAAGGCCACTTTTCAATTGGGCAAGGCCACTTTTCAATTGGGCAAGGCCACTTTTCAATTGGCAATATTGGCATTTTCAATTGGGCAAGGCCACTTTTCAATTGGGGCAAGGCCATTTTCCCTTTTCCAATTGGGCAAGGCCACTTTTCACTTGGGCAAGGCCACCTTTATTGGGCTAGGCACTTTTTCCATTGGTCCAAAAGGCCACTTTTCAATTGCGGTCAAGGACCAAGCCAATGGGCAAGCCACATTTTCAATTGGCATTTTTCAATTGTGCAATGCCACTTTTTCAATGGGCAAGGCCAGTTTCCCTTGGGCATGGGCAAGGCATTTCAATTGGGGGCAAGGCGACTTTTTCAATTGGGCAAGGCCACTTTTCAATGGGGGCAAGGCACTTTTCAATTGGTCACGGCCACTTTTTCCAATTGGTCAAGGCCACTATTCAATTGCAAGGGCCATTTACATTGGGCAAAGGCCAGGACCTCAATTGGCCAAGGACACTTTTCAATGCCAGTTTTTTTTTTCCAAGACCACTTTATCATGGGGCAAGAAATCTTTTCTATTGGCAAGCCACATTTTTCCAATTGGGGCACTGATTTTCAGACCATTGGGGCACACACTTTTTTTTCAATTGGGGCCCTTTTCAATTGGGCAAGGCCATTCTTGGGGGCAAGGGGGAACACAATTGGGCACCAAGCCTCTTTCAAAGACAAAAAAGTGGCATTTCCAACGGCCAACTTTTTTTGCATTTCAACCACACTTTTTTTTTTTTTTTTTTGTCAGTCCAATACTCCACACTTCTTTGCATGTTCCAACCAAAACATCAATTTTCAAACACAAAAACACACAACACCTTTTTGCCCATTTCAAACCAAACAAACTTTTTGGCATTTCCAAACTAATTTCAAAACTAATTGGAGGGCAGTCACAGGTCCCCCAGTAAAACCACTCACAGTTTAGTAGACTTGTTTCAATGTTATTCACAGCTCAGACAGAGTTTTGACCTCTCACTCCCTCTAACATTGTAAGAAGAACTGAGGCACCTCCCACACTTCCGGTATTTATAGTCCCTCCCCCCCCCCCACCAGACAGGGCTGTGTGGCCTTGAATGGCATGATTTGACAGGAGAGAGAAATCTTCACACACATTTTTTGAACCATTACTAAAGGTCTTTTTCTTCATCCATGGGAAAAAAATCCTCTTTCCTGCACTCACCGCGGAGGGTAACTTCAGGCGTAAGCTGGCCAAAAAACTTGAGTAATATTTTTTCTTAAATCAAATAGGATAATGGTCACGATCAGAGATTTTTACTTATATATGATGGGCCAAACCGTAGAACAGGTAAGGACTACTAGTGTCGTTTTGGAGGCATTTTCGGTCCTATATGAGGGGCTCGTTGGGCCTGAAAAACAGTTTCCATGGCTATCTATATTACTAAAAGTAAGATTCTTGACCACAAGGCCTGATTTCTGTTATCATCATGATGTTTCGAAAAAAAAAAACCGCTGCCACTTACGGCTGTGAGCTATTACATCTTAATCATACTCAGACACCCATTTACTCCGCCCCCATCCATGGACAGGACAAGAGGGATGTTTCCCATGATTGAAAAAATAAAAAGAGTCATAGGTGTTTTGTTTTAAAAAATGTAGATGTTTCTCTCTGCAGCCCCAGCTGCAGGTAGGGAGGGGCGGGAGTGACTATCAAAACCCGGAAGTTTTCGTGCCACACTCAGCATCAGCAAGATGGAGGACGTAGCGCTGAGAGTCAGCCACGTCTCTCACTGAGTTGTCCACCTCTTGAACTAATGTTTACTCAACTGTGAGTGCCCTTACATGTTGGTTTTGAGAAAATAGATATGTGGTTGCTATGCAAATGCTGCCACTGAAAAAGGGGTGTTGGGGTTTTAGGTGGTAAACTGTTTGAAATGCTCTGCACTGCTAAATATGGTTATGTGGTGGTGGTGGTAACTGTGTTTAGATATGAATAAAATACAGGGACCGTGAGTCCAGGCTTAGGCTGGCTTTGGATAACCTGATGCAAACATACATTTTGAATATGTTTGCCGATTTATATCTAAAATAGGGGAGCCGCAATGAATTTGGACTCCGTAACATCAACTCATCGAATTTTAATTGGGAAGCAATGCATTGCCTGAAAGAAATCCACATAACTTTTCCTTATGGAATTACACCATTAACATTTAGGTATGCCCTTAACCTCATCAGACCTCTTTATTACTTAAGGGATAAACCAGACCTTTTCCCCAATTGAATAAATTATTTTCAATCAATAGTCTTTAGAATAACCTTGGGGGGCAATAAAGTCTACTAGGCAAAATAAGAAACATAAAGACAAAACGAAAAAATAGGTGCAGGAGTAGGCCATCAGCCCTCGAGCTGGCACCGCATTCAAATATGAAGCAGGGGCTGATCAGCCAACTCAGTTCTTCCACTCCGTACCTGCCCTTCTATCTCCTCCAATATACCCCGTGAGCCCTTAGCCACCAAGGGCACATCATCCAAACACGTCTCGTTAAATATAAGCCAATGAACTGGGCCTCAACTAACCACTGTGGCAGGATGTTCCATAGAGACTCACCACGCTCTTGTGTGAAAGAAAAGTCTTTTCTTATCACTATCTCGGTTTCTATACAGATTTCCCCTTATCTTATGCAGTGCCACTTGTCTGGACTTCTTCTTCCCCAACATCGGGAACATCCTGCACTCTAGCCTAGCTTCAACCCCTTATGGAAATGTAAGTTTCTATAAGATCCTCTGTAATCTCCTAAATTCTAGAGAGTTAAACCAGTTATCCAGTCTGTTTTATCATAAGACAGTCTGACATCCCACATCGTCTGGTGAACCTTCTCTGCACTCCCTCTAAAATGTGAATCAATGTCTTCTAGATTTGGATGACCACAATCTTGCACGCAATCACTCCACACAGGTTGGGGTCGCAACCAAAGACCTGTAAACAGAAGTAGAACACCTCACCCCCAGCCTGGCCTGTACTCAAATCCTTTATGTCTATTGAAACTAACATAAATCATACCCATTCGCTTTTTTCCTCGCTCTGCTGCACCTGATGCCATGCCTACTCAATCGATGCGTCGTAGCTGCGCACCCCAAGGTCTCGCTGCATCTCTTTCCCTTCTCCCCCCTTTTCCCCTACTAATCGCCCCCCATTTAATGATAGTATTCTTGTTTTCCTGTTTTTTGACCACCAAAGTGGATAACCTCAGCAATTTATCCCATCCCAACATTCGGCATTGGCCAAACATTGCACCCACATCACACCAGCCTATCCAAGTCACCCATTGCAGTCTCCTAGCATCTCCTCCTCACAGGACGATCCATGCCCCCCAGCTTAGTGTCATCCGCAAAACATGGAGATTTTGCCAAGGCCTCCTCATCCAGAATCATTAATATATAGTGATAATAGCTGGGGGGTCCCCAGCACTGAGCCCTGCGCTGTTGGGGTACCCCACTCTAGGGTATCGCCTTTGCCATTGTGATGAATAAGGGACCCCCGTACTCTACTTTCTTCTGTTCTCTTTACTCTGTACTCACATAATTGTCCCCTGTGCTTAGTGCAATCTTTTCCAATTTTTGGTATGTTCAATCCTAGTGAGTTATTACTTCATGTTTCCTGTTCAAAAAAAATCCATTGGGCACTGTCAAAGTAATTCATGATTGAACAGAGCCTATTATGGAAGAACGTATTAGGCGATTCATATTTGTCAAACTTTTGTCTCATCCAGTATACGCATTGTGCTCAAATTCCACACATTGCAATATTTAAGTTCTAGTTTATTTTCATGGACCAGTAGCTCATCTCTTATCAACCATTTCCTTTTTTAATTTTCAATTTTCCATTCAAAATGGCTGTTGTAGCTATTGAAACTGTCTTGTATTATGATAATCGCCTGCAGATCATAGAATGTTACAACAGAGGATGGAGGTGCCTTCTGCCCACCATGTCTGTGGTGACCATTGGTATACCCCAATCTAAATAATTCAAATCTGGTAGGCTGTGCAGAGATACAATCTATCTGTCTAAGTCCTTGTTGTTTATGTCTCACATGTATGGGCAATCATAACATTAACCACATCATCTCCGGGATCATTCTCGTAGTTCCTCATATTCTCTGGACCTCTCCATGCTAGCATATCCCCTCCTCAATATTTGGGCCAGGATTAACTCACAATGTCCATGCAGTGTGACCAAGTGCCTTATGAAGCTTCCAGTAAATTACCATCCCTGTCTTATATTCCAGTCTTTTCAACAATATAAATGATGACATTGCCTATGTCGCGTCACTACCGATGCACTTGCAAATATCTTTTGGGGAATCTTCTCCAGCATTTCAAGTTCTTTCACTTCAACACGTTTCGAATCGTCGTCTCCAATTTATTAAAACAGTCCATGCCATTTAGTTCCTACTACCAAAATGGAATGATGGCAACTACACATTGCTATGGCATATTCATCTGCCATTTCTTTCTTTGCACACTTTCTTAACTGTACAAGTCCTTCAGCAGGCCTCCCTCTTCATCTACCACTACCTGCCCCACCAATCTATAAATTGTTACTATCCGAACACATGGTCACAAATCCATCCCCAATTAGATTATTCCCAATCATCACTGATATATAGACAGAGAAGAAGGAAAGAGTTGGTTGCCCCCCAAACAACCGACCCTGTGGAACTGCACTAGTCACAGGCACCCCACCAGACAACAACAACCCCCTTTATTGTGAGTCTTTGCCTCTTTGTAGTCAGGCAACCACATTCTATCCATGCCAGTAATCATCCCTGTTGGCCCTCATCATGATTAGCATGCCTCACTTGTGGAACCTTATCAAGGCCTTCTGAATATCCTGGCGGTAAACAATCCTTCACTCACTCACTCTTTTGGTGTGATTCTACTATATTATTAACTCCTCACATAGTTCAATAGATTTGTCAGCAAGATTCTCACCCTTCAATTTAAAAACCATGCTGACATCACTCTGCTAGTTGTTATCACTTGTTTTCTAAGAATTTGGACGCCTTTCAAAATAAATATGTGACCCTAAATTTTACCAACAACTGAATTCATGCTAACCAGCTGTTTCCTTTTGTGTCTTGATCCCCTTATTGAACAGTTCAGTGCAGTAACAACTGCAATTTTTGAAAGTCCTCTAGGACAACTCCTCACTCTAGTGATTTCAAAAGACCACTTCTGATCAGCCTCCACAATCCTGAAATCTAGCCTCTTTCAGGAACATATGGGGTGTAGTCCATCATGGTCCAGGTGACGTATTTGCTCTTCGGATCACTTCGCTTCTAAGCACATTCTCTATTAGTAATTAGCTAACATCATAATTTCTGCCTTATTAAATTGTAATCCCATTGTATCGCCATTTTTTATTCTCCATTTCCCAAAACATACAATTTCCAATGGCCCAATGTCCATCTTGCCAATTTTACTATGTAACAGTATATCTGCTCAAAAAACTCCTGCTATTCCCTCATTTTATATTATTATTGGAGCGTTACCATCTCTTTCCTCCCATTATATGGCTTTTTAGGTCCTTTTGTTTTAAAAAAACTAAAGAGTCCCAATCCTCTAGGCTTTCTCATTCATTCTGTTGCAATATGAGAGTGACTGCACAATTTTGGTTTTGTGCTGTCTTTGACTTCTTTTGTCTGTCAGTCACCTCTTCTCCCATTAGAATGTATCTTCTTTTTTGGGATGAAAAGATCCTATTTGTTCTAAATTACTCCTAGATACTCCTGCCACTGCTGCTCCACTGTCATTCCTGCTAGGGTCCATTCCAATCAGCTTTAGCAAGTTCCTCCCTCATGCCACTGTAGTTACCTTTACTCAACAGTAATACTGACACATCTGATTTAATCTTCTCCCTCTCAAATTTCAGGTTGAATTTTAGCATATTATGGTCATTACCTCCTAGGGATTCCTTTACTTTAAGCTTCCTAATCAAATCTGGTTTGTTAAATAACATATAATAAAACAAACAAATTAAATGTTCAATGAATGAAAAAAAAAAAAAGATTAGTACAAAACAAGAGCCCAATGTCCCTAGTGCAACCAAGACAGTTCGTACTTTGGAGTTTAGTTGGTATTTGTAGTGTTCACTATGCTTAGTTGATGCATGTGATGAATAGATTTGAATTGTATGTATTGCATTATCAAAAAACATAATTAATCTATTTTAACTTTGAACATTTATTATTCTTATACAGCAAAACTATCACCGCAGTGTTTAGAAAAATATATACTTCCTATTTTTCAGTCATAAGAAACCACCATATCTCCACTGTTACTTTTTCAAGAGACATTGACATCCTAAAATCCATTGATTTCTGACTTTTGCCAGTTCTGTTGAATGACCAGGATCCTGAAATAAGAAATGAAAGGTCAGAAAATAAAAACAGGCATAACTACTCAGTTCCTTAAACCTGAATCTCTATTCAATATGATTAAAAGGAGAACTACCACAATCCTCATCTCTTTTGTGCCAGTTCCCCATCACCCTCAATTATGTGACCTTTCACAAATGTATCAAATTCTTCTTTTAAATGCCCCCAGTGTTCTACAACCTGCTGGAGTAGGAGAATCTAGAGATAACTGTTAACACAACTTTTCCTCTCACTACCAATGCTGTTTGATCTGCTGAACATCTTGTTTTAAATTTTAGATTGTAAACAACCATGATATTTTGCTTTTTGTATTATTTTCAAGAGGGATTGGCCTTGATCCATAATCAACAATTAAGGAACATAAATCCCCAATATACACTGTTGGCTAAAAAGATGTATTTCTTTGTCTTCATTTTATCTACCAACTAGATACCAGTAAAAGCCATTTAAAAGGATCATATTCAGTAATCGAAAACCACAAACAGATCGGGTTGTTTCCAATAACCAATACATAGCTTCCCACCAAATAGTTAGCTTCCTTTATAGGGAACCAAAAACAGGTACGACCATAACTATAATTGTTTGGTATGTATTTTTCCAAATTAGTACAAACAAAACAGTATTAAAAAGCTTACACAATTTACATTAATGCACTAATACATTTATTTCCTTGTATCATAATAATTTGTTAGGCTCATCAGCAGTTAATTTAGAAAACATTGGATTGTAATGGGACTGTCAGAGACAATTATTTACCATTCCAATTGAAGCTTGGTTTCTCCAAATTTAAAAAAAAATAAATCTTCATTTGTTTTGTTTGTCTCAAATATACTTCATTGCTCTCCATTGAACAGAAACTACACGTGTATTTGAAATATAAAAACATTTGAACTTTTTGTTTTCCTGAAGCTTGTCATTCTATAATTCACCCAACAAATCCACTTGTAAAAAAAGACAGGGGTGGGAGATTGCAACCTTCACGTGGTCTGTCCTGTTTCGACCAATACCATCAACCCGGCATGCACAATAAAATAAGATCAAACAGAACAAGTTGTCCGACAACTTTAGGCTGTGCATGCCATATGCAAGAAGAAGTAAAAAAAGACACAAAGTCTGGGAAGTGACAGGTGGATCCAGAAGAGCAACATAGGCCAGAGATGAAAAGTCAAAAAAGTGTGAGGTAAGGATAGAAGAGGAGTAAAATGTGAAGCCAGGGGAAGGAATATAGGTGGGAGGGGGAAAGGGAGAAATGGGCATGCATCCAAGTGGGATACAGGGATGAGAGGTTAAGAAAACGGGAAAGGGGTGTGAAGAGGAGATATGTAAAATTGGAGAATTCAATGTTCAAAGCAGAATATGAAGTATTGTTCCTCAGGTTTGTGTGTGGCTCTATTCTGGCAATGAAGGAGGCACGTGGCAGAAAGATCAGTATGGTGAAGTGAAGGGGAAATAAAATGGTTAGCAATCAGAGGATTCAGTAGGCCTTGGTGGGTGAGGCACAAGTGTTCTGCGAAACAATTGCCGAGTCGCTGCTTAGCATATGCAAATGTGGCTACATCAGGAGCACCGAGTGCAGTAGATGAGGTTAGAGAAGATGCATGTGAACTTATTTCTCAGCATGATTTAATCTCTGGCTTTTCATTAACTATCTGCTAATCAAACCCCTCCTTCATCTTTATCCACCTGTCAGTTGCCAGACTTTGTCCTGTCCTCACCACTCTTCCAGCTTTCTCTCCCATTTACTACAATCAGTCTGAAGAAGGATCCTGAATAGAAACTTTGCCTATCCACGTTGTCAGGAGATGCTGCCCAGCCCACTGAGTTACCCTTGCATGTTCTATCTTCTTTGTAAACCAGCATCTGCAATTCCTTCTACTTGAAAAGTGTTTTTGAAAGGTTTCCATAACATTATTGAGTGACACAAAGAGAATGTAATCTATTTTGCTAACTATATATCAAAGTAGCAAAGAGTTGGATCCAATGAGACAATGTTTGGTGCCCAAGGCAATCATGCCACTAACTGTACTGAGATGAAGCCTTGGCAGGGCAAACATTGACAACTTAAAATAAAGGTTTATTATTTATCATCACCAATGAACAGATAAATATGAAGAAAGCTCCAGAGGAAAATAGAGCATGAGATTGGTTGGTTATTGACGTCAGAGATGATGTAACAGCATCGTCTCTGTAGAGCAATGGGGGTGCTGCGAGTCAGCTACCCTGCCAGCAGCGTGTTCATTATTTAGACTTTTGTTTTTTTATTATGCCTAAATGTTTGTTTTAGTGTCTCTCGATATGTCTTATGTGGGGGGTGGGTGGGGGGGAGGGGAGAAAAGGGGGACATCGTTTTTCAGTCACTTCCTCGACGGAGTGGTGACTTTTTCTATATCGCTGCTCCGCCTCCCTCGCGGCCTAACAGTTTGGATTGGAGCAGCCTTTTCCGGAGTCGGGCCCAGAACTTCAGCAACGGGCGCAGTGTGGACTTTTCCATTGTGGAGCGGGGCAAACCCTTGCCGGGGTATGCCAGAAAAGAGTGCTCTAATTGCTGGTCTGGTAACTTTGGCATCATGAGGCTGTGGTCTGCTGAGCTTCTAGCTGAGGGTGTGGCATGGACTTACCATCCGGAACCTGGGATCCCTTGCCATGGATCACCGGAGAAGAGCTCCAACCACCGGCCTGCAGCTTATAATAATAACAATACAATACAATACGGTTTTATTCGTCATATTGCACATAAAGTGCAAGTGAAAATGAATTTGCCAGCAGCGGTACGATGAGAAAGAACACACAATAACATAATGAAAATTTGAACACAAACATCCACCACAGCATTCATCACTCTCACAAATATTTGGCCAGTCCTCCTCCATTTTCCCCCGTGGTCGGGACCTCAACTCTCCGCAGTCGCTGCTGTGGGCGTCCAGATGAGTGAAAGTCAAGGTAAGTCCTGAATCGGTGCCTCCCCCACCGGAGATCACGGCTTCAGGTAGGTGTAGGCCGCAGGCCGGCGGTCGGTGATTTAAAGTTTGTGCCGCAGCCAGAAGCACCGCAGACCGCAGGGAAGGCAGTCGAAGTCGAAGCTCCCCTCCAGGGATCCCCAGTGAGGGACCCCGCTCCGATGGTAGAAGTTGGCCACGGGCCAGCAGTCGGAGTGCAAGCTTCTTCCTCTCCCGGGTCCCCAGCGAGGGATCCCAGGCTGCAGACGTCGCGCTGGCCGGAGCTCTGCAGAACGCGGCTTCAGGCTGCTGCGGGCCAGTGAACGGAGCGCTCCCCTCCGGCGAGCCCCAGCGAGGGTTCGCCCGCTCCACGCCGAGAGTCCACGCTGCAGCCCCGGGTGCGTCTCCGGGAAAGGCCGCCCGACCCTTGTTGTTAGGCCACGGGGGAGGTGACATGGAAAAAGTTGCCTCTCCGTGGAGGAGGCGACCGAAACAGGGTTCCCCCTTACCCCCCCCCCCCCCCCCCCCCCCCACCACCCCCCACACAAGACACACAAAGAAACATTAAAAACATACATTTAAACACACTGCGAAAAAATAAAAAAACTTGAAAAAAACTGACACGCTGCTAGCATCCTGAAGCTGCGGTCTCCGGTAGGAAAGTGGCCGATTCAGACACTCCATCCGGGGAGTGTGTTCGACCGTCTCGACATCGGAGTTTCGATCAACCTGATGAGAGGGCCTGTACATCCGGCTGTCCGTAGCGTATTCTCCATTAGAGAATTTTCAAGTATTATATTCTCAATTTGCAGTTAGTATGCATTGTCAAACCAGACATTTGCCTGTAATAAAAAAGAACTCAGCAGGTCAAACCACATCTCTGAACAAGATGGATAAGTGACATTTTGGATTGGGACCCTCCATTATATTGATTGTAAAAGGGAGAACAGGAAAGTAAAATGGAAGCGAAGAAAGGCAGGACATGTGTGACCCCAAGAGGGATACATGGTTGTGAACTCTGAAGCTAGATAATGGACAATTAGTGGAGGGGGGAAATGTAGTGAGGGGTGGGGGAAAACTGGTGCAAGGTCAGCCAATGTTAGGGGAAGGGAGAGGGGTATAAAGTAGTGGGGGAGAGTCTGGATGCGGGGAGTGGGATGGGGAAAAAGGGAAGAGGGAATGCTGGTGTTTGTGGAAGTTACTTAAAATTGGAGAAATCGATGTTCATATTGTTGGGTGGAAGCTACCCAAGCAAAATATGAGGTGCTATTCCTCCAATTTGTGTACTTCTGCCTAGTTCAATAATTTCACCTGGTTTGGGTACTTCTAATACTGAAGAATGCAGCATACTGCAGAAAATAATGGCCATTGCCCGGTTAGTCATTGGTATTGACCTCCCCACCATCAAAGGAATCTGCAAAAACGCTGCCACAGGAAGGTAGCAAAGTCATCAAAGTCCTACTCCAAAAATAGACACTAAAAGCTGGACAACTGTGAGATGCTGTTCCTCCGATTTCAAAGTCCTACACCATCCTGGCCATACTCTCATCTCATTATTGCCATCGGGAAGAAGATAGAGGGCCTAAGAATCCTTACCTGAGTGTTCTAAGATAAATGAACCACTATTTTCATTCCAGGTGTCAAAACATATATCACAGTCACAAAGCTTATCAGCTCTGGACCTAAACAATTTATATTCAATACTGTTCAACATGTGTCAGAGCCTGTTGATAAGTTGCATAAGAATTATATTAGGAGAGAGCAGCTGAAGTTTATCAAGCAGCCTCAGAAATATTTTCATGTAATATCATTGAAAAGTAGCCTATCATTTAGTTTACATGGCCAGAGTGCAGCCATTGACATGGTTTGTCACACCATCCTCCTCCCAGGTCTCTAGCTGGGAGCACCAAGTCCTGTGAAATTCCCACATCCGCACACTATTGTGTGGTTGAGTCAAAGTCATTGGTGAGATAGATTATGTGCCATGGAAACCCTGTTAAAATTTGCAACTTTAAGGATCGTACTTACTTTAGTCAGCACATGTTTTCTGGAATGAATACCGGGTTCCAGAAACAGGTCACCAAATCAAATGATTTCAGCAATTACATATTTATTGAGATATATATTGGGCTCTGTGAAGATTCTTACAGGTGTTGATTTTTGAGTTCAATGCATCTCTCCATAGTACATGAGGGATTAAGATTATTCCTTATAATTTAAATGTTTGGTAAAATGAGACAAGAACCTGTGCAGCTTAATTTGCAAAATTGTTATGAAGTAAAATTTTGGAACTTTACAACAAAAAATAATAATATAACATATTTTGCGCTTCCTTAATTTTAAACTTTTGTTTGCTTCTAACATCAAAGTCCTGTCTACAGTTTCCAAATGTGGTGAGCTATGCGTACATTGGTTACTTTAGCAAGCCAGCAAATTAACTTCATTGACTGAAAGCAAATTTAGTGCAGACAGTTTATTTATTTTGAAAGGTAATGCACGGTACCAAATTACAGAACTGTCACATCAATAACACTACCACGGATGCCAGGCAAAGTAATTATCCCTATCTTGTTTGTTAATAATGTATGGACCTAAAAAGTCTATAAATTCTTAAGGGAGAAAAATGTTCACAGTCTCTTTATGCTACGATTGAGATATTAAGAAGTGGCAAAATTTGAAGATGAGAATTAAGGTTTACTTTCAATGAAGAACCACGTTTAAATTGTTTTCTTAATATTACAATTGCTTGAATAGGCAGAAATGTATGATTTCCATGATCTTCTTAATGTGGATTTGCATTTATTTGATTGAAAAAAAATTATGATCAACCTTTCAACATTTAGTCACTGATCTCATCTCTTTGAAGATTTTCTTTTATAACTGACTTCCTTGAGTCCTCGAAGCAAGGAAGTCCCATTTCCTTCTCCTCCTCAACATTTACTTACTTACCATCGTGAAGCTGGCCAACTTCGGGGCTGTGGTGGCGTGGCGGCGACCTGACTTCGGAGGCTCGGCCGCAGGCCCAGTGGACGGCATCGTCAGGAGCTCGCAGGTTCCAAGTTGGTGCCCGGTTGTCTGGAGCACCCGCAACGACAGCTTCGTCCGCTGGACTGGAGGGTGGCAGCTTCGACCGTCCCAGGCCGCGGAGTTTGAACCGGCCCGTTTCCGGTGCTTGGATTCAGCCGCGGGACTTACCAACACCCGGCATTTCCCAACATCGGAAGCCTGGATTGCCTCAATGCAGAGGGAGATGGAAGGAAGAGACAAGGAATTTAAGACATTTGCCTTCCATCACAACGACGGGGTGCCTGGTAGTAATGACAAGTAATAAAATCTCTAATCTCTAGACTCACTGTGGTGGAAGTTAAACTGTTTTAAGTGTGTGTTTTGTTATTTTATTCTATGTTATGACTGCAAGGTTCACAATTTCGTTCAGACTGAAATGTCTGAATGACAATAAAGGATACTTTCACTTTCATACTTTCATACTGCAGAACATCACTGACATATTCTTTCAGCCTGTTCTTGCCCCATGGAATCAATTCCTTATAATACCTATTTTTTGTCCATTATCATTATCCATTCTTTTCCACCTACAACCTAGATTGCTCTGACGCCTAAACCAACAATCTTCCAACAACTTCTACTATCATTAAAAAAAAATCAACTCTCCATGTCCTGACCAACTCATTTTCACTATTGGTGTCCACTTCCATTCCACCCATTTAAGAAGGCTTAGCTATCTCTTCCATGAGCATTGGCTAAAACACCCTTCATAACCACTCCCTTCTGAGTTGTAAAGTCGCAGAGCCATGCAGCATGGAAAGAGGCACTTCAGTCCACCTTGTCCATGATGACTAAGCTGGCATAGTGGGGTAGTCTCAGTTGCTTGTATTTGGCCTATCGTCCTCTAAATTATACATCTGTCCCAATGCATTTTAGAAATCAGAATTGCATCTGCTTCTCCACTTTTCTCTGCAGGTCATTCCACATATGGACAGCTCTCTGAGCAAAAAAAGAGAATGATTGAAAACAAGGTTGAATTTTACTTCAGAGTCACCTGAGTGATTCCGTGAAGAAGCCCGCCAGCCCGCATGCGCGTCATTACAACTGAACACATGGCGCAACGACCGGCTGGCAGGCCAGCGGTAAGTTTCAAATCCTGCAGGTAAGTTTAAACTTACTTTCAGGTTATGCTTTATTTGCAGGAAGCACTTTTATAGAGTTCCTGCTGGATTGGCAGTCCGGGGTGAAACCCTGATGTGCGGGGAAACCCTGGTCAGCGGGGAAGCCGGCTCCGGGGGGGGGGGGGATCCCGGCTCTGAGAAACCCGGCTACGGACCGTGGGGAAAACTGGCTTGGGGAAATCCGGCTACGGACCGCGGGGAAACCCGGCTCAGGGAAAACCCGGCTACGGACCGCGGGGAAACTCGGCTCGGGGGAAACCCGGCCACGGAGACCACGGGAATATCTGGCTGCGAACCACGGGAGTGCGGAAAGCCGTCGGCCGTCGGTCAGCGACTTCAGACTCCGGCAGCCCCGAGAGGGTGTGCAGCCTAATGGAGTCTGAGAGGCCTGGACTGGGACCAGTCAGACCAGGAGGGTTCCCCTCCATGGGTACGTCCTCGGACGTTTACCCAGGTGGAGCAGGAGGAGATGCTCCATCCTGATATAGGTCCGTTGAAGGGGCCATGTCAGCAGCACCTGTTTCAGGGCTGCTTAGTAATCACCTCTCGGTGGAGGAGAGTGCGAGGGGTCAGTGTGTGACTGACTCCAAACCCAGAAGTATGTCCGTGAAACATACTGTTGAAAGGAGCCGCTGCAGGAAAGTTGGCTTCCAGCCATTGGCAGTGACCTCACGTCACATCATTACAGGAACATACACCTGTAAATTTGTGCACTCCTGAAAGTGCCGGCAGTGAACAGCGCTATCTGGGGAGACTATGGATGACGAGGCCAGCAATGTCCAGCCACCAAATCTTTTCCTCGGAGAAGACCTAGCCAAACAGGTAAAAACCTAAAATGAGGAAGCAAGGCTGTCAGACTAGTCAAGGCACCAATGACGAGCCAAAGCCTCACCGTTTCGGCGACAACACCCCTATGCCTCCATCGGCAATAAGCGGTTCACTGAAGCTGGTGGCAGCTTGAAAGCTGATTCCCTGGGAAGAGGTCTTTCAGGCCAAGGCCCAAGCCAGCTATCAGGAAAAATGTGCAATCCGCGCACCCCAGAAGTCCTATCATCCAAATTAAGACTCGGAATAGAACCCGCATTAGGGGCCGTTGGGCTTACTATAAGACCACTGGCAACCATGGAGGTACGTGGGTCTGGTTCATTCCGAAACATGGGGTGAGTGGACCAGTTACAAGTTGGTAATAGATTACACTTGTTTTTTTGTACAAATGACGGATAACTTCCGATCTGTTTATAACTGAGAAGATAACATCAGATCAGTTTATACTGCACAGTTTACAAGGGTTCCAAATTGAATTCCTTTAACTCATTGCTACCCATACCATATACACCAAGTTGGACATTTATTCATTCCAACAAAAGGTTTTGGTATACAAGCAGATATCCAAACAAGTAAAAGATTGGATGAGGAAGCAAAGCTGTTGGGTTGATTAAAGCACCCACGATGGGCATAGCTTCACCATTTTAACGACAGCCTGCACCTTCATAAAAGAAGATGGAGGATGTTGAATCACCCTTGATTAACTCACATGCTCTTGTGCAGTATAGACTTTTAGAATGGAAAACTTTGTTACTGCCTAAACAATTGATTTCCATAGAATGCTTTATGGCTTGCATCGATCTCAAAGATGCATGCTATGCAGTTCCCTATTACAGGGATCACTAGAGATATTGAAATTTTGCTGGATGAGCAACGATACCAGTGAAAGCATTGCGAAATGGGCTAACTTCAGTTCCCAGGCTATTTACCAAATTACCAAGCCAGTGCTTTGTCTGCTCAGAGCTCAAAATGGCCTATTATTATGGCCTATTTGAATGATATTCTGAAAATGCTGAATCTTGCTAAATTAACTGTTTTCAGCTGCAAAACTAATATTTGAGAAATTGGGGGTTTCTCATCCATCCAGTTGAATTTAAACTGATACTAACTAGAGTTATAGATTATTGGGATTTACCATTAACTCAAGTAATTTATCTGTAACTCCGCCCTGGGACTAGAGATTAGAATTAATGGAAGCTTGTAACAATCTTGTTGTTTATTCATCAAGTGGCCAGTGTAATTGGCAATATAGTGGCTGATTTTCAGCTGCGCATTTGGGGCCTTTGCATTTTCAGAATATACATCGTGCAAAGGAGCAAGCTCTCAAATACCATATAGGTCATTGTTAACAGACCTATACTATTACCAGATGAAGATATAAAGTCACATTTATGGACAAACAGCATTCAGCATTACTCCAGTAACTTTTGGTCATTAAACCTTCAGTTATATTACAAACTGATGCTGGTGCTCAAGGATGTAAAATTACTATAGCATCTCTAGTTACAGAGGTGGATGGGATGTGCATGAGTTACCAATTCCTCAGTTATATGGTGTCAACTACCTCGAGACACTAAGGGTATCTTATGGGTTAAAGGCTTATTGTGCGAATATGCATATATGCATGCTCAACTACTAGTTGATACACTATGGTGGTGGCATATATTAATCACATGGGTGCAATCAAGTCAATATCCTATAATAGTTTACCTAACCTCATTTGGTGCTGGTGAATCATCACACGTCAATTACAACACAGAATGGATGTTGGATCACAATTTAATCACATTGTGGCTCGAGGGAACACCAGATATCGCTTTGTTTGCTCCTAGGCTCAATCACCAGTTGCAATATATGTGGCATGGCAGCCATACTCGGGGGCAGTGGCGATGGATGTATTCTCACTACACTGGGGAGGAATGGTCTTTATGTCCTTCCTCCATTTGCCTCATCAGTCAGTGCTTGCTTAAGATCCAGCAAGACTGGCCTACACAGCCATGGGTCTACTCATACTGGGAATGATAACAAAGTATTTTATGGCTGTTCCCAAACACAGAAATCTGCAGGTTTTACCTGTGACTGGAGAACCATTCACTGCATGAGCAAATCAAGTTCTTGGTTTATAGACTCTGAGAAGACCTTTCCTGGGATTTGCACTGTCAGGTCCTACAGTGGATATAATTACTGCAGCTTGGAGAAATAGTATCTAGTAACAATACATCTCCTATATCAAGAAATGGGAAGTGTTCTGTTTACAGCCCAACATATCGTATGACACGGCACGTATAACAGATGTGTTGAAATTCCTCTTAAAGCTATAATTTCACGAGGGATTAAGTTATAGTGCTATAAATTGTGCCAGTAGTGCCTTGTCGTCATACTTGCTGCTGGGATCGGGACACCATTCTGTCGGGTCTCACCCACTGATATCCAGATTTATGAAGGGTATTTTTCACTCAAATTCCCCCAGGCCTAGGTACTGGGAGATATGGGATGTTAACGTTGTGCTGACACTGTGTCGCCGGTGGCTCCAGCTACATCCCTGTCCTCGGTCAAAATCACTTACAGAGTGGTTATGCTCATGGCGCTGGGTTCAGCGCAACGGGTCCAGTCATTGCATAAGCTGCAACTGGACAGGATGGTTTAGTCTGCAAATAATATAACATTTATGATCATGACTTAGTCTAGCAGAGTAGACTGGGGGTGTCAGGTCACAAACTAGTTTTCGCAGCATACATCATGGACCTTTGGTTGTGTGTGGTCACACATCTACAACAGTATTTAGGGCACCTAGTGTCAGGTCTCGCATTTAATCTAGTTTCTGTTCCTTATTGGTTTTGAGTATTTGAGTTTGCATTCTTGTTTTATTTTGGTGCCTCACATCTCCTCTTGTTTCAGGTGCCATTTCCTGTCAGGTCGTTTACCCGCATGTGATTGTTGACCCCGCCCTGATGTGGTTCACCTGTGTCTTGTTATCCCCTGTTAAGTCTGTATTTAAGCCTTTGTGTTTTAGGTTTCTTTACCAGTTTGTTGTGTAGGCTACCTGGTATCACCTTGTTCCAGCTCTAGAAATATTGTAACTTTGTGTACTCAACCACTGCCTATTTTTTGACCATTGGTTTTGTCTGCTCCTAGATGATACTGTTGCTTCAGTGTTTGCTTACCTGTGTACTGACTTGGACCGACTAAACTCTGAATACGGATCTGCCCTATGTCTGAGCGTGCATTTGTGTCCTCCTCCTCGTTCAGTTCTGACACCTAGAGCCTTAAAGGCTCTGAACTAGCAATGTTTGTAGTTACAAAAAAGAAAAACCTCAAAAGAATGTATCAGTCTAGACCATCTCCAGGTGGTTAAAATGGGTTTTGCCTTGTGCAGGAGTGGACACCGCTGTTTTCAGATCTCACTCCACCAGGGCTGCAACAACATCTGCAGCGACAGTTAGGGATTTCTGCTGGACCACATCCTAGTGACGAGCGAACTTCCAAATGTTTTGTAACAAACCCATTGCTAGACCGGGGGCTATTTGCCAACTCTATTTTAAGTTCTGTTTATAGTTTCTCCCTGGAGGAGAGAGGTCACTATTATTTTTCTTTTGCTCATTAAAGCATCTGCATGTTTAAATCTATGTCATGTCCGAATGCATTTTTGTTTTCACTAATCATTGGTCAATTGATGCAGTGTGTGATGCCTGGACTCATTTCCACGGCATGAAATCACAGAGCTTTGAAATCTTCACGGAATCACTCGCGTGACTCCGAAGTAAAATAGTAAGATTAAATGAGAACTTACCAGTTTGAAGTTTGATCTTTATTTTATGAGGCGTTACGATGAGTGATTACGTGCACTCTGCTCCCAACCCTCGTATCATAAAGGTCATTACTTAAGGAAGTAGCTCAGGAAATAGTGGATGCATTAGTGATCTTTCAAAACTCTTTAGATTCTGGAGTAGTTCTGAGGATTGGCGGGTAGCAAATGTAACCCCTCTTTTTAAGAAGGGGAGGGAGAGAGAAAACGGGGAATTACAGACCAGTTAGTCTAACATCGGTAGTGGGGAAACTGCTAGAGTCAGTTATATAAAGATGGGATAGCAGCACATTTGTGGTGAAATCATTGGACAAAGTCAGCATGGATTTACAAAAGGTAAATCATGTCTGACGTGGAATTTTTCGAGGATGTAACTAGTAGCGTGGATAAAGGGAGAACAGTCTGGACTTCAGAAGGCTTTCGCAAGGTCCCACATAAGAGATTAGTATACAAACTTAAAGCATACGGTATTAGGGGTTCAGTATTGATGTGGATAGAGAACTGGCTGGCAAAAGGAAGCAAAGAGTCGGGTCCTTTTCACAATGGCAGGCAGTTAGTGGGGTACCGCAGGCTCAGTGCTGGGACCCCAGCTATTTACAATATATATTAATGATCTGGATGAGGGAAATTGAAGGCAATATCTCCAAGTTTGCGGATGACACTAAGCTGGGGGGCAGTGTTCGCTGTGAGGGAGGATGCTAGGAGACTGCAAGGTGACTTGGCAAATGTTTGGAGATGCAGTTTAATGTGGATTAATGGTGTGGTTATCCACTTTGTGGCAAAAACAGGAAAGCAGAATATTATTTAAATGGTGCCGATCAGCGAGACTGGGTGTCAATTGAAAGTAGGCATGCAGGTGCAGCAGGCAGTGATGGTATGTTAGCTTTCATAGCAAAAGGATTTGAGTACAGGAGCATTCTACTTCAGTTGTACTCTTGGTGAGACACACCTGGAGTATTGCGTGCAGTTTTGGTCTCCAAATCTGAGGTAGGACATTATTGCCATACTCACCAGACTGATTTGGGTATGTCAGGACTCTGTCTTATGAAGAAAGACTGGATAGACTTGGTTTATACTCTCTGGAATTTAGGAGATTAAGAGGGGATCTTATAGAAACTTACAAAATTCTTAAGGGGTGGTAGATGCAGGAAGATTGATGTTGGGGAATCCAGGACAAGGGGTCACAGCTTAAGGATAAGGGGGAAATCCTTTAAGACCGAGATGAGAAAGACTTTCTTCACACAGAGAGTGGTGAGTCTCTGGAACTCTCTGCCACAGAGGGTAGTTGAGGCCAGTTCATTGGCTATCATTTAAGAGTGAGTTGGATGTGGCAAGGGATCAGAGGGTATGGAGAGAAGGCAGGTACGGGATACTGAGTTGGATGATCAGCCATGATCATATTGAATGTGCAGGCTCGAAGGGCTGAATGGCCTACTCCCTGCACCTAATTTCTATGGTTTCTATGTCATCTGGGTAGTTCTAGTTTCTCTAATCTTACTATGTCACTTCAACTACTGTTATCTGTGATTTCACACCACTGCTTTGAAGATTGACGCAACGTAATTCATCATATCCTCATAAATAAAGATCACATTTCAATACTGGTAAGTTCTCATTGTTTAAAACTTGAATCATCGTAGCAACTCAGTTTGAATCGGAATATTCTTAGTTGCTGACCTGTTTATGCATGACACACTCTTGAATGCCAATGATCTTATCTTTTCTATTTTGTGATATCAACCTGAACTGAAAAATTTCATCAACTTTGGGTTTGAATCTGTCTACGGGTGCTGACTATATGGAGATTGTACATTCTCCCTGTGATGGTGTGTGTTTTTTCTGAGATCTTCCGTTTCCTCCCACACTCCAAAGACGTACAGGTATGTTGGTTAATTAGCTTGGTAAATGTAAAAAATTGTCCCCAGTTTGTGTAGGATAGTGTTAATATGTTGGGCTAGCTGGTCAGCGCAGAATTGGTGGGCCGAAGTGCCTGCTTCTGCGCTGTATCTCTAAACTAAACTAAATCTGGCACTTGACCAACACTTCCAATGGCAAGTGCATCATCCATACTCACAAACATACAGGGCCAGATTTACATATAATCTAAGCTTAAGCTTAGGGCCTCGAGATCTAGCGGGGGCCTCGGCAGGGCCAGATTTACCTACAGGCTTCATAGGCTGAAGCTGAGGGCCTCAAAACCTATGGGGCCTCCGGCCAAGATGTTTTTTTTCCCCAGAGTACAAAAAATCCCGAGGAAAAAAAAAATTGGAGCACTACCCACTTTGACGGAAATTACCCGAAATTCTGGTTCCAGACGCTGGAAATTCTGGGGGAAAAAATTGTGACCATCCGCGCCTATAAAGTGACGCAGTAGTGACGCAAAATGATGCTGTCTCTCCGCGTGTGCGCAGTGGGCCCGGGCGGGTTCAGATCTCCATTTGCACTCCACACAATCACCTTGATGCCTCGTGTCTACCAAAGATCCTAGATGTCTACTCCAAGTAAAGTAGTAGAATATCACGTTGCAGGCGTGCCCGTTCCTCTGGGCCGGTGGGGGGGGGAGGGGGGCTGTGGTGTCTGTGGCACGGAGTCTGAGCCTCGCTGTGTGGGAGGGGGAGGGAGAGAGAGGAGGGGGATGTGAGAAGGGGAAAGGGGGGTTGAGCCAGAGGGGGTGAGAGAGGGGGGGGAGAGAGAGAGAGAGAAATGGAGAGGGAGAGAGAGATGGAGACGGAGGGAGAGAGGTGGAGGGGGGAAGGAGTATTATCTTTAGTGAGATTGTAATTTTTTTTTTTTTTTAATTTAATTTTTTAATTTTATAATATAACTAGGAGATGGGTCCGTAGGTACAGAAAACAAAACTATTCGTCTAGTCCTGGGTTCAAGCTTCCGTCGAGCCTCAGCGCTGGCCCATTCTACCCCTTCAAATAATCTATGAACGGGAACCATATTCTAATAAATAATTCAGGTTTGTTGATTAAGACAAATCTAATTTTTTCCAGATTTAAGGTCTCCAACATCTCCATAATCCACATTTTAATTGTAGGGAATGCAGGGTTTTTCCAAAATTTTAATATTATTTTTTTCCCCAGTTATTATACTATAATCCAGGAAATTTCTTTGGTTTATTGTTATTTTTAGGTATTGTTCAGATATGCCCAATATTATTAATTTAGGATCGGGATCCAGTTGAATATTAACCACTACGGAAATAATTTTAAAAATATCCACCCAAAATGCTTTAATTTTTATGCAATTTACAAAAGTATGGGTTAAATTAGCCTCAGAGTATTGACATTTATCGCAGATAGGAGAGATATTAGGAAACATTCTGTTCAATTTTGTTTTAGAATAATCCAATCTGTGTAATATTTTAAATTGTATTAAAGAATGTCTGGCGTTTAACAAACATTGATGTATATGTTGTAGGCTTTCATCCCAAATATCTTTCGTTATGGGTTGAACTAATTCATTTTCCCATGCTTGTCTATGTGATTCCGTCGACGGATTCTCACTATCTAACAGAATATTGTAAATATATGATATTAATTTGACTGTGTTGGGATGTTTATTCAAACATTCATCTAGAATCTCTGGCTCTCTAATTCTGTATTCTTGTGTATGTGATTTAACATAATCCTTCAATTGTAAATATCTAAAAAAAATATTTGAATGTAATCCATAATTCTGTTGTACCTCCAGAAATGAGAGGAACATACCATTTCTATGAAGATGTCCCATCTTTTTAATTCCATAGTTTTTCCATTGTGTGAAGCCTTTATCCAATACCGAAGGCTTAAATGAAGGGTTATTTGCAATAGGGAGTGAAAGTGATAAATTATCCAATTTTAATGTTTTTTTTATTTGTTTCCAAATTCGAATACCGCTATGTATTATTGGATTTTCACTATAGATCTTTTTGTTCAGTTTTGTAGGGGATAGGAGAATCGGACCAATTTCATATGGCAGACAGTCCTCCTTTTCCATCTTTAACCAATCTGGTTGTTGATACATATCTTCCAACCAGAAATTTAAGTTTTTGACATTGATTGCCCAGCAATAAAATAAGAACTTTAGTAAGACTAATCCTCCGTTCGTCTTAGATTTACATAAGTGCTTTTTACTTATACAGAGATTGTAAAATTAAGGTAGGTTTAGAGCAATTATATTTTCTGCTCCATATGAATAATATCAAACAATTGGCACTGCTTTCTTTGATAACAATACTGAAAAATATGTATTCCATAGTTTGCGTCTTTCATCATATTTTTAATGTGCACACACTAACACAGTCGAATAGTAACAGGCAATCAAATCAACATACAAAACATTTTCTAAATGTACTCATTTTTATTTACTGCAAAATCTCACAGTATTTTATTTGCAGTGTTTGCATGATCCTTTATAACATTTTTACATAATATTTTGCGGTACAACTTGATTATTAAACAAGCACAGCTTCAATTCTTGATTTTTTTAAAAATGTATACAGCAGTGATCCCAATCATCCCATTCCAACCAATCATTACTCTTGACTCATCTAAAATTATTTCTGAAATATTGGTCATATATTTGGTGCAAAAATGCTCAGAATGCACCGGAGAGCATCAAAAACCCCAGCTTCCTTAAGTGGACCCTGGCCACAAGGGTCTTTGAGCATAATGCTCATCCCTCACTCTTATCAAAAAATGTTGCAAACAACAAATTAGTGCCAGTAGGTTTGTTGCTAACCTTTCTCAGAAAAACACCATTTGAGCTCTTATCTCTGCCACTCCAACTTGCGATTGTCCTTAGTGGAGATGTCTCCAAACATGGCTACATTAACTCATTTGGAAGAAAGCATGATGGCAATCACAGCCTGTGTGTTGAATATGATGGGGAAACTCACATCTTCACAGGTAAGAACATCAAAAGGTCAAGGCATTTGAAAAATATGTAGTGTAGCAAATTGTTTGGACAGGTCTGCACAGGGTCAGTAGGTCTGGGGCTGACTTTTCTCAGAATAACATCATTTGATCTCTTATCATTGCCACTCCAACAATACCCTTGTGGTTATCCATCAGTCAGCGGGCCTGGACTTAAGATGCTCAAGGTCATACAGTATCATTTTAAAAATAGGCCATCAAAACCCAAAGTTGATTCTATTTTCAATCTTCTTCAATCCAAGAGAGCAACAATCCATCAGCTTGGCTGCAACTAATGGGAGGGTCAATGAGTAGGCGTGGAAAAGCACCCCAAAAATAGGAACTGAGTGAAAGCAGCAGAAAGAATAGTAAAAAATTCTGTGTTTTTTATCCTAAATAGTTATATAAAAATGATTGGCATCCCTATTCTCTCCATTCTTGGTTCTTGACTTTCAGAATCGGAGACTTCAGATTCAAATCAGAATCACTCTAGACTGGTATTTCTTTCTCTGTATTAATATTCCCGGGTAGTTGGCATTGTTGAGTAGTCAACTTTCATTGCTCAACTTTACTTGTTCGGAAGGGTGACATAAAGCATTTTTTACCTGACCCTCCATGGTGCTTGTGAGGAGAGCAAATGAGCCTAGTACTGAAATAACATGGCCTGCGTTTTAGTGAATCTAACAAAGCAAAAAAAATCACAAAAATCTTGATTGCCTCAAAATCCATCCCCATTCAGATATAATTGCAAAGAAATAAAGAGAGTATTAAAAATCAATAAAATAATTAAACATAAATAATGATACAATTAAAAAATAATAGTTATTTAAACACATTATCATTTAATAACAAATCATAAATATTTAGCAAATGAAAGACATGAATTACTTTTGCCTAACATCATTCTCTCAGTGAAGGTCAACAGTGGTGCAGTTGGTAGAGCTACTGCCTCATAGTTCCAGAGACCCAGCAGTGAAGATCTTGACCTTCGATGCTGTCTGGGTGCAGTTCTCATGATATCCCTGTGATTGTGTGGTTTTCCTCCAGCAGGTCCGGTTTCCACCAACATCCAACATATGGGTTTGTAGGTTGATTTGCCTCTGTAAAATTGCCCCTGGTGTGTAGGAAGTGGATGGGAAAGTGGGAGAACTATTGTGAACGGATGATCAATAGTCGGTGTGGACGGTATGCTGAAGGGCCTGTTTCTGTGCTGTATCTCAAAATGAAACTAAACTCATTCAAATGGAAGGGTCTATGCTAAGTGAGCCAGCTTTGGCTGACATAGAACAAACCCTTGGACTTGGCACTAAGAGCAGGAGCAGAAAAAGTTAAGTGAATACATATTTGACCTATGCAGCATTCCCAATTTCTGTCCTATAATATACACAGGTGTGGAAGGCTGGAACACACCACTAGACTGAGCAGACAGTTCTCTGGGGATTCATTGGCCAATCATCAACCCATTCTGGCTCAGTGACTTTCAGAAGTGTAGCAGAACATGCAACGGTTGCCATATGGTTTATTTACTGCTTACTCATTTCTAGATAACATGCACTACTTTGAATAATTCTGTTGGCATTGACTCAACTCCCAGCAGGTATGAGGGTCGACTTTAATCCTTCAACTGATTTATAAGGAACTGACTATGGTTTAACTGGCGTCATTAACCTTGGGCACAGCAGATTAAACATCTGGCTATGAACATTGCTTAAGGACCGTGAAACGGTCACTGCATGCTGAAACTAATGACATCAATGTCCACAGCACAGCGTTTCAGTGCTCCTACTGCAAATGAAAGATGACTATTTCATTAACGTAAAATAGTAGCACAACTTATATTTCATTGCTTGATGGAATTGTAAATTTGCTCTCAGTAAAAGTGATTTACATCTCACATTCTGATTTATGACATACAAAATTTGTTTAGTTAATGGAACATTTAAGTTATTGGGGCATGATGGCGAACATTATACAGTTGCCTCATAATTGTCTCATCCTCACAAATAAAGAAAAACACTCAGTCAGCACATTTAACAGCAAGAAACAATCTTGCTAAAATTTGTACATTTGGTTTAGCTATATGTTTAGTTCATTCTATTTCATTTGTAGTGAAGTATAATTAATATGTAAAAGTTAACTGAAAAGTATTACAATTGTAATAGAAAGCAAGCATTAAAATAGTAAACTCAGTCATCATTTTGCAGTGTTAACCAATTGCTGATTAAATGGTTCTTCGAAATGTAAAGATAACTTAAAATATTTTGTTCAGTGATAAATATTAGATAAAATAATTGCAAAGTTAAAATGTTAAATCTGTCCTTAAACATATAACCATATAACCAAATAACAATTGCAGCACGGAAACAGGCCCTCTCGGCCCTTCCAGTCCATGCTGACCATTTGTTTTCCCCTAGTCCCATCTACCTGCACTCAGACCATACCCCTCCATTCCCTTCCTGTCCATATACCTATCCACTTTACTTTTAAATGTTAAAATCAATCCTGCCTCCACCACTTCTGCTGGAAGCTCATTCCACACAGCCACCACCCTCTGAGTAAAGAAGATCCTCTTCATGTTACCCCTAAACTTCTGTCCCTTAATTCTCATGTCATGCCCTTTTGTTTGAATCTTCCCTACCCTCAATGGGAAAAGCTTATCCACGTCAACTCTGTCTATCCATTTCATCATTTTAAAGACCTCAATCAAGTTCCCCCTTAACCTTCTGCACTCCAAAGAATAAAGACCTAACTTGTTCAACCTTTCTCTGTAACATAGTTGCTGGAACCCAGGCAACATTCTAGTAAATCTCCTCTGTACTCTCTCTATTTTGTTGACATCCTTCCTATAATTAGGCGACCAAAATTGTACACCATACTCCAGAATTGGGATTACCAATGCCTTGTACAATTTTAACATTACTTCCCTACTCCTATATTCAATGCTCTGATTTATAAAGGCCAGCACACCAAAGGCTTTCTTTACCACCCTATCTACATGCGATTCCACCTTCAGGGAACTAGGCACAGTTATTCATAGATCTCTCTGTTCCACAGCATTCCTCAATTCCCTACCATTTACCATGTATGTCCTATTTTGATTTGTCCTGCCAAGATGTAGCACTTCACACTTATCAGCATTAAACTCCATCTGCCATCTTTCAGCCCACTTTTCCAAATGACCCAAATCTCTCCGTAGATCTTGAAAATCTACTTCATTTTCCACAACACCACCTATCTTAGTATCATCTGCATACTTACTTATCCAATTTTCCCATCACCCCATCATCCAGATCATTGATGTACATGACAAACAACAGTGGACCCAACACAGATCCCTGAGGCACCCCACTGGTCACCGGCTTCCAACCTGACAAACAGCCATTCACCATTACTCTCTGACATCTCCCATTCAGCCACTGTTGAATCCATTTTGCTACTCCACCCAAAGATTGAACCTTCTTAACCAACCTTCAGTATCCATAGTTTGCAGTTCACATTATAAGAATCAAACTAGCTGTCATGGGAAAGGTTTGTCGAGTTTATATAGTATCCATTTATCTGGCCATGTTCAATAATAAGAATTCTCCACTTTAAGTATTAGCTTATTAATTGTAATATAATAGTTATGTCATATACATTCTAGTTTTGTCTTATTATAATTGTCACTGTTCCATGAACAAGTGTACAGGCTGAGACAATCTAGTCTTTTTTTAATCTCTTTGCCTACACTTGGGACATTTCATCACTTGAGAACCTGTTCAATTCAATTGAAGATTTTTTTTCAGGCACAGGGAGTGCATTAAAGCTAGTGTGAGAAGAGTATATCAAACAGCCATATATCATATTGACACTGGATGCCAGTATAATGTTTCATCACCCTGTCCCTCTGGGCTGATTACTATCTAATGATTTATTTATTAACAACAAAACATGGGAGAGGAAAATGTCAAGTAAAGCATTTTATCTATAGTTTTTCATGCTCTGTAGCATAGTCCAATTTGTATACTTAAGGATAAGTATATAAAAACTACAGGTGGAATTGGACAGAACAGAGACATGTATTCTTGGAGGTACACACAAAATTACAAGTAT
Source organism: Okamejei kenojei (assembly GCA_035221665.1). Classification (NCBI taxonomy): domain Eukaryota; kingdom Metazoa; phylum Chordata; class Chondrichthyes; order Rajiformes; family Rajidae; genus Okamejei; species Okamejei kenojei. The sequence continues at coordinate 76,863,101 of CM069133.1, forward strand.
GCAAATTAGCAGACAATAAGGAAAAACATAGATGGCAACAGAAACTTTCCTCATTAATTTGGCAGTCAAAAGTTAGATTTCATTAACTATTTGCTCGAGGTGACATTTTACCAACTATTTTTATTCCAGAAACCAACTTCATAAATCTGTCTGCACTTTCTGTGTCACTACCACATCCTTCCTACAGTATGGCAAAGGTTCAAGGTGAGAGGGGAAACATTTAAAGGAGATATAAGGGGTAGGTTTTTTACACAGATGGTGGAAGTTATCTGGAACGAGATGCCAGAAGTGATGGTGGAGGCAGATGCAATGTTTAAAATACATTTATACAGGTATTGAGATGAAAGATGCATGGGATTAGCGTAGAGAGGGAACATATTTGACCTATTCTGTGCTGTATGATTCTACCAGTTAGAAGTTAGGTCCATTGTTTGCAATGATTGCCTTAAGTTGCCAAGGATTACTTAAAATTGCCAAAATGTTTTTATTTTGTGCAGTTAAAAATTATTTATTTTCTTTTTTTTTCAAAATCACAACAACGGTGACACATTATTTGATAAACAGTCTAGTCAGAACACGGGTTGCTTATGGCTGCCATCCATGAGGAGACAGGAAGAAGTGGCTTTGGTTCAGAGTAACTTACATTGAGTTGCTAATTTCAACATGAAGTGCTAAACATCAAAGTCATATTTCATATTAGGATCAAAGGGCCAAATCCTATGTACCTCGCAGATATTTACCTGTCTTTCTATTAATCAAGCATATTCATAATAAATGACTGGTTAACTGACTTTGCCAGTGCATTCCACAACCAAGCACAAAATATAAAAATAAGACACAAGGAAATGCAGATGATGGAATCATGAGCAAAAACACTGAGTGGTGAAAGAACTCTGTGGTTCAGGCAGCATCTGTGGAGGGAATGGTTTGCTGATGTTTTGGGTTGGGACTCTTCTTCAGACTGAAAGGAGTATGGTTAACAAAGCTGGAAAAGACAGGTAGGGATAGGACAAACCCGAACACATGATGGTGGATACCGGTGAGGGGAGTTTTGATTGCAGATGGAAGGACTAAGTGACAAGGCTGGATGTCGAATGGAAGACAAAAGGGTGTCAGATAAGGAGAGCAGAGAAGGAGTGAAATGTTAAACTGGACCTTATCTAAAGCATTAGGTGCTCCTGATGTGACCTCCTTTACATTAGCAAGATCAAGCATGGACTAGACAACTGTTTCGCCAAACACTTCTGCTCTGTCCACCATTTAGAGTGATACAGTGTGGATACAGGCCCTTCGGCCCAACTTGCCCGCACTGGTCCTTTTCCCTTCCCCCACTGGCCTTTCTGTCTTTAACCTCCTCCATTGCCAGAGTGAGGCCAAAAGCAACTGGAGGAACAACGCCACACGTTCCACTTGAGTAGCTTATTACACTAAGACATGAACCTTGAATTCCCCAAATTCATGTAATGCCCCCTTCTCCCACTCTTTATTTGACCCATTTCTCCCTCCATCTTCCCACCCCCACAACTCACCCTTCTTTCCCCTCCCTTGTACATTCATCTCCTACATTCAAGTACCCAATCACCCTTTCACCCCACTCTTTCCTCTGCTCCATCTCTTTCTGCCCATATCCCTCCCTTCAGCGTTATAATTTACTCCTCCTCTTCTCTCTTTATCTGTCACCATATTATCTCCTTTTCTCATCCAGCCTTTTTACATATTCCACCCATGTCAAACAATCTTCCCTCATGTATCCACAATCATTTGCCAGTTATCCTCCACCCCACTTCTCTATTCTAGCTTTCCTTCCTACTATCAATCTGAAGAAGGGTTGTGATCCAAAACATTGCATGTCCATTCCCTCCACAGATGCTGCCTGACCCACTGAATTTCTTCAGAACTTTTTGTTTTGCACATGATGTTAAAAACCTTTCCTTCCCTTTCACAAATGTTACATAGATACTCCCTCATTCTACATTCTTCAATCTCTTGCATCTGGTTACTATTTCCCTTACCTTAAGGGCCTGTCCCACTGACACAACCTTCTGTCTTCGACCTTCAAGCTCAAGGGCACTCGCCTGAAAAACCTCGAGCAGGATCGACCAGCAGTGATGAAACCGCGAGCTGGATCGAACACACACACACACACACACACACACACACACACACACACACACACACACACACACACACACACACACACACACACACACACACACACACACACACACACACACACACACACAGCAAAGGCCGGGGGGGGGGGGCAGGGAAAGCGGCGGAGTGCTGTCTGAAATTCACACCCGCGATGAACAGCAAGGTAAAAGACGGATGCACAGTTTATGGTAAGTCCTTTAGAGAGCGCGGGGGGGGGGGGGAGGAGTGGAGACACTTTTAAGAAGCCAGACAACTTATAAAAAGGTTTAACGGGCATTTAACTTACCGGCCGGTTTTCCTTGATCCTGAAAACTCCAATGAGCCCGGTCAGCGAAGGAGATTGCCTACAGCTGCCCTCGACTGCCTGTAACTACATAACGACCCCAATTCACTGCACTACGAGTTCAAAAGAACCATGCCGACTAATTTTTACTCACGGAAAAATGTTCAACATCCTGAAAAAATTTCCTCGACCAAACTGAGGCTGGGGGTATTCGGAAACTTCCCTCGAGCATGAAGGAGAGTTCCAGTGACCTCATAGAACCTCCTAGGACCACGTGTCAACCATGCTGTGAGTTTGAGTCGAGGGCAATCTCTTCTAAACTCGCAGATTCGATCGCTGCAGTGGGACAGCCCCTTTATCTTCCCAATCAAATAATCACAAATTCACATTCATTTTAAATAAAATGATAATTTTTTCAACTTTGATCACATTTGTATTTTCTTGTAATTTTCATGAATCTGTACTTATCTTCCTCAAAATCTTTATTATAATTTGGATCTCAAATCTGCACATTCTAATCAAAATAATGTTTTGTTTGTAGACTTTGAGAAAGTCATTCATTATCACTGAAGTTTTAATGCCAAAAATGTTTCAAAATTTAAGTTTCCAAAATTATTTTGGAAATTGAAAAAAATATTGTCAGCACTTCGGTGAAAATGTGTAATCAAAAACTTTATTTTTGTAATAATATGCTTTCTTTTCAAGTGCATTTGAGGTAATGCCGTCTCATGATTACCGTTTTGTCACCATTTGGGATTTCCTTCTCAATCTTTATGCTTATGATTTATTTCTTCCCAAACGTACTGCCCTAGAATTTTAATCATGTATGAAATATTTTAAAATGACATGAGTTGTCCCAGGCTGTTCATGATTTTTTGACCTCCTGTGAATGAAACATAAAATGCTGGCTACCTTTGAAAATCCCATAATATTGCCAATGCATAAAATCGTGGTCAAATTTCAGCTGTAAACTCTCAAAATGTGTGCATTAGCTTATTTTGGATCATCTGTGCAATACAGTATTTGTATTCCAAGCATTGCACTACATATACCAGTGTGATGAAATATTGTGGGCTCCTCAAATGCATAGAAGAAATGGGTTTGTGCAATTTGCATATCAAGCCATAAATATTTCAAAGATGTTTCCTCAATTATGGTTTGATAATGGCAAAATAACATATTTAAATTCTGGAAAAACGCACCTATCCCAACGTTTAAAATGTGGATTACAAATATGTCGGAAATATTGCAACTCAAGGAAATGAGACTTGTTCTAGCAGGAAACCCAGAACAATTCTTTAAGATATGGTCATCTTTCATTGATTTATTGCAAGTGTAATATGGTGCAACATAACCCTGGAAAGTAACCGTTTTAGAACTAGGTGAGGGGTGTGTAACGTTACGAATTAGGCACATGCTCTTTCTTTTCTGTTCAGTTCTATCTTTTTTGCATTTTCTTCTGATTTATTTTCTTTTCTTAAGGCCCCTTTACTTTCGAGGCCTTTTTTCTTTTTTTTTAAACACTTCTAAGGACGCAGTCTATTTATCTAATTATTAATCATTGACCATTAATTATTGTGCCCTACACATCACTACAATCCTCAAGCTTTTCTTTTTTCTTTCTTTCTTTTCTATCCAAAAAAAAAGTTGTACATGAAATGTATTATGTTATATACCATGATGATTATGTATGTACATTGTTCTAATAAAAATATTTTATAAATAAATAAATAAAACCCCATACAAATGTGCTAGTTTATCACATAATCACAGTGAACCCAACAGATTTTTTTAATCCTTAGGTAACCAGGATCCAAAAAAAGGACTGGCCTGGATTCTGTGCTCTTCAACAAAGTTAGTGGAGGCCAATTCACTGGCTGTTTTCATGTGTTAGATATAGCTCTTAGGGCTAATGGAATCAAGGGATATGGGGAGAAAGCAGGAATGGGATACTGATTTAGGATGATCAGCCATGATCATATTGAATGGCGGTGCTAGTTCAAAGGGCCGAATGGCCTACTCGTGCACCTATTTTCTATGTTTCTATGTAGCGCTCATCATTGTAGAAAGCTACCCACAAAGATCTGGTGCTGGATACCAGGGATCTATTTGAAAAAGCCAACCACAAAAAGGTGATGAGAAAGCCTTTCATATGGTTGATTTCTTCATTCAATTGGATCACTAGTGTCCAGGACCAGCCAATAACATTAATGATTTGTTACATATAATGAGCAAGAAAATAAAATAAACATTAATTTTACTTATTTTTAAAACCTACCGAGTTCTGGTAAATATAGGAATATACATATGATTAACGAAAAGGCAAATATTTCACAGTCTTTTAAAAAAAAAAGTGTTTTCACGTTAATTAAATATTTATATTAGAATGTTAGGACTTGCATTTGTAAACAGAGAAGTACCACATTGTGTAGAATCAAAGAACTGCAAATACTTGTTTATACCAAATGTGCTTGAGTAACTTAGTGGGTCAGGCAGCATCTGTAACCTATTGACCACAATCTGTGAGGATTGTGAGAACATCCTCCACAATGATGCTTAACACTGACTCCCAGCAAGGGAGGATGCATCAAGAGCCTTCTATACACTCATGATGATGCAGCCTGGTCCTGCTCTAACTCCATCCACAGGCTTGCAGATGACACCACTGTGTGTCACTGGAACCTGAACAATGATGAGACAGAGTGCAGTAAAGAGATTGAGAGTTTAGTAACATGGCATCAGGATGGCATAGTTAATGTGTAAACATTACCTGCAATTTGTTCTGGACCAACCACATTGAAGCTAGTATCAAAAAACACACAAACACCTCCACTTCCTCAGGTAACTGAGGAAATTCGGCATGTATCCAATGATGATTACCAACTTCTACAGATGCGCTGTCGAAAACATACTGACAGGTTGTATCACAACTTGGTTTGGGGACAGCTCTACCAAGACTGCAATAAATTGCAGAGAGTTGTTAATGTAGCCCAGTCCATCACACAGGCTGGACTCGCCACCGTTGACTCCATCTACTGTACACTTCACAATACCTCTGGAAAGCAGCCAACATAACCAATGACATTTCCAACCCCGGTCATTCCTTCTTTACCCCACACTTGTCAAACAGATACTCAAAAGCGTGCACCACCAGACTCAGAAACAGTTTCTTCCTAATGGCCCTGTCCCACGGTACGAGTTCAGTCCAAGAGCTCTCCCGAGTTTAAAAAAAAATCAAACTCGTGGTCAGCATGGAGAATGAACATAGTGGGTACGTCGGAGCATGGGGATGTCTCTTAGCGGCTCGTAACGCTAATGGCAGGTACTCGGGAAGACTCGCTAATGGCAGGTAAGCTCGGGAAGATTCGTGAAGATTTTTCAACATGTTGAAAAATGTCCACAAGAGCCCCGAGTACCGACGAGCGGCCATTACCGTAAATCTCCAACCTTGAATCGGGGAAAACCCGGGAGAGCTCTTGGAATGAACTTGTACCATGGGGCAGGGCCATTACTGTTATCAGACTTGTGAATTACACTTCCATAAACTAGCGCACTGTTCAGATTTTTCAACCTAACTCAATGTAGACATTGGACTTTATTCTGGAACTGTTACTCCACAATATTGAAAAACTATATTGTGCACTCTGCTATTTTACATTTTGCTCTACTTTTTGTACTTCTGTTTGGCCTCATTGTATTCATGTATAGTATTATCCGATTTGATTGGATAGCATGCAAACAAAAGCTTTTCAAAAGCTAAGCCTGACTAATGACTGAATTTGTTAAAGAGATACATAAGTGTGTTAAAATAAATAAATAAGTACAGTCAATATGAATATTGATAGCATGGTTGATAACAAGGGCAAGAGTTCCTTCTATAAGAAGATTTAACTGGTGGTCTGGTATAAAACTGGCAGAGGTAGGAAGGGAGAGATGTGGAGATCTAGGTTGAAAACTCCTGAGCATAGGACTAACACTGCTTGGTGTGTGCAAACAAGGCAAGGAAGGCAAGGAAGTATGCAATTCCACCCTCAGTCCTGCTGCAGGCTCTTCACCCACGACAATAAATATATCTTTGCCTTCATAGATGCTGCATAACCTGCTGAGCTCCTACTACAGATTGTTTTTTTTTGCTCAAGAGTACAGCATGTGGAGTATATTATATCTCCAATGAATTATATGAACTATAGCAGGATACTAAGTGGTGCAGAGAAGCCAAGGAATCTTGGCATTTATGCTGATCACTTGTCGTTTATCACTGAACCTGGCAGGATAAGTAGATGTGTTGGTTAGGTAAGCAAATATGATACTTTGCATCATCAGTCAAGGCAGGGGATCAAGTGTGGGTGATCAAGCTAGAAATGTAAAAAAACACAAGATGACAGAGTTTGTGTAAGTACTGTCCACAGTTCTGATCACCAAACCACAGAAAGGCAACAGTTACACCAAAGTGTGTTGTAAGAGAAGATTCAGCAGATTATTTCCATGACTGGAAGATTTTTGTTGTAATGAATAACTGGCAGCATGAGGTTACTTTACTACTAAACAATGGTTTCTTTATCATCATGGGTACCAAGGTACAGTAAAATATATTTTTTTACATACAGATGAGCAAGACTATCAGCATACATAAGCACAATTCCTCGATTGGTACAGAATGTACAGGACAGCCCATTGAGTCCATATGCAAGAGTTGCTATATTGGTGCCATTTTACAGTCCCAGTTGCAGCTGGCCACAAAGGCCCGTTGCAGCCGTCACCTCCATTCCAGTCGTCCCGCAAACCGTTGTCCCTCTCCTTGCATAGTCCTCTTCAGTGCTTGTACCTTGGGGGCACTTCCCACAGCAGAACATGAGGGTGTGTAAGGCACAAGCCCCCCCGTTGCTCTTACCAGGCCATTAGTTCAACGTCTGCCGTTGCTGACATAGAAACATAGAAACATAAAAAATAGGTGCAGGAGTAGTCCATTCGGCCCTTCGAGCCTGCACCATCATTCAATATGATCATAGCTGATCATCCAACTCAGTACGTGCCTTCTCTCCATACCCCCTGATCCCTTTAGCCACGAGGGCCACATCTAACTCCCTCTTAAACAAAACCAATGAACTGGCCTCAACTACCTTCTGTGGCAGAGAATTCCACAGACTCACCATCCTCTGTGTGAAAAATGTTTTCCTCATCTCGGTCCTAAAGGAATTCCCCCTTATCCTTAGACTGTGACCCCTTGTTCTGGACCTCCCCAACATCGGGATCAATCTTCCTGCATCTAGCCTGTCCAACCCTTAAGAATGTTGTAAGTTTCTATAAGATCCCTCCTCAGTCTTCTAAATTCTAGCGAGTACAAGCCAAGTCTATCCAGTCTTTCTTCATATGAAAGTCCTGACATCCCAGGAATCAGTCTGGTGAACCTTCTCTGTACTCCCTCTATGGCAAAAATGTATTTCCTCAGATTTGGCGACCAAAACTGTACGCAACGCTCCAGGTGTAGTCTCACCAAAACGCTGTACAACTGCAGTAAAACCTCCCTGCTCCTATACTCAAATCCTTTCGCTATGAATGCTAACATACCATTTGCTTTCTTCACAGCCTGCTGCACCTGCATGCCTACTTTCAATGATTGGTGTTCCATGACACCCTGGTCTCATTGCAACTCCCCTTTTCCTAATCTGCCACCATTCAGATAATAGTCTACCCTCATGTTTTTGCCACCAAAGTGGATAACCTCACATTTATCCACATTATACTGCATCTGCCATGCATTTGCCCACTCACCCAGCCTATCCAAGCCTCCTAGCATTCTCCTTACACCTAACACTACCCCCCAGCTTAGTGTCATCCGCAAACTTGGAGATGTTGTATTCAATTCCCTCGTCCAAATCATTAATATATATTGTAAATAGCTGGGGTCCCAGCACTGAGCCTTGCGGTACCCCACTAGTCACTGCTTGCCATTCTGAAAAGGACACGTTTACTCCTACCCTTTGCTTCCTGTCTGCCAGCCAGTTCTCTATCCACATCAATACTGAACCCCCAATACCGTGTGCTTTAAGTTTATATACTAATCTGCATCTGTATGCGCCAATGTATACTGACCCTCCATCCTCCTCTCTGATTCCCAGCTCACAGGGGCTGGGCTTCCCTCTGTGGGTGGGTTTCTGGTTCCATGGCAGGCAAGCCAGGCCTGCTGTGTGGGTACGGCCATGGCGTGCCAGGAGATCTTCTTATCATGAGTGGGGAGATTGAATTCATATTGATTGAATTTGAGACAGGGTAAACAGGAATAACTTATTTATTTCACTCAACATTCAGTCATAGAAATAGTGTTCTTTTGACGCATTGAATGAATGGGTGATGGAGGTGAAGAAACTCAACATATTTATGATACCTGGAAGAATTGTGACTTGTAAAGGACCATGAGCTGGAAGGTGGAATTGAACTAAGCAACATAAGCAATACATACACAATGACCCAAAGGCATTCATTCTATGTCGTAAGTTATGACTATGCTTCTCTTTTGGATGCTGATGAACAGCTAACTCAATGTTAGAAAGAATTGAGATCCAATATTACTTCTGCCTTCGGGCTATCCAGTGAGATGCAAGAAAACTCTTGCTTTCTGGTCATGTGTAAGCAAGGTCATGTCCCTAGTTCCCGCTACCTTTTCTTTCTCCTTTTTCATGCATTCGTCAATACCTACCAATTTCATCCAGTTTCAGTCATCAGCACTAACATTTCATCTTCAAATTCCTTTTCACACTGTGATGAATTATCTTAGGACATTTGGCTGCATTAAAGGTTCACCATCAATGAAAGTTGTTATTGATTCCAATGCCCACTGCACATTTTTGATCATGCAGGACATTTGTGGCCATGATGTCAGTGATAAAGAGTAATGAACTCCAGAGTTTTTTCCCAGTCTCATGCTTGTATAATTTTGCCTCTGTTTCCCTGATGCTACACACACAACTCTAACACAAGTATGTCTAAGCACCACACCATTAACAACTCATTATACAGACTGTGGGAGTGGGGATAATGCCAATGTGCAACAGTGACCACACCAACAATCGCAGAAGGGTAAACTCACATATATAGCTGGTGATATCAGGCTTGGCTTGGCAGCTCAGTCCTGGTCTTCAAAAGAGGAGGCATAGCAATCTCAGGCTTCTCCTTGCAGTTCACCCTTGCCTCAAGACAAGGCGCTGGCAGTCTCAGGTTTATCCTGGTGATCTCGGCTCAGCTTTGGGCTTGGAATGACGCACTGCCAACCTCTGGATTGTCCTGGCAGCTCAGTCTTTGCCTCATTGTGTGGGTGCAGTCTCTCATTGTCCGTGGGCAGGAAGAAGTACTACTATCTCAAGCTTGCCCCAGCCACTCAGTCTCAGCTTCAGTAGAGGTGCTAGCTGTCTAGGCTTCTTCCTGGCAGCTCTGTCTTGAACACCTGGTGGCATTGGTGGTCTCAGATACGTCCCAGTTGCTTAGCCTTCTTCGAACCTATGGCAGAGGAATACAGCTGATTGGGTTTGTCTCTTTGTCTCGCTCTCTCTCTTCTTTCTTCCTCTTTCTCTCCTGTTTCTTCTATCACCATTCTTCTCTCCCCTCTTCTCCTTCTCCCCTCCTTTCCTTGCTAATAACACCTACCGCAGATCAGACTTACCGATCCATAGCACCCAGGTTTTTGTTTGAAGCCCTTCTTAATAAAGGCACAAAATTAGCCACCATCCAGTCTTCTGGGACTCCATTTATGGCTAACAATTATGCATATATCTCAGCCAGTGCTCCCAGAATGTATTTTCTAGTTTCCCACAATGTTCTTAGGTATACCTGATCAATCCCCAAAGATTTTTCTCGGTTCATACGTCTTAAGACATGGAGCATCACCTCTACTATTACACAGGCAATCCCCATCACACCACCATTCACTATGCAGAGTTCCCTGGTCTTTATGTCTTCCTCCAAAGTAAAAACAAAGAGGACCTCACCTATTTCCTGCAGTTCCAATTATGGATGTCCACTTTTGAAATTAATCTATGATGGAATTCAAGGATACATACTTTCTTTTCTGAGATGACAATCAATCTGTTGAATGTGGCTTCAAAATAAAGTTGTTTTTTTCTGATTGGCAATTGGGGCTGGGGAGCATTGATCAATGAAATGAGTTGCAAGAAGAGCAATGGAGAACATCAGAGCCAATTAGATGTGTTAGTGGGTACACAAAAAGCTGGAGAAACTCAGCGGGTGCAGCAGCATCTAAGGAGCGAAGTGTTAGTGGAATGGACTGCAGATTGCCATATTCAATAGGATCTGTTGTGAAAAGCCACTGAACATGACAAAGATATTTACAAAGATGAAGATGTTATGATGTATTGATCATTTCTCAATAAAAAATATAATTAACCTAACAATACATAGAAAGCATTGTCTTACAGCATTAATGAACTTCTTGGTTATCAGTCTGATGTAAGGACCTAAGGTACTTTGTGTAAAGATTCATTTTCTGCATGTCCGGTTGCAGTTGCTTTCTAAAGATAAGGAAGTCATTACTTAATATGAATGGACCCCTCGCTATCCCCTATAGTTATGGATTTGCTAAGATTTCAAAACCAAATTACTAATGAATATGAATTGGTAGTGAGTCATATATAATTCTAAATTGATAATGAAATTCATATACTGTGGACTAGCACAGTTCGTTACTTGATGTGAGTTGGTAAATTGGCGGTTTGTTTGTCGAGAAACTATGTTGGTTGGTTGAGTAAGGGAAATGTAAAATGTGCTTTCAGTTTGTTTACAGGCTGCTGATCTCTTTGTAAAGTATTAGGTTGTTAAGGGCTCGGACACACTAGAGGCAGGAAACATGTTCAGAACCAGGGGCCACAGTTTAAAAATAAGGAGTAAGCCGTTTAGAACGGAGACGAGGAAACACTTTTTCTCACAGAGAGTGGTGAGTCTGTGGAATTCTCTGCCTCATAGGGCAGATTTCTGGATGCTTTCAAGAGAGAGCTAGATAGGGCTCTTAAAAATAGTGGAGTCAGGGGATATGGGGAGAAGGCAGGAACGGGGTAATGATCGGGGATGATCAGCCATGACCATATTGAATGGCAATGCTGGCGCAAAGGGCCAAATAGCATACTCCTGCACCTATTGTCTAAAGGTTAGGTAAAAATAACCCAGTTTAAAACCAGTTAATTGCCCACAAATGCCCTTCAAAGGGACATTGAAACAAGAAATAGTCACCATGTTCATCCTTGGTTGCTGTGTGTCTGATCATGATGCTTCAATCATTCTGAGATATATGAGTGATTAACTGAAAATGTTACACTTGTTTGGAACAAGGAAGAAGACTGATCAGTACCAACACATTGGAGTTGAGAAAAGCATGGGAGACCATTATCCAGATATTTTAAACCATTTTAAATTGACTAACCAGAAGTAATTACTCCATAAAATAGTAAAGCAGTTTGATTAAGGTGGTGTATGCACACACAAGGATGTTAAAATAGCAATAGATCAAGATACACTTAACTTAAGTACATTGGATGAAAAGGAAAGAGTTAACTTGTATTTACAATTGATTAATGTGTAGGCGGAAAAGAATAGTGGTGAGAGGATGTTTTTTTTCTGATGAGATGTGAATGGGGTCTTCTGGATATAGTTACTGGGATCGTTTTGTTTTGTTACATATAAATGACCTGCAGCTGAGTAGAAGAAATGCAGGTTAGAAGTTTACATTTGAAACAAAACTTAACAACATTGAAAATAATGTTAGTAGACTTCAGGAGGTCATGGAACACACATGGGAGTGATAGTTTAACGTGGTTCAGAATTAAGTAGTCTGATGTGGGCATAACAACATGGAGTTGTAATTTTGTTGAAAGGGCACTGACCTGAAACATGAACTCTGTTCACTCCCTACAGTTGCTGTTGAGCAACTGGGTTTTCTAACATTATCTGTTATATATTTAAGATTTCCAGCATCTGCAATATTTGCCATTTTTTTCCTCTACCATTTCTATAATCTTAACATCCAACAGCTCATGGAGTTTTACATGAATGGCAAAAGTTTCCAGGATGCTACACATAAATATTATGAAATAAAATCTCATACTAAAGTCAAAATCCATTTTATTCGTCACTTGCACCCGAAGGTGCAGGTACTAAGCTACAAAAAGTGATACAGGGTCAGTTGAGGAAAAACAAAGAGTCTAATTCAAAATGTTTAAAAACAGGAGGGTGGTTTTGGAAGGAAATTCCAATCAAGGCAGCTGAACTATTATTTTTCTCAAAGTTATATGTCTCCATAAAATTCAGATATGGTCAACTGAGCAGACCCTAAAATGATACTCCGGTTACAGTTGAAAAAATAACTGGACGAGTTGAATAACCTTAAATTCAGCAATTCAAAGCAAGTGGGGAGGATGGGCCAAACAAGTTTACCTGAAAGGGTAAATGACTGAAAACCAAATCAGGGTCACATCAGCTGAAATACAATGCTAGCAAGGAGGAGGTAAACATTTTGTTAAACGAACATAACACAGAGAAAATTACTGCACAAGAACATGCCCTCTGGCCCACAATGTGTGTGCCAAACATGAAGCCAAGGTAAACTAATGTCATCTGCCTGCACATGGTCCATATCCCTCCATTCCTTGCATCCCCACATGCCTATCTAAATGCCCCTTAGACACAACTATCCTATCATCCTCCACCTTTATCTAAACCAAAGACATACATTGTGAACATCAGAGGCATCAGTACTGATTCATGTTGCACCCCATTTAGTCACAACCTAATAATCCAACATGCCTCATTTACTCAGGGTCTAAAGAAGGGTCCAAAGTCCAACCATCACCTGTTCGTTCCCTATGCAGATGTTCCTCCAGCAATTTGTTTTATGCCTCATTTATTGCTATCATATTTTCTGCCAATTACAAAACAGTACAGAACAGAACGCATTTAGAATACTGTGTTCATTTCTGGGCACCATGTTATAGGAAAGATATTGTCAAGCTTGAAACGGTTCAGAAAAGATTTATGAGGAAGTTGCCAGGACTAGAGGGTGTGAGCAAAAGGAAGAGGTTGAGTAGGCAGGGTCTCTATTCCATGGAGTGCAGGAGGACAAGGGGTGATCTGATAGAGGTGTACAAGATCATGAGAGGAATAGATCGGATAAATGCACAGAATCTTTTGCCCAGAGGAGGGAAATTGAGGACCAGAGGTCATAGGTTCAAGGTGAAGGGGAAAAGATTTAATAGGAATCCGAGGGGTAACATTTTCACACAAAGGGTGGTGGGTGTATGGAACAAACTGCCAGAGGAGGTAGTTGAGGTTGGGACTATCCCGTCATTTAAGAAACAGTTAGACAGGTACATGGATAGGACAGGTTTGGGGAATATGGACCAAGTGCAGGCAAGTGGAACTCGTGTAGATGGGACATTGTGGGCCTGTGTGGACGAGATGGGCCGAAGGCCCTGTTTCCACACTGTATGACTCTCTATGACTATGATTCCAGAACGCCACAGGATATCCTTTTAACCTGTGGCTATCAAACTGTACAATGCCTCCGCCTTTGTCGTGGGGTAGACTGACCCCCCCCCCCCACCACCACCACCTACCCCCCCCCCCCCCCCCACCCCCCCCCCCCCCCCCCCCCCCCCACACATACATTTTTGCACATCCCCAATCCTTTACACTTGTCACTTTAATTTCATATTTCATGTACCTTATTGTTCTTTATGACTGTTGGCAGAACTATCTCCTCCTGGGATAACCTTCTATCGTATCCTATCATTTCGTATTACACAATCCACAGTGTATATTGGTATGTTATCCCCTGCCTCATATGCTTAGGTTAGATTAATAACCTCTTCTAAAGCACTTCAGCAAAGGCCTTCTAAAAATGCAAAATAAATGTACATCCATTGTTTGGTCTTATCTATGCTGCTCATTTCCACCTCAAAAAAATGTAACTGATAGGACAATTATAATTAATTTTCATATATCCATGTCCATTCTTACCTGTCTTAATATTATTTGCTCAATGCCCTGTTAATAGATAGATGCAGTTAAGGGGAGGTTAAATTAAAAAAAGAGAGTTAAGAATCAAATATCGGAGTTAAGTTGAAAATATACAAAAGTGTCTGTGTTAACCAGTTGGGTTTGAGATTTTACTTTTTGCTATATATTCTATGTATTTTCAATTGCATATGAAGACTGATAGTAACAATCAATTAACTGGATTGCAAACCTTCAAGTGGATGCAATCAAATTCTATGAACAGTATGAGATTCAGATTAATTTCTTAGCTTTTGTGCATAGATCCATCCAGTTTATGGATGTGAAGGAAGACATTCAACCCATCATGTCTGTTTCCACAATTTATCTACTTTGAAAGAATTATAACAGTCACACTGCTCTCTTTTCCCATTGCCATGTATTCTATGTTACATTTTGGAAATATATCTAATTCTCACTGAGAAGTTACTATTTAATCTAAATTCCAGATTATATCAACACCCCGTTAAAACAGAAAATGATCTCTTGTCCCATCAGCGACTTTTGTCAATTCTCTTAAATTTGCTTAATGATCTGTGTGACAGCAGAAATCCCCATTTAACATTTCCAAACTTCTCATGATTTTGAGCACTTCTTTTAACTCCCATGTTCACTTTCTCCTGGCGAAGAAGAACAATCCCAGCTACTGTATTTTAATAATTTTATGCAACTTGTATCTCTCATTTCTGTATTCAGACTTGTAACTCTTTGCTGCACCTCCCTCAAAACCTTCATAGCCTTCCAAAGGTCCACTGCCCAGAAGTGGATAAAGCAATTTGACAAGATCGGCGACAAGGGCGGCATGGTGGCACTGCAGTAGAGTTGTTGCATTACAGCGCCAGAGACCCGGATTCAATCCTGACTATGGGTGCTGACTGTGTGGACTTCGTTCTCCCTGTGATCGCGTGGGTTTCCTCCAGGTGCTCTGGTTTCATCTCACACTCCAAAAACATACAGCTTTGAATAATTGTAAATTGTCCCTAGTGTGTGTAGGATAGTGTTGTGTGTGGGGATTGTTGGTCGGCGTGGACTCAGTGGGCCAAAGGGACTGATTCCACACTGTATCTCTAAACTAAACTAAATCCAGTCCATTTAATATACCGTAACTCGCTGAATTTTGTGCTTATGTTGCTTTTGAAGATAAGCACCTCTTGCACATTTTGAATAACTGCAGGCTATTGTAAATAAGCTCTTCGAAGCTTCCCCCCAGTCTAGTTCAGTCAATAAAACACTGATTCAAGCACTGGAACAACTAATCTTTATTTTTAGATAGAACAACAAATTACCCTATACCATACCTAAACCACCGCGGGTTCGATCTTTGTATCTGCCTGGCCAAACCCTTCAGCCTTGTGCAAGCAGAAACACTCCAAAAGGTCACGCAGTCTCAAGCGCTCTTCCAGAAGATTGACAAAGGACCTCATGGGGGCTGCCTTTTATAGGTCCCCGAACCTTGAGGGGTCAAAATACAGAGTGGTGGTCTATTTACAATCCAATCAAACATATTAATTACAACAATATATTATTGACAGTTACACAGACCAATACCAGAATCTCCCTTACATTGTTGCAGGAGGAGCTTCCGGAAGAAGCTAACTCAACTTGAAAAATGCAACATTTACCCTGGAATCCAAACAAACCAGCCAGGGGCTCAACACGTCAATAAACAGCAGGGTACCTGTCTAGCAACACTATTTACAATATGTACAATTAGTTTACATTAATCCAATCAACTTCATGCATTTCACACTTCCTTGGAGGTCCTCTGCAGAAATTCCATTAATTCTGTCATCTGAAGAGATGCCCATACATTTCTTATCTGCAACATTGGTTTGGGCCCTAGACTTACTGGCACCATTCAGAAGCTTGTCTTATTTCCGCAGGGCACATCAGACTTGACCAAAATGGCCGAACAATACATAAGTCCTCACTAAATGTTGGTGCTATGGCTAATCTGTTTTAGCTGGGATTAGCACTATCACGTTGAAAGATTTAGGTACATAATCCTGGTTATTCTGTTCCTGCAAACAATTTAAACTTGCCATTTAGTCTGCAACCTCTGCTTAGGCGTAAGTTCACAGTTTTACACTACTTTTCAACTGCTGTGTGTTACCCCTCTATTCCATCAATCTATGATTTCTTAGACAATTCATTGTTTGTTGCAATTCCAAATTTGCTTCATTTCCCATACCTTGCCTTAGGTGTGAATACAACCAATACCTTTGCACGATAAACTTTTTTTTTGGAGGGGAATTGTTGATTAGCTTTCACTAGCTTTCACTAATTAGTAGGCTTGACACCAGTATCCTGGTTGGTTAAGATTTTGCTTGCAGAGGGGAAACGATAGTTCAAATAATTGCTTACGTAACCAAGTCTGCAGAGAAAATCAATACCACAAAGCTCTTTGGGCTATTTGATCGCTTTGTTAAGATTCTGTGTAAGCCGCAGTTAAGCGATATTCAAATCTGTTCAGAAGTTCTGATATGGTTTTGCTTATCAATAACATTTCATGGCTGGTGAAATGAAAACAATTGAATCTGTTATTCATGTCTGAATATAGTTTCACCTACGCAGATGGTGTGCTCATTGAGGGTAAATATCTCTAATCTTTATCATTTACAGTCAAAACGATTTCTTTTTACTTGTAGTAATGATTTCAATACCACTAGTGAGCAAAGAAATTGTCATAATTCTGAAGTCACATCACACACAGAAACAACCTATTTGCAGCACAATAGAATTACATTTTAAATAAACACCCGTTAGCTTTGAATTAAGCTGTGATATTTTTATAAAATGCATGTATTATGCGCGGACGTGATTTTAGAGAGTATTGATGGAAAAAATAATTTATTATAATTGCTAAGTCAAGACATCTTCAACATTAATATTAATATTGACAGCATCCAGGCAATAAACCAAGTGATTTAATGCTAGCAGGTCAATTTAACATTGCTCCCAGTATTTCTGATTTTCACAATCTATTTATGATTGTCCTCATTTGCATATATAAATTAAGAGAACATCGTAAATACACCATCTAAATTTAGATAAAATTGAATTTACTTTATTTAAATAATGGCCAATTTTTTTTCTTAATTAGCATAATTTACCCATATAATCTGGATATAATTGGACTACATTGCCACTGTAGTGCTTACTGTACCAATTATATCCTCTGTGTTTGTTAAGCTAAAGTTTAATATTTTTATGTTATCAGGATAATCAAAATTGACTTAATTGTAATTCAGAAAAGTTAGCAACAAGATTATTGTGTTATCACAGTCCTACCTCCTAACAGGTAACCTGAACAATCAGTAAAGGGAACACATACAATTTTGAGTAATATATGAAAAAATGCTGATCTGAATATCAAATTTAATGTTGGCTATCAAATATTAATGCTTTAAGCTATGGAGGGTTGGGAATATCACATCAGGTTTAAACGTTTCAGTGTTGAAGTTCCGAAAATAACCCCAAAATAGTGCACTGTGGATTCTATAGGAAATGTAGAATATGTTCTATAGAATCTACACGTTCAATGGACCTTTAAGGATATGTCACCAATCCAGGAATTTGCCATTTGTTTACTGAAGCACCGGCCTGAGCGAAAGGCATTGGCTCACTGCAGTAAAGGCTGGTTGTGTCCTCTCAGGAGGCAGCATGCATAATCTCACCACAAACACTCTCTTCATATTGAGTAAGGAGCCCCTGTTTTTTTCTGATCATAGCAATCGGTTATAAACTAGAAGAAGTGTTCTAATTCCCCAGGGCAGGGGGATCAAGAACCAGGTACATAAGTTTGTGGTAAGATGGGTAAGATTTAATAGGAATCTGAGGGACAAGATTTAATCAGAACCTACATGGATAGGAAAGGTTTATAAGGATATGGGTCAAACACAGAGCAAAGACATGTCGCAGGGTGACTCCTGTTTGGTCGTGAGTAGTCGCCAAAGTCGTACCATTTTCTGGTCGCCACTGGATTGTCACCATTTTGAAAATTTTCGGTTACCTGCTGCAACTCTGATGGGTGCCGGCAAGTCGCCGAAAAAAATTGCGTAAGTGGGACAGGCCCTTCAGCCTACTCCACTCCAGACATAAACAAACCCAGAGTATCCAGTCCACATTACTGAAATTCTCCAATCCAGGCAATATCCTGGGAAATCTATTTTGCATCCTTTTAGTGCAATCACATCCTTGCTATAGTATGACAAGTAGAACCGCAAATAATATTCCAGACACATTCTAACCAATATCACGTAATATTCCTGATACCTTCTAACCAATGTGTCACAAAGTTCTTCCCCCTGGATTTTCACATTGTTGTAGTGGAGAAGCTTGTGTGCACCTGAGATCCTGAGAGCGATGCCATCTGGAGCTATGCTCCTGGTAGGGCCACCCATAGCGGTAAGGTCGAGGGGGAGGGCTCTCACAAAGAGCAATCCAACCAAGACCTCAATGGTGGAACAGGCGGAGGATGACGGAGCATCACAACGGTTGGGAAGGCGGATGAAGGCTGCAGCAGAAAAGGGTCTCCGGTCGTCTTGGACGCCATGCCACTGGATCCTGACCCAGATCTGTCAAGGACCGTGGGGTGGCTGTCTGTGCACCAGTCTCCCCAGGTTAAATAAAGTCACGCACATGCGTTCTCCATATAGGAATTAGCACCCTGGAGACACCCATGGTCAGTCACGACCGAAGGGGGCCTAAGCAGACAAAGTTGTAATATGATTTTGTGACTCGTATTCTGTGTCGTGGCAAATAAAAGCAAGTATATCATATGCCTTCTTTACCACCTTATGCTGCCACTTTCAGGGATCTATGGAATTGTACCCGAAGGCTTTTTAACACCTCGAGTCCTACTGAGCATCCTACATTTGCAAGCCACTGCAAAATGTTTCAGTTTACATTTGTCAGGTTTAAATTTCATTTGCCACTTCTCCACCCAACTTTCCAGCATATCGATATCATGCTGTCATCTCAGACAACCTTCCTTGTTATCTAGTACACCACTGACTTTTGTATCATCTGAATGATAAAGTGATCTCATTATATTAGATTTAATTCAACTGGGCATGTCCTGATGCTGCAAATGGGAGATGCACCTATTATATAAGTAGATGATTAATGACTTAATTGTGAGATTCTAAGGGAAAGGTTGATGGATTTCTGTAAGTATTATAAGCAGAACCTCTTAATCAAATGACAGAATTTGATCACATCACTCATACCGCTGAGTCTTGCTCCAATATTAATTAATGGCAATTGTACCTGGCAGAAGCGGGACTTGGCTGAATGACACCCACAATAATCTTTAGTACGGGAACTGCACATAAATAGGTTTAATTTAGCTAGCTGAAGTTTTATGTTGAGTAACCAGATAACCATATAAACATATAACAATTACAGCACGGAAACAGGCCCTCTCGGCCCTTCCAGTCCGTGCCGACCATTTGTTTTCCCCTAGTCCCATCTACCTGCACACAGACCATACCCCTCCATTCCCTTCCCGTCCATATACCTATCCACTTTACTTTTAAATGTTAAAATCGATCCTGCCTCCACCACTTCTGCTGGAAGCTCATTCAACACAGCCACCACCTTCTGAGTAAAGAAGTTCCCCCTCACGTTACCTCTAAACTTCTGTTCCTTAATTCTCATGTCATGCCCTCTTGTTTGAATCTTTCCTACCCTCAATGGGAAAAGCTTATCCTCGTCAACATTCATCATTTTAAAGACCTCAATCAAGTCCCCCCTTAACCTTCTGTGCTCCAAAGAATAAAGACCTAACTTGTTCAACCTTTCTCTGTAACATAGTTGCTGGAACCCCGGCAAAATTCTAGGAAATCTCCTCTGTACTCTCTCTATTTTGTTGACTGTATGACTTGTTTGATTGGAGTATGGTGAGAAATCATTGAAGATAAATATTTAAATAGTTAAATAATATGGAACAAGAAGAAATAGATTAGAAATGTGCAGAATGATGCAGCAGTTAGAATTGTACGCTGAAACAATGCATTGGCTAAACAGGGATTATATCTGAAGAAGTGCATCAAAATAGTGATTTGGCAAAGGTTCATGATTATTGCTACAGGCCCAAGAAAATTAAATATCAATAAAATAAGGATTTGTTCATGGATAAGTGGTTTCCATTTACAATAGACAATAGACCAAAGACAAATAGACAATATACAATAGGTGCACGAGTAGGCCATTCAGTCCTTCGAGGCATGACAGCCATTCACTGCGATCTTGGCTGATCATCCACATTCTGTACCCTTTTCCTGCCTTCTCACCATATTCCCTGACTCCACTATATTTAAGAGCTCTATCAAGAGCTACAAGATATGTCCACATTTGTTCTACCATTAGTTTAAGCCATATTAGCCAAATTGTACAGATTGCACAAATGCAACCTTATGGAAAATTTAACCAGAAAGAGTTGAGTCATAAAGACAATTACATTAATATACTAGCATTTATTTGCTAGTAAAAATTTTGGGAAAGGTGAGGCATAAAGGATCTGAGTAAGATATCCTGACAGCACAGAAAGGTTCAATAATGTTGATTTTACTTCGGAGGCATGAGTGATTCCATGAAGAAGGCCCGCCAGGCCGCATGCGCACCATTACGTCAGCCGCATTGGCGCAAGCACCAGTCTGGCAGGACACAGCTCGTGCCAGTGGTAAGTTAAACTTAAAAGTTAAGTTTGGGTTTTTACTTACCAGGGGTTTTCAGGCAGGAGCCTCTTTTTACAGAGGTTTTTCTTGCCAGTTTCGCAGCCCGACGAGTTGCCAGTTATGGTCTGCGGGGAAACCAGTCCGACCGCAAATGCGGATAACCTGCAAAATCGATCGGGTTGCGAGATAAGGAGCCGCTAACAGTGCAGTTAAACAGTAAAAACGGCAAGAAATTTAAGCAGAGTCGCTGACAGGAGGGTCAGCGGTTCCCAGCCTGCAGGGATGCCGTAAAAACGGCAAGAAATTTAAGCAGAGTTGCTGACAGGGGGGTCAGCGGCTCACAGACCTTGGTCCCCAGTCAAGAAATTACTGGGACTCATTCAGCACCTATTTGGACTCAGGTGAGTCGGGCTATAAAGGGTTTCTCCTTATAATAAAAAGTATGTATTTAATAGTGTTTTTTTTCTTTAAGTAAAAGCTAAAGGCAAAGTCAAAAGTTATATGTTCTGACAATGTTATAATTGTTTAAGCACAACTTGCTATGAATTATTTTTACCCTTCACAGGTAAAGCTGTACACTAAATGTTGATTTAGTGAGCTTACACAATAGCGCGGACCTATGGGACAGGCCGCGCCAGCAACGCCTGACAGGGCTGCTTCATATATGAAAGTGCCGGCCTACGGGAGAGCCATGCCAGTAGCACCTGATGCAGGGCTGTTTCATTTGTGACATTACCGGCCTATGGGAGAGCCATGCCAGCAGCGCCTGACAGGGCTGCTTCATGTGTGAAGTGCCGGCCTACGGGAGAGCCGTGCCAGCAGCGCCTGATGCAGGGCTGTTTCATGTCAAAAAGCGCTGGCCTTTATGAAAGGCGGCACCAGCAACGCTTGGGACAGGGTTGCTCAAATTCACACATATCTGCTCGCCCACGGAGTCGGGAGATGATTCTCCACCGGGGCTAGAGAGCAAGGCCCACGGAGCCGGGGGATGAATTCCTCACCAGGGCTTCATCGTGTGTTGAAACGACTATCCTAAATACAGCAACTGTTGCATACAGCGCTACAAAGGTCTCCCTCTCGGAGGCAGAGAACAAGATGGGTCAGTATCCTGCTTACACTGAGTCTCGGGGTATGGCCGTGGGGCATACTCAAAGGGATGAAGGGCACGTGTCAGAGGTACCTTTTCCAATAAAGTTGGAAACAATAAAGTTGCCTTCCCAGTAGAATATTCTATTGGGTTAAGGCCAATGGATTTGTATCAGTATTTGTATCATGTGACCTGTGGCAGCACCTGTTAGGGTTGCCCACGAATCACCCTCTCTGAGGAGGGAAGAACAAAAGGTCAACATGACTCCGGGCTCTAAAAATGTCAATAGAACATACTCAAGCACATATGTGCCGGCAGTGAACAACGGCAACAGGGGGATGTGAGAGCCAGCCGCTGAATCGGTTATTCAGGTAGATCTATTCTACAGGGGAAGAGGCCTGGCAGATGAATCAATTCGGCCAACAACAGGCAAAAGTAATCGTTCAGTACGCACCCCAGGCGCTCATCAGCAGTAGCGGTTCACTGGAGCTGGGGGCAGCATGACAGCTCAGAAATTCCATGCACCTTCCAATCATGCTACTGCATGTTTTTCACTCATTGCAAAAAATATGTGGCGCAACAGTGCGGAGAAATACTTCTTGCTTCAATAGGAAGAATGGTCTTTATGTCTTCCTCATATTTTGCCTCATTAGAGGGGTCTTAAAACAGTCAGCAAGACCTCTCCTGGGTTCATGCTGTTGGACTGGCCAAGCGTCCATGTTGCCTGCTTCATCAGGTATTATGGCACAACGGTATACGGTAAAGCCAAAAAACAAGAACTTGCTGTTCAAACTGTGGATCAGGAGACCGGCTTTTGCACAGTAAAACAATTATTGACCTACACATTTGAATGGATTGACTTTTGCCTCAGGTTGTCACATCAAGCCATAAAGGTGCTCACTGCAGTGTGCAGGGATAGCACCCAAAAAAGCAGTACATTCCTATTGAGGTGATCCGAAGTGTTTTGTTAAATATTAATGTTACATTTAATACGGTACAGATTACAGACATTTCCAGCTCAATTTAAATGGTATTGACAATAATTCAGTTATAGTGACACTACAGCTGCAACATAAGGGAACTACGCTGTCGGGTCCAACCTTTTGTGTTAAAAGATCTTGACACAAGTTCTCCCACTACAAGATTATGCAGATGGTTATTTAAAATGTGTGAACATTACATCACCAAGGGGTTCCTTCCTACATCCTTAGTTATGATACTTATATCAGCACAACAACGGCAAACATTGCAAACGTTGTGCCTAGATAGGATGGAATTGTCTGCAGGTGCCATTACATTTACATTCTGGTCTACACAACCAGAGTAGACTAGAGGTAGCATGATTGAAGATCGTTTTGAATACCCCACGGTCTCACTTCTATGTTATCTAGGCCACCAGAATCCTAAGAAGTATGGTATCAGCACTATTTATTAATTAACAAACAACTACACAAAGGAAGGTCGGTTCAGACTTTTTTCAAGGTGGCTGCAGCAGGTTCTGGGTTATACAGGTATTAGCATCAACGTCAGCGTATCATTTAGATAGTGTGTTTACATCTCATTCCACTAGGGCAGCAGCTACATTGGCGGCCAAGGCGAGGGACGTGCCCTTTGACCAAATTTTGGCGACCGCCGGATGGGCAAATGAGCTTATGTTTCAGAATTTTTATCATCGGCCGATTGTCAATCCAGGAATGTTTGCCTATGCCATTTTAAGTACCTAAATTTAAGGGGTACTGTCGTTTGATTACATTGCTAAATAAACCCTATTTCTACATTGAATGCAATGTTACTACTAATGCATTTATTTCTCTTTCGAGTTAATCAATGCAGTGGGATGCCGACATTTGCAATCTGCGGCATGAAATCACAAAGCTTTGAACTCTTCACGGAATCACTCACGTGACTCCGAAGTAAATAGTAAGATTAAACGAGAACTTACCAGTTTGAAGTTTGATCTTGATTTTATAAGGAGTTACGTTGGTGAGTACGTGCCCGCCACGCCCAACCCTCGCTCATAAAGGATCATATGATAGTTCTCGAGTCACTGATCTTACTATGTACTTCGGTGTTGTTTATTTGTGATTTCATACCGCTGCTTTGAAGTTTGGTGCGCATGCGGCCTAGCGGGCCTTCTTCACGTAATCACCAACGTAACTCCTCATAAAATCAAGAACAAACTCCAAACCGGTAAGTTCTCGTTTAATCTTACTATTTTGTCTTTGTTTGCATCCAGGCAGAGTATTTTGTGAAGGCCATAAATCACATCAATAGTCAGGTCACCCTCCTTATTTTCCTGAAGTGCAAAATATTGTGTGACTCTCACCACATACTAGCGGGAGAGTCTAGGACCAGATGGTATAATCTCAGAATAAAATTATGTTCCTTAACGGTGGAGATGAGGAGGAATTTCTTTAGCCAGAGGGCAGTGAATCTGTGAAATTGATTGCCACAAATGCTGTCAAGTATTGGGTATTTTTAAAGTGAAGATTGACAGGTACTTGATTAGCAAGTGTCAAAGGTTACAGGGGGAAAGCAGGCGAATGTGGTTGAAAGGGAAAGTTAGATCAGGTGATTGAATGGCGGAGACATACTCAATGAGCGACATGGCCTGATTCTGCTTCTATGACTTATGAACTTGTGAACATTTGATCTCCCACAATACAACAACTCATACTTGCTTGGATTAAAGCCCATCTGTCATTTCTCCACCCATTTCTGTTGCTGACCTATTTCCTGCTGTGCACCTTGACAACCTGTTGCACCTGCCTCACAGGTTGCAACCCCCAAAAATCATGGTACCATCTACAAACATACTAACCAACCCTTCCATATTTATGTCCAAGTCATTCATTTATATCACAAACAGCAATGGTCCCCGCACAGATCCCTGCAAAACTCTTCTGGTCACTGGCTTGAATATTGTCCCTCCACCACATCCTTTTCTAATCTTTCAATAAGCGGGTTCTGAACTCATACAACCATGTCACTGTTAATACCATGCACCTAAATCTTCTAGATTAACCTACCATGGGGGACATCAACTGCTTTACAAAAATCAATGTAGACGATATCCACTGCCATATCCTCATTGATCAATTTCTTAACCTTCTCAAAAGACCCGATCAAGTTAGTGAGACAGGATCTGCTATGTACAAAGTCATGCTGACTGTCCCTACTAACACATTCTCTTCCAAATGAGATTAAATCCTATCCTATAGAATCGTCTCCAATAGCTTCTCTGTGACTGGCGTGAGGCACACCAGCCTTTAATTCCCTGGATTCTTTCTACCTCCCTTCATAAATAAAGGAACAACATTAACTATTCACAAGCCAGCTTGCATGTAGCAAGAGAAGAAGCAAGGATCTTTGTCAAGGATCTCACAAACTTCAATGGTTCTTTATTATCACATGTGCAGAGGTACAGTGAATTTCTTTTTTAGCATACATTTCAGTAAATTATTATTATACCTAAGCACAATCCCTCATTGGTACAAAGTGTATAGAAATAGCCACTGAGATGGTATACAAAAGTCACCAAGATTGAGGCCATTTGCAAAGTCCAGTCCCAGCTTGATCTTCCAGAGTTGCAACCGATCCAGGCAAGCCCGAGGCTGCTGCACGGTCTCCATCTATTGCCTCGGTCCGGATCAGCCAGACAAGAGTCGTCTCTCTCCTCAGTCCTTGTGTCCTGGGCGCACCTCCCACAGCTGATCTTGAGGCCGTGAAAGGTAAGATTCGGGTTCTCTTGCGTCCGCTGTTGTCTTTCTGCTCCATCCTCCCCCGTTCTCCAGTCCTCGGAGAATGAGAAGGCGCCAGGCTTGGCAGCTTCTCTCCACAGGCCGCAGCCCCCCGGTCTTTCCATCGCTCAAATGGCACGCTGGTCCTTCCACTCTCTTGCCTCGCTCAATAACCTGGGATAGATCCCATCAAGTCCTGTGGATTTATCCACCTTAAGGATCTTCAAAAGGCCCAGCACCTCAGCCTTCTTTATCTCAAAATGATTGCTGAAAATGCTTGCTGCCTTCTTTATCTCAAAATGCTTGCTTCTCCTTGCTGAAATCAGGTGCAAAGTACTTGTTCAGTACCTACATCCTATATCCTACACCTACATCCCAGACACCAAGCACAAATTCACTCCTTTACTGTTGAGCGGTCCTATCTTCTCCTTAGTTACTCCCTTGTTTCCAATGTAGGTATAACAAGGTTTGGAATGGGCCTGTCCCACTTAAGTGATTTTTCAGGCAACTGCCGGTGAATGTCAAGTCATAGCAAGTTGCTGAAAAACCGGCGACTGTCAGAGTGGAACACACACACACAAACACACATAGCTTCCTTCACCGGCCAGTTATGCAGGCAGGGAACAGGGCAAGCGGGGGGAGCGCTGTCTGAGCAAAATTTACACAGTGTAAAACCAATGTGATACAGACACACACCGCAATGAACAGGAAAGTTGGCGCTGTAATTAAGACATTGAAAGCACAGTGTACGGGAAGGGGCACTTAAGTCCTTTAAAAGAGAGGGGAAAGGGGAAAAGGGCAGAAGGGAGGAGAAGGAGTGGTGACAAATTTTAAGAAGTCAGAGATACATGGCTGTGAAGCTGTGTCAAGGACACTTATGGGCCTGTCCCACTTATGCAACTTTTTAGGCGACTACAGGAGACTATGAAGTCACCACAAGGTCGCCACATGTTCGCCGGAGGTTGCATGGTGGTGAGTAGTTCCCGCATTCTCGTAACTAGTCACTGCTTCATTTTGGTCGCAGTTCATTTTTCAACATTTTAAAATATTAGCGGCGACCAGAAATTTGACGCCATGGAGAGTAGTAAAAATTATCGTGACCTAGGTGCAGTGGTAGTGGGTTGCCAGAAGGTCGTAGGTTGCCATAGGTTGTCGTAGGTTGTCGTTGGTGTTAACTGGTGAATTTCATTGGCTTATTGGGAAAAAAACCCCATAAACAGTAGTTTTCAGAAACTACGATAACCGACCAGTAATGTTAATGCCCGCTGAGCTTCACAGCCATGTATCTCTGGCTTCTTAAAAGTTGTCTCCACTCCTTCTCCCCCTTCGCCTCCCCCTCCCCCTTCCCCCCCCCCCCCCCCCCCCCCCCCCTCGCTTAAGTGACCCTTCCTGTACACTATGCTTTCACCAAATTAATTAAAGCGCCAACCTTCCTGTTCATCGTGGTGTGTATCTGTATCACATTGGCTTTGCACCGTGTGAATTTCACTCATACAGTGCTTCCCGAAGTGGCTAAAATCGCCTCAGTGGGACATGCACATAAAGCAATTGTGTGGCCCATTTCAGCCTTTGAATTGGTGTCTTGCGATCATTCCTCCTTTCTTTATATTTCTGCAAGACACTGTCAGAATCCATCATCTTAAACTGTGCATGACTTTTATTTTTGACCAAATTTACAACTTGTTTGCTCAACCAAGGTTACCTTAGTTTGCCATCCTTACCCCTCAACCTTACCAAAACATGCCAGTTCTGAACTTTGATGAACTTGCCATTTAAACAATTTTACCATTAACAACTGCTACAGTGTACCTTCCCAAATTCCTGACTAATAATGTTCTAATTTGCCTTCTAATTTAGTATCTTCCCACTAGGTCCAGCCATCTCCTTATTCAAAATGACCTTAGTTTATGGAGTTGTGATCACTGCTCCCAAAATTCTCTTCCACTGAACACCAGTCATTTGGCCTGACTCATTTTCCAACACAACGTCCATTATGCTTCCTTTTCAGGTTGGACTATCCACATACTGTTTCAAGAAACACTCTTGGATACACCTCAAAAATTCTGCTCCTTCTAAGCCATTGGCACTGAACAAGCCCCAGTCAAGATTAGAGAAGTGACCCTGGCATATTTTGGTTATCTGTCTACATATCTGTTTCTCAGTCTCCTGCTTGCTATTGGGAAGCCTATAGTACATTTCCATTAGAGTGCATGCATCTTTTTCATTTCTAAGGTCTATCCATATCAACTCAGTGGTATGTTTATTCTGAGCGCTATAATGAGAGTCTTCCTCATCAGTAGTGTTAATTCTGGTCAAATTGGAGAGGCCAGGACACCAAAATTGAGTGAAGGCTTCTGGGCTGCTATGCCATTTGGCCAATTTAAATGTGCCTTCTGCAAAATAGGACAAGCTGCAGAATGGTGCCAGTTTGTCTAGAGCCTAGATAAGAGCTGCAGAAAGAGATGGGAAACATCTGCAGATCCCAACAATTAGATGCAAATTGCATGGAATGGATTGGATGAATGCAAACCAGACATACACATTGTATATACTATTGCAAAGCTTTACTTTGCTGGATGTTGATTGGATTAAGTATTGAGCCTTGTCTGGTTATCTTGCATGTCAAGGCACATGTTCCTTTCCTTTGGGAAGCACTGTTTGAATACATTGTATTAGTTACTGTATTATTAGGTTAGGGAAATGTCTATCATATACTGTGTTAATCGATATCTGTATTGGACTGTATGGAGACTACCCCTATGTGGATCGGCCCCTCAAGGTTCAGGGAACTATAAAAGACCGCTCCCACGAGGTCCCGTATCAATCTTCTGGGAGAATGCTTGGGATTACGTGACCTTCTGGAGTATCTCTGCTTGAGCAAGGCTAAGAGGGCTTGATCAGGCAGATACGAGGATCAGACCCATGGTGGTTAGGTATAGTAGTGGAACTGTAATTGTGTTTTGTCAAAATAAAGTTTAGATGCGCAAGTGCTTGACAGCGATTTGTGACTGAAACTAGACTGGGGAAGCTTAGAACGAGCTATTTATGTCTCCTGCTTATTATTGGGAGCCTATAGTACATTTCCATTTGAGTGCATGCATCTTTCTCATTTCTAAGGTCTACCCATATCAACTCAGTGGTATGTTTACTTGAGCGCTATAGTGTCAGTCTTCCTCATGAGTAGCATAACTCATCCACCTCCTTTGCCTCCCTCTTGATCACGTCTGAAACATCAAAACCCCGGAACATTGAGCTGCCATTCATGTCCCTCTCGCAACCATATTTCTGCAATGCCCACAATATCATGGTCCCAAGTACTGATCCATGCTCTACGTTTATATGGTTTCTCTACACTATGCCTTGTGTTGAAATAATACCACTTTGGCCCATCATTACCTTTCTCTGCCTATCCTTCCTTTGAGACTTAAAGGCACAAAATCTTGAACCAGCATGCCACCAGTCTCAGGAACAGCTTCTTCCTCTTGCATTTGAGGTAGCAGAACTTATGTAATGTCCTCCGGGCGCTGCAGCCAGTTAGGCCTTCCGCATTCAGCCTCAGCAGGGTGATGCCATCCGGTTCGACATCCGTAGGTGCCCGCCCTAAAAAGGGCACATGCTCCGGGTTGGCTCCAAGCCGTGGCAACTGAGGTTGCATTAGGGCTGCAAGCTGTGGCGTTTGAGGTTGCATTATTCCTGCTGCTGTCTCTGTTTGTTATCATTCGCCTGACTGAGGTCAGTTGACAGGACTCACCACGGGGAGGTTGACAACATGAGCCCCGGGAACAGCTTCTTCATCTCTGTTTTCAGGCTTCTGAATGGTCCATTGATAAAATAGGGTACTATCTGATTTACCGCAATCCCATCATAGCCATTAGACTTCCTCTATGGAATTGATGCACAACAATGCTGAAAACTATATTTTGCATTCTGTATCTTCCTCTTTACCCCATCAATTGTACTTGAATTTGAGTTGATTGGATTCTTGTCTAATATTTTCTGATCTGATTGGATAGCATGCACTGTACATGTGACTATAAGAAATCACAACCTCAACCTAATGGGTGGGGGGGGGGGGGGGGGGAGGGTGCTAGTCCCATGAAAATAGGTATACTGTACATCTCAGGGACAGAGGCAGCACCCACTGCTTCTTCTATCCCACGTGGGCATTTGCTTTTTCCCCATCCTCCTTTTGTGCAAAAAGATTTCATGTCATACCGATGTAAAATACACAAGATGGATAAAATTTGAAATTATAAGTATTATAGTATTTAATTACCTACCAAAGTTCTGAGAGCAGGTTGGATGTTTTATCCTATTCTACTTTTATCAAATTGGAAATTGGGAAGGTCAATTTTTGGTTTGAAATATTTAAAGTTATAACATTTCCTTCAATTCAAATACATCCTTTTGTGATGACAATATTTTTTTGGATGCCTCCATATACAGCCTCTATAGTTCCCATCTAAAAAGGTTTATTTTCTAATATAACATAGCTTCTTAAAACTAAATCCAAATCTGAAATACTTTTGGGAAAGTTTACTGTGAAACTAATAAATAGTTGAAGTCTTTCAGCATGGTTTTGATCTTTGATGTTACTGATAACAATTTGCAATTGTTTCATGTATCAATTCTGGTTCATGAAAACAATAATTGCTCAATCCACCTAAATATACCTCAGATATTCCTGTGTGCCACATTTACAAATCGCATCAAACACATAATGTGAAAGATCGACGTAAAATATTGCAGAAACTCAGCAGGACAGGCAGCATCTCAGGAGAAAAGAAACGTAAAAACATAGAAACATAGAAAATAGGTGCAGCAGTAGGCCATTAAGCCCTTCGAGCCTGCACCGCCATTCAATATGATCATGGCTGATCATCCAACGCAGTATCCTGTACCTGCATTCTCTCCATACCTCCTGATCCCATTAGCCACAAGGGCCACATCTAACCCTCTTAAATATAGCCAATGAACTGGCCTCAACTACCTTCTGTGGCAGATAATTCCAGGAATCACCACTCTGTGTGAAAAATGTTTTCCTCATCTCAGTCCTAAAGGAATTCCCCCTTATCCTTAGACTGTGACCCCTTGTTCTGGACCTCCCCAACATCGGGAACAATCTTCCTGCATCTAGCCTGTCCAACCCCTTAAGAATTTTTGTAAGTTTCTATAAGATCTCCCCTCAGTCTTCTAAATTCTAGCAAGTACAAGCCGAGTCTATCCAGTCATTCCTCATATGAAAGTCCTGACATCCCAGGAATCAGTCTGGTGAACCTTCTCTGTACCCCCTCTATGGCAAGAATGTCTTTCCTCAGATTTGGTGACCAAAACTGTACGCAATACTCCAGGTGTGGTCTCACCAAAACCCTGTATAACTGCAGTAGAACATCCCTGCTCCTATACTCAAATCCTTTCATTATGAATGCTAACATACCATTTGCTTTCTTCACTGCCTGCTGCACCTGCATGCCTACTTTCAATGATTGGTGTACCATGACACCCAGGTCTCATTGCATCTCTTCTCTTCCTAATCCGCCACCATTCAGATAATAGTCTATCCTCCTATTTTTACCAACAAAGTGGATAACCTCATATTTATCCACATTATACTGCATCTGCCATGCATTTGCCCACTCACCCAGCATATCCAAGCAGCCTCCTAGCATCCTCCTCACACCTAACACTACCCCCCAGCTTAGTGTCATCCACAAACCTGGAGATGTTGCATTCAATTCCCTCATCCAAATCATTAATATATATTGTAAATAGCTGGGGTCCCAACACTGAGTCTTGCGGTACCCCTCTAGTCACTGCCTGAAATTCTGAAAAGGACCCGTTTACTCCTGCCCTTTGCTTCCTGTCTGCCAGCCAGTTCTCAATCCACATCAATACTGAACCCCCAATATCGTGTGCTTTAAGTTTGTATACTAATCTCTTATGTGGGACCTTGTCGAAAGCCTTCTGAAAGTCTAGATATAACACATCCACTGGTTCTCCCTTATCCACTCTACTAGTTACAGCCTCGAAAAATTCTATAAGATTCGTCAGACATTATTTACCTTTTGTAAATCCATGCTGACTTTGTCCAATGATTTCACCACTTTCCAAATGTGCTCCTATCCCACCTTTAATAACTGACTCTAGCAGTTTCCCCACTACCGATGTTAGACTGACTGGTCTGTAATTCCCCCTTTTCTCTCTCCATCCTTTTTTTAAAACGTGGGTTTACATTAGCTACCCTCCAATCCTCAGGAACTACTCCAGAATCTAAGGAGTTTTGAAAAATTATCACTAATGCATCCACTATTTCTGGGGCTACTTCCTTGAGTACTCTGGGATGCAGACTATCTGGCCCTGGGTATTTATCAGCCTTTAATCCGTTCAATTTACCCAAAACCACTTTCCGGCTAACATGGATTTCACTCAGTTCCTCCATCATATTTGACTCCCAGTCCCCTGCTATTTCCGGCAGATTATTTATGTCTTCCTTAGTGAAGACAGAACCAAAGTAGTTATTCAATTGGTCTGCCACGTCCTTGTTCCCCATGATCAATTCACCTGTTTCTGACTGCAAGGGACCTACATTTGTTTTAACTAATCTCTTTCTCTTCACATATCTATAAACACTTTTGCAGTCAGTTTTTATGTTCCCTGCAAGTTTTCTTTCATAATATATTTTCCCTTACCTAATTAAGCCCTTTGTCCTCCTCTGCTGGACTCTGAATTTCTCCCAGTCATCTGGTAGGCTGCTTTTTCTGGCTAATTTGTATGTTTCATCTTTTAACATAGAAACATAGAAATTAAGTGCAGGAGCTAGGCCATTCGGCCCTTCGAGCCTGCACCACCATTCAATATGATCATGGCTGATCATCCAACTCAGTATCCTGTACCTGCCTTCTCTCCATACCCCCTGATCCCTTCAGCCACAAGGGCCACATCCAACTCCCTCTTAAATGTGGCCAACAAACTGTTCTCAACTACCTTCTGTGGCAGAGAATTCCACAGATTCAACACTCTACTGTAGTCTGGGTGAAAACGAGTTACAGACAATGAGACTCAACAAGATGACTTTGAAGCTGGTACAATGACTTGGGTGGGGGGAATGGAGAGAGAGGGTTGCAAGGGTTATAGAAATCAATATTCATACCTCTGGGTTGTAAGCTGCCCAAGCAAAATCTGAGGTGCTGTTCCTCCAATTTGTGCTTGGCCTCACTCTGGCAATGGAGGAGGCCTAGGACAGAAACGTCAGTGTGAATGGGAAGGGGGATTAAAGTGTTTGGCAACCGGGAGATCAGGTTGACCCAGGCGATCGCCTCGTATCCGTTTGGTCTCGCTGATGTGTAAGAGTCCACATGTTGACAAACGAATACAGTAGATGAGGTTGGGGGGAGGTACAAGTGAATCTCTGCCTTAACCTGAAAGGACTGTCGATGTCTCTGGACAGAGTCGAGGGAGGAGATATTGGGATAGGTGTTGCATCTCCTGCGGTTGCAGGGCAAGGGACCTGGGCAGGGGATGGTTTGGGTGGGAAGGGATGAGCTAACCAGGGAGAAGCGGAAGGAACAGTCTCTGTGGAAGGTGGAAATGGGTGGAGATGGGCAGATGTGACTAGTGGTGGGATCCCGTTGGTAGTGGCAAAACCATTGGAGAATTATACTATATGTTGTTGCAATGGTTGATGGGATGAAAGGACTCTGTCCCACAGATGCCGGTGAGTGTCTCATCTATGATGGAAGAGGGGAACCCAGCGGGGGCATCTCCGATGTCCTGGTATGGAATCCTCATCTTGGGCGCAGAGTGGGTGGCATTGGCGGAGGAATTGGGAGTAGGGTCTTTGCAGGAAGCAGGGTGGGGAGATGTGTAATTTAGGCAGTTGTGGGAGTCAGTAGGTTTATAAAAGATGTCAGTCGATAGTCTAATCTCCTGTGATGGAGACAATGCGATCAAGAAAGATGATGATCCAAGTGAATTTACGTGCAGGTTGGAAATTGGTAGAAGTTAATGAAGCCCATGAGTTCTGCGTGGGTGCAGCAGGTAGTACCGATGCAGTTGTCGATGTAATGGAGATAGAGTTTGGGGATAAGGCCAATGTATGCCTGGAACAGGGATTGTGCAACTTACCCTGCAAAGAGGCAGGAAAAGCTGGAGCATATGCAAGTACCCATTGCTACGCCTTTGATTTGGAGGAGGTGGAAGGAGTCAAAGGAGTTGTTAAGAGTGAGGACCAGCTCCGTTATGTGGAAGAGAATGTTAGTAAAGGGAAATTGGCTGTTTCTGCAATCAAGGAAGAAATGGAGGGCTTCAAGGCCTTCCTAGTGGGGGACGGAGGTGTAGGGTGACTGAATGTAAATAGTAAAGATGAGGGGGTGGGGGCCCAGAAATAGCAAGTCAATAAAGAGACGAAGGACATGTAAGGTGTCTTGGACACTTGGTCAGTAGTGTTTGGACCAGGCGTTATAGAATGGAGTTGAGATGATTGAGGTGGAAATGATTCAGTGGGGCAGGAGCAGGCAGAAACAACGGGTCAGCCAGGACAGTTGTGTTTATGGATTTTGGAGAGATTGTAAAATTGGGCCATGTGGGGCTGGGAACAATGAGGTTGGTGGCTGTGGAGGGCAGACAGCTGGAAATGAAATGGTCATCTCGGTGCAATAGAATTCTGGTATCAGGCCATGCATTCAGTGCTGGCTTTGGAAAGTGACATCTGCAGGTGTGAGCAAAATACTTCCATTTGGGAAATGCTTAAAATAAGGTCTAAAGCTGATTGAATGTGCTTTGATTTAACGTACTATAATTGAGCGTTGTTTCAATTTCATATCTGCAAAAGGGCATCATGTATGTTTGAATGTCAAGTTTTGTCATTCAAAATATTGCTTAAAATCAGTCATATCAGTTGGTTAAAAATCAAACAAGATTACAGTATCCATTTCACACAATCCAACATTGAAATTAATCATAATGCTTTTGTTTAATTTATGTTGAATCTCAAAATGTGCAACTAATTACTACTTGAAGTGCAATAACTATTATTGCGCAGTCAATGGCCAATTAATTTAATTTTCATGGCATTGTGCATTTCAACTCTAGATTAAAATAATGAAGCCGTCATAATTCTTTTAAACCCAAATGACCATTTCAGTCACAGGACTGCCAATGGTAAGTGCAACAGCACGTGAGGTCCAAGAAAGTAGGGGTTGACATTATGAGTTACATCTATGCAGTCTAATTTGAAAGAACAGACCTTAAACAATTATCACACAGAATGAATGTTACAAATTGCCCAAGGAAAACATTAGGTGCTGATTGTTAATTGTAATCAAAACTGCATTGCGTAAAGAAACCTTTACGCCTTCGGAAAGCTACTGCAGTCGATTGCTAACCCCAATTATACCGCAAAGACCCGAAGCCAGTTCCAATGATGCAACTATTTAATGGGAGTGAACTGCATCCATTTCTGCTTCTAATAATAAGTACATCACTGACACAAATCAAGGCTTTTTTTGTCCAAGCTGTCTTAACGTAATGAGTTTGTGATTACAGATTTTATTTTTTAATTTCAATTCAACGTATGTACTTACTAGAAAATTCATATTGAGCATTGATAGCTTCAAAATAACATAATTTCTCCCCAGGACAATATGCCTGCCTGAAAATCTTGCTACATTCCCATTCTGACATTAGATTATTGATCAGAAAATAAAAATCAGTGAACTCCATCAGGTTTATTTAATGAGTTACCAAAGTAAATTATTTCAGAAAACAATCTATATTCATTATTGAAATACATACGGATTGGACTGTTTCAATCTCTGCTTTATTGTCTCTCTTCAAAAGGTAGGACTCCATTGAATCAATACAGGAATTCTCATTGCCTAATTCAATAGCAACAATGAAAGAGTAAGACAATGATTTGATTAGATCTTTTAATGTGGAAGCTACTTCATCAAACATCATTCAACGGAAACAAACTTCCGTCATTCCTGGTCTGTGACTTCAGGGTCCTGACCCGAAATGTCACCAACCCCTTGTCTCTAGTGAAGCTGCCCGGCCCACTTAGTTACCCCAGCACTTTGTGTCTATCTTTGGTATAAGCCAGCATGTGCAGTTCCTTGTTTCTATAAGGTAAATATCATGTTGGTTTCTCATTTTTACTTTTACTTTTTGTTTACTATTCTCTTCATGATTTTTGCTGTGTGAATAAATAACCAATACCAAAACTATCAGTCATGTTCTGCGGAGCAGCTAGTCAGCTATCATTCCATTGTAGCAATGGTTATTTGCTATTCCCCGGTGTGTAGCGACACCAATCGTGGTGAAGAAACAGTTGCTTTATTCAGGTGTTACATGCAAGTTTGGTCCACTAATATAATTGTCATTGCTGCTGTAGCTGAGCGAGGGTGTTGGCTGGAGCTCAGCTACCTGTTGACTGGGATGATCGCAAGGTGAGATATGCTTATGTAGCTGGACTCCCCTTAACCCATGACGTCTGCCGCGCCCTCAGTGGAGGCTCATGACTGGCAAAGGCTCCAACCCATTGCTCGGCTGGATGGGCAGCCATCGCCCAGGGAGCTTCAGGGTCTGCGCCAGTGAGGACCTCTTCGGACAGCCGCCGCATGTAGGCTCGCCCTATCGGGTGCCTAGGTCTTGAGCAGCGCCTGGCGGGGTAATTGGCGGGCCTGCACTCTCCCCACTCCCGGGGCCACCAGGCAGGCATTGGTGATGCTGGGAATGGGGGGCTCCTACACTTGCAGCTCCTGCAGCAGCTGGTTGGGGATCGGTGACTGGTGGGGGAACAATGGCTAGTGGGGGAACGATGGCTGGTGGGGGAGCGATGGCAGCCACTGCTCTCACCTCTGGTGGGCAGCAGTTTGTGGGGAGGCAGCGGCAGACGTTGCCTCTCATCTCCGGTGGGCAGAAGCTGGTGGGGGAGCAGCGGCAGCCACGGTCTCTCAGCCCTGGTGGTTGGCACCAGGCGGCTCATGCGGGAGAGCTAGGCAGCCATCACACAAGGCCTGGACCGCGCCTATCGACCCGGGCGGCCTGCGGCATTCCTTACGGTAGGGCTGGATTGGCGGCAGCGTCGTTGAGCTGGGTTGCACTGTAGGCTGCAGACATCAGGTTTCCCGAGGCTGCATGCATCGGGAGAAATACAAATTTCCAATTTGTAACGTCGGGGTCACCAATGTAGCGGCACCAAATGTGGTGAATAAACAGTTGGTTTTTTCAGGTGTAACATGCACGTTTGGTCCACTAACATAATTGTCATTGCTGCTGTAGCTGAGCTAGGGTGTTGTCTTGAGCTCAGCTACCTGTCAACTGGGTTGATCTCAAGGTAAGATATGCTTATGTAACAGGACACTCCCCCTAACCCATGATGTCATGTGATAGCCCTCGTAACCACTGATGAGGGTTCGACCATAAGTGGTCTGTCTATCAGCTGACGCCACAAGTGTATAAAAATGTGACTCATTCATTTATCACTGCACACAAACGATTACGCACTAAATAAGAGCTGTTTGCTTTAAAACTACAGTTTAATAAATTGACTGCATAATTGTCACTAAGAGTTGAATATTACAGCTTAAAGAAATGTACAATAGGCCTCCTATGGGCCTCATTCCTTCCCATAATTTCCATGACTAAATTAATTTCTTGCAAACTTTGGGGGACAATCTTGTTAAAGTACTTTCAAAACAGTAATCAGGTGTCAAAAAAGACCTAAATAGACATTTCCAGGATTGCTGCTACATTTCCAGGATTGCTGGCTGCATTCCCCTTTCAGGTCATAACTAATGATGTACCCTCCGAGCAGAATTTATTCAATATACCTGCAAGAATTTGAGGAAGATACTGTGGATGGGTATTCTCAATAATTTGATTTGTTCATCAACATTCCTCTGTTAAAAAAATAGTTGAAGCTCAAGGACAGCTCATAAAAATCTTTGACTGAACACTTGCAGGTTGATGCAGCAATAAGTACTGAGTAAATGAAACATGACAACAAACTAATGCATCAAGGCCCTGGCACATCACAATAAAGTCATAAAAGGAAGCTGATAAATTCATATGAGAAGAGAAGATGTTTCCACTTGTGAGTAAAACTGAAACTGGGGGCCATAAATTTTAGGTAGTAACTAATAAATCTAATAAGGGTTTCAGGAGAAACTTATTTACTGGTAGAGTGGTCAGAACTTGAAACTTAATCTGAGAATGAATGGTGAGCAGGTAGATGGATGTATTTAAGAGTAACTTTAGGAAAACACATTCAGTGGAGAAAGGAATAGATTGTGTTGATAAGCTGAAATTAATTCAAAGAAAGTTCATGTGGACCTTAAATACTGGCATGGACATTGTTTGCTGGGTTTGAAGCTGTGTTCTGCATGCAGTGTTCCTTGGAGTTTTGAAGAATGTGGCTTGACCTTATTTAAACATGTAAGATCATAAGGGGGTTTGACAGAGTGAATGTTTAGATGTTTTCGCTAATGGGAATGTCATAAACAAAGGGATGTAGGTGCAAGATACCAGGCCATTCAATTGAAACTGAGTTATAGAAACATAGAAACATAGAAAATAGGTGCAGGAGGAGGCCATTCGGCCCTTCAAGCCAGCACCGCCATTCATTGTGATCATGGCTGATCGTCCGCTATCAATAATCCGTGCCTCTCTTCTCCCCATATCCCATGATTCCACTAGGCCCTAGAGCTCTATCCAACACTCTCTTAAATCCATCCAGTGATTTGGCCTCCACTGCCCACTGTGGCAGGGAATTCCATAAATTCACAACTCTCTGGGTAAAAATGTTTTTTCTCACCTCATTCTTAAATGACCTCCCCTTTATTCTAAGACTGTGGCCCCTGGTTCTGGACTCACCGAACATTGGGAACATTTTCCTGCATCTAGCTTGTCCAGTCCTTTTATAATGTTATATGTTTCTATAAGATTCCCCCTCATCCTTCTAAACTCCAGTGAATATAGGCCTAGTCTTTTCAATCTTTCCTCATATGACAGTCCCGCCTTCCCAGGGATCAGTCTTGTGAACCTACGCTGCACAGCCTCAATTACAAGGAAGTCCTTCCTCAAATTAGGAGACCAAAACTGTACACAATACTCCAGATGTGGTCTCACCAGAGCCCTATACAACAGCAGAAGAACCTCTTTACTCCTATACTGATATCCTCTTGTTATGAAGGCCAACATTCCATTAGCTTTCTTCACTGCCTGCTGTACCTGCACGTCAACTTTCAGTGACCGGTGTGCAAGGACACCCAGGTCTCGCTGTACCTCCCCCTTACCTAACCTAACCCCATTGAGATAATAATCTGCCCCCTTGTTTTTCCCACCAAAGTGGATAACCTCACATTTATCTATATTATACTGCATCTGCCACGCATCTGCCCACTCACTTAACCTGTCCAGGTCCCCCTGCAACCTCCTAACATCCTCTTCACAGTTCACACTGCCACCCAGCTTTGTGACATCCGCAAACTCGCTAGTGTTGCTCCTAATTCCCTCTTCCAAATCATTAATATATATGGTAAACAGTTGCAGCCTCAACACCGAGCCTTGAGGCACTCCACTTGCCACTGCCTGCCATTCTGAAAAGGACCCGTTCACTCCTACCCTTTGCTTCCGGTCTGCAAACCAATTTTCTATCCATGTCAACACCCTACCCCCAATACCATGTGCTCTAATTTTAGTCACCAGTCTCCCGTGCGGGACCTTATCAAAGGCTTTCTGAAAGTCTAGATACACTACATTCACTGGCACCCCTTCATCCATTTTACTTGTCACATCCTCAAAGAAATCCAGAAGATTAGTCAAGCATGATTTCCATTTCATAAATCCATGTTGACTTGGACTAATCCTTTTACTGCTATCCAAATGCCCCATTATTACCTCTTTAATAATTGACTCCAGCATCTTTCCCACCACTGAAGTCAGGCCAACTGGTCTGTAATTCCCCGTTTTCTCTCTCACTCCTTTCTTGAAAAGTGGGATAACATTAGCTATCTTCCAATCCACAGGAACTGATCCTGAATCTATTGAACATTGGAAAATGATCACCAATGAGTCCACTATTTCTAGTGCCACCTCCATGAGTACCATGGGATGCAGACCATCAGGCCCAGGGGATTTATCATCCTCCAGTCCCATTAGCCTACCCAATACTATTTCTCGACTAATGAACATTTCTTTCAGTTCTTCTACCCCGTTAGACCCTCTGTCCTCCAGTACATCTGGGAGATTGTTTGTGTCCTCCTTAGTGAAGACAGATCTGAAATACCTATTCAACTCTTCTGCCATTTCCTTGTTGCCCAAAATAATTTCACCCGTGTCTGCCTTCAAGGGACCCCATTTGACTTTGCTACTCTTTTTACCTTAACATATCTAAAGAAACTTTTACTGTCCTTCTTTATATTCCTGGCCAGCTTCCCCTCGTACTTCATCTTTTCAGCCTGTATTGCCCGTTTTGTTTCCTTCTGTTGTCCTATGAAAGTTTCCCAATCCTCTGGCTTCTGGCTACTCTTTGCTGTGTTATACATCTTTTCTTTTAGTTTTATTCTATCCCTAACTTCTCTTCTCAGCCACGATTGCCTCCCACTCCCCTTAGAATCTTTGTTCCTTTTTGAAGTGAAATGATCCTGCGACTTCCGGATTATGCCCAGAAATTCCTGCCATTGCTGTTCCACCATCATTCCTGCTCGGATCCCTTTCCAGTCTACTTTTGCCAGCTCCACTGTCATGCCTTCATAGTCCCCTTTGTTCAACTGAATCACTGCCACTTCCAATTTAACGTTCTCCTTCTCAAATTGCAAATTAAAACTAATCATATTATGATCACTACCTCCAATCGGTTCTATTACCTCGAGTTCCCTTATCATATCTGGTTCATTGGACAACACTAAATCCAGAATTGCCTTTTCTCTGCTCGGCTCCATTACAAGCTGCTCTAAGAATCCATCTCGGAGGCACTCTACAAACTCTCTTTCTTGGGGTCCTGAACCAACCTGATTTTCCCTGTCTACCTGCATATTGAAATCCCCCATCACCACAGTGGCATTACCTTTGTTACATGCCAGTTTTAACTCCTGCTGCAACTTACACCCTACATCCGGGCTACTATTTGGGGGGTCTGTAAATAACACCAATTAATGTCTTCTTGTTTTTACAATTCCTCAACTCAATCCACAGTGACTCCACCTCGTCAGTCCTTATATCTTCCCTGTCAAGGGACTGAATTCCATCCCTCACCAGCAGAGCTACCCCTCCTCCTCTGCCCACCTGTCTGTCCTTTCTATAGGATGTATAACCCTGAATATTGAGTTCCCAGGCCCGATCCTCTTGCAGCCACATCTCAGTAATCCTAACAATGTCATATCTGCCAACCTCTAACTGAGCCTCAAGCTGATCAACTTTACCTCTTATACTTCACGCATTCATATACAATACTTTTAATTCCTTACACCTCACCTTTCACATCGATCCCAATTCCACTTGGCCACACTCTCCTATCCCTTTGTGAGCTTCATTTCCCTTTAATTCTGGGGTCATTAACCATCCCTGTATTCTCTTTCCCTTTAACTACATCCTCGACTATCCCATTTGACACCCCACCCCCCTTATTCAGTTTAAAGCCACCCGTGTAGCAGTGGCAAACCGGCCTGCCAGAATGCTGTTCCCCACCTGTTAAGATGCAATCCGTCCCTTTTGTACAGTTCCACAAGAGTTGCACAACATTTTCTTCTATTGTGAATTCTCTGGAATTCTCTGCCCCGATGTGGTCTGTAGAATATATCATCAGACACCTTTAATGTGGAGACAGATAAATATTTGAACAATAGAAGAATTGAAGGCTGAGGGGAACTCACACAGAAGAAGAATTGAGGCTTGCAGAGATCAGCCATGATCATATTTAATGGCAGGGCATGCTTGACGAGCTTGGTGGCCTACTCCTGCTCCTATTTTCATGCTCTTGTGCTCTTGTAATTCTAACACATAAACGACATATATTGCAAACAACATATCCAGTTGTCCTGTGTCTGGATTTACAACACACAAGAATATCATGACATATCCACTGAACACAGTACAACACAGGAATTCTTCAGACTTCTTCAGAGTCTGAAGAAGGGTCTCGACCCGAAACGTCGCCTATCTCCTTCGCTCCTTAGATGCTGCTGCACCCGCTGAGTTTCTCCAGCTTTTTGTGTACCCACAACACAGGAATAACCCTTTGGCCACAGTGTCCATGTCTTACATAAAGCCAAATTAAATGAATCTCCTCTGCCTGCACGTAATCCCACCATTCACTGTATATTAATTTGCCTATTTAAATTCCTCTTAAAAAGCACTATTATAACTGCAAATTCAATTTCAATATATATCAAAGATAATGGCCCTGAAAATGTAAACAAAGTCTAAATCCTGGCCCAATTGCTGTGATCACCACTACCAGTAAAATTTGTGGGTTCAATGGAACAGGTATGAGTTAGAATTAGGCAGATGGTAAAGTGTTTTGACAAGTATCTGTCCAAATTTGTCTGAAAAAATAACTTCCCCCTTTCATTGTAATGAGGTGTTGGGGTAGTGGTTTTGC
Organism: Okamejei kenojei; assembly: GCA_035221665.1. Classification (NCBI taxonomy): domain Eukaryota; kingdom Metazoa; phylum Chordata; class Chondrichthyes; order Rajiformes; family Rajidae; genus Okamejei; species Okamejei kenojei. The sequence continues at coordinate 76,905,699 of CM069133.1, forward strand.
AGATCCATCTTCCCACACTCTTTAGTTAGTCTGACAAATCAGAAAATAAAATAATCTAATGGGAATCCAAATTGTTTCAGTAGCCTGTTTTCCATTAGCAGTGATTACTCATTCTCGCTCAAAGTAAACTATGCCACAACTGACCAGAAATAAAATTAATAACCAAGAATAATATCTAATAAATTAAATAATAAATAATAAATTTATAATTAAAATTATAAAACATGATTTTATCGGATGTTGGTGAGGCCACATTTAGAGTATTGTGTTCAGTTCTGGGCGCCGTGTTATAGGAAAGATCTTGTCAAGCTGGAAAGGGTACAGAGAAGAGTTACGATGTTGCCAGGACTAGAGAATCTGAGCTATAGGAAGAGGTTGATTAGGCTGGGACTCTATTCTCGGAGTGCAGGAGGATGGGGGTGATCTTGTAGAGGTGTATAAGATGATGAGAGGAAGATCGGGTAGATGCACAGAGTCTCTTGCCCAGAGCACGTGATTTGAGGACCAGAGGACATAGGATTAAAGTGAAGGGGAAAAGCTTTAATAGGAATCTGAGCGTTAATTTTTTCACGCAAAGGATGTTGGGTGTATGGAACAAGCTGCCAGATGAAGTAGTTGAGGCGGGGACTATCCCAACATTTAAAAAGCAGTCAGACAGGCACATGGATAGGACAGGTTAGGAGGGATATGGACCAAATGCTAGCTGATGGGACTAGTGTAGCTGGGACATGTTGGCCGGTGTGGGCATTGGGCCAAAGGGCCTGTTTCCACACTGTATCACTCTATGACCTCTATAAGATGTTTAAATGAAGTTTATTGTAAACTATTGACCATATCATTCTTATGATCATTTACAATAATATGATAATTACCTCTGGTAGGATTGATAAACAAATGCTTATGCTGAATTTGGTAGAAATAATAACACACCTTAAAGTTTTTACTAAGTATATGATATGTACTGTATGTAATATTGATAAGTCTTGAGTGCATTTTTTTCTTCCAGAAAAAAGTTCCACATGTGAAAGATATGTAATTTAAATACCATGCTGAGATATCTAAATATTTTGTATTAACATTAACGTCATTGACCTTATTAAAAACACCTCCAGTTATTGTAAGGTTATTTTCGTGCCTCCATGCTCATATTGGTGCTGGGACAAAGATTGCTATTGATTTACACAGATATTGCTGCGACCATAAGATATTCTTCCTCTTACTTATAATGCTCGATCTTTAGAGTGCACCTGTAAGTGATCTATTGAAGCCAAAAAGATTATACATATTTTTGGCATTTGTTAAAGAAAGACCAAATGGTTGCTTCATAAAATATAGGTCCAAATATTCAAATGATTAACATAAGCAAATTAAAGTTACATTTACCCAAAACTGGATGCTAAATCTAAAATTATGTTTTCCATTCGATACAGTACAGCTATTATATCAAAATTCTGCATCATGGTTCCCAAGTGAAAAATTGATCAATCCCCCTAATGACTTTCAAATTGATTTTCTCATCTTGATAAGTGGAACCACTTACTTTCCCTATTCTTACCTTTTGTAACTCACATTCATATTTTACCAGGCAAACTAAATAAATTACAAAACATCATAATGTGACATCAGAAATAACAAAAAAAAATGTTGTCACCAATGACTATTATTGAGATGAACCCATTTTATTTCTTCGACTTGAAATAAATTATCCTCCAGGAATGTTATCTCTATGATTGCTACACCGATCAACTCACAATGTATAAAGATTTAGAAAAATAAAGGCAAAGCCATCTTGATTAAGCAAGACTTTGCACGGCCAAGCCTTAATGTCATATTGTAACATTAAGCCTGGTGACTAATAAAACAGGTATTTTTAAGGAAGAGCACTGACTAGAAATTGCATGCTAATTGTAAATCATTAAAATTGGCATTTATGCTGACTTGTGAGAGGATATGTCAATAAAATGCCTGCAGTACCATTGGATTTTGAATTTGTACAGTAGTTACGACCGGAGAGTATGAAAATAAAGGTACCTCTTCCAATTGTCATGGTTGCTTGTTAAGCATTTATGTTAGTCTATGGCATCAAAACAGCTGTGTGTAGGAATGATAAAATTTCTGGAAAACGATAATGTTTTATAGATTATGTAGTTAAAAAGAAATGTGCCAGATCTTAATTAAATTCTGAGTGAGCTGGAAGGTCACCTTTTCAATCACTTTTAATTTATCCCTAGTTGATGATATTAAAAGCTTCATGCTGTACTTCATTATTTATTCTATGCAAATTGGAATTTATTCAATCATCTGAGAAATCTTACCCACCTATCCCCACTTTGTACCACACCAGTTCAAGTAAATCTCATCATACAGAGATAACAAAAGGCAGGGCTCAGGTACAAATGTCGAAACGCCACTAAAATCACAAGCACTTTTTTCTCTTGGAGAATCATAGCAAAGCATAAACAAGATTTAAATTGAGTGCTATGTGTGAGGTACAAATAGTATTTACAGAGATTTTGCCATAACAAGACTTCTTTACCAAAGACAAAAGATAGAAGGGACTGGTGATGGTTTATTTGGAAAAATTGGAAGGCACAGAATTATAGAGCCCTAAAAATTATAAAGCCCTAAAATGAGATAAAAAGATTGATCAAGTCTTAAAAACTGGTCAGTACTTGCATGTGAGTTAAGGATTGTGTTCTCTCTCGGGCAATAAACATTTTGATCAAGGGATAATTGAGGGCCATGCAAGGTCCATATCCGACATGATAGTAAAAGCCCCACTCACAGAAGATTTTCAGTTCATGACACCTTACATTGTGCAAAATAAATTAGTTGAGTCTGGGGTCGGAAACAGAACCTGTTTCCCATTACACAACAAATTTAGGGATGGCACAGAACACAATTCATTTAATTCCCGCAAGCCATATATGCCCCTCAAATCTTCAGTTCTGTCCCAAATTCAGATCACATAACAGAGCCTGCCAATCAAAGGGAAGGGATAGTTGTCATTTTAGGTTGAGTATCAGGACTGTGAGTGTGGAGGGAAGCGCAATAATGAAGAGGGGAGAAGGAGGGGTGAGATAGTAGGTTGTGAGTGATAGGTGGAGCCATAAGAGGAGGGATAAGTAAGGCAGAGGAAGCCCAGTGGAGGAGGAAGAGGGATTGAGTTGGGAGATAGTGGGTGTAAAAGGCGGAAACAGATAAGGAGCAAGGAAAAAGAGGAAAGAGTCAGTCATAGTCAAAGTCCATTTTATTTGTCATGATGAATCAGGCATGGGGAATGAAAGCTGGAAAGTGATGAATGGAAATGCAAGGGACTGGCAATGATATTGATATGTAGGGAAGGTAATGAATTGAATGTGTTATGGAACCAGTTAGGCAGCATTTTGATCGTCTTCAACCCAATGGTATGAATGTTGAATTTTCCAATTTCCAATTTTGGGGAATGTTGTGCTCATTTCCATCGCCTTCTGTTTCCCACACCCCATTAACCAGTTTCATTCCCCTCCTCAATCTTATGTCATTACCCTATAACCTTGCACTGTTCCACATTGCACTATCCCTTGCACTGTTCCACATTACACTATCCCCTTACATCCTACTTTTCCTTGCTTTCACTTATGATCTTCCTTTTCATCAGATACTAGCATCTGCAAACACGTGTTTTCACTAACCACCATCTGACTTCTGCCTCTACTTCCATCTCTACCCACCCCTCCCCCTCCACACCCCCCACCTCCCCTCCACTCGCCAATCAGGCTCCCAGTTCTTTTTCTCTTGGTATCCTTTTCTTTCTCTACCTTTTACGCAGCAGTCATTGTCTCCCACTCTACCCACCCCAAACTCACCCGTATCCATCTACCCATCATCTCCCTCCTCATCTGGTTCAACTCACCCAGTCCCTGTCTCACCTCTCCCTCTCACCTCTCTATATGGGCCATATCTCCTTTACCCTCTCAGTCCTGATGCAACCTCTTAACCCCAAAAGGTCATTATTGGTTTGCCTACACAGATGCTGCCTTATATACTGAGTTCCTCCAGCTGTTTGTTGTTTGCTTGAGATTGCAAAATTCACAGTCTCCTGTGTCTCCCTTACTTTATGATTAGGTTGGGTGAGATTCTAATACAGTATTTGTGCTTCGGTTTGGGACAGCTGGGCTGTGCGCTGTCTGCCCAGCTCAGTATTTTATCCTGGTAAAGAAATCTGTTTTGTATTATTGCATCATGCTCACTTCTTGATCAATATTTGATATTTCATCCTCAAATAGATCAGAGAATGCTTGAGTTTCTCACATTAATGACGATGTTTGGGTCAGGTCATGTTTGAGTGAGTATGGAAAAAGCTACCATAACTTGGACTCATTTGGTTGCAGATCAGCAGTAGTCAATTCGGGTTGGGTCCGTTTTTTAATTTTATACCTGAGCAGACCTCTATTACACACCGTACATTAACAGCACTGAGAAACACCATTTTACAAAACTATGCCCTTGAGAAGGAAGGTCAACTACCAACGGACTAAAACTTCATTTATAAAAGGATTGAGGTACGTAATGAAAATTGTTTTCACCCAAAGGCTGCTAAGGAATTCATTATCCCAAAGGATGAAGCAATTAGCAATGTTAAAAAAAAAACACTTGAAGGTCTATAAACTGTATGTTATGGAGTTTGAATTCAAAAGTGGAATAAGGTTGGATAGATCATTGTCCCAGAGACAATCAGGTATATTATTATTTTTTTACTCTAAAACTTACAGGTTTTCATCTGAGGCATTGGCTCTGTTTCTCTTTCAATCAATGCTGCTTAACTGTAAAATGTTTCAGCATTTTTAGCCCTGGCTTCAGATTTCCTTTCATTGACTTTTTTTCTGTGCTTTTAATTTCAATGATTCAATGGCCACAAGGAACATGATAAGTTTTCCAGTCTCAGAAGATCTAACCCATTGCATGCGGACTCCAGCAGCTGGAGAGCAACATAAAATAAAGTACATGACATGCAGATTTTGGTGCTGAAAGCATCCAGTACAATCCTGCAGCAGAAATTGTTGTTATTTATGCAACAGTACATTTACTGAATGTGTTCATTTCTGTGCACTTCTCATTTGTGGTTTAGGAGCTAACATGGCTCATCTTGCTTCAGCCATATTCCCTTGTGGATTCCTAATGGAAGCAAAGCAATAGTGCTTTGTTTAATATCTTTGCTTAGCAATGTTTTGCTTATTCAGGATCTCTGCAGCTTCCTTTGACCATCTGCAGAATTAACAATGCCTCCTACAGGTATATTAATCCCATCTGCAATGTTTTGGTCAACACTCCCACTCAGTCCTCATTCAAAATATTAAAAATGTTAACCTTTTGTTAAGAAATGGATAGATATTTAGATCTAGTAATTGAATTTTGTAATTAGCTACAATTAGGTAGCTAACTAATTATATGCTTTAATTTCAGGTCATCCAACTAAGATTGTTTCATATTTGTGTCAGAATGCTTCAATCTATAATAACTGAAAAATTCATTAAGTTCTCATAATTATTAAGAAAGTTATGGGCCTTTGAGTTAAGTCAATGCAAAAGCAATAGGGAACAAGATGCTAATTTCCGAGTATGAAAATGACCATAACTTTTTTTAATGCTGAAGATATGAAAGTGAATTAGGTGTCAAATTAAACTTCTTTTTATGCTTTATCTGAAGGGATAAATTGCAGACTTGATTTTTTAAATCTCAAAATGTTGTAACATTGCTACATACACCTCTATCAAATCTACTCAGCCTTTTAAGCTTCTCCAAATCTAACTTTGTAGTTTAAATCCTGTAAACCAATTTAGTAAATGAAAAATATGAAACCCTGTTATTTACTTCCAAAGACATTTTTACTCTATTTATCCTCTCTAACAAATTTAACAATCTCTTCTTAGTACCCTGTCACAGGTTTTCTTATAGAACATCTGGACCGCATTCACTGCTAAGAATTCTAGTAATGCACAGCCATTCTTTCTGAAACTCATAACAGATACTGCTGCGTTCTTATTTACCTGCAATAATTTCATAATATTAAAAAAAGTATTTTCTGTAATAAAATATTTTAAAATAATTTTGCAGTTCTTGTATTAGCTTCATTTTCTGTAACAAAAATCTCATATACTGAACGCTCTCCAAGCTACAGCACATAATATCTGAGTTCTAATCAGTTTCCGATCCCATCTCCTTTAAAAATCCACCTGGTAATTTAATTCCTTCCTAAAACTCTGTGCGAGTCCACTCACAAGTTGGCCTGAGTTAAAAATAAATCAAACTCGTGGTAATCACGTAGAATGAACGTAGCGGGAACGTCGGTGCTTGTGCATGTAACTTAGCGACTCGTAACGCTAATGGCAGGTACTTGGGAAATGTGTTAACCCGTGAAAAAATTTCAATAAGAGTCAAATATACACTTGAGGGAAAAATTTGATACTTTTAAACTCGTTGTAAAACCGCAGTAGCCCGTGAGTTGACTGTAGTGACTCGTGAGTTTATCGTATTAACTTGTGGGTACTATCTGCATGTGTATGTTGTTTTTTTGCCCATTTGAGCATGTTTTCGTTTTTTTGTCAGGCTCGGGGCAGCAGATTTGAGAGCTATAATAGGTGCAGTGCATGTGAGGCACACTTCACCCTTGACACCCAATGCACCAGGGGAGAGGGGCATTGTGAACAATTTGTGCATCTGCCCCTCATCATGCCACTCACCCACCGTCCCTGTTCTTTTGATAAAATATCGGACAGACGCCGCCATAATGAACACAGTTTTTTGTTTTTTTTAAAAATATTTTTATTAGAAGCATTGCATATTTTCTAAGGTACAACAGTACTTCAAATACAAATTAGACTTGTCACAAAAGTTGTACAGATATTACGGGATAATTTATATATGCTACTGTTTTTTATTTTTTTTTTTGGAAGGTAAGGGAGTGGATAAAAAGTAAGAGTATAAATCGATAATCAAGAAGTGGCGATTAAATAATAATGATTATATAAGAAAAAATAATAATAAAAAAGAATAAAGATAAGCAAATAAAAAAATTAAAACAATTATTATGTAATTTTTTTTTTTAATTTAAAAAAAGGGATACATCTGAACAATCAATGGAACAGTTTCCCATAACAATATCTGTAGAGACGTGTATACAGATCCCAGAATACATCTTTTCATCTAATCCTACACCAGGGTACTTATTGAGTTATGGTGCTGAGCTCAGCTACCCCTTTAAATAATCAATGAATGGAGAAAAGTTGATATTTGTTCATTAGGACAAACTTAATTCTCTCCAAATGCAACGTCTCCGACATTTCCACAGTCCACATTTTGATTGTGGGTGAAAATGTTCCCTTCCAGAATTTTAATATTAATTTTTTTCCAATTATCAAACAGTAATCAAGAAAATTTCTTTGACTTACTGTTAATATTAAGCTTGAGTCAGGAACTAATATTATTAGCTTTAGATCAGGGTCCAATTTAGTTATAAGATCTTCAGAAATGATTCCAAAAATATCAGCCCAATAACTATTATGTTTTCTGCATGTTACAAAACTATGCGTTAAGTTAGCTTCTAAATTCTGACATTTATCGCAAATAGAAGAAATGTTAGGAAAAATTCCATTTAATTTCGTTTTTGAGTAGTGTACTCTATGCAATACTTTAAATTGTACCAAAGTATGTCTGGCATTTAATGAGCACCGGTGTATACGTTGTAAACTTTCTTCCCAAGTGTCTTTCATTACAGATAGACCTATTTCATTTTCCCATATCTGTCGGTATGATTCTGTTGTTGGGACTTCCCTATCCAAAAGAGTATTATATATGCACGCTATTAATTTTTCTGTATTTGGATGCTTGTTAAGCCACTCATCCAGTAATCCTGGTTCTCTATTCTTATAATCTTGCATGTTTGACTTGATATAGTCTCTAATTTGTAAATACCTAAACAAGTTATTTGGGTGTAATCCATAGATATCTTTTAATTCTTGAAATTATAGAAATTTTCCTTTCCTGTAAAGGTGTTCTATCCTTATAATTCCTAAATGTTTCCAGTGTCTAAACCCCTTATCCAATATAGAAGGTTTAAATAAAGGATTATTCATAATAGGTAAACAGAGTGACATATTATACAAATGTAAAGTCTTAACTATTTGTTTCCAAATACGTATATTGCTATAAATTATAGGGTTTTCCCCGTAAGTTTTTTTTTTTGTACTTCACTTGGAGCAAAAAGAATCGAACTTATATCAAACGGTAAACAGTCTTCTATTTTCATCTTTAGCCAAGCTGGTTTCTGATCCATTTTGACCAGCCAAAAATTCATATTCTTAATCTGAACCGCCCAAAAATATTAAAAATTAGGTAACGCTAATCCTCCATGTATCTAGGATTTTTATAAATATGTTTTACTTATTCTGTGATTTTTATAATCCCAAATAAAGCTGTTAATAATAGAATCGATTTAAAAAAAAAAAAATTTTGGGGAGATATAAAGGGATAGCTTGAAATATAATAATTGTGGTAAGAAGACCATTTTTATAGCATTTATTCTGCCAATCATTGATATTGGTAGTGTTTTCCAGTATAAAATATTCTTCTGTAGTTTATCCAATAACTGAGGATAATTTAATTTGAATAATAGATTATAAGATATGGATACATTAATTCCTAGATATTTAAATTTATCCGTAACTATTTTAAACGGAAATTGTTTAATTTTATTCCAGTCATAGGCATAATTTCACTTTTATTCCAATTAATTCTATATCCTGAAAATGTACCGAACTTAGTTATAATGTTAAGTAAGTTAGGAATACTGATCTCCGGTTTTGTGATATATATTAAAACATCGTCTGCGTATAATGATATTTTATTTGTTGTGGTATTTGTATTGTATCCATATATTTCTGGATCTGATCTAATCTTTTCGGCTAATGGCTCGATTGCGAGAGCAAATAATAAAGGTGATAACGGGCTTGTCTACAACCCCTAGAAAGATTAAATTTAGCTGATAACATTTGATTTGTTAGTATTCTTGCTGTAGGTTTAGAGTACAAAATTTTAACCCATTTACAAAATTTATCGCCCAGTTGAAATTTCTGCATTATCTTAAATAAATAAGGCCATTCAACCTGGTCGAATGCTTTTTCCGCATCTTGTGAAATGACAGCAAATTCAATATCATTAATTCTTTTTGAATATATGATATTGATAGTCGTCTCAGGTTATAAGTGGAGTAATGTTTGGTAATAAAGCCTGTTTGATCATGATTTATTAGTTTATTAATCACTAAACTTAACCTTTGGGATAAAATTTTAGTTAATATTTTTTGATCAGTATTTAGAAGAGCAATTGCTCTATATGATCCAGGATCTTCCAGATCCGTATCTACTTTAGGAATGAGTATAATTGTATACTCATTTAGAGTTTCTGGTAACTTTCTTTGTTCGTAAGCATATTTATATATCAGTTATAAACGTGGGGAAATCAAGTCGTGAAACTTCTTATAAAATTCAGCACTTAGGCCATCAGGGCCAGCGGCTATTCCATTTTCAACGATCTGATTGATTCCTCAATGTCTTTTACTGATATTTCAGCATCTAAGTCTTTGCGTTCCTGACCTAAACCTTTGATATGACATTCATGTAGGAATGTTTCCATTCCATCCGATTGCCCCATCAGTTTGGTTGAATAAAGTTTTTGATAGTAATGCAGAAATCTGTCATTAATATCTTTTGGCAAAGTTAATATTTCACCTTGTTTTGATCTGATTTTATATATCATTTTTTCCTCATCTGATTTTCTAAGCTGGCGTGACAATATTTTTTGTGGTTTATCACCAAATTCAAAATATACTTGTTTAGTCTATTGAAAAAGTTTTATAACATGATTTGAGTATATTTTATTTAGCTTATATTTTAATATTGCAATTTTATTACGTATCGCCTTAGATGGAGATATTGCATTTTCAATATCTAATTGCTTTATTTCATTTTCTAAAGTTTGTTGCATCTTTCGGTTTTCCTTATTAAGGTATGCTTGCGCAGATATTATAGCACCACGCATAAAGGCTTTAAATGTGTCCCAAAGAAGTGACGCTGAAATTCCGGGTTTGTCATTAGTCTCAAAAAACAATTTAATCGGTTTTACCAGATAATCATAACAAGCCTTTTCATTTAAAATTTGAGGGTTGAGTCTCCATTGAGAGTGTTTATTAGTTATACCATTTAATTTTATCTTAAATGTTAATGGTACATGATCCGAAATAATATTATTATGGTATTTTGAGTCATACGTAACTGGAATTAATTTTGAGTCTATTAAAAAATAATCTATCCTTGAATAGGTTCTGAATACAGGTGAGTAAAATGAATATTCCCGACCAGAAGGGTTATCAATTCTCCAGACATCCTTAACATTTGCAGTATTAATAAAGGAATTTATAAATTCACTTGATTTAGATGTAACTTTTCTTTTAGTAGATGATCTATCTAGATAATTATCTAAAGTACAGTTTAAATCACCCCCAATTATTAGATTATGTTGCGTAGATACCGGAATAGTATTAAATATTTTCTTAAAAAACAAAGGATTATCGAAATTAGGTCCATATACCATGGGGTAGATATAGCGTGGGGTGTCAGATCCAAGGTGATCAACCCAATTAATACCCCAACTCCCTTTTTGTTGATTGTTCTTAAAATCAAGCAAACCTTTCCTCTCAGCGATCCCACATTGAACAATTCATATTTGATTGGCGAGTTTCAAATGCTTTACGTTTTATGCCACTTGCTTAATAAGAATAATTCGCACAGAAGGAATTGCTGGGCAGGAACGAGGTATGATGAGTATAAATGAGATTTGGAGTAAAAGTCACTCTGGACTTCATCCATCCAGGGCAAGTGGGTTATCAATAAAAGAGAAAAAAATGCAGGAGTAATTCAGTAGGTCAAGGCTGCATCTTTTAATAATACAGACAAGCAATGTTTTAGGTCAGGACCCCACTATAGCCTGAAGAAGGGACTCGTCCCAAAACACTGTCTGTCATGTTCTCCACAGATGCTGCATGACCGTTGAGTTACTACAGCACTTAATGTCTTCTGTTGTAAACCAATGTCTTTCTTGTGTCTACTTTGTGTCTTTTTTTACAAAACAGTCCCACGTATCTAGATTTTACTGCTGCACTGTGAAACCTCATCAAGATATGCCTACTTTGAAGAAGTTATCCTCCTCTCTCTGAGGGAGTTCTGTCAGACCCTCTCTCACCTCTCCACCTTTGTGATTCCTTTTGCTCTCCTGCTCTTCAATCATTTCGAAAGCAGACTAACTACCAAGGCCACGTGTGTGTCCTCAGCACCGGTGCAGCCATCTTGTGTTTCATGGCTTCCAGCTCCATTTCCAATCCTTCCATTTCAGGCTCAACCAGGATCTCAAGTATCTACTCTCTGTCCAACACTTCTCACTCCATGCCCTGTGTTCTATGCCAATACCTTTTGGCTTGTGCTCAGTCTCTCCCACAGCTCTGGGCCTCATCCACACAGACCTACAAAGGGCTTCAACAACACTTCATCCTAGCCAGATACATGCTTTAAACAGTCTGACCCAAAACATCACCCATTCCATCTCTCCATAGATGCTGTCTGTCCCACTGAGTTACTCCAGCTTTTTATGTCTATCTACGTGCTTTAGCTCAACATTTCCTCACCGACCTGATCTCCACTAAGGGTCACGATTGAATCTGCAGATATGTCCCATCCATTTTCTCCATGGATGTATATATTCTCCAGAGATGCAGTCTGACCTGCCGAGTCACTCCATCCCTTTGTGTCATTTTTGGTAACCAGCTTCTGCAGTTCTTTCTATCACAATCTGGGTTACTGATCAAACTGGCAGTCATTCCCCACCCAGAAACATTTTCTCTCATTGCCATTATCAGTGCTAAAATACAACCTTACTTTATTTCTAAATGTTAACATGCGGATGGTATCATCAGTTCTTGTCCATTCACATACTTACCTAACCACTTACAATACTTTTTCTGAAATTTCTGAATGCTCACTGCTAATTTAAAGTTTCACTTTACTGGAATGATTTATCGCCTGGAAGATGCTTTTACTATGGCCAGGTATATCTGTTCAAATGCAGCAACCTTCATGACTTACTTGCTATCTGTCTTTTTCCAATACCTCATGTTAATCTTTAGAATTAATCTCAGCATTGTACTTGAAATCAGACAACATTGTGAGATCTTTATGTCATATGTAATGTAAGAATGTATTGACTCTGGAAACCTTTTTTCTTCTACAGTGGTGAAATCCTCAACCGATTCAAATCTCCCATAATGAAGATTTTACCAGTGCTAAATTATTTATTTCTGCAGATCCTCGCCGATGAAACTAATTTACTATTACATCCTCCTTTGTTTGTAGCACAAAGCTAAACATGCCATGACTAGATTTATTAACGATATACATTTTACTTGCTTGAGTGACCTACTTGATGAACTGCAATATTATTCTGGGTATGGCTGAGTGTCTCGCCTTTTTACATTTCTTCCAGTGTTAGGGTTTTCAAGTGAATCATACAATGAAATAAGGGCAAAACTGTCAGAACAACAGATGATATAAACAAGAGCTCTGAAACACTGGGCCAAAATTCCTACAAAAAAATAATGTAGCTGAAGTGTAATTCAGACTGCAGTAGATTATTGAGGAAATTCTATTATGTGGAACTTGTCCCTGCCAAATCTACACAATCTACTAAACCTATGCTTATAACCATAGTGTCAGGCTATTCAAAACAATAATTTATATGAATTTTCCAAAATTATATCAGCTTCCATGTATTTTGGATCTATACTTAAAACGTTATATCGTCATTGATTCATATGTACAGCACAGTAAAGGGCAATTCGGCCCACAATGTCCATATCAATCAAGTATTGCCCATCTACAATAATTCCATTGAACAGCATTAGATCAGATTGTACATAACTCCACTACCTTCTCTGGCTGCAAATTCCAGATAACAACCTCTGCCTGTGTAAAATAATTCCCTCTCAAATTCCATTTAAAATACCTTCCTCTCCTAACCCTATTATTTTTTCACATTTTCCTACATTTTCTGTAATTCCCCTTGACTGCTGGGAAACCTTTAATGTACCCACAGCAAAGTGATTACCCCGCTCTTATTTCTAAATTATATTCATACAGCTACTGTGATATTCACTTTAATCGGTAGTTAGGCCCCCACTCTGTTACAACTGAAATCTTTATACACTGGAACTAAAAACTACTGGTTTTGCCCTTCCTCGAACATTCCATACTTACAATAAGATCATACTTCCAAGTGTCAATTTCTGCTCTCAGCTCATTTCCCTTCCCGGTGAAATTCTTTGCATTAAAATATAGTTGAGTCTCCCAGTCCTCCCATGCTTCCTAACACGACTGTGTATGCTTCACCCAGTGGACTTGCTTCATTTCTCCTCCACATATTTTTCTCAACCTGTTGTACTGCTACTATGCTTCCCAATCCCTTCCACATTAGTTTAAACCCTTTCGAGTAGTGTGAGCAAATCTTCCTGCAAAAAAAATGGATTCCCTTCTAATTTAGACATAATCTTCATGCACGGGTGCATTCAATCCAGAAGCTAACCCATTCCAAATACCTAAACACCTCCCTCCTGCATCCTCACTTTAGCCGTCTGCTCATCTGTCCTGTACTATTTCCACCTCGCCAGCCCATGGCAGGGGGAGTACTGGTGAGATTATGACCCAAGAAATCCTGATTTTTAACATTCTGCCAAACTCCCCAAACTCTTTTTACATAACTGGCAACAGAATGCAAGGATCTATATTTAAGTTAATCAGTAACTGCTTGAAATTTTCTCATTGGAACTTAAAATTAGCTCCAGCATTTTTCTAACATCTGAATAATTTTCATTAACAATGATAGTTTGATGGATTCAAATGTTAATTTAATACAACGTAAGTTTTGTGCATTACTCCTGATTGTTTATGCTGATTTCCATAGACTTTTATGTTACAGCAGAAACAACTAAGATAATTAATTAGGCACAGAAAAATCTGTGTAAATGTTGGCACAACTCTTTGGATATCCAATATCAGGAAATTTCAGAAAGCCTTCTGAACAAAATAAAATGATTACAAATTACTTATTGGAAATGAAATAGCCAAAATTACAAATTCTTCATTACTTCTACCTATGTGAGACCAAAAATACTACTTCTAAGAGTAATTGGGTTGTATCATGGAGGATTTTAACTTTCTTATAATTGAGTTATAAGAATGGGGAATATTTAACTTTGTTGGAATTACATAGATGCAAAAGGGATTGACGGGACAGAATTTGTTAAATGCGTTCAAGAATGTTTTTTGAGACAATGTGTAGAGAGTCCTACAAAAGATTGGCAGTACTCAATCTTACCTCAGGAAATGAAACTGTCTAGGTGATGAAATGTCATCGGACATCATTTTGAGAACAGTGATTATAATTTTGTAAGCTTCATTAATTTTGGAAAGAGATAAGATTAGTCTTCAAATGAAGGTCTTGATTTGAGGAAAGATTGATTTCACTAGTGTTGGTGAGGTAAAAGTGAAAGAGTAAAACAGCAATTGACAATTGAAAGTCTTTATAAGAGAGTTAGTAAAACCCCTGTCTCACGGTGCGAGTTGGCCCACGAGTGACCCCGCGTTTTCACTCGTGGTGATCACGTACGATGAACGTAGCGGCAACGTCGGAACTCGCGCGATCAACTTGTCCACTCGTGGCGCTAACAGCAGGTGCACCCGAAACTTGATAACTCGTCCAAAAAAATCAAACATGTTTGATTTTTTCCACAAATCAAATTCACTGTTCAAGTGTAAAATTGAAACATTTAAACTCGTAGTATTAACGTTGGGCCCGTGCGTTGACCTTATTAACTCGTGAGTTTAACGTGTTAACCCGTGGGCATTCAGATTCAGATTCAGATTCAGATTCCTTTATTGTCATTCAGACCTTTCGGTCTGAACGAAATTTCGTTACCTTGCAGTCATAACATGTAATAAATTAAAACAAAACACACAATAAACACATAATTTAACATCCACCACAGTGAGTTCACCAAGCACCTCCTCACTGTGGTGGAAGGCAAAAGTCTTAAGGTCTTTGTCATTTTCCCCTACTTGTTCCCCCTCTGTACTGAGGCAATCCAGGCCTTCGATGTCATCGTCCACCAGGCCCGCGGCCGAGCCTCCGAAGCCAGGCCGCCACCGCCGCCGCCGCCAGAACGCCGGAACACCACCACAGCTCCCAGTCAGGATCGACCACGGGAACGCTGGAGCCGCCGGAGCACTGAAGCCGGGCCGCCGCTGGAGCACCTGCTGGAGAGCCGCTGGAGAGCCGCTGGAGCACCCGCTGGAGAGCCGCTGGAGAGCCGCTGGAGCCGCCGGAGCGCCGAAGCCGGGCCGCTGCTGGAGCACCGCTGGAGAGCCGCCGGAGAGCCGCCGGAGCCGCCGGAGCGCCAATGCCGGGCCGCTGCTGGAGCACCGCTGGAGAGCCGCCGGATCGCCGAAGCCGGGCCGCCGCCGGGACACCCGCTGGAGAGCCGCCGGAGCCGCCGGAGCGCCGAAGACGGGCCGCCGCCGGGACACCCGCTGGAGAGCCGCCGGAGCCGCCGGAGCGCCGAAGCCGGGCCGCTGCTGGAACACCCACCGGAGCCGCCGGAGCGCCGAAGCCGGGCCGCTGCTGGAACACCCGCTGGAGCCGCCGGAGCGCCAATGCCGGGCCGCTGCTGGAACACCCGCCGGAGCCGCCGGAGCGCCAATGCCGGGCCGCTGCTGGAACACCCGCTGGAGCCGCCGGAGCGCCAATGCCGGGCCGCTGCTGGAACACCCGCTGGAGAGCCGCCGGAGCGCCAATGCCGGGCCGCTGCTGGAACACCCGCTGGAGCCGCCGGAGCGCCAATGCCGGGCCGCTGCTGGAACACCCGCTGGAGCAACTGCTGGAGCGCCGAAGCCGGGCCGCCGCCGCCGCTGGAACACCGGAGCTCCGAACGCTCGCCACAGCTCCGAGGCCACCAGCTCCGCCATTAGGCCTCAGCACAGACGGAGATGGTGACGGGGGACACGACAAGAAAAGGTCGCATCCCCCCGAAGGGAGAGACTAAAACCTTGTTTCTCCCACCCTCCCCCCCCCCCCCCCCCACACAAACACAGCCTAATAAACCAAAAATTCCAACTAAAAACAGACACAAAGGACAAAAAAAAAAAAAAAAAAAAAAGAAAAAAACAGACGGACTGCAGGTGAGCCGCAGCTGCCACGCAGCGCCGCCACTTCCGGAATTGTCCGGAAACCCGTGGGTTTCCGGACAACCGTGGGCATTCTGAACTCGGCATTAATTAGGGGAATTTAAAGACCGCTTTCCGTTTTCCAACGCATGGTTTTAAACACTTTCCACCTGTTAATTTTTCAACATTATTCATCACGATTGTCCCCCTTTGTTGATATAAGACACATATTTTATCGTTTCAATCAACAGAGCATTTGGAATAACATGACAATGTCATGCAGATTTGTATTTGAAGTCATTTTGTGAAGGGATTTCCTGGATATTTATCACGTCTGTGATTTTATTTTTCTTGTTTTCCTTGGTGTTGCGGTCGAAGAGATCCCAGTGCCCCCCTGTGACCTGAAGACAATTGGTGCCCGTGAATTAGCATGGTAATCTCATTCTGATAGATACGATAAGCAAAGTTATTACCCCAAATGTAGACTGGGCATTGGTGAGTCACTGTGCTTGGAATCAATTACTAAATTACCCTGAGCTTTTAGTGGACATTAACAGAAAAAAAAATTGCTATCGACCTCAGATGCAGAGATAAAAATCTGCGATCATTAAATCTCTCAGTACTAAACACAAACTGATTCATAAAGAAACTGTACAAATATAATGGAATTTAATTTTCAACGGATCCGTTGTCAACATTTCATCTATTCACCCACCGTTTTACCATCCCCGTGCTCTGACATGCTTTTCAATGCTTTAGAATTGAATCGGAGTTGGATGTTACATCCCTTTATCACTAAGATAAAGACATTAAGGTTCAAATGGCCGTGCCTTTCAATTTAAAATGTACAAACTGTGACACGGCACGGTACTGACACCAGTCTTCGAAATCAGGAAACAAAGCAAATCAGTGAAAGGAGGGCTTCCTTATACAACTGAATATATGTAGCATTGTACTATTAAGTAGGAACAGTATGATTAACTACCACTGGAAACACACCCGCCCAACTAGTGCGGGTAAGGGCGTCTTCCACAGTGCTGTAAATGGCTCAGAGTATTAGACTATGCACAGACTCTCAGGAGGAAATCAATTCAAGACTTCAAATATAACTGCAAGTTTCTTTCTAAAGGCATGTAGAAAAGGAGTGTTATCTCTCCTGTATTTTATTTTAATATAATTACGCAGAATGCACGTCTCCTAATCGTACAATCCTGCAGATTTTAGAAGTTCTTTTTGGGAGTGTCATATTAACACACTACTTAGCATACACCATTTTTCTTTTGGTCAAATTACTAATATCAAATTCACTTTTCGTGTGGGGTGGTGCTAGTGTCGCTGGTCGGCGCGGACTTGGTGGGCCGAAGGGCCCGTTAGAAACACTGTGTCACTTTTCAGGAGAAGTTGACAGCTCAAGAGTACGTCAGGAGACGTTGTCAGCTCAAGAGTAAACAGGAGACGAACTTGGTTAACTCTGGAGACGAACTTGGAACATCGCAGTAAACGGCAAAATACCATACCCGTGGGAACTCGGTTCAAACACTTGAACATCAACTTGGGATCTCGTGCACAACCACGAGTCTGTCACTCGGGGTACCTCGTGGGTCAACTCGCACAGTGAGACAGGGCCATTAGAGTTTGCAGCCAGCATGGTAAGGATGAGTGACAAAGATGGCAAGATGGAACCTTTAATGGCAAAGACTATTGGAGATTTGATGAGGGAAAAAAAGGAAGCAGACTGCAGGTGTTGGCAACTGGGATTGAATGATTTTCTGAAGGAATATGCAGGAAATGTTAGAAAGAAATTAGGAGAATTAAAAGGTGCCATGATATTTCCTTGGAAAATAAAGGTAAGGAGAATCCCAAGCCATTGCATATCAGGAGCAAGTGAATAGTCAAGAAAACAGTGGGTCCAAAGGGATGAATTATGTTGAGCCAGGCAAGATTTTAAATGAATATTTCTCATCTGTATTCACCATGGAGAAGGACATGGAAGATAATGCGTTCAGGGAAGGAAAATGGAGCATATCCTTAGTAAGAGGGGGAGGTGTTAAATGTCATAGAACACATAAAGGTTAATAAATCACCAAGCCCGCTTGAGATCTATCCTAAAGCTAGACACAAAATGCCAGAGTAACACAGGCAGACTCTGGGTAGAAGGAATGGGTGACGTTTCGGGTTGAGACCCTTCTTCAAACATCCTAGATTGCTATGAGAAGCAAGGAAGGGGATAGCTGGGCCCTCGGAAGAGTCGTTGCATTTCATTAGCCTGTGAACTTTATATTAGTGAGAGAGAAAATGCTGGAGTAAATCTTGAGGAATAGGCTTTATTTGCATTTGGAGAAGCTGGGGCTGTCAGCATGTTTTGAATGGGAAATTGTGTCTCTCTCATATTCAATCTTTTTGAAACATTAATTAAGAAGATTGATGAAGGAAGGATAGAAGACTTAGTGTTATGGACGTTACTAAGACAGTTGACAAGGTCACGCATTGCAGGCTGGTCCAGATTATTCAGGCACATGGGATCCAAGATGAGATAGCTCATTGGTTTCAAAATTGGTTTGGTGATAGTAGAGGATGGTGGTGCCAGGATGCTTTTCTGTTTAACACCTGTTGTACTGTAGAGACGGGTGATGCGACCCATGATGTTCGTCCTAATATTAATAATGTACATGAATATAAGAATGTTTGTGGATTACATAAAAATTGGTGATGTGATATAACGTTAGCCTGGTTGTTGCTACAGCAGGATGTGGATCAGGTGCAAAGTTTAGCAGATGAAATTTTACCCTGACAAATGTGAGATGACGCATGTTTGTAAATGTTTGTCAAATAGAGCTAGGGCATATAGTGTGAATAGTAAGGTGCTAAGGAATGCCAATGAATAATGGGAACATGTTTCAAGTCCATAGTTCCCTGAAAGCAGCAGCAGCGAAGAAGGCATAAGGCATGTCTGCTTTCATTGGTCGTAATATGGGATATAATGCTGGGATATTAAGATGTAACTTTATAAAACATGTTAGAAGACACTTAGAGTATTGATTTAGCAGTTCAGGTCACCATGTTAAAAAGAGTGCATGGGAGGTATGCCAAGATGTTGCCTGGAATTGAAGACATTAGATATGAAGCATCAAATAGGTTTGACATTTTCCCTGGTGAGAAGGATATTGGGGGCTGACCTGATAGAGGTCTTTAAAATGCCAAGAATTCTAAGAATTGGGTAAATAGTCAGAATCCTTTGCCCATGATCGGCGTGTCAAAAATAAGAGACCATTGATTCAAGGTTAGAGGAAGGAATTTTCAAAGGAATTTGAAGGGAAAGTATTTTAACACTTAGATCAATCGATCTTTGGAACTTGCTGCCAGAGGAAGTGGTGGAGTCAGATACAATCTTTACAGCTAAGAAATATTAAGGACGGCATTGAAATAGGCAAAGTATAGGAGGATATAGGGCTAATGTGGGCAAATGAAATTATTGTAAATTAGACAGTTGTGGTGGACTGAGGGTTTGTTTCTGTGCTTTCTAATGCCATTACTCTACATATAATGTGAAACAGTTGACCAAAAAATATTTCCAATTATGGTCAATATCAGGGTATATCTATATCAATGAAATTGATCTCAGCAAGCAAAAGAACAAGTTTATATCCCCTGGATTATCTCTGTCCTGTTGATATGCCTTAAAATAAAATCAAAGCTACTTATCTCACATAATGATGCAACAGTCAATTATTTAACCAATCAAAATAGATATGTTTATGAAAAGTGAACAAGTTGCAGATGATGGCAATCTGAAAAGACTTAGCAAGTCGGGTAACATCTGCGAAGGGAGAAACTGAGTTAAGTATCCAGATTGTAGCCATTTTATCAAAAAGACAATCAATCAGAGATGTTGCCTGAGCTCTTGAGTGTTGCCATCATTCTTTGATTTTATTTTAAACTGTTTTTTTCTTGACGTTGACTTCAGGCACTGCAATAGAAGCGTTGCTAATTCAGTATCCAACTGGGCTCCAGATTTCCACTCCAAACTTGTAATGTGAATAATAACCACACAACATTCATTGACAAATGTACACAATTCCAATATTGTAAGCCACCGCAAATCCCTATCACCAGTAGCCTGGGATTTAGATGATGCTTCAGACTAGGTATTTTGAAAAAGCAGCATGGACTGAGCTATAGCTTTCCATGATTGCTTCTCATCCTTAGTGCCCAGATACGTTAACAGGTTTAAATAAAGGTTTTGATTTTATATAACTCATAAAGAAGAATGCACAATAGAATAATTCATATCAGAACAATAGAAAAGAATGAGCGGACCAATTTATTTACAATGGTGTGCAAAATATAACCCAAGATATTTTGAATCCATGCATCAGATTTATTTTGTGGTGATCGACTGTATACTTGACACTGTATTCAAAGAGAATAATTATTTGCAAAGAGCTGGAATTCCGTTTTCGGAATTCAGCTCAAAATCTATTCATCGCAAATCCGAATGCCTAAAAGGAACATGTCCTTCAGGACAAAGCAGAACATTTACAATGAGTATCATTTTAAACACTCCTGAAAAGCAAATTAATATATGTGAATATTGCATGTTACAAAATATTTGTCATTTTGTTTGGAATTGTTATTCATTCATACAATAAAATACTCATAATTACTGGAATCGGATATACTCAATTTATTCCCTCCCCCTTGTTTCGTTAAAATATCAAAACTTTCTGGATCATAAACCATATGCTATTATTTTAACTCCCTTTCTCTCATTTCCTGCAAATTCTATGTCTTGAGGGAATACAATGATTTGATTGTTAACATTCCTCTCAGATTCAACTGATAGCTTTTGCACAAGCAAGTAACTACCAAGTTAATACATTAGCTAAATGGACTAAAAGAACTCTTTGTCAGTGACACCCAATGTTCATCTTCATATTAATGGGCATGATGCCTTACATGCATGACATTCTGCTGTGCCCTTTGCAGTTGAGCACCATGGCAAACCAAGAGGTGTTTAATGGACAACAAGGACTAATCTCTGACGACATGGTAGATTACTTCATTGAGAAACCTATGCACAAAGCAGCAAAACAAAAATATTTGGTCACAGAAACATAGAAAAATAAGTGCAGGAGTAGGTCATTCAGCCCTTTGAGCCAGCACTGTCATTCAATATGATTATGGCTGATCATCTAAAATTAGTATCCCATTCCTGCATTGTCTCCATATCCCCTGATTCTTTTAGCCCTAAGAGCTAACTCTAACTCTTTCTTGAAAACATCCAGAGAGTTTGCCTCACTGCCTTCTGTGGCAGAGAATTCCACAGATTCTCAACTCTGTGGGTGAATATTTTTTCTCATCTCAGTCCTAAATGGCCTGCCCTTATTTTTAAACTGTGACCTCTGCTTCTGGACTCCCCTATCACCAGGAAAATGTTCCTGCATCTAGCCTGTACAATCCTTCAAGAAGTTTATATGTTTCTATAAGATCCCCTCTCACCACATTAATCGCCAGAAGATCTATTTTATATAAATGGAAAGACTCCAACCCTCCGACCACACTCCAGTGGTATTCTGAAACAATATCATGTTTAAGTTTAGAAAAAATTAGGAGTGACATTGTTCAACCCTTAATTTTAAATTTAATAAGACTTGGGGAAATGTATTGAACACTTTCATTCAATATAAATTGCTCCCTCTTTATCCGTTATAAAAACGATTTCATTTCTCTATGGTGGAACGGACGTGACGTCATACAGACTTAAATTGTTGAAACTTTTAGTTCAGATTTTGTTTTGCTTTGGTTAGTTTTTATTTACTTATTTTATTTTTAGCTTTATTTTATTTATTTTTTTTAAATTTAATTGAATTTTATTTATTTTTTTAGTTTGGGGGGGTTCTGCTTTTTCCTTTTTTCTTTTTCTTTTTGTCTTTTTATTTTTGTGTTTTTTTCTAAATTTATGTTTTCTTTTCAAGATTTAACTATATTTGCATAGAGACTGGGAAGTCTATACTCAATGTGTATTTTGACATTGGTCTCATATCAGTTTATATCTGTTATTAATGTCATCCTCATCCCTATGTATCAATATCATTGTTATGTTATCACTATTTTTTTCTTGCACTGTTTTTTTTTAATGTTTTATTTTTGTATTCTTTGGAAAAAAAAACAATAAAAAGATTTTAAAAGAAAAAAACATCCTTCTAAATTCCAGCGAATAGAAGCCCAGTCGACCCATTCTTTCATAATATGTCAGTCCAGCGTTTCCGGGAATTAACCTGGTGAACCTACACTGCACTCCCTCAATAGCAATATTGTCCTTCCTCTAATTAGGAGACCAAAATTGCACATAGTACTCCAGGTGCAGTCTCACCAGGGCCCTGTACAACTGCTGTCGGACCTCTTTGCTCTTAAACTCAAATTATCTCGCAATGAAGGCCAATATGCAATTAGCTTTCTATAAAATATTATGGAGCCAATAGCTGGCATGTTGAAACAATCTTTCCTGTGCCTGGACTACTCTGCAGGATCCCTGAACTACAGTCTATAATACCTGTATAATCTCATGGTACCCTGATACATATGTCACCACCTTGCTATAATTACACTTCAGTCCTCAACACAAGCCTTATGGCAAACAGAAGGTTGGGATGTCGTCAAGGAGCAGAAGAAGGAAGAGCAGAGGTGAATAAAAGAGTAAGGAGATGAAGGAAAGAGATGAGGAAGAGAGAAGGCAATCAAGAGTCAGAGAGCACTACAGCATGGAAACATGCCCTTCATTCCAACCTGTACATGTCAACCAAGATTCCCCATCAATGCTAATCCCATGTACCTGTATTTTGCCCATATCTCTCTCAACCTTTCATGGACATTTACTTGTCCAAATGAATTTGGAATATTGGTACAGTATCTTCCTCAATTACCCTCTGGCAACTCGCCCCAGGTTCTCACCACCCTCTGTGTGAAAATGTGGTCTCACAGGTTTCTGTTACATTTTTCCTCTCCAATTTTAAACCTATGTCCTCTGACCCTTGATTCCTCCACTCTGGGTAAAAGGACTATGCATTCATCCTGTCTACCCTCTCCCCCCCCCACCACCCCCACCGACCCATCCCATGATTTTGTGCACCTTTATAATATCACCTCTTAGCTTCCAATGCTCAAAGGAATTAGCCTGTGTTCCAAGGAACTTCCTGTGCTTCAAGGAACTAGCCTGCCCAACCTGTCCCTTTAGCTCAACTCCCGAGTCATGGCAACATCTAGGCAAATTCTTTTTTGCATGAGCTCATTATGACGAGTTCACCTGACCTTCGAACCAGTCAATTAAACATTATTTCTCCATTTAGCCTACTCTACTTTTGTATTACTACAGAATATTACAGCATCTATTTAACCATATTGCAAACGTAAAGGTCAATAACCATATAACAATTACAGCATGGAAACAGGCCATCTCGGCCCTTCTAGTCCATGCCGAACACTTACTCTCACCTAGTCCCATCTACCTGCACTCAGACCATAACACTCCATTCCTTTCCCGTCCATATACCTATCCAATTTATCTTTAAATTATAAATTTGAACCTGCCTCCACCACTTCCACTGGAAGCTCATTCCACACAGCTACCACTCTCTGAGTAAAGAAGTTCCCCCTCATGTTACCCCTAAACTTCTGTCCCTTAATTCCCAAATCAAAAGTCAATATAAAGAAAGCATTCCAAACGAAATCTGAACAGCAATACATTTCCAAAATTCTATTGAAATATTAATTCATTTCCCTTGCCTAATCTTAATGTGGCTTGTCTTCCAAATGTTCCAAGTAATGCTACCCTAGCAGTTGCGGAGATGGCCTTGGCGGACAACTTTGAACAACTGACTCTCAAATACTAGTTTCAGTACGTCCAACTTGTTGACAGACAACAAAACGGGAGCTGTTGTGCATAAACCATCAAGCATTTCATTGTGCTTCCACATCAATCTCTTTCTCATGAAATGGAGCAAATTAATTAAAGATGCTGGAAATCAGAAGCAATTGCTTTGGATTGCTGAGAGAGGAAAGCATGATGTAACTGCTGGTGAAAGGCTGTTGGAGGTGGCTGTAATTTTGGAAAATTGTCTTTTGCATGTGAATTGTGGTAGATTGGAAAGTGAGAATAAGGAAATTGTATTCACATTCTGGCTGGAAGGAGGGAGAGAGTGAAAGCATAAGTGCAAGAAACAGAGGAGACATGGTTGAGAGCCCTGTCAACTATAATACAGGCAAAGCTAGGATTAAAGAAAAATGACGACATCTTAAATTGGTGTGGAAAATCTCATCTGCTCACTCCTCTCCATTCTGCATGGGCAACCCTGAGTTTTCAGTCAGAGACCTGTCACTGTAATCCAATGACTCTGAATTCTTTACCTTCTGCCTTCTCTGTTGCTCCAATGATGACCAACAAAATCTCAAAGAACAGATTCAGCTGGGTACATTGCATTCTTGGGTCATACATATTGAATTTAACATTTTTTTATGTAACCATCCTTTTTATCATTCCACCAGTATAGCTGAACCATTTTGTTTCAGTTTGCTTATTTTTTCCTTGCTTCTTTCCCCAAATGTCAATGTTTAAAGTAGTTACTAGCTTGGTGATTTTGGTCTGCATCCCATTATAGATATTCCCTATGTTCTCTTCACTCCTCTCTGAAATTAATCAGGCTTGTTTTCCCACTTTTCCCATTGTGACGAAGGTTTCTTGACATGGAATATTACATTTCTTTCTCTTCTCGCTGATGTTATTTGAGGGAGAATGCTACAAAAATATTTTTGTTTGGTTCTTTGGTATGATCCATCATCAAGGATCTCATTTGTATAATGTACTGCAGAACTTGCACATCTTCTCTGGAACTCTGTGATCCATCACCATTTGTTCCTTCTCCATGCTCCATTTCTATAAGGTCATGAATTTATATTTTCATCAAATGTCACCTGTGACTATCTTCAGCGGTGAACCCTTTATCCTTGCACGAGAGAGGGGCTTCTGTCAATGAAAATCATGCAATGTGTTTGGGCTGGTGAGCTGGTTGAATTGCTGGATATTTGTGCAAGCTGAAAAATGAAGGCCCTATCCCACTTTCCCGAGTTACTCATGAACTCTCCCGAGTTTTCCCCTTGATTCGAACTCGGGGAATGTCGGTAGCGAGCTCGTAGGATGCCGTAGGAGTCCTTAGATGTTTCGTAGCGGCTCGTAATGCCAGCCGTAGGAACTCGGGGCATCAGGTAAGTCAGGACGTTTATTCAACATCTTGAAAAATGTCCACGAGTTAAAACAATAGCCCCAAGTATCTACAAATGACTATTACCGTTATTCTTCGAGTTCGAATCAAGGGGAAAACTCGGGAGAGTGAGTGAGTAACTCGGGAAAGTGGGACAGGGCCTTTAGGTTTTCAGTACTGCTCAATTATGACTGGCAGGAATGAGTTCCAATTGACAGTGTTGCTGGGTAAATGATGAGGTGGTGAAAGGTTTAAGTTTAGGTTTAGTATTGTCATGTGTACTGAGATGCAGTGAAGTGCTTTGTTTTGCATTCTATTCAATCAAAAACAGATAACACTATCTATATTACTAAAAATAAAGTCTTGACCACTTACTGTTTTTCAGTTTCATGGTTTTTGAACAAATGCTGCCACTTACGGCTGTGATTTTTGGCCATCTTACTCAGTTCCCCTCCGCTGCGCAGGAGAAGAGGATTTTTCCCATCGATTAAAAATAAAAGAGTTAATGATGTTTAAAAAATGTTGACATTCTCTATGTTGCCCCTGCTGGTGGGAGGGGGGAGGAACTATAAAACCCAGAAGTGTTGTGCCTCACTCAGTCTATACAAGATGGAGGAAGCGAGAGGGTCACGTCTCTCTGAGCTGTGAATAACACTGAACACACGTCTACTCAACTGTGAGTGCCTTTAATGTGGTTTGAAAATGAAAATGTGGTCGCTTTGAAATGCTGCACTGCAAATGGTTGTTGGTGGTGGTAACTGCTTTGAAATGCTGGACTGCAAATGGTTGTTGGTGGTGGTAACTGCTTTGAAATACTGCTTTGCAAATGGTTTCTTGGTGGTAGTAACTGCTTTGAAATTCTGCACTGCAAATGATTTGTTGGTGGTGGTAACTGCTTTGAAATGCTGTACTGCAAATGGTTTGTTAGTGGTGGTAACTGCTTTGAAATGCTGCACTGCATTTCTTGACAACTTCCTGTTTGCACTATATATTGATTTTTGATAAAACGTTACCATCTTACTCAATCCCCCTCTGCTCATCAGGTGCAGAGGATTCTTCCCATCAATAAAAAATAAAATTGTTATATGTGTTTAAAAAAATGTTGAGAATCTATCTCCTGTCAATCACGCCATGAAAGCCACACCCTTCTGGTGGGAGTGGGGAGGGATTATAAAATCCAGAAGTGTGGGTGTGGCTCAGTCTCTGCAAGATGGGGGAGGGAGAGGTCACAATTGTCTGAGCGGTGAATCAACTGAACACACTGAATGTCAACTGAGCTGTGAGTGTGGTTCTATGGTGGTTTCACCCTGCTTGAAATGGCATGAAACTGCATTTGAATGTGGTGGTCTTGCACCCTGCATGAAATGGTATGAAACTGCATTAGAATTTGGTGGCCTTGTACCCTGCTTGAAATGGAATGAAACTGCATTAGAATTTGGTGGCCTTGTACCCTGCTTGAAATGGAATTTCAAGGAATATCCGTGAGTCAACTGCTCGCCCACCAGCCATGAGTGAGCTGCCAGCACATCAGGCTTGAGTGACTGAGCTGTCACCCCAAGAATCCATTTGGCCCACAATGTCCATACTAGCCCTCTGGAAACCAGTCCCTTTAGCCCACAATACCCATACTAGCGTTCCAGAAATCCCCACCCCCCCCCCCCCCCACCCCCTCACCCCACTGGTCACCTATATTGGAATTGGTAGAGAGGTGGAATATTGCATTGGGGGACCAGCCCTCCCATGTGAACATGGGACCCGACGGGTCCCACTTAAGTCTTGTATATTAACACAATCTTTACACTTTAGACTTTAGGGATACAGCATGGAAACAGATCCTTCAGCCCGCCAATTCCTTACTGACCAGCAATCGCCCCTTACACTAGCACTATCTCACACACTAGGGACAATTTACAATTTTACCAAAGCCAATTAACCTCCAAACCTACAGTATATGTCTTTGGAGCGTGGGAGGAAACCAGAGCACCTGAAGTAAACCCTCGCAGTCACATGGAGAACATACAAACTCCGTACAGACAGCACCCATAGTAATCGGGATCGAATCCAGGTTTCTGGTGATGTGAGGCAGCAATTCTACCGCTGCACGTCAAAACAATGGGAAAAAATGGCACTGTACTGTGGCCTCAAGAATGTGTGCTCAGTCCCCTGCTCAATTAACTCGATATTCATGACCATGGAGCCAGACACATTTCCATTTATTAATTTGCCCATTACACCACCGTTGTTGGACGAATTATGGGAAATGATGATTCAGAGCACAGAAAGGAGATCCATCATCTGACTGAATGTGCCCGCACAACAAGCTTGCTCTCGATGTCAGATTGTTGACTTTAGAAAAGTTGTCCACCTGACCCACTGTCTTCAACAATGGGTCAGGTGGACAAAGCCAACAAATTTCAAATTCCTAGGCATGCATACCTCTGAAGTCTGTCCTGGACCGCGCACATTGTTGCAATCATAGAAAAAGCCATTCATTACCACTACTTTCTCAGAAGTTTGAGGAGATTTGGTATGTCGACGAATACTCCAGAACTTTGGCATGTTTACAGTGGACAGCATATTGACTGGTTGCACAATGGCCACTTGCTGATCTCCCAACCATCGAAGGAACCTATTGCCTCAACAAGGAACTCAGCATCATCAAGGACTGGCCATACTCTTATTTCATTCCAGCCATTGTGAAGGGCTCAAGGAAGGAGTGTTCACATTGCGACCCTGTTTTCACCAATCTTTCCACCACCACGCAAAAGAAGCACAAGAAGCGCAAGACAGACACCATTGTATGCAGATATCGAGAAATGTGTTCAGCTCTGGCTGAGCAACTTCTAATCTTGTGTGTGGGCTCGATTAGAAGAAGAAGAACTTTAAATCTGTGACGTCAAGGTTCAGGGCAGCTTCTTCCCAACACCTATCAGGTGATCGAGTTTGGATTTTACTGCAAACTCCCACTAAAATCCAAACTATAAACTGTCTCTTTTTGCATTCGGGATTCCAGTCTTTTTTAGTTTTGCGCTACGTTGTTTTATTTGTTGAGCTATTTTTTTTTGTTTTTTTATCATGTAGTTATTGAGTACTGTGTTTAAAATCCTGTTATGCTGCTGCAAGTAAGAATTTCATTGTTCCATTTTGGTACATATGACAACTAAACACACGACTCGACTCTTGACACGCCAAACTCAAGTATAATAGGTAGAGTGAAGGGTTGATACAGAGAGCAGGCGGTGTGATTAGTGGTATTGTTGGTGCGATGGGACATTTGAAGTTGCCCATGTTTATATTGATTGCATGTGCATTGCTGTATTCTGGTGCCCAGTGGCTTGGGTTGTGGTATTTATTTCCCATTCTGACTTTCCTTGGGCAGTTTATCTTCAGGACCCAAATTAGACACAAAATGCTGGAGCAACTCAGCATCACAGACAGCATCTCTGGAGAGAAGGAATTGGTGGAGTTTTGGGTCGAGACCCTTCTTCAGACTGAGTCAGGGGAGAGGGAGACTGGAGATATGGAAGGGTAATGTGTGAAAACGACTGATCAAAGCAGATAATGCTCAAGGAAATATAGAATGGTTGGCTGAGGGAAAGGTGACAACGAGGCATACAATCAGTAAAATTAATCAGGCGGAGAACTAGGGTGGGGGTGGAACGGAGCGAGAAGGAAAGCAAGGGTTACTTGAAATTAGAGAATTCAATATTCATATCACTGGGTTGTAAGCCCATCAAAATATGACATGCTGTTGTTCAGGACCTCCTGGTGCTCGGTGGATAGATGACATATTTCAAATTGTTATATGGTTATTTCCTTCTTTCCACCTACAACACCAAAGAGAGTGCAGGAAATAAAATTGTGCCTTTCTTCTATGACTCCAAGATCAGACTGCGTAGCCTGGCAGGACTTGCTGCAGCCCAACATGCCTCCCCTTTTAGAGGAAAGGCTGATTTAAAGTGGTGCAAATATTAGATTTGCTGTGCTAACCTGCCCTGACATTATCCACTTGCTGTAGCAGCAATCACTCAACAGCACTGACTAGGAGCAGCAATAATGTGAATTTGCAAGTAGCCTGCAGTTAGCAGCCTACTTACATCACTGTAAAATGCTGTATTTCCTGGGCCTTATTGCAAGGGATGCAGATTACCCCTCCCCATTGTTTATTTACTTGGTGGAAATACATACTAATATATCTTGAGTAAATAGTCACACTGTGGAATAACTAATATGTTGCACCTTGAGAACATTTATACACTTGTAGAGGAAGCAATTTATCTATGGAACAACATTGAAGTTTTCAAGAACATTTTTGGTTGTTATTTTGTGTACTACCGTAACCATGTTAAAAAAAATAGAGGGGTGCTTCTGATTTCATTGATGATCAAACGGGTCTCCTCCGATATAAACGAAAATTAGATATATAATATTAATCAAAGTAAATGATGGTTTATTTTTTTGGAAATCTCTGTCTCGTAATATGAATTACATGAATTGAAAATGTTTTAATGACACTTTAGGTGAACTTCTTTTGTTTTGTTCAAATGTAAACATACAAAGACTTGATAACGCCTATAGATAGAACAAGACTATGAATTGATGGAACACTTGTAACCAAAATATATAAAACACATTCCTCAACAGTGAAAATAATATGTATGCATTGTTATTCCTGTGATCTGATGCAGAAGTTTTAAAATATGCTGCCAAAACTCTGAATTTACTCTTTGTGCATTTTAAAGTAAAATCATCTACTTGCTATGGTGCACCAAATCACTGTGCAAAGCCAGCTCAGGCAGATAAGAAAGCCTCCTCTCTTTCGAATCTCAAAGGATAAAAGTAATATGTGCCAAGTAGTCCTATCCTAATTCCTCATAGACTTCAATTCACAACACAATATTAAAACAATACATGAACTGGCACAATTATATTTCAGTTTGAATAAAGGCAGATTGTGTGAGGGAGGACCTTGGTAGTTCTACTCCATTTTGAATCATTGCTAAAACCGACCCATAATGTCTCATGCTGATACTGAATGTTAAAAGTAGGGAAAATATATTCAATATCTTTTGCCACTAATCTATTCACCTTTAAGTTCAAATGTTTATACACGTTAATGTTAAATGCACACACAAGCAAAATGGTAACAATAGTACCAATCGATTTAGACCTGAAGCCTGAACCATAGAGGGAGGCTGGGCAGACAAGGACTTTATTCCTTAGAATGCCAGAGGAGAAGGCTAATCTTATAGAGATGTATAAGATCATGAAGGGAATAGAAAGGGTTAATGTACTGTACACAATCTTTTACGTAGAGTAGGGGAATCAAGAATCAGACATAGGTTTAAGGTAAGAAGGAAAAGATTTCATAGAAACCCGAGAGGCAATCTTTTCACACAGAGGACAGTGGGTTTTCACACAGAGGGTAGTGTGTATTAGAAATGAGTTGACAGAGGAGATAGTTGAGGCAGGTACTTTTACAAAATGTAAAAGACATTTGGATGGGCACAAGGGTAGGAAAGGTTTGGGGGGATATGGGCCAAATTAGGGCAGGGGGACCAGTTTAGTTTAGTTTAGTTTATTATTGTCACATGTACCAAGTGAAAAGCTCCTGTTTGCTTTCTATCCAGTCAAAGAAAAGATTATACATTAATAAAATCAAGACTAGTGTAGATGGGTCATCTTGGTAGGCATGGACAAGTTGGGCCGAAGGACCTGTTTCCATACTGTATGACTATGATATCTAATTTCCATTGTTTCACTGAATATCTGTGGAACTGACAGCCTCAACATTTGCTGTTAGATAGCCCCTGAGTTTGGTGAGTGGACAATCATAAAAAATCACAATGTCTATAGATCATACAGTTGTAGAAATAGTTAGTGCAATGGGTCCAGCAGTAAAGATGATTTGGTCTGTTTAAATGCATATGGTCTCTCTCAGCTTAGTGACTCAAAGAATGCCACAAGGAATTTGTCTTGTGAACTTGTTTTTTACTTCCAATTTTTTTTCAAGACTTGTTCCAAAGAATAATTGGAGAGATATCCTGCATGTTGAAAGGACAGCATCAAAATGGCGAGATGGTGCAGGCGAATTGAACATGTGTTATGTTAGCTATTGAGGGAGGTGGGAGATTGCAACCTTCACGTGGTCTGCCCTGTTTCGACAAATGCAATCAACCCGGCGTGCACCATCAAATAAGATCAAATAGAACAAGTTGTCCGACAACTTTAGGCTGTGCATGGCATACGCAAAAAGATGAAGAAGCTATTGAGGGAGTGCAGCATAGGCTTACAAGGTTCATTCCTGGGAGGGCGGGACTCTCATATGCTCAGAGAATGGAGCAACTGGGCTTGTACACTCTGGAGTTTAGAAGGATGAGAGGGTATATCATTGAAACATATAAGATTGTTAAGGGTTTGGACACACTAGAGGCAGGAAACATGTTCCCGATGTCCAGAACCAGGGGCCACAGTTTAAGAATAAGGAGTAAGCCATTTAGAACAGTGATGAGGAAACACTTTTTCTCACAGAAAATGGTGAGTCTGTGGAATTCTCTGCCTCAGAGGGCGGTGGAGGCAGGTTCTCTGGATGCTTTCAAGAGAGAGCTCGATAGGGCTCTTACAAATAGTGGAGTCAGGGGATATGGGGAGAAGGTAGGAACGGGGTACTAATTGGGGATGATCAGCCATGATCACATTGAATGGAGGTGCTGGCTCGAAGGGCCGAATGGCCTACTCCTATTGCCTATTGTCTATTGTTAGATCAGATTCATCGAGGATTTCCCAATATGTGACAGAATGATGATCATAAAAGCAGGAACCAGGACAGAGATGTCAAGTTCATAATTTCACCAGAAATTCAACAATTTCATAGAAATAAATTATCCAGTTAGTAACAGCACAGGCCAACTCTGTTGTAAGGTCATCCATAAGTAACATTCGTTCAACATCTCCCTCTTCACAGCCGTTGTCTGAGTTGCCAGGTATTTTGTTTCAGAATTCCAGCAACTATAACATCATGCAGATGACAGTTCCAGCATTTCCCCCTCCAACTCTCCAGTTACCTCTCTCTCTCATCTATTAAGTAGAAGGCCCTGAAAGCATTGTGTCATCTGAACAACTCTCATTTCCACCCATACATTCCTGTACTCTCTCCAGCCCTCTTCCATTCTCTTAGTTCATCTTCCACACTCTCAGTTTCTCCCTTTTCCTCTATACCTGACCTGCTGAGTTTTTCAAGCACTTCCCACCTTGAAGCATTCAAGCATATTTTTTGCGGGTAAGTTGCAAGTGGTACATACAATTGGATGTTCTAGAGTCAGGTACACAATACTTGATGCTGGTAATGACAAGAAAGGGCAAAGGTTGGAGCATTTTCACTTCTGCACACCCTAACTCAATACAGCCCACATGCTGACCCTATCAGCTTGGCTACTGGATTGTCCAGAAACTTGAGTCACAGTGTAAACTCGATCAGAATTCTAGTGATGCCTTCCACCATAGCAAGAATTTCCTGGGAGGCCACCAATACTAAGAGTAAAGAGAATGTATTTTGTTGGTTCACATGCCTAATCAAAGGTGTTTTATCATTAATGTTTTAGTATTATTAGTTTTGTGTTTTCTGAGTCATTCGTAACTGTTACTGCATGTCATGTTGTTACTTGTGGGCAGAGCACCAAGGCAAATTCCTTGTATGTGAATACTTGGCCAATAAACTTACTTACTTAACCATTACTGAATTCTTTGAGAATCGCCTTTCCAGAATCGCTAAAAGTTGCCTCAAAGAATCTTGGTTGCCCACAACAACAAGCTTTGTCAGATAGTACCTAGGCTTTGTAGGAAGGTACCTATCCACCACACTAAGTCTTCATGGCCTATATATAGAACATATAATGGCTGCTGTGTTTACCATCTTTAAAATACACTATAGTTACTTATTCGGCTTAAGTCTGCACCTTCTTTTAACATGAAGGACGAGGACATCAGGGCAGCAGAACACCACCTCCTGCATGTTCCCCTCCCAGCTGTGCACCATTTTCATGTAGAAATACATTGTGCCTTCATCATTGTTAGGTCTAAACCCTGGGAATCTGTCCCCATCAGTAGTTGGGAAGTACATTCTTCGAATGTACTCCAATTGTTCAAGAAGGCACATGACCAGGCAGGGAGGAGAGAGGTTCGGACTATGTGCAAACAAATGAGAGTACTTTAAACTGGCATCATGGTTGGTGCTGACACGTCTGTTCCTATATGGTGCTGTTCTATGTTCTATGTTAAGGTAATTTCCTGAGAACTTCTCAATAAGGGGTGGGTAATAAATATTGGATTTCCCATCAATGCTCTGATTCTGAAAAATGAATTAAATGAAAAATTAAGTGGAAAATAAAATGAACATGCTTCATACTTTGCCACTATGTGTTATATTACAATTTTAATTTTTGATACGTCCACTCAGCAAACATTCATGGCTGCCAATTAGTCATGCACAGCACTCAAAGATTTAACATATTCAGGTTTGGGCATTTCTTAGGCAATGTTCCTTCTTCTTCTCCAAAAGCTTACTTACCCTTTTGTTGAATATTCTCCACTCCATGAACTTACTAATTTTGACCCCCATCCTGCATCTTCTGCCATACTTGTCGGTCCCACGACCTATTCAAAGTCAGCAAATTTTTCCCCCAGTATTCACAAATGATGTTTGATCCTCTTTCATTCCTCAGAGTCTCAGACCAGCTGTTACAATCGTCTCTATCACCATTTCATTTCTGTGAGAGAATTAACCCATGTAATACCGGCTCGGATAAAGGTTCTTCGACTTAAAACATTCACTCTGTTTCTCTATCCATACATGTGGCCATGTCTGCTGAATATTTTCAGCATTTGCTGTTTTCTTTGTATAAAACTTTCAGAATCTGCAGTCTGTTTTTAGAGTGCCACAGTGGTAGAGTTGCTGCTTCACAGTGCCGGAGACCCAGGTTCAATCCTGACCTAGAGTGCTGTCTGTACGGAGTTTGCATTCTCCCTGTGATGGCATGGATTTTCTTTGGGTGTTTCGTTTTCCTCCCACATTCAAAAGATGTGCAGGTTTATAGGTTAATTGGCTTCGGGAAATCGCCCCTAGTGTGTAGGATATGAAACTGGCATAACTTATAACCAGTGTACGGGTGATCGATAGTCAGCATGGACCCGGTGGGCAGAAGGGCCTGTTTCCACATTGTATCTCGAAACTAAAGTAAACTTAACTACTACCAGGTTAACATCATCCCTGGCATTAGTCATATGCTCTTTAGTGACAGATTGTAGTACCTTGAAGTCTCTCAGATGCTCATGATTCTCTGTTAATGTCCCTATATATTAGATTCACTTGTCCCAAATGTATTTTCAGATCATCCATTCCCACCACGAGCTCTGTCGTTTTTCCCTAATGCTCTTGACATCATTGCCTTTGCTTAAATCTTGAAATATTCTAAGCTCCTGCATTTGTTTTTTATGCTAACGGCTTTGAGGTTCTGCACCCCACTTATCACCGTGTATACCAGGGTCAATAGTTGTTACTCCTAGGAATGGATAATAAGAACTTGCTTAGCCTGCTACATTTTATAAAAATGAATAAAAATAAAATGTCCATTCTTCTGCCCTGCTTCTATTCCCCAAATGCCAAAGTGGCAAAGCCTACTCCTGGTAAATTCATCCTCTGTGTTCACTCTAAGCACTACACATTGTACGGAATCCTTGTTCGCCTCTCCACATACATACCTGGCATATACTGGTTTCCAGTGTGAAGGAGCATGAGCGGGTGTCTCACAAATTGTACGAGTTCATCCTGCAGAGAACGCCCTTTTGGCTTGGTTTGCTGGCCTTTGACCTTAAAAGTATCCAAGTGTAAAAGAGAGGAAAGCAATTTATAAAACAAAACAGGGATAATAAAACAAACAGAAATATACACTGGAAAAGGTGTAAATGAGCTAAAAAACTGCACAGAAAAACACCACAAAAGGAAAAAAAATTGGGATAGCAAAATTGGATTTGTCAAGACATTCCTAAATGGGATCATACATAAGACCTCCATAAGACTATAGATAGACACAAAATGCTGCAGTAACAGGCATCATCTGTGGATAGAAGGAATGGGTGATGTTTCGGGTTGAGACCCTTCTGCAGTTTGTCAGGGGATACGGAGATGAAGAAGTGTAAGATGTGATAACGAGACAAAGGGGATGGAAATCAAGGGAAATGTAGACTAGATCATTGTTAGCTAGGAGAAGGTAACAACAAAGCAAACAGAGATAAAATGTAATCGAGGTCAGTCAGACTGGTCGGAGAACTGGAAAAGGGGGAGGGATGGAGAGCGAGGGGAAGCAAGGGTTACTTGAAGTGAGAAAAGTTAATATTCATACCGCTGGGGTGTTAGCTGCCCAAGCAAAATATGAGGTGTTGTTCCTCCAATTTGCGCTGGGCCTCACTCTGACAATGGAGGAGGCCCAGGACAGAAAGGTCATTGTGGGAAAGGGAAGGGGAGTTTGTTTAGCAACCGGGAGATCAGGTCGGTTTTGGCAGACTGAGCGGAGGTGTTCCACGAAATGATTGCCGAGCTTGCGCTTAGTCTTGCCGCTATATAAGAGTCCACACATGGAACAGTACAAACAGTAGATGAGGTTGGAGTGAAGCTCTGTCTCACCTGAAAAAACTGGACGATGTTGAGGTGGGAGGTATAGGGGCAGGAATTGCATCTCCTGCGGTTGCAGGGGAAAGTACCTGGGGAGGGGGTGGTTGGTTGGGAAGGGACAAGTTGCCAAGGAGTTGCGGAGGAAAGACTCTCTGCAGAAAGTGGAAAGGATGGAGATGGGAAGATGTGGCTATTGATGTGATGGGATGCCGTTGGAGGTGGCGAAAATGTCGGAGGAGATGGGAAGATGTGGCTAGTGATGCGATCCCGTTGGAGGTGGCGAAAATGTCTGAGGATTATGTGCTGTATGCGACAGCTGGTGGGATGAAAGGTGAGGACTAGGGGGACTCTGTCCCTGTTGCGACTGGGGGGAGGGGGATCAAGAGTGGAGCTGCAGGATATTGAAGAAACCCTCATGAGGGCCTCATCTATGATGGAAGATAGGAATCCTTGTTCCCTAAAGAATGAGGACCTCAGATGTCCTGGTGTGGAGCAGATGCGTAGTCAGAGGAATTGGGTGTATGAGATAGAGTCTTAACAGGAAGCAGGGTGGGAAGAAGTGTCGTCTAATTAGCGGTGGGAGTCAGTAGGTTTTTAATTGATGTCAGTCGATATTCGAGATAGCTGCGGGGAAAAAAGACTAAAATTATAAGAAATGACTAATGTTCTTGTTGCTCTTTTACTATTTGATTTGCCTTTGTCAGAAAAATCAGTCTGCTGGAAAAGTTTCTAACAATGGTCAGTCATAACCTCCAAGCATCTTTGGTGCAATCCCACTAAAGGGAACCCGATTGTTACAGAGAAAAATATAATTGCTTCTGAATGTAATAAATTATTGTGCATTATAATGTATAATTATCAAGCAACTTACAGTGGGAAACAGTTATTTCTGGTTGCACGCATTGCTTCTGTGTTCCTAAGATGGACCATGTGGTGGCTACACCTAACACTTTATATGTTTGGTGATCATTGTTTAGTTTAGTTTAGTTTATTTTCACCTGTGCAGTGAAAAGCTTTAGTTGTGTGCTAACCAGTCAGTGGAAAGACAATACATAATTACAATTCAGCCATTCAGTGTACAGATACATGATGAAGGGAATAACATGAATAAGATAAAACCAGTAAAATCCAATCAAAGAAAGGTGGGCACACAAAAAGCTGGAGAAACTCAGCGGGTGCAGCAGCATCTAAGGAGCGAAGGAGATAGGCGACGTTTCGGGTCGAGACCCTTCTTCAGACTGGTCAGGGATCAGGGAAACGAGAGATATAGACGGTGATGTGGAGAGATAAGGAACAATGAGTGAAAGATATGCAAAAAAGTATCGGTGATAAAGGGAACAAGCCATTGTAAGCTGTTTGTGGTGTGAAAATGAGAAGCTGGTGCGACTAGGGTGGGGGAGAGATAGAGATAGAGGGAATGCCAGGGCCCGAGGGCTGAGGGAGAGGTGGGAAGGGGAGGAGACAGCAAGGGTTAACAGAATTGAGAAAATTCAATATTCAAGCCCAAAGGAATATTGAATTTTCTCAATTCTGTTACCCCTTGCTGTCTCCTCCCCTTCCCACCTCTCCCTCAGCCCTCGGGCCCTGGCATTCCCTCTATCTCTATCTCTCCCCCACCCTAGTCGCACCAGCTTCTCATTTTCACACCACAAACGGCTTACAATGGCTTGTTCCCTTTATCACCGATACTTTTTTGCATATCTTTCACTCATTGTTCCTTATCTCTCCACATCACCGTCTATATCTCTCGTTTCCCTGATCCCTGACCAGTCTGAAGAAGGGTCTCGACCCGAAACGTCGCCTATCTCCTTCGCTCCTTAGATGCTGCTGCACCCGCTGAGTTTCTCCAGCTTTTTGTGTACCCTCGATTCTCCAGCATCTGCAGTCCTTCTTTAAAAAATCAAAGAAAGGTGGGCTATGTGATAGCTTGGACATGTTATTGTTTGCTTGGGAAGGATTATATGTGGGAAGTATTTTACTTCGGAGTCACGTGAGTGACTTCGTGAAAACCCCGCCAGCACGCATGTGCAGGCATCCACTAGCCGTGAGAGGACCCCATTCAGCATCTCATCATCTCCAGCCAGAAGCGTGAGTGATTGCCCAGCTGCTGTGTTTGAAGACGACCCGGGACAGCCAATGACCGCTGAGCCAGAGCATGAGGAGGATATGCTGGAAGTGGTGAGTAAGTTTGCCGCTACCACCCAGACAGGTGAACCTCTGCACCACAAATTGGCGGGCACCATTGATTACCTGACTACACACCAACTTCAGAGTCAGGTTCTCAATGATACCTTGGAGAAAATAAAACCGCCCGAGAACTGCATCAACCTCAGTGTGCCCTTGGTTAATGCCCAGATCTGGGGACACTTGAGTACGGCCACCAGGATGCAGGATGTCCGCCTCCAGCGTATCTTAAAGGTTCTCTCCACGGACATAACGGCATTTGCTAGGACCCTGGACGGGGATAATGTGTCCAGTGAACAGCAAGATGCACTGGCACTCCTATGCAACGCCCAATACGAAATAAACTGCCTGCGTAAGAGCTCCATAAAGCCCACACTCAACCCCAAATTCGCGGGGTTGTGTCGACCATCAACCGCTCAACCGCCGCAACAGTTATTCAGAGACCTGTCCAAACAGGTGAAGGAGTTGGACGAGGAGGCCAAAACAGCGGGCCTCATGAAACCTCCGTCAACCAGAATTCACCCATATCACCGGCAACAGCCTAATACAACTTGGAAACCACGGCTGCCGGATAGGGCACAAAGACCCTACCTACCTCCATCGCATCAAACACAACGACCTTTTTTAGGGCAAGGTCAACAGCGGCCTGCATGGAAAATGCGGCCGCCGCCCCGTCAACCTCCACAACGTCAACCCAAAACACCGTACGTACGGAACCGCCATTAACCATGGAGGTAAGGGGGTCTGGTTCTTCTCACGCCGTAGTATCTTCTCCCACACGAATAGGTGGGCGATTACGGGGTTTCTTGGACATATGGAAAACTGTCACCACAGATGAGTTAATTTTACAAAGTGTTCAAGGATATGTTATAGAATTTATTGGAGGTATAAATCCCCTACTCAACATTCGCCTCATATGAAGTTTTCTCTATCCCAAAAAGAGGTAGAGGCAGGACATGCTGAAATTATACGGCTAGCAGAAAAAGGGGTAATTGGCAAAACCGAGCATGAACCTGTTGAGTTTGTGTCTAATATTTTCACCAGAATTAAAAAAGATGGGGATTGTCGGATTATAATAGACTTAACTGAGTTGAACACTTTTGTACAATATACCCATTTCAAAATGGATATTTTAGAAACAGCTAGGCAGATGCTTTACCCAGGGTACTTTATGGCATGCATCGATTTGAAAGATGCATACATTGCTGAGGCTCACAGGAAATTTCTGAAGTTTGTCTGGAAGGGTCAATTATGCGAGTACAAGGCATTACCCAATGGAATCACCACAGCCCCTAGGCTGTTTACCAAATTGGTAAAACCTATATTGGCTCTTCTCCGCCGACAAAATTATATGGTAATGGCATAATTGGATGATATTCTTATAGTAGGTCAGACCCTCCAATTGGCAATTCAAGGTGTGGCTGCAACCAAGGCTCTGTTCGAGAAGTTGGGGTTTGTAATCCATCCAGACAAATCAAAATTGCATCCAGTACGGGTTATGGATTATTTGGGGTTCACTCTAGACACCAAATTAATGAAGATTACCATCCCAACTAATAAAGCTACTGCTATAATAGAAGAGTGCCACAATCTTGCTTGCGCCAGGGTACCTACTATTCGGCAAACAGCAAAAGTTATAGGCAAATTGGTAGCTACATTCCCAGCTGCACGATTCGGACTGCTACACTACCGAAATTTACAAAGATCAAAAATCACTGCATTAAAAACAAATGCTGGGCACTTTGATCGGCCAATTCGGTTACCACAGGAAGCCAGAAACGAGCTACAATGGTGGGTTGACAATATTAGAGAGTGTCATAGACCCATCATAGTAAGCAACCCAGATATTGTGCTACAAACTGACGCAAGTGCACACGGCTGGGGAGCCACTGATACGATGTCCAGTTGTGGTGGCAGATGGAACTCTCATGAGTCTACCTTCTTGGAGTCACATGGGATAAATTATATAGAAATGCTGGGGGCATTTCATGGATTGCGGGCTTACTGTACTAATTCACGGGATTTACATGTCCGCCTTCAAATAGATAATACTACAGTGGTGGCTTACATCAATCATATGGGTGGTATCAGGTCGCTATCTTGTGATGAATTGGCTAATACAATTTGGCACTGGTGCATTGAAAGAAATATTTGGATTACTGCGACCTATTTGCCTGGGAAGCTTAATACAGTGGCGGACACCAGGTCACGAGTTTTCAATGACAACATCGAGTGGATGTTGAACCCCCAAATTTTTGGAGATATTATAGCTCATTTTGGGACACCAGATATTTACCTATTTGCGTCCCGGCTGAACCATCAGATACCAACGTATGTGTCATGGGAACCAGACCCTGGGGCATTTTCTATCCATTGGGGGAAATGGTTTTGCTACGCTTTTCCCCCATTTTGCCTCATCAGTCGGGTATTGCAGAAAATCAAATTAGATTCTGCAACTGGCGTATTGATCATCCCCGACTGGCCTACACAACCATGGTACCCGATGGTCGTTAAAATTTTAAAACAACCATGGATGGCGATTGGGAAACACCCCAAATTGATTACTCACCCCATTACGGGGGTTAGTCATCCTTGCCATGGTCATTTAAACTTGTTGGCCTGCAGGTTTTGAAAAGACCACTCATTCGGGCAGGCATCTCTTCACGAGCCATAGACCTTATCGCCGCATCATGCCGAGAGTCAACTCGGAAACAGTACCTCACCCAGATCAGAAAATGGGAGGCATTCTGTGCCCGGACCAACAAGTCTTCAAACTCAGCAACAATACCAGATGTCCTGGAGTTTCTAGCGGGCCTCCATTTCGATGCTGGCCTCAGCTACAGTGCCATTAACAGCGCCAGGAGTGCGCTGTCCTCATACCTGGATATAGGTATCAGCTCCAACCACCTGGTGTCTAAACTAATGAGGGGAGTGTTCAACACCAATCCTCCACGACCCAGATATACAGTAACATGGGGATCGTGCTGACCCTACTTAGGAGCTGGGATCCAATGGATGAGCTACCACTGAAACAGCTCACCCTCAAGGTGGTGATGCTGATGGCACTGACTACAGCCCAACGAGTTCAGACGTTACAAAAACTGCGACTGGACAGCATGGTGGCCACCCCTGGTCAAATCAATTTCTTTGTCAAAGAATTATTAAAACAGCACAGGCCAGGGGCGCATGGGTTGCAGTTGGAATTTCGGGCGTACCCTGTAGATGCCACTCTCTGCATAGTCACCCTTCTCCACCACTACATCCGAGTTACTGGAGTTATCAGGATGAAGGAACAGGAGCTCCTCATCAGTCATAAACCTTCGCATCATCGGGTGACTACACAGACTATCGCCAGGTGGCTCAGGGTGGTGCTGGATGCAGCAGGAGTTGCTACTGACATCTTTAAGTCTCATTCCACCAGGGCTGCATCCACAACAGCGGCGAGGGCCATGGAGGTGCCCATGGACCACATTCTTGCCACTGCGGGCTGGGCCAGTGAAGAAACCTTTCAACGGTTCTATAACAAGCCACTGGTCGCCCCTGCGACATTCGCAGTAGCTATCCTGGGAACTGCTCAGTGAATGTCTGTCCCCGAATTAGGGGTTATTTGTTGTTTATTTGATTAATAAATTGTGTTTATTTTTCAGCCAGTTTCGACTGAATTCCATTAACAGCCTTCCTCCATCAGAATGGCGGCAGTGTGATAAGCATGGACATTGTCCAGGGTGTGAAATCACAGAGCTTTGAAATCTTCACGAAGTCACTCGTGTGACTCCGAAGTAAAATAGTAAGATTAAACGAGAACTTACCAAGTTTGAAGGTTGATCTGTATTTTACGAGGAGTCTTGGTGAGGGATTTCGTGCCCACCGCTCCCACCCTCTATCATAAGGTCAACCAGGAAGTTCTAAGTTTTTCATCTTACTATTTTTTAGTCATGATTTGTTTTCTGTGATTCCACACCGCTGCTTTGAAGGATGCCACGCATGCGTGCTGGCGGGGTCTTCACGAAATCCCTCACCGCGACTCCTCGTAAAATACAGATCAACCTTCAAACTTGGTAAGTTCTCGTTTAATCTTACTATTATATTTTACTTTATGGCGGCCATTGT
Organism: Okamejei kenojei; assembly: GCA_035221665.1. NCBI lineage: Eukaryota > Metazoa > Chordata > Chondrichthyes > Rajiformes > Rajidae > Okamejei > Okamejei kenojei. The sequence continues at coordinate 76,948,214 of CM069133.1, forward strand.
GTTATATATGAAGATCATTTGGTTTGATTGGATGAAGTGTTCATTCCACCATTAATGATGGTGTGAAAGGACCATGCCTCATTCATTTTCACATAGTTGAGGAGAACCCAACAACTGGTCAAGAAAAATAGTGCAAAGCCTTGATGCCCTTACTTTACTCTTATCAGCTCACATATCCAGCAACTTGAAGGCCAATGTTTTGTTAATGTTAAAACATAACCAGTCTTACTAATAGAGCATGTTATGATATCCTGCTCCAGGCAACAGTGGGCCAATATCGCCAAGGAGGCAATAATTATATTCAGGAGACAGAGGGAACTGCAGATGCTGGAATCTTGAGTAAAACTGAAAGTGCTGGGGAAACTCAGAGAGTCAGGCAGCATATCTGGAGGACATGGATAGGTGTCTGAAGAATGGCCCCAATCTGAAACATTGCCTATCCATGCCCACCAGGGATGCTGCCTGACCTGTTGAGTTACTCCAGTACTCAAATAATTGTATTTAATTAATTTAATTCTCTATTGCATTTGTACTTGTGTAGCGGCGCCTGCTAGCGCACGCATATATCGAACCTGGCGTTCGGAAGCCGTGGTCACGTGACTCGGGAGGGGCTGCTTGTTTCGCGCGGTTTTTCACTTGTGCGCGTTAGTTCAGTGCTGACCACCGTTGTGGGCAGACGTGTCTGAAGAACCTGTATACTGGATATCGAACTTTTGAAGAAAGATCTGTTTCAAACTCCAGTAGTAGTTTCTCAGACCACTAAAATGGTGACCCCCGCCATTTTCGTTATTTCCTGGAGGGGCGCGCTTTCACCGCATTCACCGACCACAAGCCGCTAACATTCGCTTTGACCAAGGTGTCTGACCCTTGGTCTGCCAGACAGCAACGACACCTCACCTAATTCACGTCTGATATTCGGCATGTGGCAGGGAAGCTGAATGTTGTGCCTGACGCGTTGTCCCGTCCAGCGCTGCCCGAAGTCTCAGCGCTCAGCCTAGGCGTTGATTATGAGGAGCTGGCCGCTGCCCAACAAGCAGATGCCGGTATGGAGGTTTACCACAATGCTGAATCAGGCCATGTGGCACCTCCGGCGTCCAAGTTCTTTGTGATATCTCCACGGGCAAAGCCCGTCCCATTTTTCCGGTCGCTTAGCGACGTCGGATTTTAATCACCGTCCACAGCCTAGCGCACCCGTCCATTCGCGCCACCTCTGCCTTAGTCGCAGCGAAGTTTGTCTGGCACGGGTTAAGGAAGCAGGTCGCTGCATGGGGTTCGGTCCTGCATCCCATGCCAGACCTCCAAAGTGCAGAGACAAGTACACCCACTGGTCCAGCATTTCGCCGTCCCGTACATACATGTCGACCTAGTAGGTCCCATGCCCTGTTCGCGTGGGGCTGCCCACTTACTGACCATCGTGGACAGGTTTACCAGGTGGGCAGAGGCAATTCCGTTAACGGATACTGTTAACGGAATTGGATCGCTCATTTCAGGGTCCCCTCAGATATTACTACCGATCATGGGGCCCAGTTCACATCCTCCCTGTGGTGTGGTATGGCGCAGCTGTATGGCACGAAGCTGCATCAGTCTACTGCTTATCACCCAGAGTCCAACGGGTTGGTTGAGCGTTTCCACAGGCACCTCAAATCGGCATTAAAAGCTCGACTCACCGGCCCTGATTGGGTCGACCAGTTACCTTGGGTCCTCCTAGGCATGAGAACAACACCAAAGGAGGACCTCAAAGCCTCCTCGGCCGAGTTGGTTGATGGCTCAGTTTTGAGAGTTCCTGGGAATTTCTTGCCTACCCCGCAGGACCGAGAGATTCCAAACTCATTGTTGTTAGCGGATCTTCGCGAGCGGGCATCCGCTTTGGTCCCGGTTCCCACTTCCCGGCATGGTTCGTCTTCGGCACATGTGCCTACTATGTTACGGGATTGTGCTTATGTTTTTCTCCATAGAGACGCTCATCACTCGCCGTTACAGCAGGTGTACGAGGGGCCATACAAGGTGCTCAGTACAGGTGTTTCGACATTTACGTTGGACATGGGTGGCTGAGAGGAGCTCTGCCTTAAGCCAGCACACGTCAACAAGGATAGCCCAGTGACAGTGGCTACTCCATGGCGTAGTGGATGTCCACCTGCCGTTTTACCGTCCTCTACACCTGTTATTCCCGGTCATGTTTCTAGGGTCCCCTTTGTTACGCCCATCCCACGTTTGCGTTTTTCATGCCCCTCCGGTCCCGTTTTATCGGTCCCTAATGTTACGCTCGCCCCGCGACCTCGGACTACACGTTCTGGTTGAACCATCCGTTTACCCATGCATTTCCGTATCGCGGATTCTGGGGGGGGCCATGTAGCGGCGCCCGCTAGCATACGCATACATCAAACCCAGCATTCGGAAACCGTGGTCACGTGACTTGGGTGGAGCTGCTGTTTTGCGCGGTTTTTCACTTGCGCGCGTTAGTTCAGCGCTGACCATCGTTGTGGGCAGACGTGTCTGAAGAACCTGTATACTGGATATCGAACTTTTGAATAAAGATCTGTTTAAAACTCCAATAGTCGTTTCTCAGACCACTAAACTTGTACTTTATGACAAACCATTAGTTCGTATTGTTAAAGAAGGAACTGCAGATGCTGGAAAATCGAGGGTACACCACATGCTGGAGAAACTCAGCGGGTGCAGCAGCATTTATGGTGCTCCATAGATGCTGCCTTACCCGCAGAGTTTCTCCAGCATTTTGTGTACCCCCATTAGTTCATATTGCTGTGTTATTCATTTCTTCCTGTTTTGGTTTTCACACGAATAGAAAAAAAATGTACAGAATTTTAACCATGCCCCTCAATTTAGCCGGGAAAATGAAGTGTATGTGTCTGAAGAAGGGTTTCGGCCCGAAACGTTGCCTATTTCCTTCGCTCCATAGATGCTGCCTTATCCGCTGAGTTTCTCCAGCATTTTTTTGTCTACCTTCGATTTTCCAGCATCTGCAGTTCCTTCTTAAACATTATAACTGTATCACTGCATGGAAATACATCTCATAATTTCAAATCCTTCACTTAACACTTTTTTTGAATACTTCGGGGTCTTTTTATGGGGAACCTGTGTCCTTTGTACCCAGGTGTCGAGCATTGGCAATTAAGCAGTGATGCACCACAAGGTGAAGCGCGCTACTGTCCCCTGAATGTAAGCCATCAAGCGGCTCGCTCAAGAAATGCAGGTACAGAGAGAAATGTGTGTGTGTGTGTGTATGTGCGGCAGCATTCGCCCATACCCACTTTGTCCTCTTGCCGTGTTGCCGAGTTTGAGAAGCAGCAGCGGCAGCAGCACTCCCTCCTTCTCTCTCTCTGTGTGTCTCTCCGTCAGTCGTGAATACATTGTACGGTGTCGGGCTGCTTCTGGTCTCTCCTGCCTCCCGAGTCTCTCTCTCCCCGTGTGAGGGACAGGGTCCGAGAGGAAAGTGCTCTCTCAACGCGCAGGTACAGCTTCGGACTGACCTACAGCTGTCTGCCAGAATTACATTCTTCACCTCAGTTATTGTTTTTTTTTTCAAAAAGAATACTTTCGACAACGAAGGATGACTGATATGTTTTTTTTGTATTGTTTTCTTTTGCTTGTAGCTCGAAACGAGGCCTGCTTTGTGAATTGAAATCACTCCTTCTTTTCTGACTGAAGGAACAGAGAGAAAGAAGAAAAAAAGAAATCCTTGTGGTGTTTTGTTTTTCCAAGTGGGGTGATATTATTGACTGAGAACAGTAAGTGTTGTGCTTTCTAATGCTTCCCATAAAATCGCTGGCAGGTTTTGTTCCGTGCGCGATATCGTCTTCATTTCTGTCTCGGATCTTTCTGTGTGTGTGTGTGTAGAACAGGAGGCATTGTTAATGATATCGCATGACATTCCCTTCAGGTGTTGGTTTAAATCTAGTTTCCCCGCTTAATATTTTCCATAATAAAAACTTAACCAGGGGAGGACTTTGGAGATTGTTGGTGCTTTGAACAAATGATTTGCGGGCACAGAAAAGTTATCCTCCTTTTATAAAACAAAATATATAAATAAATGCAACAGAGAGTGCAGAAGAAGTTGCATTGTGGAGGCTGTTCTTTGTGAATTTACCGGATGCAATCAGTTGCATCTTTAAATGGTGCAACTTTGTGGATGATAGCGCGCCCGGGGCGAGGGAAAGGGAGAGGGTTGAGTTTTAAGTAAAATGTCCTGGACACTTGGAAGATTTAATGACGTGCCTTCAAAAGGATGCAATGATTCCCAAAGAGGAAAGAAATAAAACTTGAGCTTGCCTAAGACTTAATTTTATTTCAATTGTACATCATGATTTGTTATTTTTAGGGCAATGTTCGCTACGATTTTTTTTTTTTTAACGTAAGAAATTCAAAGTTATCTATTGAAACTAAATGTGGAGGTGATAGTGCTGAGCAAGTCTGCCCCTTGGTATGAATGTACCATCTCCACAGATAGTCGTGCGTGAAGGATCAAAGAAGAACCTATTCATTGCGCTGCCGCGCTGTGGTCGCTGCGAGGTTCCCAAAGTCTGGTACTCACTTTCCTCCGCATCTAGTTTCTTTTGAGACGTTTCTGACAACATTTCACACGGGACAGCTGCCCAGCTGTCACCTAGTCGATCTTTGCCCTCACCCGTTAACTTTTCCATCCTTTTATTTTGTTTGTTGTACGCTTTCAGGAGGCAAAAATGCTTAAAAGCCAGATTTCAGAACGTCGGATAAGAGTTTAGCGTTGCACGCAAGTTCACGGTTGTGCGTTACAGACTATTGTGACAGTGTTCAGGTGTCCAGTAACATTGGTGCTTGGGCTGCAATGGTTTATTTAATAATCTCCGGCAAGCGCATGAATGAAAGCCGAATAACCGCGATACCTCGTACAGAAAATTCGTTTTAATTGCTTTCATAAATTGAGGGTGAAAGTGCAAATTCCATAAATAAATCAATAATAGCTGCTGGACATGTGATGTTCTGTCAACCTTAACAGTCTATATACTTCACAAACTAATTCATTGCCAAAAACGAGATGCAAATGTTTCCTAGTCTTCACCAACAGTCATCTTTTTGATTTTAGTATGAATTACGAATGGCATGTTTGCTGCCATTTCTCATTAACCCAACACAAGGCTGTAAAACATATTTTCAAATAAAAATATTGGGAAGATTTACCAACTTTTGTAATGTTAATTCAAACATGAATGTTTGACAAGATTGACTAAAAGTGCCAGCTAACGTTGATGCTCAGATTAGTTTGTCTTTATTTAAAGTAGGGACCCATTGAACTAAATGACATTCTGCAAATATTTGCTTGGAAATGAACATTTCAGAAGTAAGATTTTTATTTGTTTGGAATCAGAAATATAATTCAGCTGCTCAGCAATGGGGTATTAATAACATCTTAATTAAGTACAAATCTAGTTTTCAACTATTTAAAATTATATCAGGGTATTACCCGATGATATCCAGAGTCTGTTTCATATTTTTCTGAGTTTCAAATTCTGTTGGCTGAAAATAATTTTCCAATTTTAGCACCGGACTACCTCACTGTAGACTTTTGAACTAGTTCAGTGCTTCTGATACCTCATTAGACAGAATAAATGTGACAAGGGCTTGTGACCTTGTACCTCTGTGCAATGTTCTGTCCTCAGGTTGGAATGACTAAGTGGTTAACTCCCAGCAGATTGGAAGTCATTCATTTTCATTGAACTGCAAGTCACAGAACTCCAGAAAACTGCTCAGAAAAGCTTTGCTGCATGTAAAGGTGTCCTTTGTGAATCACTATGAATTAGACCTGGCTAGAGTTTTTTCATGGGAACAGGTGCATCCAGAAACAAAATCAAATGTAAGAGCGCATTGACATGTAAAATAAGCTTGTCTTTGAATTAGTATGATGGAACAATAATATCTTGTGGAAAGAAAATGTGTTTAATTCTTAGATAGCCATAATATCACCAGACAAAATCAAATACTTGTTTACTATTTGAAAAGTCTTGTGAGATACTATTCGGCTGTTGCATGCTATAATGGGAAAATCAATGCAGTAGGAAAATTAAATTTTACCAAAAGCCCTTTAGGCAAAGTGCAATGCAAAATATATTTTGTCTTCCCTTGAGGTTCAATTGAGAAGACGAGAGATGGAATCTAGGTTAGCTGTCAGTGCTAACGATAGCAAGAATCTCAGAAACGATACCATACAGATTAAGCTGTTAAATGCATTTCAGTTATCGTTCCTTAATAATATTAAGTAAGCTGTTTAATCTGATAAAATGGAAGTATCAAAATTCTTCCACCCTTTCAGACTGAGCTACAGTCAAATTAACAAATAGGGTTCCATTCCTTTGTGCATAAGTGATTTATCAGAACTAACACTGATTTGTCAGATCCATATAGAACTGTGACATCTAAATCCATGGAGAGATGTGAAAGAAGCTAACATGGAGTGGCTGTATGATTGATATGATAAAAAGATCAAAGCTGCAAACAAACTCTTGTGCAATGATATTGCACACACATTTCATTTTGGTTCCAGTGCACATTTTATTTGTAGCTCAATGTTTCCGTTCATTTGGAGAAGCTTTATAAAGCTACATAGTGTTATTCTCATACTGTAGATACCGATTTGAAGATTGCAGGATTATAACTACAATGAAAGACGGGGATTAAATCACATTTCAGAGCAGTTAGGAATATGTTTTTCTGCTGATTTTAAGCAAATTGCTCCTTTCACTCGCATGGAAATGTGAATTTTAGTTTCATCATTTTCAAAGGTTTGTAATTGAACAAATCATTGGATTACCAAATGTGTCACGATTTATGACAGCTGAAAGCTAAAACAAAGCTTTTCATTGTTAATATTCAGTTACAACTTATTTTGGAAGAAGGTAATTTTCAATAGTTTCCTTTATTTTATGTGGTGTCTCAGGAATAGAAGCAAAATTTAAAGATGTAATAACTCTTGTGAAAATTCATTTTGTTTAGGTTTCCTTTGCTTTAAGGTGCATATAGGATAATGTCCACCTATAATTTATGTGTCATTTTGCTGTCCTGGAAAGGCTTCAGGAAACAATAAATAGTAAAATAATTGTGTGTCAATTGAATTGATGCCTCAATATCCCTGTGTAAAATTAAGTATTTTAAATTAGGAAATCAAATTGTGTTTTTGGAATAGACTAACACAAACACTTTTGAGTGTTGGTGAGAATTCTGGTTTTGTGGCAGGTAGGGGAAAAGCGACGTAATACCACCCAAAAATAGAAGTGGGTCACTTTCATAATCCCTCTGTATTTTTATTCTTCCTTATGACTTGCACGGCGTATTCTGCCCTTGCTTTTCATGTGATAGAGAACATTAAACAATAACATGACTGATAAGACTATATTTGGATGTGCTTCACTTTATAGTTTTCTCTCCGAAAAAAAAGCAACTTGTTTTATTCATTGCACCCAATGAAGAGATGATAACTGATTGAACTGAATGAAGTCGCATTAAAAATATCTGTCTCTGGTATATTCAATAACTGCATAAAAGCTGCCCTCCAGGGGACTTAAAGATGTGTTTTACACTGTGTTAAAAAACCCTGCAAGGTTTAATAATGTGGAGAGTTGGAGTGTTTTCCTTCCATTAGGACTGCTTTGATTTTAAGATCATTTTTCACATCTGAGCTTCTGGGCTGATATTGGCATATGCCACAGCAGTAAACTATTGAGACTTTATGGATGTACAGCTCAAACATCTATTTTCAAGTTATACAGCAATAAAGCCTGGCTGCATGGATCAACTGAAGTGTTCTGGGATGTTGTTTTGTTTATAGCACGTTTACTAGAATAGCAAGATTGCTCTATTGAGAATAGCTACTGGTGAATTGCCATCTGTGCATTTGGTGTTAAACAAGTTGTATTGGTTGAATCAGTGTGACAATATATTTATCATTCTAACTAATTAACTGCAGCAGTTGAGCTGTATGCAGTACAGTGGTAAAATATGATTTTATTTTAAGGTCAATATAAAAGAGAATTATTGTAAAGTGTGTAAACTGTGGAAAAAGTCATTGCCTATCTGTGTAATTAAATTAAAGGATATATTGGTTAGTTTGAGTTATTGCTTTATCGTGCAGCACTCAAGCTGACTCTTTAGCATTCACAAGAGCTTGAATGTTCTTTTAATGAACTAAGTAGTCAATCATTTTACCCACTCAGTTCTACCACTAAGCCACTTGCTAAGCTCCTAAGGACACAGCTTACAAACTGAAATCCTGGAAAAGTTTGCTAATGTGATATGTATAACACATGCTTCAGTACTTTTATTTTTGATTGGTTCAGCTGAAACTATACGAAACCCAAATCACTGGAATATACCCTGAATGTTCTTTTGCAGTTACCGTTATGGCTTTTACATTTTGAGCAATGCAGTTTGTGCAAAATTAGTTGTTGAAACAGCATTTTAGATAGCAAAACAAAAACTCTGGAGAAATTCTGCAGGTCAGGCAGCATCTGTGGAGACAAGAGGATGGTCAGGATTCTCTGTCAGGTGTTATTTCCCCTCGTATATCTTATTGTAAAGTACCATACAAATGCTAATGCAAAAGGAAATTGTCAATTCTGGATATCTAAATTAAAGTCAGTCCACAATGATTATACTTAATCCTGTACATAACAACTACACACAGCAAAACGCTTTAGGTCAATGATCTTTTATTTCTGCTGGAAGGTCACCAACCTGAAAAGTTAATTGATTTTCTCCAGTCTTGTTGCTGGCCCTGATTTTTTCTGTTCCAACAATAATAGTCATCGACTCCTGAAATGGACACTATTTTTAAACTGGGAGGCGCAACTAAGTTGCATGAATCAGGAGGGATAATGATGGAAGTTTTATAGGATGTTGGAGAAAACGTTTAATTGATATGCCCCCCAGACTGATTATTTTCTTATCTCAAATGCATATAGGTGGCGTCTCAAAACCTTAATTATTTCACTGCTGTGGGCAAAATGTTTTATTGCATTTGAACGGAAAATGTTGTGCACATAATTCAGTGTAAAATAAATGATCGCAATGTTGCTTGCCATTCTAAAATCTGCTGCCATCTGGAATTATTACAATAATAAAAACATTAATTTTGTTGTTTTTCTAGTTAACAGTGTGAATTGTCATTAATTATTCTGCATAACCTATGTTTCAATATCACTATATAGATGCTGTTTGGAGAATAGTGAGGTCAAGTATAATCTTTTCAAGTTAATTATTTAATAATTCATGTATTCGCATATATAAGCATAACTACATAGTGACGATCAATACAGAATTCCATAGGTCGCATGCAAAAAATTTCCTGCAAAAAGACACTTGTGGACAGCTATTTTCATATAGAATGAAAAGGATAGGATGATATAGAAACATGTCATTTGGTCCCATCAGTTGATACTTTAATTTTCCCACCAAATAAGCAGTTACACCAATCCTACCAGCCTGCTCTATTGCAATACCTTGTTATATCATTGAAATATCAAATTTAACCATTATAGCAACGTGATTTTTGCTTCAACCTCCAACTCGATTTTGTTTGCTTCAGGCTGTTTTTATCTTCTTTTCACTTCACCAAGTCATACTTTGTTTAAACTAGACTAAGTGGAACCCGTAGGGTCCCTGTCACACGTGAGGCCTGGTCCCCCAATGCAACCCATTCCCCAATGCAATATTCCACCATTCACCCATTCCCCCAATGCAACCTGTTCCTCCCAATGCAATATTGCACCACTCACGCATAGATAGCCCCCAACTGCGCAGGCACGACTCATTTCCCTTCATCCCTCGGCATTCCCTCCCCCCCACCTCTTCACCCTCCCTCTTCTCCTCTGATCCTCCCCTCCCCCAATCCCTCCCTCTCTTTTCCCCTACCCTGAGTCCTCTGCCTCCATAACCCCTATCCCCTCCACTATCCCTGTTCTCCCCCACTGCCCTCCTCTTCCTCTATTCCCCACTCCCTACCTCCCTCACTTCCCCCTCCTCTCCCTATATTCCCCCTCTCTCCCTTCTCACCTCCCCAGTATATTTTCCCTCTCCCCCTCCCCTCCCCAATCCCTCCCTCACCTCTCCCTCCCTCTCCTTTCCTCTACCCTCAGTCACTCCCTCCCTCCCTCCATTCATTAAACGCAGTATCTGTAGTTCCTTCCTCCACAGGTCATCCATTGTTGGCTGTGGTTTAGACCCAGTTGACTTGACGATTGGACCAGTTTGCAGCGTATATGTGCGTGAGTTACTCAAACTCTGCGCAAACTGCTCAGCCACCCTGCAACCCCACCCTCCCTCCCTCCCTCCCTCCCTCTGCCCACTCGGCCATCCCCGTCCTGTTCAACTGCTCACTGCTGCCACTCAGGCCGTCCCTGCCCTGCCCGCCCGCTGCTGCCACTCAGCCCGTCCCCGCCCTGCCCACCGCCTACCTGACTGGTCGCTGCAGCCACTGGTCCCCGAGGGGAGGGGGGGGGGGGGATGGGATGGAGTAGGTGTTCATCACAGTGAGCACCATGAGTTTTGATGAGCTGGTGGAGAAGATGTCCACCGAAAAGGCTGTGAGGGTGATTACCGCAACGGCGGTGGCTGAGGAGACGGACCCTGGGGAGACGGGTAGACGGGACCGCCATTGCCGCAGAGGGTGGGCGGGGGAGAGGGGTGAGAGATGAGGGAGAGAGAGACGGGACCAGGCCCTCCATGGGGCCTCCACTGAACCCCTCCCCTGCGGCCCCTTCCGGTGGTGGAGGAGATGAGAGACAAGTTCCTGTGAGGAGGGGAGAGAGGAGTTTGTAAGTGAGGTGGGACAGGCCATCACTGGTGGGGCAGGAAGGGGCATTGCCATCTCCGGCCATGGCATTGACTGACAGGAGAAGAGACCAATCTGTGTGGCGCTGACTGAAGGAATCAGTGCACGCACAGTTTTTAAGATGTTTAAACCTCGATAACTTTTAAAATATACCATCGATCAGAACGAAACATGTTGCACTCGGAGCACAGGAGCACGGTGAGTACCTGATGAAAAATCGTAGTGCTATCGCGTACCGTTTTTACGCAAATAGAAAAACCCCGCAAACCGGAAGAGCACAAGATCAGAGTTTTAGTTATGTATAGATGCGCCACCATCTTTTGGGAGCTGCAAATTTCAATGCTTATTGTCACCAGAAAATTGGTGATCAGGTGGTAACAGATGACAGAATATCCTGATTGTCCGTTTGTACCTTATGAACCTGTACACGTCAGTTATTTATGGTATCAGAAACTGCACTATCATGTCCTGTAACAACTACAAAACAAGAAGGGAATTTAGAAAGGTATTTGCCTCAAACCATCTGCTTTTTCAGATGATTTACTGAAAATGTAAATAGTACCAATTATTTTTATTGGTAGAGTCCACTCAGGTTTTCATTGAACTGAGACTTCAGAATTAGCATGACTTGGAGGATTTAGAAACTGCAGATTCACTAAATTTCAGATCAGCATACTGCAAGGCATTCTAATTTTCTCTCCTTGACAATTCTGTTACTTTTGAACATTTTAACTTATATTTGGGAATGAGTGGTATATGAATGATTTATTTTGGACTATCTTTGCACTGGAACTAAAACAGTATAGTGCCTCCGATGGTATATCCAGGTTTGCGAATATGTGATAGTCTCTCCTTGACTAGTTAGTATGAAGAATCCCTACAGAAAGGTGTAATGCTTGAACCAGATTGCTGAAGCAAAAGTTGTTAAATTTATTTTCAAATTGTACACGGACAAAAGTACTTTTTGTTCAGAGAGGAAAGTGTAACTGAAAGTGAAGAGAATTGATAATCTATTTATCAATAGCCACAAACTATAACATGATTATAGATTATCTGTTTGATTATATTTGCTACAGGATGTATACTGGCCTTGGGGCTGGAAATAATTATCTTGCTCTCTTCAAATTAGTGATGTGAGATGTTTTATGTTCATCCAAGCAAACAGATGGGGCTATGATTTGAGGAAGTATGCTTCATTAGTACCAGGCTGAAATGTTTAAGTCTCTGGAGTGGTACTTAGTTATCAAGTTATACTGCATGGAAACAGGACCATCAGCCCAATTTATTTATGCCGACCACGATGCCGCATCTAAGGTGGTCCCATTTACCTCAGTGCGGTCCATGCCCCTCTTTTCCTATGAACCTATCCAAATGTCATTTAAGTATTATTATATGTGCCTCAACTACTCCCTCTGACACATCATTCCAGATCATACCCACCACCCTCTGTGTGGTAAAAAATGGCCCTCTGGTTCCTGTTAAAGCTTTCCCCTCTCACCTTAAACATTTGCCCTCTAGTTCTTAATTCCTCTGCCCTGGAAAAGGATTATGTGCAGTCAATCTATCTATTTCCCATCATGATTTTATATGCTGATATAATATCTCTCCTTGGCCTCCTTTGCTCCAATGAATAAAGTACAAGGTTACCCAACCTCTCCCTGTCGCTCATGTTGGCAGCATCCTTGTACATCTTCTCTACACGCTTTCCAACTTAATAGCACCTTTCCCACAGCAAAACCAAAAGCAATACACTAACTACAAGTGCAATGGTACCATTTGCGACTTGAACCTATAGCTTTCTGCCAGAGCCACTATTAACAGGACGATGCTGAATGCAAGAACAGGAGAAATGTAGTTTAAATGCTCTTAAATCTTTCCCAATCATCTTATTTTAATTATTTAATTATTTAATTATTGAAAGGAAATAAATATTTTAAAATTTAATTTTCAGTGGCAGAGAGGCCGTTTAACGTAGATTAAGAGCAAAGGCCCCATTAAAATTACACTAATATTTGAATGGGTAAATCCATGAGTTACTTTTGAACTTTATGGACATCTGGTGGGTAACTTGCACAATTTGCTTTTTTTCTATTAATGCTAAAATGGCAACGTACTTGAATTGTTCTTGGGGAACAATTCAACTTGGACAGTTTATTTCTGGATCTAACTGCTTGTGTCTGGATTCTGGAAATGATGTCTGATTTATGCTCTGATAACCAATTGCTTTTCTTTCTATGGGCCATTACATTCTTGCTGAGTTTTGTCATGTCAGTTCTAAATGGGTTTTTGGACAATTTGTCAACAGACTATATTACTGAATTTTTACAGCCAAATTTATCCTGCTCCTCACATAGTTTGTACAGTTTAACCTAGCAAATTATAATTGGAAGTGCAACTAGATCATTTTATTTCTGGCCTCTATGAACAATCAAAACTAATTTGTTGTGCTTTTACTACTGTCAGTACCATCAAACTCATTAGGAAATGCATATAGGAACTGATTGTGAGAAAATAATCATATACTCATCAAATACAATTTTTTTTCATCGCACTATCATGGAAGATATTATAAAATGTCTTGTTGGTTACATAATTTCCCCAGAAGTGTCCCGTTGAATGATTCTTCCAGCAGCAGGCTGGCTCCCAATGAAAACCAATGTCTTTTTGACTAACTGTACTATTTCAGTACTACATTTCATGAGAGCAGGAAGAGTGAGAGCAGCTAATTGTAGGTTGCTTGATATGAGAAACGCCAATAATTCTGGAGAGGAGAATTGGGTGAAGTGGGTTCCTGCCAGAACATGCAAATGAGGTATGTGAGTGGTAGACAGGAATATGAAAGACTAAACAAACCAAGCAGTTTTTCTTCACATAATTCGCGTAGCATTTAATTAGAATTTAACACAGCTGCTCCCAGCGATACTTCTGCTCCATAAGAGATGAGAAAGGAAGAAACCAAGATGTCGTGTCCAAACTAATTTGTTACCAGTTCTGTCACACTTTTTGTGAATTGGGTCAGGATAAGGACATTTTTAAAATGGTTATCCTTGTATCCTTCAAAAGAAAGAAATTCAGATCAACAATGTTGTCTCTAGTCTGAATTTCTTGCATTCAATGCTTGTGTTGGTTGGAAAACCACCTGTTATGCAGGCACGTGTATGATTTGATTATACATATGTATGGTGTGATTTGGCAGGAGCATGCAAAATTATGATTTTCACTGTGTCTCAGGATGCAGGAGAATGGAAATATACTAATACCATGTTATATTGGAGAAACCAAGGAGCCGCAATGCAAAATAAACACTTTACAATTCAGATAACATTTAGAGCATCACATACTTTGGCTTACTATCTATCATTGAGAATCTTCCTTGAAATCAAAACCAACATCAGGATTAGAAGGGAATCAACCTCTTAGGGATGTTAAGCACCTGGAACAATCAACAGTTAACATGTTAAACACAAGTACAACTGTACGACATTGGCAGACTTTGCATTCTACTCTATGAGCATGAACCCTTTACACCAGAACAAACTGACTAATGGAACTACTGCTTCCAGGAGCATGGAATAGCAACCTTTATGGCAAGGTGATAAACACTGTTTGACAAGTTCGGAAATGTGCCCAATTACGCAGCATAAATGTTGATTTGAGGTAACTTTATTCAAAATGGCAGGGATGTATCATGGTCTCGTCAATGGTTGAATCATCAAAGATATCCACCACGGAGGTGCTGTCAACTCAAGTTCAAGAGTTTTATTGTCATGTGTCCCTGAAAGGACAATGAAATTCTTGCTTTGCTTTAGCACACCAGAACATAGTAGGCACGAATACTGAATACTGAACAGATCAGTGTGTCCATAAACCATTGCATAAATATATACAAACACAAATAATTAAACTGATAAAGTGCAATAAACAGATTATTGGCTATTAATGCTCAGAGTTCTGTCCGAGCTGAGTTTACTGGCCTGATGGCTGTGGGGAAGCAGCTATTCCTGAACCTGGTTGTTGCAGTCTTCAGGCTCCTGTACCTTCTATCTGAAGGTAGTGGGGAGATGAGTGTATGGTCCGGTTGGTGTGGGTCCTTGATGATGCTGCCAGCCTTTTTGAGGCAGCGACTGTGATAGATCCCCTCGATGGACGGGAGGTCAGAGCCGATGATGGACTGGGCAATGTTTACCTTTTTTTTTTAGTCTTTTTCGCTCCAGGGCGCTCAAGTTTCCGAACCAAGCCACGATGCAACCAGTCAGCATGCTCTTCACTGTGCACCAGTAGAGGTTAGAGAGAGTCCATCTTGACATACCGACTCTTCGTAATCTTCTCAGGAAGTAGAGACTCTGATGTGCTTTCTTTATGATTGCATCAGTGTTCTCGGACCAGGAGAGATCTTCAGAGATGTGCACGCCCAGGAATTTGAAGCTCTTGACCCTTTCAACCATCGACCCATTGATATAAACGGGACTGTGTGTCCCCATCCAAAGTCCACAATCAGTTCCTTGGTTTTGCTGGTGTTGAGAGCCAGGTCATTGTGCTGGCACCATTTGGTCAGTCGGTCGATCTCACTTCTGTACTCTGACTTGTCCCCATCAGTGATATATCCCACAACAGTGGTATCATCAGCGAACTTGATGATGGTGTTCGCACTATGACTGGTTACGCAATCAAGATTATAGAGTGAGTACAGCAGGGGGCTAATCATGCAGCCTTGAGGTGCTCCCGTACTGTTTGTCATTGAGGCTCGCAAATTTCCACCAATACGAACTGACTGTGGTCTGTGAACGAGGAAGTCGAGGATTCAATTGCAGAGGGATGCGCAGAGACCCAGGTCTGTGAGTTTGGTAACCAGCTTGGATTGCAGAGGGATGCCGAGCTGTAATAAATTAATAACAGCCTGACATATTAGTTTTTGTTGTCCAAGTGGTCCAGAGCGGAGTGGAGAGCCAGCGAGATCGCATCCGCCGTTGATCTGTTGCGGCGGTAAGCGAACTGCAGAGGGTCCAGGTTTTTGTCAAGGTAGGAGTTGATTTGTGCCATGATCAACCTCTCAAAGCACTTCATCACCACAGTCATTAGTGCCACTGGTCGATAGTCATTGAGGCACGTCACCATGCTCTTCTTGGGCTCCCGTATAATTAATGCTCTTTTAAAGCAGGTGGGGACCTCAGAAGTGAGAGGTTGAAAATGTCCGTAAAAACTCCAGCTAGTTGGTCCGCACAGGTTTTTAGAACACGACCGGGTATACCATCAGGTCCAGGCGCTTTTCGAGGGTTCACCCCTCTGACGGATTATCCGATGTCAGCCTTTGTGACTGTGACTGAAATACCATCATAGCGAATGGGGGCTCGAGAAGGCACATCAGTGTTCTCCCTTTCAAAGTGTGCTTATGGCATTTGGAAATGCATTTGGGCTGAGCTTCAATGTTGTGGACAAAAAAGGTGCAAGAGTCTCCGTAATTAGCCATAACACCTGGAAATAAACTTTAAAGAACCAAACTTCCCATAGATGTAAATGAAAGATTTATTTGCAGAATTTACCTGCAACAATGGAGCACTGTGCACTTGCAGGGTCAGATAAGTGGCAGGTAGTGCAGCAGATGGAGGAAGCTGAAGAGTTAACTATTTTTTTTTTTCTTTTTTTTAACTCCCAAAATTTTATTCCCTCATTGAACTAACTTAAATGCTTTGAATATCCTAAAAAAATTATCGATTGTCACTGAACTGCCTTGACAACAAAAAAATAAAGATGTACCCAAGTGAGTTAATCACCATTATGAATTTTTTGTTTCATACCTCATATGCCAGAACAAGAGTTACTGTACAGGGGGTATTATCTTCCTCTATAATTTTCTTCCATATAACCATATCTTAAAACATGCACAATTGCATTGGAGATTATTTTAACAATCTGCATGATAGAAATATTATAGCATAGGGGGGGAAGCATTCAGTCCATCATCTATGCCAATTGTATTCCCATCAACCCCATTTCACCATTTGTTCCTGCCATAATCCTGCAAATTACTCATTAAAGTGTTCTTTTTTAATTCTGCAAAAGACACTGGTAACAATGTTTCCACCTATTTAGGCTGTTCATTCAGATTCTATTACTTGAATAACATTTTTCTTCACATTCCCCTTTGTATTCAATAATAAATGATACACTTCTAGGGCCTGGAATATCTACTTATGAGAGAAAATCCCATCTGTTTATCCTGTTTACACCAATTATGAACTTATCCACCTCAAATTTCCTCTTTGTCAAAGTTCTAAGTAGGACAATTCCTGATTGTCAAGTTGAGCTTTACAGCTGAATCACTGACCCCAGAGCCATCTTGATAAATTATTCTGCTTGTAGTCTGAGCAGCGTACTGTATGAGTTAAAGTTAATATTTTTCTGTTTTAATATTCTGTGTTTTTGTTTAAGTATCAAAGGATCCCATATGCTTTATTAACCACACCCCCTCAACATGCTCTTTCACATTCAAGGTTCCTGTTCTTCCTATTTTTGTAGAGGAGGCCATTTGTCCCTTCGAAGTATACCAACACTGAAATCTTTCTCGTCATTCCAATCCCCTCCACTTACTTTGCTGTAATCCTTTCACTTTCAGCTCCCAAATCCCCCCACTTCCTCACCTCTACTGCCTCTCATTACACTAATGTCAATTTGAAGCAGCCAGAATGGCTTTGGGGTATTGGAGGAAATTGGAGCACCTAAAGGAAATGCAAAGAATACAG
This sequence comes from Okamejei kenojei, assembly GCA_035221665.1. Taxonomy (NCBI): domain Eukaryota; kingdom Metazoa; phylum Chordata; class Chondrichthyes; order Rajiformes; family Rajidae; genus Okamejei; species Okamejei kenojei. The sequence continues at coordinate 76,965,770 of CM069133.1, forward strand.
GGAGAACATGCAAAATCCATTCTGAGATCAGGATCAGATTTGGGTTGCTGGACCAATGCAGTGGTACCAATTCCTTTAGAATATTTCCACTCACCCTAAGTTGTTTATTCTCCAGTGTATCACTTCATAAATCTCTGCATTAAATTTCACATGACACTTGTCTGCTCACACGAGCAGCTTTTCTATATCCTCTTTCAATCTTTCAGCATCCTCCTTGCTGTTTACCAAATTACGATGCCTTGTATCCACTACAAGTATGGAATATTTTTCCTTCTTCACACTCATTCGAGTTAATAAAATAGCAAGACAAAATGAAAACATAGGTCCTGCCATTGAAAACTGGAGATGTTATTCTCTACTATCTTCCAATTTTCAAGGCAAATAACCCAACCATTTACCATTACATTCTGCCTTTCACATGATTTCTTATTTATGCTGCCATTGATCTGTTTTGCAATCAAGCGTTTTGTACAGGAATTTATCAAACATCTGTCGGGAAAATTAATGTGAAGAGCATCTTCTGCATTCCTTTCATCTCCTCTCCATTTTACTCATGAAAAATTAGGTGAACCCAATTTGTCAACATGTCCTGGTTCCGTCTCATTCATTGAAGTTGGCCATTTTTCAATTTACTTTGTTTTACTTTGTACTTTTTCTTGCTCCTATCAATTATTAATCTAATGCTGATCATTCAATGATTATTGATCCTGGAGGATACATGGACAATTTGGTTCAACTCGTGTCCAAAAATAGATCAAACACTATCTTTTCATTGGATGGGAAACATTCCCGTCAATGAAATTCTCCTGAATTAATTTCAGAAAATTCTTCCCTTATTTGGCCTGATCTTTCAACATTGTTCCAGTCATCTCTTTGCCAATTTAATGTACACATTCACCAAATATATGGAACCCCCCCACTAAGGCCCCTTAAAATTACAATGGAAAATGCTGGAAATACTCAGAAGATCGAGAACTATTTATGGACATGATAACAACTAACATTTCAGATCAATGCCCATTCATCAGTGCCCTCCCGAGTCTCCTCGTACATATCGAGGCAACCATGTAATGTTAACCTAATATCCAGTTAATGAATTGGTTAGTGTCAAGGGTTGTTTCCTATCCAAGTCAATGTGAATCATCAAGTGCCTGACACATTAAATCTGGTTTCGCTTTCCACAGTTGCTGTTGACGGTGAGTTTATCGAGCATTTTATATTTTTTATCCAAGAAACATTTATTTGTTTCTTGTATAAAACAAAAAAAGCTTTTATAGTCAGAATCATAGAGTGATACAGTGTGGAAACAGGCTCTTCGGCTCAACTTGCCCACACTGGCCAACAATGTCCCAGCTACACTAGTCCCAATTGCTTGCACTTGGTCCACATCCCTCCAAACCTGTCCTATCCATGTACCTATACTCCAGTACACTTGACAATAATAAAACAAATTTATTCTCTGTTCATTTTTTTTGGACAGCCCCTACTATTAATTTGTCATGATTATCCTACCCCTGTCCACATGTTGCCATCATAATAAACCTAACCATGTCTTTCTTTTGCAGTTGTATATAATTTGCATGATCCCTGGAGTAATACCATCAAAGATCAAAGTACACATTCATTATAGACACATTTAATTACAGATTGGATTGGTTAGGCTTACATTCAATGGTGTATAGAAGAATTAGAAGGAATCTCAGTGAAACCTCTAAACTTTCAACTGACAGACATTTTATTTCCCTGTGACTGGGCTCCAGAAACGGCTGTGTGGAAATGCAGAGTGCATTATCTCAACAACAATCAAGAAAAAAAATCTTCAATCAGAACCTGTGAAATTCTTTCCATAGATGGCAGCGGAGGCTAGGTCATTTGAAATATGTGTATAATTGGCAGATGTATTTTGGCAGGTGTGTTTTTTAATGCCAGAGCCATGAAAGGATATGGTGAGTTAGTAGGAATGGGGTAGTGAAATAGATGAGCAGCCACAATTGTACTGAATGGAAGAAAGATCTACTCCCTGCTTCTTGTTTTTTTAAATATTTTTTACCTAATATTTTATCTTTTAACTATTTTATTACACTAACAAGGCTAAATCTTTTAACCAGCTAAGTGGTTACATTCAGAATGGACAATGGATCAAAGCCTTGTCGGGAGTTCTAGTAGGAGTTCTGCAGATCATATTTCAGAAGAAAATATTGACCTGCAGAGGGAGTGAAAACGCACAGTTCCAGATTCAGGGACAGTTTCTTCCCAGCTGTTGTCAGACAATTCAACCATCCTAGCAACAACTAGGGAGCATTCCTGAATTTCTTTCTACTTAATTGGAGATTCTTGGACTACTTTTAATCAGACTTTACTGGGCTTTATCTTGCACTAAACCTTGTTCTCTTCATCATATATCTATACACTATATACAACCTATATCTATAGGTTGATTGTAATCAACCGCTGACTGGTTAGCACAGAACAAAAGCATTTTGTTGCACCTCCTTACACGTGACAATAAACTAAACTAACGATATATCTGAATTGTACATGGACACCTGATGGGTAATTATGAGATATTCTATAAAGTTATATAGTGATATTCCTCATATTTGAGATGACTATGAAGGTTTTCATTGCCATTATAAAAGTGATGGGGCAGATAAAAAGGAACTACTTCTGCTGGTTGAGAAGGAAATGCAGATGCTGGTCATCCTACTTCTTCTGTTGGTTGTTGAGTTGAGGACAAAGATGAGGTTGAGACCTGTCAGAAAACATTTCAATATGCAGAAAGTGAAAAAATGTATGTTGTCTTCTACAAATGGAAATCAATACTTTGACAAATGTTAATTTTGTATCTGAGATTTTATTGATTTATTAATTGAAGGTTCTGAGAAATGGGGGAAAGGTGGATAAATAGAATGAGGTAACAAAATACATTATCCTATAAAAGAGCAGAACAAGCAAGTGAGACTTTTTTTTATCTTACCCCTTTTTCAATGTCCCAGCAAACTCTCAGAACCAAGTTCCGACAGGTGGGCATAGAACTAATTAGCTTCTAAATGTGTCTGTTATTAAAACATATTTATATCTGGATAACCATGCATAATAATACAGTAAGTCTTTCTTAAGACCTTTTCCGTCAGTTGGAAGTGCCTTATGATTCCCAACTGTAAAATTAAGTTATAATCAGCATGTAATTATACTCTTTCATTATGTTGCACACATTTATGGAAAATCATACAGCTTAAATTTAGTTTCAGAGGAAAATTACAACTGAGAGCATTTTACAGATGGCATAGAAATTAAAATTACTTACTGTTTAACTTGTACAATAAATCTAGTGAAACATTCTTGCACGGTATTTCAGTGTGGCAGATGAAGGTGGTGAAATAGCATTATAAAGGGATTACTCCTGCATAGTGAACTATTTTGGAATGGAACCAAAATAATTTCTAAGTCACGTTTTCTATATTAATGAAGAGAAAGTAATAGAATGCATAAATGTGTGAATCTTTAGTACCAAAAAGTGTCAGAGTCAAAATGTACTGTCCGGAAGATATGTCGTTCTTCCATCCTAAAATAATTGAATATTCAGGCGAGGAACACATTAAAGGACAGCAGAAATCTTGGCTACAAATGTGTTACATCATCACAGCTTCATTGTGGAAATAGGTCCTCTGCTGCCTGTGAATTGAAAACTATCGTAACATATCAAAACTTGTATGTCATCTTCTCATTACCTTTTCATAACATTGAATTATCTTCTAAAAAAAAGATCTATATGTGATGCTGGGATGGCTTCATTTTTTAAATTTGAATGGAGACCAAAGGCTCACCACAGACTCTTTGATGTCTGAAAAAAAAAACAGATGCTACTAATTAACTAAAGAGTACTAACATTGGCCAGCTGTGCATTATTGCATATAAATGATGACAACCATGCAATACAGTCCATAAATCATTGTCTTATCTTGGATCAGGGAAAGTGAGAAGCTGAGCTTGTGAATCTTGAGGGAAAATAACTTTTGGAAGTGGGGAGAAAGAACATGTAAATTAGAATTTTATTTGGCAAATCAAAATAAATTATACTTCAAACTATAGAGTAAAAATTGCTTGAATGTTCTATTGTCTGTAAGTTGCTTTTATCAATTAGATTTCCTGAGCTTATAGCTAAGATTTTTTTGTTAATGCCAGGTCAGACAATGAAAATGAGTTTACAATTTATTTCTTTGGATACATACATAACTGTAGATTGAGGATTTTCTGAAAAGAAGTTGACAAACTTGTGAACTGGGAAATATTTAGAAACTAAGGGTTTTTGAGTACATTAGTTTTGGGTTTGTATTCAATTCTGTGAAAGTAAACCAAAGCTGTGCAGTAGAGTCAGATTTTTATCATTCGTATTCCATGAGCAGGAAAGCAAAGAAATGCCTCATTGAGTTAGTTCATTGTTTAAATTGATAGGCAGACTATACTGGAGGACAGAATCTATCAGACATGCCAGAATGGATGGACGAGTTGCAACTACTTGTATATTGAATATTCCTGCCACTGGAACTGTCGCCTCATTAAATTCATTGATCCCTAGATGGGTCATCTGCCAACAGGATGTTGGATATTGCAAAGCTTAAAATAAAAAAAATAAGCTGGAACCAGTGCATATGTTCGTTCCCAGTCCAATGTCAATAAAGGCAATGAATTGGGTGATTAACATTGATGAACATTTTACACATGCCACTTGAAAAACAAGAATTGCCATCTATTATTTGCTGACATTTTGCCAATACATTGAGCTCAATACATTAAACTGTTACTTTCACAGTTTCCAATTTCATTCATATTGCAAAATGCAGAAAGGTAGATGAAATGTAAGGAGATGTGCAGTATTCTTGGAGGGTCTATGATGCCTTAAAATTATGCAATCCCAGCAGTGAAAGTGTTCTTACAGCAATGTGGTTCACAATAATATGTTCATTAATCAGCATGCACATGCAGATGGTGGCAATTCAATGTCCTCGCAGGTGGTATAGGGAACAGATTTGGGATAGCTGTGAAGGAGTTTTGCCATTTTCTTGGTATGCTTTGGTGGATCAATACACATTACTGCTATCATGTGTCAATGCTGAAAGACACCATTGGCAGTGGTAGAAGTAATAATAGTCAAAAGGACTGTAATATACTCTTCTTGCAGGTGCATGATAGGAATTTCTGACTTATCGGCTGCTGATAATGAGTTATTTGCAATAGAATTGCTAGGCTGGTCTAACTAGTGTAGTTAAGGTAAGGGCCTGACCCACTTAGGCAAGTTTTTAGGCAAATGCCGGCGACTGGGCAGTCACCACAGAGTCGCTGGGTTGTCGCCTGTATGATCGTGAGTAGTCTCCTCAGCCGCCCAAAGAGTCGTAGCGTTTTTCTGGTCGCCGCTGGATTTTGAAATGTTCAAAACTTTTCAGCGACAGTCAGCGACCGTGGGCTTGTCGTAGCTTGTCTTCTCCTGACGTAGGTGCTGTCATAGGTTGTCGCCAGGATGACGTAGGTTGTCGCCAGGTGACGTAGGTTGTCGCCGGTGCTGAATTCGGCAAATTCCATTGGCGACTACCTACGTCAGCTGGCGACTGAATTGTCTTCAGTTGTCGCTTACAACTTGTCATAGCTTGTCACAGGTGGATGTAGATTGACTTTGGTTGTCGCCAGCGTAGTTATAGGTTGTCGTAGGTGTGGTCATAGGTGGATGTCCTAATGCGTTGTTGGTAGCTTGACATTGACTAGGTGGTAGGTTGTTGTAACTTGTCGTAGACATTGTCGTAGGGTGGTCCAGTCGCCTTTTTTTTGGCGACCTGCTACGACTATGACAGTCGACGGCAGTCGCCTAAAAATTCGCCTGAGTGAGATAGGCTCTTCAAGGTTTAAGGTCTAGATTTTTCAGAATGATGTGCTTCAGTATCTGAGGAGTTGCGGACAGTTTGGGGCTGAAAGCAGCCACCACTGAAAATATCCTCGCATTATGCATTGGACAGAAAGTTGGTCATTGATTAAATTACTTAACACATTTGAGTTCAAGACACCCCTCTGAGGATCCCCTGCAAAGCTATCGTGAGCTGGAGGCATGGGTTCTTGGAGGATGTCTGATGCCATGCAGAGGAACTGAAAGAAACCACATAGGTCCAAATGTAATGACACAAAGTTTGTATATTAAAAGTTTAAAAAAAATATTTGTACAAAGAATAAAAAGCTGTGAGAAAATGGGATTGAGGGGAATGTTCCTTGATTTGAACTTCTGAAATGTGTTAGATTATGAGACAATATGATATATGTTTGATTTTGACTGAAAAGAGACAATTGGAAGATTAAAGTCTGTGTGAAACGTTATAGGATTTTGTAGGAGAATTATAGGGCGACCATTTAACAATCAAAAAAAAGAAAGGCACCATCAGACAGTGCTTAGTTTTATCCATTCTTTGTAGATATAGCCAAGAAATTGTAATACCACTACATACAAATTATGTAACAGGGAATGTGCTTGCAGAATGGAGGATACAATCGAAGTATGAATGTCTAAGTCATTTCTTCATTAATTAATACATTAGAATTAACAGACTTAATAAACCTGGGGTATTTCATGCAGTCTATAAAACTAATTTGTGCTAAGGCATGTCACATCTGGCTTTCGTGGAGGGGTTCGATACAGTTATCAGCCATAAGAGGCATTAAGAAGGATGGATGCACAGAATTTACAGCAGGCATTGCTTTGCACTATTGATGACTCAGAGTCCCTGGTGAATGAGATGGATGTATCATGAGAGAGTCAATGTTGGGAGAGAGTGTAGGAAACCACACAGTAGAAATACAGTGTCAGTGGTTGGGGTTGGTAATCAGTGCCCCATGATGGCTTCAGAACCTGGTCACAAGATTTGTAAAGAATTATTGACCTCTCATGTCTGATCAAAATCAATGGAAACTGCCACAAGTAGGATCTTGAAAATAATTCACACATAACCTATTTTTCAATGCACATTTCAATACATTGACCAGTCAAAGCACTGGTTCATTCCAATTCACATTCTAACACCTGCGGAAACATTCTTTTTTTTCCAAGGACAGAAAGTTGCTTCCTTGCTCCCTGGAGAGATAATTTTGGCATGAGTGTCAGGGCCAGGTAGTACCTTCTGTTGCCTGGAGTGATCTGCCAGCAGATCTGTTCCCATGATTTGGCCTTTGCCCCGCAAGGCTGTGATCTCTGTTGGTCCAGGAAAACCAAGACCATCACACAAACCAACCTCACTTCTCTTGACTGAATTTGTACCTCATGCCGCCTGAGCAAAGCCAACAGCATAATCAAGAACGAGTCGCATTCTGGCCACTCCCTTTTCTCCCTCTTCCATCAGGCAAAAGGTATAGAAGTGTGAAAACGCACACCATCAGATTCTGGAACAGTATCTTCCCAGTTGTTATTGGGCAACTGAATCATCATATCACAACCAAAGAGCAGTGCTGAACTACTATCTACATCTTTGATGACCCTCATGCTATCCTTGATCTGACTTTGCTAGCCTTACCTTGCACTAAACGTTACTCCCATTATCGTGTATCTATAAACTGTAAATGGATCGATTATAATCATGTATTGTCTCTGCTGACAGGTTAGCACTGCACCTCGGTACACGTGACAAACTAAACTGAACTAAAAAGTGAATCATCAAATATCCTGTTCCCTATGCATATCTTGCTAATTTCTGATTTGAGTTCCCTAAGATTGTCATCATTGTACCTATGAGCTTGTTTTCTTTGTGGGTTGTAAAGTTTATACTATTGAATTGATATATTTGATGAAACAAACAAATGGCAGATAAAATGATGATGGATGTCCTTCCCCCAAGTTGCCCAATCACTGTGGGTAACTGAATAGCGTGCACTTGATGATTTTCATTAACTTGGATAGGAAACTACCTAATCTTGTAGAAACAAGGAACTGGAGATGTTGGCTTAACAATAAACTGCTGGATAACTCAGCAGTTCAGGCAACATCCATAAAGAACATGGTTAGCTGATATTTCCGGTCTGTGGCATTTCACAAATGCTACAGTAACTCAGGAAGTCTGAACTTCCTAAACTCACCTGTTAAGAATAATGACTTTAACTGTTGAAGCCTAAAAAATGTTCTGCTCCTTACTCCTCACCTCTCCTACTACTCCACTAAATACAATGTTTAAATAACATTCCTCCTCCCCTCCTCCCCTCCTCCACTCCCTCTCACTCCTTACAAGAATGTAACAAATCTCTTATTGCACTGGGTGGAACACTGTTGACAGGCAGTTTATGTAAATGATATCCCATTGTGACATCATATGCTGCTATCTGCCAGTGGAACACTGCCGACAGGCAGCTGCTGTTTAGTTTTTTATGTAAATTAGATCCCATTGTGATGTCATTGTGGGTGGAGCATTGCTGACGGGCAGTTTATGTAAATGAGATCACATTGTGACATCATAGCTGTAACTGCCACTGCAACTTCAAGTCACCTGCCCCCCCATCACATCCCCCACAAGGAAAATTCTGGAATTTTAAAAATTGTAAATGAAACCTATCCCCTGTTCCAACCACCCCCCCCCCCCCCCCCCACAATGAAAACCCACATGTGGAGTGTTGAAATGGGGACATTACCTCAATGGAAAAACCTCCTCCCAAGAAATCTTGTTTTTTAAATGAGATTAATGATCCCAGATATGCTGCTAAATGAAATTCCATTGTGATGTACCATTCTCCCAACGCAAACCATTCCCCAATGTATTAATCACCCATAGCCCCAACTGCGCTGGCGCAGCTCATACACTCCCTCCCCTTGTCTTCACCCTCCATCTTCTCTCCCCTCTCCTCCTCCCCTTCTCCCTCCCTCATCTCTCCTTCCCTTACATTTTCCCAACCCTCAGTCACTTCCTCCTTCATCTCACCCCTTTCGCACTCCCCCACAAAACACAACATCTGCCATGCATCTGCCCACTCCCCCAACCTGTCCAGGTCACCCTGCATTCTCATAGCATCCTCCTCGCAGTTCACACTACCACCCAGCTTTGTGTCATCTGCTAAAGTGCTAATGTTACTTTGAATCCCTTCATCTAAATCATTGATGTATGTCATTGTCGGGTGGTGGAATGTCCACAGCAGCATATGTAAATGAGATCCCATTGTGATTGGAGGACATTGTGATGCCATAGCTGCTAACTGCCAGAATCTCCAATCAACAGTCCAAGCATGTGTCAAGTTATTCTTCTCAAAGTGGGATTTTTTAAAAACTTGTAAATGTCAATAATGTGAAATATAACATCAATTTGAACTAAACTTTATACATACGACCACGGGACAAAGGTGAGTAAGTTGGTGCAAAAATGTAAGCGCTACCGTGTACCGTTTTAGTGTAGGTCCAGTAACTGCACACATGCACACAAACATAACGAGACGTTTAGTAATATATAGATATACTGGAACAAATGGGACCCATTGCACCCCATTTCCACAATGCAATATTCCACCACTCACCCATTCCCCCAATGCAACCGTTCCCCCAATGCAATATTCCATCACTCCCCTCTCCTCCTCCCCTCACCTCTCCTTCCCTCTCCTTTCCCCTACCCTCAGTCACTCACTACCCTCAGTGACTCCCTCCCTCCCTCCCTCCACCTCTCCCCTCCCAACTCCCCAACCTGATGGGCCCCATTACCCAACGCAATATTTCACCATTCACCCGTTCCCCCAATGCAACCAGTTTCCACCACTCACCCGTTCCCTCAATGCAACCCATTCCCCAATGCAATATTTGACCACTTGCACATAGCCCCCAACTGTGCAGGTGTGGCTCATTTCCCCTCCTCCCCAACACTCCCTTCCACTCCTCTTTACCCTCCCTCTTCTCTCCCCTCTCTTTCTCCACTCCCGCCCTCCTCTGCACCTCCCTCTCATTTCCCCTACCCTCAGTAACTTCCTCCATCCTTCCCTCCATAACCCCTCTCCCCCCCCTTCTCTCCCTCTATCTCCCTGCTCCCCCACTCCTCACCTCTCCCCTATCGCACTCCCCCACTGAACACAATGATTAAATAACATTTCTCCTCCCCCCCCCCCATTCCCTCCCTCCCCTCATTCCCTCCCTCCCCTCATTCCCCTCACTCATTCCCTCCCTCCCCTCATTCCCTCCCTCCTCACAACGATGTAACAAATATCTCATTGCACTGGGTGAAACACTATTGATAGGCAGTTTATGTAAATGAGATGCCATTGTGATGTCATTGTCGGGTGGAGCACTGCTCAGGGGCAGTTTATGTAAATGAGATCCCATTGTGATGTCATAGCTGCTAACTGCCACTGCCAACTACAATTCAAGTGATTCTTTTTCAAACTGGATTTTGTAAAGTAAAAAATGTAACTAACTTGTAAAATATAACACCAATCTAAACAAAACTTTGATAAAACACACCATATGACAATGGTGAATAAAGTGGTCCAAAAATTGTAGCGCAATTCTTTACCATTTTGACGTAATTCAGAACATCATAGACACAGTCTCATAAACACACAGACAGACATAGAAACAAACAATATGAGAGTTTTAGTAATATAGGTAGAGAGATAGAGAGATAGAGAAAGATAGATAGATAGTTCACATTTGATTAAAAAAAAATCCAGGAACAGCTAAATTGAGGTGACGATATTTTGATTGTGTTGTCATACTGTTCTCAATATTGACAAAATATTCTCATCCATTTTCATGTATATGAAGCATCAGCACATTTGACAGAATAACAGCATTTACTTGTAAGGACAAACATCTTATTATTGCAAAGCATGATGCAAAAGAAAGTGGAATTTGATGATGTCTATGAGTCTGCTGAGCTTGAAGATAAGAACTGTCTGGGATGGCTGACTCATCATTAGCACTTGATATATCATGGAACTGAGGAATGTGGCTGTCTTCAGCAAAACCAGAGGCTGAACTCTAGTGCTGTTTAATTGATACTTAAGCCTTAATTTGTATTTCAACATTTTGATTTTAGTAGAAGCAGGATTCCAGTTAACTTAACGATTTTGCAACAACATTTCAGCATCCACCGTTAAGGCCAGATCTTATTCTACATACTGTAACTTCGAGGCAACCATTTTTTTTTGTTGAGCCATGTATTTGTAGCAAAGAAAGTCAAGGGAACAATAATAGTTCTTCAATGTATTTGCCTGACTACAGTATGTGGAATTGTAGATAGATAATTTCTTGCCCAGTAGAGAATTTTAGTTGACTTCCTCCATGATTATCTTATTTATACCCCAATTGATGAAAGATCGCTAAAAAAACCAACAAAGCCATACTCCTTTTAATGGGAGCTGGAATTTTTTCCTTGCCTCGTAGCTGATCAAATATTATCAACAAACCTGCTGAGGTGTTTATATTAAATTGTTGATATTAAATAGCCCTGGTAAATGTTTGGCTGATCAAAAGGCAATGGTGGAGCACATAATCGTTTTTAACAGCCCACTTTTCAAGTTTAGTTTTTTGTTACCCATTTTTGAAGTGTAGATGTTTTAATTACCACTTCAATCTCATATTATTGTTATACTTGCTAATCATAAACATAATTATTTGTCCTTTTTCCATGATGTTGATCTACTTTATAATAAATATTCAAGCATCTTTTGTAATGGCATTCAAGCTTGAAATTTGTATTTTTGAGAAAGCAAAATCATTTAAACTCTTTCAGGCATATATATGCAATCAGTCTTTCACCTAATGACAAAACCAATTTAATAAAAATTCTGCAATTTCTTAGAAAAATATGATAGGTAATTATGAATTGGCCTTCATTGATTTTTTTGTCATATATTGTAATAACATTTCTCCCTCTTGCCCCTTCTCAATGAATAGTATTTATACCAATCTCCATTGTCATGCAAATGGCATCTGTTTTGAAGTTAAAATACGTTTTCTTTCAATGTTTTGGCTGTTTGATATAAAGTCAGTGAGGCTTTCTTTTAAGGAAATGCAAGATGAAATGCAAGTGGTATGATGTGATGTGTTGCAAAGAAGCTCAAAATGATTTTTTATGGAGAAAAAAGGGTTCAGAAACAAAATTCAAGACAAATATATTCATTACTATTTAGAGAATAGTTGAAAACTTTCTCCAGATTTGACACTTTAATTGAACATATTTAAAGTGACATCCATGTCCAACACATCCAAGATATATAGTCATAAAGCACGGAAACATGCCTTTCAGCCTAACTTTCCTATGTCGACCAAGGTGCCCCTGCAACGCTGGCCTCATTTGGCCCGTATCCCTCTAAACCTGACTCTTTCTTATCCATTCTGTCATCCAACTGTATATTTTATATTGTATTCATAAACTACCTGTATTTACAGTGTAGCCAACATTTACCACATTCAAATCACTCTTCAAAAATCTGCATTTCAGTTACATTTCCATAACACAATGCCTTCACTCAGCAGAAAACTACCTTAAGCATGCTCAAGCATACACACACGCACACAAACATGCTTATAATTTCACCCATAGTTTCTCCATTCAATCTTTATTCTGTATACTATATGCAGAATAAAACCCCTTCGTCAGTTTGCTGATTCTCCTCTTGAAATCACTGTATTCTTTCTTGGTGCTGTTGTTGTTAGTGGCATCTTAACACACAAGAGTCTGTCTAATTTATATGGAAATAGTTTTGGTCCCTGTGAATCACTGGGGCACAACTGACCACAGGAAACAAGTCAAAACCATTGCAGCCAACAAAACCCAAGAATAACTGCACTCTGGTGGAGACAGATGCATAAGCATCATCTTTCCCCTTGGGTACTGAGTCCAACACAGAATGGCAAGTGAATATCTCACTCGCATGTATAGCTCTTATAGATGTTGAAGAAAGAACTGCAGATGCTGGAAAATCGAAGGTAGACAAAAGTGCTGGAGAAACTCAGCGGGTGAGGCAGCATCTATGGAGCGAAGGAAATAGGCAACGTTTCGGGCCAAAACCCTTCTTCAGACTGATTCCCCAGCAATTATAGATGTTGATTCTCAGGACTCCACATCACAGAATCCTTTCCCACAATTCTGCCCAGTCATTTAATTCATTAATCCATTAATGTCTATGTTGTTCTAATGAAATCTAATAAAGTTAATAATAAAGTGAGAGAATCCAAGAACATGTGTGGAATGGACTTCAGGGTACCTACCTTCCAAATTGCAATGAATTAAAACATTTCCTCCTTGGCAGTCATGATAATTCTCACGTACATCTGAAATTTTGATATAATCAAACAAGCTGTAGAGATGTTGCACAATATTTATATATTATCTGTGCGAACATATAAATATTGTGTACTTAATGTATGTGGTGCAATAACCAACATATATTAATGCAATTAGAAAATTGAAGCATTAAACATTCAAGGAATAATCCAAAATGGAAACAAAAATGAGGAACATTATTAATTAAGTAAAAAATATCTAAATGAGAGAAGATTTTATACTGGGAGTGAATGGGAAGCATGTGCTTCATCTCATTTTGATGATTACTAGTTTAGTTGAGTTTATTATCACGTGTACCGAGGTACAGTGTAAAGGTTTTGTTGCATGCTGAGATCTCTGGTCAAGTCCAAAAATACTGGAGTAACTCCGTGGGTCATGCAGCTCTGGAGAACATGGAGAGGTGATGTTTTGTGTTGGAACCCTTCTTCAGACTGAAGAAGTTCCCAACCCAAAACATTGCTAATCCATGTTCTCCAGCAATGCTGCCTGACCCGTTGAGTTTCTCCAATACTCTTTTCTTTAAACCAGCATTTGCAATTCCTGTGCCAACATCACATTGAGCAAGGTTCACTTAAGTGAACAACCAAAATGTTACCTATCCTTTTTCTCCAGAGTTGCTGCCTGACATGTCGGGTTACTCCAAGACCTTGCGTCTGTCTTTGATATAAACCAGCATTTGCAGTTATTGGTTTCTACAACCTAACATGCTGGTTGGCCTGAGTTTTATTTTCCTGGTGAATTCCTGGTGATTTTTTTTTTTTAACTTGACTTATTGTTTTTCAAAAATTGCATTCATATGGCATATTCTACAACTCAGTAGTGATTAATATGCTTGTTTGACACTTTGGTAATTTTGTCTCTGCCGACTTACATTGGTCTCTAAGCATTTTGCCTCTTAATCTCAATTTCAAGTTTTTCTTTGTGTGCAATATATTCCTTGGTTACCTTTTGACATTTGGTCAACAGTTCTCAGAATAATTTCAAAGGGCACTGTTTGGTATGGATTGAGTTCACACAGTGGTCCCTTTAATGTTCCAATGCAGCAGCCTGTGGAAAAGACCAGATCTGATATCATACATGAGGTCTACAACAGAAGACATAGATATACATATAAGAAAAATAAATCCCTTTTATCAGACCCTGCATTTGTGGACTGATATGCTGTGATGATCACATTTAATAATAAGGTGCACATGCAAAGTAGTGACCTCTATAAAATTTTGAACAAGGAGTTTCATATCTTGTCAATATTTTAGTAGCATTAGAAAGATACTATAGGACATGTTCTTTAAATAATTTTCAAGGACAGACAAAATCGGCAAGTCTCTGAAGTTGAAGCCTGTACACATACATCGATCATTAATTCCTTGGGAGAATGTCTTCCATTTTAATGCCTTGCATTCACAAGGTCCCGTTTAAAAAAAAATCTTTTTGGTGGACTAATATTCCTGGGGATAATGTCTACTGTCATTTAAAAATATAACAATTCAATTGTTAATAAGAAGCTGGTGTGGTTGGAATTTAGTAGACTGGTTCTAATAATTTATTTTTGGTGCACTTTCTATTATATATGGAGCAAACATATATGTTTCATTTTTCCTGACGAAGTGTTTTGCAAATGGAACATGTTTCTATTAACAGTGAATTTCACTAATCAAAATGTATCGTACAATCACCCTTGTCAACTGCAAAAGGAAGAAGCTGGTACCAAAGCTGAGCACCCTGTGAGAATTTGGTTTAGTTTTGAAATTGGTTTAAATCATCAATTCATTGTTTGATGCTCTTCTAGCCAAGAAACACCATGCTGTAAGACACTGGATTAGGTCAGTAGGAGAAGAAGTATAAATAACATTCATAACCCAGGTTATGCATGCCCAGCTTATGAACTATGAACGAGCTCCCATAATATTGTTAAATTCAAAAATTAAACATGTATTAATTCTGGCAAATGGCAGAACTAGAGAGTTACACAACACAGAAACACTTCGATCCAATTTGTCTATGCTGACCAATTTGACATTCTGGGCAAGTTCCATGTGCTTATCTCTAAACTCTTTTATATCTCTAACTATATCTCTAAACGTTTCCAATTCATATATCTGTCCAAAGGTTTTTTGTAAGTTGTAATTGTATCTATCCACTTCAACAGCTTCCTCTGGCAATTCTTTTTGATACAGATTAGCCTCTGAGTGAAAAAGCTGCCCCTGAGACCCATCATCAATATCTCCCCTCTTAAGCCTATGCCTTCTAATTTTAGAATAATCTCCTCTTTGTGGGTGGAGGGAAGGGGGGCAGGGAGGAAATGCTATGCGTATTGACTTTATCCATGCCCCTCAAGAATTTGTACATTTAAGGCCACCCACGCTTCAATCGAAGTGTTGGTCTATCAAGTCTCTCCTTATAACTCAAGCCCCTAAGTCTAGTTCACATCTTTGTGAATCCCTCTTGAAATCACTGTCTTCTTGGTGCTGCTGTTGTTAGTGGCATCTGAACACACAAGAGTCTATCTAATTTATATGGAAATAGTGTTGGTCCCTGTGAATCACTGGGGCACAACTGACCACAGGAAACAAGTTGCATTTTATGTTGAAAAGATGGGTAAGTGGCAATGATGTGGAAGTCCAATCAAACAACAGATAAATCGATGTTAGAAACCCTCGAAGCAATGAACCAACTTGGGATCCATATTTGTTTTTAAACCAGACTTAAATTTGCAGAATCTGACAATACAAGAATTCTTG
This sequence comes from Okamejei kenojei, assembly GCA_035221665.1. Lineage (NCBI taxonomy): Eukaryota > Metazoa > Chordata > Chondrichthyes > Rajiformes > Rajidae > Okamejei > Okamejei kenojei. The sequence continues at coordinate 76,981,797 of CM069133.1, forward strand.
CAAGATTTATGAATTGCATTTTAAATTTTAGTGGAATAACAGTGCATTATAGTTTGGTTTATTTTGATGAATAACATCCAAAATGTCAGTGTGTTGGATATAGTAGACAATTGAATTAAAATGGCAAGCAAATATCTTTGCATCGATTGATCTTGTTGGGTGCTGCAACTATCTACATGTCCTGACCTCCAATTCAACTCATTTGGGTGCTCAACTCATCCCTGTTTAAGCAATTTTGGTGATAACCAAACAAAGTTAATATAGAATCCTAAAGCGCCTGCCCCACTGCGGCAACCTAATCCACGAGTTAAGAGTGTCTTCAACCTTCAACCTCAAGCTGGATCGACTGTCCGCGTTGAAACAGCGAGCTGGATCGACCGACCACACACAATCACACACACAAACACATCGCAAAGGAGGGGGCCAGGGAAAGCGGGGGAGTGCTGTCTGAAATTCACGCCCGCGATGAAGAGGAAGGTAAAAGACGGCTGCACAGTGTACGGTAAGTCCTTTAGAGACCGCGGGGGGGGGGAGGGTGGGGAGAGAAACAGTGAGAAGCAGAGAAAGGTGGAGAGAAGGGGAGAAAAGGAGAGGAGAAGGAATGGAGACACTTTAAAGAAGTATAACAAAGTTTAGCAGGCATTTTACCTACCGGTCGATTTTCTTTGGTCCTGAAAATTCCAATGAGCCAATCAAAATACCCTGTCAGCGAAGGAGATTGCCTATGGATGCCCTCGACTGCCTGTAACTAAATAGTGACCCCACTCCACTGCACTACCAGTTAAAAAGAACCATGTCGACCAAATTTTACTTTCGGAAAAATGTTCAACATGTTGAAAATGTTTCCACAACCTAGCTGAGGCTGCGAGTATGTAGGAACTTCCCTTGAGCATGAAGGAGAGTTCCAGTGACCTCATAGGACCTCCTAGGACCACGTTTCGACCACGCTGCGAGTTTGAGTCGAGGGCAAACTCTTCTAAACTCGCAGATTAGGTCGCTGCAGTGGAACAGCCCCTTAAGACTACCAGGATAAGCATGATCACCAGTTATTGTTTAGTGTATGTATTGCACCTTGAGCAATGGGACAAGCTGGAACATCAGCTATTGGTTAAGCATAGTGCATTACATCTCGAACACAGCAAATGCAAGAACATCAGCTATTATGGCATGGTGTTTTGCTGAGCACAGTGCACAACAATTCCATGTTCTCTCTTTGAGAAATAAATCAGAAACATATTGAAATTGAATGAGGCTCCCATGCGTAAGATACAAATGGCTCTGTGTACTGCAATTCACCTTTTAAACTGAACGTTTCTTGCATCTGTGATGTATATTAGCTGTCATACTTGTGTTTTATTGTCCACATCAAACTATTATTCACTTTTTGTCCCTGTTGACTGAACATTTAGATCTTTCTCTGTCTCTAATGTTCTTATTGGTTATTTCTTGCTTTAGTTATCCTTCAATCTTGTGTGCATTCATTCTAGATCGTTACCTATTGAGCACCTTCTAACAAAAACAACTCCTCAATATTTCAAACATGTACATGATTGCCCCTAAAACTAGTAACTGACCAAACACTTTTACCATCCTTATATTTAAGCATGTGGAATGTAGGAATATAACCTCAATCCCTCTCCTCCGTGCATCACACTTCAGAACCATGGGTGTGTGCGGTGGTTGCTTTGTTGATGATTGCTGTGGCATCCTTATGGATAGGGAGTGTTTTATCTCAATTATGATTCCTGCTGTGTCAGGTAGAAGGAGCCTTTGATGAATCATGAGGTGAGCCATTGATAGAATATCCCATTTATGATCACTTCTTACAGCAATGCTATTTATATGAATGTTCCAGTGGAGTTTTTGTATCATGGCAATGACCAAGATGGTGATATGAGGTTTAGAGAAACGAGTTCAATAAGCTTTAGAGAATGAGAGAATAAGGTTTGGAGAATATGTTTAGTAATTTAACGCTGTTATGCCAAAGGATGCTTATTAAACTCATTCTTGGTCATTCAAATTATCATAGCCTGACATTGTTGTACCATGATTTTACTTGCTAATTATCATCTGACATCTGAATGTTGTCCAGATCCTTTCACATGTACATGGACTGCTCCTTTATTGTAAAACCTGTATGTGGAGCTGAAAATTGTGCTGACCACATGATAAAGGTAGGCTTGCTGTTGATTCTCTCAGGAATCCAGCTGTGATGTGAGCTTCCAGGATCAAAATGTTTGGCCTCCAAAAACCACAACACAACTCATTGTCAGTGTTAGCAAAACTCAACTGAGCATAGCACTCTGTAACTGTGAGACCCCTGAAGGTATGTTTTCTTTTCGTCACGAGCTGCGTCCTTCAGGTTGATTTGTGATAATACTGTTGAACCACTCTTGTGATGCTCTTTGTACTCCAGTTGGAGGGCTTCATGTCGTCATCTTTATCCTCAAAACAAATATGTTGCAGCACCACGACTTCATGAACTAAAAATTATAGTGGGTAATAATCAAAAAGTGTTTTTTCTTGTTGCTTTTGGTCTGAATCACAGATTTATGTGGTTCCCTGAATCATTTTTGAGACCTGTTCATGCCTGACTGATTAATTTTGTTTCCAGGCTTTGAGAATTTCGAATGTTTTGCTATAAATCCATCCTTACAATATTTGATGCTTTTTAATCTAGTCATTTATTACTTCAGATGCTTCTTTTCCTTGGGCCAGCATACCTTTTACAAATTGACAGCTGTGACTCAATACAACAGTAACTACTTCAGATTTGAAATAACAGTAGGGAACGCTGGAAATACTCTTGAGTTTTGGACAGCATCTATGGAGAGATAAACAAAGTTTACATTTCGGGACAATTCTGATGCAAACTAGAAACATTGGTAATCTGAATTTATTGAATTCCGTTTTTTTGCCTGAAGGCTGTAACATGCCGTCAAAGATGAGGTGAACTTGCATTGCATATCATTGGAACAATGTAGGAATCTGAAGACACAGGTCAGAGTGAAAGATGAATATTTGAAACTATCTTTTCGGTTATCGTTGATTGAAAAAAAACGTGCCTGTCATCAGTCTTTTCTTTGAAACACATTAACATGGTAACTTGTTACTTGAGCCAACAAAAAGATGCACTGGTACAATTTCTTAAGCACAATTGGAAATATCTCCTTGTGAGCTATAAGATTAAAATAGCTTTATTGTTTAATAATCAGATTTATCTGGGTAAAGTTTCAAGATTAATCCTTTTGATAACTGACGAACATCAATTGGAACATTTTGTGTGGCATGGAAAATTGAAATTACCAGATGAAAGAAGAATGAAGTATATCTAATTAGCCTGGCATGCAGATAATCATATGATATACTGTATTGATAACAGTGTGGCTAAAGAATCACAGCATTCATAATTATATTGCGTATTGGTAATTCCACGTTGCACTGTTCAGATTGTGACAGTGGATGCAATATATAAAATGTATGGTAGAAATTTCCACACTCAAGCGTGTGATTGTTCAGTGTAGTTTATTTTCACATTTTAGTTGTTTTTTTCCTTCAAGATCAAAGGAGTGGAGGTCTAATTTTGCTTCAGGTTCTCTTTAAACAAGCAATTCAGATACAAATTGTGGGGCTTTACAGCTCCTTTAACCCGACTATGATGTTTGAAAATATAATCTAATTTTGTTTAGATTTAAAAGATGATTGCAGATTACTATCTTGTTGTTGACATGCAAATGAAAATCAATGGTTACATTGAGTAAATCATTGCATTTTCTATTGTGTGATACAATAATATTAGAAGCACTCTAAGTTTCATGTTGAACTGAAATTGGGAAGATATTTAACAATTAAAATGGTGGGAATAGTTTGATCAGCTAATATCTGTAGATGACCAAAGGTGAAAGGTAGGAATCAAACATATTTAAAGTTGCAGAGAAATGTGAGGGATTCAGAGAACAAAGGCAATGTCTGAAAAAGTGTGGAGAAGAATTGACTGGCTGATGCAGGAGATGTGCTGGCTGAGAGAAAGTGGTGAATACTCGTTACTTGCTGCTGGTCTGCATGGAGGAGATGCAAATAGAAGGAGATGAATGATAACTGATAAGAGAAGGAAAGAAAAAAATCTGGAACTGTGAGGTTATCAACCTGCGACATTAAGTCTGCATTGCTGTCTATGCAGATAGTTCAGACCTACATAGTATTTCCAGGATTCTGTTTACTTTTAGATTTCCAACACCTGCAGTATTTCATATCACAGATTTCTAGGATTAAAAAAAATCTCTCTTTTTTTCCCATTTACACCAACTGTGATTAGTGAACCTCCATCAGTTGGCACCAGCATCACAACTTGTGGCAGTCAAGTTTTTGGTTTCTATCCTGATGCAGACATTGCTTTTTGTCTCGCCAATCCTTGGCTTCTCTGTATTTTTAAACATGCTTGATTTCTAACTTTCGTCAGTTCTGATGAAAAGCATTGATCTAAGTTGCTAATCTTGTTTATCAATGTTCATTGTCTCCCAATCGCCTCAATATTTCCATCATTTCTGTTTTTCCAGATTTCCTGCAATTAGGGCATTTGCTTTTCAATATATAACTGGTAATGAGGTTCAGTTTTTTAAACAAGATTATAATTGGGGAAGGCACGAAACAAGGATCCATTCAGAACCAAATCAGGTAGTGCAATACATGATAATGCTTCGGTGAAAACAAGGAATAGGAAATAAGTTTTTTGAATTATATTAAACATAGAGAAGGAATTGAGCATGTTTCTTTTACAACAGATGGAGAAAACTTTGGGTATTACATTTCAGTCAGATTAAGATTTGTGATGTGAATTTCTTTTGGATCTTTAAAAGCTAAAATGTTGAATTCCTAAGTTCCAAGACAGAGAAAAGAATTGGAAACAATCACATTTTATTTCAGGAAGTGAAATTGTACTTGAGAACCTGATCATATTCTTTGCAGAATTAAAAGGCATGATAGAAACATATAAACATAGAAAATAGGTGCAGGAGTAGGCCATTCGGCCCTTCGAGCCTGCACCGCCATTCAATATGATCATGGCTGATCATCCAACTCAGTATCCTGTACCTGCCTTCGCTCCATACCCCCTGATCCCTTTAGCAACTGATGAATTAGAAAGGTGGGGTGTACGCAAGGTGGATTGATTTTCCAGAAAGCCTCTGGCCAAGGACCTTTTATAGCCTTTGAACAATATTATGTGTGGTAAATAAGAAAGAAAACAGATTAGTAGAGAAGGGCAAGGTAGTACTCGTCTTGTATCAACAAACACTAATCCTCCAAATTCTGTTCCAATTTTGATCATCTATATATATTACTAAAACTCTCATATCGTTTCTTTGTGAGTCTGTCTGTTTGCGTGCCTGCCTGTGTGTGAGTTTGTCATGCCCTGAATTATGTCAAACCAGTATGCGATAATGCTACAATTTTTGGAGCACCTTACTCACCATTGTCCTGTGGTGTGGTGTATCAAGTTTTGTTCATATTGTTGGTATATTTTACAAGTTATTCACATTTTGAACTTTACAAAATCTAGTTTGAGAAAAATCCGTTCAAGTTGCAGTGGCAGTTAGCAGCTATGACGTCACAATGGGGTCTCATTTACATAAACTGCCAACTTAACACTTGCTGGCCCTGCCCGTTAAAATGTTTCAAAACACAGGACACTGAGTCCTGTCAGCAAGTACAATTGGATTTTGTAAAGTGAAAAGTCAACTTTTTAAGTTTAAAAAGAGGGAGGGTGAAGAGGAGTGGGAGGGAGTGCTGGGGATAAGGAGAAATGAGCCACCCCTCCACAGTTTCTGGCTTTGGGTGAGTGGTGGAATATTATGATGGGGAGCAGTTTGCGTTGGGGGAACGGGTGAGTGGTGGAATATTGCTTTGAGGAACGTCTTGCATTGCGGGACCAGGCCTCCCGTGGGGTCTATGGTTAAGTGGTGGAATATTGCATTAGGGGACGGGCTGCGTTGGGGGACCAGGCCTCTCGTGTGACAGGGACCAAACAGGTCCCACTTGGTCTGGTATGTCTTAGAAAGCTGGTTGGAGGGAGATGTCCAAAATTGCAAAGATTGAAAATAATGATGATAATTAATTTTATGCATGAAGAGACCTCTTGGTGAGTTGTCAGAATGAGTTGAAATGTGCTTTATTGAATGCACTTTGCACTATATTACAAAAGGATCTGAAGTGCATAAATCCCCTTTAAAGCTAATATTATTATAAAAGATTTAATGACATATGGTGTAGAAAATTAAATGTCGAGAAATTGTGAATTTATGTGTATTCCACTGTGGAAAGGTTGAAAACTTGCAGATGGAATGGTCCCATTCCAGTAAGACATGAATGGGAAGAAATATGTGTCTGCTTTCATTAGTGAAGGAAATCAGTTGTTTGTGTGATTGCTGCATAGAATAGATAAAAACAAACATTTATAATAATTGATGTCTTGCGTATTTGGTGATGTGCTGAATTTCCTCAAACATATAAGGTGCCAACTCTGACACCTCCTCCTACTTATCCTTGGAACATGACCCTACGGATGAGCACCAGGCCACTATCTCTAGCACTGACTTGATCAACTCTGGTTCCCTGCCGTCCCAAGCCTCCAACCTCATCGTTCCCCAGCCCCGCATGGCCTAATTTTACCTCCTCCCCAAAATCCACAATCCTGAGTGTCCTGGCAGACCCATTGTTTCTGCCTGTTCATGTCGTACTGAATTACTTCCACATATCTAGACTCCATCCTATCCCCCCCCCCCCTGGTTAAATCCCTCCCTACCTATGTTCAAGACACCTCACATTCTTCGTTGACTCCAGAACTTCCGTTTTCTAGGCCCCCATTCCTTCATCTTCACCATGCATGTCCAGTCAATCTAGACCTCCATCCCCTACCAGGGGGGGTCTCAAAGTCCACAGTTTCTTCCTCGACCAGAGAACCAACCAATCCCTTACTGATACTCTCCTCCGCCTTGCGGAGCTGGTCCTTACCCTTAATAACTTTTTGTTTGACTCCTCCCATTTCCTCCAAATACAAGGCATAGCTGTGGGCGCGTGCATGGGCCCTAGCTGTGCCTGCCTCTTTGTAGGGTACGTCAAACAATACTTGTTCGAGACGTACCGTACCCCTCCCATTCTGAATCCGACCTTTCTGTCCTGGGCCTCCTCCATGGCCAGAGTGAGGACCACCGTAAATTGTAGGAGCAGCACCTCATATTTCGCTTGGGCAGTTTGCACCCCAGCGGTATGAACATTGACTTCTTTAATTTCAGGTAATCCTTACTTTCTCATCCCCTTCTCAGCCCTCCCTCAGCCCTCGGACTCCAACTCGTCCTTTCTTCTTCCCGCCCCCCACCCCCCCCCCCCCCCCCCCCCCACCCTCATATCAGTCGGAAGAAGGGTTTTGACCCAAAACCTATTTCCTTCGTTCCATAGATGTTTCTCCAGCATTTTTGTCTACCTAAGGTGTTGATGAGCTTTCTTTGTGATTGCATCAATGTACTAGGACCAGGTTTACAAGAATGATCCCAGGAATTAGTAGGTTAACCTATGATCAGCATTTGTCGGCACAACGCCTGTACTCGCTGGAGTTTAGAAGAATGAAGTGGGATCTAATTGAAACATACAGAATAGTGAAACGCTTGGAGAGAGAGGATGTTTCCACTAGTGGGAGAGTCTAAGTCTAGAGGTCATAGCCTCAGAATTAAAGGATGTTCTTCCAGGAAGGAGATGAGGAGACATTTATTTAATCAGAGGGTGGTGAATCTGGAATTATTTGCCACAGAAGGCTGAAGAGGCCATCAGTGGATATTTTTAAGGCAGAGATGGATAGATTTTTGATTAGTACAGTTGTCAGAGGTTATGAGGACAATGCAGGATAATGGGGTTAGGAGGGAGGAATAGATCAGCCATGATTGAATGGTGGGGTAGATTGATAGGCTGAATGGTCTAATTATACTCCTATCACTTATGACCTTATGACCAGGACAGATCATCAGTGATATGATTATCCTAGAACATGATGCTGTTGATTCTCTCCTGCTGATGAAGACAAGTTCATGGACCTTTGATTGAGTGAGGAAACAAAGATTGAAGGTACTTTGTGATAAGCACAATAATTCAATGATTATGGTACGATTAGCATTCAAGACATGAATTCATTCCTTGCAATGGAAAATTGAATCCAACAAATCTTAAAATTTGTGCAATAAAAAAATAATTGAAAAATCATGATTAAAATTGGAATGGTAAATGTGTCCATAGAAAATGGAGCTTGATGCCTCCACCCCTTGAAGCAAGATGTTGACCACAATGCCTTTGTAATAGGTTTGTTGTAATTTTACAAATGTGTGCAGGATAGTTTTTTGCAGCAGTACATAGAGGTACCGACCAGAGAAGGGGCAGTGCTGGACCTCCTGTTAGGAAATGAGGCAGGACAGGTGACAGAGGTATGCGTTGGTGAGCACTTCGGGACCAGTGATCACAATACCATTAGTTTCAATATAATTATGGAGCGAGTCAGAACTGGACCTAGAGTGGAGATTTTTGATTGGAGAAAGGCTAACTTTGAGGGAACGCGTAAGGATTTTAAAGGAGTGAATTGGGACACTTTGTTTCATGGGAAGAATGTAGAAGAGAAATGGAGGACATTTAAAGGGGTAATTGTAAGAGTTCAGAATCTTTATGTCCCTGTTAGGTCGAAAGGAAATAGTAAAAATTGGAAAGAGCCATGGTTTTCAAGGGAAATTGGACACTTGTTTCGAAAAAAGAGAGATATCTACAATAATTATAGGAGGCATGGAGTAAATGAGGTGCTAGAGGAGTATAAAGAATGTAAAAAGAATCTTAAGAAAGAAATTAGGAAGGCTAAAAGAAGATATGAGGTTGCTTTGGCAAGAAAGGTGAAAGTAAGGTAAGGGAAAAAAGTAGAGTGGAAACTATGAGATTCAAAGAGGAGGAAGTACTGACACTTTTGAAATATATAAAAGTGGATAAGTCTCCAGGTCCTGACAGGATATTCCCTAGGACTGAGGGAAGTTAGTGTAGAAATAGCAGGAGCTATGACAGAAATATTTCAAATGTCATTAGAAACGGGAATAGTGCCGGTGGATTGGCGTACTGCGCATGTTGTTCCATTGTTTAAAAAGGGTTCAAAGAATAAACCTAGCAATTATAGACCTATTAGTTTGACGTCAGTGGTGGGCAAATTAATGGAAAGGATACTTAGATATAATATATATAAGCATCTGGATAAACAGGGTCTGATCAGGAACAGTCCAGTGCCTGGAAGGTCATGTTTGACAAACCTTCTTGAATTTTTTTGAAGCGGTAACTAGGGAAATTGATGAGGGTAAAGCAGTGGATGTTGTCTATATGGATTTCAGTAAGGCCTTTGAAAAGGTTCCCCATGGAAGGTTGGTTAAGAAGGTTCAATCTTTGGGTGTTAATGGCGGAGTAGCAAGATGGATTCAACAGTGGCTGAATGGGAGATGTCAGAGAGTAATGGTGGATGGCTGTTTGTCAGGTTGGAAGCCGGTGACCAGTGGGGTGCCTCAGGGATCTGTGTTGGGTCCACTGTTGTTTGTCATGTACATCAATGATCTGGATGATGGGGTGGAAAATTGGATAAGTAAGTATGCAGATGATACTAAGATAGGTGGTATTGTGGATAATGAAGTCGATTTTCAAAGTCTACAGAGAGATTTGGGCCATTTGGAAAAGTGGGCTGAAAGATGGCAGATGGAGTTTAATGCTGATAAGTGTGAAGTGCTACATCTTGGCAGGACAAATCAAAATAGGACGCACATGGTAAATGGTAGGGAATTGAGAAATGCTGTGGAACAGAGGGATCTAGGAATACCTGTGCATAGTTCCCTGAAGGTGGAATCGCATGTAGATAGGGTGGTAAAGAAAGCCTTTGGTGTGCTGGCCTTTACAAATCAGAGCATTGAATATAGGAGTAGGGAAGTAATGTTAAAATTGTACAAGGCATTGGTAAGACCAATTCTGGAGTATGGTGTACAATTTTGGTCACCTAATTATAGGAAGGATGTCAACAAAATAGAGAGAGTACAGAGGAGATTTACTAGAATGTTGCCAGGGTTCCAGCAACTATGTTACAGAGAAAGGTTGAACAAGTTAGGTCTTTATTCTTTGGAGCGCGGAAGGTTAAGGGGGGACTTGATTGAGGTCTTTAAAATGATGAAAGGGATAGACAGAGTTGACGTGGATAAGCTTTTCCCATTGAGGGTAGGGAAGATTCAAACAAGAGGGCATGACATGAGAATTAAGGGACAGAAGTTTAGGGGTAACGTGAGGGGGAACTTCTTTACTCAGAGGGTGGTGGCTGTGTGGAATGAGCTTCCAGCAGAGGTGGTGGAGGCAGGATCGATTTTAACATTTAAAAGTAAAGTGGATAGGTATATGGACGTGAAGGGAATGGAGGGGTATGGTCTGAATGCAGGTAGATGGGACTAGGGGAAAACAAATGGTCGGCACGGACTGGAAGGGCCGAGAGGGCCTGTTTCCGTGCTGTAATTGTTATATGGTTATATGGTTATATGGTTAAATAATGTAAAGTTTATTTGAAACTATTACTCAACTAATCTGTGCCAATATTATTACTGGCAATGAACCAATAATATGGCAAATGACCCAAATGAATGTCATGCCCACAAAAAAATGGGACAACGTAGAACTAGTGCACTACACATGCTGGTTTATTTTTTTTTAAAAGGATACAAAAGTGTTGGAATAACTCAATAGGTGAAGCAGCATCTCTGGAAAACTTGGATTGATGAAATTTTGGGTCGGGAACCTTTTTCACACTGGTGAATGAATCAAATTTGAGCAGGACAAATCCCAAATTAACATCCCATGAGTCTATTCTTAATCATCAGCAAAGAGATGGAAGATTTATTCATTAGTGCTATAAAGTGGCACATGTCAATGGATAAACTGCTTAGATTGGGTTTTGTCAGATCCACTCTGTTCCAGAGTTCATTGCAAACTTCATTATTGCAACAGACATGAGTGATAAATTGAGAGACTGTACTTGACATTAACATAGCATTTGACAAAAGAGCTCCTGTAAAATTCACCAAAGGGAATCGAAAGGTGAATTATTCACTCCAGGCCAGTCCACATATAAATGAAGATGATTCTGGTTATGTTTCATCGTCAGTTCCATGATATTATTGCACATCAGTGTTTTAAGGGCCTGTCCCACTTGGCCGTCATTTGCGCCTCATTTACGCGTCATATGTAAAATAGGTCGACGCGTCGTTACGCGTGATGTCGCGCGCAAATCACATGTCATCATGCGGTCTGGTGCGCGTGATGTCTTTAGAATGCGGTCACCACGCGTTACATGTGAGACGTCAGGACGCCAGCGTGCGACGCCAATGCGTCAGCCTGCGTACACGATACGTCATGCAGGTGGCGCACGAGGATTTTGTGCATTACAAAATCCTGGAGCGCCGCACGATACCGCACGCAACTCCACTCTCCTCCATGCCTCTCCAAGCGCCCGTCCCGCACCGCCCAAATGCTACATGTGCATCACAACGCGATGAACACGTTTTTTGAGGTCGCGTAAATAGCGCACAAATAATGGCCAAGTGGGGCAGGCCCTTTAGGATTGACCATCTTCAGCTGCTTCATCAATGATTTTATCTTCATCCCAATTTCAGAAGTATGATTGTCTGCCGATTGCATAATTATAGAATTCTGTAAGAAAGTCTTCAGAAAATGAATCAGGAAAAGTAGCTCACAGCAAATATTAAGACAACACTTACACAAGAGCTTATCTGTGGGGAGGAACACTGAAATCACGCATAGGCCAAGTTATGACCATCTCTAATAAATCGGTACCTTGATATTTAATAGCATTACCTTCACTGAACCCTCCCTTGATCAGCAACTGTTTCAAAACTTGCATTGTTGTATAAATACTGCAAATATTAGAGAAAATGAGAGTGATTATCTTGCATTAAGTGACTCACTTTTTGGCTCCAAAAGTCATTCCATCCATAAACAAGATGCAACTGGATCAGATGTAATACTATACACTTTCTTGGATGAAAGTAATTTGAAAATTGGAAGATCAATAGATTTCTTAGACGAACCAACCCACATGATTGTAATCATATCCACCATTTCAAGCATCTAATCCTTCCTCTGCCTTTTCGCCATGTTTGGAGTGTGTGTTGTCTGCAAAATACATAGAATTTATTTCCTCAAATCGTCTTTACCATTATTTCACAAACCTTCATCCACCACCATAGAAACATATTAAAATAGGTGCAGGAGTAGGCCATTCGGCCTTACGAGCAGCACCACCATTCAATATGATCATGGCTGATCATCTAAAATCAGCACCCTGTTCTTGCTTATTCCCCATATCCCTTGATTCCTTTGGCCCTAAGAACTAAATCTTATTCTCTCTTGAAAACGTCCAGTGAATGGGCCTCCACTGCCTTCTGTGGCAGAGAATTCCACTGGTTCACAATTCTCTGGTGAAATTTTGTTTCCTCATCTTAGTCCGAAATCGCCTACCCCTTATGCTTAAACTGTGAGCCCTGTTTCTGGACTCCCCCATCATCGGGAACAGTTTTCCTGCATCTAGCCTGTCGAATTCTTTCAGAATTTTATATGTTTCTGTAAGATCCCATCTCATCATTCTAAATTCCACTGAATACGAGCCCAGTCGACCCATTCATTCATCATATGTCAGTCCCGCCATCCCGGAAATTAACCTGGTGAACCCACGCTGTACTCCCTCAATTGCAATAATGTCCTTCCTCAAGTTAGGAGACCAACATTGCACACAATACCCCAAGTAGTGATCTCACCAGGGACATGTACAACTGCAGTAGGACCTCCTTTCTCCTAAACTCAAATCCTCTTGCGATGAAGGCCAACATGCCATTAACTTTCTTCACTGCCTGCTGTACCTGCATGCTTACTTTCAGTGACTGATGAACATATGCACACTCGGGTCTCGTTGCATCTCCCCTTTTCCTCATCTGACGCCATTTAGATAATAATCTGCCTTCTTGTTCTTTGCCACCAAAGTGGATAACCTCACAATTATCCACATTATATTGCATGTGCCATGTATCTGCCCACTCACCCAAACTATCCAAGTCACCCTGCAGCTTCATAGCATCATCATCGCAGCTCATACAACCATCCGCAAACTTGGAGATGTCACATTTAATTCCCTCATTTATCTATATTGTAAACAACTGGGGTCCCAGCACCGAGACTTGCGGCACCCCATGAGTCACTGCCTGCCATTCTGAAAAGGATCTGTTAATTCCTACTCTTTGCTTCCTGTCTGCCAACCAGTTCTCTATCCATATCAATACTCTACCCTCTGTACCATGTGCTCTAATTTTGCACACTAATCTCTTGTGTGGGACCTTGCCAAAGGCATTTTTAATATATAGATACACCACATCCACTGGCTCTCCCTTATCCATTATACTTGTTACATCCTCAAAAAATTCCAGATAATTAGTCAAACATGATTTCCCCTTCACAAATCCATTCTAACTTTGACCGATCCTGTCACTGCTTTCCAAATACGTTGCTATAACATCTTTAGCAAGCGACTCGAGCATCTTCCCCACTACCGATATAAGGCTAACCTGTCTATAATTTCAGAATTATTAGTTATAGGCAGGAAAGTCTGCCGTACTGTTAACAAAGGTAGACCTTTGCGAAAAGAATTTCAGGAGAAATAATTATCACCACATTACAACAACTATGGAGTGGCTATAAATGTGGCTTACCCACATCCTGACAAAAAGTACAGTAAAACTCCAGCAATCCAGTACATTTATCTATTTGTTGGTTCTGGATAAACAGGTTTTCCAGGCTATTGGATGTTATTAATACCCAACACAATTTCAATGCAAACTAAAAGCAGAAAAATATGAAAAACCCAGCAGGTCAGACAGCATCCGCAGAATGAGAGTATTTTCCATTTTCATTTCAGATTTCCAGCATCCGCAGTCTTATTGTCCATTTAACCCTTTTAATTCACCTGTTTTTGAAATTGCACTGTATTATTTTTATATTGAACCTGGTAAGTTTAAAGGACATCCCAGAACCAGGCCCCACATTAGTGAAAAGGCAACACGTCAAACATCACTCAATGAGCAGGAGGCCAAACAATCAGGATTTCTGAACCAGTAATAAATATATTTTTGGATTTTCACTACTACAATTCTTCATAATTTGAAGGAACAGGGATTTACCAATGGAAGAATGTTCAGCTTAAAGCATTTAAATCAGTGAAAAAGAACATTGACATGAAATGCTTCTTCAGGCTAAGATTGCAGTTTAAAACAGGAAAATTGCACATACTTAATGGAAATGGGATTAGAATTGTTTCAGTTGATGAACTGACATTAAGGATGATTAGCTACATTGCCCTCCTGTATGTAAAACTACACCTAGAGTTAATAAATAATTTAAATAAATTTGTTGTACTCGTTGAGTAACCACTATATGTGTCTGCTATGTATGGTCATGGCCCTTGGCAAGACAATCTATATTTTTTCTTACGTCTATTCACGGCAAAAGAGTGAATTCTATGTGCCTGATTGAGTAATAATGTCTGAAAGGACTCAAGCTTATTGAAATTATAACATTTGAAGAACATTATCTGCAATGTGAACATTTTCAAAGACTTTTGGATTATAGTATTGATGAAAGAAAAGATTTTATGTGTAGGAAAGAACTGCAGATGCTGGAGGACACAAAATGCTGGAGTAACTCAGCTGGACATGCAGCATCTCTGGAGAGAAGGAATGGGTGACATTCCGGGTCGAGACTCTCCTTCAACCCGAAACGTAATCCATTCTGTCTCTCCAGAGATGCTGCCTGTCCTGCTGATTAATCCAATATTTTGTGTCTACAAAGGAAAGATTTTCACTCCTTTAATGTCTGTGTTGAATTCTTGCATTAAGTGCATACCAAGAATTTTCTCTTAATTAGCTGTTTGCTTTCAAAATGTGCTGTGCTGAGAGTGTGTTAAATCACATGCGCTTTTGTGGATTTTGACTAGTTGCCTTTGCTGTACTGCTTAGTGTTCTTAATTTTGAGGTGTCCTGCTTTGGAACATGGGTTAAGACCAATGCTAGTGGTTAAGGCTCTGGCTCGTGAACCATGCTCTCTGCTGGAAGTTTAGAGATACAGTGTGGAAACAGGTCCTTCGGCCCACCGAGTCTGCACTGTCAATGCGATCCCCGCACACTAACACCATCCTACACACACTGGGGATAATTTAAACTTATTCCAAGCCAATTAACCTACAAACCTCTATGTCTTTGGAGTATGGGAGGAAACTGAATAGTTCGGAGAAAACCCGGGGACAACATTCAAACTCGACAGCACCCGTAGTCGGGAATCAAACTGGGTTTCCGGCGCTGCATGCGCTGTAAGGCAGCAACTCTACTGCTGTGTCACAATGCCACCCTTAACAATATTGTGTTTTACTTGTGAAAAATCTGGCTGCCCAGTGAATTGCCATGTTGCAGTGAACATTGAGCCTGTTAGCTATATCTCGGACAGAATCGAATGAAGTTGCATCAATGCATGAATTTCTAAAACACCTGAGCTTCGTACTTTGAATAATATTATGAGTTATGCAAGACAACTGTAAATAAGAGTGCTGACATTTATTTTTCAACTACTGCATCCTTGCCACAAATTGAAGGGTCATATTAACTACCCATATTTAGATCAGAGAATATGTTACAATTTCTAGTATTGTTACTTAGCCTTGTATCGTGCAAACATGGATTCCAATTTGGGATCTAAGAATGAGAATCACAAAATGAATTATTATTATTTTGCATTGATCTTCAATCCCGTTTGCAGTTACATATATTGGGCCCAATGTTGTAACATACATGAAGTTAAACATATAAGAATTAAATAAATTCATTTTTACGGTGTTTAATTTTAAAATATCTACAACATGTCAATAGCTTTTGGTTTTCAGCCACAGCTTTCCATATCTGTTTTTCCAAAATGAGATCTACATTATTTGCTCCCTGCTTTTGAATTTGTGACCTCACTTTTCAGTTTTTATAGCTAAAGTAGTAGAGTTGAAAAATATCAACAAGTTCAAGTGTCTGGGCATAATCCTTCTTTTTGGCAAGACAACCCAGCTCTTGAATCAGTAAGGCAAGACAGGCCCTGGGAAATATAATGGCTTAATTGCATGCAGTATTCATTATTGACACATTGAAGATCCACAATGCAATTGTCCTGAATTCACTCATCAAGGATTATGAGATGTGAATATTCTGTCGATGAGAAATTAAATAGCTTAAGCCAATTGAAATGGCCATCTGCTCAAATATGAACATTCACTGGCAGGGAAAAGTGACCACATTTTGGCAGGAAAAAGTAACCACTTTTGAAGTCCTTAAGATGCCAAACAAGGTTAGCATTGAGGAAATATAGATGCTCAAAGTGCACATTGGATAATAAGTTTTATGATTAGAATAGAATACCACTTCCTCTCAAAACTATTCTTGCATCAGAAGGTGACACAGGTAGCAACATGTGTGCAAATGTAACAAAGATGACCAGACGGACAGCCTGCTGAGGACTAGTAACAATCTCGAGGAGCATGGCAAGTTACTTAGGACAGGATTAATTGACTGTCTTATTATTTCAATATTCCACAGTTTTGAATAGGATCACCAAAATCATCTCTGCATACTGTCAGGCATTACAGTGTTGTATAGTTACAGGTCATGGACTTTATGTATTGTGATGGACTGGATGCATTAGAGTTGAGATTTGAAGTCAGGATCAATAATGAGAGAATGCCAATTGTAATCTGCCATGTTTCAGAAATTGTATTTTGAAAGGCTACAGCATGAAAAAAATCTGTCAGTCAGTGATGGCTCAGCATTTTTAAAGGTCCTTGCCTGTTGCCAAATGCAACACGTGCAATGATGTTCTTGGAATCGGATGACCAGCAATAATTGCAACAATTTTCCTTTGTGACAACAATGATTGCAGGTCCTGAGGTTCCTACAAATTTTTCTTTGGCTGTAGATTTACACACAGATCATTTGTGCACTCTTGATCAAACACTACCTTGATGTCCTTGAATTTAACTTCCGTCATGCTCTTTGGAACGTATCTTTTGTGAGAGCTGGAATGTGCTATGGTGAGCAATTTCTGTATGAGATAAGGGAATAACTTGGCAATGAAGCTACAGTAAGGTTACTTGTGTCTGTGGGAAAGAAGCACATTCATCAATATGTTCCATTTTGTTGATGTTGGATGATGCTTTGTTGGTAACCATAGCAGCACTCCAACCAGGAACTATGATTTTTGTTGGACCGTTTTCACCTACATGATCAGGATGTTTGCAGATTTCTTTGTACTTGACAACAATTTTGAAGGGTTCTTTGGAAAGTAGATGTGTGTAAATAAAAGCTTTCATGTAAAAATATGGCTTCACTCAATTTAATTAGCAAGATGTAATGTACATAATGCAAATTAATACTGAACGAGAAGGATGGAGTATAAGAAAATGATTATTGTGTAAACTGGGCTGACACCAGGAATCTATGATAAAGATTATAACGAAGACTAAAGCCGATAGAAAACTATCTAGTTCGTAAACAGTTTGGCCAGATGGGTTTTTGATTAATAAGAAATGCCTGCATATTTTTAGTCATAGTGTTGTTTTATATACATAATCAGCTTGCTGCACAGGCGTCCTGGAAAAGGAAAAGGTTGCAAATGCTTGAACACCTGAAATACAAGCAGAACATGATTGAAATACTAGCAGTTTGATGAAAGGTCACTGGCCTGAAATGCTGACTTCATTTTCCTCTCCACACATGCTGCTTTGCTTGCTGAATAATTTAAGCATTTTTTAAATATTGTTTCCTATTGACAAATGATAGATTGATCTGTTTATCACTTGAATGGGGAAGGTACATCAGTGTAGGAGTTTGTGGATGTCTCGTAGCGGCTCGTACGAGTAAAAAAATAACATTTTTTTTTCATCACGAGTATTTTTTTACTCATGGTCATTTTTCAGTGTTGAATAAACGTCACAAATTTACCAGATTCTATTCCTCTCATGATTTTATACATCTCTTGTCTCTGAATTCCCAAGGAGCTTCACTCATATTAAAGAAACACAGAACTACAGATGCTGACTTATCCCAAAGATAGACACAAAGTGCTGGAGCAGCTCAGCAGGTCAGGCAGCATCTCTGAAGAAAATGATAGCTGATGTTTTGAGTCGGACCCTTTTTCAAACTGAAAGTGGGGGTGGGGGTTGTTGAAGTGCTGGAGGAGAGAAAAGGCCAGGACCGATCATGGCCAGGCACAAATGACCTCTGGCAGGAAGGTGTCCAGATGGGGGCCCATTGTTGGTGAAGTTAACTCGAAGAATACTATGTGGAGAGCTGAGGAACTGCTTAAAATACTGGTTAAGAGCCTCCAGCACTTCACCCCCCCTCCCCCAACCCCTTACTTTCAGTCTGAAGAAAGGTCCTGACCCGAAACGTCATCGATCCAGCACTTTATGTCTATTTTCACTCCTATTATTTTGAGTTCATCATCAGTTAAATCCTGTATTGAAAATCAAGTAACACGGCTTGTAGAAAATAATTGTATGAAAGAAGGTTAACATAGTTTCAAGGAAATGAAATTGCATTTGATAAATATGGCATTTATTGAAGATGTAATGTGTAGGGACAACAGGATGAACAAATGGATGTGAACAATATTTTGAAAACTAATTTGGTAAAGTGCCATTTAACAATTTGCTACATAACATTAAGCCATGTTGTGTTCAAGCAATAACATTTTATGGAAAAATTGGTTAAAGAATGAAGGCATAGTGGTAAAGTGTGAAGAAGGGTTTCGACCTGGTGTGTCGTCTGTCCATTTCTCTCATAAATGCAGCTGAATTCCAACAGAAGCACGTTGTTTTACTTGAGATTCTTACACCTGCAGTCTCTTGTGCTTGATTGGAATATAAGTGTGTAGAGGGATTTTAATATGCCATTTTGCAAATTGCATAATGTTGAATTGCAGGAATGGCAGGCAAATGCAAAGGAAAATGGTATGGTGACATTTACTTAAAGGGGTTTAGCACATTAGAGCAAGGGAATTGAGCTGCATTTGTACAACAGTTTGTACAAGTTACACTTGGAATATTATGTGCATTTCTGAAATCTGTGCTTCAGATTCCTGTGATGAAAGAGTACTAGTGAAGTGAAACCTGAATGCAATTGACCTATATTCATTGAAGTTATGGTCTTATCGAATGGAATGACAGGCTCGATGGCATGTGGTCATAAGGAAAAGAAGTAGAAGTAGGCCATTTGGCCCATCATCTACCCTGCCATTCAATCATGGCTGATCTATCTCTACCTCCTAACCCCATTCTCCTGCCTTCTCCCCATAACCTCTGACAACCATACTAATCAAGAATATATCTATCTCTGCCTTAGAAATATCCACTGACCTGGCCACCACAGCCTTATGTGGCAAATAATTCCACAGATTCGCCATCCTCTGACTAAAGACATTTCTCCTCATCTCCTTCCTAAAAGAATGTCCTATATTTCTGAGGCTATGACCTCCAGTCCTAGACTCTCCCACTAGTGGAAATATCCTCTCCAAATCCACTCTATCCAAGACATTCACTATTCTTTTTTTTTATAGTTAATTTTTATTAGAGGCATGTACATAAACCATTACAAACTTTGTTAAACGGTTATATATTAAATATTCAGGATTCCAAGGACTCCACTACCAATGTAGCAGGAGTCTACATTTATCGTTACATATTAACATTGACTCTAATTATTATTATTTTTTTAATATATAGAAAAAATAAAGAAAAAGAAAAAAAACTTAGAAACATAAAATAAACTATCCATAATACAACTTAGGAGGTAGGACGGTAGGTAAGAAAACAAAACTATTCGTCTAGTCCTGGATTCAAGCTTCTGTCAAGCCTCAGTGCTGGCCAGTTCTACCCCTTCAAATAATCTATGAACGGCGACCATATTCTAATAAATAATTCTGGTTTGTCAATTAAGACAAATCTAATATTTTCCAGATTTAAGGTCTGCCGACATCTCCATAATCCACATTTTAATTGTAGGGGATGCAGGGTTTTTCCAAAATTTTAATATTAGTTTTTTCCCAGTTATTATACTATAATCCAGGAAATTTCTTTGGTTTATTGTCAGTTTTAGGTATTGTTCAGATATGCCCAATATTATTAATTTAGGATCGGGATCCAGTTGAATATTAACCACTACAGAATTTTTTTTTTAAATATCCACCCAAAATGTTTTAATTTTTATGCAATTTACAAAGGTATGGTTTAAATTAGCCTCAGAGTATTGACATTTATCGCAGATAGGAGAGATATTAGGAAAAATTCTATTTAATTTTGTTTTAGAATAATGCAATCTGTGTAATATTTTAAATTGTATTAAAGAATGTCTGGCGTTTAACGAACATTGATGTATATGTTGTAGACTTTCATCCCAAATATCATTCGTTATGGGTTGAACTAATTCATTTTCCCATGCTTGTCTATGTGATTCCGTCGACGGATTCTCGCTATCTAACAGAATATTATAAGTATAATGATATTAATTTGACTGTGTTTGGATGTTTAATTCAAACATTCATCTAGAATCTCTGGCTCTCTAATTATGTATTCTTGTGTATGTGATTTAACATAATCTTTCAATTGTAAATATCTAAAAAAATTATTTGAATGTAATCCATAATTCTGTTGTACCTCCAGAAACGAGAGGAACACACCTTTTCTATAAAGATGTCCCATCTTTTTAAGTCCATAGTTTTTCCATTGTGTAAAGCCTTTATCCAATACCGAAGGCTTTAATGAAGGGTTATTTGCAATAGGGAGCGAAAGTGATACATTATCCAATTTTAATATTTGCTTCCAAATTTGAATACCGCTATGTATTGGATTTTCACTATAGACCTTTTTATTCAATTTTGTGGGGGATAGGAAAATCGGGCCAATTTGAAATGGCAGACAATCCTCCTTTTCCATCTTTAACCAGTCTGGTTGTTGATCCATATCTTCCAACCAGAAATTTAAGTTTTTGACATTGACTGCCCAGAAATAAAATAAGAAATTTGGTAAGACTAATCCTCCATTCGTCTTAGATTTACATAAGTGTTTTTTACTTATTCTGTGATGCTTATAATTCCAAATAAAACTTGTTACAATAGAGTCATTTTTTTAAATGAAATTTTTAGGGAGGTATATTGGAATTGATTGGAAGAGGTATAGAAGTTGAGGAAGGAAAATCATTTTAATTGCATTAATTTTACCGAGCATTGAAATAGGAAGTGTTTTCCAATATTGAATATTCTTATGCAATTTATTAAGTAAAGGCACAAAATTTGATTTAAATAAAGACGTATATTTCTTGGTCACATAGATTCCTAAGTATTTACATTTTTCATTCACTATTTTAAAAGGTGATTGTTGCAATATATATAAATTAGGTTCCATTATTGGCATATCTCACTCTTCTTCCAGTTGATTCTATATCCCGAGAATAAACCAAATTGAGTTATAAGATTTAACAGGTTAGGGATACTAATTTCTGGTTTTGTAATATATAGTAATACATCATCTGCATATAGAGAAATTTTATTAACTGTATTTTTAGTATTATACCCATATATTTCTGGATGAGATCGAATTCTTTCTGCTAGTGGTCCTATAACAAGGGCGAATAGTAACGGTGATAACGGGCATCCTTGTCTACAACCTTTAGATAAATCAATTTTTTTGATAACATTTGATTTGTCATTATTCTGGCTGTTGGATTGGCATATAAAAGCTTAACCCATGTACAAAACTTCTCACCTAATTGAAATATTTCCATCACCAAAAATAAATAGGGCCATTCAATTTGATCGAATGCTTTCTCAGCGTCTAGCGAGATGGCTGCTAGGTCTTCATTAGCTATTCAATTTGAATATATAATGTTGAATAATCATCTCAGATTATAATATGAATAACGTTTTGGAATAAAGCCAGTTTGATCAGGGTGTATTAATTTATAAATCACTAAGCTTAATCTGTGTGCTAAAATTTTGGTTAAAATTTTCTGATCAATGTTTAATAGAGCAATTGCTCTATATGAACCTGGATCTTCAAGGTCCTTATCCATATTTGGAATAAGTATTATAGTTGATTCATTTAAAGTTTCTGGGAGTTTCTGTTGCGTGAATGCTTGAGTATATAATGTCTGTAGGCGTGGCGAGATCAAGTCATGAATTTTTTAATAAAATTCACTATTTAAACCAACTGGTCCAGCGGCCTTTCCATGTTTTAAAGAATTAATAGATATTTCGGCCCCTAATAATTCCCTCTCTTTCAAATCGAAACCAGTAAGGTTATAATTCTGTAAGAATAATTCCATTCCTACAGAACCCCCTGCCGTTTTGGTTGCATAAAGTGTTTGATAGGATTGAGAGAATCTATCATTAATATCCTTGGGTAGTGTTAATATTTCTCCCGTATCTGATTTAATTTTATATATTGTTTTTTTCCCCTTCCTGTTTTCGGAGTTGGCGTGCCAGTAATTTTTGTGGTTTATCTCCAAATTCAAAGTGTAACTGTTCTCTTTTGATAAAATTTTATGAATTGGTCTGAGTATATTTGGTTTAACTTATATTTGAGTACAGCAATTTTATTATGTATTATTATAGAAGGCGGGGTTGCATTTTCCATATCTAATTGCCTTATTTCCATTTCCAAAACCAGTTGTTTGGCGCGGTTCTCTTTATTATGAAAGGCTTGTGTGGAGATTAACACCCCTCACATAAATGCTTTAAATGTTTCCCAAAGAAGGGAGGCAGAAATTTCAGGGCAGTCATTTGTCTCAAAAAACATATTTATCTGTTTGATAAGATATTCATAGCATGCTTTATCATTTAAAATTTGAGGAATAAGTCTCCATTGTATCTGCTTGTCAGTCATACCACTTAGTTGGATCATTTATGTTAAAGGAGCATGATCCAAAATTATAATATTATGATATTTCAAATTATAAGTAAATGGGATGAGTTTAGAATCTACTAAAAAGTAGTCTATCCTTGAATAAGTTTTATGTACTGAAGAGTAAAATGAGTACTCCCTTCCGGATGGATTTTCAATTCTCCAAACATCCTTGATATTGGTGGTATTAATATATGAGTTTAATAATTCACTTGATTTGGATTCTGCTTTACTTTGTCTTGTTGATCTATCGAGATAGGAATCTAATGTACAATTTAAATCTCCACCAATTATCAAAATATGTTGTGTGAGCTCCAGAATAGTATTAAGTATATTCGTAAAAAACATTGGATTATCAAAATTTGGTCCATAAACATTGAAAAAAAAATCACTTTTTTTAATATAATTCACCCACTAGTATAATATATCTACCATTGATGTCCGCTATAGTTGATATGTGTTTAAAAGATATACCTTTACGAATTAAAATTGCGACACCTCTGGCCTTATGGGAAAATGAACACTGATATGTTTCAGCAATCCATTTTGCTTTCAATCTATGTTGTGCATCTTTTTTAAGGTGAGTCTCTTGAAGGAACGTTATATCTGCTTTGAGTGATTTTAAGTGTGATATGGATTTTAGATATGGAAAATACCTTACCTCTCTTGATTGGCTCATTAACTCCCTTGACATTCCAACTACAAAACGTAATTCCTTGACCCCCATTTTTTCTATTTACGTCTTGCACCTTGCTTTTAGGGTGGTCTATAAAAGAGCAGATAGGTCAGCACCATAGACCCGACCTTCCACCCGAACACTGGACAGACGAGTTATAAATCTAATTTGTATAAATCCTCCTCACAGACACATCTCCACAAATAATATTTGTAAATAAATTCAAGATTAATATAATAATTAAGTAAAAATTACAAAAAGTAAAAAAATAGAAAATTAATAAGATGTGAAAAGAAAGAAGAAACTACATCTAAATTTAGTGTAGTTAGTGCTACCCACACTAACGTGGCTGTCCATCTAATGACTTCCATAGAATTTTTTATAAAAAATATTCCTAGCTCCATGCTTACAAGAAAAATTTGAATATGAGTAATTTACGGGATTGTATTAAAACTATTTTGGACCAGAGTATTGGTAATCATATAGTGAGAGACTATTACTCTCTTAGTTAGTTATTAATCAAGTGTTCGTCTAATGTAGATAAAGGGTGAACATCACATTAATAAGATATCTAAATTATAAATTTTTATTTGTTGGTTTTTTATATTTAACATATCATGTTTTTAACTAATTATTCCATTAGTAATAACAAGTGTTTTTGATAATTAGTAATTGTTAGTAAAAATTAGTACTAAATATTTAAAAAATAATATGTCCCTAACAGGAGGGACAGCACGATTGTCGTTATCAGCTTTCAATAGTCCTTGAATATAACGAATTAAAGTTCCATTTGTTCTCAGCAAGATGACGGTATTATATGTAAATTATTCAATCCTCTCTTGAACCCACAATCTTCTGGGCATACGCCAGTGCTTTCTTGTGATCAGTGAAAAAATGTTCCTTCTGCAGTCTTGCGGGGTACAGCAATCCATATTTCAAGTTGTCTATCTTCTTTAGAATCCCTCTTGTCTCGTTGAATAACACTCTCCTTCTGACCTCCTCTGCAGGGTAATCTCGAAATATGCTTATTTTGTCTTCATCAAACATAAGATTTCTTGTGCCAGCAATTTTTTTCATGATATCCTCCAACACGTGATCATATTGGACCTTCACTATCAGCTGCCTGGGGGGGCTTTCGGGTCCGAGCGACGTCCAAGAACTCTGTGTGCCCGCCCTAATAAGGGCTTTTGGTCTAAATTCAAGACTGTTTTGAATAAGTCTGCAGCAAAGTCACGGAGATCTTTATTTCCTTCTTTATCCTCATGAACGCCCACGATTCTCAGATTCTGTCTTCTATGACGGCACTCCAAGTCAATGCATTTTTCAGTTACTTTAAGCAGTAAATCTGATAAACGCTTGTTCTCGGCAAGGAGTTTCTCTGTTTTTACTTCCAGATGAGTAATAACGTCAGCCTGTTTCTCCATTTGTTGCTGCATTGTAGTGAAAGTCGCATCCAGATTATCATTAGTGTTGGTTTCATTTGACAGAATTTTCTCGTATACTTCATTAATTTGTAAGTCGAAATTTGCTGACATTTCCTCCTTCATGTTAGTCAGTTTCATACGCACAAGATTAGTCATTTTATTTTCAAACTCTAAGAAATCTTCTTTAATCTCCGTTTTAAGACTTTTCAAAATTTCTTTAATATTCAATTGGTTTTTAAAACTTATCAATTCTTCTTTTATACTTGCAATTTCCATTGTAATGCTGTTGCGAAGTTCATCCATTTCTCTTTTCTTTATGTATATCTTCTGGGCCACTGACACGTCCTCCTGGGACGATGTTAAAACTGAGCCCGAGGCTTCAGACCGCCTACTTCCTCCTTCGTTTGTTTTCCTCTTGTAGTTTTTCTAGTCAGTTCATTTGTGGGGGAGTGCTTTACTGACATTAGGACTCCAGTCGCGGTCTGATGACATCACACAGGCTGCCGGAGCGATTTCTGCAGGTCAGTTCTATATTTAGTTCACGTTTTGTTTTCGGTTTTTCGCATGGAGCTAGTTGGCACTCACCCTACTCCACCACTAGCGCCACCGGATGTCTTTGACATTCACTATTCTGTATGTTTCAATGAGGTTCCTCCTCAATCTTCTAAACTCCAGCGAGTACAGTCCCAATGGCAACAAATGCTCATAATAGGTTAACTTACTAATTCCTGGGATCATTCTTGTAAACCTCCTCTGGACCCCCTCCAGAGCCAGCACATCCTTCCTCAGATATGGTACCCAAAATTGCTCAAAATATTCCAAATGCGGCCTTACCAGCCCTTATAGAGCCTCAGCATTGCATCCCTGATTTGACATGCGGGCCTTTTCTTACTTGTGTTCCTTTGCAAGTTTGATGTGGGAGGCATTTTGTCCACGTTAGAGTTACAGAATTAACAGTGAGATGAATGATCTATTTTTGGATGTTGTTGTTGTGCAGGGAAAAACAAATATGAGGCAGGACAACACTCTATTTAAATATTTCCGAAAGTTATTTCGTAAACCACCTGATTATTTAAATGAAGATTGCATGCCTTGGAATGACACCTTTGCTACTCACTGTACTTTATTTTCATTGAACCATTGGCATAAAGGTGGTCTTATACCCAGAATTCAGATCCGATGGTGAACAGAATGAATTAAACTGACCAAGAAATGAATTTGAGAGGCAGCTTCTGCAAGTAAACTCAGAAACCACTTGGAATGGGTGCAGTTGGTATTGCTGATGTTACGAAACAATTTGGTCACAGCAGGTAATGTTGTACTGCATTTGTTCTTCCCAATGCAGAATTAGGAAAGAAAATATTTTGATCCCAATTTTAATTACATCAAGTTGCAGGGTACACACCAGGGTGCACAATTACCGGCTGGCTGAGTTGCATTCTTCCTTTCCCTTCCACTTTCCTTCCTGCCTCAAAGAAAATGGGTTATAGTTACTGTCCCTTTGAAATCTTAATGCTGAAGAATTTTCTCACACTTTAATCATTTTCTTTGAAAACAACAAAGATCTTCATTTTAACCATTCTTTTGCAAACTGCATAAAATTTGAAAAGTTTATTGTTTCCAGACACTTTAAAATTGCATTGGCCAGAAATAAAGACTGCCAGGGCACCCTGAAAGGGAAAAACAAACAATGGAGGAAAGTCGTGGTGGGCAGGTGATTGTGGCAGTATTCTGTTCCCTATCTCTTTAGTGACTCGCTAGCTGACCAGGTATGTTTGCATGTCTCATCAGTCAAAAACCGTTTAACAGTATTTTAACATGATCAACATATTGTTAAATTTCAGTATTCGTAACTGAGATACAAAATGTTCAATATTTGATGGCAAAAGATCAATTGGCTTCACACATTGGAGATTGTTGCAAAGTCAGCCGTTGTAGTAGTCCAACATATATAAATTGTGATTAGCAATTTGTTGACTTGCACATTAAAACTTCAAGAGTCAAGAGTGTTTTATAGTCATTTATCCCAAACAGAACAATGAAACTCTTACTTGGAGCATCACAACAAAATGTGTGAACATAGTATTCTATAAACAATATAATAAACAAAATGTTCAGTATATTTATATGTGTGTATATGTATACATGTACACACACATGTACACGTACATATGTGTATGTCTGTGTGTATATATGTGTATGTATATACATGTATATGTGTGTGTGTTTATATATATTTACATACATAAACAAACATGAAACCATCTAACAAACAAACATTAATAGTGCAAAGAGACAAACCAATGCCTCAAGTCTATGTAGTTCAGAGCTTATTTGGAATTTGTATAATAACCTGATGATTGCCGGGAAAAAGCTGTTCCTGAACCTAGACATTACAGCTTTCAGGCTACTATGTCTTCTTCCCGATGGAGGAGTGAAATTAGGGTGTGGCCAGTGTGCTGTGGATCTTTGACGATGCTGGCTGGCTTTTTGACGCATCTCAGTTTTTCGAACAATCAAGTTGAAATGGCTAGAGGCTTATTTCTAGTTTATAGTTATGTGTGCATGCATGATGCTTTCATATTGAATTCAATTTTAGTCTTTTGGAATGAATCCATAAAGTAATAAAGGATCATGGTACATCATGTGTGAAATTATTTTTTTAGATCATTGTTTTTTATATCAGCCGGAAAGGAATTAACTGGAATAACTGGATTTTCATTTTCTATTATGAACTTGTATACCAAATAAATACAATCACTTATGTAGCTATAAATAATCCTAGAACTAAATGGTATTTGATCATTAGAGTTATTTTTTTAAATTAAGAAATCAATGCAGTTTGAAAGATTTGCAGAAATCTACAGGAAAGTATCATATTATTTATTGTCATAAGTATTTTGACAAGGAGGCACTCTAGCAAGAATTATGAGGATGTTATGAAGTGCAGAGTTTGATCAGAAAATTAAACAGTGTGCTTGGAATTGTAAGGAACTCATTGTAATGCACATTTTTCACTTGTCTGCCTTGAGATAAAAAAATGTTAGGTGAATGTAAACTTAAAATAAGTAATCTTCTGATCTTTTTAAAGGTATCACATTTTGATGCCAAATGATGGTGCCCTTCTGATGTTATGCACCTAAAAGTGAGAACTTCTAAAATCTTGGAAAAAGTCTGAAAAATAAAAGTGTCTTGAGTCGAACATCATACGCAGAAATCCTGATTATTCCCTACAAATTAGATTTGATGCTGCTTTGTGATTTAATGGCATGAAATAGATAATAGACAAAAGAGAGAATAAACAGAAAATTGATAAATAATGTTAAAATGCTGGTTGGAAATATTCCTCCAATAATATGTCAGTGGGTGAGAATCTCAACATTCTGGAAAGGTTTAAACATTTTTGGAATTTTGTAGATTGGGAAATTAAGAGTAAATAAAGTTTAAAAAACAAATTTAATCAAATTATTACAGTGGGAACAACGTTGGAAGTAGTGGAATAAATCTAAAGATGTAGCACATGATCGCATTTATCACAGATACAATAATACTTTCTATTTTGTTTGCACAATGTAACTTCTGAAGCCATAAACAAAAAACGGGACCAGTTTGAAATATTTTTCCTCTATTCTGCTTTCCTTTCTGTTCTTGTATTCATTTTCAAGGAAAGTGAAATAACTTAGATGCATTTTGCGCATTGACAATGCAATTTTTATGTACTTGTCAGACGTTCATATCTTTGCAGTCTAAAAGCATATCATTTACAAAGGCATGTTTTTCCACATCACAGTCTAATAACTGAAGCAAAGGGAACAGTTGGAAATGTGGTGATAGACTATGTTAATTGACATGTATTTGAAATTTGCACAAAGTAAAAACTTGTCTTTCCTTGGGCACTCTTTGAAGGTATGGAAGAGTAACAAGTAAACTTTGTTTTTTGTCTGTTCTTTTTGGAACTTGGATAAGTTAGAGTGTTAATAGCATATTATCTAGAAATTAACACAGACTTCAGAATAATGTGATCGTTTCCATGGAAGTTTTTCCAGAATTTGTTCAAAGGCCCTTAAGGCTTCATCCATGATATCTGGAAATGGATTGTATTTCTTCTTATTCATAAGCATTTTATGAATATTTCCACGGCTTTTATAGTAATTCTGTTAAAGGACTCATGATACATATAGAATTATACAAACTAGAAATTAAAATTTTCAATTAGTTGGTCTATTTGAAGCTTGAGATGTTTATATATTTGTGGATTTGACATCACTGACAATTCAGTTAATTTCTTCCCTTACTGGAGAATTTAATTTCCATGTTACTACCACTCAAGTTATCTGTGAATGAACTTAATATTCATGCATCAATTTAAAGTTGCAATGTGCCTAATTTATTTATTGCTTATTTGAAATGGTGCAAACATTATCTTAAGGTTACAGGTGCATTCCAGCTCTGAGCATCACTTACTTGGATTGAATCAGGTTTAAAGGAATGTGTAGGAAGGAAATGCCAATGCTGGTTTAAACCGAAGATAGATGCAAAATGCTGAACTAACTCCCCCAGAGATGCTGCCTTTCTTGCTGAGTTGATCCAGCTTTTTGTGTCTATCTTCAGGTTAAAGGAAATTTTATTTCGCATTTGATTTACTATTCAATATTGTACTTTATTATACCATGTTTTCACCACTGCTTGGGACTTAGCTGATTTTTGTTTCAGGATTTTTTGACTTTCCTTAAAGTCTGATTTATGGCAAATTGAAAAAATATCATGGTTCACTGACTTGCAACGTGATTCAACAATGACCCCAAAAATTACAAAAAACCTTTTTAGCATTCTGTGCATTCAATTATGACAGTTTGACAAGACCAAATAATATTGATGAAATGAATAATTACATTCATTTTCAAATGTTGGCTCAAGGAATTTTATTATTTTCATTTTTAACACCTGATAAAGGCCCCCAACGGCACTTGCAAGGGCAAATTAAAAGGTTAGTTAGAGAGAGATTGATTTCAAGATAATGGAGGAAGAAGGATAGGTCTAAGATATTAACACATTTCACAAGTACTGCCAGTCTTTGATCATCATCTCAAATTCTCATTGCATATGAATAATTTTAGGAGTGATTGAACCTTTGCATATCACCGTATCCAACCAATGCTCTCATGCATTTTCCTTTGGATAGTGCTGTGAAGTTGGAATTCTATGTTTAATCCGTCTACCACCAGCCTACAGGTCCTCCCAAGGTTATGAATGCCTGACATATGTACAGCCTGCAAATACGCAGAAGAATGGGGGAGACCGGCGGAATGGATCTGCTGTGGGGTTGCAGTCATCTTCAGCCATACAGTGACTTTGTTTACAACAATATCTGAATAGTTGAGTTATTGTCCTAGGTTAACTGAACATTGCTGTTGGGTGGCCAATGTTTTTATTGAAACATAATCGTCAGGCAAACACATTTCCAACTTGCAAACAGTTCAGGTTATAAACATTTCTCAGGAAAGGAACTTTTTCATAATCTAGGGAGGAGCCACACTGATGTCAGAGAGCTACTGATGTCAGACAGCATTGATCAGAGTTCAAATTATGTCTTCTTAGCACCACATACTTTGCTTATGCACAAAGCCTACAAACATTTTTATTTTAATTGTGCACAAAAATCTATGAACAAGAAATCACATTGCATTTCTATGAGCGTGACACTTAAATGAAAATATTACAGCAAATTTATATCAAATGCACGCCTCTCTGCTTCATTAAGCCCACATTTGATTGCTTACTCTGTCCTGTAAACAAATAATTTATTGGCCTTTGAGTGAACTACCATTTCTGTGACATCTCACTATCTCATCGTTACCACCACCACCCTTCAATCAAAATAAATGACATTTATTGGCAGTGGACAGGACTCATTGCCACCATCATTATATATAACATTGCATACTGATTGCAAAGTCCTTTATCAATAAAATGTCATCAGAATACAGTTACAGCTTTGAGTTGAAGGAGTCTTGTGTGGAGATGACAGAAGTCTTACAGGAATGGATAGGAAATGTAAATGTCAGTCTGAAAGGGAGAACGCGTGCAATCCTATCTAGAAGAAATAAAAGAGACCATGGTCCTGACTTTGCAGTCAATAATGAAACAAGTTACCTGTCACTGACCTCGTGAAAGAAATAAACTCCCCACAAGCATCTGGCATTCTTTGTGATGAGAACCATTCTTTTTTCCTGACACTTGCTATCAGATGTCAATTCAATGAAATCCAGGCATTCAAAGATCTGGCTGAACAGCCGATCAAGTGAAGTTATTTTCATCGACATGGCTGAAAGCAAAAAGCGGGGGTGGAAGATTGCAACCTTCATGTGGTCTTCCCTGTTTCGACTAATGTAATCAACTCGACGTGCACACACAGAAGATCAAATAGAAAAAGTTGTCCTACAACTTTAGGCTGTGCACGCCACATGAAAGAAGAAGAAAGCAAAAAGCAGTGTTTTGAATTAATGTTAAAAGTTATACAGATTTCCAATTCAAGATTAAAATTTGGACAAATGATCATTACTATTATATCGTTATTATTTTCATATTATAAGTTAACTCTATGTTTTAAAAATGTCAAAATCTGTTGCATCATGAATTTTTGTGAGCACATTGACATACATATAATTATTTTACAAGTTTAAGGTGTCCGATGGCCTAACAAATCATTAACAACACCCTTGTAATCAAAAATAATATTCTCAGTGAGTGAGTGGCCAAAGTTCTAATTATTTCTAATATTTTTTATTCCAGAAGAGACGGCTACTGATAGCAAAATCTGGAGAGGTGTTTTGAATTATTGGCACCATCTCTGGGATACCCCATTAAACCATAATGTATGAAAATCCCAAAGTAGCTGTATGTTTTGGGCTGTACTCATTGGGAGCAACAATGGTTTTACCGTTATTCCTGACCATGTTTGTTAATTAGTTCTATAATAGTGAACTCTTTTTTAGGAAGAAGGGAATGGATACATATATGCTGGCTGTGCATCAGTCATGCAAGTGGAGAACGAAAAAATGAGCTGAGGAAGAAAGCACTGGACATTCAGAAGTTCTCCACATGTAATTTGTGTAAAATAGATGAGCATTGTTCAAACAGCATTGTGCGTCCCGCATTACCAAAGACATGAGCATTTGCTTGGGATTTTGCTCAATGGTTAGACTAGTTTTGCAGTTTCAAGCTGGGATGCAATGAATAGAGGTGAGGACAAAAAACTTAGTGATTTAAGTAAAGTGGTTACCTTCCATGACTAGCATTTACAGCTCTGAACCCTTGTTGCAGAGAGAAGTTTGAGCATCACCATAGGAGATGACATTATTTATATTTAAGTAAATGCATCTGGAATTAAACATTGTCACCTCTTTAAAAGGAAGGGAAATACAAGGGAACAATGCTGGAGGGCTTTGAATCAACTCAAAGTGGCTTGCTGCCAGTGTAATTAATGAAAGCATCAATAGATCTTAAACTCTGATAGAAAGAATATTTTCAAGAAGAAATATTTATTTGGTGTAGACACAATGAACTGCAGATGCTGGAATCTTGTGAACCATCAGGCACCATCTCTGGAGGACATGGATTGGCAATGTTTCAGATCAGGACCCTTTTTCAGAGTTATTTAGTGACTTTCTTGGTTTTATTTAAAATGAATCTTGTTTTTGTTGTTGTTGTATGATATGCAAGTATCATAGTCTGAGCAATGTCTTCAACATATTATACATCTATAACTAAGTTACATTTCAGAGGAAAACACACTGGGCAAATCTGCACATCTATCTGCATGCAAAGTAGGCAGATCTCCCTCCACTTTCCTCCTTTGTTTGCACGATATTTCATTTAGTTCATGGTCATTAAGAAATGTCACCCTGTTTCACGTTTGACTGTTTTACTATTATCGCTACAATTTGTTTTTCTCAGGATAAATGCACATTACTAAAAGATTGGTGAATGGATTTAACAATTCTGACATTTAACACTTTCTACGATTGATTGGAGCTTCACAGCATAGTTATTAAATATGCCTTGACCCTCTCATGTGTATCTGCACATCTTGTACGTAATAGAGCCCTTATTTTTTGCTTCTAGCATGCAGGGTATTAGTTGTGGTCCGTTTCTGTGTACATAGGTCACAGACTCTCTTTACTGTGCAGCCACATGGGTCATTCATATGGGTGCAGTTGATTACACTTTTATTCCTGATATGGCTGTTCAAAGAACTGAAATGTATCTTTTACCTCTTCAAGAGTTACAGTAGTATCATCTCTATTTTGCGACTATAATTATGATAACTCTAAAGTTGTTCAAGATATTTGTCATGCAAATACAAAAATAACTGTAGTCATGATTCTAAAATAAGGATGGAACTTCAACTGCAACCTTCCTATTATTTGTTGCTTTCAAGATTACCATGGAAGATGGACTAATTTTTGTCCAACTCTTACTGGTAATCATGTTGCAAAGTTATTTCCTTTGAAGTCATATAAGAAATAAACTCAGAGGCACATTAGAGTGCAATATAATAAAATATGTTTAATATTTTCTGTTCATCTGCAAAAGATTGTGATGTCATTTTGGATTTTTCCCTGAAATATCATGAGCATGATCTTTTGGTAATGCTGTGATTAATTTGAACATTTAATCTCAGTGTTGATAAATAAGATTAGTTAAAATATCCAATTTAAATTGTTTCTGACAATTTTTCCCTCCTGTTATCAATTTCGGAGTTATACTTTTCAAATCACTCAAGTCCAGTAATTAATTCCACAGGTACAAAAATGCTGGAGAAACTCAGCGGGTGCAGCAGCATCTATGCAGCGAAGGAAATAGGCAACGTTTCAGGCCGAAACCCTTCTTCAGACCAAGATCTTACATGGCTGACAATGCATTCCCACATTAACTTGACAGTCACAGATCCTGTTAGTAGCTTGTCAAGACTGTGACGTGTGACTTATTTCCTTTGCTCCATAGATGCTGCTGCACCCGCTGAGTTTCTCCAGCATTTTTGCGTACCTTCGATTTTCCAGCATCTGCAGTTCCTTCTTAAACAATTAATTCCACATCTCTGTATCTGCTTTGCTCAACAGGCAAGGTTTTCCACTGATGTAAATTGGGATTTAAAGGTAACACATCACAGTCTTGACAAGCTACTAATAGGATCTGTGACTGTCAAGTTAATGTGGGAATGCATTGTCAGCCATGTAAGATCTTGAACAGATAAAAGAAATTGCTCTACAACTGCAGTTGACAACATTCTCAATATTGCTAGTTGCATTTGTATAAATTATGTCACTGCAAGAAACAAGACTTTAATGAGGAAACTATGAGGGAAAGAAACCAGCTAAGGTTACAGCTGGTGTTTGAGTTTCTACTCAACATTTGCTGAATATTTTTAATTAAGAGAACAGATGGTTAGCTACCCTTATACTCCCGATATCACAGGACAAAATAAGGCCCTGTTGTGTTTTGATTTACCAAGAATAAAATCCTTCTCGTGTCATGTTACAATTTAAAATAAAAACGTTGGAGACGTTATTGTACTGCGGGTGAGTTTAGAGTTGATCCGAAATGCCTTTTGCAACTCATACCCATAGCATTACATGAGATTGTTTATTTCTGCCGGGCTTTAGTTCATTTGCTGCTGAATCGCTCAGCCTATGTTTTACAGCCTCCTGACTTAAATTTTCTCCTGCATTTTGATTGCCCAGCCACCACTTATTCTACCTGGCATACTATCACTTAAAATTAAGGGGTGGTACCATGGCACAGCACTGAGCAGCTCTGCGGACAGGTTAAATTCTGACCTCGGGTTATATCTGTGTAGAGTGTGCATGTTTTCTTGGTGGCTGCATGGTTTATCTTCAGTTGATCCGGTTTCCTTCCTCATCCCACAAACATGCCAGCAGTGTAACTGTTTCAAGTGATTACCCCTTAGTCAAAATGTTAGGTAACTTCTAACACCCACCTTCCCCCATGCCCCACCTGAACTCTTGAATCCCCTCCCCCCCCCCCCCCCCCCCCCCCCCCCCCATCCGCTTACAGTTCTACCTCTGGCTTCTCAATTCACAACTCTTCAATCTTTTTGTCTCATACCTTCTGATTTATCTTTCATTCTAGCCTTTGTCCAACCATCTGCCTATCAGGAACCTCTCTCACCTGTGTTCACCCATTACCTGCCATGCTCTGTCCTGCCCTTCCTCTCTTCCAGCTGTCTTCTCCCTCTCTTACGATCAGCGTGAAGAAGGGTCCCAACCCGAAGCATGTTCTCCAGATAAGTTACCAAATCTGAGTTATTCCAGCACTCGGTGCCCTTTTTTGCCCCTTAGTCATGGTTAATATAAAAAAATAATCAAAGAGTCGTTGATGGTCATGTGTGAGGAGGGTTCAAATTGCAGGGGCACAGAGATAAAATGAAAGGAAAATGGGATGTGACGTTGCAGCCTTGAGTGCAAACATGCATTCAATGGACAATCCAAAGGAGAGTCGGTGGATGTGGTTTACCTGGATTTTCAGAAGGCCTTTGATAAGGTGTTGCATATGAGGCTGCTAAAGAAGATGAAAGCCCATTATATCAGAGAGAAGATACTAGCATGGGCAGCAGACTGCCTGGATGGCAGAAGACAAAGAGTGGCATTAAAGCAGGCTTTTTCTGGTTGGCTGTCAGTGACTTGCGAAGTTCCGCTAGAGTCGGTGCTGGGACCGCTGCTCTTCACGTTGTATATAAATGATTTGGATGAGGGAATTGAAGGCCACGTGGCAACATTTGCAGATGATACAAAGATAAGTGGAGGGGCAGGTTGTGTAGATAAAGCGGGGATTCTGCAGAAGGACTTGGACAGGTTGGGTGAGGGCTACAATACAAAAACTGGGATGTCATGCAGAAATGATTGGTTTAATATATGAAGAGTGTTTAAAGGTACTGAGGCTGCACATGCTGGAGTTTACATGGATGAGGGGGAACCTCATTGAAACGTAACAAATAGTGAAAGGCCTGTTTAGAATGGATGGGCAGAGGATGTTTCCACTAGTGGGAGAGTCTAGGACCAGAGGTTATAGTCTCAGAATAAAAAGACCTACAGTACCTTTAAAAAGATGAGAAGGGGTGGGTGGTGAATCTTTGGAATTCATTGCCACAGACGGATGTAGAGGCCATGTCAATGGATATTATTAAGGTAGAGATCGTCAGATTTTTGATTAGTATAGGTGCCAGGGTTTATGGGGCGAAGGCAGGAGAATGGTGTTGAGAGGGAATGATAAATCAGCCATGATTAAATGGCGGAGTAGACTTGATGGGCCAAATGGCTTTATTCTGCTCCTATAACTTATGGACTTATGACAGAAGGCTAAATAGAAGAAGAAAATTATGCCCTGTCCAACCTGCCGTACTAATTACTGATGATCTATTTGTCCATAGTCTCTAATGCCTCTATTCAAAATCTCTTATCCTTGTTTATAAATTCCTTAACAATTTTGCTCTCCAAATTTCTAAAATTTCATCTAGCCTAGCAATCCCCTGAGCAATATGTACATTCAATTCTAGTTTCTTGATATCTCTGAACTTAATCTAGACCCTACATTCTGAAATTCCGCCTTTAACCCACCATCCTGCCACGCATGTTTCCTCCTTAAAGACAGTCGTCAAACCTTATTGCAATGAACAAACCTGGTGCTAAATGTTGTTTGATAATACTGTGGAAGCACTTCAGGAAGTGTTCTTGCTTTTTTTTTCCCACTGCTTTAGAAATAAAATACCATTTTTATTATAGGTAAATGACTGAAGTTAATTCACAAAACATGACATAAATACCCCAAGCAATGAGGCATGCTGTGATGTTCTTGGGCCATCCCCATATGTTATACATTGTAATTCCAAGATTTTATGGAGAAACCATTCCATTATCTGTAAGCTCAATCAGAAAAGCAATAACGGAAGGAATAACATTGCAGGTTAGCAACATAAGGAGTTGGGATTTCCAAAGGCAAGGTAATGTTACAATCATCAGAGTTGTCCACAAGTGTCAATGAGGTCTCATACCTGAGGCTCCACTTTCAAGGCTGCTTTACCAATGCCTTTGTCTCCCTGTAAATGTAATTCAAAAGCAAATCAAAGAGATTTATATAACTGCTAAATAAGATCTAAGTATGACGAAAAACCTGAAGTAAAACCAATAAAACCACTTACTTGCCTGTTTAATCAAGGTAGACAGACTCTTTTAAATTCACGGGGTCATGCCAACTAGTTGTGTGGCCAGATCATAAGATGCATCTTGGCATGTCCTGTCTGAGTCCAGTCATTGAGATAGAGGTTCCCAAAAGAACTGCTAGCCAGCCATAAAAGATAATCAAACTTATTGCATTGTGGAATGTCAAATTGCAGGCACTGATATTTGGTTCCTGTACCCACAATGAATATTGTAGTGCTGTTGACATTGTGATCTTAAATTGCAAATCTGTCTATCAGTGCATCTATGGTCAACATGTTCAGAAAGCACCATAAGCC
Source organism: Okamejei kenojei (assembly GCA_035221665.1). Lineage (NCBI taxonomy): Eukaryota > Metazoa > Chordata > Chondrichthyes > Rajiformes > Rajidae > Okamejei > Okamejei kenojei. The sequence goes on from CM069133.1 coordinate 77,019,515, forward strand.
TTGACTGCAACTGAAGATGTAAACTATAACCTTCAACTGCCTCCATACATGCTGCCCCGGCCAAGAAGAATCAGAAAAGAACACCCAAATGCACGACAGTTCCTCACTGCAGAAATAAATTTAGATTAGTACAAAAAAAGGCTACAAGAGCTGCAGTAACTCAATGGGTCTGGCTACATCTCTGGAGAACATGAAGTGGTGACATTTCAGATCAGGACCCTTCTTCAGACTGATTGTGGAGGGTGGGGGTGGGTATGGTGGGGTGGGGGGGAGGAGTGGAGAAGCTAGAAAGCTGGAGAAGTGGAGGGGCAGGAAGAGCATGGCAGGTAATGTGAACAAAGGCAAGGAGGGGGGGGGGGGGGGGGGGGCGTTGATAGCGAAATGGTTGGACAAAGGCCAGATATTAAAACAGAAGGTGTAAATCAAAAGAATTGAAGTTGAAAATTGTTAAGCCAGAGGAAGGAATATAGGTGATGGCAGAAATAGGTGCAAGAACAGGTGGGGCACTGTGGGTTAGGGGTAGAAGGGAGAGAAAGGAGGTTGCACTTGGTATCCAAGTGCTGATTCCACTGGAGCGAAGAATTTGGAAAGACTGAGTATGGATTTATAAACAGGAGATCAGTTGTGGATATTGAGGTGATGTATCCTGGGAATGTCAGCCTTTTACATTTACTTACAGTCGTCCCTTTTGAGCTATGGCACTTTGAAGTTTCTAAGTCCATTTTCATTATATTTTACAAAAGGTCTAAAGAAAAGGATTAATTACCAAAAAACAAGGTGACACAAATCCAATTATATCTGCAGCTGTGGCTATGTTTTGTGGCACTAAAATATCTGTGTAAAATGGATTCTATTTTCTATTCAAATACAGGTAAGGGATACCTCCTGCTATACCTCTGTACCATTTCGAATAAATGCTATAGGTTTTCCCGATGCTCGCCTATAAGAGGCATGTAGCATTAATATTCCTGTGTGAGTTTCTCATAGATTTCTCATGTATTGCTGTGCGTCCTATAGCTTAGTTGTCAATGGAACTGCTAAATCTATGTATTTTTGACTATCCAATAAATTGATACATGAGCTTGGCTAACCCTCTGGCCTGGAGCTGCCAGCCAGGTGCCAAAGAGAGTTACACCATGTGAACAATGTTTCTTAGAAAAATCTTCTTTAATCTGTGAGATGATGCAGCAATGTATTACAGGACATCAATGAAGTGTCTTTGTGTCATCCTGGTCAGAGTCTTTTCAATGGCAGAGGAGTTGTCAGTGCAAGAGTGTAATGTTTATTCCTCAATGTGATAAAAGGTGTTTTAAAAAATGATGTTCTTCGGGCGGGTGAAGGAAGCAGGCATGATTTTCTCAGATGTAAATTCACACAGCAGCATTGTATACAAGCACGATCTGAGATTATCAATGGCAGCCCCATTCATTAAGTGTATTTTGTACCCGTGCGGGGACTGAGACTCATCGCCACATGGTAATGAGTGCAAGATCACTTGATACTTGCTGTTTACATACGAGCTGGATAAGAGGTATCTCCCATCTTAACCATTCCTTTTTCTGCATTGGGGGTATTCTGTTATCACACTATCTACCCACCTCTTGCCATATCCAGAATCAATGTGCCCCTTGCGAGGTTGGAAGGGCAGTGCCTCAAGTTCTCCCCATACTTACTAAACCCTCACAATTGAAGAATATTTTAATATTCAAGTTGCTTTTAATAAAACCTGAAAATTGCTTCACACTTCTGCCTAGATGAAGATCCAATACAGTGAAATATGTACAAATCTTCAAAACAAATTCCTGTGATGTTTTCCTGCAGTTGTCAGCACTCTTTGAAGAGATGACGTAATGATAACAGTTGGGTTAGATCAAATTTGTAGTTGTATGCTCTTTGGTGGATAATACAAAGCCATCAGGTAAAAAGACATGGCAGGCGCACTGCCTAATGGGGGAAGCTCAGAAGCAGCTGATCTTGGCCCTGAAGACCAGATAATTGAGGAGGAGGCAATCACTGATAACGATGGATGCAAAGAGTGGGCGTTAGGAGAGGGACCAGGGTATTGCATCCAGTGCCTTCAAGGTCAGTTGCAGGAGGTGCCCCCAGGACACAGAGGTGGTCGGGCCAGGAGAGGGACAGTGGTTCGAAGGCCGAGCCAGTTAATTGTAATGGAGGAATGTCCTGCACGGCCTGGGGCTTAGTAGATCTAGAGGTCGCTCCAGTCAGTACAGCCTCGAAGCAACTGGACCGAAATTTGAACTTTTAGCAAATGTCAGCAAAATATGGCACAACTGGTGCATGTATTTCAAGTGCACAGCAATAAAGCACCATTGAATTTAGAAAGTTGCCTGATGCATCAAACAGGACTTGGGGGGGCAATAAAGTGCATCATCCAGCACAGGTCCATTTTAATCCATGTTACTATGAGCAACACATTTATTGGTCCATCCTTGTTGGCCTAAGTTTTTTTTTAACCCACATTCAGTATTGTTGTGCCTTCCTGCTTAGGCTGCTAACAATTTTTCATTTCAATTATTGTTTGTGTTATTAGAAAAGCGATTAAGTGACAAATTTCCCTCAAAAAGATTTGTAGACACTTGTGTGACATGTACTTCACTATCTAGCAAAACTATTGTTTACCATTTTTTGTTTACAAATTCTTTGCTAACCTTTTCTCTCTACATGTTTCCTCCATACCTGATGGCCATGTCGCTAACAAAGTATTTGTCACTTAATTGCAATGCTTCATAAGATAAATATCCAACAGTAAATTAATAATTTGCATAAATGTATTTTTAATTGTAGCATTAAATGTACTTCAAATGCTTCATTGAGAGACACTGTTTTTTATACTAATGCCAAAACTCATATGTTAAAACGACATGGATGTTTATTGTTTCCCTTCTGCTTATTGAAAGCCTTTAAACTAGCGTGTTGGCCCAGAGAATGCCCCGAGTTGATCAAGGGGCGATTAGCAGGCATCGTGGCACTTACAGGTTTGAAATTGGCAAACATTTCCACGAGTGTTTATCGATTTATTAAATAAGTAGTGGCTTTTATTTCTCGTACCGTCTGTTCTGTTGCTCGACGTTGATGATGAACTTGGAGAGAAGGAATGAGTCGAATTCTTCAATAAATTGCCACACCTCTGAGATGCAGCCTTTCCCGCCGAACTCAGTTTTGTTTAACTTGTCCTTTATCAAATGACACGTGCCATGTGAGCATCCAGGGCCGCCGAGGAGTTTAGATTGGGAAGGAACTAGATTACACCGGATAGTAAAGTTATCTCTGGAAAATTGCGTGGCATTTCGGGTAGTTACAAAAGATGCTGCCTGTCCGCTGAATGTATCTGTGTGTGTGTCTGATGTCGGTCCGGTGCCGCTCAAAGAGTACAGCAGCTGCTGTCTGTGTTATCTCTCTCTCTATGTGTGTGTGGTGTCTTCTCTCTCTCCCTCTCTGTCTATCTGTGGAGAATAGATGTATTGTGTGTGTGTGTTGTGTGTGTGTACTGTCGGGTACCGGCGTCGCTCAAATTCCTCTGAAGTGGTGGCAGCGGCTGATCTTCTCTCTGTGTGTGTGGTGTGTGTGTGTGATGTGTGTGTGTGTGTGTGTGTGTGTAGTGGGTGTGTTTCTTCTCTCCCTCTCTGTCTATTGGTGGTGTGTATATGTCGTGTGGGTGTGTGTGTGTGTGTGATGTATGTGTGTGGAATGTCGGGTCACGTAGGTCACCGATCTTTCTTTCCAGCTGCATGTGTTGTGTGTGTGTGTCTTTCTCTTCTCACTTCTGTTATCTGGTGTGTACCTACTGCTTCATGAATTGGTGGCCGTGGCCTGTTGTGTGTGTGTGTGTGTTGTGATGTGTGTGTGTGTGTGTGTGTGTGTGTGCTGTCGGGTCCGGCGGTTGTCAATGTCCATTGCTGAGATACTATTCTGCGCATTTTCCCATTGTAGGTCTTATCAATTCTGCAGTAAGTGTTTGCTGTATTAAAACATACCTTTTCATTTCCGGTTGGCTCAAGAGTAAAGGGAGAGGAAATTGCTAACTCGGGAGAGGAACTAGGACTCTAAGTAGCACACTTGATTCATAAACTTGCCGTCTCGTGCACAGCCACGAGTCACTCGGGGTACATCGTGGGTCAAATATATTAGCATGAAATATTCTAAGGCAGTAATATTAATACGTGTTGATGAAACTTGGTGATTTAATATAAATATATAAATATAAAATAAATTGAGTACCCATATATATAAAGTTACATGGTGGGACTGAATTTTAGCTCAGATAGTAATTAACTCTTAGGTTGAAAAAAACATATCATATATAGAGTTAAATAGAGTTTTATAGGAGTGGATATATAGAGAATATATAGAGATATATAGAGATATAAAAGGAGATATTAGTTTTAGAGTTATTAGTGATTTATAGTATATTTATATAGAGATATATTAGATGTATATAGAGATATATAGAGATATATAGTGTCTTTATAGTGATATATAGAGATATATTGAGATATATAGAGATATATAGAAGATTATAGATATATATAGAGATATATAGAGATTTATATAACTGGAATACAAAGGTTTTTTTTTTTTTGTTATTCAATTAATCTCTTGGATTCTGTATTCATACCTAGTTCGTTGAACTAATAGGAAAGCACGTTTTATTTCATATTCATGCCATTAATTCTTCTGGTACATTATTGGGTTAGATGTTCCTGAGGGGGTTAGTACTGCGTTGGTATTTCTGTCAAAGTGCGATGCTCGACGTTAAGTATTAATACTGGAATGAAAGTGTTTCAGTGCTTCAGTTCACAAATTCCATTTATATTTTTGAACAACATACTAAGCACAAATATGTGAAATAACATGTTCACCAGCTTTGCTGTGCATGCCTGAAAAATGTTTATATTGTATAAATAGCGAGATAGAATTATATATTGTCAAGGTCACTTTTATCTAGCAATACACTAATAACTCAATATGGTTAAATCTGATATGAAAACTTTTGTACAAAAAATGTTGTGGCATATCGAACTAGGATTATTGGGGACAAATCTTCTTTTCTGGAATGCGAATTAACAATTAAGAATTGATTTCTTAACTTCTGAATGTTAATGTTGTTCAATTATTCTGTTTCTATGTTAGCGAATCTTAGTTGTGGTCAGAGCCAGCTTGCGTCACACAGTGACAATGCTATGGTGGAATTCTGCATTAGGATAGATAGAAAGTTAACATGGTTAATTCAGATGACTAGACGCCTTATGAACTTAGAGAAAGGAGACTTCTTCGAAGGGTATGAGATTTGAATTCGGCTGAGGATCAGACTGGCAAATTATATACTTAATGGGTGGGTGACGAGTGGAGATGCAATGGCAAAGATTTAAAGACCACATGGAATGAAACTACCAAAAATTGTGTCACCGCTGTCTGGCGGAAAAATAAAATCAGGGAAGGTGGATCAACGTGTGGCTAACAAGGAAGATCAAGATATAGTGGTGGAAATTTAAGAAAGGCATATAGATTGGCCCTATAGGAAACAGCAACACCGGAGGACTGGGAAGAAATTGAGAAACTCAACAGAGGAGGACAAAAGGGGTTAAATAAATGGGGTAAAAAGAGCATGAATGAAAGCTTGTGGGGCATATAAAAACTGACTCTAAAAAGCTTCTTTAGCAAAGAGAAATAAGGAAAAGATGAGTGAAGACAAATGTAGCTACTTACAATCAGAGACATGGGGGGGGTGTGGGGTGGGGGGGGTGAATTTATAATGGGAAACAACCAAAATGGCAGAAAGAATATAAACAAGGACTTTGGTGTCTGTCTTCACTAAGGAAGACAACATGAACAATTTTCCGAGAAATTACTAGGTGACCGAGGTATTTTTCCACTATCAGTTGGGCGACGAAGGAACTGAAGGGAAATCCACATTAGTCAGGAAATGGTGTTAGGTAAACACGTTGGGACTGAAGGCAGATATAATCCACCAGGGCCCGATGGTCTGCATCCCAGAGTACTCAATGCTTGTGTGGCCATTAGAAGTCGTGGAATGCATTTATGATTTAAATTTTCCAATGTTCTCTTCGACTCTGGATCAGTTCCTGTTGACGTGGAGTGTAATACAAGGTAACCTCACTTTTTATAGAAAGGAGGGAGAGAGAAAATGGAGAATTATAGACAGTTAGTCCTTACATCGTAATGTGGCCGAAATGCTTGGGTGGATTGTTAAAGATGTTTTAGTAGCAGCCGCATTTGGAAAGGCAAGTTGACAGGATCAGTCAAAGTCAGCATGGATTTTGATGAAGGGGAAATCATTGCTTAAACTAATACAATCTGGAATTATTTGATTTAAAGAATTTTTTTATAGTCGACTGATAACCTTCCAGGACTGAGTAGCGCATGTGCGGTTTTACGTATTTTTCTGTCGCCGCATGCCACCGTTTTTTATACGATTTTAAAGGTGTCGACTGAACAGCAGCCCAGTGCCTTTCCTGACTACTTTTACTCCGTCTCATGGCAAGTGCCCTGCTGGGACCCCAGGTTGTATTTACACTATATTAACGATTTAAATGGAGGAATTAAATGTGACCTCCAAATATGCAAATTTGGTGGCAGTGTGAGCTGCGATGAAGATGCTATGAGGCTTCAGGGTTTTTTGGATAGGTTGGGTGAGGGGCAGATGCAGTATAATGTGGATAAATCTGAGGTTATTCACTTTTGTGGCAAGAACACGAGGGCAGTTTATTATCTGAATGTTGCCAGATTAGGAAAAGGGAAGGTGCAATGAGTACAAGCACCTGGGTGTGCTTGTACATCAGTCACTGAAAGTAAGCATGCAGGTACAGCAGGCAGTGAAGAAAGCCAATGGCATGTTGGCCTTCATTGTGAGAGGATTTGATTTTAAGAGCAAGAGGTCCTACTGCAATTGTAAAGGGCCCTGGTGAAACTGCACTTGGAGTATTGTGTGCAATTTTGGTCTCCTAATTTGAGGAAGGACATTATTGCTACTGAGGGAGTGCAGCGAAAGTTCATCAGGTTAATTCCCGGGATGGCAGGATGACATATGATGAAAGAATGGGTCGACTGCGCTGGTATTTGCTGGAATTTAGAAAGGATGAGAGGGGATCTTATAGGAACCATTAGACAATTCTTAAAGGATTACTGCCGTGAACTAGACTAAGATGCAGGAACTCATATTGTTCCCAATGGTTTGGGTGAATCCAGAACACAAGGGTCACAGTTTTAAGAATAAGTGGGTGTGCCATCTTAGGACTGAAGATGGAGGCAAAAACATGTTTCAACCCAACGGAGTGTGTTGAATCATGATGGAATTCTCATGCTCACAGATTGGGCACAGTGGGAGGAACAAATTCACTGGATTGTGTTTTCAGGAGTGAGTTAGATTTAGCTCTCTAGCGTTCAAAGAAAATCTAAGTGATACGGGAACGGAAAAGCCAGGAAATAGGGGTACACAGATTATTAGATGATCACCAGCCATTATCATATTGAATTGAAACGGTGTTTGGTTCCATGGGCGAATGTCCTACTTCTGCACCTATGTTGATCTATGTTTCTATGTTTCTATGTAACGTGTTATGGAAACTCATCAAACATGCTATGGCTTTCAATAAACTTTATCTTCAAAAATACCCTAATTACATTCTCATTCTATAACTTCAATAGCTAAAAACTTTTTCTTCTAAATCCCTTACGGTCTAATATTGTTGCTTTGTTAAGTTTATTTTTGTGGTTCTGTGTTTCTCTTTGCATTGAATGAAACAGTTGGATGAGGTTGTTCAACTACCTAAACGTTTCAAAATATTAATATTTTGATATACACCAAGTGTTTTTGCCTTTAACAGAAAATGCCCTATTAATATTACAATCACTTTTTTCTCTGTGCCATAGTCCTGCTCTATCAATATTGATAATTACTAATTATGCTATGAATGAAGAGGATTTTTGTCAGTGGGTGAATTTATCTGTCTATAACTCACTGCATGCAATCGGTTAAGATCCCTGTCCCACTTACGCGACCATTTACAGCGCGGGATCTGCCGGAATCCGTCATAGATCGCCTTAAATTTTTCAACAATTTGAAAATTCAACGGCGACCAAAAAGACGTGTACCATTCTTTGGAGACCTCTCTCACGTACCCATAGGGGAGCCTCTCACAACCATAGCAGGCTGTCATGAGTCGTGAGAGGGGTCTCCATGGTTCATGAGAAGATCATCACTCCGCGGACATCTGTCCCGCCAGTGGATCGTCCTGTATAGGTCGTGAGAGTCGCCAAAGAGTCCATTAGCATCTATTCGTGGTCGCCGCTAAATTTTTCAACGTTGAAAATTTCCAGTGACCTAAGACAGATGCGGCAGCACACACTGAAAAGATCTCATGAAGTGGACAGGCCCTTTAAGAAGTCAGATTTATCCCATTTTGTTGGTAGTCAAACAGAGAGGTCACGGCCCTGGGGGGGGGGGGGGGGGGGGGGGTGTGGGGTGGGGGGCTAAGGTATCGGCATGCATAGTCGGCCTCTGAAATTGTCTATGGGAATGGTCCAACGGCTCCGGCAGGAGCTCCACAGCCCTGGCCACAGGGACAAATTTGACCTGCCGACTGGCCGTGGATGTCCGGATGAGGTTGAGATTGGCTGCCTCACCCGGATTAGGTGCCACATTTTCAGGTGGACCGCCAGGGTAAGATTTCAAGTGCGTTCTTGCATATTTTTGTTGGGATTAAAGGAGATGTCAGACAACCAATTGCTGGAAAATCGGTGGTGGACCTGTACTAATATAATCACTTGTGTTTCATATATACTTGAGGCAATGGTATGAATAATAATATTAATATTGTTGCACCAGCAGCAAATCTTCAACAAGCAATAAACATTGCCCTATTATACATCCAATGTGTTAATAGTCTAATGCTTGTCGTTCTTCCTTTTTACTCTTTTATATGTATATGACAAAAATAAAATTGTAAGTATTACAGCATATATAATGTTGCAAATGTCACACAGCATTTCACAGCAACAATGTGAAACCAAAAATGAAGTGTCAAACATGTGAAGTTTCAGTGCAGATCTACATATTTGCTAACCTGCAAAACAGTGCAATAGTCAGAGATAAATGATCTTGTACCAACATATAAGATTAAAGTCTGAATCTTGCCACATCCAGCTGTGAGTAGTAATTGACAATCAAATAGTTGTAGAGTGAAACTGGCTTATCAAAGCTATCAGGCCAAAGATTGAAACAGGATAGATTCAATTGAGACAATTAATTTCCATTTGGTTGGTAACCAATCATCAGTAAAGCGGTGCAAAGCATCGTGAACAGTTTATTCATGAATCTTAATCAGAATTGTTGATGTAACCCAGTCCATTACACAGCTCAGACTTCCCATCATTAACTCCATCTAAAACTTCATGCTGCTTCAGAAAAGCAACCAACAAAATCAAAGACTTGTCCCAACCCAGTCATCCTTTCTTCTCCCTGCTCCCATCAAGCAAATGTTCTGAGGCTTGAAAGTACACACCACCAGATTTGGAAACAGCTTTTCCCCCTCTCATCAGGCTTCTGAATGGTTCTTACATAAGCAAGGATACTGTCTGATTTACCTCAACTCCATTGCAGACATTGGCTTTTGCCTATGAAACTGATGTGCTACAATGCTGCGAATGACTTTCGACACTGTATCTTTCCCTTTGTGCTATCTATTGTACTCAAGTTTGACAACTGTATTAGACAAACACAATAGGTGCAGGAATAGGCCATACAGCCAGCATTGCCATTCAATGTGATCATGGCTGATCATCCACAATCAGTACTCCGTTCCTGCATTCTCCCAATATCCCCTGACTCCGCTATCTTTGAGAGCCCTATCTTGCTCTCTCTTGAAAGTTTCCAGAGAACCGGCCTCCACCACACTCTGAGGCAGAGAATTCCACAGACTTACAACTATCTCTGTGAAAAAATGTTTCCTCATCTCCGTTTTTAATTTTTTAATTAATAAGGGGAAATAATTACCCCTTATTCTTAAACTGTGGTCCCTGGTTCTGGACTCCCCCAACATTGGGAACATGTTTCCTGCATCTAGCATGTCCAAAATCTTAATAATCTTTTCTGTCTCAGTAAGATTACCTCTCATCCTTCTAAATTCCAGTGTATACAAGCCCAGCCCCTCCATTCTCTCAGCTAATGACAGTTCCGCCATCTTGTCTAATCTGATCAAATAGCATGCAAAATGGAGCTTTTCACTGTACCTCTGTAAGTGTGACAATAATAAACCAAAACCTGTAACTTGCTTGCCTACTCTCAATTTGAGTTTTACCACATCCATTCAATTTAAGATCTAAATGCATCTTTGATCCAGACATGGACGAGTGAATCGAGTGAATGCTCCTGATATCAGGGCAGGATTTGACTAACCAAAGAATCTTCAATAAAATTGAAATCAATGGGCATGAAAGGTAAACATTGATGTGGGTGGAGTCAACTCACACAAAGGAAAATGTTTTTGTTTTTTGGAGAGCAATAGTCTTGGCCCCAAGACATAGGTGCAGGAGGTCCTCAGGTCACGTACATGTCCAAATCTTATCTATCTATATTACTAAAACTCTCATCTTGTTTGTTTGTATGTTTGCATGCCATATGTGTGCGATATTCCGAAACCCCGCCTAAACGGTACACGATAGTACTACAATTTTTGGCCCACCTTACTCACCATTGTCCTCGGATGTAAAAGAAACATGTTTCATTTGGATTAATGTTATTGACATTTTAATCTTTACAAAAAACACTTTTCAAATGACTTTTCCACTTGTCCTTCCCGTCAGCCATGTTCGACATCACAATGACATCATAATGAGATCCCAAATCTAATTTACATTAAAAAATCGCTGTTTTAATCAAATTCTACCATTTTCATTAACAACTGACATTGTTAGGTTATTTTAAAGTAAAAATTTGTGATTTTAATTGTGGGTGAGGGGGGGGGGAGGATTGGGGGAGACCATTTAGGGGAGGTGAGGAGTGGGGAGCAGGGGGCTAGAGGGAGGGTTGGGAGCGAGGGAGGGGAAAGTGGGGAGGTGAGGAGGGAGAGTAGAGGAATACAGGGAGAGGAGTGGGGGAGGTGGGGATAGAGGAAAGGAGGGCAGTGAGGAGGGAGAGTGGTGGAGTGGGATAGGGGGGCAGTGAGGAGTGGGGGAACAGGCGGATAGAGGCAGAGGAGGGCGTTAGGGAGGGAAAGGGAGGGAAAGTGGGGGAGGTGCGAAGGGAGAGTGGGGGAGGAGGGAGTATAGAGGGAGAGGAGGGAGTATAGAGGGAGAGGAGGGAGGAGTGGAGGAGGTATGGAGTGGGGAATAGAGGGAGAGGAGGGGGATAGGGAGGGGAGAGGGGTTATGCAGGGAGGGAGTGACTGAAGATAGGGAAAAGGAGAGGGAGGGGACGAGGAGGGGAAAGAAGAGAGAGGGTGAAGAGAAGGGGGAGGGAGTGCTGGGGTATGAGGGGGAATGGAGGGGGATAGTGGTAGGGAGAGGGATGAAGAGGCGCAGTTGGGGGAGGGTTGCCGTGACTCTGATGGGATTTCCTGCATTTTCCCAAACGGGTGCAACTTCAACAACATTTGAATTTTGGTGATGTTTGGGCCTGCATCATGGGACTTCAGAGGAACTTCAACACAAATGACAGACTGAGATTGGAGTTGCTATCTGGGCCTGGAGAATAGATGTCTGGTTACACATTCAAGATTCTGATAACTGGAGATGTTATGTTTGAGGAAAAACACTGGAATACAGTGTCATACCAATGATTGTTTATACATCTTAATTCAAAGTTACTCAATTAAAATTGTTAATTAGAATTAAAGTTATACAAAAAAGCAAATCAATTCAAATTTTTTCAAGCAAGAAATGACTTGCAATTAGCAAAAGTAGACTGCACAGCAATCTACATTGGGATATGGGCCAAAAAATAAATGTGATGTAAATTGCTGAGAATAAATGAATAATGAATTATTTTTAAATCACGTACTGGAGAATGACTTATCTACAATTCTTTCCAAAGCACCAATTCGCATTAGGGAATAGATCTATGCCTGTATGCCTGGTACTCATTCTTCACACGTGGGTCCAGGTCGTGTGTTTTTGGAATAACAGGCTCAACACAACATTAAATTTATCTAAAGTTTTACATTTACTTTCCAGAAAGTGTTGGGAACTTGGCTTATTAGCTTCTTCTGTAGTCCATCTGGGTAAAAGTCAATTGTATTGTTCCACCTGTGCCCTAATTGAAATCAGTCAGTTCAGCTGAGAGCAGTGAATATAGCTGCAAATCTCTTGCTTGTTGCCTTTTGTAAGCTTTCTAAAGAGTTGCTTTACGGCAACTTTAACTCGCTGACATTTGAAGATAATTGCTTATCTTCACGTGCCTTTGGTTACTAAATTTCATCTTAACCTCTTCGGAGTGAAATACTGTCAATGGAATTCTTATCTGTCACAACTGATTTACCTCAAATAGCAGTCAACATGCCATACCAGGCTTGGCCAAGTAATAGAAAGGATGTTAAAGCTGTTTATTGCAATAATTGAATCAATCTTTCAAAAGCTTGATGTTCCATCCAAAATAATACTATCAATTCCATTGTGCTTCTTTTTTTTTTTTTTTTGAAGGGGTTATACTATAATTCATCCCATATTAGAGTCATCAGTGCTTGAAGTTTCAAGGAGTACCACAGTGGTGCAGCTGGTAAATTTGCAGCCAGACAACACCTCACTCCTGGTTTCAATTTCAGTTTCAATCCTGGTGTCGAGTGCTGTCTGTTCAGAATTTGCACATCCTCCCTCTGACTATGTGGGTTTCCTCGAGTGTTCTGGTTTTCTTCCACATGCCATAAATGTGTGGGACTGTAGGTCAATTGGCCTCAATGAAATTTCCCTGTTATGAGTGACTGGTAGAAACTGGGGGAGTTCATGAATGTGTGGAGAATAAGAAATTGAATTAAGGCAAGCTTAATGTAACTGGGTGGTGATGGTATATGGGGACAAGGTGAACTGAATGGCACACTGTAAGTCTCTCCATGACTCTATGGACATCTGTCATACCTATTTTGCATTGGTAGATGCAAAGATGATGTCTTGTTAGCTGGGATGTTAATTCATAACTGAGAGAAAAAAACACTCAGTAGATAGTGAATGTTTGGAATTCTTTACCTAAGAGGGCTGTGGTGATTCACTCACTCTATATATGCAATACAGAGATTGATAGATTTTTGGAAACCAAAATAATTAATTACTTTTTTTGAGAAAAGTGATACAATGACTTTATTGAAAGGTGTAGTACATGCCAGGGGACAAACGTTCTTCTGCTTAACACATTTTTTATTTTATTTTTGTAAACATTAATTAAGTAAATAACATTTTTGATTAAAAAATATATTCCTGCTGGTCATGGTTGTTTTATAACTTCAGCAAAGCTTTGTTCCCAGATGTTCAGTCTGTTAATGCTCCCTTGTTCGGGCCCGATATAACTGAGTCAATTATCCTTCCTCTTGTTCTCAAATTCATTTCCGGTAAAAGACAAAGCACCACTTGTCCAATTGCTTACCCCCTCTGCATATTAACAGACAGCGATTTGTGTTTCAGGGCACCCAGGTCTGGCTAACATGAGTACTTTGCAATTACTCGCTGTTTACAAATAGAACTCTGCATTCCTATTTTATTTTCTGCCACAGTGGATGTCCTCATATTTTCTGCATGATTTTCAATCTGCCATGCTCTCACCTATTAATTGAGCCTGATTATGACTCCCTAAATCCCTTTTACATTCTCTTCAAATAGCACTTCCAAATAAGACACTTGGAATAAATACTTGGAAATAATTTTAAATAAGAGATAAATTAATTTAGAATAAAATAACAGTGTTCCCTTTACCCCCTGATGTACAGACCAAGAATACCTAAGGAATCAATGAGGTCTTGGATCTTGTGGATGGTCTGAGTGGCTTAAGACCTGGAATTTGATCACCTTAATCCTTCAATACAGTGCTCAGATTCATATAATCCTAGAAAATCTCCATGGTAAGGTCCAGTGGTTAAGCACTATGATGGATTTGACAGATCGAGTCTATAAAACAGTCATAGATTTTCAAAGGGTGGTTATAAATCTAGGAGATACCTCATTTGGAGGGGCTGAATGTGCAAATTCCATTTTCAATCTTCATAAATTAATTTTGGCAATTATATGTGAAATTAAACAAAGGATATTAATTTTACTGACAATAAAGGCAAATTAATATATTAAAAATGCATTGTGCTGTTGTCTCTTGGTAATGCACAAGAAAAACAATAAATAATTATTTATAAGGCATTAATTATACTGGTAAACTGCTTTCAGCATGCTTGTGAAGGTTAAATAGAAATTTTAAAGCCTGAATGACTAGGTATTTTTTATTATTTTATTTACCAGTTCCATTGAACATTGGATGTTTACTGTGTATTTTATGTCGTAAATGCAATATATTTTACCTACAAGACTATTTAAGCATGTATCAATGTTAGTTAAAATAACAAATTATATTCTTATGTGCTGCTATATTACAGTAAGTTTGAAACGCTCTCCCAAATATGAATGGCAATTTGGCCTCAAGTTTGTCTCTCTTACTCATTGCTTTGTGTATCCATATATTGTATTTCTTTTGCGGAAATACATTTCTGAATAAAAATGGATTATTCTACATTTGAGACAATTATTTTGCTTTGAGATTCAAATATTTTTTAAATATTACATTTCTACCAAATCATTAAAATGATCCCAAATGATAATTGGTTGAATCTCTAAAAAATGTGTGATCATGATTGAATTGATGTAATGCATAAAAATCATTTTTGAATCATGATCACACAATTTTTAGAGATTCAGCCAATTATCATTTGAGATCGTTTTAATTATTTGGTAGAAACTTAACATTTAAAAAATATTTGAATCTCAAAGCAAAATAATTGTCTCAAATGTAGAATAATCAATTTTTATTCAGAAATGTATTTCCACGAAATAAATACATTATATGGATACACAACTTTAATATTTAAAATTTATTTTTTCTGTATTTGCACTTCTGTCACTGTACAGTTTTGCCAAGGACTACATAGCTAGAACTGAAGTAAAGTGAGCATTTTCTATCTATATGGGAATCTGTTGTTTGAAATGCAACATTTATTGCTTCTAAGAGTTGATGTTAATTTGAGGGATACATCCTTCCGATGATTCCTGTCAGAAAGTGTATTTGTGTAGGAAGGAACAGCAGATGCTGGTTTAAACCAAAGATAGACACAAAACGCTGAAGTAACTCAGTGGGAGAGGCAGCATTTCTGGAGAGAAAGAATGGTCTGAAGAAGGGTCTCAACCTGGAACCCATTCCTTCTCTCCAGAGTTGCTGGGTTACTCCAGCTTTCTGTGTCTATGTTCAGAAAGTGTATTTAGCCACTGATGAAAGTTATTCAAATTTGTTTGTGGAAACAAGAGAATAGCTTCTAATATGTGTCACCAAAAAATAAAGTAAAATAGACGTGATATTTGACAAAATCTCTAAAAGTAACTCAGTGATAAATTTGACAATGGTTTACTATATTGGGCATTAGAAAATCAATCAGTTCAGAAATAGTCACAGTTTGTCACATTTAAGGATAAGGGGGGAATCTTTTAGGACCGAGATGAGAAAAACATTTTTCACACAGAGAGTGGTGAGTCTCTGGAATTCTCTGCCACAGAAGGTAGTTGAGGCCAGTTCATTGGCTATATTTAAGAGGGAGTTAGATGTGGCTCTTGTGGCTAGAGGGATCAGGGGGTATGGAGAGAAGGCAGGTATGGGATACTGAGTTGGATGATCAGCCATGATCATATTGAATGGCGGTGCAGGCTCAAAGGGCCGAATGGCCTACTCCTGCACCTATTTTCCATGTTTCTATGTTTCTAACTCCACAGATATTGTCTGACCTGCTGAGTATTTTCACCATTCTATTTTATATTGGATAACTGGCGATATCTTGCAGTTTCACCATTGTATTTTCTTCCACTCTATTTGCTTATCATTCATCTTCTGTTAACAAGTCTTCCAGACAGATGATCTGCAATTACCTAACCTTCAATCAACGGCAATGCATGTGTTGGTGCTGCTGCCTCGCAGCTGCTGGTACCTGGGCTCCATCCTCACCTCTATGCAGAGAGTGTGCAGTTTTTTTTCACGTTCCTGTGTGGGTTCACCAGGGTGCCCTGGTCGGTTAATTAGATACTTAACCCTGCTGTAGATGGGTGGCAGGAGCATGAAGGTGGTAGGGAGAAGTTGACTGGCACATAAGAGAGAAATATGGCAAAGACTCTTTGGATTTAATGACGTTCTTCAATGTCATGAGAAACAATGAACATTTCCCACACTTATTTAGCCAGCATCAAAATCGTACGTCTTAGTTTCACCTCTATCACAGATTTCTATTCTCTGGTACCATCACCACCTCCCTCCTGCCAATTCCATATGATGTAAGAAAGAAACCTTTTTCTGTTTTCCAAATTCTGATGACTGATTGTCATCTGAAACAATAACTTTTCCCCTCCCTTCAGAGCCTGCCTAAGCATATGAACATTTCCAATATTTTCTGTCTCTAGTTGGATTTCCAGTGTCTGCCACTTCTTGCTTTTTAAAAATGTGCTTGATCTGCTGTGGTTTGAGAATAGCAACATCAATTTCATTTATTGTTTTTCATTTTTCGTTGGACAGTTTTTGTTTCTAAATATTTCTGCAGTGAACTATTCCCATACAGCATCAGAGCACTGCTCCAGCTTATTTTATAATTTAGAAAATGGAAAGTGGTTAAAAGTATTTTTTTGAATCTGTATTGGAGTGTTCTCTTTGCTATTTGCAATGGATGATCATTGGATTAAAATGCATGAGCTACACAATAATTTGGTCATTTAGATTCAGGACCGGTCCTCTCATAGAAGGCAGAGAGTTGTGGTGGAAGATTGTTAATCTGGTGGCAGGGCGGTAAGCAGTGGAGATCCGCAGGGATCTGTGCTGGGATATATAAAATTAGTTGCACATCAACATAAATGGCTTGGTTTGTAAGTTTGCAGACACCAATATTAGTGGAATTGCAGACAATGAGGAAGACTGGAAAAGTATACAGCAGTGTATGGGCCAGCTACAAAATTGGTCAGAGAAATGGCAGGCGAAGTTTAGACTGAGCAATGTGAGGTTTTGCACTTACGGATATCAAAAATAAGAGGAAAGTATACAGTTAATGGCAAGACTTACTATTGTTAAATTGATGTACAGAGAAATCTTGGAGTCCAAGTCCATAGCTCGGTGAAAATGGCAGTACATATTTGGAAACAATTAAAGAAAACATTAAAATTAGAAAGTATACCACTGGCTCTTCCCATTCATTGCAAATAACATCACTTTTAAACCTTCAATGATGGATAAAGGTTTTTAAAAATGGAAGAACTATGGAATAAATAAGATGAGTGATCTCTACAGGGAAAGTTTATTCCTTTCATTTCAGGAATTACAACAAAATTATGGATTACACTCAAAAGAATACTTTAGATATTTACAAATTAGAGACTATGTTAAATCAAACACACAGGATTTTAGAAATAGAAAGACAGAAATTTTAGATGAATGTCTAAATAAATATCCGAATACAGAAAAATTAATATCATATATTTATAATATTTTACTGGAAAATGATTTACCAAACTCGGAAATATATAGGCAAGCATGGGAAAATGAATTAGGACAAACAATTAGTGTAGAAGTATGGAATGAAAGTTTACAACATATACACCACTGCTCATTAAATGCCAGACACTCCCTGATATAATTTAAAGTTTTACATAGATTACACTTTTCGAAATCCAAATTAAACAGAATTTATTCAAATGTTTCTGCTGTATGTGATAAATGTCAACATTTAGAAGCTAATCTAACACATTCATTCACAATATGTATAAAAATTACTAATTTTTGGATAGACATTTTTAACATAATCTCGAAAGTAGTTAAGCAAATCTGACTCCAGACTCAAAATTAATCATATTAGGAATAATAGAAACGGATCATCTACTAACAACACAGCAAATATTTTTTATTGGTTATAGTTTAATAATTGGTAAAAAAAAAACTAATACTAAGATTTTGGAAAGGTCCTACATCCCCCACAATCAAAATGTGGATTACAGAAATGTCAGAGACACTTCACCTGGAAAGACTAAGACTTTTCCTTTTGGACAAGCTAGATCAATTCAGAGGAATATGGTCTCCATTTATTGAATACTTAAAGGGTCAAGGAGGTCTCGTTCGAGGGCCTGCCTGAAACCTGAATGAAAGAATAGATGAAGAACTATATACAACAGACCACGCATATATCTACAATGAAGAATATCTTGCTTTATACTCCACTCATTTTATCGATTTTCTAATTCTATTTTATTTATTTTTATTATTTCTCTTTACTATTTTCTTTCTGTTATAAAATAATAAAACAATATAGAAGTATAAATAAGAACGACTGTAAACTTTAAAACTATTAAGAATGTATGTGATGATTAATATGTCTTTTTCTTTTTTGATTTTATGTTATTCCTTCTTAATAGGTATTTACTTCTAATAAAAATATTTTACAAAAAAAAAAGAAAATGGCAGTACATGAATAGACAGAAAAATAAAGAAGGCGTATGCTAAGAACCAGGAATTCATGTAGCACCTTTAAAGTACTTTGATAAGCCCACATTTGACTCATCAAAGGTTAAATGTTTACACCATATTGTTGACTTACAAATAAATCCAAACGCCTGCATTCAGATACAATATAAAGCCACAATCTGCTGGAGGAGCTTAGTTGGTCCAGTCGTATCTGTAGGGGTTGGAAGGGATTATCGATATTTAAATACTAGTCATAACTGTCACTGTATGTCATGTTGTTACTTGTGGGGGGAGCACCAAGGCAAATTCCTTGTGTGTGAATACTTGACCAATAAACTGACTTGCTTGCTTAGGCCTGAGGTGGATTTCAATGCAAAATATTGACAATTTATAATCCCCCTCCCCCTCCCCCCCCCCCCCATCCCACGCGGATGCTGCTCAACCCATTAAATTCCTCCAACAGATTGGAGACACAAGGAACTGCAATGCTGATTTACCAAAAAAGATACAGAGCTACACCAGATAATGGGAGGAATAGGTAAGGAGAATACACAGAGTCTGTCACCCAGAGTAGGCGTATCAAGTATCTTAGGATATAGGTTTAAGATGAGAGGGGAAAGACTTAATGTGAACCTGAGGGGCGGTTGGTATATGAAACGAGCTGCCGGGGAGATAGTTCAGGCAGGCACTATAATAACATTTAAACGATATTTGGAAACTGACATGGAGAGTTAAATGGAGAGGAAAGGTTTAGAGGGATATGGGCCAAACGTGGCTAGTAGGATGAGTGAATATGGGTTATCATGGTCGGCATGGAAGAATTAGGCTGAGGAGCCTTTTTACATGCTGTATGCCTCGATGACACCAGTCTGGAGCAACTTGGTAGGTCAAGCAGCATCTCGGGAGAATATAAATGAATTTGTGACAATTTGGATAGTTTTTTGTACAAATTGGTGTACTGGGCGTGGGTGACAGAAATCTGGAAGAGATGTAGGGGCAGGCTAAAGTCTGACTAATGGAGGTTGGACACAGATGAGGTGGGGAGGGTTGATTGTTGGAGAAAGGCCAGAGTTGAATGACAAGCAGTATGAGAAGGATATAAGAAGCTTAAATTGTGAAGCTAGGAAGGAACATAGGTGGAAAGGGATGGTGGGACGGGGCAGGGGAGGAATTTGTGCAAATCCAGGTGGGGCATAGGGAAGGGAGGGGGAAAACTGGTGGAAGGAGAATTGGTGATTAGTTACTTATAGGTTAGTTACTTAAAATCGGATCATTTAAGTTTCAAATCATTAGATTGTAAGGTACATGAGCAAAATATGAGGTGGTATTCCTCCAGTTTGTGTGTGGTTTCACACTGACTCTAGAGGAGGCCCAGGGCAGAAAGATTGGCATGGGAAGATGGGTTAAAATAGATGGTAACCGGGAGATCCAGCAGGCCTTGGCAGATTAAGTGGAAGTGTTCTGTTAAACGGTTACCTAGTCTGCACTTGGTCTTGCCAATTTAAAGGAGGCCGCATCAGGAACACTGAATGCAGTAGATGAGGCTAGAGGAGTTGCTCATCTCTGTTTCTCCTGGAAGGTCTACTGGGGTCCCTGCATGAATATAAAGGGGAAGTATCAGGATAGGTGTTGCATCTCCTGCAGTTGCAGGGAAGGCACCTGGGAGGTGGTAGTTTGTCTGGGAAGGAATGAGTGAACCAAGGAATTGTGGTGGGAGTGGTCTCTGTGGAAGGTGGATAAGGATGGTGATGGAAAGATGTGACTGGTGGTGGGATCATGTTGAAGGTGGCGGAAATGTCGGAGAGTTATGTGTTGGATGGGGAGGTCACTGAGGTGAAAGGAAAGGACCATGGAAACTCTATACTTGTTCCATCTGGGGAGAGGGAGAGCAAGTGAGGAACTACGGGAGACAGAGAGGTGAGTGATCCATTTACGACAGCAGGGCACAAATGGTTTTTAAAGAAAGAGGACATATCTGATGTTCTAGAATGGATATCCTCATCTTGGCAACAGTTATGGCAGCGATGGTGAAACTGAGAGTAGAAGTTAGCAGCATATTTGCAAGAGGCAGGGTGGGAGGTGGGAGGAGGTACAAATGAGAGGAGTCAAAAGGTAAGTTTTTTAGGGCGAGAATAATTTCCGCCATGTGGAGTGTGTTACTAAAGGGAAACTGATTCGATTTCTATTCAAGGAAGTACCAGAAAGCCTTGAGACCTTCTTGGTGGGGGATGGAGGTGTAAAGGGACTGAACATCCATGGTAAAGATGAGGCAATGGGGGCCTTCGTATTGTAAGCTTGAAGGGAGTGTGATGTATCTCAGATGTATGTCAGAAGGAACTGGACAAGGAGTGACAGGATGGAATCAAGGTATTTGGAGATGAGTTCTGTGGGGCAGCAGCAGGCTGAAACAATGGGCCTTCCTCTCTTCTAGTTTTCACTTCCCGCAACCCCCCCCCAGCACAGTGATTCTGAACTTCAGGATCCTGTACTTCCCGCCTGACCAGTAGTTTCAAAATCACTTGGAATGGTCTAATGTAAAGCCTTAACTTGGAAGCTAATTAATTAAGTATTACACCCCTTTTCTTATCAGCAGCAAGGGACACTCTAATTGAAAAATATATACCCATGGAGTTTTACCAACCTGAGACATTCAAGTTAATGCATGTGATTAATTTTCAGCATTTTGAAAGCATACTGAGAAAGGATGCCATCAGCACTTTGGATGTTGTATCTCACCACAGCACAATGTATCTGTTACAGCAAATTGCATTTATTTTGCACATTTTGTGAAGTAAGGTGACCCAATGTGCCCCGCGTGAATATTGTACTCAACATAACATAACCTTTGAAATATAAATGAGAATTTGTATTTTATTACCTTTCCTACAATATTTTGTTGAAAGCCTACAAATCTAACAGATAATTCTGAAGAACTATTTTTACCTAAAGATTAGAGAGAATGTATATGTCATAACCACAGCCCATGGTTGAAGGAGGCTACACAAATTTGTGACCGAGAAAGGAAAGGAGAGTTATGCTGACTGAGCAAGATGAGGAATGGGGAGAAGGTGCATGTGGAGCAAAAGCAACAGCATCGAATGAGTGGGCCAAATGGTGTGTTTTTTGTGCTACCTTTCTTTCCTCCCTTTTAATCTGATGTAATCAGATATATCCCTGGTGTACAAAAATATGAAGCCGTTATATAAGAATAGGGACTGATGAAGCTATGAGAGATATAGAAGAAACCTATGCAAAGTTGGGACCTTATTTTTCTTTCTTCAAATCATGCAGCAAACATTTTACAACCGAAAAGAGAATAGAGAATGCGGGGGAAAATACAATATGTTGATCGAAGAAATGGTCATGTTGTCATGTTGGCTTCTGTGCAGACTTGAGACAATAACTCTTTTTCTTTCCAGAGATGCTGCCTGATCTGCTGAGTGTTTCCACTATATCCTGTCTCTTTGTTTATTTGTAGATTCCTTTCTCAGTTTGGGCACTAAAGATTCCATACAAAAGCACAGTTTATGCACAAAAGCAGCTCCACTTTACAATAGCATAAAAGTGACATGCATGTCTCTGGAATCAGATTGACGGTTTAATCCTGTCTGGAATAAAATTAAAGAGAGTTAATGTCTGCTTCACTCATAACAATGTAAGCATTGTGTTCTAATAATGGCTTTGTATCACTTCTCCTGGGTAAAGTGGAGCTCCAGACATGCATGAATGTAATGGTTTAATGACTTGGTGTAGCATTTTATGCTAACAATCTTGTGAAAATCGTTCCAATTGAAATGCTCCATCGCTCTTAAACTTGTAAGACAACCATTTGGTCAATTGACTCTTTGCTCATTAACGCAATTTCAACCACAGTTCAGAATGTTTACCTGGGAATTGTTCAGTGGGT
This sequence comes from Okamejei kenojei, assembly GCA_035221665.1. Taxonomy (NCBI): domain Eukaryota; kingdom Metazoa; phylum Chordata; class Chondrichthyes; order Rajiformes; family Rajidae; genus Okamejei; species Okamejei kenojei. The sequence continues at coordinate 77,042,125 of CM069133.1, forward strand.
GCAATCATGCTGCTGCCCCTCTTGTAAAGTTATGTCTGCTGCTGTTGTTTTAATCACCTGCACCATCTGGAATTTGTGATAAGCAGAGTGAATGTTGAGATGACAAATGCAGTTCCATCCAGAAAAATTAGGTCCAATTTGGAAAAATAACTTTGACGGAAAAATACTGTTGGATGTTGGATGCTCACCTTTCCAGTAATATCCCATCAAGTAAATGATTTTGTTGTAAAAGAAGAAATAAATTCTTAACAAAACTGTAATCCAGCAGAAGAGTAGAGAGATGGAACAAAAAAGCTACTGCAAATGTGCAACCATGTACAATAAAAAGGGTGAGAGGGCAGGGATGTGGTGGGAGGTTGGGGTAGGAAGCGATCGTATGAGTGTTTTGAATTTGGTATTTGGAAATGGTAGCAATAATCTCAGGATTTTATTTTTTAAGAAAAAGTGAAGGTTTTTTCCCCTATTAGATGATAAAATGGAAATAGGACATGATCAACGAAAGAGTTCACATCGGAATGAGGAAAAAATTAAAGCATTAATAGCAAATATATTTTTTAGATGAATAATTAGTTCAAGGAATCTGGATTCTTTACTGTTTTGTTTCAAATATGTAGTATGAAAACTGGCCCTGAGCCTACCAAACCCATATCAATCACCCCTTCATACTAGTTTCATGTTATCTCACTTTCTGATTCACTACACACAAGGGGCAAGTTTTACAGAGACAATAGAACAGAAGATAGAGGAGCAGAATTAGGCCATTCAGTCCATGTTTGCTCCACCATTCCATCATGGTTAATTTTCCTTTTCAACACCATTCTCCTGCCTCCTCCTGATAACCTATGATGTCCTTACTAACTGAGAACCTATCAATCTCCATTTTCAAAATACTCGAAGACTTGGCCCCCAATACCATTCTTGGCAATGAATTCTACAGATTCACCATTGGCCATTAATAGATTAATTAACCTATAAATCTGCACATCTTTGGAATGTGGGAAGGAAACTGCAGGACCAGAATGAAATCCACGCGATTACAGGAAGAATGTACAGATTCCACACAGACAGCACCCGAGGACAGGATTGAACCTGGGTCTCTGGCACTGTGAGCCAGCAGCTCTACCAGCTGCGCCACTGGTGCAGGAAAAATGAAGGGACATTTTAAGGTTTTGGGATATTTTTACAGAGGTTTAGTCCCTTTTGTGTGAGTGAAGTTGTATCTTGCATTAAATGTTGTATCCTTTATCGTCTATCTGTGCACTAAGGACAGCTCAATTGTATTCATGTACAGTCTTTTCTTTGACTGGATAGCACATCAACAAAAGCTTTTGACTGTGCTTTGGTACACGTGACAATAATAGTTTATTGACTAATGTACCCAGCGGGGTGTGGCTGCCGAGAACAAGGAGGAACCATCAGAGGACTCTAATGATTACTCTTGTAACTTTGTCGATGCCTCATATGCGGCGACTCTTTGCATACTTTGGGTATTGTAGGCAAAAAAAATAATTTTGTGGTAACTAGGCATATGTGACAATAAAGCATCATTGAATCATTGAATAGCCTTATGCAGACTGTTAGATTTTTTTTACTTAAGATATAGATCACTGAGTAAACAGTTACTTCTGATGGGCTTCAAAATTTTCTGCAGGATATAGATACCAATAGATGGTATGTGAAAACTAATAACTAGCTTTTTTTATTGCACACTCTGTTCCTTCAGTGATAGCTGTGTGTTAAAATGTGCATTAAAGTGGTACTGCAGGGGGATCCTACCTCAGTTTTATGCTAAGCTCCCTGACTGTGATTTCTACCTTGGACAAAGTGCAAGGTCTAAGAATATGCACACAAAGGCTTTTCCTCAGCTGAAGAAACTGCCTTAGAGGAAGATGGTGGATGCCATATGTTCTCCAATAGTGACCATGGTATAGCCAAACCATTAATATAACATTATTGTGTATGGTCCCTAATCATTCTTCGGGTTCTTCTGTACTAAATGTTTTGCATGGAGTTCGACATTACTGCTCAGACCCAATAGCCTAAATCTGAAGAAGGGTCTTGACCTAAAAGGTCACATATCCATGTCTTCCAGAGATGCTGCCTGACCTGCGGAGATACTCTAACATTTTGTGTCCTTTTGTGTACTAACCAGCATCTGCAATTCTTTGTTTCTAACTTTTGGCCAAATGTTCAATAGATACGCATTTAACTCCTGAATGGGTGCCACCAGTCAGGAAAGTACGAGCTTTCTCAAGGAACATGGTGCTGAACAACATGCACAAATTTTAAACCAGGTAATAGAAGTGTTTGCCTTGGGTTTTCACCATAGTTCTCAACTACTGCTGATGTTGCCAAGTTTTAGGAGATTCAGTGCCATATTTCCCTTCCCAGCTCTTGTCGGCAGCACCCCCAGCTGCAGACTGTGGACTACTTCTATTTCATTTTCCCAGAACTACAGTGAAATCAAATCAGACATGAAGATGCAGATCTGCCATTGCGATCATATTTCTGGCTCTTATTTCTGATTATGTCTTCAAGAAAAATTAGTTGGCTACAATTGCATTGAAAAGATAGTGATCTGATATAAAAAATGTACATACCCAGAATCTATAAATCTAATTCAGGGATAAAGTATGATGAACATTTTCAGCAAAAAAAAGCCTCACAAATTGACAAAACCTACCCGAGCCAAAAATAGACTATGCCAAAATGTTAACCTGAACACAGCAAAAAGATCTATGTATATCCATGTTGATCCCCATCCAAATAAATGCAATGACAAATACATACACAAATTAGAGACACCAACAGTGAATGCCTCAACAAAAATAGCTATATCAGGTCTTGCTTTACTTTTTGAAAAGATGAGTGAAAGGATCATCTGAATGATGTTCCTGTGAATAAACCTACTTGTTGAGCTAACATTTGTATTGAGGGGTTAACGTAGTCTAAGCCACTGAATTGTTGGGTGTTTCTTTCCGAGATATAATTTGAGAACTGTTTCAAGTGAAGGTTTTTGCATTGAATTAAAACTCTGAAATGAAACGTCTGCAGAAGGGTCACAATAGACAATATACAATAGGTGCAGCAGTAGGCCATTCGGCCCTTCGAGCCAGCACCGCCATTCAATGTGATCATGGCTGATCATCCCTAATCAGTAACCCCCCCCCCCCACCATTCCTGCCTTCTCCCCATATCCCTTGACTCCGCTAGCTTTAAGAGCCCTATCTAGCTCTCTCTCGATAGTACCCAGAGAACCAGCCTCCACCGCCCTCTGAGGCAGAGAATTCCACAGACTCATAACTCTCTGTGTGAAGAAGTGTTTCCTCGTCTCCGTTCTAAATGGCTTACCCCTTATTCTTAAACTGTGGCCCCTGGTTCTGGACTCCCCCAACATCGAGAACATATTTCCTGCCTCCAGCGTGTCCAAACCCTTAATGATCTTATATGTTTCAACAAGATCCTCTATCATTCTTCTAAACTCCAGAGTATATCTCAACACGTCACCGATCCATTGTCTCCAGAGATACAGCCTGACCATTGAGTTATTCCAGCACTTTGTGTCTATTTTTGGTATAAACCAGCATCTGTAGTTCATTTTTCTAATATCATATCTATACTTACTTAAAACTCTGTGTGTGTTTGTGCCGGCATTGTGGGTGACACATTCCCTTTGATTTCATGGTTCGCCAAAACCACACTTTCAAACCCGGAGAAATGTTCCATTTTGCTAGATATTACACTTTTACATTCACGGATTCACTCCTCATTACATTTAGACATTTTTATGTGCACTTTTTAAAATAAAATCATACACCCTCCCCCCCTCCACCCCCTCCCCCCCCCCCCCCCCCCCCCCCCCCCCCCCCCCCCCCCCACTCACTCATTTTGTGGCCTCCTGCTGGCCACCCACCATAACGGCAGCTGCTGCAGCCCGCTCTCCTCCAAAAAAGCCGCCATTTTTTTTCCCTGCTGCCGATTTTCCCTGTTGATTCGGTTCCTGAGTTCACATCCTCCACTACCCCCCCCCCCCCCCCCCCCCCCCCCCCCCCCCCCCCCCCCCCCCCCCCCCCCCCCCCCCCCCCGGCCCGGCTCGGCTCTATCACGCTGGCTCAGGACAAAGATTGCCTCTTCCACCGCTGCTTTTCGCTCCAATTTACAGCGGGGGAACAGCTGATCTTTGCCTTGAGCCAGAGGGAAGGCAGGGACAACTTCCAATCCACCAGCAGAGTTGCCCCGTTAATGGATTCATTCCACAGTGAGTTCAATTCGCTAACAACTACCCCCTCCCCCTCGGTACTGAAGCACGTTCGGGGACCAGACCCAATGGCTCTGCACTTGGTCTAGTATCTATTAAAACTGGTGTGTGTGTGTCATTTTGCCTTTGTAACGTATCTCCTCGAAAACCAGACGCAAAAATGTGGAGATTTTTACAATTTCGGTAGGGATTTAACTTACGATTTCTCTAAATTCGGTCAATTATTTCCCCAGATTTTGAATAAATTTGTTCACAAAACTCACTTTTTTAAATGTAATCGCCGCATGCCAGCCTGCTAATGCCCACATGCTTACCAATCCAGGACTACCTGCCTCCTGGCCCCGCCACCCCGCCAATGTGGATTAAAGGCGCAGAAAGATTGAGAAGTTCTCGTCTGTCTCCCCCCAACGTCCCCCACCCCCGGCCCAGCCTGGCTCTGTCACACTGGCGGAAGCCGTGATCGGCTGGTCCCCCACCACTTTTCACTGTCCTCAGATCGCTCCGTGCCTCTCCACCCCACCCCTCTCATCTCTCTCTCTCTCCCACCTCTCTCTTGCTCTCCCCTCTCTCTCTCATCCCCCCCCCTCTCTCTCTCTCTCTCTCTCTCTCTCTCTGCTCTCTTCCATCCCCCCTCTCTTCCCCTCTCCTCTCTCTCCCTACCCCCTCTCTCCCTACCCCTCTCTCTCACTCTCCCTGCTCTCTCTCTCTCCCCCCTCTTTCTCTCCCACCCTCCCTCCCTAAACCCCCTTCCCCCCTCCACACCCTCCCTTCCACCCCTCCCCTACCCCATTCCATCCACCTCCTCCCCCACCCCCTTCCCTCAACCCCCTGCCTTCCCCCCTCCCTTCCCACCCCTACTCGCCCCTTTCCCCCTTCTCTCTCCTCCCATTTCTTGCTCCCCTCCTCCCCCAACCTCCCCACCCTCCCTCTCCTCCTCCCCTCCACCCCCCTCTCCCTCTCTCTCTTGCCCTTTTGTCTGTCTCCTCCCATTCTTGCTCGGGCCTCACTCTCTAACCCCCCTCCCCTCCCTCTCTATACGCGCCTGCGAGCTGGGGGCTACGCGTCAGAGGATAGGGCAGTTATGGGGTAAAAGGAACAAATTAATAATAATATAATATCAAGGGGGGCAGTTAGCATTTGTGTTGGGGGGGTAGTTAGTGTGTGTGTGATGCCACATGCCGCCCCCACCCCCAGCCCACCTCTCCTCCCCCACAACCACACGCTGGGAGAACAGACCCAACGGGTCTGCACTTGGTTAGTTATTAATTAAAACTCATTGATGCAGAGGTTCTGCAGTGAATTTCATTTTAAAATAACTATTATATTTATCAGTGATTTCTTAATTAGCTTTTACCAGTTTCCCATACACCTCTGACAGAAAGACATCAGAAATTACCTACTAGATGTAATTGTGATTCAGATATTCCACATATATTCAGGTTAATTTGCATTTGACCAGCACAGGGAAAGGAGTCCTTTTGTTTCAGAATAATTTGATGTTTTTCTAACCAGTAGTTATTATTCACTGAGTACCATTTCTACAGAGGTTGTGATTGTGCTTGAAAGTTGTTGGTTGCTTGGAACAAATTGGTCCTTGAGGAATGCAAAAGGACACAGTCAAGAGCCTGCTGTATTTTATCTTTGTGCCATTGCTGCTCATAAAAATAACAAAAGCTATTTTATCTTTATAAGTCTGTGAGGAAGATCATTTGTAACCCATTACAGATATTTCTCTGTGCACAGTTAAGGCTTAAATATGATGCATCCAAGTTGATGTCTTTTTAGGTACTTGAAGCTAATTTAATTTAACCCCATAGGATTAGCTCGTATTCAGTTTTCCTTGGGGTAACACATTCAAGCCTTTGCCAGATACAGATATTCACACTGAATTCCTTGTCAGATTTATTGGAGCTTCTTTTGTGTTTGTCACTCAGCGTTAGTCTCTCTAACAAATAAAAGCATGCTAATGAACTATTTCCCCCATCAGATCCTTCTATAACTCAAGAGACTCCTTTCAGGTTATAGCTCCTCCTCTGCATTGCAAACAGAATGCACTCTCTTTCTTTAATTTTCCTTAATTATTTACAATCCTTCAATTCAACTGTCATTTTAAAGTATTTTCTCCAATTTATTTGTGTTTTCAATATTTTCAACAGTTACAGCATAGAACAACAAATGGTCTAATCATGATTTTCGCTAGATGTGTTTTAACTACTCTGCTGTTTAGTTCTGTTTGTACAATATTTTCTTTATTTTTCTGATTTTGCTAACCAATAATATTGAAATACATTTGGATAACTAGTACACATCCATTTTTTTTACTCAATTGAGATCTTGTATATTATCTGGAAGACTAATTCATTAGGTTCCTTTGAGATGTGAACTTCAACATTGTGGCAAGGCTTGCTTGTTGTAATGGCTACTAAGTGAAGTCAGACAGTTCCTTTACAATGTGCTCAATGCATTCTATACTCAAGTGTATAGACAGACATAATTAACCTCTCACAACTCCAATCTGATGTAACCACATGCTTCAAGTAGGACACAATCATCTCAGTGTCTAAGAAAAGAAAGGTTGAAGGACTTAATGACTACTGTCCAATGGCTTTGACATCCACCATTATGAAATGCTTTGAGAGGTTGGTCATGGCACACATTAACTCTAGCCAACAGTCAGTTGATCCACTGCAGTCTACCTTCCGTCACAGCACCTTCACAGCAAACACCATGTCCCTCTCTACGTTCATCTCTGGACCATCTAGATAACAAGGACACTTATGTCACACCCCTCGTGTTTCGTCTTTGTGGATGGGGTTTTTCTCTGTAACTGTGCAATGCATTAAAACTATATTCTGCTACTTACTTAAACTATATTCTGCACTCTAGTATTTTTCTTTTTGCATTACCTGTTGTACTTGTGAAAGACACAATATGCTGGAGTAACTCAGTGGGTCAGGCAGCATACCTGGAGAACAATGATTAGGCGATGTTTCGGGTCAGAACCCGTCTTCAGACTCGGCTTTGAGTTCTGACCCAAAACATCACCTATCTATGTATTCCAGGGATTCTATCTGGCCTGCTGAGTTACCCCGGAATTTTATGCCTTTCCTTGGTAAACAAGCATCAGCAGTTCCTTGTTTCTGCCTGTTGTACTTATGTTTGGTTGGATTGTACCTGTGTATAATATGATCTGATTTAATCGGGTAGCATGCAAACAAAAGCTTTTTACTATACCTTTGTACACATGACAATAATAAACCAATACATACATTGAATGTTCTTTATTGTGGAGAATAATATGGAAACTATGCAAAAGGGCATAGTTAAACGTTGTACAGATTTTCTCCTTGTAGTCAAGTTGTAAATGAATATATCAAAAACCAATTTAACCTGGGAATATTCTGAAAGTACGTGATATTTGGTTCTTTACCTCTCACACAATAGATTTCAGAAAGTATAGGCGAATATGCATGTGGCGCAAGGAACATATAAACAAAGTGTGTGTATATTGAAAACTTCTGGAATTTCTACAAGTCTCTGAATGGCTGGTGGATCTGTTGTTTCCCTACAGATGTCAACAACTTGCTGACTTCTACTGGAGGACTGATGCTCAAACATTTGAACTCTGCCTTGCTCCAGGACTCAGAGTCATAGAGTTATACAGCATGGATACAGGCCCTTCGGCCCAACTGGCCAACATATCCCAACTAGACTCGTCCCACCTGGCTGCATTTGGCCCATTACCCTCCAAAACTGTCCTATCCATGTAACTGTCTAACTGTTTCTTAAAAGTTGTTGTAGTCCCTGACTCAACTACCTCTTCTGGCATCTCAGTCCATATATCCTCCATCCTTTGTGTGGAAAATGTTACCCCTCAGATTCCTATTAAACCACAGTGTTCCTGAAACAGTGTTCCTGAAATTAAACCGCATTCCTGAAATAAATGGACAAGGTGGGCCAAAGTGTCTGTTTCCCTACTGCATAGCCCTCTGACTCGATGTTCATATAGATGAGCAATGAAAGACTGAATGATGAACTAAAAGTATTAATATATTTGTCCTTGTGAAAATAAGAGTAGATTGTTGGGTTAAAAAGTAAAATAAAATTGCAGATGTTAGGAATATGAAATAAAAACAGAATATGCTGAGAATACTTATCAAGTCAAATTCAAGTTCAAGTTCACGTTAACATTTATTGTCACATGCACCAATTAAGATACAGTGAAATTTGAGTTACCATGCAGCCACACAATAAAAAAAGAACACAATACACAATAGAATTTACATAAACATTCACCACAGTGGAATCAACATGCTTCACAGTGATGGAAGGCATCAGTCAATCATCCTGCTTTGTCAGGAAACAAATGTGGAAAGAGAAACTGTTAGCTTTGAAAGTTAGGAAATTGATGGCCACCTTCTGAGCATTTTCAGCACTTCTTGTTTGTTTTTTTTTTCATTTGTGGAATATGAGAAATAAATCAGCACCATAATGTAGCTTTGAATTAATTAAGAGCACCTGTTTCCAATGGGAACTGGATGATTTCACGTACCTCTTTAATTCAGCCAGCTTTTATATTATTATTTGGCAAAAAGTTAGTTTCTGCAGCTAATCTATACATAACTAAAACTCTGATCTTGTGATCTTCCGGTTTGCGTGGTTTTTCTCTCTGCGTAAAAACAGTACACCACAGTGCTACGATCTTTCACCCCCTTATTTATCATTCTACTGTGGTCAGGTGCAACAAGATCTGTTCAGGTCGATAATATAGTTTAAAAGTTATTAAAGTTTAAAAATCTTAAAACCCGCGCATGGCCAGATTGGTCTCCTCTCCTGCCAGTCACATGGGGCAGCGGTGCCCAGGCTGAGACAGCGACACCCCTTCCGATGCTGTCCCAGCCTGGGTGCCCCAGGTGACTGACAGGAGAGGAGACCAATCTGCGTGAAGGTGACTGACAGGAGAGGGGACCAATCTGTGCATGCGTGGGTTATCCTTTATTGTCATTCAGACCTTTCGGTTTGAATGAAATTTCGTTGCCTTGCAGTCATAATATATAAATAAAAAACAAAACACACAATAAACACATATTTAACATCCACCACAGTGAGTTCACCAGGCACCTCCTCACAATGGTGGAAGGCAAAAGTCTTAAAGTCTTTGTCTTCTTCCCTCCTTGTTCTCCCTCTGCGCTGAGGCGATCCAGGCCTCCGATTTGTCATCCACTAGGCTGAGCCTTGGAAGCTGGGCTGCTGCCACCACCGTCGCCGGAATGCTGGAACACCGCCACAGTTCTAAAGCAGGGTCCGCCGCTGGAGCACCACAGCTCTGAAGCCGGGTCGCCGCTGGAGCACCGCAGCTCTGAAGCTGGGTTGCTGCTGGAACGCCACCGCTGGTGCACCACAGCTCTGAAGCCAGGTCGCCGTTGGAATGCCACCGCTGGAGCACCACAGCTCTGAAGCCAGGTCCCCGCTGGAATGCTGGAGCACCACAGCTCTGACGCCGGGCCGCCGCCGCCACTGGAATGCTGGAGCACCACAGCTCTGAAGCCGGGTCCGCCGCTGGAATGATGGAGCCCTGCAGCTCTGAAGCCGGGCCGCTGCCGCCGCTGGAATGCAGGAATGCCGCCACAGCTCCGAGGTCGCCAGCTCCGCCATTAGGCCTCAGTGCAGACGTTGACAGGGGACACAACAAGAAAAGCACCACCCCAAAGGGTGAGACTAAGACCCTGTTTCATGCACCCACCCTCCCCCACACATACACAGCCTAATAAACCATTTTTTAAAAACTAAAACAGAGACAAGGAGACAAAAATAAAATAAAAAACAGGCAGACTGCTGGCGAGCTGCAGCTGCCAGGCAGCGCCGCCACTTCCGGTAAAATAATCCATTCCAATAATGATTTGGTGATAAGAGGCAGAGGATGATGGCTGGGGATTGTTTTTGTACCCAATGACCAGTGGTGTACCACATAGTTTGGTGCTGAGACTCTTGCTGTGGTCAAATACAAGAGAGAAGACAATGTTACTGTAGAAGGTGTGTTTGGTAAATATATAGATGAACCAAAGATTTGTAATGTTTTTTGTTAGCAAAGGAGGGTGGACTTTGAATACAGAATAATATTGATAACTTGGTAATAGGAGTTGAGAAAAGGCACTTGGAATTTAATTCTAATATATGAGCTAGAGTACTTTAGGATGACTAAAATGCACAAAATGAATACACTGAAGAATAGAGGATGTGTTCATTTTCAAGAACCCCTTAATTCTGTAGCACAGATAGCTAAGGTGGTTAAGAAGGCGTTTGGGATACCTATCTTCATTAGCTATGCATGAAACAGGACAGTGAGGGTGGGGAGGTGGTTATGTTACAACTATATAAAAAATCAGTTAGGTCGCAACTGCAAGACTATGTGCATTTCTGGTTAACACTCTACAGGAAGGACAGTGATTGTACTACAAAAGATGTAGAGGAGATCAACTAGATGTTGACTGATATGAAGCATTTCATAGAAACATAGAAATTGGGTGCAGGAGCAGGCCATTCGGCCCTTCGAGCCTGCACCGCCATTCAATATGATCATGACTGATCATCCAACTCAATATCCTGTACCTGCCTTCTCTCCATACCCTCTGATTCCTTCAGCCACAAGGGCCACATCCAACTCCCTCTTAAATATGGCCAATGAACTGGCCTCAACTACCTTCTGTGGCAGAGAATTCCACAGATTCACCACTCTCTGTGTGAAAAACGATTTTCTCATCTCGGTCCTAAAAGACTTCCCCCTTATCCTTAAACTGTGACCCCTTGTCCTGGACTTCCCCAACATCGGGAACAATCTTCCTGCATCTAGCCTGTCCAACTCCTTAAGAATTCTGTAAGTCTCTATGAGATCACCCCTCAATCTTCTAAATTCCAGCGAGTACAAGCCAAGTCTATCCAGTCTTTCTTCATATGGAAGTCGTGCCATCCCAGGAATCAGTCTGATGAACCTTCTCTGTACTCCTTCTATGGCAAGAATGTCTTTCCTCAGATTAGGAGACCAAAACTGTACATAATACTCCAGGTGTGGCCTCACCAAGACCCTATACAACTGCAGTAGAACATCCCTGCTCTTGTACTCAAATCCTTTTGCTATGAATGCCAACATACCATTCGATTCCTTCACAGCTGCACCTGCATGCCTACTTTCAATGACTGGTGTACCATGACACCCAGGTCTCGCTGCATCTCCCCTTTTCCTAATCGGTCACCATTCAAATAATAGTCTACCTTCTTGTTTTTGCCACAAAAATGGATAACCTCACATTTATCCACATTATACTGCATCTGCCCACTCACCCAGTCTACCCAAGTCATCTTGCAGCCTCCTAGCATCCTCCTCACAGCTAACACTGCCCCCCAGCTTCATGTCATCCGCAAACTTCGAGATGTTGCATTTAATTCCCTCGTCCAAATCATTAATGTATATAGTAAATAGCTGGGGTCCCAGCACTGAGCCTTGCGGCACCCCACTAGTCACTGTCTGCCATCCTGAAAAGGACCCGTTCACTCCTACTCTGTGTAAATTGTAATATCAACAATGAAGAGAGTCTTGATGGGTGTGTTTGTAATGTTTGGAACCAGGAAGACTGTTTGGGTGCCTTATTGAGGTATACAATACTATGTGTGGCATGGAGAGGGGAAATAGTGGAAAATTTGTCTCCTCAGCACAGGTATCAATAGACAGTGGGCACAGAAAAAGCCTGATTCCATGCTCTAGCAATCAACGGCTGACTCTTTTGTGGAATCCATAATTTCTACATGGTTACAGAGAATAAAGTCATAATTACTGAACTGAAGTGCTGGGTTTAAATCAGATTATGTATTAAACAACATTGTTTATCAGGAGATGCAGTAATGGCAGGACCTGTGGGTACACATATTCACGACTTTCATGTTGGTTGCACAAGTTGAGGAGGTTGAGTCATTATATTGGTGTTGTGCATTGCCAGAATGATATCATCTCCTCTTCAGGGAGATTATATAATCACCCCTTTCCTTAAAGATTCCGTAGAACTATTCCTTTACCTTGTTAATATCCTGGGTAAAGTCTAAATTCCTATGGTTGCTTGACCATTGTCTTCATTGCCTGTATAATATCAAACACCCACTTAAAATTCAGTTTTAATTCACTGAGCAACCTCCTGTGACTAGATGTAACATGAGTTTCACAAACTATTCAATACTGTACCATTTCCTTCAAACTCGTGCAATGTATGTCGTGTCGGACTGTGCATTTCAAATCTGCATCAAAGTCTGCAATGGTTCAAGTCGAGTTTATGTCATATGCATATGTATGGTGAGGTACAGGTACAATGAAATCTTGCTTGCAACAGCATCACAGCACATGGACTCAGACAAACACAAAAACAAATCACATTTTCTGGAAAACAATAAAACGATGTGTGAAATAAGTCCTTTGCACAAAACATACTGTAATTCGAAAATAAAGTCCATGGTAGTGCAAGAGATTGTAGCATTCAATTGTTGAGGTAGGATTAGGGTTGTGTGGGAAGATTGAAGAATCTGATAGTTGGAGAAAGTAGGTTCCAGAACCTAGAGTTGTGTGACTACAGGCTTCCCTACCTCCTGCCTGGTGGTAGCAGCAAGAGGACGGCATGGCCTGAATGGTGGAGATCTTTGATGATAAATACCATCTACTTGAGGCAGCATCTCATGTACACGCTTTTGATGATGGGGAGGCCCGTGCTGGTGACCAGGCTGAATCCACCTAGATGTGTTTTTTAGCTGTTGCACTTGTTGAATAATAGGATTAGTGGCAGGATATTCCTCCTGTTCATCCCATTCAACCTTGCTTCAAAATTTGAATTTGCATTGAATTGAATAAGTTTATTGGCCAAGTATTCACATACAAGGAATTTGCCTTGGTGCGCCGCCCGCAAGTGACATCATGACATACAGTTACAGTTAAGCATGATACATAAAACATTAGACATTAATAATAAAACATTACTGATTAAACGTGAATTAAATAAAATACCAGAGCAAAAGGAGGCTACAGATTTTTGGTTATTGAGTTGAGCTACTTCTCGTGGAAAAAAGGTGTTTTATGTCTGGCTGTGGCAGCTTTGACAGTCCAGAGTCGTCTTCCAGAGGGAAGTGATTCAAAAAGTTTGTGGCCAGGGTGAGAGGGGTCAGAGATGATCTTACCTGCTCACTTCCTGACCCTTGCAAACTCAGAGAAATGTGTTTTCTCTGAGTTTGACTGGCACCTGCAAGGTTTTTATCGCCTTCGTTTCTATTGGTGAGGGCAATTTTGTCATCTTCACTTCGACAATATTATTTGTGGCAAAAAATGATTTAATGCTTTCTACATATTCAATATATGACTTGATTGAATTATTGAAAGAATTTCTGAGGACATCCTAATTTGACAAGGCTTTGGCCTTATCACAATTGTTGCCAGCACAGAAGGCAATCAATGCAATTCTACTTGGCTGCTGAAAATGTTGAAATACTGCAGAAAGGATCCCAAAATATCTTGAAAGGTGACACTTATTCCTTAAAAGATCCTGGGTAGTCTATCATCCTCATTGCCTATATAAAAAAAGGTTCAGACAATACATTCATACATAAAGTAAAACACAGGGATCTTGCAGTGTCCTTCATCTGCAAGTTATTACATTGGGAATTGCATGCACAATTAGTAATTTCAGCATTTGAAGATAGGTGACAAGTTATTGCAGTAGAATTAGGCCATTTGGCCCATCGTGACTACTCTGCCTTCCAATCATGGCTGATGTCTGCCTCCTAATTCCATTTTCCTGCCCTCACCATTACTCTTGACACCCATTCCAATCAAGAATGTGTTTATCACTGCCTTAAAAATATCCACTGACTTGGCCTCCACAGCTCTCTGTGGCAAAGAGTTCCACAGATTAACTATCCTCTGGCTAAAGAAGTTCCTCCGCACCTCCTTTCTAAAAGAGCACCCTTTAATTCTGAGGCTATGGCCTAGACTCTCCCACCAGTGGAAACATCCTTTCCACATTCACTCTACCTATGTCTTTCATTATTCTGTAAGTTTCTATGAGTTCTATAAGTCCCCCCTCGATCTTCTAAACTCCAGAGAGTAGAGGCCCAGTGCCGACAAAAGCCTCATCATAGGTTAACCTTCTCATTCCTGGAATCTTTCTTGTAAACCTCCTCTGGACCCTCTTCAAGCCAGCACATCCTTCCTTCAGATATGGGGCCCAAATCTGCTCACAGTATTCCAAATGCAGCCTGACCAGCGTCTTATAGATCCTCAGCATTACATCACTGCTTATATATTCCAGTCCTCTTGATATAAATGCTAGCTAGCATTGAATTTGTCTTGCTTACTGCCGATTCGAATTGCAAATTAACTTTTTGGGAGTCCTGCACAAACTTTTTGGGAGTCAAGTCCCTTTGCAGCTCCAATTTTTGGATTCTCTCTCCATTTAGAAAATAATCTACGCCTTTATTCTTCTTCCCAAAATGCATGACACCGCACTTTGTAATACTGAATTTCATCTGCCACTTCTCCGCCCACTCTCCTAACCTGTCCATGTCCATCTGCAGAGCCCTTGCTTCCTCTGCACTGCCTCCTTCCCCACCACCTATCTTTGCATCATCTGCAAGCTTGGCCACAAAGCCTTCAATCCCCTTATCCAAATTATTAATATACAACTGGAAGAGCAGCGGCCCCAGCACCAACCTTTGCGGAATTTCACTATTCACTGGCAGCCAACCTGAAAAAGCGCCTTTTATCGCAACTCTTTGCCTTCTGCCATCCAGCCAACTCGCTGTCAATGCTAGTATCTTCCCTTTAATACCATGGGCTCTCATATTCCCTAGCAGCCTGACATGCGGCAGCTTATCAAAAGCCTTCTGAAAATCTTGGAAAACAACATCTCCAGCCTCCGCTCTACCTGTCCTGTTATTAACTTCCTCAAAGAACTCCAGCAGATTTGTCAGGCAAAATTTTCCCTTCACAAAACAATACTGACTTGGGCCTATTTTATTGTGAACATCTAAGTACTGCACAACCTCATCCTTTATAATTGACTCTAAAATCTTCCCAACTACTGAAGTCAGGCCTATAGTTTCCACTCTTCTGCTATGCTCCCTTCTTGCACAGTGGGGTGATATTTGCAATTTTCAAATCTTCAAGAACCACTCCTAACTGTAGTGATTCTTGAAATATCACAACTAATGCCTCCACAATCTCTGAGTCCACCTCCTTCAGAACCCTGGGGTGCAGTCTATCCAGCCCAGGTGGCTTATTGACCCTCAGACCTTTCAGTTTTCCTTGCACCTTCTCTTCAGTAATCACCACTCCACTAACTTCCACCCCTGACTCTCAAGGATTGAAGGCACACACCTGGGGTCTTCCACCATGAAGACTGATGTAAAAAATAACTGATGGCTTCAGAAGAATAAAACATTTAAATAGATCTTTGAGCAGGGCTAAGGGTTGCCAGTTGAAATAGTATTATATGGCACAAAATAGCTTTTTCGAATCATGTTCTCGTTAATTTTTATTTCTCTTCTTTTTCTGCTCTGATATTTGAATTTGAGGTAAAAGTGACAGGATGAAGGATTGAGACATTTAATCAATTTAGTTTTTTTGGTAACTTAGTAGCAGTTCTGATCTGTCACTGTTTTAAGATATTAATCATGAGCCAGTCAGGCAAAACTCAATGCCACAATGTGATGATAGAATGTGAAATATGGAATTTGTCCAGGCATATTACTTATTACTGAATCATGTCCTGTTCCACACTATTGGCATTGCTTAGCCATAGGAAGTCTTGTGCTAAATCATGAAACTTTAAGTGCACAATGCATTATAGCAGTGAGGTGGATGCGTGATCCTTTAAGCTCTTAATCGGAGCAGTCTGATTTGAAGTCTGAGAAAAAATTAGCAGGTCCGGCAGATCAGTCTGAAGAATGGTCTGAAATGTCAATAGTCTATTCCCTCCACAAATGCTGCCTCACCTGCATATTTCCTCTAGCACGATCTTTTCTCTAGATCCAACATTTGCATTCTCTTATCTCCAAAGTTAGTCTTGTTTGCCTATTAAATTTTGTAAATTGATGTACATTCTAGATGTCACCTCACATGTATTAAATTGAGTCCTGTATGTGCCAGACATACACATTTAGTTAATTAAATGGAGTGCATTCATGGAATCCAAAAGTTACACATTTTTAGTAAAAGCAAAACCGTTACATGATAAAATCCACAATGTATTTCTTGTGGGGCAGAACTGTGTCAAACAATGTAAGGAGAAGATATTCAGAAATTACTTGTTTCTTTATCCTGAAACTCGGAAAGTTGGAATGCAATGTTTGCTTTAAAGTTGTGGTTAAATGTGTGATAAGTAATCTATGTTTTGTGACTGGAATGTAGTGCCTAGAAAACTCTTCAGAAATATATTCTGGTATCACACGTAGGGACCTGTCTCAGTTGTCATGAATTTAGATGAAACAATTGGTCTTCTTACTATCACATTTTAATGTCCACTTGGAAATACTATCCTAGCATAGTTACTGGACGCATTCCTGACATGCAAATCAATCATGTGTAAGCACTAACATATAGCCAAATTTTTAAACTGATTCAATATCGTAGAACAGATGGTCAATTTTGACTAAAGTGTACTTGCCACTTGATTCAGTATGAGCCACAATATATATCTTGAAACTCCTTTTTAATTAAGAAGGTTTATTTGACATGTGGAGGTCAACATATCTGTCTGGCCTTTCCAATATAGTCAATATGATGTCATTTCATAGATATTATTTGAATGAAAGAGAAATTCAATCACAACTACAATCATCAAATGAAGTATTTGGGGAAAAGATGAGCAAGTATTTCAATTTATTAAATAAATGATAGAAAAGGGAGATTTTGTTCTGAATTTGCTTCACAATGTTTTCATCATCAAAGCATACTTTTCTAACTAGGAAGAAAAAAAATGCAGATTAGATTAACAGTGAGGAAATCCTGAGATTCACACCATGGTAACTTCATTATTCTCAGAACTATCGTACTTGTCTTAGATAGTAGTTGGTTAGTTGGCCCAAATATTCTAATGTTGAATGAACAAGCATTAGGATTACATTAGCATGCACCTCCTCAAACCTCATCTACTGTATTCACTGTTCCAGGTGTCAATTTCTCTACATCGGCGATGAATCACAGGCTCTGCGATCGTTTCACTGAAAACCTCCGCTCAGTCCGTCTTGACCTACCTGATCTCCCGGTTGCTCAGAACTTCAACTCCCCCTCCCATTCCCAATCTGACCTTTCTGACCTGGGCCTCCTCCATTGTCAGAGTGAGACCCAGCACAAATTGGAGGGACAGCACCTCATATTTCGCTTGGGTAGTTTACACCCCAGCGGTATGAATATTGACTTCTCTAACTTCAGCTAGCCCTTCCTTTTTCTCTCCATCCCCTTCCCCTTCCCAGTTCTTCCACTATTGTTAGTGTCTCTTCCTACATTCTATCTTTGTCCCACCCTCTCCCAAGACATCAATCTGAAGAAGGGTGTCGATCCGAAACGTCGTATATTCCTTCTCTCCAGAGATGCTTACCCGCTGAGTTATTCCAGGTGTTGTGTCTATCTTCGATTTAAATCAGCATCTGCATTTCTTTCTCACACATAAAAGTGGGTCATAATTAAGTTAATCAAAAATGTACGCATAACAGCAATAGAAGCACATTTTCAAATATCTAAATTCAATCGACTCATTAAGAACACTGTTTCTCATGTTGACCTGCCTCGGCCTTTTTTCATTGGTGTGGTGAAAGGTAAAGAAATAACAAATCATAACTCTGGCAAAATAATCATCTGCTTTAGAATGGTGATTGTGAGCTTATGTGAAATACAATATTTCAACTCCAACTTCAACAAATTAAAAGTCTGTTGCATCTAGTTATTTGGTATCTCTCCTGTAGTGGCACAAAGTGGTACACTCTGGTAGTGATGTGAGAAACTTTTCTGCCTTAATTTCACCATCTCGCATCTTGCTCAATGCATCTTTCAGAGTCTGCTTTGCACTTTTTGAAACTATTTAAAGCTGGGTGACAGATGCTTGACTGCAATCCTTGAAGGCAAATGACAAATTCTGTACTAATGAATTTGCTTACATTGTCAGTTACAATTAACCAAATGCAGTGAAGACGTTGATGATATCCACTTTGAATGTGCATCTACTTCAATCGTAATCAATTTTTCCCATAAATGATCTTCAAAATCCATATGTATCTTCTACCATGTTTTCCGTAATTATATTCCCTGGGAGATGTAACTGGTAATTCTTCAATACTCTCGACATTGTTTGTATTTCTTTGCAATATAGTCTAACTACATGTGTGGGAAGGAATCGGATGCTGGTTTACACAAAAAATGTTGGAGTAACTCAGCAGGACAGGCAGCATCTCTGGAGAAAAGGAATAGGTGACATTTTGTAGAGAGGCCCTTCTTTAGACTCGGCCTGACAAAGGATCTCGATCCGAAATGTCACTGATTCCTATTCTCCAGAGATGCTGTCTGACCTGCTGAGTTATTCTAACATTTTTTTGTCTATCTAGCCTAGCTACTTGTTTATTCCAAGCTAACAGATTTTTTTTGTGTGGCAGCTGGTTTAATATGACAACTAACTCCATCCTTCATGCAGAATAACAGCTGTTTCCTTATGTAGAGAGGTAACTGGATCCCCAAGGACCACAGCATTCTGGGTGTATTGTTTATGTTTCACCTTTGCATTCATCTTCTCAGAATAAAGATGTCTTTATATGGCAGGGATATTGACATTGCAATCTTACATTGGATGCACCAACCTTTAGTGCACAACCTCCATGCAACACATTCAAATTGCATAGCTCAGTCTTGTAGCCTGGTCTTATTTTCTGTCGCCCTTGTTAACCCCTATCTTTGCCCTCTAGCTAAAGGCTTCTGAGGTATCTCCTTGCATACAAAAAATCCCAAAAAGACTTCTGGTATAGAAGCTCATAAAGTCCCATCCAGGCAAATGCTTGTGCCACTTATGCCATTCCATATATGACTGCTCAGCATTAATCTAGTTATATCTGGAATGTTTTCTGTTTCCTAAGAGATCTTGATAGAACATAATCAGTAGCTCATCTCAATGTGGTGTGACAAATCTGCTATGGCCTGCTGATGTATCATGTGACAGCAGCAAAGCGTTCACTGAATTCGATTAAACAAAACATTTTTAATTCAGCATCAACTGCTTTATATCCCTGTGTTGTGATTCAGCAACTTACGTATGGTTCTGAATAATGTTGCTGAGGACAGATCCTGTGGGTTTTTGCCCTGTCAAATTGATTAGACTAAGTGCCTCCAACAGTACTTCAACCTTGTCTGTGTTCAGTGGAATCCTTCTGCATCCATCTCATAACTGACAAGGGCTACATCTAAGGCAACAAAGACAGCTCGTCTTTCTTCAACCAAACCTCTGATTTGGGCAAAGTACCTATCAGATTCCCCTTGCATTCCTGCTCTGTTCTAAAGACCAAGGTATCAACAAAGATAGACACACAATTATGAAATAACTCGGCAGGACAGGCAGCATATCTGGAGAGAAGGAATGGGTGATGTTTTGGGTCGAGACCCTTCTTCAGACTGAAGAAGGTATCAACAAAGTCACCTATGACATACGGTAGACTGGATATAAGTGTGTGTTGTCCACTGCAAAGAATGACTGCAACTGCTATGATTCCAAATGGATGGCTGGTATACTGGAATAGTTCAAGTTTGGTATCAGTGAGAACTTGCTTGAAACTTATGAATAACCAATTGTTGTTAAGTGTGTGCCCTATTAAGGATTGTGATGATCTGTCATCCTGCTAACTGAGCAAACAAATCATTAATTAGAGGTAAAGGTTGTGTGTCTGCTATTGTTTTGTTATTGATTGAATTGTTTTAACTTCAACCGATCCTTATAGTGCCATTGTCTTCCCTGCATGAACAACCTCAGCAGCCCAATCAGAAAGTTAAATAGTTTAAATGGTATCCATTTCCCTAGCTGTTGCTACAGCCAAATCCACAATCTTTTCCTTCATTCTGAAAGATCCAGTGTGCTTTAAAGGAACAAAATGCAGCATTTTCCTTCAGTTGAAACTTGGATCTCACGTCTTAAGTTCTCCCAAGTACATCACAGAGCACTTTTAACTACGTCAGTTATAACTGACAGATATAAATTCTTCACTAAATTGGTTCTTCCTCAAGTCAAGCTTTGTCTTTGGCAACCAGTTTCAGTCAATGAAATTGGAAACTTGTCCAGGGAAAATCAAAAGAAAAAAAC
Organism: Okamejei kenojei; assembly: GCA_035221665.1. Classification (NCBI taxonomy): domain Eukaryota; kingdom Metazoa; phylum Chordata; class Chondrichthyes; order Rajiformes; family Rajidae; genus Okamejei; species Okamejei kenojei. Next base: position 77,062,744 of record CM069133.1, read on the forward strand.
AGATTTGCTTCACAGGCCCCATGTTTCATTTTCACATTGCCTAACCCGATTAAAATAGCACGGTCCATGAGTTCTATCAAACTCTAGACAAGTGCATGTAGACAAAAATGCTGGAGAATCTCAGCGGGTGAGGCAGCATCTATGGAGCGAAGGAAATAGACAATGTTTCTGGTTGAAACCCTTCTTCAGATTCCCTCCGATTCCTTCTTTTACAATGTGTATGTCTGGTTTGCATTCACCCAATCTGTTTCATGCAATTTACACCTAGTTGTAAGAATCTGCAGGTGTCCAATTCTTTCGCTGCAACTCATATCTAGGCTCCAGACAAGCTGGCACTATTCTGCAGTGTGTCCCATTTCTGCAGAAGGCACATTTAAATTGACCAAATGGCTTCGCAGGCCATTTGTCTTTGCTCAATGTTAGTGTCCTGGCATCTCCAATTTGACCAGAATTAACATTCCTTCCTTTTATCATATATGATAAACCATCATTTATGATAACCAAATAATCAGATAATCAGATAACCAGATATAAATATAGGTGACTATAACATTCTCCATCTATGAGCAACAAGAAGACAATGATGTTTCTTCTCAGAATCTTATCAAGCTTCCCGAGTTTTCTTGGGTGTAGCTTCATAATTTCCGTCTGATGAGTCTTCACCCAAGTTTTCATGGGCATGAATTCCCTCCATCTGTATTGTTGCCTATTCTTCCATACCTTTCCGTAGTCGAACATATTACCTATAATTCCTGAAAAACATGGGAAGTTACCATTCATGTACTAATGCTTTCCCATACATTCCACTATAATTCTGTTCTGTCAATACTATGCCTTTTCAATTTCACTATAACTATCTCTACTATATTCTGTTCTATAATATACTCTGTTGCTGTTCACAGTTCCTCTTTTTTCCTATCTCCAATTCCAACTTTCATGTTCCCTGAATAATTATTCCATGTTGCCAGATCTTCCCAAGTTCCGACCTTTCCTGATGTTCTCTGAATAATCTTTACCATCTTTGGTGCCTGTCTGATGATGAGACAATAACAATACCTAATTAATAATTAAACTTTATTACTCCTTAGCCAAATCACACAAATCAGTTCCAAATCTCAAACTTTAAAGTCCCTCCAATTCATCACCATACAATTTTGAGACAAAATTCAAAATGTTATCAATTTATTTCTAATAACTATAATTTAAGCGCAAAGTAGGTGTTTTGCCCCAAACCTGAGTAGTGTCTATTTATAAATTCACATTCAAATAAGAACTTGGCCCAATACTAGGTTGTCTGTATCTTTTAGAAAAGGTTGGATGATGTTATTTTATTTTTCCTTCACTGGTGTCAAAAGCTAGATGATGTTAAAGTTGGGCACTAGGGTGGGTACCTTCTTCTTCTTTTTTCTTGATGTTAGTTTCAAAGGAGTAGGGATACTGTGGAGCCACCTTCTCTCTCTGTTGGCCTTCCCAGATATCTTAAAGGGACAGGACAATATCATTTATTCTTTGTTTCTGGGGAGCTACCTTACCTGAGCTGTGTCTTCTGCCTGTCCTCAAGCGTCCACATTATCTTTACCTCACTCCTCAGATAGCAGTGTGTTGTAGATTATACTGTCCTGCAGGCACAAACTTAATAACAAGTTATTGATCATATTCGCAATGGTTTAATGACTCCTATCCCTACTCCTGCACCTCCTGCACTATGTTCATTTCTTCTCTCCTACTAGGGAATTGCCTACGGGGAATATGCTCCATATCAATAGACAATAGGTGCAGGAGTAGGCCATTTGGCCCTTCGAGCCAGCACTGCCATTCAATGTGATCATGGCTGATCATCCCCAATCAGTACCCCGTTCCTGCCTTCTCCCCATATCCCCTGACTCCGCTATTTTTAAGAGCCCTATTTAGCTCTCTCTTGAAAGCATCCAGAGAACCCGCCTGCACCGTCCTCTGAGGCAGAGAATTCCACAGACTCACCACTCTCTGTGAGGAAAAAGTGTTTCCTCGTCTCCGTTCTAAATGGCTTACTCCTGATTCTTAAACTGTGGCCCCTGATTCTGGATTCCCCAACATTGGGAACATGTTTCTTGCCTCTAGCCTGTCCAAGCCCTTAACAATCTTATATGTTTGAATGATATATCCTCTCATCCTTTTAAACTCTAGAGTGTACAAGCCCACCTGCTCCATAATCTCAGCAGATGACAGTTCCGCCATCCCGGGAATTAACCTTGTAAACCTACGCTGCACTCCTTCAATAGAAAGAATGTCCTTCCTCAAATTAGGGGACCAAAACTGCACACTCACTAGGGCTCTGTACAACTGCAGAAGGACCTCTTTGCTCCTCTATTCGATTCATCTTGTTATAAAGGCCAACATGCCATTCGCTTTCTTCACTGCTTGCTTACTACCTACATGCTTACTTTCATAGACTGATGTACAAGGACCCCCAGATCCCATTGTACTTCCCCTTTTCCTAACTTGATGCCATTTAGATAGTAATCTGCCTTCCTCTTTTTGCTACCAAAGTGGATAACCTCACATTTATCCGCATTAAACTTCATCTGCCATGCATCTGCCTACTCCCCCAACCTGTCCAATTCACCCTGCATTCTCATAACATCCTCCTCACAGTTCACACTGCCACCCAGCTTTGTGTCATCTGCAAATTTGCTAATGTTACTTTGAATCCCTTCATCCAAATATATTGATATTTATTGTAAATAGCTGCGGTCCCAGCACCGAGCCTTGTGGTACCCCACTAGTCACTGCCTGCCAATCATCAGGAATTTCATCAGGAATTCGCTCTGATCTTATAATGTTATCGATGTCAGGATCAGCCACTTCATAGCCTCCTGCTGTCTCACCCTCAGAAAAGCTGCTTGTTCTGCTACCGGAATCTCAATACTTTAGGAAGGATTCCTTCACTTTCCCACTTGATTTCCCAATTAATTTTGGCACCCACTTTTGCGGAACTTTTCTTCTAGCTCATCGATCCCCCACACTATCGTCAGCTGGTGAAGCAATCATTGGAGTTAGAGAGTCCTTTCCCGATTTTCCTACTTTGGATTTGAATTTAGTGGGTGGAGTCAAAGATACCACTGACTCCTCCTGAGTGCCCTGTTCGCAAGCTGTCCATGGTGTCTTCAAACTACGAACATGAAAGTGCTGAGAGGAACGCTCTGACTCTATTTCAAACAAGTCTGCCCACCCTTGTATATATTGGGCTTCTCTCCCTTCGAGAGCCACGCTAACCACGGCACTCTTTAAGTTTGATTTTAGTCAGCACCTCCCCGTTAAGAGCCATCTCAGTCATTTTCTTTTAAAAGCTGATGTTCTTTCCTGCTCCTGCTCCTGCTCCTGCTGCTGGCTTCCACTATCTTCCTTTTGCTGTTCCGGAATGTCTAGAGAAGTACCAGTTCTCTCCTTTTCCATTCTAATCCCTAACTTGAACGCTGCCATTCTTAAAGTAGAAAGCAGAACAAATTATTTATTTACTTTGTTTTCAGTGAAGAACATTCTCCATATTTCAATAAGCTCATTCCCTTCTTCACTGTTTCCATATCATTTAACAATTGTCTCTATATCGGTTATCTCTACTATAGACTTTAGCCCACCTATCGGCCAAAGTTTGTCCCTCAAAATTTTATTTAATTTTCCAGATAATTTTCTTAATCTCTGCTTCATGCAGAATTTTCACACAAACTATTCTTATTGGACTTTCAATAATATTTGATAGGTCCTTCTCTGGTACATTCCCCATCATCCTGCACAATCGACGCAATACAGATACGATTCAAAGCACTCACACCTATTCAATACTCGCTCATTCCTTTCAGTCTCCAAGGCCTCTGCAATCGCTCCCACACAATGACTAACGTCTAGCAAATTCACACATTCTCACACAATTGTTAGTTTGATTTTTCCCAACCATTATTCAATCATTCCATCCAATCGCTCTATTCAATTGTTCAACTCAATCGCTCTTATTCAATCGCGCTCTCAACTTTCTTATCAGCTCAATCACAACCACTTAATTCAACTCTCAGCCTGTAAACAAAGAATCTCCGGTTTCCCAAACTAAGGCTCAGGCTCTTAATATTTAAATTTTAGCAGCAATCTCTCCCAAGCAGCAATCTCTCCCACTCAGAACACTTTTAAGTTCATACAGACAAATAAACCCAAACCAAGCAAGTAAAACTGTAATCAAACAAGAAATTATTCCCCCAAATACAAGTAAACCAAGACACACCCCAATAGAAACTACAAGCATCCACTTATTATGACTATGAATCACACTATAATAAATCCTCCTTGTGGCTTAATTGGTCAATGGAAGAACTCCTCCCCCAACACAGCGATTGAAAGAATTTGAACCACCAAGAATCACATTTTAACAATACTACAACCCCTATCTAAACAAATACAAATATTCGATTCAAACACACTTTTACTTCAATTATCTAACAACCAAAAATCCTTAAGCACTCACAGAGACAATACAAGTAGTGGTCCGCGATCTTACCCCACTCTAAATCTTAACATACTCAAAATTATTTTACATACACAAAGTATTTATACAATTCAGATCTGATAAATTTGCGAAAAAAGACGATGCAGGATTTTTACAATTTACAATAATGATTTAACACGCTAGCGCACAGTTTACAAACACTCGATCTCAATGCCATGTCATTACAACCTCAGCTACTGAAGTTTTTCCCCTTTCTAGGGCACTCTTTGCTGAGGTGTACTACTTCTTAAATGGACTACTTTTCCTCCGAAATGTTACTTTCCCAGCTAAGACTGGACATCTATAGGGGGACCACTATCCCTCCTCTCTAAGTTCTGCAGAATTAGGAGTACCTCTCACATCTGGGTACTTTTCATCATGTAAACCAGGTTCCCACCTCTCACTTACTCTTTGCTATCTGGTACTAATCAACAATCGATCAGAGGGTTACTATTCACTGTTGATCAGCCGCTATTCTAAATAAATCTCAAACATGCACAAACTCCGGCGTTCTATTCACACAAAATTTGAATTCAACCGTACGGGAAATTCTGTATTTGGACATTTGATTCTGCAAATCTAAACTTATCTTGGACAAACTAGTTTTGGTGCGTACCACTCCAAATACGTGGGCTCTCGAATTCAAATTCAATTGCCCAATGAAATCTCGAAGGGACTAAAGTATTCCCAGCCAATCTATACTCTAGCCACCGAGCCCAGTGCCTTTACGAGATTCCTCTTCCGTCACTTCAGGGAGGGATTCAGATATCTTCACACAGGCATGGCCTCGCGATCGAAATTTGGGGATCCATTGAGATCCCGGACGAGCCCCCAATGTAAATAGCTCGTTCTAAGCTTCCCACCAGTCTAATTTCAGCCAATAAAATACTGAGTCAAGCACTTGCGCATCTAAACTTTAGTTTGGAAAAACACAATAACTGTTCCCCACTACTATACCTAACCACCGCGTGTTCAATCCTTGTATCTGCTTGGCGAAGCCTTTCTTGCCTCGTGCAAGCAGAGACACTCCAAAAGGTCACACTGTCCTAAGCGTTCTTCCAGAAGATCGACACAGAACCTCGTGGGAGCTACCTTTATAGGTCCCCGAACCTTGAGGGGCTGAACCATATGGGGGTCTCTTTACAGTCCAATAACAGATATTGATTAACATGATAGACATTTCCCAAAACCCAATAATACAGTAACTAATACAATGTATCTGACAAAGTTTCTAGATGTAAGTTAACAGAGATGAATTATGCAACATGTGCCTAGATGTTCAGGAAACCCAGACAGGGCTCAACACTTAACCCCAATCAACATCTAGCAAAGTAAAGCTTTGCAACAATATTTACAATGTGTATCGCCATCCTATCCCCCTTTGTTAAATCCCTCCCCACCTATGTTCAAGACACCTCAGACACTCTCCGTCGGCTCCGTGCATTCCATTCTCCAGGCCCCCATCCTCTCATCTTTACCATGGACGTCCAGTCACTCTACACCTCCATCCCCCACCAGGACGGTCTCAAAGCCCTCCGGTTCTTCCTCGACCAGAGGAGCAACCCATACCCGTCCACTGACACCCTGCTCCGCCTAGCAGAGTTGGTCCTCACCCTCAATAACTTCTCTTTTGATTCCTCCCATTTCCTCCGAACACAAGGCGTAGCTATGGGCACATGCATGGGCCCCAGCTACGCTTGCCTCTTTGTTGGGTACGTCGAACAATCCTTGTTCTCGGCGTACCAGGGCCCCATCCCCGACCTCTACCTCCGTTACATCGACGACTGCTTTGGTGTCATCTCCTGCACCCACACACAACTGACTGACTTCATTCATTTCACCACCAACTTCCATCCGGCACTCAAATACACTTGGACCATTTCCGACACTTCCCTACCATTCCTTGACCTCACCATCTCTATTGCAGGTGATACGCTCCTGACCGACATCCACTACAAACCTACTGACTCCTACAGCTACCTGGACTACTCTTCCTCCCACCCTGCTTCCTGTAAGGACTCCATCCCCTATTCCCAATTCCTCCATCTACGCCGCATCTGCTCCCAGGATGAGGTGTTCCACACCAGGTCATCACAAATGGCCTCATTCTTCAGAGAACGGGGATTCCCCTCCCCCACTATTGATGAGGCTCGCACCAGTGTCTCCTCCATACCCCGCAACACTGCCCTCGCTCCCCATTCCCCCACTCGCAAACAGGGCAGAGTCCCCCTGGTCCTTACCTTTCACCCCACCAGCCGGCAAATACAACATATAGTCCTCTGCCAGTTTCGCCACCTCCAACGTGACCCCTCCACCCGCCACATTTTCCCATCTCCCCCCCTGTCTGCCTTCTGCAAAGACCGCTCCCTCCGCAACTCCCTTGTCAATTCTTCCCTCCCCTCCCACTCTACCCCTTCCCCGGGCACTTTCCCTTGCAACCGCAAGAAATGCAACACTTGTCCCTTCACCTCCCCCCTCCACTCCTTTCAGGGACCCAAGCAGTCCTTTCAGGTCCAACAGAGGTTCACCTGCACCTCCTCCAACCTCATCTACTGCATCCGCTGCTCCAGATGCCAGATGATCTATATCGGTGAGACCAAGCAGAGGCTTGGCGATCGCTTCGCCGAACACCTCCGCTCGGTCCGCAATAACCAACCCGACCTCCCGGTGGCTCAGCAATTCAACTCCCCCTCCCATTCCACATCCGACCTCTCGGTCCTGGGCCTCCTCCACGGCCAGAGTGAGCAACACCGCAAGCTGGAGGAACAGCACCTCATATTCCGCTTGGGGAGTCTGCATCCTTTGGGCTTGAATATTGAATTTTCTCAATTCTGTTAACCCTTGCTGTCTCCTCCCCTTCCCACCTCTCCCTCAGCCCTCGGGCCTTGGCATTCCCTCTATCTCTATCTCCCTCCCCCACCCCAGTCGCACCAGCTTCTCATTTTCACACCACAAACAGCTTACAATGGCTTGTTCCCTTTATCACCGATACTTTTTTGCATATCTTTCACTCATTGTTCCTTATCTCTCCACATCGCTGTCTATATCTCTCGTTTCCCTGATCCCTGAGCAGTCTGAAGAAGGGTCTCGACCCGAAACGTCGCCTATCTCCTTCGCTCCTTAGATGCTGCTCCACCCGCTGACTTTCTCCAGCTTTTTGTGTACCCTTTACAATGTGTATGTCTGGTTTGCATTCACCCAATCCATTTCATGCAATTTACACCTAACTGGAAGAAGCTGCAGATTACCCATTCTTTCCCTGCAACTCTTATCTAGGCTCCAGACAAGCTGGCACCATTCTGCAGCTTGTCCCATTTCTGCAGAAGACACATTTAAATTGACCAAATGGCCTAGCAGCTCAGAAGCCGTTACTCAATTTTAGTGTCCTGCCATCTCCAAATTGACCAGAATTAACAGGCAGTGCTGGCTCGAAGCCTGAATGGCCTACTCATGCACATATTTTTATACGTGTCCCTATTTGGGTTATTTAATTTTTTATTTTCCGAATGGGGTTAAGTCCCAATGTTTACATTCAAAGTGTTCAGCGGGTGAAATTGCAAATCTAGTGTTTGTGTGTCTATTGCCCCCATTAGTTGTGCCATGTCAAATGTATTTGTGCAATTCAGAAAATACTCATTGAATAATCTACTTTTAAATGCACACACTTTGAATTCCAAAAAGTATGCAATTCCACAACATCTCCTATCATGTACCATAATTGAAATATTCAGCTATTGATCTCAAATGTGCAACAAAGTCCATAGCTTGTTGATACAGATGCAGGATATTATACTTGTAGCATTATATTGATGAGACGCCTATCCTGTTTTGCTAGTTTAAACAATTAGAAACATAGAAACATAGAAAATAGGTGCAGGAGTAGGCCATTCGGCCCTTCGAGCCTGCACCGCCATTCAATATGATCATGGCTGATCATCCAACTCAATATCCCTTAACTGCCTTCTCTCCATACCCCCTGATCCCTTCAGTCACAAGGGTCACATCTAACTCCCTCTTAAATATAGCCAATGAACTGGCCTCAACTACCTTCTGTGGCAGAGAATTCCAGAGATTCTCCACTCTGTATGAAAAATGGCTTTCTCATCTCGGTCCCTTATCCTTAAACTGTGACCCAATGTCCTGGACTTCCCCAACATCGGGAACAATCTTACTGCATCTAGCCTGTCCAACCCCTTAAGAATTTTGTAAGTTTCTATAAGATCCCCCCTCAATCTTCTAAATTCTAGCGAGTACAAGCTGAGTCTATCCAGTCTTTCTTTATATGAAAGTCCTGACATCCCAGGAATCAGTCTGGTGAACCTTCTCTGTACTCCCTCTATGGCAAGAATGTCTTTCCTCAGATTTGGAGACCAAAACTGTATGCAATACTCCAGATGTGGTCTCACCAAGACCCTGTACAACTGCAGTAGAACTTCCCTGCTCCTATACTCAAATCCTTTTGCTATGAATGCTAACATACCATTCGCTTTCTTCACTGCCTGCCTACTTTCAATGACTGGTGTACCATGACACCCAGGTCACGTTGCATCTCCCCTTTTCCTAATCGGCCACCATTCAAATAATAGTCTACTTTCCTGTTTTTAACTAATGAAAAATTAACATAGAAACATAGAAAATAGGTGCACGAGTAGGTCATTCGGCCCTTCGAGCCAGCACCGCTATTCAATTTAACGGCATCAAGTTTGGGACAAATAATGTGAGATGAACAGTCTGTCCCTGTGTTGTACTTTAAGTGTACACTCTTTGTTTATCCATTCCATATTATTGGATCAATGTAATCATACATCAAATGAAAATAGCATTTGCAATTCAGCTGTTAAACCAAGTGCAGCTTTTTTGAGTAGCTTTTTTAAATTTGTATCTACTGATTCATCAGAGTGTGTTGATAATATAATTGCATACACAATTCCCACTGGGATCCTAAATTCTGCTGTGTTTGGTATGAAAGCAATGGGCAATGTTCTACCCCCTGCAAATCTTCAAATTGGATAGCTAATGAATGATAGCATTGCCAAGGCAAAAACTGAAGTTGATCATGGGTAATAAACTTGCCAACTTGAATGAAATGAGTGAATTATTGTAAAAGTGATCCAATTTGATTGGAGGGAAGGTAGCAATACAGGAGGAAAATTAATTGGACAATTGATTAAATATTGGAGTTGATATTAAATGTCACCATGAGTAGAACGCTGGTAGTGATGCAAGAATTCCTCATTATAAACCTGTTTGAATTACTGTTCCACTGGTGGCAATAAAATAGAAAACCAGTTGTATTTTTAGTGGGTTGCTGCATCAAAATGCTGAGTTTACAAACTGGTGGTAGGTTAAAATATATCCTCTTGTTGCAGTATTTAAAAAAAAATCAATCTCTGTTTGAAGGCGTGGAAAGCAAATCATTTAAAAAAAATGTAAAAAACATTTTGAAAGGGGTTTTTGAGTTGTAAAATGATCTACCCTCATGATATATTTCCATGCAGGATCGGAGTGAGTTCTTTCTGCCTCTGCATCAAATTGCATCCAGACCGTTCAAAACAGTGTAATAGATCAATGTATTCTTCGGGTAAGATGGACAGTTTAATCCTTGAGCAGTCTTTTTGCAGACTTAATAAACACTGGTTAGGTGGCTGCATGTAGGTGTCAAGCTTTAGAATCAGTGCTGTCACACACCATATGTCCAGTCATTCATTACACTTTTTTTTCCTGGACTGTTTGCTGAAATGCCTGGCTTTCTTTTCACATCATTCAGACGATGCATACTGACTGGAAGATGTTTGGCATTTAGGACATATAGGTGGTGTGGATCATTCCCATTCTACAGGCACATTTATGCTGCAAACCAGTGTTTTGTGATCTCTCAGATCAATTGAAGATCCAGTTAATGAATGTACACTAAGTGCAGTTAGTTGCAAATTATATATTGTGTTCCCAGGGCATGTTAAGAGACTTAAAACTGCTTAAATAATGCATAGTTTTACAAAGGAGTACTTATTCAGTTAAATTAATGTAATTGTTAAAGAACATTACAGAATTCTGCCCTACATTTTAAAATTTAATAGCTGCAGCCAAATTTGTTGCAGCACACTGGTATCATTTGCAGTTCCTATTTTCTATCCACATCTAATGTTTTCCCGCTTTCTCTGCAGGATTCACAATCACTTAATTATCGTGCCCAACAAAATTTTAATCCAGCAGTGAACAACTGATAATAGAATAATACATAATAACTTGATTTTTTTCCTTTTGCATTGTGGGAGGGAGAAAAAGAAGAATGTGAATGAGTGGTTTAAGTAGAGCCGCTAAATTCACACAGATACTTCAGTCAGAGCACATTCAAAGAGAGGAGAACTGTAGGAAGAAAAAGGGGGAATAGTGAGTGAGAATCTCGCAAAACTCCTGTTGGAGAGAGAAGTTCTTTAAAGTAGGCTGCTTTGGGGAGATTTTGCAGCAGTGCAGAAATTGAGATCAAGAGATTGTGGATACTGAAAGCTTGATAAAAATACAAAATCTGAGAAAGAGTCCTGATCCATAATGTCACCTGTACATTTCCCTCCATAAATGTTGCCTGGCCAACTTAGTTCCTTCAGCAGATTGTTTTTTTTTTTTTTGCTCAAGATTCAACCATCCGCAGTCTCCTAGTGTCTTGAGATACTGATAGTATTTTAAGGAGCATCAATGGCCTCTTTAAATGTATGGTTGGTGGCAGTTGTGTGGTGTTGTAGTTGGGCCCAGTATCCTCTCTTTCTCAAATTATGTCTAGCTTTAACTAAACAAGTTGCTGGAACCTTTCCATGGAAGGGAGAAGAAGACAGAAGAAGATAAGTCCTTTCCAGGTTATAGCAGGTCTCCGCTCCTGAGAACTGTTTGTAACCCAAACTGTTTGCAGGTTGGAAATGGAGCAACAATCCATGTTGCCAGGTGGCAGAAGATACCTGCTGCCCCACAGCAGCTGGTATATCCATCCCACCGGTCTCACAAATGCTTGCCTGTGTGTACAGTGGCTTGCAAAAGTATTCATACCCCTTGAACATTTCCACATTTTGTCATGTTACAACCACAAACGTAAATGTATTTTATTAGGAATTTATGTGATAGACCAACACAAAGTGGTGCATAATTGTGAAGTGAAAAGAAAATGATACATGGTTTCCAAATTTTATTACAAATAAAAAACTGAAAAGTGTGGCGTGCAAAAGTATTCAGCCCCCCTGAGTAAATACTTTGTAGAACCACCTTTTGCTGCAATTAAAGCTGCAAGTCTTTTGGGGTATGTCTCTACCAGCTTTGCACATCTAGAGACAGAAATATTTGCCCATTCTTCTTTGCAAAATAGCTCAAGCTCAGTCAGATTGGATGGAGAGTGTCTGTTGACAGCAATTTTCAAGTCTTGCCAGAGATTCTCAATTGAATTTAGGTTTGGACTTTGACTGGGCCATTCTAACACATGAATATGCTTTGATCTAAACCATTCCATTGTAGCTTTGGCTGTATGTTTAGGGTTGTTGTCCTGCTGGAAGGTGAATCTCCGCCCCAGTCTCAAGTCTTTTGCAGACTCTGACAGGTTTTCTTCCAAGATTGCCCTGTATTTGGCTCCATCCATCTTCCCATCAACTCTGACCAGCTTCCCTGTCCCTGCTGAAGGAAAGCATCCCCACAGCATGATGCTGCCACCACCATGTTTCACAGTGGGGATGGTGTGTTCAGGGTGATGTGCAGTGTTAGTTTTCCGCCACACATAGCGTTTTGCATTTAGGCCAAAAACTTCAATTTTGGTCTCATCAGACCAGAACACCTTCCTCCACATGTTTGCTGTGTCCCCCACATGGCTTGTGGCAAACTGCAAACGGGACTTCTTATGGCTTTGTTTCAACAATGGCTTTCTTCTTGCCACTCTTCCATAAAGGCCTGATTTGTGGAGTGCATGACTAATAGTTGTCCTGTGGACAGATTCTCTCACCTGAGCTGTGGATCTCTGCAGCTCCTCCAGAGTTACCATGGGCCTAATGGCTGCTTCTCTGATCAATGCTCTCCTTGCCCGGCATGTCAGTTTAAGTGGACGGCCATGTCTTGGTAGGTTTGCAGTTGTGCCATACTCTTTCCATTTTCGGATGATGGATTGAACAGTGCTCCGTGAGATGTTCAAAGCATGGGATATTTTTTTTATAACCTAACCCTGCTTTAAACTTCTCCTCAACTTTATCCCTGACCTGTCTGGTGTGTTCCTTGGGCTTCATGATGCTGTTTGTTCACTAATGTTCTCTAACAAACCTCTGAGGCCTTCACAAAACTGCTGTATTTATACTGAGATTAGATTACACGCAAGTGGACTCTATTTACTAATTAGGTGACTTCTGAAGGCAACTGGTTGCACTGGATTTTATTTAGGGGTATCAGAGTAAAGGGGGCTGAATACTTTTGCACGCCACACTTTTCAGTTTCTTATTTGTAAAAACATTTGAAAACCATGTATCATTTTTTTCCTCTTCACAATTATGCGCCACTTTGTGTTGGTCTATCAAATAAAATCCCAATACAATACATTTACGTTTGTGGTTGTAACGTGACAAAATGTGGAAAAGTTCAAGGGGTATGAATACTTTTGCAAGCCACTGTATAAGCTTTTTGTTAGTCAAGCATTTGTAACCTGGGGAAGGCCTATAAAAAGTGCAATAGATGAGGTAGTAGACAATTTATAACATTTTCCAAAAATATATATATATTTGGTGTTTAGGTTGAGTGGGTTGAATTGAAATTTATGGGGGGGAATATAATTTACAGACTCGATTGGTAGTTGACTATTTCTTGCAATGACTAAAAGGATTACAAATAGATCTCCCCCCATGGGAGATAATGATTTTAAATATATTGTATTTCCCACACCGTGCTTGACCTTCTGCTAATTTTCCAGTTATATATCCTTAAAATAAGTTTACAATATGTTTTCAGTCATCTACTTGCATTCTCCTTTTCGATATACTAATCTAGTGGCTGTTAAAGTTTATTTTGCACGATGATGGAGAATTGCAGCTTCCAATGCATAAATTTACACAGAATGTTACTTGATAGGAAATACTGCAGACACCAACTGGTCCATGCAGCATTCATGTTCAGAACATGCTTTCTTTCTGATCATCTCATCTCAATTCACCAACATGTTCATTTTCCCTTCATGTATTGCAAGTGGCAATGGGATTATCTTCCTGAGAACTGTTCATAACCCAATCAGTTTGCATGTCAGAAGAATGGCTGCCTGTCAATATATTTAAATAAAAGAGTAGGCTGACCAAGGGCAACATGTATTTAAACCAGTTGAGTTCAATTCACCCATTCAGATATAGATGCCTGCAGAGTTCCCACATGGCAGAAGATGACTGCAGCTCCAAAGAAAATAGTAAATCCAGCCTGCCGACTCCTGCATTGGGAGGAAGTTATAGGGTCTGAAGCAGGGTCTCGACCCGAAACGTCACCCATTCCTTCTCTCCAGAGATTCTGCCTGTCCCACTGAGTTACTCCTGTTTTTTGTGTCTTATCTTCAAGAAGTTATAGGAGTCTAAAAACTGTTGGTTTGCTGGCCTGGCCAAGACTGCCATACAAGGGTTCAGGCAACGGGCAGTCGAGACTTCTACCAAAGTCGACAGCCTGACCCTCTTCTGGGCCTACGTCCATGCCCATGTGTCCTTGGAGATAGAAGAAACATAGAAAATAGTGTCCATGGGGAGTCTGGAGGCCTTCCTTGAACACAGGTCGCCATGGGGGATCAAATGTGTCTTTGATAATTTGTGGTAATTTGATAAATTATGTTTGCAAACTGCTGAACAGTTTTGATCTTTGCAGTACTTGTAACTGTGATTATGCAATAAAATCTTGTTACTGTAAAAATGAATCTGTAAACTCTAACATCCAGGTTCAGGAATAGCTTCTTCCCAAGAACCATCAGGCTATTCAACACTATGAACTCCTACTAAACTACAAATTGGCTTGTACTGGGGACTTTGGGCTTTGTTTTGTTTTTGTGCTATATTGGGGTTTTATTTATTGAACTCTTTTTGTTTGTTTTTTATATTACCTATTGAGTGCTGTATTTGCAAATTTGTTGTGTTGCTGCTGCAAGTAAGAATTTCATTGATAATAAAATAATTGACTTATCTTAACTTCAAACAATCGTATATCTGGGATGTGCATAGGTAGAACAAATGTTACCTGGGTGAAGACCTGCAATTGCATGTTTGTTAATCATTTTGACCACATTATGTATTTTGGAATTTCATACTCTGAGCAAAGTGGGTATATATTCTTTAGTGACAGCAACTCACTTATGCTAGTAGCTCAGCTATTAGAAGCATGACTATATTTACTCTATTTAAAAACCCTTTCCCTGTTGTCAGCTTATATTTTTTCTTTGTAGTTATATAATTGTTGCTGTGATCTCAATTTCAATAACATCTTATGGAGAATTGCATTTCACAATGTGTAAAATTACACATAATATACATAAATTATACATAATTTTACATTATAGAAAATACTGTTGCAATAATTTTAAGGGCCTATATCGGGTTTTTTTCAGTGGGCCTATCCCACTTAGGCGACTTTTTAGGCGACTGCAGGAGACTCTGCGGTCACCTCATGGTCGCCACATGTTCGCCAGTGATTGCCGGGGAGTTGCCTTCATGGTCGTGAGGATTTCCCGCATTCTGGGAACTAGTCACGGCCACATTATGGTCACTGCAAATTTTTCAACATGTTGAAAAATCAGTGGCGACCAGAATGTAACCGCCTTGGAGAGTAGCGAGAATTCTCGTGCCGTAGGTGGGTTTCCTGGAGGTCCTAGTGGGTTGCCAGGAGGTCAAAGGTTCTCGTAGGTTTTAGCCAGTGTGACCGGTGAATTTCATTGGCTCATTGGGAAAAAAAAACGTAAGCAGTAATTTTCAGAACCAAGGCTAACTGACTGGTAATGTTAATGTCCGCCGAGCTTCACTGCCGTGCATCTCTGGCTTCTTAAAAGCTGTCTCCACTCCTTCTCCCTCTTTCTCCCCCCTTCTCCTCTCCCCCCCTCCCACATCCATCCCTCTCCCCCCTTTACCGTGCTTAGCCATCTTTGATCACATTGAATGGCGGTGCTGGCTCAAAGGGCTGAATGGCCTACTCCTGCACCTATTGTCTATTGTCTTAATTACAGCGCCAACCCTCCTGTTCATCGCAGTGTGTGTCTGTATTACCTTGGATTTGCACTGTGTGAATTTCACTAAGACAGCGCACTGTCCCCCGCCTGCATATCGAGCAGTTGAAGAAAGCAATGTGTGTGTGTGTGTGTGTGTTCCACTCTGACAGTTGCCGTTCCATTTGCCAGTTTTTCAGGCGACTGCCGGCAACTTGACAGCCGCCGGCAGTCGCCTGGAAAATCGCCTGTGGGACAGGCCCATCAGTCAGCCCAGCCCAGTTTTTCCTGATATTTATCATTTTAGTTCTGGGAAATTTGCAAATTTTTGCAATATTAATGAAATTCTTGAATAATTTAAAAGCACAAAAATCATAACTGTGCCCAAGATTGAGACTGCTACAATCTAATGGTTTGAGTTGAACAAGTTTTTTGATAAGTGTAGTTCCCACGGGTTCTCTTTGCTTTTTTTCCATTTCGAATGATGAGGCTGTGTTTGCATTTTTCATGGACTTTAAACTAGTGTTGCTATTTGTAATGATATTTGAAGTAAGAAATATGTGCTGTGAAATCCATTTGTTCCAATGCTCTTATTTTTGTGGTCACAGACATGATTTGGAAACATCTTGAAAATCATTGCAAATTTACTCATTTGTTATGAAAATACATTGATGTATTTTGTTGCAATTTTCAGTATTACCTTTCCTAATCTCACCACCCAAAATATGATGTAATCTGCAATTTTATTGGTAATAATCTGATTTCTGATTCCAAATCATTTTTGACAGTGCATCTCCCAACATTCATGGAACACCACATTCCACTTTTCACTTTTAGCTTGGCTGAATAAAGATCTTTAATTCCTCATACATGTTCTCCCTCATTGTCAGTTTGATTTCTTTTTTTAGTCATTAATCAACTACAAAGGACTTAATTGAATGGCTCAATTTATTATTGACACATCATTCATATATATAAATATTGGAAACTGCCAATGCTGGGAATCGAACAAAAAATGCTGGAAAAACCCAGTAAGTCAGGCACCATGATTGCAAAAAGAAACAGTTAATGTATAAGGTCTATGTCCCTTCATTATAGCTTTCTTTGCCGTGTGATGGTTCAAAGATTTGGATAAAGTTGTGGCCTTTTCCTTTTTAAAAATTACGTGGTCTATTCTTGATCATACTTTTGCATTGTTGGTGTGAGAACAATATTTATTTCTGCCTCTGTGGGCTAGTCTCAGCTTGGGCACACGCTGCCTAATGAAATGATCATGGCAACAACATTAGTAGTGCTTTCTGAATTGGGGGCTGCAAATGCTGTTGTGATCAAGGAGCAGTTGAGGATGGTAATGGTTGGATGGAATGTGCCACGGCTCAATAGGTGTGCTTCGCTCTTTGTTTCATAGGTGATTTTGCACAACCCTGTTCTAAAACTCCACTCCTTAGTTCATGTTCTACCAACAACCCTACCAATCTGTCATGGGTGTGCTTTATTGCTATCACTGCTGTGTCATATATTTATGAATGAACTGGACTCAGCAAATATATCAACATTTCAAAATTTGCAGATGTTTTAAAATGCAGAAATAAAGTAAAGATTCATTTCTGAAAAAATGCAAAGCAAAGCATTTTGGTTGGACAAATGTGAAAAGACAATACTTATTAAAAAATGCAGCTTTTAAGAAGGTGCTGAAAGTAAAGACTATGCTGCATCTGTGCACAAAGGTCTGAAATTAACAGGACAGGCTGAGAAGCTTATTCCAGAACATTTTTAAGTCGAAATTGTTCAACAAATGAAGAATTTGCTAAACCTTAATACGCAGGAAAGGACCTAACTGGAGTATAACATCATATCATGGGCATCACTCTTTTAGAATGCTATCAAAATGCAAGAATTGGTTCAGCAGAGAGGCAATATCTTATTTTTCATGCGTATGGCACGCACAGCCTAAAGTTGTAGGACGACTTGTTCTATTTGATCTTATTTGATTGTGCACGCCAGGTTGATTGCATTCGTCGAAAGAGGGCGGAACATGTGAAGGTTACAATCTTCCACCCCAGAGAGGCGATGCACTAGAATGGGACTAAGGGTGTTGTACGTTAGGGATGAGTTGAATAACATTTTGGATTGTGAAATTAAAACAATTTTTTTCCAATTTTTCCCTGTTCTCATCATCATTCTGAAATGTCGCCATTTACAGATTATTCAACCAAAAAAGACAAGCTTTTGCTGATGATCTTTTTTTTAAAGCTTTTGTGATTTTCGTACACCTCAGTTCAAAACTCGACAATCTTTCACGTGTTGGAATGAAAACTCTTTAGAGTCTCGCTTAATAACAATAACCTTTCATTTCCAATATTCTGCAGGCCTTATCTCTTACACAGTTCTATTATTCTTCATATAATGGATTACCCAGAACTACAACTTTTGCTTTGCCAATGTCCTTTTGAAATTGAACAGCTCTTTATTGTTTGTACTCAGTGTTCCTGTGGCTGAAAGACATCATACCATTTACCCTTTCATGGCCACTTACAACTCCTAGACCACCTTTAAATAACAGTACATTTGCACCCAGGGATCTCATTTACCAATTATTTGAATACTCTAAGGGCACTATGCAATGTCTTGAATTGTTCTCATAATATTTTATTCTGGTCGCTAATTTGTAGAACAACATCAAATTAAACATACAGTACATTCAGAAAATATTCAGACGCCTTAACTCCACATTTTGTTACATTACAGCCTTATTTTAAATAGATTAAATTCATTTTTTAATATCATCAATCTACACACAATATCCCATAATAAAAAAGTGAAAACAGGTGTCTAGAAATTTTTGCAAAGTCATTAAAAAGAAATAACTAAAATATCACATTTACATAAGTATTCAGACCCTTTGCTAAGACACTCAAAATTGAGCTTAAGTGCATACTGTTTCCATTGATTATCCTTGAGATGTTTCTACAACTTGATTGAAGTATACCAGTGAAAACCTATATTGATTATTAATGATTTGGAAAGGCACACATCAGTCTATATAAAGTCCCACAGTTAACAATGATTGCCAGAGCAAAGACCAAGCTATGAAGACAAACAAATTGTCCGTAGACCTCCGAGACAGGATTGTGTTGAGACACAGATCTAGGGAAGGATAAAAAACAATTTCTGCAGCATTGCAGGTCCCAAAGAGCACAGTGGCCTCCGCCATTCTTAAATGGAAGAACTTTGGAAGCACCAGGACTCTTCATAGAGCTGGCCGCCTGGCCAAATTAAGCAATCAGGGGAGAATGGCCTTGGTCAGGTAGGTGACCAAGAACCCGATGGTCAGTCTGACAGAGCTCCAGAGTTCCTCTATGTAGATGGGGGAACCTTCCAGAAGGACAGCTATATCTGCAGCACTCCACCAATCATGCCTTTATGGTAGAGTGGCCAGACGAAAGCCACTCCTCAGTAAAAGGCACATGACAGCCCACTTGGAGTTTGCCAAAAGGCACCTAAGATTCTCTGGTCTGATGAAACCAAGATTGAACTCTTTGGCAAGAATGCCAAGCGTCACGTCTGGAGGAAACCAGGCATCACTCATCACCTGGCCAATACTATACCTATGGTGAAGCATGGTGATGGCAGCATCATGGTGTGGGGATGTTTTTCAGTGGCAGGAACTGAGAGACTAGTCAGGGTTGAGGGAAAGATGAACGTAGCAAAGTACAGAGAGATCCTTGATGAAAACCTGCTCCAGAGCGTTCTGGACCTCAGACTGGGCGGAGGTTCACCTTCCAACAGGACAACGACCCTAAGCACACAGCCAAGACAATGCAGGAGTGACTTTGTGACAAGTCTGTGAATGTCCTTGAGTGGCTCAGCCAGAGCCCGGACTTGAACCTGATCAAACATCTCTGGAGGGACCTGAAAATAGCTGTGCATCAACACTCCCCATCCAACCTGACAGAGCTTGAGAGGATCTGCAGAGAAGATTGTGAGAAATGACCCAAATACAGGTGTGCCAAGCTTGTAACGTCATACCCAACAAGACTTGAGGCTGTAATCACTGCCAAAGGTCCTCAACAAATTAATGAGTAAAGGGTCTGAATACGATGTAAATGCGATATTTCAATTATTTCTTTTTAATTACTCTGAAAAATTTTCTAAACAACTGTTTTCGCTCTTTTATTATGGGGTATTGTGTGTAGATTGATGATTGAAACAATGAATTGAATCTATTTTAGAATAAGACTAACATTAAAAAATGTGGAAAAAGTGAAGGAAGGGGTCTGAATATTTTCTGAATGCGCTGTAAATAAATGCTTCAAGATGCTTAATGGATGTCAAGCTACAGAAGGAGATATTTGTTGAGTTTTTTTTTTAAATGTCTTAAAGTAGGAAGATGAGTCAGTTGGTTTTCGATAGTTTTCTACTGGCTAGACTTTGAGGAATGTATAGGTAATGGAACTGAACCATGGCTTCGGAAGCAGCGCAGCGCTGGAGCGCCATTGCAGAGCGGAGCGGGCGATGCCTTGCCTGTGTTGCCGTGCCGGAGCTCTAATGAGCTGAAGACCGCAGGAGAACATCGCGGAGTTGTGGGACAGTGGGGCGGCTGGCCGCGGGCGGCAGCGTTGAACTTTAACATCGGGAGCCTGGGATCTCTCGGCGAGATCGCCAGTTGTGGAACTCCATTCAGCGTGGCCTGTTGGTGTCGGAAGCCGCGGTCTCCAGCAACAAAGCGGCCGTTACAGGTACCCCAAGCCGCTGAGAGGGTTCTCCCAACGCCGGAGCACCAACACCCGGCGAAGTAGGGCCTGGAACATCGGCCCCCCATAGAGGCGACTGTGGAGGCCTCAATAGGCCCGACTATGGATGAACTGGGGATAGGGTCTGGACTTTGTGCCTTCCCTCATAATGGGAACCATTGTGTGGGGATGTTTTTTTATGTTTTATGTTAAATTATTTGATGTTATGTCTTATCTTTATCTATGTGTTGCATGGCAAGACAAATATCACTATACCAATTGGTGTATGTGACAATAAATGTGGTAAAAACCATCAGGAGGCGTGCCAATCAGAAACCATGGCTAACTGGGGCTGTGTGTTCCCTACTGAAAATCCGGAATGCTGCATTTAAATCTGGAGACAACGCAGCATACAAACTGGCAAGGAGTAACCTATCCAGGGGGATCAGGGAAGCGAAGAGGCTGTATGGACAAAAACTTAATAGTCACTTCACAAATGACAACGACACACGTCGCTTGTGGCAGGGATTTCATACCATCACTGACTACAAGCCCCCCCCCCCCCCCCCCCCCCCACTGCGGATATGACAAAACGACCCCTCTCTACCAGATGAACTGAACGAGTTCTACGCACGGTTTGAGGTTAAAAGCAGCACCCAGACACGTGCACTACTGCCACCTCCCAGTGACCAGTCGCTCAGACTGTCTGCAGCCGGAGTAAAAAGGGCCTTTGCCAGCATCAACCCACGCAAAGCCACAGGGCCGGACAACATTCCTGGGTGCGTGCTAAGAGACTGTGCCGAGCAACTGAAAGATGTCTTCACAGATATTTTTAAAACCTCGCTCAGCCAGGCAGTAGTGCCCAACTGTCTTAAGAGTGCCACCATCGTTCCTGTCCCGAAGAAACCAAACCCAGCCTGCCATAATGACTTTCGACCAGTGGTTCTAACACCCATAGTAATGAAGTGTTTTGAGCGACTGGTTATGCAGCAGATCAAAAATAGCCTACCTGCCATCCTAGACCCACTGCAGTTTGCCTACAGAGCCAACCGATCCACAGAAGATGCAGTCTCAACAACACTGAACCTCGTACTGCCACACCTTGATCGGAAAAATACTTATGCCAGGATCCTCTTCATAGACTTCAGCTCTGCTTCTAACACAATTATTCCGCAGCAGCTGGTGGAGAAGTTATTGGGGGTTGATGCTGGCACATGTAACTGGGTCCTGAACTTTCTATCACAACGGCAGCAGACAGTCAGGGTGGGCAGTAGGACATCAAAAACTATAGCCGTGAGCACCGGCTCGCCCCAAGGCTGTGTCCTAAGCCCCCTGCTGTTTAGTCTGCTTACACACGACTGTACTGCTAGACTCAACAACAACTTCATCAACAAGTTCGCTGATGACACAACAGTGGTGGGTCTCATCAGTTACAATGATGAGTCGGCGCACAGGATGGAGGTGGAGCTGCTCACAGGATGGTGCAAATCACACAACCTCATTCTCAACGTGGGAAAAACAAAGGAGATGGTGGTTGACTTCAAGAGGGTGGGAAAACAATGCCATACACCTCTGCACATCGATGGAGCTGATGTGGAAAGGACCAGCAGTGTGAAGTTCCTAGGACTCCACCTGTCAGATGACCTGACGTCCACGACCAACACCACAGCACTGGTCAAGAGAGCCCAGCAGTGACTACACCCTCTCCGAAGACTACGGAAAGCAGGTCTCCCCACTGCACACCTACAACATTTTTATAGGGGGAGCACATTATCGAGAGCACATTAACCTACGGCATCACCTCCTGGTTCGGGAGCTGCAAGGCGTACAAACGGCACCAACTGGACAGGATTGTGAAGCCCGCCCGCAGGATTATTGGTGCTCCACTCCCTTTATTGCAGGACATAGACAGGAAGAGATGTATTAGCAGAGCCATCTCCATCATCAAAGACCCCTACCACCCATCGCATCACATATTCTCCATCCTGCCATCTGGGAAGAGGTACAGGAGCATCAGCTGCAAAACTAGCAGGATGCTCCTCAGCTTCTTCCCGCAGGCTATAAGACTGATAAACGGACTTTGCCCCCTGCCAATGTATTACGCACCAACCACCAACCTGGCCACACTGAAGCAGAGCCATTGTCGTGCCACTGCCGATTGGAACTCGTGATATATGTACTTTTATTCTTTATTTCTATTTATTTTTTATCACACACTGAATGGACACTGGTTGAAAAACGCTTTTTCGTTTTCCTCTGGGTATGTAAGTACTCAGAAAAATGATAATAAAGATATACAATACAATACAATACAATGCAATAAATGTCCTTGGTCCTTTGTGTCCTTTGTACTTTGTCCTTAAACCTCTCTTTGGCCTACTCTGCAGTGCAGAAAAGGTAATGTTCACTTTACATTTAGTAATGTCCTGTTGGGATGATGTGGTAAGGTGTTGAACATTTGGAGAAAAAAGGTCTGTACACATGGTTTGAATTGAGTGTTTGGCTGTAAATAATATGCTCCATGACTTATTAGGTGTATTAAATGAGGCGTGGCAACTATCAACATTGGGGGCATATACTTATCAAAGTATGTATATACCAATAACAGATTATTAGTTTGATATGGGTAGTTCTGCTATTATTGACACAAAATGCTGGAGTAACTCAGCAGGACAGGCAGCATCTCTGGAGAGAAGGAATGGATGACAGTTAGGCTCGAGACCCTTCTTCTGACATGCTGCCTTCAAACATTCTTCGGCCATTCTCCAGAGATGCGGCCTGCCCTGCTGAGTTACCCCATCATTTTGAGTCTATCTTTGGTTTAAACCAGCATCTGCAGTTCCCTCCCACACATTTCATTCTGCTATTACACATGTTTCTACAACACAAATTGGTTAAACAGTAAACCCTCGCAATAACAGGCCTCTATATTGCGGATTTTGGTTATAGCGGACCGAAGCTCCCGATGCACTATGCTCTCACTTCCGACAGTTACCCAATGTGCTGGCGTCACAAGGCATACATGACGTGGTCGCACAAGCAGAGAGAGCGAGTGGAGAGAGCGATCAACATGAAGACGACATGAGTCCCAGGCCTATCCATGGTGCACCTTCCCAGGCCTTCGGCTAAACTTTCCTCCTTCTCACTTGGTTATAGCAGACAATCGGCAATAATGGACACCAGCCCTTCTCTGGTCCATTATTTTGAGGGTTTACTGTAATGCGATAAATGGATTATGAACACTATTTGTACTGTGCAGGCCGAAGTATCTGAGGAATGTAACTATTGTGTTGTATCTTTTAGTTTAGTTTAGAGATACAGCGCGGAAACAGGCCCTTCAGCCCACCGAGTCTGCGCCGACCAGCGATCCCCGCACGTTAATACATTCCTACACACACTATGGGCAATTTTTACATTAACCACGCCGATTAACCTACAAACCTGTACGTCTTTGGAGTGTGGTAGGAAACCGAAGACCTCAGAGAAAACCTACGCAGGTCATGGGGAGAATGTACAAAACTCCGTATTGACAGCACCCATAGTCGGGATCGAACTTGAGCTTATTTGGTTTTCTTCAAGTGTATAAGAAGTTTGCAAAGTTTTACAAGATTCTCTGTCATTCAAAATCAGACAGAAGATGGATTTGATTAAAGCTATGTGTACATGCAGATAGAAATGTCAAATGGAATAGTGTTTGAAGATTCAATCAGCTTGTCTTTGTCCTTCAAATGTTTAGAAGTCACTTTTAAGTACAATTTGGGTATTAGGGCTACAAACATGACAACCTGTGTGGCAAAGTTATCTGCAGTGGGAACAACAAAATAATTCAGAATCTCCAAATTCTCTCACATAAAGTTTTACCTGAAATGCTGATGTTTCATCTCAGGATATTCCAGGTTAATTTCCATCAACTGTAAGAATATCTATTGTCCTGAAATGCAAGAAAAATCACCTCTATCTTGTTTTCACAGATCACTTGGTTAGTAGGGAAACGATTACAATTTACATGCTATCTCCCTTTCAACCTATTTTAATATTTGACGTCCTGTTCCACTTTGAATCCTCTTCCTTTAAATTGAGCTAATTTACTGTTCTATTAATGGATGTCACAAAAATGTCATTGTGTATTACAATTTCATTGTGTTATACAGTTAATAGTGGATGTTTGATAAGAGCTGCCAAAGGGGCACATTGAACTTTGAGAAGTGACAAGTCCAAGAGTCTATCACCCAATTAATAAATTGTAAGGGCCAAGAAAGAAGCTGAGTGATGGAGAAGGAAATGGAAATAAAGGAGAAAGGACAGAGTTTCATATAAAAATAAATAAAGTGAAGGAAGAACAAACAATGTAAAAAAAAGAAATCCCTCAGGGAATAATTTATAGGATTCAGGGGTGAAATGTCATTTTCAATTGTTCCCTTTCCAGTCTTCAAAGCAAATAGTACTTCAAAACCATAAATCATTCCTTTAGTATTGTTCGTGACCAACAATATTTTTTTTTCCAGTGGCATGTTTAATACATATTTCCAGTGCAGATTTAGGAAAGGAAGGTTGAAGAAAGGTTCCACTTTTTGTGACACTAATTGTGCAAAACCAGCAATTTGAAATTCCTGCTACATTTCTTTCTCATTATAAAGTTTATTCTAATTTTTGCATGCTACCAATGATGCACATATGAACTGTGTATAGAAGTCATGAATATAAGATGATCATAAATAAAACAGAGAATTCCAGATAAATTACTTTAACACGAGAGTGATAAGAATGTGGAAAGCCTGGGGCTAATGACATAAATGCATCTGAAGGATTACTGGAGTAAAATATGAAGGAGAAAGGAGCAATAGTTGAAAGATACAATGAGCTGAAAGATGACGGAAAAGGACATAAATAGAGAAGTAAATGTCATCTGAGTCAAGTGGTCTATCTCTTGACATCACTTGCCATTCCACCAAAACCTGAGCTCTATTGTGGACAATGTTCCATTCGGAATGTGTGCATTCTCCGTGTGACCAATTAGTTTATTCTGAATGCTTTCACATTCAAAAGGCATGCTACTTGCTTTTCTGGCCACTAACCCCCACTTAACATAGGGGGGTTAGTGATAAAATGAATCAAAGATGAACTGATGGTCATGTATGGGAGAGTGAATGAATACAATGGGGGAATGAGACCAATGGGTTTGCTCCCTGGGAGTCGACATGGAGCCCATGTGTTATTACAAGTGTAGATGCAAAGCATTGACACCCAGCAAGAATCAAGATCTGTAATTTCTGGCTGACATGCACTAAATTCATGGCTTACATGTAATCAGGCAGAATGAGCAGACCATTACCACATACTCCTGTTATTGAAAATCCCTCCTATTTGTATTGAAGTATGAAGTAATTCAAACATACAAACTGAACAGCTTTAGGATCAAAAGACACCATCTGCTTGTTCAATACATAAAGCGAATTGAAATATCTCAATTCATTCTGCCCTGGGAGCAAGTCCAAGCCTCCTGAGCTTCTCAGTTTACATTATCATAGATGGTTGGATTACATTACAGTCTGCTTGCCCATTGTTAACTACACACAATCTATATTTTACGTGAGAATGAATTAGTTCAATACGGATAAAGATAGGGTGGGTGGGCGAGTAAAAATTTGAAATTTGGCCAGGGCTAACTTTGAAGGTGGCGCAGCGGTAGAGTTGCTGCCTCACAGCGCTTGCAGCAGCAGAGACCCGGGTTCGATCCGGACTACAGGTGCTGTCTGTATGGAGTTTGTACATTTTCCCTGTGCCATGTGGGTTTTCTCCGAGATCTTTGGTTTCCTCCCACACTCCAAAGATGTTCAGGGGTGTAGATTAATTGGCTTGGTATTTGTGTAATTTGTCTCTAGTGTGTGTCCGATGGTGTTAATGTGCGGGGACCACTGGTCGGCATGAACTCGGTGGGCTGAAGGGCCTGTTTCCTCGCTGTATATTCGAACTAAAAAATATACTAAAAGACAGGAGCTCGCTCAAGTTGATTGGAGCTGGTTGTTTGCAGGAAAAGGAACATCTGGAAAGTAGAATGTTTTTAAAAGTGTGCTGAAAAGGGTTCAGGGCATGCATGCATGAAGTGCAAGGCAGGTGGCTGCAGTGCCCCTGTCCCACTTAGGATACCTTAACAGAAACCTCTGGTGACTTTGCGCCCCACCCAAGGTTTCCGTGCGGTTCCCGGAGGTTCCCGGAGGTTTTTGTTAGTCTCCCTAACCTTCTCCATGGTCCCTCCAAACTAATCTAAAAACTAAACTTCTGCACAAGCTACATAGCCCAAAACACACCCAAAAACACATCATAAATCCCACCCTCAATATAACGGGTAGTCCAAAATTTAAGGGCACATGCCATCATCAATGACATGCAAAACAAGCCAAATGGCCACAACAGTCAATAGATGTGTCCTCAGGGCAATCAGTATTATGGCCAAAACAGTGCTGAATGACCTGACACGAATGAATGTAGACAAATCTCCCCGGCCTGATAAGATATATCCAAGAATACTGTGGGAAGCTAAAGAAGAAATTGCAAGTGTTCTGGCTGAGACTTATGAGTCATCATTAAATATGCGTGAGGTGCAGGAAGACTAGAAGGTGGAAAATGGTGTGTCTCTATTTAAGAAGGGCTGCCAGAATAAGCCTGAAAGCTATAGGCCAGTGAATCTAACATCTGTGGTTGTAAAGTTACGAGAGTATTCTAATGGATAATATGTATTTGCATTTCAATAGATAAGGGTTGATTACAGACAGTCAGCATGTTTTTTTACATGGGAGATCATGTCTCACAAATCTGATTTTTTTTAAGATGAACCGAAAAATGTCAATGAGGGCAGAGCTGTAGACATTGCATATGGGGATTTTAGCAAGGTATTGACAAGGTTCCACATTGTAGGCTACTCGGGAAGGTTCGATCACATGTGATCCAAGGAAAACTGGGTAGAAAATGGCTTCATGAAAGGCAGCAAAGTGATAGTGAATGGTTGTTTTCCAGACTGGAGGCCTGTAACTAGTGGTATGTAGGGTTTTATACTGAGTCCATTGCTGTTTGTCACTTATATCAATGATTTGGATGAGAACGTACAATGCATGATAATTCAGGTTACACAGGACATAAACATGGGTGGTATTGCGGATAGAGAAGATGGCTTTCCAAGTTTGCAGCAGGATCTTGATTGTTGGCCAGGTGGGCTTAATACAGAGAAAGGTGAAGTGTTGCATTTTAGGAAATCTAACCAGGCAGGACCTGCACAGTGAATGGCAGGGCTCTGGTGAGTGTTGCAGAACAGAAGGATCACGGACTGCAGGTTCATAATTCCTTGCAAGTAGCATCATGGGTAGATAAAGTGGTCAAGAAGCATTCGGCACCTTGTCCTTTATCAGTCAGAGTATTAAGTATAGACGTTAGGAGGTTATGTTACAGTTGTATAAGAAATCAGTGAGGCTGCATTTAGAGTATTGTATTCAGTTTTGGTCATCCTATTATAGGAAATATATTGTGAACCTGGAAAATGTGTTAACAATATTTTGAAGATTTACGAGGACGTTGCCAGGGCTCGAAGACCTGAACTAGAGGAAGAGGTTGAGCAGACATGGACTTTATTCCTTGGAGTGCAGGAGGATGAGGGGTGATCTTATGGAGGTGTATAATATCATGAGAGGATTAGATCAGATAAATGCACAGTTTTTTTCCCCAGAGTAGGGATAACAAGAATGAGAGGGCATAAATGTTTTGAGGATGTGACACTGCAGTTGTACAGGATTTTGGTGAGACCACACCTGGAGTATTGCGTACAGTTTTGGTCTCCTAACCTGAGGAAAGACATTCTTGCCATAGAGGGGGTACAGAGAAGGTTCACCAGACTGATTCCTGGGATGTCAGGACTTTCATATGAGGAAAGATTGGATAGACTTTGCTTGTACTCGCTAGAATTTAGAAGATTGAGGGGGGATCTTATAGAAACTTACAAAATTCTTAAGGGGTTGGATAGGCTAGATGCAGGAAGATTGATCCTGATGTTGGGGAGGTCCAGAACAAGGGGTCACAGTCTAAGGATAAGGGGGAATTCCTTTAAGACCGAGACGAGGAAAACGTTTTTCACACAGGGAGTGGTGAGTCTCTGAAATTCTCTGTCACAGGAGGTAGTTGAGGCCAGTTCATTGGCTATATTTTAGAGGGAGTTAGATGTGGTCCTTGTGGCTAAAGGGATCAGGGGGTATAGAGAGAAGGCAGGTACAGGATACCGAGTTGGATGATCAGCCATGATCATATTGAATGGTGGTGCAGGCTCAAAGGGCCGAATGGCCTACTCCTGCACCTATTTTCTATGTTTCTATTAGCTTTCTTCGCTGCCTGCTGTACCTGCACACCAACTTTCAGTGACTGGTGTACCAGGACACCCCGGTCTCGCTGTACCTCCCCCTTACCTAACCTAACCCCATTGAGATAATAATCTGCCCCCTTGTTTTTGCAGCCAAAGTGGATACGTCACATTTATCTATATTATACTGCATCTGCCACGCATCTGCCCACTCACTCAACCTGTCCAGGTCCCCCTGCAACCTCGTAACATCCTCTTCACAGTTCACAATGCCATCCAGCTTTGTGTCATCCGCAAACTTGCTAGTGTTGCTCCTAATTCCCTCTTCCAAATCATGTAAACAATTGCGGCCCCAACACCGAGCCTTGCTGCACTCCACTTGCCACTGCCTGCCATTCTGAAAGAACCCGTTCACTCCTACTCTTTGCTTCCGGTCTGCCAACCAATTTTCTATCCATGTCAACACCCTACCCCCAATACCATGTGCTCTAATTTTAGTCACCAGTCTCCCGTGCGGGACCTTATCAAAGACTTTCTGAAAGTCTCGATACACTACATCCACTGGCACCCCTTCATCCATTTTACTTGTCACATCCTCAAAAAAATTCCAGAAGAATAGTCAAGCATGATTTCCCTTTCATAAATCCATGTTGACTTGGACTAATCCTTTTACTGGTATCCAAATGCTCCATTGTTACCTCTTTAATAATTGACTCCAGCATCTTTCCCACCACCGAAGACAGGCTAACTGGTCTGCAATTTCCCGTTTTCTCTCTCGCTCCTTTCTTGAAAAGTGGGATAACATTAGCTATTCTCCAATCCACAGGAACTGATCCTGAATCTATTGAACATTGGAAAATGATCACCAATGTGTCCACTATTTCTAGAGCCACCTCCCTGAGGACCCTGGGATGCAAACCATCAGGCCCAGGGGATTTATCATCCTTCAGTTCCATTAGCCTACCCAATGCTATTTTTCGCCTAATGGAAATTTATTTCAGTTGTCAGTAGAATATAAATAACAGGATGAAATTGTAGAGTAGGTGAAGAAAGGACGAGAGAAGGAAATAAACAGAGGAAATTAGAAATTTCATGCTCTGGATCAGCCTGTGATAGTGGCAGGAGAGAGATATTCAGTCAATTGGGAAGTTGTTGAGTTTTTAATGGGAACTGCTGATGATTGCTTTATGCAATATGTGAGCCAATTGATTGCTAATTTACACAAATCTTATAACATTAATTTCAAGGTCTCGGCTGAAAGAAGGGTAAAAGACTTGCAATTAAATAGCATGTTGCATGACCCGAGGATATCCCAAAGCACTTTACAGCCAATTAAGTACTTTAAAGTATTGTCACTGTTGTAACATAAGAAACAGGGTAGACAAATTACATCCTGCAAGTCCCACAAACAATAATATAACAAGCTCCACTTTATCTGCATCAATGCTGTTTGTATATGTTGCTGACCTTGGTTCATGAGTTTAGCTTGAACAATCTCCAGTAGGTACTGAAGATTAACCTTATTCCCATGGGAAGTTTATTAGCGAGATGGTGCATCATTACAGCAAGATTGAGAAAAGCATTGGGGCAATGATGTAGACTTGCTTGACTCCAATTTTCAATGAGATTTATTTTGTTGCAGACCCCAATTGATTTGTTTTGTGGACTTGCATGCCATCATGGTACAAAAACACAAGATGGAGATACATTTCTCTGGCAACTGAATTTGGGGATGGTCTTCCCAATTGATGGTCAAAGGCTTTGATAAAATGAACATGCTAAGTTTGGTAGCTGGTGCTGCTACCTGCATTTTGTTGGAATAAATGCATGGTAAAGTTCATATCCACTACACCCATACATAATGGAATTTAAACTTTACAGATTCAGTGCGGAAACTGTCCATTTCGCCCGCCTAGTCCGCGCCGACCAGCGATAACCCCATACACTAACACTGTCCTACACACGAGGGTCAATTTACAATTTTACCTCAGCCAATTTACCTACAAACTTGAATGTATTTGGTATGTAGGTGGGAGGAAACTGGACCACGCGGAGAAAACCTACGTGGTCACAGGAAGAACGTACAAATTCCGTACAGAGAGCACCAGTAGTCAGGTTCAAATATGTTTCTTTGGCACTGTAAGGCAGCAACACTACCACTCATTGAGGAGGACTCTGACAATGACATTTACCATGGCAGACAATGTGATGCCCCTTGTAGTTACTGCATTAAATCCTGTTTCCTTTCTTGTAGATGGCATATCTGCGGTCCTGTAAAATATTCTCCTCTTCCTAGATATGGACAATATGATTGTGGACTTTTGTCTGTAACTATTTACCATTGAGTCCGCAAATCCCTGTTAATTTTGAGTTAGAATGTGGCCTTCTCACCATTTTGTTGTTCATGAGTAGCAGCAAGGCTGACCTGAAGAGAAGGCTATGGGACAGAATCAAGACTGCTCATGTAAATAATGGTGTGGAATTGAAAAAGCCTGTTAAAACTATTGTTCATGCAGGTGTTGACTCCATTCTCTGACGCTGATGAAGACTCTATGTTTGGTGAGGAGAGCTTTAGAGTTTAGAGTTTAAAGATAGATCATGGAAACAGGCCCTCAAGGGAGCCAAGAACATGCCGACCAGCGATCATCCGTATACTAGTTTGAAGTTATCCCAATTTTGTATCCTACATAGTGGAGACAATTTACAGAAGCCAATTAACTTACTGTACAAGCCTACACATTTTTGAAATGTGGTAGAATTCCAGAGCACTCAGCGAAAACTCACTTTGTTACAAGGAGATAGACACAAAAAGTAAAGGGCCTGTCCCACTTAGGCGATTTTTTAGGTGACTAGGCTGTCGCCACACGGTCATCGGGGTGTCGCCTGGTCATGAGTAGTCTCCTCAGTCGCCCAAAGAGTTGTAGCGTTTTTCTGGTCGCAGCTGGATTTTGAAATGTTCAAAACATTTCGGCAATAGTCAGTGACCGTGGGCTTGTTGTATCTTGTCTTCTCCTGATGTAGGTGCTGTTGTAGGTTGTCGCCAGGATGGTGTAGGTTGTCGCCAGAATGACGTAAGTTGTCACCAGGTGATGTAGGTTGTCGCCGGTGCTGACTTCAGTGAATTCCATTGTCATGTCGCAGGCAGTCGCCTATAAAATCACCCAAGTGGGACAGGCCCATTAGTCCAGTCGCCGGTTTTTCGGTGACCTACTACTACTATGACAGTCGCCTAAAAAATAACCTAATGGGACAGGCCCTTGACTCAGCGGGACAGGCAGCATCTTTGGAGAGAAGGAATGGGTGACATTTTGGGTTGAGACCCTTCTTCAGACTGGTCAGGGATAAGGGAAACAAAATATATAGACGATGATGTAGATTGATAAAGAACAATGAATTAAAGATATGCGAAATAGTAACAATGATAAAGGAAACAGGCCAAAAGTTAAAGGGAGAACGTACAAACTCCGCACATACAGCACCATAGTTAGGATCGAACCCAGGGTTCTGGTGCTGTGATGAAGCAGCTCTACTGTTGCGCCACTATGCCACCCGATGCTGTATCTTTTGTATTCTGAATGACCAACAATGCAAAGAGAAGCACTCCAAGAGCTTGTCAAATTCTACTTGATGAGGTAATAACACATGGTTGCGGCGCGGACTACCATTGCGGAGCATGGGGTCTTTTGCTGAGGATCGTCAATGTAGGAGCTCCGACCATGGGGCCTGTGAACTTTAACACTGTGGAGCAGTGGTCTCCGGTAAGAAGCGTCCGACTCGGGAGCTCCATGCCACGGAGTGATGCGATCCATCCCGACGAGAGGGCTTGAACAGCGGACCGTCGGCAACGGCAAGTGCGGAAGGTTCAGCCCCGACCACGGGTGAACAAAGGAGGAAGATGACTGAACTTTATTGCCTTACATCACAGTGAGGAATGTGGATTCCGCTCAGATGGATGTTTATGTTAAGCTTTATTTTATGTGGTTGAATTGTGTATTGTTGTTTTTCTCACTTAGTATGGTTGTATGGTAACTCAAATTTCTCTGTACCTTGGGTTACACAAAAAGCTGGAGAAACTCAGCGGGTGCAGCAGCATCGCTGAGTTTCTCCAGCTTTTTGTGTAACCCTCGATTCTCCAGCATCTGCAGTTCCTTCTTTAACACTTTCTCTGTACCTTAATTGGTACGTGACAATCAAATTGAATCTAACGGGTACCTTACGTACAAAACTAGAATAATGATCCAGCAGGTTAGTTGAAAATTATTCTGATCACTTAAATTTGAAGAGGTAATATTAAACCAATGGTCCAGAAGGAGGACAAGAAGTGGATGATAAGTTCAGATGTACTTTTGTAGATAAATGTCATAGTGGCTAACTCCTAAACGATGTCCGCTTGGGGAAATTATGAAGTTAGTTCTATATATAGAATTGTACAATCTTTCCTTTAACAGTTTTGAAGGTCAGTTTTGAAGGTCAGGAGGTGAACGCCTCAGTTGATCAGGTAATCTAACATGCTGCATCCTTTATGTTGAAACAGAGCTAGCTAAAGAAGTGTTATTAAGTTAGTTATTAAAAGTTAGGACAATTACCATGGTGGTTTTAATTTTGGGCTAGCCTGGAATATTTTGCGAATATAAGGACTGATAAAGTTGCAAATGGCCATTTGAAATCAAGCAATTGAGGTAGCACAATGCTGCAGCTTGTAGAATCTAGTGCCTCACAGAGCCAAGGACCTGGGATCAGTCATGACGTTGTCTGTGTGGAAATTGCCCATCCTCCCTGTGACTGCCTCATTTTCCTCCAGGTGCACCATTTCCTCCAACATCTCTAAGATGTGCGGGTTGGTAGGTTAGTTGGCCACTGTCAAATGTACTGTGAATTGTGTAGATGATTGGTGAATCGAAGGAGCAATAAAGTTAGATTAATGTAAAATGGGTGGTGATGGCTGGTGAAAACCAGAAGGGCTGAAAGGTCTTTTCCTGAACTGACTTTAAATAAATATCAATTAAAAAGATAATCTATTATTGTATTGGTAACAATGGGATTGTTGTCAACATCTAATGGTCCTGGTCCATTTATGTCCTTTAGGGAAATCATTAGTTTAGTTTAGTTTAAATTAGTTTAGTTTAGTTTAGAGATGTAGGGCGGAAACAGGCCCTTCATCCCAGTGAGTCCGTGTCAACCAACGATCACCACACACTTACACTATCATACACACACAATAGACAATTTACAATTATACCAAGATAATTAGACTAGATAATTAGTACGTCTTTGGAGTCTGGGAGGAAACCAGAGATCCCAACGAAAACCAACGCAGGTCACAGGGTGAACGTACCAACCCTATACAGACAGCACCAGTAGTCCGGATCGAACCAGGGTCCCTAACAGCAACTCTACTGCTGTGCCAGCATGCAAACCATTTTAGTGGCAAATATGAATAGACTGTAGCGGCACCATATATGGTGAATAAAGGTGAGACGTCAGGCAGGTTCAAAGTGTTGTTTATTCAGTGGCGACACGTTAAGTTGGTGCGCTAACCATATTACAATGTTGCTGTAGCTGAGCGAGGTTGTACTCTTGGGCTCAGCTACCTGTTGACTCCTCTAAGTCTCGAGGTAAGAGACCTTAAGTACCAGGACATTCTCTCCAGCCCATGACGTCACGTGCCCGCCCTCGTATCTCCTGACGAGGGTTCGAGCATTAGTGGCCAGTGTTTAGGCTGACGCCACAGGACTCCCCCCAGAACTGGAGGAAGGAATAGCATGGTCGAGGGCGGCTCCTGCATGTGGGTCTGGGACACCCCGGGCATGGATTGGGACGGAGGGCTCCTTGACCAGCTAAGGGAGAGTGTCCTGTGAAATACGGACCCCAGCAACGATGAGAGGAAAAAAAAGGAATAAAATAAACAAACTAATTTCGGACTGAGCATCGAAATGCAGCAAACACAAAAATGAACAGTAAAAAGACAAATTACGGTACAATCAGTGTCCAAAGTTCAAACTGTCCAGTGTTCATAGTGCAGGATAGGAAAGCTGTGTTACAGTGACAGCCTCCAGCCTGAATGAGGCGCTGTTGCCGGTGATCTGGCTGCAGGAACTGCATCCGGCTGGGATCACCAATGTTGCGGCACCATAGGTGGTGAATAAAGATGAGACGTCAGTCAGGTTCAAAGTGTTGTTTATTCAGTGGTGACACATTAAGTTGGTGCGCTAACCATATTACAATGTTGCAATGAGGTTGTACTCTCGGGCTCAGCTACCTGTTGACTCCTCTAAGTCTCGAGGTAAGAGACCTTAAGTACCAGGACATTCCCTCTAGCCCATGACGTCACGTGCCCGCCCTCGTATCTCCTGACGAGGGTTCGAGCATAAGTGGCCCGTGTTTAGGCTGACGCCACAAGACAATATATGTGTGCCAAGGCTGCAAAGTACAGAAAACATGATTTTTTTTAAGCAACAAACATGCTTAAGATTAAAATTTCCTGTGTGCAATTTGAATAATAAACTGACTATTTTGTATATTAGGACAACAAAAAAAAGGTATTGCATGAACAAATATTGTTATCAAACAGTGGTTATCAAAAATAATTAATAAGTTGATAAAGGAATGTTTGATATTCATTGTTTGTACATGCCTATATCTTAAATGGGATTATTTTCCTCGTTCATTATGGTGCACAATTCCTCCCTAGTGGAGTCCTTTGGGCCAACACATGATGACTGGCAGAAAAAAGCCTCAGATATTCTGCCATTTACCATTCAAATAAAATTTACTTGTCCTGTATATACAGTATTGGGTTCATTTAAAGAAGATAATATATTTTGAAGAACAACTCATAACTGGGTTGCACTTCAGGCAATTTCAGATTATATAAATAAATGGAAAGCACAAAATTGAACTTGCCAAAGGTTATCAAAAGTCATTTGAAGCATCAAAGTGTGTAATATGATACCATCTGCCTTCTTGATCTTTGTAAATCACATAATGATACAGCTGGAACATGACAGCCTCTGCTGAGAACACTCCTGCAGGGCTACTGACCATGGGAGTATATTTTGTTTCTCTTATGCATGTGCTTTGTTACAATAAAAAGAAGAGGGAATCTCCAATACTGCCATATGATATATAGTCTATGAAGTGGGTAGTGAATGTATTTTCAATTTGATCTTTTACTTAACAGAGGGTATGTAATTGAAGACGCAAGTGGTAAATTTTGACAGTTCATGAAAAAAATAATTTGAAAGACATGATGGCATTGGGGATTGGAGGGGCGTTACTTATTTTTTTTAAATTGTAAAACAGAAAGGAGCAATTTCCACGTGAAGAAAACAAAGCTGTTCTTCAAGCAACAAGCTTTTTCTTCATCTTTATATTTAATTGGAATTGGAATATCACTATTGTACTGGTGCAATTGATTTTGGGGTTGAGAAGGGTTACATTGTTACACAGAACAAAGAGATTATCAGAGCACTTGACCTATTTGGCAGCTTTCTCACCTCGTCTTTTTCAGTCAACGGAATCAAATGTATTTGTGATTGGCAGAACCAAAATCCATTGGAAGTTCATGCAATAAATGAAAGGTTGCTTTAAGATTGTGAGATGTAGGAGAACCTCAGGAGAAATTTCTAAATACTGTTTGTTATTGATGTAGCTAGCAAGAACAAACAAATGGTGTAGGATAAAGCTTGGAAATTCTGTTTAATGCGACACTATTAGTGTTAAAATTGTCATCTTTTTGCTGCCTTAGATGTAACCAAAGTCTATTTTTAGTGAGGCTTAAAAAGAGACAGTGTTAAGGTGTCCTCATTAATTTCTCTGTACACCGCTTTATCTCTAATAGTTATACTTAACTAAGTTACTGAGCATAAATTTGGCTTGAAAATTTTCACTCGCAGTGGGAAGGGAAAATACATGATGGCATTGATTTTGCAACTGCAGAGTTTCCAAAATAAAGATTGAAGTTTAGCTTCTGCAGTCCGACCACTTTTGTTACTGCATTAATCGAGCAATATCAAAATGCATCGGTCTGTTGGTGAGTGAAACTGTATGTTAGAAATAGCTGCAAGGCAGTACACTGGTCAGAAACATTATATTCCCTCCAGCATCTTTCCTTACTCCATTAATTTCAGAAATTTTATATCAACGCACAAAGTCTTAACCCGTGTGCCATAGTCCCTGATAAATGGCTCCAAGATCGAGCCTCCTCATTTTTTAAGCCAATATTTTATACCACTCTCAAAATCCACTCCACTCCCATAATTATTTCTCCCCCACATCTCTTCTTTTCCAAACTGCTCCTTCACAGTTCAGCATCTTCTCACACCTCCGATATCTTCATACCCACCTCAAAACACATTTTGAATATTATTACTTCATCATTGCAACATAGGTGTGTTCACTTTCTGGGTATCAGCTGGAATACAGATCTTTAAAACATGATTTTTAATTTGAAAATCTTAACATTAATACTAACATGTATTTTTGGTAAAGGCACAAAAAAATAAATCAAAATTGAGTCACATAGTGCATATATGGGTTTTCACTCCACTGACCACCCATTAACACTTGTCTTACATTAATCCTATTGTTTTTGTTCTCTTCAGTTTCTCATCAACTTCCCTTCAGATTCTACCTCTCACTTGCACACTAGGGAAATTTACAGTGCCTAATTAACCTAATAACCTATTATTAGGTTAATGGGTTATTATGGATTCTTTGGGATATGGGAGGAAACTAGAGCACAGGAAGGAAGTGCAAACTCCACAAATACAGCACCTGAGGTTTTTACTGAACTGGGGTCTCTAGTGATGTGAGACAGCAACTCCACAAGCTGTGCCACCAAAAAGGAACTTAACTCCTTATGCTGCGACAGCAATGATATTATAGCCTGTGTTGCATTAAATGATTATTTTTTTGAGAAAATGTGAAATTTTACTTGTTAGGACAGTGGAAAAAAGAATCAGCATTCATCTAGAATTTGTTGCAAAAATCAGTTCCAAGGTAAATTCATTCATGCTTCTCTTATGGTCTTATGGATACTCTGGGGCAATGACATGGTGTAAAATGATAACTAAATATAAATTAGTGGTGAAAAATGTAATCTGCAATGTTTTACCATATTTTTATCTCTTCTACTGATTAAATGTCATGAGTCGGTTTGACTCTGTCTTGTTGTCGTCTTTTCAAACAACAAACCTTGTTGGTATTATTTTTTTCAACTTTATTTACGTTAACTATGTAAAGATTTCAATGTTTTTCTTTTGTAATATATTTTAATATTTACTTCTGCTTATCTCTTTATTAAGCTTGTTGAGTTTCCTTTCCAATATTTTGATTTCAGATTTGCATCTTAGAGACATCTAAGTTTAGTGGCGAAGCAAGCGAGAAAAATGTATTTCTGGTACAAGATTAGTTAAAACAAATGTAGGTCCCTTGCAGTCAGAAACAGGTGAGTTGATCATGGGGAAAAAGGATATGGCGGACCAATTGAATAACTACTTTGGTTCCGTCTTCACTAAGGAAGACATAAATAATCTGCCGGAAATAGCAGGGGACCGCGGGTCAAAGGAGGAATTGAGTGAAATCCAGGTTAGTCGGGAAGTGGTGTTGGGTAAATTGAATAGAGTAAAGGCCGATAAATCCCCAGGGCCAGATAGGCTGCATCCCAGAGTACTTAAAGAAGTAGCTCAGGAAATAGTGGATGCATTAGTGATAATCTTTCAAAACTCTTTAGATTCTGGAGTAGTTCCTGAGGATTGGCGGGTAGCAAACATAACCCCTCTTTTTAAGAAGGGAGGGAGAGAGAAAACGGGGAATTACAGACCAGTTAGTCTAACATCGGTAGTGGGGAAACTGCTAGAGTCAGTTATTAAAGATGGGATAGCAGCACATTTGGAAAGTGGTGAAATCATTGGATAAAGTCAGCATGGATTTACGAAAGGTAAATCATGTCTGACGAATCTTGTGGAATTTTTCGAGGATATAACTAGTAGCGTGGATAAGGGAGAACCAGTGGATGTGGTGTATCTGGACTTCCAGAAGGCTTTCGACAAGGTCCCACATAAGAGATTAGTATACAAACTTAAAGCATATGGCATTAGGGGTTCAGTATTGATGTGGATAGAGAACTGCTGGCAAACAGGAAGCAAAGAGTAGGAGTAAACGGGTCCTTTTCACAATGGCAGGCAGTGACTAGTGGGATACCGCAGGGCTCAGTGCTGTGACCCCAGCTATTTACAATATATATTAATGATCTGGATGAGGGAATTTAGGGCAATATCTCCAAGTTTGCAGATGACACTAAGCTGGATGGCAGTGTTAGCTGTGAGGAGGATGCTAGGAGACTGCAAGGCGACTTGGATAGACTGGGTGAGTGGGCAAATGTTTGGCAGAAGCAGTATAATGTGGATGAATGTGAGGTTATACACTTTGGTGGCAAAAACAAGAAAGCAGACTATTATCTAAATGGTGGCCGATTAGGAAAAGGGGAGGTGCAGCAGGCAGAGAAAAAAGCAAATGGTATGTTAGCTTTCATAGCAAAAGGATTTGAGTATAGGAGCAGGGAGGTTCTACTTTGGTTGTACAGGGTCTTGGTGAGACCACACCTGGAGTATTGCGTACAGTTTTGGTCTCCAAATCTGAGGAAGGACATTATTGCCATAGAGGGAGTACAGAGAAGGTTCACCAGACTGATTCCTGGGATGTCATGTCTGTCTTATGAAGAAAGACTGGATAGTCTCGGTTTATACTCTCTAGAATTTAGGAGATTGAGAGGGGATCTTATAGAAACTTACAAAATTCTTAAGGTGTTGGACAGGCTAGATGCAGGAAGATTGTTCCCGATGTTGGGGAAGTCCAGGACAAGGGGTCACAGCTTAAGGATAAGGGGAAATCCTTTAAGACCGAGATGAGAAAGACTTTTTTCACACAGAGAGTGATGAGTCTCTGGAACTTTCTGCCACAGAGGGTAGTTGAGGCCAGTTCATTGGCTATATTTAAGAGGGAGTTAGATGTGACCCTTGTGGCTAAGGGGATCAGAGGGTTTGGAGAGAAGGCAGGTACGGGATACTGAGTTGGATGATCAGCCATGATCACATTGAATGGCGGTGCAGGCTCGAAGGGCCGAATGGCCTACTCGTGCACCTAATTTCTATGTTTCTATGTTTCTATGAAGGAAGATTGTGATATGTTGGAATTTCTTGAAAACCTAACAATGAATCAGTGATATTGGTCCAATGGCAGTGATCAGTGGCAAATTACACATGCTTCTAGCTGACGACTGAATGAACAATGGACTTGTCTAATCAGGAGGCAGTGAATGCAAACCTAATGTTGAAGTTTGACGCGTTGACAAATGTTCACGTTTGGAATCAATGACCTCCTGGGAGGTCAAGTAGAAAATTTCTTGTCTCCTTCAATTGATCTTGCCAAGCAAGTCCAGGGGGCTTAATTATCATATGCACTGGGACATGACAATGAAATTCTGACTCATTGCAGCTTTCAAGCCACATTAACACAACAGTACAACCAATAAATGCACAATAAAGTATCAGTTACTTGAGGTAACCAGACGATAATTGTGCAGGCCAAAACACACGGTGTAACCTTAGGGATGTGTATTGGTTGATGGGAATACATTTTCCTTGGACCTGGAGATAATGATTCGGAGGCTCCTGTGCCTTTCTCCTGATGATAGCATGTCTAGCAGGGGTGTGGGTCTTTGATGCTGTTAGCTGCCTTCTTGAGGCAACACATCCGAGAGATCCCTTTGATTGTTAAGCACTTTGATTATGTAGAATCTTGCTTTTTTGGATTGACTACATCCTGAATTATCTGCATGGATTCTGTTGAGAGATGTTATTGGAGATTGAAATCCTGGACCTTTACTGTGGGGTCAGTAATGAGGTGTTTGTTCTCTTCAATGTATGTATTCCAAAGTTGCTTCCACCTGACAAGAAATTAATGTAGCAGAAATCTAAACTGTTTATTTTTAATAATCTCAGTGTCGTTTAAAACATTTTCTGATGCAATGCCAAGTCTTTGTGAGTGGAGAGGGTGATGTGACTCACAACTTCAATTTGCGGAAGGCAATAAAGTTGCAGGAAATAGTCATATATAATAGTAATAGTGGGGTGACAGGGTCTCAGTTTGAGTGGACTGAAATGCTACTGCACTGTCCTGCAGATCCATGTGTTTTATGTGGTGGCTGTAGGGTTTATTTTATAGCAGATGATGCAAGGTCTAATGCTGCATTACAGAATACTCTATTTGTGCTCCTCCATAACTCCTAGTATACTTTCAGACCAAATTCACTGCTTTTACCTTTATAGTCACCGTGAACTTCTGAAAGTTAATTTATCACTTTGGGTGTCTGGAATACCTTTTCCAGAAGATAGACACAAAATGCTGGAGTAACTTAGCGGGTCTTGCAGCACCGCAGGAGAGAAGGAATGGGTGACGTTTTCGGTCGAGACTCTTCTTCAGACTTGTCAAGGGAAAGGGAAATGAGAGATATAGACAGTGATGCAGAGAGATATGCCAAAAGTAATGA
Source organism: Okamejei kenojei (assembly GCA_035221665.1). Classification (NCBI taxonomy): domain Eukaryota; kingdom Metazoa; phylum Chordata; class Chondrichthyes; order Rajiformes; family Rajidae; genus Okamejei; species Okamejei kenojei. The sequence continues at coordinate 77,104,057 of CM069133.1, forward strand.
TGATAACGGAAACAGTCCATTGTTAGCTGTTTGCTATATGAGAATGGGAACCTGGTGCGACTTGGGTGGGGGAGGGATGGAGATGACGATGCAGGGGTTACTTGAATTTAGACAAATCAATATTCTTACCACTGAGTTGTAAGCTGCCCAAGCAAAATATGAGATTCTGTTCCTCTAATTTGCAATTATTCTCACTCTGGCAGTGGAGGAGGCCTACGTCAGAAAGGTCAGTGTGGCAATAGTCAGGGGAATTAAAGTGGCAACCGGGAGATCAGGTAGGTCCAGGCAGATTGAGTGAAGGCATTCAGTGAAACGATCCATTTGGTCTCCATTTGGTCTCGCTGATGTACAAGAGTCCAAATTTTGAACAACGGATACAGTAGATGAGGTTGGAGGAGGTGCAAGTGAACCACCGCCTAACCTGAAAGGACTATCGGGATCCCTGGTCAGAGTCGAGGGAGGAGGTATAGGTACAGGTGTTGCATTCCCTGCAGTTGCAGGGGAAGGTACCTGGGGAGGGGGTGGTTTGGGTGGGAAGGGATTAGTTTATGAACTTACTAGTAGGAGATATGGGCATGCTCTTTGAGGTTGTGTTATGCACAAATTAGGCTTCAGATGAGCCGGTGTTTTATTGATATTTTTCTTACTGGTTTATTAATGTTTTATGCAAAATTAAATGGATATTTTGTAAACTTGATACAGATTGAGAGTCCCGAAGAGACAGTACATTGGTTCATAGAGTGGATGAAGTCAGGGATAAGGCAGTAAATAAATTAGAATGACAATAGAACACAAGTGGATTGTGAACAAGTGCTGGTTGAACTCTCAAGAAGAAAAACGGCCATGAAAGAAACCCTAGTAAGAATGTATGGACATTCCTAAGTTGGAAACACCATTGTGCAATATTGTGAGCGTGGAAGATTGTGGCAAATTGGTTACCCATGCCTAAGAAACATTTAGACAATTAGGATAGGATAGGTTTAGACGGATGGGGCAAAGGCAGAAAGGTGGGACAAGTGTAGATGGCGCATGCTGGTTGGAGTGGGCAAGTTGGGTCAGAGGGCCTGTTTCCATGCTGTATGGAAACACTTAAATGCATTTAAGATAAAAATATTTGCACATTGTTTCTGTAAGTCAATACAACCAATGTATTGAAAAATACATTTGATTGCCATAAGTTTTTAGAATTCAGAATTTACAGTTAAGAGTAGTTATCAGTACCTTTAAAAATGCAGATCTAAAAGCTAAAGCTGGGAAAGATAATTGGGTTAAGATTATTATGGATGGATAACCCTCTGTGAATTTCCTACAGGAAGGACAGGAGAGACTGTAAAAATGGCAGGGCATTGAAAGGACTATGATTGCTAAAATGATCTCATTTAATGAGAGAAATAAATGGGTTACGTAAAAAAAAGATATTAGGAAGGATGAGCGTGGAAAGTAGGATTTATTTATACTTCAAGGCATAATTTTAAATGTGCCAGTCAAGGCAAATGAGTAAGTTATAGTTCTCAATAGTTACTTGTGGGGAAACTAATTGTGAATTCATAAAAGTGCAGAGTGAGATGAAGTTGGTTTGAGAATCGGAAGACTTTTAAAAGGGCTCTGTGTGTCCAACATAATTGTTAGAAGGAACAGCAGAATAACAGGCAGGATTGAAGCATTATCTAATACCAGACCCAATGGGCAGACAATTGTGAGATATGAAACCTTTTGTCAGTTGATTATACATCAGGCACTTCAGTGGCTCAGACAGAAGGAACAGAGTAATAGTAATAGCTGAAACAGTGGGAAGCAGCAAACAATTTTTAAAGACGATTGAAGTTGCCTGATTTTTCGTGTCACAAACATTGTTTACTGTTTGACAGAAATTTAAAAGCAGCAACAGCTACACCTCAATATACAGGTTAAAAAACAACATTGTTTAAATGCTAGCAAGCAAATTAACTATGTGAAATGAAATAACTATGTGCAATAATATCTCCAGATATTTGTATCAATACACTATGTACTCAACATCAAATTAGGTAGGTCTGCTTACAGTTTAAAACTTAATTAGTCGATTGAAAGGATGCCTAATAATATGCTTAGACGGAGAAAATGTTACTGAGATTTCGAAGCACAATAACGGTTATTTTTTGGGGCCTTGTTAAAACTCCTTTTGTGATTTTTTTCCTGTTTACACTGCTTCACTGGTTGAATAACTTTAATTAGAGATATTAAACATACTGGTATATAATACTGAGGTTATTGGTAAGGGGTATATTAGTAAGGTACAAGCCCTTGGGACAACATTGCAATACATGTTGGTTTTTATATTGGACAAAGATGAACACATACAATGTTTTTTATTTCAAAGTAATTTGCTAATACAGTAAGTGTTGACTGCTATGCTGATTCACATGAGAATACTTAAATACTAATAATGCTGTGATCTTTTGTAGAAGTTTAATGCAAGCATTTGCCAGTATTGCCATCAAGGCTATACATTTTAATATCAATCAAAGCAGCATGGTAGTATTCTATAACTATTGATTCTATAACTATAGTATTCTATAACTATAACTATTTCATAACTATTGATCACTGGATATATTTTAAAAATGCCCCAATATATTTTTTGGAAACATTTTGTTATAACGCGCCATTTGGGATGGCAAGATAAATGCACTTTAGTTTTAAGGTTCATTGTAGGAAATGGCCTTTTATTCTTTCAACTCGACGGTTGAAATCTAGTCCGAATCAGTGCATGATTATTTAACCATGATTCCTTTGCTCTTTTTCCAACCCCAAAAGCAATAGCATGGATTTAAAATACAGTAAACTAATAATCGGTAGATTTGTTGAAATCACTCTCCACTCTTTTGAATAAGACCACTTATTTTAATTAGTTCCACTAAAAAATACAGAAAAATATCAGATATCACACTGTTGTCCTGAAGTGTGATTTTTAGACATACGATATAAACAACGTCAAACCATTTTGTCAAACGAAATAGATATAAACAACGTCAAACCATTAAATTCTAAGTCATCTTCTTCTGGGCTTGCTAACTGACACTGTTTTATCTCCTGTGCACAAGTCATCAACAAATCCTACTCCTTATATTCACAGACATTAACTGAGACTCTTCTGAGGAAGAACATTTTCCAGATTTTCTAGTGGCTCAGCACTGACATTAAAGAGAGCTACTCGTAAAGACCTTGAAATTCTCAAAGTATGGAATTTCCCTCTCACTTTAATGTTGATTCCACTGAATATCTCCAGCAAAAGTAATATCAAGTAAGACATATTTGGAGTAACTCAGTGGGACGGACAGCATCTCTGGATAGAAGGAACGGGTGACGTTTCAGTTTGAAACCCTAACCTCGGCAGATAATTGTACTCCAGGATTTCTATAGAAATGAAACGGGACACAAAAATCTCCAAATGGACATTTTTTTCAATTTGTAGCAGACAAATCTTAATTATTTTAGAAACAATAACTGCTAATTATTCAGATTGAATTGAAATCAGCACATATCAAATCAGTTCCATAGCCCCTGAAACCTATTAAGCAAATATGATTTAGTTCACTATAAGAAACTCAATTATAGGTCATTCAGCAAGGTTTTAGGTTTCCAAGGATTACAATGCAAATAGCTTCCATAATTTTGAGTGTTTGACAATTCAATGCTTTAGGAATAATTTGCCATTGACTTGAGCAAGGCATTGAGATAAGGTTCTACATGGGAGGCTACACTGGAAGGTTAGGTCATGCAGAATCCAGGGAGAGCTTGGCGACTGGATAGAGAGTGTAGGAAAGAACTGCAAATGCTGGTTTACACTGAAGATATACACAAAACTTTGGAATACATCAGCGGGTCAGACTGCATTCCAGACTGAAGAAGGGTCTCAATGCAAAACATCACTCATTCCTTCTCCCAGAGCTGCTGCTGAGTTACTCCAACATGCTGTGTCTATGGTGTAAACCAAAATTTCCAGTTCCTTCCCAGACAAAATACTTGCTTTATCCTGAAAATTTCTCGAGAATTTGCTTCACGGAAGGAAGCAGAGGGCGGTAGTGGAAGGATGATTTATGGACCAGAGACCTGTGACTAGTGGTGTTCAGGAATCATTGCTGGGTCCTTTGCTGTTTGTGGTTTATATCAATGATTTGGATGAGAATGTACAAGGCATAATTAGCTGGTTTGCAGATGACACAAAAGTGGTTAGCATTTAAGGTAGTCAAGAATTGCAGCATGGTCATGATCAATTGGGCTGAGGAATGGTTAATGGAGTTTAGTACAGATAAATGCGAGGTGTTTTGGAAAGTCAAACCAGGGCTGGACCTTCACAAGGAGTGGCAGAGCTTCCTTGGATCCCATGTGATCTTACTTTCCAAAGCAGCCTAACAGGCAGGGGAGTGTTAAAGATCAGAGGGCTCTAGGACTGCAGGTACATAGTTTCTTGAAAATGGTGTCTCAGTTAGATAGGGTGATCAAGAAGGCTTTTGGCACATTGGTCATTAATCAGAGTACAAAGATTGGGAGGTGATATCCCATAGTTTCAGTGTGGGCCAAAGGGCCTGTTCCTGTTCTGTTCTGTTCCAATGCTGAAAAATATGAACTGATGCATTTTGGGAAGAGGAATAAGGATAAGACATACACAATGTGTCGTAGGACCCTAGAAAGAAGCAAAGAACATAGGAAGTGTTGTATATAAACCAAAGATTCCTGAACTCAGCAAGACTGAAGGATAAGGTGGAGGTTTGGAAATCATCTGTGATTCTTGCCATCATTGGCTGGGGCAGTTAATAAAGAAGCAAGGCATACAATATATACATTATTGATTGGGCCATTGCTGAAGTACTGAGTACAGTTTTATATAAGAAGGTAGTGATTGTGTTGGAGAGGATGCAGAGGAGATTCACAAGGACGTAGGCTTAGGGAGTGTTTCAGCTGTGAGCATGGACTTGATAGACAGTTATTGGTTTCTTTGGAGTTGAGAAGGTGAGGATGACCTCAATGGGGTATACACAATAATGTGGTGTATATGGGATAAATAATGAAAAGCCCTTCTCCTAAGCAGAGCGGTTTATGACCAAAGCGTGGAAATTCTAGCTAACGGGTAAGTGATTTTAGAGGGGACTTGATTTTTGTTGTTGTCTAGACGGTTTATGAAATCTGGAATACACTACCTGAAAGGATGGTGGAGGCAGAGTTCTCTCAGATGATTTAAATATTTAAATACATATACTTAAAGATAAGATTGGCACAGAAGATTATTGGCTAAGTGGTTGGAAATGGGTAAATATAGAAAGATGCTTGATGGCTGTAGTGGACACTGAGACAAAGGGCCTGATTCTGTGCAGCATAACTCTATGACTCTGAAACATTTGTTTGGAAATATTAATCTGTTTTAAAAGTTATCTGTGAATTTCTTGATGATAGTCCATAATTGCCTAATTGTTGAATCTGTAGTGCATACAGATATCACACAGGAAAGGCACAACAAGCGTATCACTGACATATGGCATGAGGTTGCGAGAAAAATAAAACAAAATGGAACAGTGAATTTTCTGTGTGTATGTTTTAAATAAATGCTATCTATGCATTCATATTATTCACAGTTTGAATGAATGAAAATACAAGTGCACAGCATAAATTTGCCATGTTTCCACAGCAGGTCAAAATCTTTCACATTTATGTGAAGAATTAAACCAGTATGAGAACAATAAAAAGCAGGGAGGGAACAAACAATTTTGAAGATGACAACAAATCTTCTCATTCAATCCAGGCCTTGTGCTTTAACCCATAACAAAACTTGCCAGGCCAGCATTCCTGAACTGCAATTGATAAATATCCAGGAGGAGACGATTTCTAGTCCTTGCTGTTCTTGTCTATTTAATTGTTCAGCAGAATTTTTTCTTCTCCACCTGTGTTCCCATTACCAAAATAAAAATATTTTTTCATATTATAATATAATTATAGATCTAAATGTCATGCAGCATCGATCTGAAAAATAAGGATGCAACTATCTTGAGAGACCTATCCAGATGATGGGTTTGTATTTTTAATTGAGTAGAGAACAAATCTTTGTAGCATTTGCAAATTATGCCATCAATAAAGCACATTTTTTTTCTGTGCCAGTGCATTTGCTCTTGAAAAACACGTTTTTTCCAACTGGTACTTGCCATATGCTTTGGAAATGAAAACAGGAGCAACAACAAGCAATCATTGCCAAATTGGCTTTGAAACAAAAAGTGTTTTAGTCAGATGAAACAACTTCACTTTATGTAAAAAAGAGTCTGCTTCATCAATGTATTAGATTAAAAAAAAAACAACTGCAAGTATGATTGCTGTTGAAATTATCTGAATGATCTTTTGTTTGGAATCCAGCCAATGCAAAATACCCATGTGCATGTAATTATTGGGGCATTATTGCACTTTACATTTTACAGATCAGAAACAAGTGATGTACACATGAACATCCACAGCTGAAGTGGAATGAGTTCAAGACACTTGGAATGCATGCCTAGAAACTGGATTTCAGTTTCCCTTACTTACTGTGCAATATATATTTTATGCATGACAATAATGCCAAACCAGAGGTTACTAAAAAAAAAGAATAATTTTAAGAAACCAAGGCCATTGTTCTCTCCCATTTTGAAGTCGTAGAATGTAACCTGCACATTCACTGACAACAACTTTTGTTGAACTTATGAATTGAAGGCAGAGAAATAGGTTGATTAAACTATTCTCTCCATTGCAGCTGTGCAGAATGATTGAGGGGGGGGGGGGGAGATTGGGTTAATGAAGAGGGAAAGTGAAGTGGAAGTAATAACTGATTTGTTTATGGATACCTGCCTCCTTTCCTGCAATGTTGCGAGACAGCATGGTCAGATACAGTGTTATGAAGGTGGGGACATGGGGGGCGATGGGTTCTATGTCCCACAAGCCACAGAATCTAAGCACTGGGGGACAGTGTGCAGAAGTTCTGCAGTCCGAATTGCTGTTAAGTGAACTGTGTTAGCAAAGAGAAATTAGAGTTCTTGTCAGCATTGACTCTGAAACAATGTCCCAGCAGTGACCTTTTAATTCACAAATGGTTTTCCAACTTGTTGATTGGATTTAATCTCTTTCAGAATGAAAGTATGAGCACTGATCATGTTAATTATTTTAAATCCACCAGTGGTACAAGGGAAATGATGCTAATGGTAGTGCCATGCCATGGTAATGATGCAGGCATGGTAATGATGCAGGTCCATTTTCCCAGTAGACAGCACTTCCATAGGAATTGTGTTCAAGACCTTCGTAAACTATACACATTGACTGTCATGTGTGGTGTACACTTTATAAAAACGCAGAACAAATTAGTCCAATTTATAGGCAAATATGTATCAATTTGTTTGCCAACAGTTTTCTATGCAAGCAAAATAATCAGGTCAAATTCATTTATATTAATGTACCTCGGCCATTAATACAGTTCTGATGAGATGATTGGCTAATTATGTAATTATCTTGATTAATGCTTTATTTCGATGAGCACAGCTGTAGCTCAGAAGGAAGATCACATTTCTCCAAAATACTGCTTGTCGACATTCAAAAGATAAATCTTTATTATATTGGCATATTTTACCAGACTTGATCTTTTTTATATAATGTCAGAAGAATGTTTAATGGCTGCAATAAACAGGGTCATAAGATGACATTTTACAAATACATTTCTGAAAAATATGAAAACAGTTTGGAACTTAAAACTGTGCAGTATAATTTCACTGTCTCAGTGAATAATTTGTTTCTTAATTGTCTCAAAAATCCTTTAAATTATTTCTGAGAAAAGCTGAATACAAAAGTTAAATGGTCCACTTTACAGTAATTGACAATGTCAGGCAGGAAGCAACTCCATTATAATGTGCCGCTCAGGTACTAAGTGTTTGAGACAATAGCATTTTTATCTTCCCTTCTCAGACAATCCGTTGGGATCTTAAATGCTCCTTTGTTTCGTCATATATCAGAGAGTCCCAGGAATGAGTGAAGATGTTGCATTCCTTCCAGGAGTCCTTGAGCACAAACTTGAATATTTACCCCATCTATCTGGTATTTTATTCCTCTGATGAATGTGGCCAGTTTTGGGAGTCTGGTGCCAGTTATCTGAATAACATGATCTGTCCAGCATATTTACTGAAGATAGCACATAGTTTGTTGGAGGTAGCGGAACTCAACCTGTTCCAACAAGAGGAACTAGGAACACAAGTTTCAATTAAAGAAATAGAAGAGACAATAAATTCACTGAAGAATGATAAAACACCGGGACCAGATGGGTTCAGTAATGAATTTTATAAAAGATTTTACAAGATAATCTCACCATGTTTACACAAGCTTTATACATATACATTTAAAGAACAGACACTACCAGAAACACTAGCAGATTCAACTATTACATTCATACCCAAAAAAGATAAAGACCTAGAAGATCCTGATTCATACAGAGCTATTGCATTATTAAATACAAATCAGAAAATACTAGCGAAAACTCTGGCAAGAAGATTACACAAATATGTTAGTAAATTAATAAATGCGGATCAAACGGGTTTATACCCAAGAGACATTCATTTAATAATCTGAGATATCTTTTTAATATAATGTATTCACAGAAATTTGAAGAAGAAGACTTATCAATTATTTAATTGGATGCAGAAAAAGCATTTCACCAAGTAGCTTGGGAATACCTCTTCAAAGTTGCAAAAATTTCAAATAGGAGAGAATTTTATTTCATGGATAAAATTACTATACGACAGGCCAAATGCTAGCATATTGACCGACCACATACTTTCTCCAAAATGTCACTTATACAGGGGCAATAGAGAGGGTTGTACACTATCACCCCTGCTCTTGCAATCGGTCCCTTAGCGGAAAGTATAATAAGGCATCCGAATATTCATGGATATAATACTAAACATTCCAATAATAAAATATCATTATATGCAGATGACGTATTACTATATATTACAAAATCGCAAGTTAGTATACCAAATACATTAAATCTAATAGAGGAATTTGGTTCTTTCTCAGGATATAGAATAAACTGGAACAAAAGTGAAATCATGGCGATAAAACCCCAAGAGTCGACACACCTTTTAAATTTCCCTTTTAGAATTGCTACAGAAAAAAATTAAATACTTGGGTATCCAAGTAACCAGAAAATATAATTCTTTATTCAATGTAAACTTCGTGCCTTTAGTTACTAACTTAAATGCTTTGATTCAATTCTGGAAAACACTTCCGATGTCTCTAATAGGCAGAAAAAATGCCATAAAAATGATTTATCTCCCACAAATTCTCTACTTATTTCAAGCAATATATCTACCTGATTTTTTTTTAAAACTTCATTCCAACATCACAAATTTTACTTGGGGTTATAAATCACACAAAATTTATAGACGACATTTATGTAAACCCAAAGAATTTGGTGGATTGGCACTCCCCAATTTCTTGTACTATTACTGGGCAGTGAATGTTAAAAAAATAATTTACTGGTTGGACAATTCAGCCCAACAGGTAGAGTGGTTAATAATAGAGAGAGCGGATTGTTCACCTTTTAACATAGGTGCGATCCTTCTCTCCCCAATAAAGTTGAAGAATACAATATACAAGAAAAATCCAATTATTCATAGCACCTTACGAATTTGGAGCCAAGTAAAACTTACTCATGAATTAAGAAATGTATCTCTTCTTTCTCCAATAGCTAATAATCCATCGTTCAAACCATCTATTACAGATAAAACGTTTACTCATAGAAACATAGAAACATAGAAATTAGGTGCAGGAGTAGGCCATTCAGCCCTTCGAGCCTGCACCGCCATTCAATATGATCATGGCTGATCATCCAACTCAGTATCCCGTACCTGCCTTCTCTCCATACCCTCTGATCCCCTTAGCCACAAGGGCCACATCCAACTCACTCTTAAATATAGCCAATGAACTGGCCTCAACTACCCTCTGTGGCAGAGAGTTCCAGAGACTCACCACTCTCTGTGTGAAAAAAGTCTTTCTCATCTCGGTCTTAAAGGATTTCCCCCTTATCCTTAAGCTGTGACCCTTGACCTGGACTTCCCCAACATCGGGAACAATCTTCCTGCATCTAGCCTGTCCAACCCCTTAAGAATTTTGTAAGTTTCTATAAGATCCCCTCTTAATCTCCTAAATTCCAGAGAGTATAAACCGAGTCTATCCAGTCTTTCTTCATAAGACAGTCCTGACATCCCAGGAATCAGTCTGGTGAACCTTCTCTGCACTCCCTCTATGGCAATAATGTCCTTCCTCAGATTTGGAGACCAAAACTGCACGCAATACTCCAGGTGTGGTCTCACCAAGACCCTGTACAACTGAAGTAGAACCTCCCTGCTCCTGTACTCAAATCCTTTTGCTATGAAAGCTAACATACCATTTGCTTTTTTCACTGCCTGCTGCACCTGCATGCCTACTTTCAATGACTGGTGTACCATGACACCCAGGTCTCGCTGCATCTCCCCTTTTCCTAATCGGCCACCATTTAAATAATAGTCTGCTTTCCTGTTTTTGCCACCAAAGTGGATAACCTCACATTTATCCACATTATACTGCATCTGCCAAACATTTGCCCACTCACCCAGCCTATCCAAGTCACCTTGCAGTCTCCTAGCATCCTCCTCACAGCGAACACTGCCCCCCAGCTTAGTGTCATCCGCAAACTTGGAGATATTGCCTTCAATTCCCTCATCCAGATCATTAATATATATTGTAAATAGCTGGGGTCCCAGCACTGAGCCCTGCGGTACCCCACTAGTTACTGCCTGCCATTGTGAAAAGGACCCGTTTACTCCTACTCTTTGCTTCCTGTTTGCCAGCCAGTTCTCTATCCACATCAATACTGAACCCCTAATACCGTATGCTTTAAGTTTGTATACTAATCTCTTATGTGGGACCTTGTCGAAAGCCTTCTGGAAGTCCAGATATACCACATCCACTGGTTCTCCCTTATCCACGCTACTAGTTACATCCTCGAAAAATTCCACAAGATTCGTCAGACATGATTTACCTTTCGTAAATCCATGCTGACTCTGTCCAATGATTTCACCACTTTCCAAATGTGCTGCTATCCCATCTTTAATAACTGACTCTAGCAGTTTCCCCACTACCGATGTTAGACTAACTGGTCTGTAATTCCCGTTTTCTCTCTCCCTCCCTTCTTAAAAAGAGGGGTTACATTTGCTACCCGCCAATCCTCAGGAACTACTCCAGAATCTAAAGAGTTTTGAAAGATTATCACTAATGCATCCACTATTTCCTGAGCTACTTCCTTAAGTACTCTGGGATGCAGCCTATCTGGCCCTGGGGATTTATCGGCCTTTAATCTATTCAATTTACCCAACACCACTTCCCGACTGACCTGGATTTCACTCAATTCCTCCTTTGACCCACAGTCCCCTGCTATTTCAGGCAGATTATTTATGTCTTCCTTAGTGAAGACGGAACCAAAGTAGTTATTCAATTGGTCCGCCATATCCTTGTTCCCCATGATCAACTCACCTGTTTCTGACTGCAAGGGACCTACATTTGTTTTAACTAACCTCTTTCTCTTCACATATCTATAAAAACCTTTGCAGTCAGTTTTTATGTTCCCTGCCAGTTTTCTTTCATAATCTATTTTTCCTTTCCTAATTAAGCCCTTTGTCCTCCTCTGCTGGTCTCTGAAAGACTAGGAATCAAAAAGATTGGAGATTTGTACGAAATGGGAAACCTTTTATCATTTCAGAAATTACAATCCAAATACAATCTGAGAGGTAATTAATATTTTAGATATCTTCAAATTCAAGATTATTTGAAAAAAAATATACACACGAATAACAAACTCTGATGCCAGAAATATAAGATGAAGGTATGAATAGAAACGCAGTCAAATAATTTAATATCATACTTGTATAATATCATTCTAAATATAGAAATTCCATCCTCAGATGCAATTAGAAGAGAGTAGGAACATGAATTAAGTTTAAAAATTCCGAAAGACAGATGTGATAAATATCTTCTATATGTACATAACTGTTCGATTAATGTAAGACATATTCTAATCCAATTTAAAATATTACATAGACAATATTACTCGAAAACTAAACTGAACACATTTTTTCCAAATGTATCTCCCATCTGTGACTAATGTTTATCTCATGAAGCAACTATAACATACTCTTTCTCCTCCTGCATAAAACTCCATATATTTTGGAAAGAAATCTTTGAAATCTTCACAAAATTATTTAAAACAAAACAAGACCCCCATACAGAATTGATTATTTTTGAAACAACAGGTGCCTGCTCTGAGTTATCAATATTTCAAAGACGTTTCCTTAACTACGGCTGATAATGGCAAAAAAACCTATACTTAAATTTTGGAAAAATGCATCCACCCCAACGCTTAAAATGTGGATCACAAGCATGTCTGAGATGCTACGTCTTGAAGATATGAGACTCATCTTAGCAGGAAAATCAGAAAAAAATTTAAAGACATGGTCTCCTTTTATTGATTCATTACAAGTATAGTATGGTGCAACACAACTTTGAAAATAAACCGATTCACGAACCGGGTGATGGGTGTGGTGAGATATGAAGCAGGTATATCCACACATAAGGGTCCCTTTTTTTCTTTATTTTTATTTTCTCTTTTCTTTCTTTTTTCATTATTTTATGGGTTTTTGTCTTTTTCTTTCTATAGGCTATCACTTGTTCACCCCTGGACTGCACATCTGGTAGTCTAAGGGCTTATACATCACTACTTCCTTCACTCTTTCTTTTTCACGTTCTACCTCTTTCTTGTTGAATTCAAAATAGAAGTTGTACACAAAATGTATTTTGTCATATGCCACGGTTTACATTACAGTACATTGCTTCTAATTAAAATATTAAAAAAACTAAAAGTAAAAAATAAAAACATTCAGAGAACTGAGTATTGAGGTTGGGAGGTCTCGCTGAAGTTATATGATAAATATTGGCCGCATTTACGAACCAAGTAGCACAAGCTGGTGAAAGGGGCACCATTGCAGAATGACATTGGGTGAATGTTGGGTTAGAATTTGATGAAGAGATGAGGCAGTGACTGGCATTAATGAAAATGTATTGGTTTTCAGGAATTTGGAAATAAATTCAATAAAATTCAAAGGTTTTGTGAAATAATTTGATCCAGAGGCCAGCATGCCAAATAACATATGGAGTTGAAGAGGATAATGAGAGAGGAGCTGAGGAAGAGAATGGTTGGTTATGATGAGTATTGAGTATGGCTGACCATGAGTAAACTATCAGGAAAAGGAGAGAAATAAAATAAAAGTTACACTTCAAATATCTTGCAATCAATAAGAATGAGTAGCATAATGAGCTTGAATTGGGTGTAATCTGAAATTAAAATATTATAGTAGTTCACATAGGACCAAGAAGGTTTCTTTCTGCTGTCAGAAATAAGGGAAATTATGACAGTTTTAGGTTTATTACGCCCCTTTAGTTAATTTTTCATTTAAATAAACCTTGGTTGATTGGTATCTTAACTCTGTTACCTATAACGGTGATAACCTCTATTGAGATTTGCAAAGAGATATTTCCAGGGGTTTCCAGATTTCTAATGATCATTCAGGAAGAATTGTTTCCTGATAACACTCCTGAGTAGTCTAGCCCAACTTTCAGGTTGCACCAGGTTATTTAAATGTTCCCTCTCTTCTATTTTTAATGGAATACAGCCTGGTTTATGCAAAAGGCCCTCCATGATTTTAGCCTTGGCATCATTCTGCTAAATCGGCAATGCCCTACTTGAAAATCCAGTAGAATTTGTTTTTTAAACAACATGACAGAGAACTAGTTGCAGCACTTTTAACGAAGCTTTTTGGTTTGTTTCAATTATAGCAACATAAGGCATTTCAGTCCATTGCAAAAAAAAAAAAACATAATGAGAAGAGAAACCAGTGGAAACACTAGTGTTTTTATTCCAAAAAAGATAATTGGAATAATCCATTCAAACAATTGAAATATTCCTCAACAAATGCAAAGGTTCTATTCTCGTCTGTAATCTGATCCTTGCTTTCATTGTTTCTTTGATTGACCATTGTATTTCAATGTATTTTTCATAATGCTGTATTTACAATTATCTAGCTAATCTAGAATTCAATTTCCTCTGATACATAAAATCCTTACCCCTGTCCTTTTGCTGCATCATTGATATAGTTTACAGTTTTAGGTGCGATGCCAGCATTCTCGTCCGCCTCACCAATTACCTACAAATATACACCAGATGTAACCCTATATTTCTGGCTACGTGCTCATCCCTCTGACTTACGAACAACATTCATGCCTTCTATCCTCCATCCCATTAATGGAATAGAAGTACTTATTTTCTGGCCAAAAATATTGACAGATGTGAAGGAGAAAATCAGATTGTATTTGATTGAATTTTAGAATTTGGTACTTTGATTGAATTTTAGCATCTCATTGAAACATATAAGATTGTTAAGGGTTTGGACACGCTAGAGGCAGGAAACATGTTCCCGATGTAGGGGGAGTCCAGAACCAGGGGCCACAGTTTAAGATAAAGGAGTAAGCCATTTAGAACGGAGACGAGGAAACACTTTTTCTCACAGAGTGGTGAGTCTGTGGAATTCTCTGCCTCAGAAGGCGGTGGAGGCGGTTTCTCTGGATTCTTTCAAGAGAGAGCTAGATAGGGTTCTTAAAAATAGCAGAGTCAAGGGATATGGGGAGAAGGCAGGAACGTGGTACTTATTGGGGATGATCAACCATGATCACATTGAATGGCGGTGCTGGCTCGAAGGGCCGAATTGCCTACTCCTGCACCTATTGTCTATTGTCTATTGACATTAATAATTTATTAGACTAAGTGGGACCCATTGGGTCCCATGTTCACACGGGAGGGCTGGTCCCCTAAGGCAATATTCCACCTCTCCACCAATTCCAATATTGCTGGCCAGTGGTGGAGGGGGCGCTTTCTGGAGTGCGAGTATGGGTGTTGTTACCCAAAGAGGCTAGTTTCCAGAGCGCTAGTATGGACATTGTGGACCAAAGGGATTCTTGGGCTGGCAGCTCTGTTTACTCAGGCCTGGTGGACTGGCAGCTCAGTCACTCAGGCCTGGTAGGCTGGCAGCTCAGTCACTCAGGCCTGGTAGGCTGACAGCTCAGTCACTCAGGCCTGGTGGGATGGCAGCTCAGAAACTGCCAGAAATTCTGCCCAAAACAGGTGAGTGACTCTGTGAGAGAGAAGGGGGAGAGGGTGGAGAATCAATTTTAGACATTTTTCATCCTTTTTGCAGATCACAGCAATGAGGGAGGAAAGTCTATCCTGGCCTGAATCTCACAGGGAGCCAATGAAGTGAGGGATAAAAATACTGGGGTGAGGTTTAATACTTACTGATGGGCTGAAGGGACTTCTCTTGGGCTAATACAGGCCTGATGGGCCAAAGGGGCTCTTAAAAAAAAAAAATCAGTGAAATCTCAGTGAAAGGCAGTTTTTCTGGACTTCTCCTGGCCTGGCACAGGCCTTTTGGGCCAAATTGCTCCTCCTGGGCTAATAGGGGCATTTTGGGCAAAAAGGGACTGGTTTCTCAGCTGTTAGGGACCTTCTGGGCCAAAATTTGTGGTTTCAGGCAGGCCAAACAACTCATTTCATTTCATTTCCATTCCAAATTCAAGCACAGGGCAGGCCAAGCTAAACAGCCCATTGCATTTTCATTTCATTTCCATTGCCATTGCGGTTTCAAGCACTAGGCAGGCCAAGCCAAATAGCTCATTGCATTTTCATTTCATTTCCATTGCCATTGCAGTTTCAAGCACAGGGCAGGCCAAGCCAAACAGCTAATTGCAGTTTCATTTCATTTCCATTGCCATTGCAGTTTCAAGCACAGGGCAGGCCAAACAACTCATTTCGTTTTCATTAAGGGCTAACAGATCATTTATTGCAAGTACATTGCAGACTCACAGTTCAGTTGATTCACAGCTTAGAGTGAGTCGTGGCCTTTCCCTCGCAATCTTGTGGAGTGACTGGGTCATGTCCAGGCATCTGGGGTTTATAGTCCTTCCCCCCAGAAGGGACGTTACCTTCATCAAGGTGAGTGACAGGCGAGAGTTTCTCAAGGTTTTAAAAATCCTCGGGGCCTGCTCAGCGGAGGAATACAGTGAGTAAGATGGCCAAAAATCATAGCGAAATATGGTAGCATTTTTTTCAAAAATTAATATACAGCGCAGACATGAAGTGGTCAAGATGAGACTTTTAATTATATAGATTTTTTGTTATAATCATTCTCACATTGTTAACACTTCAGTATGGTTAATGATTGTTATCCAGTTATTTCTATTAACAACTGTGCACACAACATTGTTAACTGGTTTAAATTGATTGTTAAATTATATTTGTTTGTGATACTTAAAACAGGTTGCATTTATGGGAATTCCAATATATAAATGCAAAATATGTGAATCCTTAAGCAGTAACATTTTGTCATGAAGTGGTCAACTGTTATATAGAAGGTGGACACAAAATGCTGGAGTAACTCAGAGGGATAGGTGGCATCTCTGGAGAAAAGGAATGGAATCAAGACCATTGGAATCTTCAGACTGGTTACATTGTTACATTGAGATGGTCCGGCCAGAAGTGCAAGGGGTTAAAAGATTTTGCAATGAACAGAAATAATATTTTAACTGGATGTGTATTTTGAGACCATCAGCTCTTTGTTCTATAGCTTGCCTGTTTAGAGAGCTATGTTGCTATTTCAGTACCTCTGAGATAAATAGCAAAAGCCAAAGTTTTTGACAGGGCTCGTTGTTTGAAACAATATCAGGGGAATAGCCCGTTGCATTTTAAGGGTTTAGATCAGCAGCAGAGTTCCATTTGGAAAATGAAGTGTGGGCTAGAAACTCTGCTAATGTTTCAGTGAGTATACTTATTGTTCTGGAATAAAGTACTGTTTATGATCCAATACAAGAGAACTATTGAATTATTATGAAAGGTCATCCAATAAAATGCAGGGTTGATTCAGTAAATCTGATAATCTTTGAAGATTGCAGTAAAGAGCTGATTGGATTAAGTCCCCCCTGCTGGTTCCAGTAAAATATCAGGGGGGGGGGGGGGAGAATATCTTGGGCAGGCTTTAATGTCCATGGACTGAGAAATTGATTTGAGTTTGCAATTATCTTCCCCAGCAAAAACAAAATGTACTCTGATGTTGCTGCTCCTGCAAAAAATGATAGCTTCCACTCAACCCCTATCACTCTGACAATCACTGACTAAAAATAGAAACAAATATTTTGTTGAGCCTTTGCAGGATCAGTTGCACCCCTAATATGAATAGGTTGTTTGTCAAAATTCTCAGCAATTGTAAATAAAAGAAAGAGAAAATGTTAGCAATGGTATTAGACAAGGGGGAATTTTGTCCCCAGTCCTTTTTAATCTTTATATTGATGATCTGCCCAAGCAATTGAAAGCCTGTAATATTGGGTGCATGATTGGTAATATTTTAGTGAACCATATTTTGTATGCAGATGATCTTGTGGTCATTAGTCCATCTAGCGCTGGTCTTCAGCAGCTCCTTACTATATGTGAATGGTGTGGAACATGATATCAAATATAATGCTGGTAAGAGTGCTGTTATGATCTGCAGAACCAAAAAGGATAAATGTCTAAAATGTCCTGATTTTAAATTGTCTGAAAATAATCTTAGTGTCTGTAATAAGGTAAAATTTCTTAGACATTTTATTGCAGAGCAAATGACAGATGCTGAGGATATTTATAGGCAACGCAGCTTTACGTACGCACAAGCAAACACTCTTTTACACAAATGTAGTGCGTGTACAGATGGAGTGAAGTTGTCTTTGTTCAGAGCATATTGCAGACCACTGCACACCTGTGGTCAAATTACAGAAACCAAGCTTACAGAGGCTTAAAGTAGCTTATAATGATGCCATGAGAATATTACATAAGAGACTTCGATGGTGTAGTGTATGTGAAATGTTTGTGGCTGCAGGAGTCAGTACTTTACAAACTGTCTTAAGAAATCTTATGTATAAATTTATTTGCCGGATTAATGACTTTGAAAATGAAATCATCTTGGCCTTATCAAACATAAGGTTTAGCACTACACACTAGCTGTGGAGACATTGGTATAGTTGTCTCTGTCTATAGGACACTGATGTTTTTTATTCTTGATCTTAAACCATGTATTGTGCTTTTGTATTTAATTTATTGTGCTTTTGTAAGTAATTTACTGTGCTTTTGTGTAATTTATTGGGCTTTTGTATGCAATTCATTCTATGTAATGCCTTGTCTTTATCTGGAGCTTGAGTCTGCAATTAAAAAGTAAGTAAGTAGCTAACAATATCTATCTATACAGAAGTGTGTGCTGAATGTAGTTAAAGTTCACTAAAACATAGTCAAGAAACCTGAGCGTATGATAACCATTGTATCATAATGGTTATATCCTTGAGTAATAAGAATAGATAAATTGGATCTAACTTTATATGCTTGTTTTTTCTGCCTTTTGAAGTTCTCAAAAATCTACCTATCTCCAATTTAAAAGTACCAACTGATCATATGTAGAAATGAATTCAAAATTTTGCATATAATGTTCCAAATTTTGACACCATTTTCACGTCGACGTAGTTCCCATGTATTTTCAAAAAAAATCAGGCTGTGATGTTTTTAAGCTGTGTAACCTAATCTTAAACTTCCATCTAAAGAAAGTAGTCTTTTGCCCCTGTCCCACTTAGGAAACCTGAACGGAAACCTCGGGTGACCTTGCGCCCCACCCAAGGTTTCCATGAGTCAGCAGAGGTTTTGGTCACTCGCCTGGAAAGCCTCGACCAAAGTGTGAGCTGCATCGACCAACCAAAGATCTTACAGGATCTTTGCTACCGACTGCACGCGCATACACACACACACACACACACACACACACACACACACACACACACACACACACACACACACATCGCCAGGGACAGTGGAGGAGCGCTGTCTGCACGATGAAGAGGAAGGTAAACAGTTGCCACAGAGTACGGTAAGTCCTTTAGAGAGCGCGGGAGGGGGAGAGAGAAGGGGAGAGAGATGGAGGTGAAGGGGGGAGAGGGGAGAAGAGGGCGGGGGGAGAAGGAATAGAGAGTTTCAAGAAGTTTAATCAAGTTTAGCGGGCATTTTACCTTCCAGCGGATCTTCTAGGTCCTGATAACTCCAATGAGCCAATCAAAATGGCCGGTCAGCGAAGGAGATTGCCTTCGACTGCCTGCAAGTAAATAGCAACCCCACTCCACTGGCTTCAACCAAACGGCAACCTATTTTTAGTCAAGGCCACTTTTGATTTTGTTGAACTAATCAAAGGAATATAGAAGAAGCCTCAACCAGGTGGAAACCACTTTTGACCATTAAGGAGAGTGACCAAAACCTCCGGGAACCTCATGGAAACCTTGGGTGGGGCGCAAGGTCACCAGAGGTTTCTGTTCAGGTTTCCTAAGTGGGACAGGGGCATTAGTCTACCATGTCAGTTCCACAATTATGGTTCTCGACCCGATACATCACCCATTCCTTATCTCCAGAGATGCTGCCTGCCCCGCTGTGTTACTCCAGCTTTTCTATGTCTTGTCTATCCACCATTATATAATATGTTAATCAAATTGTCCTACATCTTCTAATTGAAAACAAACATAGTTTCTACAATCTCTCCTGTAATTCAATGCATCAGTCTAAATCTCCGATCATTGTCTTCATGTCCAATGTATGTTCCCTAAGATTTGATACGCAGAAGGGATCAGTATTCAGAATTGATGGATGTTATATTCTGGACGGCAGAATGAAGAACTAGATTTACACACTGGTTGCCTGGATCACGAGAGAGAGAGAGATTTATTACCCAGCATTCCCTGCTTATATTGAACACCAACTCATTAACATACACATGAATATTTATGAATACAATACACTGCTCTCCTTTAAGTGCTCAGTTACAATTTTGTTGCTGTGATACTTGATTTAAACCAGTATTTATTTTACATAAGTACACATTTTTGTTTCACTTGTGCAGTGAGTTATTTTACTTACAAACCTTGCTGTCTACTGGTTTACGGATCCTGCCTGATCGTCCAATAGTAACAGGTGTAACAGATTTAGGTGTTGACTCAACTGTAGGCTTGTTCGGCTCTGTTTTAGTACCCTGACTTTCACCAGAGGAATCTGTTTCTTTGTCTGTACTAACTGAAATTTGTGTTTCAATCTCAGTGTTCTCTTCCAACTCACTTTCAGATAAAAACTCAGGGATTAGGACTTCATGCTTGGTTTTTGGTTCATCTTTGGCTAAAATCATTTGATCAACGTGAACACTTTTGATCCTATCTCCAACTTCAACTAAGTATCATTTTGTTCCACACACTTCCACTATTTCCCTAACATCTCATTTGTCTCGACTGGACTTGTTGGGAGGACTGAGAACAAACTTGCTCATCTTGCTTGAAGTTCCACTCCTTTTATGTGGGAATCAAAATGGCATTTTTGACTTAACTGTTTTTGCTCAACTCTCAAGGCCAGATTGGGTTGAACTAGACTTCAGCGTATTCTTAGCTTTCTCTTCATCAACAGTTCTGCAGGTGAGTAACCCAATGTTGTGTGTTGTGTGGTGCTGTACTTCAGCAATAAACTAGCCAAACAATATTTCATGCTGAGCTTTGAACTATCCTGCAAAACCTGTTTCTTGAGAGCATCTTTGACAACTCTAACAGACCTTTCCGCCACTCCGTTGGCTGCTGGATGGTATGGGGAACAAGTGTGTGTTTTACACTATTCTGCTGCATGAACTCTTTGAACTGCTCTGAACGAAACTGAACGTTATCAGAAACAAGTTCTTCCCGTAAACCATGACATGCAAAAAATGATCTCAACTCATCTATGATACACTTAGTAGTAGTGCTTGACCTCATATGCTTAACCTCAATCCATTTGGAATGACTATCTATTAGTACGAAAAAGTGATCATTACCCTTTTCACAAAAATCTACATGACCTCTCTGAAAAGGTCTACTTGGCCATGACCAGGGTTGTAATGGTGTTTTTGGTGGTTTACTCCGGAAATTTTGGCAGATGCTACATTTGCTCACCAGTTACACAATGTCACTGTCAATACCAGGCCAATACACAAAACTTCTGGCAATTGACTTCATGCTTACTATGCCAGGATGTTCTGCATGAAGTTCATTCATAATTTTTTTTCTCAAAGATTCTGGTCCAACCACTCGGTAACCTTACTTAATGCATCCCTGCTCACGTAACAATTCATGGCATTGATTATGGAACTGAGTTCAATTCACTATCGATTTCAGTCCAACCGTTCAATGTCTGTTCATAGACCCTCTTCAGCACAGTGTCTTTCTTTGTTTCTGCTGCAATTTCTGTTGCAGTCATTGGAAAGACTTCATCTACAACTTGCAGTGTGTAGATTGAGTTCTCATTTCCCACATCAGGGTTCTCAAATGGGACAACGCATCTGCAACTGCGTTGCCCTTGGAGCTTCTGTACTCAACCTTGCAGTCATACTGGGACAGCAGAATTGCCCAGCACTGCATCCTTGATGCTGCCGTGGAAGGTATAGCTGACTTGGGACCAAGTAGCACCAGTTGTGGCTTGTGATCAGTCACTAGGGTGAATGGTCTGCCGAGAAGAAACTGATGGAATTTCTTGATTCCGAACACGATGCTGAGTGCTTCCTTTTCTATCTGTGCATAATTGTGCTCACTCTGTGATAGGGTGTGGGATGCAAAAGCAATAGGCTTTTGCTGCCCGTCATTCATTACATGGGAGATCACTGCACCTACACCATAACTTGAAGCATCACAAGCAAGTTTCATCTCGCGTGTCATCTTGCTTTAACTTTCGCCTTCACAGGGCGAAGTCTGTTAGTATCTACTTTGAGTCCAAGGTAGACAACTTCTGACTGCGCAAGTGCACATTTACTTTGTTGCAGTTTAACATTGTGGCAGTTCAGTCATGTGAGAACTTGCTTGAGGAATTCCAGATGTTCTACCATGCCCTCTGTGAATATCAGTAGGTCATCCTGGTTGCACACACAGTGCGGAATGCCTTGTAACATTTTGTCCATGACAGACCGGAAGATTTTCAGGGAGGATTTCACACCATTGAGTTGGGCATAAGTGTGAGACAAATCCAGTTTAGTGAAGACACTTGCTGTGCTAAGTTCTGCGTACAGATCTTGTGAGGTTGGTAATGGATATTGTTCATCGTCAACGGCTTGGTTGATTGTGACTTTGTAGTCACCGCATAGTCAAACAGTTTTGTCAGCCTTGGGTACGGCCACAATTGGTGTTGCCCAGTTACTCTGGTCTGTCTTCATATGGTGCAGGTCTTGATCGACAATACACAGGTTTCACATTTTGCTTAAGTCAAATGTGTGCAGAGTACCCTGTTATTCCCGTGTAACTGTCGGCAAAAATTTCTGCATGTTTGCTTATGACGTTTTCAAGACGTGATTTGGACAAATAGACGCTGAAAATGATCTTCCAGTCTAACGCTATTCTTCTCAGCCAATCCTTTCGAAGGAGGGTTGGTTTATTTCTGTAGCTGGCCACTATGATGGGCAGTGTTACTGACTGACCATTATGCTGAACTTTACAGTTCATTTGTCTCCAAAACTTAGCCCGAGTAGGTTCTTAGCTTGACCTTACTTTGAAACAATCGTGTCTGTAGGAACTTTGTTTCATACAAGTTTTTGCTCATGACTGAACAATCTGCTGCCGTATCAATACACATATCGATTAACTGTTCATTAATCAATGGTTTAGTTCAAAAGTCCTTGCCCTGGCTGGTTGTATGGCTTATCGATGGTGTGCAACCCAAGTTTGTTTCCATCTGGGTTCATCTCCGAGTTGTGAACTCCCTTATGGTGTAGTCACTTGTTTTCCACAGATTGTTGGTTTCCTGCTTTAAACTTGGCCCAACATGCTGAGGCAATATGGCCTTTCTTCTGGCAGTTATAGCACTTGGTCATTTTGAACTGACAAAGTTGGGATGAGTGATTACCATTGCAACAATAACAACTGGCTGAACTCGGCTCCCTGCCATACTTTGGTTTTGGTTTAGCACCTCTTGGTTTGGCTATAGGTACTGCCTTGTGACTGTAAACTGCCACTGCAGTATGTGATGGATGAAACTCGCAAGCATTCTTTAATGCCATCTCCATTGTGGTAGCAATCTTGCATGCTTTCTTGAATGTAAGATCTGGAGTTTCATGAGTTTGGACTGAATTTGTTCATCCATGAGACCACAAACAAATCTGTCGCAAAGTGCACGTCCGAGTAAGGTTCCAAAGTTATAGTGCAAAGTTAAGTTTTTCAAGGCAACAATGTACTCATTGATTGTCTCATTCTGCTTCTGGTTTCTAGTGCCGAATATATAGCTTTCTGCAATTTACAGAGGCTTTGGGTTGAAGTGATCCTCCTTCTTCATAATGTCATTGAATGGCATGTCTTTTGCCTTTATTCGCGCAAGATAATTCATGAGTGTGCGGTACACATCAGGACTGATCTCCGTGAGCATAATTCATGCGTTCTCGAATGGCCTTGTTTCAGTCACTACCTCTTCCTCACCACTAATCACCACCAAGAAAGACATTCTTGCCATAGAGGGAGTACAGAGAAGGTTCACCAGACTGATTCCTGGGATGGCATGACTTCCATATGAAGAAAGACTGGATAGACTTGCTTGTACTCGCTGGAATTTAGAAGATTGAGGGGTGATCTCATAGAGACTTACAAAGTTCTTAAGGGGTTGGACAGGCTAGATGCAGGAAGATTGTTCCCGATGTTGGGGAAGTCCAGGACAAGGGGTCACAGTTTAAGGATAAGGGGGAAGTCTTTTAGGACCGAGATGAGAAAATCGTTTTTCACACAGAGAGTGGTGAATTTGTGGAATTCTCTGCCACAGAAGGTAGTTGAGGCCAGTTTGTTGGCCATATTTAAGAGGGAGTTGGATGTGGCCCTTGTGGCTGAAGGGCTCAGGGGGTATGGAGAGAAGGCAGGTACAGGATATTGAGTTGGATGATCAGCCATGATCATATTGAATGGCGGTGCAGGCTCGAAGGGCCGAATGGCCTGCTCCTGCACCTAATTTCTATGTTTCTATTATATTGTTTGCCACGAAAAACATGTTCGCTCTCTCCATATAGGAGCTGAACGGCTCTCTACTCTTGTCGAAAGCGCCAAGATTTCCAATGTAGCCTGTGGCTGCCGCCATCGTGTCGCTCACTTTTTTTTTTTAAGTCCGTTGAAAAATCTCGATTTCCTGTCTGTTCTGGTGTAGCAATTTCACCTAAAACGTAGCTGTACAAAGGCTATACAGCTTGAGGAACTCGACAAAAAAAAACTGTCTGAAATCCTATACAATCCCAAGGACGCCATCTTGCCACGTAGACACAACATAGAGATAGCCTGACAAACTGTCAACGATTTGTACAGCTGCTGTTTTAAACTACAGTCCCATACGTAGAAGGATCTGCGGCCTATCGTGTCCAGCTCGCAAACAACTAAGACACAGCTCCGTATTTACTGTTTAAAATGTTAAACAATACTGCATGTTGCACAACAGTTCTGCACTTTTTTTAAAGGATGAGTTCACAAACTCTATCCTGTCCTCATCGCCAATTTTGTTATATTCCGCACGACATAATGAAAAACTAGACTTACTAGACTAACTACACACTGGTTGCCTGGATCATCCAGCATTATTACCCAGCATTCCCTGCTTATATTGAACACCAACTCATTAACATCAGTGACTCCAACTCTCCCGCTTTCGGCGGGAGATCGCCCGCTGAAAGGCCATTTTCGCAAAATCTCCCGCTCTCCCGCTTGAGATATAATTTCTCCCGCCCGGGCAGGAGAAATTATATCTCAAGCGGGAGAGCGGGAGATTTTGCGAAAATGGCCTTTCAGCGGGCGATCTCCCGCCGAAAGCGGGGGAGTTGGAGTCACTGTAACATACACATGAATATGTATGAATACATTACGCTGGAAACATTATTTTGCTCGGACATGCAATGCCAGCATTCTTTTAGTCACTTTTATTGTTCTCCATAACAATCCCCCTTTTTTAAAATGATCTCCAAGTTTCTTTGCACCTCCACTATAGGTTGTTCACACTCATGGTAAGTATTGTAATTTGACTAAATTACAATACTTGTAATTTGGATCAAAGGTTGATAACTTTGCATTATTGCACCGACATATATCACATGGCATTTAAAGTTGCTTCTGCCTCTTTCACATTGCTCACCAGCACCCCCATTACAAGAGTGTATGGTTTGCAGTAGAAATAATGCTATTGAGTAAATAACCCTACGGTTCAAGACTCTGCCAGGTTTACAGCAAACCAGCAGATGTCTTACTTGATCTCTGCAAAGATCAATTCAATGGATCAGTTTTGTTTTCACTCTGATAGATTAAGCAAATGAGCTTTATTTAATTATACATTAAATTTAATTAATTATTAATTGAACCAGGTAATTAAGAGAGATGATTTAAATACAGTTCAAAATCCCTCAGAGAATTTCAAAAAGAGGAATACAATGAAACTCCAATACTCCAGCATACAATAGGCATGGAGTATATTAGATTGATTAGTAGGACTGGGTGTTACAATCCCTAAGATTTCACCACAATTGACATTCTTGGGTATGACCACTAGGTGAATTTGCTAACAATCAGACACATCTTCAGTTGTGTACCTCAACGTCACTTGGTGTTTCGGCCTTTTATCACAAGACACCCTCAGTCGAGGCAGGCCCACTGCAGGTTGATCAGACCTGGGTGTGTGTCTTATTGTTAGCCTCTAGATGGTCATGTGGCAGCCCAGACAGCATCTTTCCTCTTCAGCCACAGCCAGTGACTGCTCCGTTCGGCGGCATTAGCGAGTTCTTTTATTGCCCTCCTTTGTGCCTGCCCTCTGACTCCTACTTCCCTCAGGAGCCATGCGGTGGAACTGACTACAAATCCCCTGAACCCCACCTCCACAGGACACACCCTTAGACGCCAACCTCTCTTCTCTGCCTCTGCAGCAAGGTTTGAATATCAAAGCTTTTTCCTTTCATAAGCCTCGTCCACAGCCTCCTCCCATGGGACCATGAGCTCAATGATGAAAACACGCCGACAGGAGTTGGACCAGAGAACGAGATCTGGTTTATAGGTTGGTAACTGCGATTTCAACTGGGAACGAAAGCCTCTGGCCTAGGTCAACACACATTTCACAGTCCCTGGCTGCATTCAGGGGGCATGAGTTGAGAGGCGAGGGATTAGTCCTCCGTTTCTCTCCTTCCCGGATGAAGGATGGTATTTGCGGGAATGTTATCTGGGCATTGATAGGCATGGCGTTAGTGGTAACTCTCTTGCACTCGAGTTCACCTGCCAAACACCTCAGCACCTGGTTGTGTCACCAGGTGTATCTGCCTTGTGTTAGGCTGGTCTTACAACCGACCAGGATGTGCTTGAGGTTTGCTGGAACTGCACACAGGGGGCAGGCTGGATCCTCACCCAGCCAAAGATTTAGTTTGTGGGAGAGAGAAGGACGTCATATGTGGCTCTGATAATGAAGCGCAACTGATTTGACTCCATGGTCCACAGCTCTCTCCATGTGATCTTCCTCCTCTCAACGCCATCCCACCTCATCCAGCGGCCTTGTTTGGCCTGGGATATGGCTTTGGCACACCTGGCTGCTTCTTCCTGGTGGTGCACCTCCTCCACCACCAGGTGCCGATGTTCAGCTGGAGTAGCCTTTTGCAGGATATGTTTCATTGCTCCCAGGCCAAAGCCCCCTCGGCCTTGTTGGACATGGCCCACTATGTCCTGGTGTTGGAGGGCAGATTTTACTTCCAGTACCACTGCTGCTGGTGTCCATTTCTTCCCTGTTGCTAGGGTTGGAGCGATGCCTCTTATTATTGGGTCCCGGGATTCTGTTAGTCTCATGTCCAGCCTTACTTTGGCACATTTGTATTCCTCCACCAGGCTTGAGACTGGCAGTGAGAGGGCTCCATTCCCATAGAGCCCTATGCTGCTGAGGCATCTCGGTAGCCCAAGCCACTTCCTCACTTGTGAGTTCGCCAATCTCTCCAGCTGGTTGACATGGGATAAAGTAACCTCATAGATGGTAATTGGCCACATGAGTCGGGGCAGTAGACCGAATTGAAGGCACCAAAACTTCAGCTTCTCTGGGAGAGCGGTGTTGTCGATTTGTTTGAGGCCACTGATGTATCCTGCCTGAGTTGTTCCACCTGCTCTGCATCCTCGAGGTATGCGGTGTACCGTCACCCGAGGCTTTTGACAAGCTTCTCCAGGACCGTTGGTAGTGTCTCGTTATTGATGCAAAACCTGTCGTCAGTGAGCCGGCCTTTGACGATGGAAATTCTGCAGGATTTGCTGGGTTTAATCTTCATTTGATGTTTTCCTGGAGTTCATCCAGCAGGCGTTTGGTGCTTGCTTTTGTTTTTGTTATTGTGGTCATGTCATCCATGTATGCCCTGATTGGAGGAAGACACAGCCCACTCTTCAAGCGTTCCCCTCCGACCACCCATCGTGATGCTCGAATGATGAGCTCCATTGCCAGGGTGAAAATCAGAGGAGAAGTAGTACAGCCTGCCATTATGTCTACCTCAAGGTGCTGCCAGGCGGTGGTGTTGTCCTGTGTTGTGACGCAGAACTGGAGGTCCTGGAAGTAAGCTTTTATCAGCTTGATGATAACCACTGGGACCTGGAGGAAATTAAAAGCTGTCCAAAGAGTCTCATGGGGCACTGAACCAAAGGCATTGGCAAGATCTAAGAAAACCACATGCAGATCTCTCTTTTCCTTCTTGGCAGTTTGTATCTGGTGCCAGATGACGTTTGCATGTTCCAGACATCCTGAGAAACCACGTACCCCTGCTTTCTGCACTGAGGTGTCAATGAAGTTGTTGCTCTTCAAAAATGCTGAGAGTCTTTGTGCCACAACACCAAAGAAGATCTTTCCTTCCATGTTCAGAAGGCTGATCTGGCCGAATTGGCTAATGGCTGAGGAGTTATTTTCTTAGGGAATTAAGATCCCTCCTGCCCTTCGCCATGCCTTAGGTATGATTCCTTTCCCCCATGCCACTTTCATTAACTTCCAAAGGTATTTCAGGGCACCAGGGGTGTTCTCATAGAGCCTGTATGGAATGCCAATGGGCCCTGGGGCTGATGCTGTTCTTGCCCGTTTGAGTTGTACTCCACCTTGTTCCATGTAGCAGGCCTTATGTCCATCTGGTGCTCAGGTTGGTGGATAGTTGGCATGTCATCTGGAATGGTGACTGGCTCATGCCTCAGGTTGGCTGAATATGTCTTCCTCAGGAGCTCCTCCAGTACCCTTACAGGTACTCTCAGGATTCTGCTCTTCTCCTTGACAAAGAGGCTTTTGACAAGCTTATATGGATCTCTGTAGAAACGTGTCCTTGCCTGTTCTTTCTTCTTGTGTTGCTTTCTCAGGCATTCTGCTCTTCGCAGGATTGCCAGGCGTTGCTTTATTTCTGCCTTGCAGTGCCTCAAGTCCTTTCCTTTCTGCCTCTGTGGCCTTCCTCCACTGTTTTCTCAGCTCCCTCATTTATTTCACCAGTATTTTGATCTCCTGCTGCCTCCTGGATTGTACTGGAGTGCTGGTTCCTTCTGTGTCCTCTGTTTCATGACCTTCACCCCAAATCTCTCCGCCCCATAGTTGTATATGGTGTCTCCCATCTTCTCCAGTTTTCTTTCCACACATCCCTTCAATCCTTCCAGAAGATGGACGAGGTCAGTGTTAACGGTCTCCCACTCTTTCCTCTGGCAGGATTTAGGCCACAAGATTTGAGGCTTTTTCCCTTCCATTTTCTTCTCTACCACTGACTATGGCTGGTTGGGCTCTAGACTTGTGTCCATTGGTAGTACTGTACCTGGTTGAGCTTTGCCTGTGGACTGTGGTGGTTATCCTGCCACTGGGCTTCACTCGACTGATTTGGGCTACCTCTTAGAAAGTAATGGTCAATGCGAGGCCCCACACCAAGCTTTCTCAGGCACTTTTTCCTGCCCTGGTGCATCTTGAGACCCTTCTCTGATCTTGTCCACAGATACAACCTTGTAGCTTATGTCCTGCCAGTGCTGCTGCTCTGTCAATTGCTGTGCTAGTTGTAATATATTAGTCCAGACTGTGAGCTGGAGATCCAGAGAATGAGCAGGCAGTGCTGCCAGGCTCTGATGTCCAGGTGAGAGCAAGGTATGGAGCTGGAGTGTCCGGGTTATTATTAGGACACTAGAGGTCAGAAACATGGGTATGTTTGCAGCTGGAAGGTGGGGTCTAGAATGCTTATATTTTTAATGCTTCCTTTAAGCTCATTGGGTTCATTGGAAAATTGACTCTATAACTGTGTAACATATATAAATGCTGTGTAACAAATATATATTTGCTGCAGCAGACCAGGAAATGGAGGGACAGTACATGAAAAGGAATTGAAGAGGCTGTAGCATCTGGCACAGGTATTGGTGCCAGCTTATTATTGTCATGTGTAATGAGATACGGAAAAAAAACATTTTTTGTGTACTCCAGTCGAATTATACTATACATGAGTACAATCAAGCCACACAAAAGAACTACAGTTAGTGCAAGCAGATAAATTATAGAATGCAGACATAGTGTTTATAGCACTATGGCATCGCTCTCTGCAGCAGTTACAGAGAAAGTGCAAACAAACGAAAATGAAAGGGCTGCAATGAAGTAGGTAGAATGGGACAACAACCCATCTCAAGAGAGGACAGTTCAGTGGTCTGATAATAGTAGGGAAGAAGGTTTACCTGGATCTGGTGGCACATGCATTTAAGATTGTTTTTCTTCTGCCTAATGGGAGAGGGAACAAGATGGAATGACCAGGTCCATGATATAGAACAAGATATCGACTGATTTGGCCCACCTCTTAGAAAGTAATGGTCAATGCGAGGCCCCACACCAAGCTCTCTCAGGCTCTCTCTTGTTCTACAAGAACATCAAATAATCCACACTCCACAACAAGAGAGTAGAGTTTTCGAGGTAATTGCCATTTGGTCCTTCCTACTAACCAAAGGAAGTAACTTGAGTGTCTTTTATCCCTCCATTCCAAAGCTCCTGTATCTACCCTGTTAAGCAGCAGTCCACCATAATGAACTAGATTGATTCCAGTACACAAATGGCTACGTCCATAAACCCCTATCTTTGTCTCTATCTCCTTATCTGACACCCTTTGGATTACTTTTTAATCTCCAGCCTTTGTCCCTTACGCCACCCATCTGCCAATCAAACCTACACCCATTTCTTCTCTTCAGAAATGCTGCCTGTCCCGCTGAGTTACTGCAGCATTTTGTGTCTGTTCACCTATTTCTTGCCAGGTTTTGTCCTGCCCTATCTCTCTTTTCCAGCTTTCTTCGTCTGACTAAAATCAGTCTGAAGTAGGATCCTGACCCAAAACATTGGCTATCCATGTTCTCCATGGATTCTGCCTTACTTGCTGAGTCACTTCCTTGCACTTGGTGTTTTGGTCCAAAAACTCACTGGAAGTAGAAGCAAAGAGCTGCAGATGCTGGTTTACAAAGGAAAGATGCAAAGTGCTGGAGTAACTCAGCAGAGCAGGCAGCATCCATGCAAAATGTGGACAAGATGGATAGGTTGTTTCGATTTGGTCCCTTCTGCAGACTTCCGGAAGGTTTAGGGGGGCTGTATATTTTGCAAAACCAGACAGGACAACATAACTCATTCAGACTTGCAATTTTGCAATGGGCTGCCACAGCACCACATGTTGCAGAAAGATCAGTGTGTTAATAAGGATAAGCACCATTGAACTTGTATTCTGGCACAAAATGTCCATTAACTCTCACACTCATGAACTAACAGGAATTCTATCAAGTGTGCCAGTAAATGCAATGAACATCATTGCCAAATAAGCTGTAAGAGAGGTGGCATTGTTTTTCACCACAAAGGTAGATAAAATAAATATTTACAGGACAGCTGAACTTGTTAACACATCCTTTGGAACAATTTACAGTATCATGTATGCAGACACTCCATGATCAGCTGATGTGTCCACATTCGACTTTAAATTAAGTTAGTGTTTATTAGAACAGGATGTTGTATTCCCAAGGTGATCTGACCTCTGCTACAACCATCTGTTCATCACACTCCCTCATTACTGATTGCTGTCCAGAAGGTCATAGTTCCTGTTCCTATTTTTTGTTATCTTGCATGTTCCTAAATCTCCATTGATTGCTGCCTTTTACCACCCTACACTAGTTTGTGCCTGATATAAATACTGAGATACAAGATTCACTAAAGTGCAATGCGAAACGATATCCCCAGCTGCAACAATTTTCATTTTCTTGCTCCTATTTTACATCTTGGTTGGAATTTAGTGAACAGAAGCAAATATTTAAAAAAAAACGCTTGGTCAGTAGAATCTTTTATTACTATTGCATGTTCATATAACCTGGCTTGTTCAAGTTGGTTCATTTTCTTTGATCGTGTTTTCCTCTTTGTTCTTGCTCTGCTTGATGATACAAATTGCAGATGGCTCAGTGTACCTTACACCGAGCAATTACAATACTCTGACATTTGACTTGTATTTCGGCCCTTTAATATAAATCACTAAACTTTAATTAATGACTTTTTGACCATTCACTTCCACAGTCACTTATTTCAGCCAGCCTACATTGAACACAAATGCAGCAGTGATACTGAGAATTCTAAGCTAATGAAGTAAGGCAATTTTGCCAGTTTTGCAGAAAATTGAGCTCCCACATCATGAGTCAGTTTGAGTTCTATGCTTTTAACTATTGTACGAGGTTGGATGAGAATTTAAGGTTTTTTTTTGTTCTTTCCAATAAATTAGCAGGATGCAAGCATTTATGCAATAGATCTTTACTAATGACACACTCATTTAATGCTAGAGATATGGAATTCAAATATAACATGAGAGTTTGTGATTAGTAAGAGCAGAGGAAGAGAAAGTTGACAGCCAGCTCATATTATCAGCTTTATGAGTGTGCTCCTGGGTCATTTAGTCCTCTTGGTTGTAGGAATGAATTATGCATGCTGACTAATTTATGGCTTTCATTTTCAACTTAAGGGGATAGCAGATGCTCGTGTAAAGAAGACATTATAGGTGGCAGAACCAAGGCCAAAGATGTAATTATGTTCGGAATCTCGAAAGCAGGTTGCTTCTGATATTCATTAATCATTGAATCCACTTTTAAAACACATATAGCAATTAATTTTCTTTGAACTAGGGACTGGCAATCTGATTGAATCAATATTTTATGTCCTGTTAAATAGCCAGTGATATATATAGTTTTGAAAATAGCATTAAAGTATTTTTCTCTTATTTCTATTATCTAAATTGGTTAATGTTTATAAAAGCAAGATGGGAGCATCTCATTGTAGCTGTAAATGGAAATGATAATGTAAAAATTAACCAAATAAAAGGACCATAAATTCTGTGCTCCCTTCGAATATTAACGACCTTGTAATCTGATCTCCAACTTCAATTCCACTATTTGTCTGTCCCCATAATTCCAGATTTCCCCTTTGATATAGAAAGCTAAATACTTAATGGACTCACTGCATAATAACATTTCTCTTAATTTTGTGGATTTTTTGCCAGTTGTCTTAAATCTACTTTATGCCTTAACAAATCTCCCTGCTAATGAAAATATCCACGGGTGCTTTACTTGAAATTGATTAAACTAGCATATATATAGATGGTTATGTAAGTCAGTCACATGGTGAGAAGGCAAGCTGTAGTCATCTCTGCGTAAGCAGCAGGTGTACTGAGTTTATTGTTGTCAGTGTAAGTATAAAAAACCCTTGCTTGATGCTACTGTAATTTATTACTGTTACAGTAACTAGAACTTCCCAGAACTGAGCAGCATCTAAGGTCCACTGAAAGGTATTGTATAATTAGCAATGAGGATCAGAAATGTTTCCGAGTGAAGAATTGTAAAAATAAATTGAGGTGATCTAAGCCATGTGGTCTTTACGAGTTAATTTATGGATTCTCCAAAAGCTCAGAGCGAGAATACAGGCACTTCAGCCAAACTCATCCATGTTAACCAAGATGCTCCATCTAAGCTATGTTTACGGATGACCCATATGTCCATGTTCCAATCCAAGTACTGTCGAGTATCTTTTAAATGCTGTTATGGTATGTGCCTCAACTACCTTATCTGGCAGCTCGTCTCATATATCCACCACCCTCTGTGTCCTGTGGTTATTAATTCCCCAATTTTGGATAAAAGACTGTGCATTCAACCTATCTATTCCCCTTTTGATCTAATACACCTCTATAAGATTACCCCCCAATCTCTTGCACTCTAAGCAATAAAGTCCTAGCCTGCCCAACCTAAAAAACAAATTCTGCGTCCAGTCAGCTAGCTCTTCCTGGCTCTCATGCGAACTAACCTTCCAGAGCAACCTTCCATCCGGAACATTATCAAATGATGGAAATGTCTCTTATGCTCAATAACATACTTGAAGTGGAGGGAAATGCTGAAAATGAGTATCTATTGAATGCTGCAATGTGGAACATAACAAATATCATATAATTGACGTAGATTAGCTCTGAAGTACATTGCACACTTATTAATTTTTAAGTTTTAGAGAAAGCATCAGATATTTTGTTTGCAAAGGTGATTTGTAAGTTGATGATATTTCAATTAAGATCCATTTGGGACAGCCGAGAAAATTGACCATGCTCTAATATTCTGGGAGAAACCAGGAATAACAACCAGGAAGGAGCATGATGTTGAAGCTTTGTAGATTTTTTAGATTGTGCCTTTGGACTAGTTTGTAAGTGGTCACAGAGAGGAAATAATCTGTCAAAGCCATGAGACATTAAACACCTGATGTTTGATTTGTCAAGTTGGATTTTAACATCTATTGAAATGTGACCAAAAATGCCAGGGATTTTCACTTAGCCGTCACTGTAGGAATAGCCCACAGGCAAAAGACAATTCCCAAAGCGTTGGTCCAGGAACTAGGAGAGCTATATGTAAATACAAGTGTCACAGGTCACTGTGGTAGATTTTCTAGCACTCATGTTATAAAAGAGACTAGTATTGGAAAACACAATACATAGCAGGAACTATTTTTTTTTAAACAAACAAAAGTGATCAGTACATTTGCAGATGATGCACATGTTGGTGGTGTTGTGTTTAGCAAGGTAGATAATCTTAGGCTGCAGCAGCAAATCATTCAGGTGGAAATTTGGGCAGAGCATTGACAGATGGAATTTAAACTTGCCAAGTGAAAAGTGGGATAAATGGGTCCAATTCCATAGCACTCTAAAAGTGGCAACACAAGTTAATGGGTGATGAAGAATACACAGTTGCCTTCATAGGCTGGGGTATAGAATTCAAGGCACACAATTTTGGTGTAACTCAGTAGGTCAGGCAGCATCCTGGAGAACATGGATAGGTGATTGTTTGGATTGGGAGTCTTCTTTAAATTGGGTCTAAAAAAGGGCCCTTACCCAAAACATTAACAATCTATGTTCTCCAGGGATGCTGCCTGACCTGTTGAGTTACTCCAGCACTTTGGATTTTTCTTTGTCAACCAGCTTCTGCAGTTCCCTGCTACTTTATAGAATATGAGAGTTTGGCATTATGTCACAACTTTATAAAACATTGGTTAGGCTATGCTTGGAGTATTGTGTATATTTTTATGGCTGCCACAAGGTTTTCCCGGAGCAAAGGAAATTGAGGGGTGAAATAAGATCATCCAAGATTATGAGAGGCACATAGAGGATGGAAATGCAGAATTGTTTCCCCAGGGTTGGGGCGTCAAATCCAAGAGAGCATATGTTTAAGGTGTAAGTAAGGAGCTTAAAGGGGATCTCAATTATAAGGTTTTTTGCACCGTTTGATATCTGGAGCACATTGCCAGAGGAGGTGGTGGAATGAGATACAATCACTGTGTCCAAGAGGTTTTTGGATCAAAATTAAATAGGCAAGGCATGGATGTAAAAAGTCCTAATGTAGACAAATGAGCTTAATATAGATAGGTAAAAAGGTCAACATGTATGCAGTGGGCCATTGACCGCGTTTCTGTGCTGAACGACTGTATGACGGTGGACAGCTCCGCCGCTGAAGCTCTGGTCGGTCTCCGGCAGGAAAGGCCACGCCAATCCAGATGGTAGGCCGCGAGGAGGGGGCGAAGATGTGGCTTGGAGAAAAGATGCATCCTTGACCAGCTAGTGACTGAAAAAAACGGTTTCTCCCTTCCCCCCCCACCCCCCACATAAAAAAGACTGAAAGACCAAAAACAAACTTTTAGACAAGACTAAAACTAACAAAAAGGATGAAAGGCCAGACAGCTGCTGGCGAGGCTGCCACACTCGATGGCGCCACCACTCTCCCAAAATTATTAATGCTCCCAAAATGCAGCACTGCATAATTTTTTTAATTAAATTCCATCAACCATTCCTCAGCCCACCTGCCCAACCTGCTGCTAATTTTGACAAGTATCTCCATTATCTACAAGACCATCCATTGCAAGACATTGGCTTTGTGCCATTGTGGTAAGCCAAACAGTGACATAAAATGCTGGAGTAACTCAGTGGGACAGGCAGCATCTCCGGAGAGAAGGGTATTCTCTGATAACATGGCACATGCCAATTGGATGTAAAGTGGGTTAAACGCCAGAATGTAAGTGCTGTTCAGTCACAAACATTTTGCGAAAGCAATGTTTCTGTAAGCTGGACTGTTTTATAGTATGCCTGAAGCTCTCTGATCTGTAAGTGTAAAATTCAAATGATCATGATGAGTGCAAAACCATTGCCACGAGCTATTTTGAAGAATAGATGAGGAGGAAGAGAGAACAAAAGAAAGTATAATATCAGTAAAATGATATTATACTGCTGTCCAAAGAATAATGGCTAATTCTACATCAGTTATAAATATCAATACCAGAGGCTTTACAGAGATCGTTGTCAGGTGCTACTTGTTCTGTCCAGCTATTTTAAGTACCTGCTTAATGTCCTACTGTCACTCACCAGCTACTGAGCCAATTTTCCATACAGCTCATCCAATAGCTCTCAACTGCATGAGTTTAAAGTTGAGCAAACAATTTCTTATGAGAGTTTATCAAATACCGACTGGATGTCCATATGCAAAATGAAAGATATATCCGTGTTCACTAGTTGAGTTATCTGTTATATAAAAAAGGATGATGGGTTCACCAGGAATTACTCAACCTTTACTAATAGATGCACTATTTACATCATCAGTGTTCCTGAAATTGAAAATCGGCAGAATACATTGACAATTAAAAAAAAAAACATACACATTAAATGGTAATAATCTAGTGAAATAACTCAAGGAATTGTAAGAAATAAAATCAGGAATTATGAACAAAATTGATTTTGCCAATAAGCAAAATTTCTACAATTTGGATTTAGAGAGATTTTCTGGGCATGGTGGAAGGAATTGGTGCCTGCGTCGCAACTTGTTCAAAGCAGGAAGAAACTGTGACTGCTGTCAGTGAGTTCAGAATTGGGGAGATTATTCCATTTCTTAGGGCTGTCCAGATGAATCATTATCAGGATTAAAAAGAATTAAACGTTAAAGCCGGCCAGCTATTGAAGAGTATTTTTACTTTAACATTTTTTTATTATTTAAAAAAAATTGTGAGATTTTGCTGCTAGGTCATTTGTTTCGATGAAAGACAGTTACCAAGATGCATTTTTTTTTGGTTTGTGAAGAAAATGATGTTGTCCACGAGAATAAAAAAAAATGCAGGCCATTAAGTTTCGACACACATGCTTTGCTTGACTGATTTGTTTATCTTTAAAAAGCGTCTGGGAATAACCTCTTAATTTTCCCAATGCCAAAATATGGCATACCATCACTTGTTTTTGATCCACATCAGAACTGAAATTCTGTTTTGCATTTTAATTCTATTTGTCTTCATTTTAACAACATATTTTAGCTGAAATTTTACATATTTATTATATCATCAGGCAGGTGGGCCGAGGAGAGGGGGTAGCTCTGCTGGTGAGGGATGGAATTCAGTCCCTTGCGAGGGAAGACATAGGGACTGAAGAGGTATAGTCACTGTAGATTGAAATGAGGAATTGTAAAGGCAAGAAGACAGTAATTGGTGTTATCTACAGACACCCAAATAGTGGTCCGGATGTAGGGTGTAAGTTGCAGCAGGAGTTAAAACTGGCATGTAACAAACGTAATGCCACTGTGGTGATGGGGGATTTCAATATGCAGGTAGACTGGGAAAATCAGGTTGGTTCAGGACCCCAAGAAAGAGAGTTTGTAGAATGCCTCCGAGATGGATTCTTAGTGCAGCTTGTAATGGAGGTGACTAGAGAAAAGGCAATTCTAGATTTAGTGTTGTCCAATGAGCCAGATATGATAAGAGAATTCGAGGTAAAGGAGGTAGTGATCATAATATGATTAGTTTTAATCTGCAATTTGAGAAGGAGAAGGTTAAATCGGAAGTGTCACTGATGCAGTTGAACAAAGGGGACGCTGAAGGCATGAGAGGGGAGCTGGTCAAGGTAGACTGGAAAGGGATCCTAGCAGGAATGACGGTGGAACAGCAATGGCAAGAATTTCTGAGCATAATCCGGAAGATGCAGGATCATTTCATTCCAAAAAGGAAGAAAGATTTTAAGGGGAGTAGGAGGCAACCGTGGCTGACAAGAGAAGTTAGGGATAGAATAAAACTAAAATAAAAGATGTATAACACTGCAAAGAGTAGCCGGAAGCCAGAGGATTGGTAAACTTTCATAGGATAACAGAAGGAAACAAAACGGACAATACGGGCTGAAAAGATGAAGTACGAAGGGAAACTGGCCAGGCATATAAAGAAGGAGCGTAAAAGCTTATTTAGATATGCTAAGGGAAAAAGGGTAGCAAAGTCAAATGTGGGTCCCTTGAAGGCAGATAAGGGTGAAATTAATATGGGCAACAAGGAAATGGCAGAAGAGTTGAATAGGTACTTCGGATCTATCTTCACTAAGGAAGACACAAACAATCTCCCAGATGTACTGGAGGACAGAGGATCTAAGGGGGTAGAGGAACTGAAAGAAAGTTTCATTAGGTGAGAAATAGTATTGGGTAGACTAATGGGATTGAAGGATGATAAATCCCCTGGGCCTGATGGTCTGCATCCCAGGGTCCTCAGGGAGAAATAGTGGACGCATTGGTGATCATTTTCCAATGTTCAATAGATTCAAGATCAGTTCCTGTGGATTGGAGGATAGCTAATGTTATCCCACTTTTCAAGAAAGGAGAGTGAAAACGGGGAAT
This sequence comes from Okamejei kenojei, assembly GCA_035221665.1. Classification (NCBI taxonomy): domain Eukaryota; kingdom Metazoa; phylum Chordata; class Chondrichthyes; order Rajiformes; family Rajidae; genus Okamejei; species Okamejei kenojei. The sequence goes on from CM069133.1 coordinate 77,142,424, forward strand.
TACAGACCAGTTAGCCTGACTTCGGTGGTGGGAAAGATGCTGGAGTCAATTATTAAAGTGGTAATAATGGGGCATTTGGATAGCAGTAAAATGATTAGTCCAAGTCAACATGGATTTATGAAAGGAAAATCATGCTTGACTAATCTTCTGGAATTTTGTGAGGATGTGACAAGTAAAATGGATGAAGGGGTGCCAGTGGATGTAGTGTATCTACACTTTCAGAAAGCCTTTGATAAGGTCCCGCGTGGGAGACTGGTGACTAAAATTAGAGCTCATGGTATTGGGGATAGGGTGTGGACATGGATAGAAAATTGGTTGGCAGACCGGAAGCAAAGAGTAGGAGTGAACGGGTCCTTTTCAGAATGGCAGGCAGTGGCGAGTGGAGTGCCGCAAGGCTCTGTGTTGATGACATAGTCAAAGGGGCCGCAACTGTTTACCATATATATTAATGATTTGGAAGAGGGAATTTGGAGCAACACTAGCAGGTTTGCAGATGACACAAAGCTGGGTGGCAGTGTGAACTGTGAAGAGGATGTTAGGAGGTTGCAGGGTGACCTGAACCGGTTGAGTGAGTGGGCAGATGCGTGGCGGATGCTGTATAATATAAATAAATGTGAGGTTATCCACTTGGGCGGCAAAAACAAGGGGGCAGATTATTATCTCAATGGGGTTAGGTTGGGTAAGGGGGAGGTGCAGTGAGACATGGGCGTCCTTGTACACCAGTCACTGAAAGTTGGCTTACAGGTACAGCAGGCAGTAAATAAAGCTAATGGAATGTTGGCCTTCATAAGAAGAGGATTTCAGTATAAGAGCAAAGAGGTTTTTCTGCAGTTGTATTGGGCTCTGGTGAGACCACATCTGGAGTATTGTGTACAGTTTTGGTCTCCTAATGTGAGGAAGGACATCCTTGTGACTGAGGCAGTGCAGCGTAGGTTCACAAGATTGATCCCTGGGATGGCGGGAGTGTCATATGAGGAAAGATTGAAAAGACTAGGCTTGTATTCACTGGAGTTTAAAAGGATGAGGGGGATTCTTATAGAAACATATAACATTATAAAAGGACTGGACAAGCTAGATGCAGGAAAAATGTTCCCAATGTTGGGCGAGTCCAGAACCAGGGGCCACAGTCTTTGAATAAAGGGGAGGTAATTTAAGACTGAGGTGAGAAAAAACTTTTTCGCCCAGAGAGTTGTGAATTCATGGAATTCCCTGCCGCAGAGGGCAGTGCAGGCCAAGTTACTAGATGGATTTAAGAGAGAGTTAGATAGAGCTCTTGGGGCTAGTGGAGTCAAGGGATATGGGGAGAAGGCAGGCACGTGTTATTGATTGGGGACATGATCACAATGAATGGCGGTGCTGGCTCGAAGAGCCGAATGGCCTCCTCATGCACCTATTTTCTATGTTTCTATGTTTCTATATGTGCAGCTGAGGCAAAGTTGGTAAATTGAATGATTAGAACAGTAAACATAATTGTTGAAAACAAATTCAAAAGTAGCTACATCAACTTGAAAAAGGATTTATGTAACTTAATTTTACAAATGCTGGACTCAGTACTTTCAGAGTGAGACAAGATGTGATGTCATGCATAAAATAAACTCTTTTGCCAAAAATTCTAACATTGAAATTACTCAGTTTGATATTTAGTATTCTGTATATTGGTTCCACCAATAATCATTGTTGTGTTAACTTGCAACAAATATTCTGATATGACTGAGGGAAACTATGAAGGTAGACAAAAATGCTGGAGAAACTCAGCGATTGAGGCAGCATCTATGGAGCGAAGGAATCGGTGACGTTTCGGGTGGAGACCCTTCTTCAATCGAGGGAAACAATAATATCACTAAGAATCAGAAACATCTACGAATTATTTTAAATAGAGCGAAAAGCAAGCACAGTTTGCACTTTCTAAAAGGAAAGGAATCTCCTAATATCATCTGAAGTATTCCACCAATACTGTGCAATGTAATTCCAGTGCCACTTGCATTCATATTATCTGTATTCCTATTTAATTTAAAATCTCAGAACATAGTTTTCCCATCAAGCATGAAATTCACCATTAAAATAGGTTAATTAAATCAGCCAATTGTAATGCCCATGCATGAAATTCACAGTGGCGTAAGTAAATATTCAGTTTTATTTTCATGTTTTCCTGCAATTTAAGGAGATGGATTTATAGCAGGCCATGAGAGAGGAGAAATTCATTTAATTAGTTCAGTGTGTATGCAATGTCATGGCCTCTATTGCATGCACTTGGTTCCACTTGTTGTGTGCCACTAATTTCAACAGATCTGACTGCAGTGAAAGTATAATTCATTATCACTGTTCGGAAATGCCAGTGGTGCGGCATCTGGCTCACTCATTGTGACCAGTGTATAAAGCAGGTCATGCAGCTGAGACAGGTCTCTGGAACCACGGGGATGAGGAACGTTGATAGGTTTGACACCACTCTCGAAAACGTTGACCACTTCCCCAACCTTGGCAGCATTCTTTCCTCAAAAGCTGACATTGACTCTGAGGTCAACCATCGCCTTAGTTGTGCCAGCGGAGCCTATGCCAGACTCAGGAAAAGAGTCTTTGAAGACCGAGACATTAAGGCTCAAACATAACTGCTGGTCTACAGAACCGTTGTCCTCTCCACCCTGTTGTATGGAGCCGAGTCATGGACCACCTGCAGCAGGCACCTGAGAGCCCTGGAACAATGCCTTCAAAGATCCTTACGAAAGATTCTGAGGATCAGCTGGGAGGACAAATGCACCAACATCAGCATTTTGGAGGAAGCCAACATGACCAGCATCACCACCACAATAATGCAGCACCAACTTCGATGGACTGGCCATGTCATCCGCATGTCCAACACACGTCTCCCTAAACAAATCCTGTACTCTCAACTGAAGGAAGGACGGCGAGCTCCCGGCGGGCCAAAGAAACACTTCTAGGACAACATCAAGAACAGTCTGAAGAAATTCCACATCACATCGAGCAACTGGGAGCATATTGCACTGGACAGGGGTTCCTGGAGGAAATCCGTGCAGGAAGGAGCTGCACGTCACGAATTGGAACTACGCCGTGTCGAAGAGACAAAGTGACAGCACCGTAAGGAGAGAGAGAAGGGGGCTCGACGGCTACCAACCACCGCCAGTCTCCACTGCCCAAGTTGTACCAAGGTGTGTGGATTGCGGATCAGCCTCCACAGACTTCTGCAGACCCACAAGTAGACGACCCTATGGAGAGGAGTGGACAGTCATACTCGTTTCAAGTGACTGCCGATGATGATGATGTGACCAGAGCTATGGTCCAGAGTTTTTCATAAGTTCATAAGTTGTTGGTGCAGAATTAGGCCATTCAGCCTATCAAGTGTACTCAATCATGGTTGATCTATCTTTCACTCTCAACCCTATTCTCCTGCCTTCTCCCCATAGCCTCTGACACCTTTAATAATCAAGAATCTGTCAATGTCCGCCTTAAAAATATCCATTGACTTGGCTTCCACAGACTTCTATTCTATTAGTATTTCATTCTCACTTTAAAATCACTGGGACCACTGTGAAGTTTATCATACTTTAAAGAAAAGTGAAGAAAAACGGTTTTGCGTATTAACAAGAGTAACATCCAATAGTCTGTAAAAATTGCTATTCCGGCATCAGCAATGTGTGTGAGTACTAGCTTATAGCAATTTTTCTACATGTGGAGTGGAGCACATCTGGTTGGCTACAATCTTGTGTGCAACTTGATTCTGGTGACCAGAGAGGAAATGATCCCCTCCCCCAGTCTGAGGTGCTCCTTTGACAATAGGTAAACCAGACTATAATAGTGCATGCTAAAGTACAAAGTGCAACCTTATAATCCATTATAGTAGCTCATAGCTGACCACAGGCAAGAGGTCTGATTGACCATTGGGTTTATCAACCTACTGTTAGCATGCCTTATGCTTTATTTGAAAAGTTACGTTTCTCTATTCTAAAACACCATAATTGTACTTTTAATTGAGGTCAATATTGTAGGCAGAATTCAAATTGTTTTCTCTGAACATGGTAATTTCCAAAGATACATAAGTTTTGATTCTGTACCTTTTTAAAGCTTGCAAGATTATTCCCACGTGCTTCTCAAAGTGCTTCAAAAATGAAGTGAACACTAAAGCTTTTTTCGAGTAAAGATTATGTTAGGGGAATTCTTTCAGGAAATTGTGTGTGATCATTGGAACGGTATCTTGGCTAATTAAAAGTTCTTTATTGTCCATTTTCTGTTTGGAGAGGAAAGGTGAAGTGTGTATTTTGTCTTTTACACAATGCTACCAGTTTTTAAAAAAAGTTAAAGTTGAACTGTTGACGAGTTCAACTTTAAATTAAGTTTTGGGGAGAATTTCTAATTATTAAGCTATAAGTAGGGAAAACATTCACAGATGGGTTGGGCAGACAAGATTTGACTTATTCTAAATACAACTTGGAACATGATTGATGATGTCTGGGTAGACCTGATTTGAAACTTTGGTTCAAAACAGGTACAGAATCCAAGCTAATGCATGTGATTGGTAGCACAGAATGACTGGGTTGCTCGGAATGGTCTTCTTCTTAATGCGAATGAAACATAAACCAAAGGAATAGTTAGATCTCAAGCCAGGTTGTTGTCTCTGCGTCAATGTCTGCCAAACCCTGAGCTCCATTTGGTGGGTGGTAGAGTGGGCACCCAGAGATGGCATGGTTGGCTGTCTGTTGTTCTGCTCCACATTCACAGGCTGGACCCTGGCGGAGTTCCCATCTCCACATGCTCGCATTGAAATGCCCAACTCCAGTACGAAGTCTGTTGAGCTTCAACATGCTCCTCTGGGGAGGTCTGACCATGGACAGTTTTTATCTGGTGAAGAGATGTAGCTGTATAATGGAGATGAGGTTGCCTTCCACTCCTGTGACCACTTGGTGGCTATCCAGTGTGTTTTAGTTCCCAGTTGGCTGGATGAATTCTAATAGTTGTTTTCCATGTGGAGCAAAGGGATGATGGGACTTCAGTCGGGGTAGCCTCTGCTCTCTGTTGATAGCCTGATGGTGAGGCATGGAATATCACAAAGGGAAGAAGAGTTGAACAGATTAACCTGGAGTGAAAAACCAAAGATAAAATTTCTATTCTATTGCTGGCCAGAATGTGAAGTAATATTGAAGAAATGTAAGGATGAGTAGTATAATTACAGCAAGAGGTGGTGGAATTTTATGAATAACAACAGATGGGAAGAATCTGCAAAGGGACCAGCGCACATGTTCCATGCCTTTCTTAACTCATACTTTGGCAAAATAATTCAAGTTCATTTGATCATTACACAAAGCAATGTTACACCCCAGCTGACATGCCAATGGAAGGGACTAATAAAAGTAACAAAGGTGAAAGAGGTAGATCAGTAAATAACTTGCCTCATCAATAGATAACTTCATAAAAGCATTACAAAATTTATTCTGTGCCAGAGAAAAAATTAGAAGATTTAGCCGTGGGGTTGTGGAAATAATTAGGAAGTTGTTTTCAAAGGGGTCAGAGGTGGTGGGTTGTTAGTCCAAAAGAGAGTATAAACAAGGATGCTGGTTTTCAAAAAGAAAGATACAAATTCCTGGAGAAACTCAGAGGGTCAAGCAGCATCTCAGATGGTTTGGAGAGTCATTATGTGGAAGTGGCTGTATATAATAGAGTGAAGCTCTGCTGGGTTAGACGAGATTCAAGATTCAGGATTCAAGAGAGTTTATTGTCATGTGTCCCAAACAGGAAAATGAAATTCTTGCTTTGCTTCATCACAACAGAATATAATAGGCATAAATAAATACAGAACAGAACATAACAGATCAGTGTAACCATATACTAATGAATATATATACACATACATAAATAAACAGATAAAGTGCAATGGGCTATTAATGATCAGAGTTTTGTTTGAGTTGAGTTTAATAGCCTGATGGCTGTGGGGAAGTAACTGTTACTGAACCTGGATGTTGGAGATTTCAGGCTCCTGTACCTTCTACCTGAAGGCAGCGGGGAGATGAGTGAGTGGCCAGGATGGTGTGGACCCTTGATGATGCTGGCAGCCTTTTTGAGGCAGCGACTGCAAAAGATCCCCTCGATCGTAGGGAGGTCAGAACCGATGATGGACTGGGCAGTGTTTACTACTTTTTGCAGTCTTTTCCATTCCTAGGCGCTCAAGTTGTCGAACCAAGCCACGATGCAACCGGTCAGCATGCTCTCTACTGTGCACCTGTAGAAGTTCAAGAGAGCCCTCCTTGACATACCGAATTTCTGTAATCTTCTCAGGAAGTAGAAGCGCAGATGAGCTTTCTTTATAATTGCATCAGTGTTCTCGGACCAGGAGAGATCTTCAGAGATATGCACGCCCAGGAATTTGAAGCTCTTGACCCTCTCCACCATCGACCCGTTGATATAAACGGGACTATGGGTCCCCATCCTACCCCTTCCAAGGTCCACAATCAGTTCCTTGGTTTTGCTGGTGTTGAGAGCCAGGTTATTGTGCTGGTACCATTTGGTCAAACGGTCAATCTCATTTCTATACTCTGACTCATCTCCATCAGTGATTTGTCCCACAACAGTGGTGTCATCAGCGAACTTGATGATGGAGTTCGCACTATGACCGGCTACGCAATCATGAGTATAGAGTAAGTATAGGAGGGGGCTTAGCACACTGCCTTGAGGTGCGACCGTGCTGATTGTTATCGAAGTTGACACATTTCCACCAATACGAACAGACTGTGATCTGTGAATGAGGAAGTTGAGGATCCAATTGCAGAGGGATGCACAGAGACCCAGTTCTGAGAGTTTGGTAACCAGCTTGGAGGGGATGATTGTATTAAATGCCGAGCTGTAGTCAATGAATAACAGCCTGACATACAAGTTTTTGTTGTCCAAGTGGTCCAGAGCGGCGTGGAGAGCCAGCGAGATCGCATCCACCATTGATCAATTGTGGCGGTAAGCGAACTGCAGTGGGTCCAGCTTTTTGTCGAGGTAGGAGTTGATTTGCGCCATGATCAACCTCTCAAAGCACTTCATCACCACAGGCGTTAGTGCCACTGGTCGATAGTTGTTGAGGCACGTCACCTTGCTCTTCTTGGGCACCGGTATAAGTGATGCCCTTTTAACGCAGGTGGGAACCTCAGACCTCAGAAGTGAGAGGTTGAAAATTTCCGTAAAAACTCCAGCCAGTTGGTCTGCACAGGTTTTTAGAACACGACCGGATATGCCAACAGGACCAGGCGCTTTCCAAGGGTTCAGCCCTCTGAAGGATCTACTGACGTCGGCCTCTGTGACTGTGACTGAAGTACCATCAGGGCGAAAGGGGGCTTGAGAAAGCACATCAGTGAACTTTCCATATCGAATCGTGCGTAAAACGCATTGAGCTCGTCAGGGAGTGATGTTTCACTGACATGTGTGCTGCCTCCTGATTTCACTTGTAGGAGGTGATTGCATTCAGGCGCCGCCACAGCTACCAAACATCCATTTCATCCCCCAGCTTGGAGCAGAAGTCCCTTTTGGCCTTTTTGACGGCCTTACCAGTGATGGAAATGGGTTTTAGGAGCTAGGGATACTCTAAGGTCCATGAGGCTGAGGTTGTGATGGTAGGGTGAGGGGGGGCGGGGGGATTTCTTTATGTGCGATCATACCCATGTAAGTCTACAAGAATGCATAACTCGTTTAATGTGTATTTATAATATAGGTTATTGTGTATTGTATGTCATAGCTGCTTTCTTGCCTCTCTCTCTCTCTCTCTCTCTCTCTCTCTCTCTCTCTCTCTCTCTCTCTCTCTCTCTCTCTCTCTCTCTCTCTCTCTCTCTTTTTTTCTCTCTCTCTCTCTCTTTCTCTCTCTTTCTCTCTTTCTCATTCTTTCTCTCTTTCTCTCTTTCTTCTCCCCCCCATTGTCAGCTTCGGTGAGGGAAGCAGGTCAGTGATTGATCAAAAGGCCCCGAGGAGATTGTGTCTGATTGGCTGACGAGTGACCAACGCATTGTGTGATTGAACACAATACCCTTAGAGACAGCAACTGATTGGACGGGAGGAGACCAATTTGTTGATTGGTCGGGAATTTAACAGAAGCTGGTCAGTGATTGGACACAACCCCCTTAGAGACAGCGGTTGATTGGCCGCCAAATAATCGGGCATAAAAAAATTGAAAATAGGAAAACAATAAAATCGGAATTCCGATTTAAATCAGAAGAATATCATGCCTGATCTGCAGCAAAGTATCTCTGACCTGCAGTTCCTTCCTATTGAAGAAGAACCGTGGCCCGAAACAACTCCTAATCCATTCCCTCCACAGATGCCGCCTAGCCCGCTGAGCTCCTCCAGCTCTCTGTGTTTTTTATTTAACTCTTGAAATTGAAGTTAGCCATAAAGCTGGAGTAACTCAGCGGGACAGGCAGCGACTCTGGAGAGAAGACCCTTCTTCAGACTGAACTGAACTCTTGTCGGTGAGAGTACTTGTGATTGTCTGCAGAAGGGTCTCGACCTGAAATGCTACCCACTCACCAGAGCCGGCGCCCGTCCTGCATAGCCACCCCAGCCCCCCCGTGTCCACCTTCAACTCCAGAGCCAAACAAAAAACACAGAGTGCTGGAGGAACTCAGCAGGCCAGGCGGCACCGGCAGAGGGAATGGACCAGGAGCCGCCACGGGCCAGGGCTCCTCCCCACCACCCCCCCCCAACCCCCCAACAGGAAGGAACCGCAGATGCAGCCGTCCCCGCAAAATGCCAAATTATTCCGGGGATGCCGAGGCGAGAGGGTGAGAGAGAGGGAGAGAGCAAGAGAGATCCAAAGGACGGATTTGGATCCCAACTACACTTCACTGAGACTTCGCCAGAAGTTTCAAACCTATGGCCCCCTCCAGTTCAAGCTACATGGACCAAGATACCACATTGGAAACAACCACATTTGCTACTTTGACTTGGAGTTCGCGTTCTGCCACAGTTCCACCAGTGGTTTACAGCCATTTGACATCCGCTTCAGGAAGGAGCGGGTGGTCTATGAGTTGAGTGTCCGAGAGGTGAACTCCGTTTACAGCGGAGAGACGCCAGGTCTGAGGGGGGCCAAGTTCTTAGACAGCCATTAGGGAATTTGGAAAAGTTCCAATGAGCTGGTGAAAGACGTGGACTGCCCTTACAGCGCCTTTTTTTTGTTAAACATCTATTTCCTTCGGGTGTTTTTTTAAAATTTTCCCCTTACCATTTCCGTAATTTTTCGATAGCTGCCTTGTCCCATTTGATGTCATCCTTCGCCTTGCTCCTGGTCTTGTCCTGCACCGATCTGCCGGACATGCTGTGTGTGTTTGAGGGGAGAACCGCCAGCACCAAGAGCGAGCGAACGCGTGGACAGACAGATGAAAGCAACGATCATAGAGCGGAATTGGTGACATTTCGGGTCGAGACCCTTCTTCAGACTGACAGTCAAGGGAAAGGGAAACGGGAGATATAGGCATATCTTCCATTCATTTGTCCTTAGTACCGTCTATATCTATTGTTCCTCTTTCCCCTGACTCAGTCTGAAGAAGGGTCTCGACCTGAAATGTCATCTATTCCGCTCTACGATCGTTGCTTTCGTCTGTCCGCTCGTTCGCTCGCCCTTGGATTAAGTAGTGCAGGATAAAGCTGCAAATTCACACACAGGATGGAAACTGGAAACTGAAACGCCTTCCCCCTACGTACCTCCCCATTTCCATTACTGGGCCTTACTGAGTTTTCTTGTAGCCTTCAGTATCTTCAGACATGAATGCCCAGTGTCCGGACTTCAGAAGAATGCAGATCTCATAGTTCATCCAAGGGAAACACTTGGAAGGTGTTTGTTGGGATGCAGTCCTCCACACATTTCTTTATGAAGTCTGTAACGACTGTGGCGTATTCATTGAGGTCCGTTGCTGAGTTCCTGAACATCGGCCAGTCTACAGACTCCAAACAGTCTGTGAGTTGTTCCTCTGACCCCCCCCCCCCCCCCCCCGGCAAGCTCTGTACAGTCCTCACCTCTGGGGGAGCGCTCTTTAATTGCTGCCTGTAGGCAGCAAGAAGCAGTACCGCGGCATGGTCGGATTTACCAAAGTGAGGGCGAGGGAAAGATCGTTAGGCATCCTTGATGGTGGTGTAGCAGTGGTCGAGGGTGTTTGGTCCTCTAGTGCAGCAGATGATATGTTGGTGGAAGTTAGGGAGAGATTTCTTGAGGTTTGCTTTGTTGAAGTCCCCAGCTATGGTGATAAACACCTCGGGGTTAGACATCTGGTGTTTGTTGCCCACGGAGTGCAGCTCCTCCAGTGCCAGACGGACATCTGCTTGGGGTTGAATGTAGACCGCTGTCAGGATGATGGAGATGAATTCCCTCGGAAGGTAGAAGTGACGGCACTTCACCGCCAGATGTTCGAGGTGTGGAGAGCAGGAGTTGGACAGGACTGCCACATCTGAGCACCATGCAGAATTGACCATGAGGCAGACGCCCCCTCCTCTCCCTTTCCCAGATGCCTGTGTACGGTCCATACGGTGGATGGAGAACCCTTCAGGCTAGACCGCTGCATCTGGGGAGCTGGGGGTGAGCCATGTCTCCGTGAAACAGAACACAGAGCATTCCCTCAGCTCCCTTTGATAAAGCAGCCTTGCCCTTAAATCCTCCACCTTGTTTTCAAGTGACTGTACATTAGCTAATAGGATAGTAGGGAGATGGGTCTACTGATATCCCCTTCAGCTTTAGTCTTAACCATATAACAATTGTAGTCCTGCCCAACGGCCACGTTTCTGTACTCAATGGAGCCCTCCTCGGTGTTTACAGGTACAGTACGGGTCTCCGCGAGGTCGGGTATCCCCTGAGATCAGGGATTTCCTTACAGTTGGCACCTCCATCTCCGTTGCTGCAGGGGGATCCTGCCCGACGGATTCTATTCCGGACTCCATGAAGGACTCCCCGGTGTTTTTAGGTAAGGTTCTTGCTGTATCTGTGCTCCTCCGTGAGGTTGGGGATTCCCTTCTGATCGGGGATTCCCTTACCGTCGCTAACATCGGGAGTACTCAGTGGCGCTAATGCATTTAAATGCGTTAGCAGCTCGCTACTTACAGCGTTGATTTCAGTGGATTCTCTGATACAGGTGAGTTCAGAAATACTGTATTTTACTATTTTTCGTTGTGCTGTTCGCAAAATGTTGTCGCAGGTAAACATAGAAAACATAGAAAATAGGTGCAGGAGAAGGCCATTCGGCCCTTCGAGCCTGCACCGCCATTCAATATGATCATGGCTGATCATTCAACTCGGTATCTTGTACCTGCCTTCTCTCCATACCCCCTGATCCCTTTAGCCACAAGGGCCACATCTAACTCCCTCTTAAATATAGCCAATGAACTGGCTTCAACTACCTTCTGTGGCAGAGAATTCCAGAGACTCACCACTCTCTGTGTGAAAAATGTTTTCCTCGGTCTTAAAGGAATTCCCCCTTATCCTTAAACTGTGACCCCTTGTTCTGGACCTCACCAACATCAGGAACAATCTTCCTGCATCTAGCCTGTCCAACCCCTTAAGAATGTTGTAAGTTTTTAAATCTTCAATCTTCTAAATTCTAGCGAGTACAATCCGAACCTATCCAGTCTTTCCTCATATGAAAGTCCTGACATCCCAGGAATCAGTCTGGTGAACCTCTCTGTACCCCCTCTATGGCAAGAATGTCTTTCCTCAGATTTGGAGACCAAAACTGTACGCAATACTCCAGGCGTGGTCTCACCAAAACCCTGTACAACTGCAGTACAATGTCCCTGCTCCTATACTCAAATCCTTTTGCTATGAATGCTAACATACCATTCGCTTTCGTTACTGCCTGTTGCATATGCATGCCTACTTACAATGACTGGTGTACCATGACACCCAGGTCTCGTTGCATCTCCCCTTTTCCTAATCGGCCACCATTAAGATAATATTCTACTTGGAGATGTTGCATTCAATTCCCTCATCCAAATCATTAATATATATTGTAAATAGCTGGGGTCCCAGCACCGAGCCTTGCAGTACCCCACTGGTCACTGCTTGCCATTCTGAAAAGGACCAGTTTACTCCTACCCTTTTCTTCCTGTCTGCCAGCCAGTTCTCTATTCACATCAACACTGAACCCCCAATACCGTGTGCTTTAAGTTTGTATACTGATACTAAAGGTAGGCGCCATCTTAAATGAAATACTGGTGTGAATGAATTGTAGAACAGAAGAGAACAATAGGACCAGATCGGGAGAAAGCAACAACATAAGGACAATGTGGACAGATTGGAAATGTCATGCAGTTCCTCAAGAGACTGAGTCATGCAAGAGTGAAAACAGAAAGTGGAAACAAAATCTAAATAATCATTACAAGATGATAAGCCGGACTTCGCCGCCTTCGCCGCCTTCGCCGCCTTCAGCTTGCCTGGGCCAAAGGAGCCTCAGCAAAGGCGGCGAAGAGACCCTCGGCGGCGGCAGCAGGAGCCACGGCAGCAGCGTGAGCCTCGATGGCAACAGGAGCCTCGGGGGCTTTGGTGGCAACAGGAGCCTCAGCAGCGGTGGCAGCCGATGTGACAGTGGGGCCTCATGGTCAATCTGCGATTAACGGTCGATGAGCGTGAGGGGGGGAGGGGACCCAGTGTGGAGGGACCACTGTGAGGGATGATGGGTGAACAAAGGAGGACCCCGTGTGGGGAAGGGGGGGGGGGGTTCTCCCTAGTTTAGCATCCTCTGCCCAGGCGATAAGTCTCTGGCGTATCTTTATTTGTTTGTTCCGGTGAAGGTGCTGTGCAACACGGCAGCCAGACAACAGTCGCTTGTCTTTTTCTTTTTGTTTTCACTTTTGATTGCAATTTTTTTGTGTACCTTGTCATGTGTTGTGATTGTCGGCAGACCAATTTCCCTCCGGGGATGAATAAAGTTTTATCGTATCGTATCGTTAACTAATATAAACATTAATAGATAAACTCCTGGGCTGTATATATTAGTGTTGGTCCCAGACATTTCTAAACTCAGAACAGAGTTCCAAACTCAGAAAGTCGTCTTCTTCTTTCGTGTGGCGTGCACAGCCTAAAGTTGTCGGACAACTTGTTCTATTTGATCTTCCGTTTGTGCACGTCGAGTTGATTGCATTAGTCGAAACAGGGTGGATCACGTGAAGGTTGCAATCTTCCATCCCACTCAGAAAGTAGTTGCAGTGGAAATGCAGTGTTTTATAATTTTACAACTGTAATTGTTAGTTGGCAAGCCACTGCAACAAGCTTTATGAAATGACTTACATTTATGATGAGTTTACAATCATTGCCCAGTGGATAAACTCATTAATCTCTAGTATCCACAGTACAAAGGTGCATAATTGTTATAATTTGAATATTTAAAGCTAATTTAATGGTATCATATTTTACACCATTTATAAATTCTATAATTTCTGATTAATGACAATGTTTCAAATGCTGAGTATCAAATACCATGAAACAAAATTGATTATATTCACTTCAAAACATTTTAAATGTCAAATTTGTTTGAATATTTACGTCAAATTAGACAAAGTTATGATTGGAAATATCTCACTGTTATTTATCACTTTTCCGTCTTTCACATTTTTGAAGTATGTATACAAATGCAGATAATAATATTAGCAGCAGTAGATTAGTTCATAATCGTTAAACTGTGCGTTAAGAGTATCATATATTTCACTAGCTGAACCGTAATGAACAGTATTTTAAATTAATAATTATTTTTAACATAACATTCATGCAGTGAACCAACAATGTAATTCAAAAATGTAATACATTTTGGTCACAATGATGACAGAGTAACAAAAATAACATTCTGTAATAATGATATACATTATAATGATATAATTATACAGCCTTCTTATGATAAAGCCATAAAATCCACCTTCTCGTGGTCATTTGAGATCTGGTTCATAACAATTGCTAAATTAGTTATTGTGCATCATGATCAATATGAGAACTATCCTTTATTTATTTTCACAAACATGTAGTTGTAAAATGTTGCAAATTTAGCCAGGTGAATAAGAATCTAGTTATCTGACTATCGGAATTGACATCAATGTTGGTATGATACAAGTGACAATGAGCATTAGGAGAGGAGGACATGTATTTTTGATGATAAAAGATGATGAAATATTCTATCAAAGTCAATCAAATTCAGTTAGCAGGATTAATTTTTCTAATACAGAATTCTTCTCCCAAAATTTATCACATTGCAACTTGTTGCTGATTTATAATCCACATTTAAGTCAATTACAGCGATATCCGATCATGCATTAACAATGAAATTATAAAATATCAATGTTACAAAGCAGACGAGATGGGGTGGCATAGTGGCACAGTGGTAAAGTTGCTGCCTTACAGCGGCAGAGATCCAGGTTCGATCATGACTATGGGTGTTGTCTGTATGGAGTTTGTACGTTCTCCCTGTGACCGCATGGGTTTTCTCCGGGTGGTCTGGTTTCCACCCATACTTCAAAGTTGTATAGATTTGTTGGTTAATTAGCTTCAGTAAAATTATAAATTGTCCCTAGTGTGTGGGATAGTGCTAGTTTACAGGGTGAATGCTAGTCAGTGCAGACTTGGTGGTCCGAAGGGCCTGTTTCTGCACTTTCTTAAGTCTAAAGTAAAGATGAATGAGAATATATGAAATGCAGTAGAATCCCAAGAGTAGATTTTAACTAACTAATGCTATCTGTTCTCCCAAACATGCCTGATAGTCAAGGCAACTTCACTTGCAGCACTGGGATCTTGCATGGTGTAATATTGTGCAAGTTAAGGGGATGGTGCCAGACTATTTGACAATAGTGGGGAGGAAGATAGAATCAATTAATAATGAAAAACATTTTGAGTTGATTTGTTTGCACTCCCCAGTGTGCAAGCTTTGAAAATCATGGCCTTTCTAGTTTGGATATTCCATTGAATTAGAGGAGGGATTATGATAATTTGTGGTGAAAAATAACTGGCACTAGCCAGTAGGAATGGAGTCTAATCTTGTGTCAATATATATTTTTTACTGAGAGATTACCTCTGGGTTAAAAATGGGAGACAAGCAAGGATAAATAATTGATTCCCATTGGTATCCTTATGGGAACAAAAATGGATTTGTTTACAAGGGGATTTCTATGATCACCTATCCTTCACAATATATGGAACTCACTCCTAAACAGCATTGTGAGTACACCCACACCTCAAGGAAAGCAATGATTCAAGAAGGCAGCTCACCACCTCCTTCTCAAGGGGCAATTAATGGGTAATTAAATTCTGGCTCAACCTGTGAAGTCAAAATCCCTTGAATGGTTGAAAAAATACCAAATGACGGCATAGTGGTGCAACGGTAGAGTTGCTGACTTATAGCGCTTGCAGCGACAGAGATCCTGACTACAAGTGCTGTCTGTACAGAGTTTGTACGTTCTCCCAGTGACCGCATGAGTATTCTTCAAGATCTTCGGTATCCTCCCACACTCCAAAGGCATGCATATTTGTAGGTTAATTGGCTTGATATGAAAAATGTTTTAATAAATTGTCCCTAGTGTGAATAGGGTGGTGTTAATGTGCGGGGATCGCTGGTCGGTGCGGACTCGGTGGGCCGAAGGTCCTGTTTCTGCATTGTATCTCTAAACTAAACTAAACCAAAACTAAACTAAACTAAATGACGGGATATGTAAGGATTGCAGTTTGGTGATGGTAAGTTTTGAACACTATTAACCATTATGGGGAATCCAAAATACCTAAACTCAAACACTTACACACAAAACACTTTGGTATGTTATGTAGCATCGTCATGATTAAGACTTAATACGTAGTCAAATGGCCCCTTGAATTGCGTTTCCATCAAACGGTTTACCAATTTAGATTATTTACTGCCTTTTATTTTGATTATACCTTTGAAGTATGCTTGGATATTGTGAAATATTTTAATGCATAAGCTAAACATAGTTGGTTATAATAATCTATTATAATTTTACCAGTTGCGGATAACTTCCCGAGGATATATAGTTATGCATCCTCAGATATTAGAAAATGTATCTGGAAAGTTCACTATTTTATGGTTCAGTCCGGCCGTAGAAAATAAAAATAATCTCAGGCAGAGATTTCAAAAATAACTGTGCTAACTAAACACGCCAAAGCTAAATAAAGAATAGGATACCAGGTGACAAAAATCTGCATCGGTCAGCTGCTAGTCACATTCATTAGCTAAGGCAGCATCTGTAATTGAGGAGGAGATGTGAATATTTGAAGATTAACTATTATTAAGAATGAAGAGCTTGCAAGAAGTAAAGGGAGAAAAAAGGTTACATCAACCACAATAGGAGAAGAATGATCTGGAATGTGATTAGTGGAAAATGATGCAGGTGAGAACGATGTTTCTTCTTCCCCTCAGGTGCATGATGCTGAATATATTTTCACCAAATTATCCTTTCTGACAATGAATTAATCTTAGTCTTTTTATCAAACGTTATAAAATATTAGAAAAATATTCCCGGGTGTATTTCCATTAGGATTACTATCTGCCAGTCCGGTTTGTCCTCCAATTTTGTGTAATCCAATCTTGTGTATATGCGTCAATATATACTCTTATTCCAGTCATTTCTCCAGCAAAAGGAGTGAATGATTTTCTGTTCTGTTTGGTGTCACCTCAAAAGTCTTAAGTTGACACAATCCTCCTCTTCCTTTTGGTTCCGGTCCATGAGATGGATTAGGTCAATAATAGTTGTCTAGTTTGAAATTTTTTATGACGTATTTTCAGAGGTTTGAGACAGTATTGACAGGATAGACCAGAACTTGAATGTCTGTGAGAAACTGCAGCTTCACATCCTTCAGACAGGTTTCTGCAACTTCCAACCAACAAATCTCAATGAATGTAGGAACATCAGAGAACACCATTTAAATCTTTATCTTCCTGCTTCTATTCCTCGACATCCGTTATTACTCTGGTATAACAACACAAAAATAATCTTCAAGCTGTCAGAGTTGTAATAATGTTAAATCTGAAATTCTTGGGAAACCGTTTGGATTTATTTTACTGAATATAATGATTTGCTCTGCACAATGTTGATCTTAATAAGCCTAGGATTGACAAGAACAGACAACACACTTTTTAAAGTTTCATTAAAGCAATGATTATTTATTTTAAAACAACAGTTTATAACCACTTGACATTAATTTATGATACTTTGAATTCTGATTTATCCTTTAAATATACTACAGTTTTTTTGTAACATCTTGATGTACTTAAACTAATGTGGTTGAGTCACATGCCTGGTATTTTCTTTTTTTATTAATTCAATTAATAATAAATATTTTCCTGTAAAAAACATCTTCGTAAATCAATGTATCACAAATTCAATGACAATATATCTATTTTCAATTACCCATTCTGTATTTTGAAACTAGTTTATGAAGACAGTGTTAAAAATAACATGGAGTGACTGAATAGTAAGATTAAATGAGAACTTACCAGTTTGAAGTTTGATCTTTATTTTATGAGGAGTTACGATGAGGGATTACATGAAGAAGCCCCCCAGCCCGCATGCGCGTCAACGTTCAAAGCAGCGGTGTGAAATCACAGATAACAGTTGTTGAACTGAATATAGGAAGATTCGAGAAACTAGAACTACCAGCTGATCTTTATGACGACACAATAATAGAGAGGGTTGGGAGCGGAGGGCAGGTAATCCCTCATCGTAACTCCTCATAAAATAAAGATCAAACTTCAAACTGGTAAGTTCTCGTTTAATCTTACTATTTTACTTCGGAGTCACGTGAGTGACTACGTGAAGATTTCAAAGCTCTGTGATTTCATGCTGTGAACACGAGTCCACACAATCACAACTGCATCAGTTGACCACAGATGAGTGAACATTAATAATGCATTCAGACATGACATAGATTAAACATGCTGATGCTTTTAATGAACACATAATAATAATAGTAACCCCTCTCATCTGGGTGGATACTATAGAACAGAACCTAAATGGAGCTGGCAAATACCCCCGGTCTGGCAATGGGTTTGTTTATAAAATGTTTGGAAAGGTTCGTTTGTTTGACCATCCTGCAGCTGGTAGGATGTGGTCCAGCGGAACGTCCATAACCCTTGCTGCTGATGTTGTTTCAGCTCTAGTGGAGTGAGATTTGATACTGTCAGTGTTCACTCCTGCACAAGCCAGAACCCGATTTAACCACCTGGAGATGGTCTGTACTGATACCTTCTTATGAGGTTTCATGTAACTAACAAACATAGCTAGTTCAGAGCCTTTAAAGCTCGAGGTAACCTTAACATACTGTTGTAGATGTGTGACCACACACAACCGAAGGTCCATGGGGTATCCCAAAATCTAGTTTGAGACCTGATGCCCTTGGTCTGATCTGCTTGACTAAGTCACAAACATAAAATGTTATTTTGCCTGCAGATGTAATCATCCTGTCCAATTGCGGTTTATGCAACGACTGGATCTATAACGCTAAAACCAGCGCCATGAGCCTAACCACTTGTAAGTAAGTTCGACCAAGGACAGGGATGTAGCTGGAGCCCACTGGTGAGGCAACGTCTGCACAATGTCAACATCCCATATCTCTGAGTACCTGGTCCTGGGAGGTTTTGAGCTGAAGATACCCTTCATTAATCTGACTATCAGTGGATGAAACATAGAAGAAACATAGAAATTAGGTGCAGGAGTAGGCCATTCAGCCCTTCGAGCCTGCACCGCCATTCAATATGATCATGGCTGATCATCCAACTCAGTATCCCGTACCTGCCTTCTCTCCATACCCTCTGATCCCCTTAGCCACAAGGGCCACATCCAACTCACTCTTAAATATAGCCAATGAACTGGCCTCAACTACCCTCTGTGGCAGAGAGTTCCAGAGACTCACCACTCTCTGTGTGAAAAAAGTCTTTCTCATCTCGGTCCTAAAGGATTTCCCCCTTATCCTTAAGCTGTGACCCCTTGTCCTGGACTTCCCCAACATCGGGAACAATCTTCCTGCATCTAGCCTGTCCAACCCCTTAAGGATGAGATCCGACAAGTGATATCTCGATCCCAGCAACAAGTATGACGACCAGGTACTTCTGGCACAAATTATGGCACTATAATTCTATACCTCGTCAAACATTAGTTAGAGAGGATTCCAAACATCTGTATACGTGCCGTGTCATACGTATGTTGAACTGTAGACAGAACACTTCCCATTTATTGATATAAGAGATCTACTACTTCTTGGTACTATCTCTGCAGGCCGCAGTGATCATGACCAACGTACGACCAGACAGTCCGAGCCCTAGGTGAGGTCTTCTCAGACTCTGCAATCAACAATATGATTCGATCATGCAGTGGATGGTCCTCTCCACTCACAGGGAATCAGAAGATTTCTGTGTTTGGGAACAGCCCTAAAGGCTCTGTTTTCATTCCCAATGTGAGTGGGAATCATGGCTGTGTAGGCCAGTCAGGCACTACCAAAATGCCTGAGGCAGATTCTTGCTGGATCTTTTGCAAGCACCGCCTGATGAGGCAAATGGAGGGAATGTATAAAAGAACATTCCTCCCTAGTGTAGCGAGAATGCATCTACCACTACTGCCCCTCGATCTGATTCTCATGCAACATACTTTAGTAACTATTGATTAAGTCGAGATGTGAACAAATCGATATCCGGTGTTCGATACCTTTTTGGAATGGATGGAGGTAAATAATGAGACCTACTTACCAGCGTCTCTAACTCCAGGTCACTTACCTTTGCTAGAGCTTCACTGAATTTTCATTCGCAAACTCTGTCCATCATGTTTGTCATTTCTATAGACAGCTGATGCTGCTGGCCAACTTCTCTTGTAGTGGCTAATCCGTCTCCACCGGAGCAGCAATTTTAGAGGCAAGCACACCGCTTCCCCACATGCGATTGTCGTACATTATGCATCAAAGCATGGGATCCCGGCACATAGTCATATTCCGGTTCCTGTTTGGAGTTAATCCATACTAACCTTTCACTCTCTTTTAGTGGGAGTAGGTTGCACCTGAACCAGGTGTTACCCAACGTATTGCTCGAATTGCTGTGCATGCTTCTGTACCGGGCATGTTTTGCGACACCATCTCCCACAATCTTTTGGGGGAGGCAATGCGAACCTTGAACCAAGGCCGCTGCAGGCATATGACTTGAACTGCCAGTGTATGCTTCCGTGATACGGGGCATAATATATATGGCTCCATCTTCATCCTTCATACATCCGAATGGGAGGACTTATGCAACCTGCACCAGGAGCTGCGTCAGGCATGTGTGTATGTATGTTAGCACCATCTCCATCAATACATTCAACCGAGTGGGAGGAATTGCAACCTGAACCAGGCGTTGCTTCAGGCATACTGCTTTTAGCACCATCTTCACCACTCCGCTTATTTGAGTGGGAAGGAATTTGCAACCCTGAACCAGGAGCTGCTGCTTGACATGCCTCAAGACAGAGCATTCTTTGTGTTCGTAACTGAGACAAGTCCCAATACTTGGCCCTTTACCCTGAGTTGGGGTCATCCGGTTGCTCCCTTCAGCAGCCGCCAGGACTAGCTGTGTAAATTCATGCTCTGTTGGCATCCTTATTTACCAAACAGGCTGCACATGCTAGTGACTCCGAGTCCTGCTCCTTTCCGATGCCAATGCATATACAGGGAAGGACTGGAGCTCCTCTGGCCCCCATACGCTAGACAGAGTGGGAAAGCTGGAAACCCCCTGCCAGGTACTCGTCATGGGCAATGACGTTTACATGAATGAAAATCCCCGTCACAATTAAATCAGTGATTTGATCACTTTATTGACATGTATAAAGATGACGTCTTTGGGAAAAAACTTCCACAGTCTCCTCTACTGAGTGGAATACCATGACGTCACCATGTGTTGCTTCCACGGGGAACTGATAGGCACAGCTCAAATATGGCTTCCCAAGCCAGGGGCTCCAGACTGCCATGGCAGGTCCGATTCCACTAGACCTTTTATTGGTGTAGGTGATAATAATATTCCTTTTAATTTCTCTCTATAAAAAACATGAACTAAATTGGGATGATGATGCAGCTGGTAGAGCTGATGCCAGGGACCTGGGCTAAATCTTGACCATAGATATATCCGGTGGAGTTTGCAGTTCATAAGATGTATTGATTATGATAGTCACAACGTGACCCTGTGGCAACTATAATAAATGCCCACTCCATTATACCCATACATTAAAATAATACCCTATAATTGGTCCACACAACCCATGTTTCGGAAGAACCAGACCCACATACCTGCATGGTTACCGGTAGTCTTATGATAGGCCCAAAGGCCCCTGATGTGGGTTCTATTCCTGTCCTTGATTTTGAGGGTGGACTGCTGGGGTTTGTGGATGGACCTTTTCCCTGAAGGCTGGCTTGGGCCTAGGCCTGAAGACCTCTGCCCAGAGAATCAGCTTCTAGCTGCCACCAGCTTCAGTGAACCGCTTTGATATTGCCGAAAAGGTGCTTTGCTGGTCGTTGGTACCTTGAATAGTCCAACAGCTTATGCTTCCTCTTACTGGTCCTTTACCTGTTGGATAGGTCTTCCCCGAAGAGAAGATTAGGCGACTGAACTCCATAGTCTTAATTTACAGGTGTATGGTATTTTCCGTCACCTGTTCCTGAAATATTGTGACGTGAGGTAGCTGATGCTTACAGGGTTTATAACGTGAGGGGAACTCTGCCCCCCCCCCCCCGAATATTCTGGAACCTTAGTCATGAATACCAGTATGTGTCATGAACATACTTCCGGGTTTGGAGTCAGTAACACACTGACCCTTCGTACTCCCCTCCACACAGAAGGAGATTAGTAAGCAGCCCTGAAACAGGCGCTGCCATAGGTCCCCGAGGACCTGCGCTGATATGGCCCTATTTCATGGACCATATTTCAGGATGGGTTAAAAGTCCGAGGACGCACCCATGTATGTCGGAGGGGAACTCTCCTGGCCTGGCTGGTCCCAGCCCAGACCTCTCCGACTCCGTTTAGCTGCCCAACTTTTTAATGGCTGCGGAAGTCGGAGTCACTGTCAGCGACTCGGGTAGCGAACCCATCGGGCGCCGGCTACCCGCACTACCACGGTCCACTGGTGTCCCCGCGGTCCTTAAAGGGTTCCCCGCAGCCCGTCCAGGTTTCGCCCCATACTTAAATATCCGAGCAGGAACTCTGCAAAAGAGATTCCTGCAACAAAAGGGCAACCTGAAAAATAAGTTCGAAAACTTACCTGCAGGATTTGAAACTTACCGCTGGAGGAGCGATGCGCCTGCCAGTCAGTCGTGCGCCATGCGTTAGGCATATTGACGCACATGTGGGCTGGCGGGCTTCTTCACGTAGTCACTCACGTGACTCCGAAATAAAATTAAAATTTTCCTTGTATTTATAACTATGGTTAGCTTAGCGACTAACAGACAGTCTGTTCATGAAATAAATATGCAAAATAATTGCACCACTAATGAATTAAAACTGGCTCATAATAATTTTTGGAGAACATGGAATACAAAAGGTAGATTTTTGAAATACCATTTACATTCCTAGGATATTTCAAAACAGTTAACATCTAATGATAGACTTTTAAACAATGGTCAAAGTTCCTTCAAGGAAAACATTACTGCAGTTTGCATGTACCATGGTGCCACAAGTAATCACAGCATAATGAATAGATAATTTGTTTCACCTAGATTTTTAAAAGATCAGGGCATCAGTGCGCACAAAAAGACACACTCCAAAAGGCATTAGTTTAGAAATATGATTCAAAGCTTAATTTTTTATATATTGCCAGTTGATTCTAACTTGAAAATCAATTCCGTAGCTAATCTGATTCTTCCATAATTGCAAAATACACCAGATAATTTTCATCACAGGTCTCCAGGTTTATGATGTGTCGACATGAAGGGGCGATAGCAGTAACACTAATCAGTGTGCCTTTCGCACTTGATTTCACTACTGCAATACAGGCCAGGGACGACCGGTTTAAGTACAGGGCAGGCCCTGGAAGCTGTAGTTGTGCAACAACACATTGTGTGTGATGTTAATGGCTCACGGTTCTAATGCAAAAACAAATATTGTACTTTATGCACATTACAAGATACCTCCCAGTGACCCCGTACAAAACTGACATGGGTCCTGTACAAATTTTGAACCACAAATAATTTTGAGGCCATTATCTGTGACAGTCTAGAGTCTTCCTCGATTGCCACAGTGAAGTGCCAGCATGAAGCATGTGTTCAAGCCTCCAGTGCTGGAACTAACCCTGCAAGTTTCAGCTGTATGATGAGCAACCTGTTCATCTACCAGATGAATTGAATGAGTTCTACGCACGGTTTGAGGTTAAAAACAGCACCCAGACATGTGCACTGCTGCCATCTCCCAGTGACCAGTTGCTCAGGCTGTCCGCAGCCGGAGTTAAAAAGGCCTTTGCCAGCATCAACCCACGCAAAGCCACAGGGCCGGACAACATTCCTGGATGCGTTCTAAGAGATTGCGTCGCGCAATTGAAAGATGTCTCCACAGACATTTTTAACACCTCGCTCAGCCAGGCAGTAGTGCCCAACTGTCTTAAGAGTGCCACCATCGTTCCTGTCCCAAAGAAACCAAACCCAGCCTGCCATAATGACTTTCGACCAGTGGCTCTAACACCCATAGTAATGAAGTGTTTTGAGCGACTGGTTATGCAGCAGATCAAAAATAGCCTACCTCCCGACCTAGACCCACTGCAGTTCGCCTACAGAGCCAACCGATCCACAGAGGACACAATCTCAACAACACTGAACCTCGTACTGTCACACCTTGATCGGAAAAATACTTATGCCAGGATCATCTTCATAGACTTCAGCTCTGCTTTTAACACAATCATTCCGCAGCAGCTGGTGGAGAAGTTGGAGTTATTGGGGGTTGTAACTGGGTCCTGAACCTTCTATCGCAATGGCAGCAGACAGTCAGGGTGGGCCGTAGGACATCAAAAACCATAGCCGTGAGCACTGGCTCGCCCCAAGGCTGTGTCTTAATCCCCCTGCTGCTTAGTCTGCTTACACACGACTGTACTGCTAGAACAACTTCATCAACAAGTTCGCTGATGACACAACAGAGGTGGGTCTCATCAGTGACAATGATGAGTCGGCGTACAGGATGGAGGAGGAGCTGCTCACAGGATGGTGCAAATCCCACAACCTTATTCTCAACGTGGGAAAAACAAAGGAGATGGTGGTTGACTTCAGGAGGGTGGGAAAACAACACCATACAGCTCTGCACATCGATGGAACTGATGTGGAAAGGGTCAGCAGTGTGAAGTTCCCAGGACTCCACCTGTCAGATGACCTGACGTCCACGACCAACGCCACAGCACTGGTCAAGAGAGCCCAGCAGCGACTACGCCCTCTCCGAAGACGACGGAAATCAGGTGTCCCCTCTGCACACCTACGAACTTGTTATAAGGGGACAATCGAGAGCACATTAACCTACGGCATCACTTCCTGGTTCGGGAGCTGCAAGGTCTACGAACGGCACCAACTGGACAGGATTATGAAGACCGCCAGCAGGATTATTGGTGCTCCACTCCCTTTCCTGCTGGACATATACAGGAAGAGATGTATCAGCAGAGCCATCTCCATCATCAAAGACCCCTACCACCCACATATTCTCCATCCTGCCATCTGGGAAGAGGTACAGGAGCATCAGCTGCAAAACCAGCAGGATGCTCCTCAGCTTCTTCCCGCAGGCTATAAGACTGATAAACAGACTTTGCCCCCTGCCAAAGTGTCGCGCACCAACCACCAACCTGAACACACTGAAGCAGAGCCATTGTCGTGCCGCTGCCGATTGGAACTCATGATATATGTATTTTTATTTTTATTTCTATTTATTTTTTACCGCACACTGAATGGACACTGGTGGAGGAACATTTTTTTCGTTTCCTCTGGGTATGTAAGTCCTCAGGAAAAATGATAATAAAGATATACAACAATACATCTCCTTTTCAAGGATAGATTGGATGTGGGGAGGGTGTTTCCAGTAGTGGGGGAATCTAGGTTTACAGGTAATAGCCTCACAATTAAAGGACGTTCTTTTAGGAAGATGAGGAGAAATTTATATTAGTCAGAGGGTGGTGATTCTGTGTAATAATTTGCCACAGAAGACTGTGGAAGACAGGTCAGTGGCTATTTTGGAGGCCAAGTCAGTGGCCAAGGCAGAGATAGATTCTGATTAGTACAGGCATCGACAGTTATGGGGAAAAGGCAGGAGATCAGCCATTATTGAATGGCAGAATAGGCTTAATGGGCTGAATGGCCTAATTCTACTCACTTATGACCTTACGGTTAATAAATAAATGTTATGTATCATTGTCAAACATTGGATTTTATTTTGATAGTGTGTACCTGCACTCTTAGATTCCTGTGCATTAAACATTCCACAGGGCCCTGCCATTCACTGCAAGGTTCCTGCCCTGATTTGACTTCCCAAAATCCAACACTTCACACTTATCTGTGTTAAATCCATTATTTTCCTCAGCTCACGTGCCTCCCACAAGATCCACACATAAGGTGAATAGCCACAACTTAATTTTTCCTCAGTATTAAACTAGAGTACATAGGTTTAAGGTGAGGGGAGAAAGATTTTAAAAGGCACGGGGGTGGATGTGGACATTTTTTCCACACACATCGTAATGTACATGAGGAATGAGCTGCCAGAGGAAGTGGTAGATGTGGGTACAAATGCAACATTTACAAGACACTCCGTCAAGTACAGGTATAAAGAAATATTTGGAGGTTATGACCAGGTACAAACATGTGGTACTAGCTTAGTTTGGCAACTTGGTCTGCATGAACTATTGGGCTGAAGGGGCTGTTTCTGTTTATTAGTTACATAACACAAACTTTAAGGATGTAGGTTTACGATTGTAATTTTGCATTATAGTTGAAAACTAATCACATCACAGTTTTTTGAGCATTCCCTTCTGGAATTCACTGACGATGTCAGAGGAAGGTGCAACACAGAGGCCAAGTCATTCCTTCCTGGTTTAAAAAATAACCTTTACTCGCAAGTGTATCTGGAAATTCACTCATACTACAAGAAAACTAACTTTCAATCTACCATTGCATTTCCCTCCAAACCTTTCTAAGCACATATTTGAATGATACAATCTAATTAGTAGTAATTTGCTGTAAGGACAGTTTCTGAGCTATAGCTGTTGAAAACGATTGTAATATTGGTTTATTTCATTTTGGGGCCCTTAAGCAATAATTATCATCAACATTAAAACCATTTATGATTACATTCATTGAGAAGAATTTCACTGTAAGGAAGAAACAATACTTCCAATTTCCTTGTCTTCTAGAAAATAGTCATTTGCCTGTGCCTGCAGCAAAAAAGAATTTTGCATGATGTTTGTCATACTGTTGTAGAAGAAAATTATTTTCAGCTAGTATGCATTCACTTGCAATTATTCCTTGCTTATTTCTGTTATGTGTATGTTAAATGAAGATTTTAGTTCGCACAAATATATATTTTTATATATATTGTACGATTCCATCTACACATAACAGTGCAAGCTACTGTTTAGTATCTCGTTCAAGGTCAAGTGAGTTTATTGTCATATTATACAATATTATAAAATTCATGGATTTAATCCTGAGAAATATTAAGTCTTGATGTATTTTGAGAGGCCTAATAACCGTAGGGACATATGGGATCTCCAAAGGTGGCAGCACAGGTAGATAGGATAGACACAAAATGCTTGAATAACACAGCGGGACAGGTTGTATGTCTGGAGAGAAGGAATGGGTGACGTTTCGGGTCGAGGTGGGATAGGATAGGATAGAATTGAGTCATACAGCATGCAAACAGGCCTTTCTGCCCAACTCGCCCATACCAACGAAGATGCCCCCATCTAAGTTCATCCAATTTGCGAGCTTTTGGGCAAAATCTCTCGAAACATTTCCTATCTATGGAAGGTAGATGGGATGGTAAAAAGCATATATGGGATGCTTGCCTACATTAGCTGGGGCAAAGAGTATAAGAGCAGGGAGGTTGTGGTGCTGTTTATAAAACTTTGGTTGTGCTACAGTTGGATTATTGTGTTCTGTCTAGTTGCCTCATTATAAGAACTCTCCAGAGAGGATGCAGAGGAGATTGTTCATGATATTGCCTGGAATAATTGTTTCACTTATATGGAGAAACTGTGCCGGCTGGAGCTGAGGAGAGACCTGGTAGACGTGTTCACATTTATGAGAGACATAGATAGGTAATATATTAAGAACCGTTAGCCCATCATCGAGGCGTCTTAGACAAGAGGGTATAAGTTTAGGATGAAGCGTAAGAGCATTAGAGAGGATGCAAGAAAGATTTCCTGGCAGGTGAATAAAATCTGGAATCGACTGCCTGAGAAGGTGGTGGAGGCAGGTATTTTCGCAACATTTCAGAAGAATTTGCACCAGTACTTGAATCACCAAGGCATAGTTGGTTATGGAACGAGCTGGCATGTGGGATTAGTTGACTGATATAGACAGGGCTTGATGGTTTACATCAACATGGCAGGCAGAAGGGTTTGTTTCACTGCAATATAACTCTATGACTCTGACTCTAAAAATTGCAACACAACCAGTCACCAACTTGAAAGTTGAAATTGCACTCAGTTAACTTAATGAGATAAAGTTATGTCATGTAATATTGTTATTCTAACCTCTTGAGGCTTGGTGAAACAATTCCATTCATCAATGATGCATCTGATCAAGCTGTTAGTTTCTCTTTTCATTGTAATGAAGCTTCCATTGGGATCAGAGAAAGCCCTTATTTTATAAACAGTATGAGTTGTAACCAATTGTTCATAAAATATTCCAATGTGTATAAAAACCATGGCACTGCAATGAAGCGATTAAAAGCACTTGTGACATGAAGAAATAAATATTTTCATTTGAGCTCATGTTTGAGACGAAGCATGTCACCCATAGCTAAATCCCAGAGAGCTTGTTAAATCATGTCACTGGGAACATGCAACTGTATGCGGTCACATGTAGAAATTATTTGTAAGAGATAAAGAAGCAGCAAATTATGAGGATTCAGGGATCTGCATAAATTAGATGAAGACAAGTTTGACGAGTATATTCACTTTGGCAAAAGTTTTGAAAATATATCTGGATTCTAAATAGCATTTGCTTTTAGCAAAACTCCTCCCTGCACTTTAATTGCCCAAAATAACTGTCAAATGATCACAAATTAACATTTCAAATAGAAGATTAAAGTCATAAACAGGGACATTTTTGCCCCTTATTTCCCATGTTTCCATTTGGACTTCTTATGCCAGAATGTTAAATATGGTGTACATTGATAGTTTGATGTCAATTGAGATCACTGGATATAGAATATTTGTGTGTCAGTGAATAATTTTTATCAGGAGAATATATTACCATTTTTGTTGTGGGAGATGAATGTCCGTTTTCAGAAAGTAAGAGAATGTTCTTTATTAATAAATATGTCATTAAATAGTTTGATGGATTTTTAGAAAAAAAGCAGCCTCTGTCAAATATGTCACATTTTCAGTGATTTCATTGCACACATGTGATCTAATGATAATTTCAACAGAAAGTGTAATTTCCTTTGGCTAATTAGAGGATTTATGGCTGTTTTCATCCAGATACTACCCATTTAGAAAAAAAAATGCAGATTGGAGCCTCTGCCCTATTGATAAATGCCTGGCTATTGAACTGCCAGTTCTGAAAGCGCAAGTGCTACAGGGTGCCATTAATTCAAGTGTCAAGTTGCCATACTCAAACATGGTCTGCCAAAGGGACCTACTTTTCACTCTGTCTTCCTGTTGTCCGTATTTAGCAGATCAGATAAGATTGGAACGGGAGTTCCACTGATCAAATGAACCCTGCAGTTCGAGAATTGATGAAAATAAAACAAAAGGTACAAATGCTGGAAATCGGAAATAGAAACAGAAAAATGCTGGAAACACTCAGCAGGTCAGGCAGCTTCTGTGAACAGAGAAACAGATTATTTTTTTTGGGTCAGCTACCCTTTCATTTTTTTTTAAGCATTTCCTATTATATTCAAGAAATGATGATGCAAATGCTCATATGGTATCAATGCAAAAGCATCACTGCATGCCATTTGTAACTGATGGAATAGGATTGAGTACAAATCTTAAGTTTCTGACTGAATCATAATTGACATAATTTGTTCTGAAAAGTATCCCATTCTGCATTACCAAAAAAAAGCTGATCCCAGAAAGGAAGTACTGAGAAGTGAAAGGCTATGTTTATGAATCACCAAAGGTGCAAAAATGTGTAGAGGAGCAGTGGAACTGAATATACTAGCAGTGCTCATTTGGAGTGGGAGTATTTTAAGACAAAAAAAGACAGTATGCTGCAGAATGCACAGGGGGAATGCAAGGATGGATTGAAATTATTGTAATTCAAGGAAACTGACAAGCTGATGAGCAGAGGATGGTGATTAGCAATTTGGAAACAATACATATCATTATAATAATGGACACTAAGTTGAAAGATGGGTGTGCCTATTGTCAGCATATAAAATCGAAGGTAAACAAATATGCTGGAGAAACTCAGTTAGTGAGGCAGCATCTATGGAATGAAGGAATAGGTGACATTTCAGGTCGAGACCCTTCTTCAGACTGATATGGGAAGAAAGGAAGAGGTGGAGACAGTGGGCTGTGGGAGAGCTGGGAAGGGGAGGGGAAGGAGGGAGAAAGCAAGTACTACCTGAAATTGGAGAAGTCAATGTTCATACCGCTGGGGTGTAAACTACCCAAGCGAAATATGAGGTGCTGCTCCTCCAATCTGCAGTGGAACTCACTCTGGCCGTGGAGGAGATCCAGGACAGAAAGGTCAGATTCGGAATGGGAGGGGGAGTTGAAGTGCTGAGCCACCGGGAGATAAGGTTGGTTAATGCAAACTGTGCAGAGGTGTTGGGTGAAGCAATCACCAAGCCTGTGCTTGATTTTACCGACGTATAGCAGTTGACACCTAGAGCAGCAGATGCAATAGATGAGGTTGGAGGAGGTGCAGGTGAACCTCTGCCTCACCAGGAAAGACTGCTTGGGTCCTTGGATGGAGTCGAGGGGGGAGGTAAAGCGAAAAGTGTAGCATTTCCTGTGGTTGTAACCAAAGTACCAGGGAGGGTGTGGTTTGGGTGGGAAGGGCCAAATTGACCAGGGAGTTACGGAGGGAGTGGTCCCTGCGGAAAGCAGAAAGGGGAGGAGATGGGAAGATGTGGCCAGTGGTGGGATCCCGTTGGAGGTGGCAAAAATGTCAGAGGTTTATCTGTTGTATGTGACAGCTGCTAGGGTTGAAGGTGAGGGCAAGCGGGACTCTGCCCTTGTTACAAGTGGGGGCTGGGGAGTGAGAGCGGAGCTACAGGTTATAGAAGAGACCCTGGTGAGACCCTTATCTATAGTCAAAGAGGGAAACCCCCGTTCACTAAAGAATGAGGACATCTCCGATGCCCTGGTTTGGAATGCCTCATCCTGGGTGCAGATGTGGCTTAGATGGAGGAATTCAGAGTAGGGGATAGAATCCTTACTGGAAGTAGGGGGGGGGGGGTAGAAGTGTAGTCCAGATAGCCAGGGTATCCTGTAATAGTAATCATTATTGCAGTAAGGAGAGAGGACAGGTCGGAAGATTCTTCACATGGAGCAGCATGGATGGAGCTCAGAAACAAAATGGGTTGATGACTTGATGGGGGTGGGCATTACAAACACAAAATGTAGGAACAGGTAGGCAGGCATTTCACTGAGGTGTATAAATATAGTAAGATAACAATGCAAGGGGACTTCACCCATCATGATCAACTGGGATTGCATTTGTGCATAAAGATTAGAGGGGGGCAGAATTATACTTCCAAGGGAAATTTGAGCCAATTTGTTGATAATCCGACAAGAGAAGCAGAGCTGCTGAATTAAATGTTGTGGGAGCATAGCCAGAAATAGAGGGATTATATGTGGGAGAACCTTTCACAGGTAGTGAGTGCAAGTTTTGTGATGGTTGTAGTGAAGGATAAGAGTAGACTGGAAATTAAGGTCATGAATTGAAGGAGGCTGATTTTAACATGGCAAAGAATGATGGGAAGCAGCTACTTGTAATTAAATAGGAATCCAGTCAAAATTAAATAAGGCTCTTAATAATATAGGATTCCATCAATAAGCGTAGGAAACCGTGGATATCAAGGAATATTGAGATTTTAATAAACCACAAAAGGGAGTTTATGGAAGATGTTAACCCGTGAAAACAAGTAAGACCGTACAGGAGTATAGAATACTGAAGTGGGTACTCCAAAAAGCAATTTGGAGAATAAAGAACAGGCTTGGATTGGCACTACAAGCAATATTAAGGAAATTGCCAAACCATGATGGAAAGGAAAATATGACACACTCGTCCAACTCAGTCATTTCCCCAAAGTTTGCCTTGTTACACATGAGAACTTGCCAAATGTTGTCATGAACTAATATATTTAATTGAATTTTAGCACTTGCTAGATATTTAACCTTTAATTTAGCTTTAATTGTTACTACTTTTTGGATGTATGTGAATATCAGACAAATGCATACATAATAAAACTTTGTCAACTTTGAAAGCTAATAAAAGCCTAAAGATTATCAAAATCTTTCTTCATTAAATTCCTATCATGTTGGAGCCAGATTTATCCACAACATTACAGCTAGGAGATCCACCCCAGATAACTGTGAATGTGGCAGGTAGAGAAGAAGACAGTGCAGGCAGCTTGCACTGCCAGGATATTTGTCCTGGATACTTCACAGGTCTTCACAGGCTATTTAACTGCATATTCAGAAAACAGACACTGCTGCAAATTCAGGACATTAATGTGATAATAACTGTAAACAACTCCATGTCAAAGTATCTGATAAAAATGTTTAAGTATATTACAAAATATGTTATGTACATTTTTCTGAAAGTTGTATTTCTCTTTCATACTTATGAATAGTATATTACAAAATCCCAAGGGAATACTAATTATTCTATTTTCTTCCTTGACGCTACCCTATCTCCCCTTGTTTAACCATTTCCAATCCCCAACCAGGAGACCTTGTATGTCTTTCACCGCTTTCAAAATGTTCACATCCTTGTGCTCCAGTGGCTCACCTTCACACTAAATGTTCAGTTATTATAATCCTTCATCTCCCTCAGGTATTAGAGCCCTTTGCTTATTTCTGCAACAGAGATTGAATCATTTCTCCTCCACCAACATTCTCATCTGCCTGGCTGAACCTGTTCTTTTCCGAAATAACTTAATTTGATTCCCCTCATTTCTTATAAATCAAAGGTATAGCCATGGACACTCGTATCAACTCCAGTTATGTACTTTTTATAATCTATGTAGAACAGGCCTTGTTCCAAATTTTCACTGGTTTTTCAATGGCCATTCCAAGCTCCTGGTGTGATAACATTTCCACTCCTGTTCCCATTCCCACATTGATCTGTTTGTGCCCATCCCTCTCCACTGCCACAATGAGAGCAAACACAAACTTGGAGAAACAAAGATCTGCAGGTGCTGGTTTATAAAATAAGTCATTTAATGCTGGAGGAACGCAATGGGTCAGGCATATTTCTGGAGAGCATAGACAGGTGATATTTTGGGTCGGGATCCTTCTTCAGACTTGGAGAGTTTTGAACTGGGGAGCATCCCCTGAGGATAAGGGTTCAGCCATTTAAAATTGAAAGGAGATTAAATGTCTTTACTTGGCTGGTTGTAAGTTGGAAAACTTGCTCCCAGAGTGTTCTGGATGATAGCATATTAAAGGCTGAAACCAACTTATTTTGGTCTGCGAGGGAGTTGAGTATTTTGGAATATAACCAAAGGCAATCTCAACCTGAAATGAGCCGAAATACTTTTATTTGTATTTGACCCACCTACTGGCATCCAGAGTCTCATCTTGCCCCAGGTATGCAGCACCTGGTACACTTTTTATTGGGCATCTAAATGCTCTCCTTTCATGCAACTTATAACATAGTACCTATTTGTAAAGTGATTCATTTCTTGATCAAAGAACTGGACAAGCTAATCCATCCTGATGATTTATAAGTGTTTTCATAGCTGACTGAACCTTAACCTGGCACACATACTGTAGTTGGATATTATTGGTCTGGATCAGTTCGCTAAATTACTAAGTGATAAGAGACTTGAACAGGAAAATAAATGAAGCTGAATATTAGCCATGTCCTGTTGAATAGTGGAGCGGCCTCAAGTGGTTTGTTTGTTTTCTTATGTTGCCTCCAGAACGGTCTTACGTATTCCTTAAGTATAAATTTAAACATTATTATTATGCATTGCTAACATATGCAAAATAACTCACAAAATGCAGGAGTGCATATACAACATCTCTTATGAGGCCACATACTAACCTCCAGTCATATGTGAAATAATGGTACAATTTGCTTTATTGATTGAACATACAGAAAAGACGAAAGGTAGATTGCTTTTGTTATTTAGCCAGATACATTTTTATGGAACATTTGTTAATATATGTGAATTAGATCTTCAGATATATAGCATTTACAACATTAGTTTTCTATGGCTAATTGCATTTGTATCAGCATAATGCTGAGAGTAACTGGGAACAACTGCAAGAAAGCGTTCATACTTTGACAAAGTAGAATATAATATAGGTCCTCCCCAGGCATTTATTATTGGGATGGACTTGCCATCCGCAGCGGTGCTGCATGAAAGTTCTGTTTGATGGTAAATTAATTTGTGGCTACCTTTCCAATTTGTGAACCATTCGGGTTATGAACAGTTTTCAGGTACACAGAAGATAGATATAATCCAGCAGGTCAGGCAGCAGCTCTGGAGAGAGGGAATAGGTGATGTTTCGGGTCGCGATCCTTATTCAGACATAACCCTGTCGTAACCTGGCGAGGACCTGCTAGTCTTTTTCCAGAATTATCCTTGACTTACACCAATCATGACAGTACCTCTAAGAAAGAATGACTGGAATTCCGCACCAGATTTCTTGCACCACATCTGTCCCTGCACTAGATTCCTTTCACCAAGCCCAGTTCGGCACCACCTTCATTCATTGTATTGACGTAAGCTTAGCTCTCATTTATCTTGACTTTGGAGCTGCTGCTTCAAGCCTAGGAACTAAAGTGAGCTCTGGAAACAGTGGACATGGTGCAGATGTTTCCATTAGTGGGTCAGAGGACATAGCCTCCGAATTAATGGACCTTCCTTTTGTAAGGAGAAGAGGAAGCATTTATTCAATCAGAGGGTGGTGAATCAATATTATTCATTGCCACAGAAGACTGTGGGGGTCAAGTCAATAGATATTTTTAAGGCAGACATAGATAGATTCTTGATTAGTTAGGGTGTCCGAGGTTATGGGGAGAAGCCAGGAGAATGGGGTTAAGAGGGATAGATAGATCAGCCATGATTGACTGGCAGAATAGACCTGATAGGCTGGATGGACTAATTCTGCTCCTATCATCACTTATGAACTTATGATTGCTGTCCAGCTCAGAGACTGCCAGTTCAGCAACATTAAATGGACCGTGTATATGCAGGCCCTTCCTTGTCTGGAGGGTTCAGGGCAGCTTCCCAGCCTTGGTTCTTATGTGTTGACTGTCAGTTCATGTGCAAGGAGTGACTTCCGTGTCTATAGCACACTCACTGCTGGCTAGCAGTCTACAAGCACAGGCACATTTTAGAGTGGCTGGTGCAACATCGCTATTAGAAGAAAAGTGTCAATTCAAAATGTCAGGAGTCTGAAGAAGGGTCGAAGCCGAAACAACACCTATCCATTATCTCCAGCGATGCTGCCTGACCCGCTGAAATACTACCGTATTTTGTGTCTACCTTTGGAATAAACCAGCATCTGCATTTACTTCTTATTTCATTTTATTATTATTAATATTATCACTTTTAGAGACATAGATTCTGGTGTAAGATCATTGTTTGGTCACTTTCAAGCTCTTGTATGGTTCCTGTTCTAATAGCCCTGGAACAGGTAATGGATGGACAATTCTGTGACTCTCCTTACGCTACTGAACAACTGGATAGAGCAGTGCAGTGAAAAGTAGACTTCTGTGCCTGTACCAAATTGTGTTGCATTGCACCTTCGCAGTCCACTGAGGTAAGCAGCCAATTCAGTGCAGCCATTTGATTTGAGTGTTTTTAATACTTTCTTGTTACAAACGATTTGCATTTTTGAATGTTGCTGAATGTAGTTGGTTTGTGGAGTTATTTACAAAGACCTACTCTTTCTTGATTCAACTTTTATGATTGGGTGCAGTTAGTCAGACCATGATTTGACCAGTTAAAGGGGCTGTCCCACTGCGGCAACCTAATCCGCGAGTTCTGGCGAGTTTGTCCTCGACTCATACTCGCAGCATGGTCGACACGAGGTCCTAGGAGGTCTTTGTAACTTTCCTAGGAGGTCTTTGTAACTCTCCATGCTCGAGAGTAGTCCCCGCGTACCCGAGGCCTCAGCTAGGTTGCGGCGTATTTCTCAACATATTGGAAAAGGTCGCCATAGAAAAAATCGATACTTTTTTTACTCGTAGGTTTAGTCGAAGTAGGTCGTGGTAGGTCGGCATGGTAT
Source organism: Okamejei kenojei (assembly GCA_035221665.1). Lineage (NCBI taxonomy): Eukaryota > Metazoa > Chordata > Chondrichthyes > Rajiformes > Rajidae > Okamejei > Okamejei kenojei. The sequence continues at coordinate 77,177,983 of CM069133.1, forward strand.
TCTCAGGTAATCGAGGGTAGTCGAAGGTAAGCATAGATAGAAACATAGAAAATTAGAAACATAGCAAATAGGTGCAGGAGGAGGCCATTCGGCCCTTCGAGCCAGCACCGCCATTCATTGTGATCATGGCTGATCATCCCCGTGGCTGATCACCAATAAGCCGTGCCTGCCTTCTCCCCATATCCCTTGACTCCGCTAGCCCCTAGAGCTCTATCTAACTCTCTCTTAAATCCATTCCGTGATATGGCCTCCACTGCCCTCTGTGGCAGGGGATTCCATAAATTCACAACTCTCTGGGTGAAAAAGTTTTTTCTCATCTCAGTCTTAAATGACCTCCCCTTTACTCTAAGACTGTGGCCCTTGGTTCTGGACTCGCCCAACATTGGGAACATTTTTCCTGCATCCAGCTTGTCCAGTCATTTTATTATTTTATATGTTTCTATAAGATTTCCCCTCATCCTTCTAAACTCCATTGAATACAAGCCTAGTCTTTTCAATCTTTCCTCATATGACAGTCCAGCCATCCCAGGGATCAATCTCATGAACCTACGCTGCACTGCCTCAATCACATTGATGTCCTTCCTCAAATTAGGAGACCAAAACTGTACACAGTACTCCAGATGTGGTCTCACCAGAACCCGATACAACTGCAGAAGAACCTCTTTACTCCTATACTGAAATCCTGAAGGCCAACATTCCATTAGCTTTCTTCACTGCCTGCTGTAGCTGCACGCCAACTTTCAGTGACCGGTGTATAAGGACACCCAGGTCTCGCTGTACCTCCCCCTTACCTAACCTAACCCCATTGAGATAATAATCTGCCCCCTTGTTTTTGCCACCAAAGTGGATAACCTCACATTTATGTATATTATACTGCATCTGCCCACTTACTCAACCTGTCCAGGTCTCCTTGCAACCTTCTAATATCGTCTTCGCAGTTCACACTGCCACCCAGCTTTGTGTCATCTGCAAACTTGCTAGTGTTGCTCCTATTTCCCTCTACCAAATCATTAATATATATGGTAAACAGTTGCGGCCCCTTCGACTATGTCGAAGGCGATCGAAGGATGTCGTCTTCACTCTCCACTATTCGGTGTCCAATTTTCCCGAAGCTAGTCGAAGCTAGTTGAAGCTAGTCTTCAACATAGTCAAAGGAGGTCTTCAACATTACATTTTTTCATTCTCTCCAAAACTCTTCTGAACTCGCCAATTAGGTCGCCACAGTGGGACAGCCCCTTTACTCTTATTTTCACCTCGGTTTATTTTGGTTTTATGAACAAAAATGTATGATTTTTGTCTGATATGTATGATAAATGTCAACAAAATAGAGAGAGTACAGAGGAGATTTACTAGAATGTTGCCTGGGATCCAGCAACTATGTTACAGAGAAAGGTTGAACAAGTTAGGTCTTTATTCTTTGGAGCGCAGAAGGTTAAGGGGGGACTTGATTGAGGTCTTTAAAATGATGAAAGGGATAGACAGAGTTGACGTGGATAAGCTTTTGCCATTAAGGGTAGGGAAGATTCAAACAAGAGGGCATGACATGCGAATTAAGGGACGGAAGTTTAGGGGTAACGTGAGGGGGAACTTCTTTACTCAGACGGTGGTGGCTGTGTGGAATGAGCTTCCAGCAGAAGTGGTGGAGGCAGGATCGATTTTAACATTTAAAAGTAAAGTGGATAGGTATATAGACGGGAAGGGAATGGAGGGGTATGGTCTGAGTGCAGGTAGATGGGACTAGGGCAAAACAAAAGGTCGGCACGGACTGGAAGGGCCGAGAGGGCCTGTTTCCGTGCTGTAACTGTTATATGGTTATATGATTTGGGAAGCAGAGCAATAGTTTGACATGTTGAACGAGCCAAATTGCTAAACTTCAGAGCTATGACTAATAAGGTGTGATTACAACATGACAAGTTTGCAAAGATAGATTTGCAAACGTGTGTACATGATTTTTTTAAAGAAAACAAATTGACAGGATATGGGCAGAGACATTTTTTTTATTTTTTTCCAACAAAAGTGGAGCGGTCTGTACTAAAAACCTAAAAGACTGCTCTTCCTGGAAGTATAAATAGAAAAAGCTGCATCAAGGAAGCAGAGGGAAACAAAGTTAATGCTGCAAGACACAGACTTTTCATTAGACAGCGTTTTTGACATTTGGTGAATGAGGGATTGCTGTTGGATATTTTACATAATATTCCATCATTCCAATGGATTTGCAGTTAAATAACAAATATTTATATATGTAATGCAGAGTATTTGTCTGTATTTCTGGAATTAGCTTCCATAACTTTCAATACAGAATGAAAATATGTTTGTTGAATATTTATCGGCATCTATATTTCTATTTAAACTTAGGTCATAAAGGTCATAAATAATAGGAGACGAATTAGGTAATTCAGACCATCAAGTCTACTCTGCCATTCAATCACGGCTGATCTATCTCTTCCTCCTAACCACATTCTCCTGCCTTCTCCCCAGAACTGACTCCTGTACTAATCAAGAATCTATCTATCTCTGCTTTAAAAATATCCATTGATACGAACTTCTGGTGATGACTGCATGGTATTGATGGTATGGAATTTAATTATGGTATTACCTCTGAATGTGTCAAGCGGAGGTGACTATAAACATTTTGGAGATAATCAATGTCTGGCAGATCTGTGCTACAGATATTTGCTGTCACTTGCCCAAGCATTAACCAAGTCATGCTGAATTAAAAAATGGATTTCAACTTCTGTGGAGATGCAGATGGAACCAAATATGTAGGAAGCTGGTGGTGACATGCTGCGATCCTGCCTTTCACATTGATAAAGCAGCTTGAGGTGGGTCCATGGTTTGGAAATTTGACTTTGGGGAATTCTAGCACTGAGCTCCTGATGCAAACATAATTGGTCTCCACAAAAATATACAAATTTGTTTGCAATCGTTTTTCTGAGATTCTAGTTATAATGTCATAAGTAATAGTAGAATTAGGCCATTCAAGTCTACACCACCATTCAATCATGGTTGATCAATCTCTCGCTCCTAACCCAGTTCTCTATGACTGGATATACTCGGCTTGTACTCGCTAGAATTTAGAAGATTGAAGGGAGATCTTATAGAAACTTAGAAATTTCTTAAGGGGTTGGACAGGCTAGATGCAGGAAGATTGTTCCCGATGTTGGGGAAGTCCAGGATAAGGGATCACAGTTTAAGGATAAGGGGGAAATCTTTTAGGACCGAGATGAGAAAAACATTTTTCACACAGAAAGTGGTGAATCTCTGGAATTCTCTGGCCACAGAAGGTAGTTAATTGGCTATATTTAAGAGGGAGTTAGATGTGGCCCTTGTGGCTGAAGGGATCAGGGGGTATGGAGAGAAGGCAGGTAAGGGTTACTGAGTTGGATGATCAGCCATGATCATGTTGAATGGTGGTGCAGGCTCGAAGGGCCGAATGGCCTACTCCTGCACCTACTTTCTATGTTTCTATGTTTCTCCTGCCTTCTCTCCATAACCTCTGTACTAATCAAGAATCTATCTATCTCTGCCTTCAAAAATATCCACTGACTTGGCCTCCGCACCTTCTCTGGCAAAGAATTCCACCGATTCACCACCCCCTGACTGGAGACATTTCTCCTCATCTCCTTCCTAAAGGAACGTCCATTAATTCGATGACCTCTGGTCCCAGACTAGTGGAAACATCTATCCTATTTGGTGTGATAGTTGGAACGCATCATGTTGCAACACACCTCAGGGCCCTACCAATCACAGTGAAGGCAGATAAGTACAGGATAATGCACACTGGTTACATTTTTCAATATGCACCACCTCACACTTATCTTTATTAAATGCCTTCAACCATTCCTCAGCCCACTTGCCCATCTGATCAAAATCCTGCAGTAATTTTTCTTCATCAATTCAATTCAATTCAATATTTATTCAATGTCATTTGAGCCTCAGTGAGTCTCAAACGAAACTCTACAGCCATACAAAGAAAACAATTCCTACAAGACACACAAACAATTCAATTAACACAAACATCCATCACAGTGAATCTCCTCCTCACTGTGATGGAAGGCAAAGTATTTTCACTCCTTTGCACCATTTTTCCCCCGTTGTTGAAGCCCCAGGCAGGCGATGGCAAGTCCCACGGCTATTTAACGCCGAGCCGGGCGATGTACGGCCCCGCTCCAGGTCGCTCCAACCCCGCAACACGGGCTGGAGAAATTGCGTTGCGGGATCTCCGAAAAGCGGTCTCCCACCCGGACCCGCGTGCTCCCGATATCACAGTCCACAGGCCTGCAACTGGAGCCTCCAAGCTCCGGAGTCGGGCCACAGCAGCAAGCCACCACCGCTCCCCACACTCCGAGGCCGGCCAGCCCCGCGATGGTAAGTCCGCAGCTCCACAAGCTCCGTGACTGGAGTCCCCAGGTCGTTCCGGTTGGAGGCCGCTCCACGGTGCTAGGCCCCAATGACAACGGAGACACGACAGGGAAAAGGTCGGGTTTCCCGTGCAGGGAAGAGATTTTAAAAGTTTCCCCCGCCCCTCACATATACACAGTTAAAAACAGTATAAAGAAACACGACAACTACATTTAACTAGACAAAAAAATCTAAAAAAGGACAGACACGCTGCAACGTGAGTCATGCCGCAAACCAATCATCTTCGCTATATGTGTTGCCATCCACTTTAGTATCATCTGCAAATGTATTAATCATGTCTACAGTCTCATACAAATCGATGATGTAAATCACAAACAGTAATAGGCCCAGCTCCAATCTCTGATGTATTGGTCTTCAGACCAAAAAATAACCTCCCTTTGTCATCCTCTGCATCGTTCCATGGAGCCAATTCTCTATCTAGTCGGCTAGCTCTCCCTATAGCCCATGCAATCTAACCTTCCAGATTAGCCAACCATTCAAAACCTTATCAAATGTCACGCCATATAGAAAATGCGTATGGCTTTGCCCTTGTCAACCTTGTTGTTACTCATTAAAATAAATGCAATTCAATCCAACAGTCCTTCCTCACATCGAGCCATGCTTCTGCCGATCCTCGACACTGACTTCTTATTCTTCTCTTTCCATACCGAATTAGAGGCTATCATCCTCCTTAGTCCTGCATTTGATCCCATCCCTTGCCAATCCAGTTTAAACCCAACTGAGTAGCACTTGCAAACATGCCTGTCTGGATATTGATTTACCTCCAGTTCACGTGCAACCCATCCTTGTATGAGTCACCTATGGAGTACTTTGGGATGTTGATTAGAAATATGATTCTGAAGATCAGATTCTGCAGGATTTTGTTCATCTCATCTGTGGCACAGATCTCCAGATATTTGTGAAATATGCGGAATGCATTAGATATGCCTTTTTCATATATGAATCCATTGTTGGTGCCAAGTTTGCTTTTATTTTCATTATGTTTTGTAGGTGTAGTAGTTTGGTAAATGTGACTGGTTGAGGTCAAATAATTCAACCCAAAACATGGGCTAAACTTGAAAGCATCCCAATATTTCTGTCTTAATTATTCATTTAATTAATGGACTGAATGTTTGTCAGAGCATACCTTAATTAGTAAAATCTGTTTGCATAGTTTCAAACTTCATTAACTCAATTTAGTTTGAGAGGAGATTATCATGATTTCCATTAACTAGAGACATGTACTTACAGTATCGTTCCAACAGTGTTGTCATTAGGAAAGGACAAATATATCTATTGTGATGAGTGGACTTGGAATGCCACCTCCTTTCCTGATGAATTTCATAAACAGCCTTTTGTTGAAAGTTTTCTCAAAGCCACCCATTCTGTTATTTTCTTTCTCATCTATGGTTTGGGAATGTTGGGTGGGAAGATGTTTCTTGCAGGCATATGGAGAAGATGTGAACAAAATGGTGTTGGATAATAATTAAACGTTTGGAGGATAGTTGAATTTCATCTTTCGTGATTAAAGCCTTTCTCTCAATGCAGAGTAAGCATTGTGATGACAGTGAACGTAAATTGTACTAATTGAACCTTGCATGACAGAATCTAATTATCTGTTAGGTTTTGGTGTTTATATTTGGAATGATGGGAGTGAATTTTACACCTAGCACAGATGGTGCACTGAACAGGAATTTCATGTGTTGGCCATCGAAAGATTTGTCTTGTTGAACAAAGTTTTTTGGTCAGAGTAATATAAAATGAACACCAATAATTATTGTTTGTGGATTGTAATTCATAGGTCCAAAAAGAAAGCATGTAGTTACATTTCTACTGAATTTATCTTTTTGTGCTGAGGATTATATCCAAATTAAAATAATATAATAATAAAAGCATTTTAAATCCATATATTACTGCACAACAGCAAAGTTTTATCATGTTGATAAAGCTATGACATTGGCCAGACCTCAAAGTGTTATCAGGATAAAACCTAATTTCGTCAGTGGGTTTTAATTTTACCACCTCAGTGGAAGCCTTAAGATTTAATGTTGGTGATGGAGTCGCTGTGAAATAAAAGTAGTGCATGTCTGATCATTTCCTTTTCTTGTTTTTATGTCAAGGCAGATGGAATTATCACCACCAAATGATAATTCCAGCAGAATTTACTATCAGGCGAAAGGTCTTCATATTTCAAAAAAAGATTCACTTTGCATTAAGGTACAGCTGCAGTTCATGTGTCTGCTTAATTGAGTCTGTAAGCCTGTGAGGGAATGGATAGATGCATTACACAGAAGTAAATTAGCGATAACATTGCCCGGCTCAAAATATTGCAATACAGAACATGATTTAATTAAGTGTCAGATTGAAATCCGACTGTCGTAAAGAAGGAAATAAGTTTTTTTGTTTAGTATTTTTGACAACTTCTAGACCGGATAAATGAAGACTGCAGGTTAACATTTATATATAAGCTATTAAATAATAATAGTGAGGGCACTGTGATGAAGTCAGAATGTTATTTATCCATCACCAAAGTTGACACGTGATCCATATGAACAGAGAAAAGACTGTCCAGCCCATCAAGCTTAGTCTCTCCACAGAACCTGCAATGCCTGCTCTATGACAGCATCCATTCAATTCATTACATCTCCCCAGTCAAGCAGTATTGCCAAGGGCAAGTTTAAACTCCAAGGTAGAAGTGACGGATGGACAAGCAAAAGCTCTGAAATGATCAATGAAACTGTGATGTGAGAAGCTGAGAAAGAAATACTGGGGTATTTAAAGAAAGTGCCTAAAAATATAACCATGGTTATGGTGATACGATGCAAGATTGCAAATGTATGATATCATAGAAATAGATACTGAAGTTGGACAGAGAGAGTGCTGGAATGGTTGGAAGAGATTGTGACTATTGATAAAGGTCAGAAATAAAGGCTTGAATACCATGGAAAAGGAAATAAATTAACTGATAAATAGAGAGGGTAGTGTAAGAATGAAAATAAACATATTAAAAGAACAAAACAAAAAAAAGTCCCTGTGACCATTACAGAAAACTGAGCAGTATAGCACAGAAGCAAGCCCTTCCACCCTCCATATATCTGCTAAACATGATGCCAAATTGAACTAATCTGCTCTCCCCACATATGACTCGCATCCCTCCAATACCTGCATATCCATGTGCCTATCTAAAAGCCTCTTAAATGCCATTATTACATCAGTTTGATCACAACACATGCCAGCACATTCCAGGCACCAACCACTCCCTGTCGAATAATAAAAAAAATCCCTTATGCATCTCTGTTAAACCTCCCGCCATTGATTTTAGAGACATGTATATTCTCTAGTTTTGGCAATTCCACATTATGGGGAAAAACGTTCTGTTTACCCTACCCATGGCTCTCAATTTCATAAACTTATCAGAAATCTCATCACTTTTTGTTCCATAGAAAGCAGTCTATGTTTGTCCAGTCTTACTTTATGACTAATACCCTCAAATCCAGGCAATATCCTGGGGATCTTTTCTGCACAGTCCCAGAAGATTCCACATCCCTCCCACATATATTGGGGCAACCAAAACCATGCACAATATTCCAAAGGTGAACTAACTAAAGTTTTATAAAACTGCAGTTAGACACAAAAGGCTGGAGTAACTCAGTGGGACAGGCAGCATCTCTGGAGGGAAGGAATGAGTGACGTTTTGGGTCGAGACCCTTCAGGGTATTTTTATTGATGGTAGGGGTGAAATGAGAGTGTGCCCAGGGTGGTGTTGCTCTCATTATTATTGCTGGCTTCCTTTTTGACACAGCAACTCCTGTAAATCCCTTCGATGGTGGGGAAGGTCAGAACCCATGATGGACCGGACAGTGTTCATCGCTTTTTGCCGTCTTCTTTGTTCCTCGGTGTTCAAGTTGCCGAACCAGGCTGTGATGCAACCAGTCAATATGCTCTCTACTGTACATCAGTAGAAGTTCAAGTGTCCTCTCTGACATACCAAATTTCCGTAATCTTCTCAGGAAGTAAAGGTGTTGATGGGCTTTCTTTATAATTGCATCAGTGTGCTGGATCCAGGAAAGATCTTCGGAAATATGCACGCCTAGGAATTTAACTCTCTCCACCATTGTTTCATCAATATAGATAGGTTGCAGGTCCTCATCCTTCTTCTTTATGTCCTTAATCAATTCCTTGGTCTGACTGACATTGAGAACCAGGTTGTTGTACTGGCACCATTTGGTCAGTCGATCAATTTCACTTCTCTACTGTGACTCATCATCATCTGTAATTTGTCCAAAAGCGGTAATATCGTCGCTAACTTGAAGGTGTACTTCAGACTGTGTCCGGCTACACAGTCATGAGTATAGAGTGAGTGAGCAGGGGGCTGAGCACACAACCTTGAGATGCTCCCGTACTGATGGTTATTATGGAAGAGGTGTTGCTGCCAATTCGAACAGACTGTGGTCTGTAGATGAAGTTGAGGATCCAATTGCAGAGGGATTGAAGGGTAAGATAGTTTTGTATGCTGAGTTATAGTCTATAAACAACAGCCCAACATTAGTCCATTAAAATACAATTGTTGGAGCAGTTTAGAGAGAGTTTATTGGATAAGAACTGGAATTGATGGGTTAGCTCGTAGAACGGAGTGAGGCAGGAATTCTAATTTGCGCATTCACTTAATTAACTAGGAATACTCCCTTTTCCAATTGAATGCCCAAGTGATTTATTTTGCACCCGTGTACAGTTAAATATTGCATTAGAACTATCATGCATGTGTTCCACGTTTCTTGAGATCGCTGTCACATGTCCAGTAGTTTTTGTGTATTGCGCCTCAAACCCATCAATTAAATTTTCTTTTATCTCCAATGCAATAGACTTTACACATCAGTTGGACCATGCAATGCATTAAAACAATATGCAGACACAAGGAGCAACAGATACTGAAATCTTGCAGAAAAACACAAAGTGCTCAAGTAACTCAATGGGTCAGGCCACATCTTTGGACAACATGGATAGGTGACTATACAGGTCAGGATCATGAACTTGGATGACCAGGAAACTGACTTCCCAGATTAATTTTAAGGGAGTTGGGAAATGAGAATCTATAGTGGGTAATCATTCTTTTGCAAGGTTAATCACTGCAGGCTCGACTGCTTAGGTTGTAACCAAAAAAAGAGCAGTGCCCATAGATTGCTGGAGTTACTTTTGTAAAGGCAAGATATAAAATTATTTTGTGTGGCTGCGTAGTTATTTTGCAGAGCAAATGTCTCTTTTGTCTTTCTGTTTCTTTTACTGAAAACTTTACATCAAATGCAAAGTAGAAATTATACACACTGTGGCTTTCTTGGTGTTACTTCCCAAGCTGTGTTCTATTTCATATTGGCACAGATACTAGCTGACTACGAAGGTTTGCTGTCGGCCTGTTAATATAACTGGTGCCCTTCTGGTGTCTGCTGAAGGGCATCATGTCAACCAGATCAATTAGTGTAGTGATGAAAATTAAAGAGCATTGAGCATTCATGTATATACTAACCTAGTTTCGGATGGAAGTTCTGGTCACCACAGGCAAATTATTGTTAAATATTCGATAAACATCAACTGTTCGCACATATGAATGTAAGTTTATATAACTTTCAGGCTTCAGAAACCTTGGTTGAAAGCTATTTAAATTCTGAAAATCATTGAAGGCAACCAAGTATAAATGTTTTAACAGAATTAATCTTCATCCCTAATTTAATAGATTTATGTTGGATTTTTGCTGTGGAAGTAGAGTATTTCATTAGTGGTGGCACTTTGGGCCACAAAGGAGTGTTATGTTGTCAGAGGCTGACATTGCTCAGTGGATTGTTTAAGCTAGGGTCCAGTTCAATGTTCAAGTATGCACTTTAGATCTTTAATTTCTAGTTAATATTGCTCAATCATCCACTACTAGAAGCAAAAACCCCACAGTCATCTGTTGACCTGGATTTCTTTGTGTCAACTAACCTCTTGAGTTTTCTGGTTGACTGTTTGGTTATCCACCTTGTGCCTGAAGAAAATCCCTGGTGCATTTTCAGCAGCTCAGTTGATTTGCAGCTAATTGAAGAGGCCTCCTGCAGCACAGCACAAGGCACCTTACTGTTAAAGTGCCAAACCCACCAAAAACGTTGCTTTGACAACTGGTTGAGCCACACTCCAGATTTATCACCTGTCAAAGAGATCATATGCTTGTTTTACAGATAATCACAAACATCCAAAAGTTCATAACAAAAAAATATTATTAAAAAAAAAGAAGAAAATGTTAGGATAATGCTAATATCAGTCAAACACATTTAAAAGTACTGAATAAATCAAACAATGCTATTATAAATTCAATACATTTCTTCCTCCCAACAGTTCTTCTCCTTTCATCAATTGAGCCTGGTCTTTTGGACGGATTTCTCAGCATTACTGTATAAATTGCAAACTTCCACATTGTTTTTCAATGATAACCTGGAGGTACTTCTCCAGGAAATTCACTTTGTTGTGGGATTCCACTGTTTTGTAAATTTGCTCTTGCATTTAGCTACTGAATAGTGAGTTTAGATTGCAGAATCACAGCAACCATTGATCACTCGTTCACACAGGTTTTACGTCATCCCATTTTCTCATCAACACTTGACACATTAGGGAAAATTTTACAGAGGACAATTAACCTACCAACCCTCACATATTTGGGATGTTGGAGGAAACCGGAGTACCCAGAAGAAACCCACCTGGTCACAGGAAGAACATGCAAGCTATGCACACACAGCACCCGAGGTCAGGACTGACCATAGGTCTCTGGTGCTGTGAGGTAGCAGCTGTATCAGCTGCATACGAGCGACTGCTCAGTGACTGAACTTCTAAAGTGTTTTCTTACTTCTGGACCATTCATTTGTGCTCAGAACACAAAAATGTTGTGATTGAATACAAGTTTTAACTTGTTAAAGAAGGAACTGCAGATGCTGGAGAATCGAGGTGAAGATCAAGCGGAGGCTTGGCGATCGTTTCGCCGAACACCTTCGCTCAGTCCGCAATAACCAACCCGACCTCCCGGTGGCTCAGCAGTTCAACTCCCCCTCCCATTCCGTATCTGACCTCTCGGTCCTGGGCCTCCTCCATGGCCAGAGTGAGCAACACTGCAAGTTCGAGGAACAGCACCTCATATTCCGCTTAGGGAGTCTGCATCCTCTGGGCTTGAACATTGAATTTTCTCAATTCTGTTAACCCTTGCTGTATCCTCCCCTTCCCACCTCTCCCTCAGCCCTCGGGCCCTGGCATTCCCTCTATCTCTATCTCCCTCCCCCACCCCAGTCGCACCAGCTTCTCTTTTTCACACCACAAACAGCTTACAATGGCTTGTTCCCTTTATCATCGATACCTTTTTGCATATCTTTCATTCATTCTTCTTTATCTCTCCACATCAGCGTCTATATCTCTCGTTTCCCTGATCCCAGACCAGTCTGAAGAAGGGTCTCGACCCGAAACGTCGCCTATCTCCTTCGCTCCTTAGATGCTGCTGCACCTGCTGAGTTTCACCAGCCTTTTGTGTACCCACAAGTTTTAACTTGCAAGCTTAAAGATGTCACAGTCAATGGCATGACATTGTGAATGTGCGCACATCTTGTTCCATAGTTGTGTTCAAGTGTACTTATGTTATTCGTTACAATTATGGATGCATTCCAGACTGGAGATTTTGCTCTGGTACTTACTTCAATGAAAGGCATGATATTTATGCTATTGTCTGACAGAAACTCAATGAGCAGAATTTCAAAGCTGTTCATTCAGAGTTGCTGCAATAGAGTCTTTAACAATACAGGATTACTAGCCAACAGCTTCGGTAATTTGGCAGCTAACATCACCAGTATGTGATTCACTATATTTCCTCTTCTTCGTTCATGAGCATTGTCTTCTTGATCTGTGTAGCCATGCTGCTTATGGGCCTGTCCCATTTAGGTGATTTTTTGGGCGACTACAGGCGACTGTCGCAACATTTTTAACACGTTGAAAAATTTTCGGAGACAGTGGCGACAATTTTTGCTGTCATAGGTTGTCGTAGGTTGTCGCCAGGTGTCATAGGTGAATTCCATTAAAACTAGTCCCTGGCAGTTGCATAAGAGTCGCCTAAGTGGGACTGGCCCTTTACTCTGACACAGGATTTGGAGCTTGCAGAACAACCCTGGGATGGTGGAAGTCTTGCTCTCTTCTTTCCTTGGCAATCTGAAAAAAATGTTTAGTCTCCGTAGATCATGGGCTGAGGTGCTTTTTCATTTCATTTCATGACCCACATCCCAGATCTACCTGTATTTATAACATATTGTGTAAAAAATATTACAGAAATCATATCTGAAACTCGTCAAGAACAAAACCTACACATATTTTAAAAATGTGGAAAAAACCTCCAGTTTTCCGAGTAGTAATTGTCCAATCAAAGCACATTTGACATTCAGTCAGACGCCTATTGACCAATCACAAGCTTTGTTTCATGCTAGCGAGGCAGAGAACACACTGGGATCATGGTGATGGGAGATTCCGAGGAAGGTTTTAACAGTCAAAACAATAATACAAAAAACCTCACATGAATATCGTACACCATAATAAACCATGACAGTGTGATTGATGATTACTGTGAATTTCAGCAAGTTGTCATCTCGTTTTTGTAAGAGAGAACTGCAGATTACTGTGCATGTATACCTTTCAAAGAGTTCAACTCAACTCAAATTTATTACTCAAATACCCAACTGTACTATCTACAAGGCTGAGGCCACGCGCCAACTCTCAGACACCTTCTCCTATTGATCCCTGGACCATGACCTCACAGACGAGCACCAGGCCACTATCTCGTGCACCATCACTGACCATCAACTCCAGCTCCCTGCCCGCCCAAGCCTCCAACCTCATCGTTCCCCAGCACCGCACGGCCCAATTTTACCTTCGCCCCAAAATCCACAAACCTGACTGTCCTCGTAGACCCATTGTCTCTGCCTGTTCGTGCCCTACCAAACTTATTTCCACATACCTTGACTCCATCATATCCCCCTGGTTAAATCCCTCCCTACTTATGTTCAAGACACCTCAGACACTCTCCGTCATCTCCAGGAATTACGTTCTCTAGGCCCCCATCCTCTCATCTTCACCATGGACATCTCATCACTCTACACCTCCATCCCCCACCAGGAGGGTCTCAAAGCCCTCCGTTTCTTCCTCGGCCGAAGAGCCAACCGATCTGGAGAGTATCTACAGATGCTCTCCTCCACCTAGCCAAGCTTGTCTTTACCCTTAATAACTTTTTGTTTGACTCCTCCCATTTCCTACAAATACAAGGCCTAGCTATGGGCACTTGCATGGGCCCTGGCTATGCCTGCCTCTTTGTAGGGTACGTCGAACAATCTTTGTTCGAGACGTACCAGGGCCCCATCCCCAACCTCTACCTCTCTACATCGACGACTGCATTGGTGCTACCTCCTGCACCCACACACAACTTACTGACTTCATCCATTTCACCTCCAACTTCCATCCGGCACTCAAATACACCTGGACCATTTCCGACACTTCCCTACCATTTCTTGACCTCACTATCTCCATCGCAGGTGATAGACTTCTGACCGATATCCACCATAAACCCACTGACTCCCATGGCTATCTAAACTACACTTCCTCTCACCCTGCTTCCTGTATGGACTCCATCCCCTACTCCCAACTTCTCCGTCTATGCCGCATCTGCTCCCAGGATGAGGTGTTCCACACCAGGGCATCGGAAATGTTCTCATTCATCAGGGAACGAGGGTTCTCCTCCCCTACTATAGATGAGTATAGGGAACGAGGGTTCTCCTCCCCTACTAACACTGCTCTCTCTCCCCATCCCCCCACTCATAACAAGGGCAGAGTCCCCCTAGTTCTCACATTCCACCCTACCAGCCGTCACATACAACAAATGATCCCCTGTCATTTTCATCACCTCCAATGTGACCCCACCACTCGCCACCACTTTCTATCTCCCCCCTGCCCACTTTTCACAAATGCTGCTCCCTCCGTAACTCCCTGGTGAATTCTTCCCTTCCCACCCGTACCACCCCCTCCCCGGGCACTTTCCCTTGCAGCCGCAAGAAATGCTACAATTGTCGCTTTACCTCCCCCCTCGACTCCATTCAAGGACCCAAGCAGTCATTCCAGGTGCGACAGAGGCTCACCTGCACCTCCTCCAACCTCATCTATTGCATCCGCTGCTCTAGATGTCTGCTGATCTACATCGGTGAGACCAAGCGTAGGCTTGACGATCATTTCGCCGAACACCTCCACTCGGTCCACAATAACCTACCTGATCTCCCAGTGGCTCAGCACTTCAACTCCCCCTCCCATTCCGAATCCAACCTTTCTGTCCTGGGCCTCCTCTATAGCCAAAGTGAGCACCACCGGAAATTGGAGGAGCAGCACCTCATATTTCACTTGGGCAGTTTATATCCCAGCGGCATGAACATTGACTTCTCCAATTTCCGCTAGACCGCATTGTCTCCTCCCCTTCTCAGCTCTCCCTCAGCCCTCTGGCTCCTCCTCTTCCTTTCTTCCTCACACCTCCCCCCCACCCTATATCAGTCTGAAGAAGGGCTTCTGCCCGAAACGTTGCCTATTTCCTTCGTTCCATAGATGCTGCCGCACCCGCTGAGTTTCCCCAGCACTTTTGTCTACCTTCGATTTTCTAGCATCTGCGGTTCCTTCTTAAACGTACTGTAGTCACAATGTTCTCCAAAAAGGAGACCAGTCCAGGACAAGATTATTATTGTGAGATTGTAGTGTTTTCTTTCATACGTTGCATTTTCATTTGTTTATACAGTAAATGCGATGTTTCTGTTTGTAAACTAGCCATTCATGACATACCCACCTATCAAATCTAAACCAAAAGATTGGGAAAATAAATGATATAGTCTACTTTTACTGTTTAGTGTGTCGAATTAAGTGAGTTTATAAACTTCCATTAGCTGTTGAGTCTGGAACAAGATGTAATTTTTTTTTATCAACTCAATTCTTAACCATCTGCTGTGCATCTCTGCTTTATGACAATAAAGAATCGTGCCAATCGCACATTAAAGAACAAAACAAATTTCCGTCTTACCTCAACAACATATTGCTCTGGGGAGCTGGATATTGCTCTGCAGGGAGCTGGATTCCATGCTGCGGGCTATTAACTTCCTTGCTCAGGGAGATCACATAACGGGGAGAGAGAGAGAGAGAGCCCAGGATGGAGCAGCCAGCCTTCTGCCCAGTAGCGACCCACCAACCACCACCTCCACCAGTTGTGCCTGTGCCAAAGGACACTGTCTCTAGCTGGCGGGCGGGCCGGCAGAAGACGCTGAGGTGGAGGCCGGTTCTGCTGTCCGGTCCCGGTGGCCACTCGCAGGCACCTGAGCTTTCCAATGAGTTGGTGGAGAGATCCTTTCCACTGCGTGTGGAGAGTCTCGCCCAGGTCAGCACGGCCTGGGCTGCATAAAGTAGCAAACATGGCTAGGCCGCCAGGGGTAAAGTTGCTTGGAAGACAGGAGCGTTGAGAAGGAGGGGGTCGGGGATCATGCCAGCAACTCACTCACTAACTGACCGCTGCCACTGCGGCGCTCCGGGCACGGAGGTACCGCATTGTGGCCGGGGAGGAAAGTAACTCAGGTGGCTGTGAGCGGTCGCCAGGACTGGACAGTGGAACCAGCCGCCACCTCAGCGCCTTCTGCCGGCCCGCCTGCCAGCCAGCCATGGTGTCCCTCGCCACAGGAGGTGGTGGTTGGCGGCTCGCAAAAGGCTAGCTGCTCCATCCCAGTCTCTCTGTCTCTCTCTCTGTCTTCCTCTCCCTTTTATGTGATCTCCCTGAGCCAGGAAGTAAATAACCCGCAGCACAGAATCCAGCTCCCCATCAAGTAATATTATGCTACCTATTATTGAGCACAAGAGGGCGCTGTAACTTTTTTTTTTTTTTTTTTAATTTTTTTATTAGAAGTAAATACATAATAAAAAACATTTTGTTTTGTTGGCAGAGGTGAATTGTGCAGCATTTCTTGCAGCCTACGAGTGCTAGACCGAAGACAATTCCGGAGGAGTAAAAACACACCGAGGCATCAGTCTTGCAAACTGGAATGAAAATTTTATTAACACACATGTGCTTGACACGACAATAACAGCACCTCTCATTGGCTGATCGCATTGTAACCTCTCATTGGCTGTTATCATTGTCAGTTATTCACTACCTGCATCAAGTTTGTCTGAGTAACAATACAACATTAAGATTAACTTCTTAACAATTGAGAGCACATTTTTCATATATGTTAACACCCCCACTTGCTCTTGCATTGTTATCTTAACTCAAAATAAAACATCCTATGGTTTTCTACCTTACATCATATAGACTTTTACATACATGGTTACTCTCCAAACATAAACTTCGCAAACTCCATCAACTTAAAATTTGTTGCAGGTTTTGTCATCACATCTGCTTCCATCTGGTCTGTTGGGCAATACTCTAAATTTATTTTGCCATGATTCACAGTGGACCTCACAAAGTGATATTTTATGTCCACATGCTTACACCTCTCTTCTACTTACAGGATTCTTTGCTAACGCAATTGTACCCTGATTATCCTCATAAACCTTGGGTGTTGGGTACTGATGTCCATCAATACCTTCTAGTAGTTGTACTAGGTACATACACTCTTGTAGTGTTGCGGCTAACGCCATATACTCAGCCTCACAAGTTGACAGTGCAACGGTGGGCTGCTTTTTGTTTTTCCATGAAATCAAAGGACCATTTTTGTTTAGGCTTACACAATAACCGGTTGTACTACGTAAGTCGGTTACATCAGCCGCCCAATCTGCATCACTGTACGCTTGTAACGCTAGTTTCTCGTCGTCACATTTCCTGTAACACAACTCTTTCTCAATTGTGCCTCTCAGATATCTCAGTACATGTTTTACAGTAGCCCATTGCTCTTCCGTCGGCTCAGTAAAGTACTGTGACAGTTTACTTACTACAAAACTGAGATCGGGTCTTGTGCATGTAGTCAGATAGATTAGGCTACCTACTACCTCTCTGTATTTTCTGACATCAGTCATCATTTCTGCATCATCAGCGTAGTTCAATTTTTGTTCACAAGTTGTCGCCCTCGGTTTACAATCTTGCATATCAAACCTTTCAAGTATTTTCTCCACATATTTCTTCTGTGACATTCTCACACAGTTATCACTCTGGTCAAAATCAATGCCAAGAAAATGTTTGCCATGTCTTTCATCTTGAATTTGGCTGTGAGCATCTCCTTCACAGCTTTCAGTGCTTTTTCATCACTGGCAGCAATAATTAAGTCATCGACCCATATTATCATGATCACGTTCTCATTTTCTGTTTCCCTTGAGTAAACACAATGATCAGCTGGGTTTTGCACAAAGTCGTTTTCAGTCAGATACTCGTGTAGCATTTTGTTCCAATTTCTACCCGACTGTTTTAACCCATAAAGTGACTTTTCTGGCCAATACACCAACTTTCCATTTGCGCTGGATTTTACATCATAACCTGCTGGCTGTTCCATGTAAATCTCGCAATCTATTGGTGCATGTAGGTAGGCAGCTTTGACTTCCATCTGATGTAAAATCAGGTTTTCCTGTGCTGCTTTTTGCATCATCACTCTGATACTGGTCAGGTTAGCAGTAGGAGAAAATGTCTCCTCATAGTCTACACCCAATTTTTGACTATATCCTTTGGCTACATACCGTGCCTTGTATTTATCAGATCCATCCTCATTGTTCTTGACAGCATGTACCCATCTACCCCCCACTGCTTTCTTACCCTCAGGCAAGTTGGTTAGGGTAAATGTGTCATTTTCTCTCAGTGACTGCATTTCCTCATCCATTGCGTTAACCCATTCCTTTGAGTTAGTTGAGGTTACAGCTTCCCTAAATGTTAGGGGGATGTTACACATCAATCTGTAGCAATAATCTATGTTAATCATTACATGATCATCACTCGCCTTGCCAGTTACATATTCACTTAAGTAACCTGGTTTTCACACAGGAGTGGTGAGTCTCTGGAACTCTCTGCCACAGAGGGTAGTTGAGGCCAGTTCATTGGCTATATTTAAGAGTGAGTTGGATGTGGCGTGCAGAGGGTATGGAGAGAAGGCAGGTGGGATACTGAGTTGGATGATCAGCCATGATCATATTGAATGGCGGTGCAGGCTCGAAGGGCTGAATGGCCTACTCTGCACCTAATTTCTATGTTTCTATGTTTCCTCACTTAGAAGCGTAACGTGCAGGCTCATGCTTGGTTTCACCTGTCTGTGCTTGGCTATTCACCTCAGGCTTAGTTACTGGATCTTGGCCCTGAGTATGTCCTGGACTTTCATCAGTATTTTTTCTCATCCTACTGGCCCTAATCTGCACCTCAAAGTCATCGTCACTGGGGGTCATGTCAGTCTCTGTCTGCCGCTATACAATTGTTTTGGTCACAAACTTCACCAGTCTGTGCTTCTTTACTTTCCCATTGTCAGGATAGTAAACCATGTAAGCTGGGCTATTCTTGTCGTACCCGATTCACTTCTCGCACTTTGAGTCCAGTTTTCTCTTGTCCTGTTTATAGGCATAACACTCTGACCCAAACTTTTGCATCCTAGACAGGTTGGGCCGTTTTCTTGTCAGCATCAAGTAAGGCGTCTGCTTTGTGCACTTGTTGAAGCATCTGTTCCTCACTACAGCTGCTGTCTGCACTGCATAGGTCCAAAACTGTTTAGGTAACTCACTCTCTATCAGCATACACCTGGCCATGTCAAACAGGGTGCGCCAATTTCGCTCAGCAGTACCATTCTGGTGTGGTGAGTATGGTGCTGAGGTCTCATGTCTAATGCCATTTCTGCTGAGTAGTGCCTGGTAATTCTTTCCCATGAATTCCATTGCCTGCTCACTATGCGTGACATGGATGGCAAATGGTTTAAAAGATTCAGGCAGTCCCTTCAGAATCATTGCAACTAACAGTCTATCACTCAACACCTCACCAGCGTTTCTCAATGCTGTGATGGCTGTCTCTGCCCGTATAACATATTCAGTTACACTCTCGCTGCTCAACTTTTGAAGTGAAGTCAGTTCTGTATACAGGCTTATTATACGTGGCTTTCCCTTACCCGCATAATAATCTCTCAAAATAGTTAGCGCTTTCCGCCCATCGTCCGCTGCTTCTCCCATTACCAGCGACAAACTTTTGTCATCCAGAAACTGGATTAGCTCAGCATATGCCTCTGCATTTTTGGCCTTGTCTCCTTCTTCATCGTCAGTAGGCTCTTCCAAGATGGTATCCTTTAGCCCTTGCAACCGAAGATGGCCCAAAAACTTTGTCTCCCACTGCTCATAGTTCTTTTCATCTCCATCAAAAACTAGCCGAGACCAGCAGCTACTCGACTCGACGCTCCGTCTACTCATGGTGCTAGCATAGCATGTTAACTCTCACCGGAAACGCGGTACGTCGCGACGTTTCTCTCGGTGGTAAATCCCTGGATAACTGTCTCTAGGTAACTCTGGGCCCATAACCTGTTGGCAGAGGAGAATTGTGCAGCGATTCTTGCAGCCTACCCAGTGCTAGACCGAAGACAATTCCGGAGGAGTAATAACACACCGAGGCATCAGTCTTGCTCAAACTGGAATAAAAACTATATTAACACACATGTGCTTGACACAACAATAACAGCACCTCTCATTGGCTGTTATCATTGTCAGTTATTCACTACCTGCATCAGGTTTGTCTGAGTAACAATACAACATTAAGATTAACTTCTTTACAATTGAGAGCACATTTTTCATATATGTTTGTTATAGTCATACATTATTAATATTATTTATATTAACAATTGTATCGTAATTACACTTCTTCATTTTTTTAATTTTTATATAGATAGAAAATAGTAGAAAAAAAGAGAGAAATAAAAATATTTTTTAAAAAAGTGAATGGAGTATTCGACTGATTATGCATCCTTGGAGCTATATCCGTGGATTATAAAATATAATTCTTCATCTATTCCTTAATTCAGGTTTCAGTCAGGTACTCGTGCCGAACCAATTTGCCCCTTCAAATATTCAATAAATGGAGACCATATTCTTATGAATAGTTCTTGTTTGTCCATTAAGACAAATCTTAATCTTTCCAAATGTAGGGTCTCCGACATTTCCATTGTCCACATTTTAATAGTGGGGGTTATAGGGCCTTTCCAGAATTTTAATATTAATCTTTTCCCAATTATTAAACTATAATCGATAAAAGTTATTTGGTTCGTTGTGAATAATTGATTTGGTTCTAGTATTCCTTATATAATTAATTTTGAATCAGGGATCAAATTGGTAGTAACAACGTCCGAAATTATCTTAACAATTTCCGTCCAAAAATTAGTAATTTTTATACAGCTTACAAATGTGTGCGTAAGATTAGCCTCTAAGTGTTGACATTTATCACAAATAGGGGATACACAAGGAAAAATTCTGTTTAATTTGGTTTTTGAATAGTGCAATCTATGTAAAACTTTAAATTGTATTAAAGAATGTCTAGCATTTAACGAACAGTGGTGTATCTGTTGTAAGCTTTCATCCCATATTTCTGGCCCTATTATTTGGCCTAGTTCATTTCCCCATGATTGCCTATATATTTCCGTCATGGGTGCATCATTATCCAATAAAATATTATAAATATAAGATATCAATTTTTCTGTGTTTGGGTGTTTATTCAAACATTCATCAAGAATTTCTCTCTTTCTATTTCGGTAATCCTGTGTATTTGACTTAGCATAGTCTCTGATTTGTAGATATCTGAAGTAGTCTTTTGAGTGAAGCCCATAAATTTGTTGTAGTTCCTGAAATGAAAGAAAGGAATTCTTCCTATTGAGATCACCCATCTTAATAATTCCCTGATTTTTCCATTGTAAAAAACCTTTATCCATCATTGAGGGTTTAAATGTAGCATTATTTACAATGCGAAGTGCTAATGGTAAACAATCTAATTTTAGCGTCTTCTTTAATTGTTTCAAAATACATATTCCACTGTCTATCATTGGGTTTTCTTTATAGATTTTTTTTGCTCAATTTAGTATTAGCAAATAGTATCGATCCAATTTCAAAGGGTAAACAATCTTCCTTTTCCATTTTTAACCAATCTGGTTGTTTGTCCAGTTTCTCCAACCAAAAAATCATATTTTTAATATTAACTAATATTAATATAAAACATAAAATTTGGTAATGCTAAACCTCCATTTATTTTTGATTTACATAAGTGTTTTTTATTTATTCTGTGGTTCTTATAATCCTAGATAAAGTTAGTGACTGTAGAGTCAACCTTCTTAAAAAAAAAATTGATAGGTATATCGGGATTAATTGAAAAAGGTACAGTAATTGCGGGAGAAAAATCATTTTTATCGCTTTAATTCTACCCAACATCAAAATAGGTAATGTTTTCCAGTATAAAATATTCTTATGTAATTTGTTCAATAAAGGCGGAAAATTAGATTTAAACAAAGAAATATATCTCTTTGTTACATAGATTCCAAGATATTTAAGTTTTTAATTTACTATTTTAAAAGGGAATTGTTGTAGTATATGTGGATTACTTTCCATTATTGGCATAATTTCTCTTTTATTCCAATTAATTCTGTATCCTGAAAACAAACCATATTGAATTATTAAATTTAATAAGTTAGGTATACTAATTTCAGGTTTTGTGATGTAAATTAATACATCATCTGCGTATATGAAGATTTTATTTTCAGTATCTTTAGCTGTTACTTTTTCTAATAAATTTTCTAAATAACTTAATTAATAAGTGTGCAACCTTTAGCACTGACGAGTTACAAATTCCCTCTTAATGATATTTTATCTAAATCAGTGCCAAATGTCAGGTAGATACCAGACATGGGTCACGAAAGTTAAATTCTAGACACATTTACGATGCTCGGCCCACGGCCTAAACTTGGTTCCCCACATTCAAGCTCTTGATATGTTTAATCTTATTTTGCTCTGATATGACTGGTGCTTTTAATTGGGCAATATTGAAGACAATGGATAGTCACAAAAAGCTGGAGTAACTGGTTCAGAAAAAGTCTGAAGAAGGGTCTCGATCTGATCACCCATTCCTTCTCTCCAGAGATGCTGCCTGCCCTGCTGAGTTACTCCTTTTTTTGTGTCTGTTTAAACCAACATCTGCAGTTCCTTCCCACACATCAAAGACAATGGCATTAGTTTTGAGGTAGGGACAAATTTCTGGTTCTGTTAGTTTCAATTCATTTCATGCTGTTCCTTGCTAACAGTGTGCCAAGTCAAAGTTTAATGTCTCTAGTCTCTTAAGATGGGTAGTTAAGCAATGAAACATTTTATTATGGAAAAATATTAAAATATACTTGTGTATTTGCACTTGCACTGATACATTTCAACCACATATCGTAAATACTTTTATGCCAATTATCTGATGCCAAATGCTGAGATCAGAATGTTTCTAACTTCCAATTTACATCTGTTAGAAACTGATGTAAGAGCTGTATTTACTTGGAGAATAGATGGTTGTCAGTTGATAAGAGTAAAGAGATGTCCATGTGAATATATTGGCCAAAAATGTCTTGCCATCACTTACTCTGACCTACATAGCGAACAAAAAAACAAACTTTTGGGGAATCCCTGATGTCTGCTGTCTGTAAAGTGCTACCCCTGTCTTTAATAGTAGCAGCTGCACTAGGCCTGACAAATACCCAACATGTGGGGCATGGTGGAGGACACTTCACTCAGAAAAGTATTTTGGCAACCTTCTGTGCCATGCTCTTTCATTACTCTGCTTTGTTTCAATAAATACATCCCCTGCTAATTATGATAATTGTATCACAGCTTAACAAAACCATTATATCCTCCAATAGCGGACCACACGGCTGCGGGGGGGAATGGTGTCCGTTATTACCGATCTTCCGCTATAACCGAATAAGGGTGTTAATATGTACAGTACTGTTGGAAAAGCAGCCAATAAACATACACTGCACAAAAAGCAATATGGACACAATATACACAATACCTTGTGATGGCATAATATCGCTGCAGTAGATTTGCTACCTTACCCAAGTTAGATACTGACCTTGGGTTATCCTTGTGCCAGAGTGGATATCTCCGGGTGTTTGGGTTTCCTCCCGCATTGCGAAGTTGCGTAGGTTTGTGGTTTGGTTGTCTTCTGCGAGTTGTGTGAGTTCTGCGGATTCTGTGGATTCTGTGGGTCGCTGGTATGGCCGCTGGTATGGCCGCTGCCTTGCTGCACCATGAGCCAGGGTTTGATCCTTGCCTCATGCTCCCTGTGGCCACGTGGGTCTCCTCTGGGTGCTCCAGTGCACTGGTTCTATTCTACATACTGTAGTGTGTGAGTGTGGGTGTGGAGCTGGTGTGCCGCGGTGCCCGAAGCCTGGTGGGAAGCGCGCACATGGGTCAGGACCGGATCTCTGCCGATGTGGGGCATCCGCTCTGCCGGCAGTTCCCTGGGTTCACGGAGGCCATTGGGCTGCAAGTCTGCATATCTGCACCCAGGTGAAATGCATGCTGTCACAATGTCTTTGTGATGTGATAGGAAGATGGAGCCACTCCAGTTGTTCTGTTGTCGTTGCTGATCAACTGGACTCTGACAACTTGCATTCATTTTACAGACACACTTTATTTACTTGTGCACAATCCCAGTTATTGTACTACTCTGAAATTCCAATCAGAACGGTCAATATTTTATACAGATTTTAACCCTTGAAATTGAGCGCGCTTTCTAATTTCTTATCATCAATAACAATACGTTCTCAAATCATTAATATACAAATGCAATAACACTAATACATGCTATTTAATCCTTTATTTAATTTTCAATATCAAGAACCTTGTAGTGTCATCAAGGAATATCCATCCCAAAACATTGGGGTACGTCAATGAACACCTAACAGGAACATTGATGTGCGTCAATGAATACCTAAAGGTTGTTGTGCTGTACAGCTATCCTAACCTTTGTCATACTGCGGCTTTCACACTATCCTACGCACTGTGAATTGTCCCTAGGATAGAGCTAGTGTTTGGGTGATCACGGGTGATTCCACACTGTATCTCTAAACCAAACTAAGCTAAAATGGTTCAAAAACACCATTCACTCCATCCAACTAGTGGTCATTCTGTGAAACAATTATCTTGGTCTCCAACCAAGATTTAGTCAGCTATGAGCAAAATCCGTTATAAAGTGGCCCAATTAAATGAGCATTTACTGTATTTATATTCAATTATAAAATGAGTGAGATAGATTTTAAATATTTGTGCAGTGAATATTAATTGATTACTCAATTTGGACTTTCATTAATAATTTAGTTTTGTACTAGGAAAAAGGAAAGTGCAACGAGACCTGGGTGTACTTGTAAACATGCAGGTACAGAGGGCAGTGAAGAAAGCTAAAGGCATGTTTGCCTTTATAACAAGTGGATTTGAGTATCGGAGTAAAGAGGTCCTTCTGCAGTTGTACAGGGCCCTGGTGAGTTGCGTGCAGTTTTGGTCTCCTAATTTGAGGAAGGACATTCTTGCTATTGAGGCAGTGCAGTGTAGGTTTATGAGGTTAATCCTCGGGATGGCGGGACGGTCATTTGTTTAAAGATTTGAAAGAATGGGCTTGTATTCACTGGAATTCAGAAGGATGAGAGAGAATTTTATAGAAACGTATTAAATTATAAACGGACTGGACAAGCTAGATGCAGGAAAAATTGCAGCACGTCAAATATCAAATTCAAAAACTGTAAAAGAGGAATGACAAAAACATTATCTGTGCCATTGAGCATTAAGGGGGCTTATATTGCAAACCATTGACCTTTTAATTTGTGTTCTGAAATATAATGAGAAATTTAAAGTGATAACTAACTATTTTAGCAATATTGCTTTGTGAACTGAATAATATTAGGATTTCCAGTTATATAGTGTGTAGCCAATTAAGCCAACTAAAAAAATATTTCTTGGATCATTAACCACACCAAAATAACAAACCACGATAGAACAAAAAATTGATCATGCAAGATTGTTCTAATTATTTGCAGAAATCACAAAATTCCGATGAGACTTGAAATTCAGTGCACTAACATGAATTGGGCACAGTTTTCAGAATTGTCACTGCAACCTTTTAAAAAAAATCAAAATGTGGTTATTTTTCGTTTTTGCTGGAATCCAAAATAGTGTCTCTAAAGTTATAAATAGGTAATAGTAAGATTAAACGAGAACTTACCAAGTTTGAAGTTTGATCTGTATTTTACGAGGAGTTGCGGTGAGGGATTTCGTGCCCACCGCTCCCACCCTCTATCATCAGGTCAAACAGGTAGTTCTACGGTTTTCATCTTACTATTTTCAGTCATGGTTGGTTCTGTGATTCCACACCGCTGCTTTGAAGGATGCTGCGCAAGCGTGCTGGCGGTTTCTTCACGAAATCCCTCACCGCAACTCCTCGTAAAATACAGATCAAACTTCAAACTTGGTAAGTTCTCGTTTAATCTTACTATTTTAATTTGGAGTCACGTGAGTGACTTCGTGAAGATTTCAAAGCTCTGTGATTTCACGCCCTGAACAACGTCCATGCTTATCACACTGCCGCCATTCTGATGGAGTAAGACTGTTAATGGAGTTCAGTTGACAGCGGCTGAAAAATCAACACAATTATTAATCAACTAAACAACAACCCCTAATTCGGGGCCAGACATTTACTGAGCGGTACCCAGGATAGCTTCTGCGAATGTCGCAGGAACGGCCAGAGACTTGTTATAGAACCGTTGAAAGGTTTTTCCCCCACTGGCCCAGTCCGCAGTGGCGAAAATGTGGTCCATGGGCACCTTCATGGCTCTCGCTGCAGCCCTGGTGGAATAAGACTTAAAAAACGTTAATAGCAACTCCTGTTTTAATAACTCTTTACCAAAGAATTTTATTTGACCAGGGTTGGCCACCATGGTGTCCAGTCGCAGTTTTTGTAACATCTGGGCTCGTTGGGCTGTCGCCAGTGCCATGAGCATCACCACCTTAAGGGTGAGCTGTTTCAAATGGTAGCTCATCTATTGGAACCCAGCTCCTCAGTAGGGTCAGCATGATCCCCACATCCCACGTTACTGTATATCTGGGTCGTGGAGGGATTGGTATTGAATACTCCCCTCATTAGTTTAGACACCAGGTGGTGGGAGCTGATATTTATATCCAGGTATGAATACAGCGTACTCCTGTCGCTGTTGATGGCACTGTAGCTGAGGCCTGCATCAAAATGGAGGCCTGCTAGAACTCCAACATATCCAGTATTGTTGCCGAGTTGGAGGACTTGTTGTTCCGGGCACAGAACCCTCCCACTTTCTGATTTGAGTGAGATATTGTTTGCGGGTGGATTCCCGACACGATGCTGCAATAAGGTTCATGGCTCTTGACGAGATGCCTGCCCGGTTGAGCGGTCTTTTCAGAACCTGCAAGCCAACAAGTTTAATGACCATGGCAAGGATGACTGACCCCCCTGTAATGGAGTGAGTAATCAATTTGGGATGTTTCCCAATCGCCATCCATGGTTGTTGTACATTTCTACAACCATCGGGTACCATGGTTGTGTAGGCCAGTCGGGAATGATCAATATGTCAGTTGCAGAGTCTAGTTTAATTTTCTGCAATACCCGACTGGTGAGGCAGCATGGGGGAAACGCGTAGCAACCCATTTCCCCCAATGGATAAAAATGCATCCAATGCTATTACCCCAGGGTCTTGTTCCCACAACACATACGTTGGTATTCGATGGTTCAGCCTGGACGCAAATAGGTCAATATCTGGTGTCCCCAATTTGAGCTATAATATTTGAGTGCTGAGCCACCGGGAGTCGGGTTGGTTATTGCGGATCGGCGAAGCGATGGGGGTTCACCGATATAGATCATCCACTGGAGCAATGTTGTCATTGAAGACACGTGACCTGGTGTCCGCCACTGAAGATTAGGGGTCAGCTTCCCAGGAAAATAGGTCGCAGTAATCCAAAACACATATTTCTTTCAATGTATCAGTGCCAAATTGTATTAGCCAATTCATTGCAAACTAGCGACCTAATACTACCCATATGATTGATGTAAACCATTATTGCAGCATTATCTATTCGAAAGCGGACATGTAATCCCATGAATTAGTACAGAAGCCCGCAGTCCATGAAATACCCCCAGCATTACTATATAGTTTATCCCATGTGACTCCAGGAATGTAGACTCATGAGAGTTCCATCTGCCACCACAACTGGACATCGTACCAGTTGCTCCCCAGCCTGGTGCACTTGCGTCAGTTAGTAGCACAACATCAGGGTTGCTCCATATAATAGGTCAATGACATTCTTTAATATTATCTACCCACCATTATAGCTTGTTTCTAGCTTCCGGTGGTAACCAAAGTGGCCGATCAAAGCAGCCAGCATTTGTTTTTAAAGCTGTGATTTGTGACCTTTGTGAATTTCGGTAGTGTAGCGGTCCGAATCGTACAGCTGGGAATGTAGTTACCAATTTAGAGTTACCAATACCAATAACTTTCGCTGTTTGCCACATGGTCGATACCCTGGCGCAAGCAAGATTGTGGCACTCTTCTGATATAGCAGTAGCTTTATTAGTGGGGATGATAAACTTCATTAAATTAGTGTCTAAGGTGAACACCAAATCCATAACCCGTAGCGGGTGCAGTTTTTGATTTGTCTGGATGGATTACACTCCCAGGTTCTCAAGCAGAGCCTTGGTTGCAGCCACTCCTTGAATTGCCAATTGGAGGGTCTGCCCCATTATAAGGATTTCATCCAACATGCCATCACTATAATCTTGTTGTCGGAGAAAGCCAATACAGGTAAATACCAACTTGGTAAACAGCCTAAGCTGTGATGGTTCCATTAGGCAATGCACCCTTCCAGACAACTTCAGAATTCCCTGTGAGCCTCAGCGATGGTACCGTATAGCATGCTTCTTTCAAACTGATACATGCCATAAAGTACCCTGAGTAAAGCTTCCACCTAGCTGTTCCAAAAGCATCCATTTTGACATGGGTACATTGTACAAAAGTGTTCAACTCAGCTAAATCGATTATAACCCGACATTCCTCTTATTTTTACTGCTGGTGAACATATTAGGCTCAACTCAATATGTCCATGCTTGGTTATGCCAATTACCACTTTTCCCTGCTCGCCATATAATTTCAGCATGCCCTGCCTCCACCTCTTTTCGGGATAGAGTAAATTCCTACGAGGCGAATGCTGGGTATGGGAATCTATACCTCCCACGAGTTATATATACCCTTGAACACTTTGTAAAATGAACTCATCTGTGGTTACAGTTTTCCCCATATGTCCAAGGCCGTCCGCAATCGCCCACCTATTCGTACAGGAGGGATACTACGGCGTGAGAGGAGCCAGACCCCCTTACCTCCATAGTGAACGGCGGTTCCATACATACGGTGCTTCGGGTCCGTTATGCAGGCCGCTGTTGGCCTTGCCCTAAATGGTCGTTGTATTTATTGAGATGGAGGTAGGTAGAATCTTTGTGCCCTATCCGGCAACCTTGGTTCACAGGTTGTATTAGGCTGTTGCCGGTGATATGGGTGAACTCTGGCCGATGGAGTTTCATGAGGCCCACTGCTTTGGCCTCCTTTGTCCAGTCCCTTCACCTGTTTGTACAGGTCTCCAAGCAACTGATGCGGCGGTGGAGCGGTAATGGTCGGCACAACCCCGCGAATTTGGGGTTTAGTGTGGGCTATATGGAGCTCTTACGCAGGCAATATATCTCATACTGGGCGTTGCATAGGAGTGCTAGCGCATTATGCTATTTACTGGACACATTATCCCCGATCAGGGTTTTCCAGAACGCCGTTATGCCCGTGGAGAACCTTTCTCCAAGGTATTATTGAGAATCTGACTCCAGAGTTGGTGCATACGTAGGCAATCACTGGTGCCCGCCAATTCGTGGTGCAGGGTTCACCTGTCTGGGTAGAAACGGCAAACTTCACTCACCACATCCAGCATCCTCCTCATGCTCTGGTTCAGCGGTCACTGGCTGTCCCTGGTCGTCCGTCAAACTCAGCAGCTGGGCAATCATTAATGCTTCTGGCTGGAGACGATGAGGAGCTGAGCGGAGTCCTTGCACGGCTAGTGGATGCCGTTCTTCTCGTTCTTGGTCCCGATGGAGATGTTGGACCATTTAAGAGCTCCAACCGCACAATGCGACCGTCCCTGCTATATGCAGCGGACAAGCCGACTTCCCCAGGCCCTGCGAATTCACTGGGGCTTCCACCATCGGACCTCACCCCCTTAGGGTCTATGGTCCAATGGCAGGTCGTCGTGACCTACAGCCCAAGTAGGGTCATACGACTCCCGCACGGACTCTCCGCTAGTCTGTCTTCTCCCAGACTGTGGCGGCCCACCTGGCAGATAAGAAGGCAGGTGAGTTGACTCGGCGCCGGCCCCCGGAACCTGGCTCCCCGGAGGTGCGCTTACCTCGGTGGAGGCATGGTCGCCGCTCGCAGCTGACCGATCGCTTCCTGCTGCCACCTCCGCCCTTGACCGCAGCCTGACGGGGTGTGTTGTCGGCGGTATCTGCTCCAGCAGGCCTACACGACGCAGCAGTGTTATGCCCGGGCTGCACGATGGCAGATATCCCTGGCTGCGGTACGCAATGCACTCTGCAGGGCTCCCCTGTCGTGCGGCTGTCCCCCGGCCCAGCCCCCTCGGGTCTACTGGAGCTCGGGGAGAGGTTGCCTGTAAAAGAAAACAAGACCCCTTTCCACGTACCTGTATCCCCCCTTATTCTCTTGGGGGACGGGGGGCTCGGAGTCTGGACCTGTTGCTTGCAGCTCCATAGTGGTAACCCATTCGGGTGAGTCGGCCCCTGTATTAGCGGGAGCGCCCGACTCTGCATTCCAGCCCCCACCGTTGCGGTAAAGCTGCCGGCGTTCCGTGCAGCTCCGGGGACAAGGGCCGTCGGCTGGCCGCAGCTCAGCTCCGTGCCCGACTTCCGCATTCCTGAAGCTGCCGGCGTTCCGTGCAGCTCCGGGGACAAGGGCCCTCGGCTGGCCGCAGCTCAGCTCCGCGCCCGACTTCCTCATTCCTGCCCCCACCGTTGTGGTAAAGCTGCCGGCGTTCCGAGCAGCTCCGGGGACAGGGCCGTCGGCTGGCCGCAGCACAACTCAGCTCCCCGACAGCGTCGTCCTGCGGCCCTTGTCCATGCTGTAAAGGAAGGTAATACTTACCTGCCGGTCTTGTGAAGGAGGCCGGTGGGGAGAGCGCACTCCCCCCCCCAGCTGCCGCTGCAAATGCGCGCGACGATATGCTGCGCAAGCGTGCTGGCGGGTTCTTCACGAAGTCACTCACGTGACTCCGAAGTAAAATAGAGAGGCCTGTGCAGAAGATGAGAATTAGATTGGCTTGCAATTAAAAAAATTATTGCAGATGCTGGAAATCTGAAATAAAAATTATGTGCTGGATATACTTAGCAGGTCGAGCAGTATCTGTGAACAGAGAAACAGATTTAAGGTTTCAGAATAATGACCCTCATGAGAACCCATTGACTTTTGTGTCTCCATCCACAGAATGCTGCCCCTCTTCCTGAGGACATCAGCGCTTTCTGTTTATAATTAGACCACTCTTCCTTCCTCCCCATTTGGCTGAATATTCTATAACCTATAAAGTTGGCAAACGATAGCTCTGTCAAAAATAAAATTGCTATTCACTGTGTTTTCCACAGTTGAGTTCATTTTCTGAGCAATGTCTAATTTTGAAAATGTCATGGCTGAAAATGGGTCAGCAAAGAGAATAAAAATAATGCTTTTACAAATGCTGAATCTTATTTCAGCAATTTAACTTTTACTTCATGCTCAGGCCAATAAATCTATGGAGCATGTAAGAAATATTAATCAAAGACAAATTAATCTCTAATCTGTGAAACTTAATGTTGCATCACAGAAATGGCTGGAGATTTATCTCCAGTCTAAAAACAAGATACTTATTTTTTGGAGCTGGATGATGTGAAGTCAAAAGTATATCAACAAAAGTGTGCTATTCTTGTGCTATTGGCATTTGCTATTCTGTTCTCAATGCACTTTAACTATATTGGGGTAGCAACAAGAATAATATCCATGCTCCCAAAAATCCTAAACAAAATGCCTGTCTGCCACCATCAAAGACTCCAGTGAGCCGGATTAACAAAGTTTAATTGTCGGTTATTTTTGAAGACGTTAATCAATTGCCTTCTCTTCAGGGAATTGTTGTAGTCATTGGCTTTGCATGCAGGCCCGAATGGCCTACTCCTGCACCTATTGTCTATTGTCTGTTGCTGAAGCCTTTGCATTTATTCTAACTGTTTAATGTTCGAAGATAAATAGCTTATTCCACCCTACTGATACCTTTTGTTATTTAGAAAAACTAGATACAATCTCATTATAATCTTCACAGTAAAGTAGGTATGTTTAGTTTAACATTACTATATTTCCATTCCCCCTGAATATGCAATCACTGCTTTAACTCATCTCTGAACCTTTTCTAATTCACCAACATTACTTGCTGACTGTATATGTCATAAATTGCTTTGTCCCATTTACTGCAAAGCAGCCCAGTCTAGATGCCTCCTTTGTGAAAATGATAATGAAGAATTAATTCAATATAGCTGACATATCCTGATATGTTCCACCCAATTTATCCTTTTAATAGACCATTGAGTTCATCAATCTTCCTTGTTCTTAAACACTTTTAAATTGCTACTGTAGGTGTTTGCAATTTGTCTCTCCCTATTATATCAAATAATACCTTTCATTATATTTTGAAGGATAATCTATTTGTTTCTTCACATCTTTAATACCACCCTTGCTTACTTTAAGTTTTAATTTTAAATGCAAGTTCTCTTGCTCGCAAAGCCTTTTTCTCTTCATTCTGTATAACGGCCTTAATTAAATGTTGGATCCTATTTTTCTCCTTCTGAACCATCTTTCCACTAATTAATATTGCTCATGATTTTTGTGTCAAACTCATGCATTAATATCACAACAAATAACAGACAGTCTTGCTGAACAGTGAAGTCTGCTCCAATAACTTATTTAAAGCTAGTCCAGATTTGGTGTGTTAATCTATTCATATTTTTATGGTTGTTTTCATGTTGTCTTTGCTACAACCATTTAACTTATTGGATATTGAAATCCCCCTTAGTTTATTGTGATCTTCCATAGCCCTCTACATCTAACTGCCGAGTTTTCTATTCACTTGCCGACTGTGCACTGAAGGTCGAGAGAAATTAACAGTTAAACATCACATCCTTATTGGCACTCTCACATTTGAATAAGACAGATTAAAGGGGCTGTCCCACTGCGGCAACCTAATATGCGAGTTTAGAAGAGTTTGCCCTCTACTCAAACTCACAGCATGATTGACACGTGGTCGTAGGAGGTCCTATGAGGTTACTGGAACTCTCCTTCATGCTTGAGGGAAGTTCCCAAATACTTGCAGCCTCAGTTTGGTCGAGGAACATTTTTCAGCATGTTGAAAATATTTCCGCAAGTAAATATTGGTCGGCATGGTTCTTTTGCACCCGTAGTGCAGTGGTGTGGGGTAGCTATGTAGTTACAATCAGTCGAGGGCAGCCATAGGCAATCTCCTTCGCCGACCGGGCATTTTAATTGGCTCATTAAAGTTTTCAGGACCAAGGAAAACCGACCGGTAAATAAAATGCCCGCTAAACTTTATTATAAGTTGTCTGGCTTCTTAAAAGTGTATCCACTCCTTCTCCCCCCCTTCTCCTCCTCTTCTCTCCTCTCCCTTTCTCTCCCCTTCTATGCCCCCCCCCCCCCCCCCCCCCCACACTCTCTCAAGGACTTACCATACACTGTGCAGCTGTCTTTTACCTTTCTGCTCATCGCGGGTGTGAATTTCAGACAGCGCTCCCCCGCTTTCCCTGGCCCCCGCCTTTACGATGTGTTTGTGTGTGAGTGTGTGTGTGTGCAGTCGGTCGATCCAGCTCGCGGTTTCTTTGCTGACGGTCGATCCAGCTCGAGGTTTTCCAGGCGAGTGCCCTCGAGCTTGAAGATCGAAGACAGTCGCTGAAAGGTTGCGTCAGTGGGACAGGCCCTTTAATTCACAGTCCTCTTCGGGAGACATGAACATCCAATCTATGTTGACACACCAGTGTGTTAATAAAGGAATGGTGCACAGTTGGAGGTATCATCCTCAATATAAGATGTTAAATGAAATTTTCTGTCAAAGGTGGATGCTGGAGGTTCAGCGACTACTCAGTACCAAAGTTATGGAATGCATCTTCCTTGCTGCAATTATGCATCAACAAGCAATCCAAACCAAAATTATTTTCATTGTAGGCCTATTAATTGTAATACCATGTTGTGTGCGAAGTGATGAATAAATTGTCGGGTAACATGAAGAGGGGACCCAATGAAGTTGGGTCTCCGGCACTTTCGAACGAAGTCCCCATTAAATCCCACAGCTACCGAGAAAAGAATGCAGTTAGAACCTAGTTGAATTGACATGCTCCAAATCCGGCATGTTTTTGCAACTTTGTGGACTAACTAAAGGGAAAGATATATGCATATGCCCAATCAGTGAGTAGAAATATTCTGCTTATTTATTTTATTTTAACGTAAATAAATAATTTATTGTTTGAAGCAGGCAGGGTTGTGAATATCCTCCTTTTCCTATAGAAATACGTAACTGCCAATTCTGTTTTACAAAAGAAGACGCAAAGTACGGGAGTAACTCAGCGTGCTGGAGTAATGCAAAGTGTAAAGTGATGACTACATATGCAGGTAGACAAATGAATGAGAGAGGACCTAATTAAAGATGAGTTTCTGGTGCTTTCATATCCCTTTCATTTTTGTTTAGTGTTCTTCATTGAGCTGGAACTTCTTCCCTTTGCTAACATGACTGTAAATATGTTATTTATGGTGTTTAGGTAGTGTTTTTTTCTGGTGTGAGAATTATTTTAATTCTTTAATTGTCTACTTTTAAGTAAAGTGTTAATAGGGTTGTAATAAATGTATTTAAGACATTTGGAGTGAAGTATTCAAGCTCTTTGTAAACTTTTGCAATAGCTGCACTTCACCAGCTATGAAGACTTAAAAATGAGGTTAATTATTGGCAAGAGGTTATTGCCCATTGCCTCACCGATCAGCTCAGCAGCTGCTTACTTACTAAGATCAGGTATAGCAGGGATGTGACCTATATAGAAATTTTGAGTCAATGTTAGCAATTTGAGAGCTAAATTTCAGCATGACTTCATATTCAATGTTTCTGCTTCAATGCAGCGAAACTGAATAAATACTTTTGATTCATCAAAAAAACTTTAATGTTGCAATGTAAATAATTGTAGTTGTTTTTACCATTAGGGGAGACATAATATATTGTTTATGTTATTTATACCTGAAGATAAATTATAGCATCTATTTTCCCAATTAAATCTGTGATGTGTGCTTTCAGTAGCCCCAAACGGCTGAAGCTGATATTTTAGAGCATTTTACAGCTGCCTTTTGGCATTCTGCCATAGAGCCAATATTAAACTTAAAAAAATAAAAAATATAAATAATGCGAAATGTGCATAGTAATGCAATAATAACAGTTTGTATCTGAAACTACTGAACCAGAAACCTCTCAATGGAAATGAAACATCAGAGTTGAGGACAGCAATAGACATTAATTCCATATTTAACTTCCATGGTGCAATGGGAGGTCACTTCAGTGCATAGCTATTGTTACTCAGCAGAGATACCCAGCAGATGCTTCTGCTAGATGGTGCCATGTTATAAAGACACGACAAATTTATCAGAATTTTTTGAGGATATCCATTCCATTGTAGATAAAAATACACCACTGGAAGTAGTGGTCCATGGATTTAAAAAAAAAAAGTATTTTATAAGAACTATATAAAAAGGTTCCTCTTGGAGATAAGGGTTCATGATACTGAGTTTAATACATCAGCATGGAAAGAATATTAGTTAAGTGACAGGAGACAGAGATTAAGGATAAATGGGTAATTTTCAGGTTGGCAAGATATAATAAATGGGGTGCCACAGAGAATAGTGCTGGGCTTCAGCTGCTTACAATGTAAACTAATGTCTTAGATAAAAGCTACAAGTATGCTGCACCCTAGTCTGCTGATAGAAATATAGAAACAGAGAAAATAGGTGCAGGAGTAGGCAATTCGACACTTCGAGCCTGCACCGCCATTCAATATGATCATGGCTGATCATCTAACTCAGTATCATGTACCTGACTCCTTTCCATACCCCCTGATCCCTTTAGCCACATGGGCCACATCTAACTCCCTCTTAAATATAGCCAATTAACTGGCCTCAACTACCTTTTGTGGCAGAGAATTCCACAGATTCACCACTCTCTGTGTGAAAAATGATTTACTCATCTCTGTCCTAAAAGACTTCCCCCTTATCCTTAAACTGTGACTCCTTCTTCTGGACTTCCCCAACATCGGGAACAATCTTCCTGCACCTAGCCTGTCCAACCCCTTAAGAATGTTGTATGTTTCCATACGATCCCCCTTCAATCTTCTAAATTCTAGCGGGTACAAGCCGAGTCTATCCAGTCTTTATTCATATGAAAGTCCTGCCATCCCAGGAATCAGTCTGGTGAACCTTCTCTGTACTCCCTCTATGGCAAGAATGTCTTTCCTCAGATTAGCAGACCAAAACTGTATGCAATACTCCAGGTGTGGCCTCACCAAGACCATGTACAACTGCAGTAGAATCTCCCTGCTCTTATACTCAAACCCTTTTGCTATGAATGCTAACATACCATTCGCTTTCTTCACAGCCTGCTGCATCTGCATGCCTATTTTCAATGACTGGTGTACCATGACACCCAGGTCTCGTTGCATCTCCCCTTTTCCTAATCGGCCGCCATTCAGATAATAGTCTACTTTCCTATTTAACCTCACATTTATCCACAATATACTGCATCTGCCATGCATTTGCCCACTCACCCAACCTATCCAAGTCACCTTGCAGCCTCCTAGCATCCGCCTCACATCTAACACTGCTCCCCAGCTTGGTGTCATCTGCAAACTTGGAGATGTTGCATTCAATTCCCTCATGCAGATTATTAATACATTCATGGTGTTCATGTTCATGAATTCATAAATTCAAAGATTGCGGTAATGTAAATTGTGTGGGTGTTCACGAAGAAGCCTGCAAAGAGCATGGATGGATTTAGTAAATGGACAAAAATAAGGCATGTGGACACTCTATATGCTGAAAATTTCTTATCCACCATGTTAACAATATCCTAAAACAAATTCTCAAATACAATTTATCTTTGAGTAACGGGACAGGCAGCATCTCTGGAGAGAAGGAATGAGTGACGTTTCTAGTCAAGACCCTTCTTCAGACTGAAATAGTGTATGATATTAGGGCCAAAAAAAAAATGTTTCCTGCACATTATGATTTGTTAAGTTCCCAGGCATTACAGGTCCTAGATAACTCATCATACAGTTTTTCCACTGTTGTTAAACTGCCTAACTCTATTTTAAACCATTGCAGCATACCAACTAAACTGATTTGAGAAGCATTAAGTCTGCATAAAGTATCTTTTATTCACTAAACTACATATAGTTTTGGAACCTTTGTTTCTCTCCTGCCCATTAACCTCAATAACCTTGTCTGCTGTCGCAGTTGTTCATGACTCGTTCTCAACTAAGTCCATGACATTTAGTCTGTGATGCAGTGATGTGTACGGAGAGGGCTGAGTAGACCAATCTGGGCTCAAAAGTGTATTCCACACATGTGACAGCGATGAAGGGATGCTGTGGCACTAGTGGTTCTTGATGTTTGAACTGTCCTTTTCCTCTTTGCTTTCTCCTTCCTAGCGTCCTCGTATGAATGAGCACCATGTTTTATGTGGATATGCCAAGCAGTGGCGTGTGTCATTGTTAAAACACTTCAGGGACATTCTAGTCGAGTCTTTGAAACTCTCTTTCCCTCCACCATGTGACCTTAGCCCTCAGTCAGCTCTCCATAAATTAACTGCTTTT
Organism: Okamejei kenojei; assembly: GCA_035221665.1. Lineage (NCBI taxonomy): Eukaryota > Metazoa > Chordata > Chondrichthyes > Rajiformes > Rajidae > Okamejei > Okamejei kenojei. The sequence continues at coordinate 77,215,409 of CM069133.1, forward strand.
GTATTCTGTCATCAGACATTCATCTGATATGTTCTACCCACCTGGCAACAGTGTAAATGCCGGAGAGGTTTTATCTAGGCAGAATCTGTGTGTTTTGTCTTGCTACTGATGTGGAGTATTTTTCCAGTCTCCTTTGGTTAAAAAGAGCACCGTCATGTAAGGTTGATTCCATCCTCTTTATCAATAACTGAAACATGTTGGCAACATGGTATCATTCCATTGTGAAAAATCAAAAACATGTAAAAATTCACATGTATTTATAGAATAAATAGTTGCAGTTCTCCTGTGATTGGGCAAGAGTTCTGTTGTTTTCTTCGGATGATTTCAATGCTCTGAAGTTTTGAATATGCGTCTCTGTATAGGCCAGAAATACCTCAGGGCCTCTGTTTGGCTGTGATTAAAACAAAAGTCCCACACGTGGGACCATTCTCTCTCTGTCCTGTTTTGCCTGATTCCACCCTTCTGTATCATCAGTAAACTTCATCCAGATCATAAATAAAGATAAGCGAGTGCAGTGGAGTTAACTGCAGGAACCAACCTCTGACTGAGCCCATGTGAAGCATTTATCATTAATAGTTACCCCTGGCCTCAAAATAGCTAAGCCAAGATCTTGCTGATCCTCCTTGGCATTAATATACCTGGCAGCCTTTTCTGTTTCCCATGACCAAAGTATTTTTGAAAGTTCTATGTCCACATTATTAGAAAAGCTTTCATCCTGTACTCCTTTTAAAATAGATAATCAAATTGGTGCGATAGGAGACACATTACCAGGCACTGGTTTTCAATTTCCTGATCATCATTTATGAATGGTTGTATTATATACCTCTATTTTTCAGGCTATAACTGTTGACCCCATGTTTTTATATATCTGACCTACAATCTTTTTCATTGGATACAATGTAAAACCAAAGTCAGCTGTTAAATATATAAATCAGTGACTTTATATAATAAACTCAATTTCTTTCAGACCCTAGGGCAAAAATAATAAGAAAAGCAATCCCATCTACTTTAAAACTCCATTGCTCATTTCATGCATCAACCATTTAAGATGGAATTGAGGAGGAATGCATTCTCTCTGTAGCTTGCCATTTAATGTGTTTAAGACTGAGATCGACAGACTGTTGGTCTATGGGTGATCCCAGGTTTTTGGGGAACAGGCAGCAAAGTGGAGCTGAGGCCAAGAGTAGATCAACCCTGATCATATTAAACTGTGGAAGAGGTATACAAAGCCACAAAACATATATTATTTTTATGTTTATGTTTGTACATGCTCAAACACAGCAGGATCTGAGTAATGTCAGATCATGTAAATTCATATCATGTAAATGTTGTGATCTTGAACAAAATAAACTTTACATGGTCACCTCCTTTTGATATCTAATGTCCATTGTCATTGTCAATCTCCGCATATCTAACTTTCTGGGAGCTCAAAATTGGATAGCAACTACCTGATCAACCAAATCAGTACTAGAGCAGGTTTGAAGTTGAACAACAGAACACAATGTCTGCAGTATGTGCCATTTATAAAATTATTAAATGCCCCATGCAATAGCAATTGGAAGTATCTTCATTATTTGGATTTCAGCAGTTCAAGAGAGCTCACGGCCATTTCTTGCCCATTTAAGGACGGGTGTTAAATAGCAGCAACATCCATATCATATGAACAAATGCAAATACTTTCCTTGCATCAAACTTTGGTAACATTGACTTCTTCTTCTTCTTGCGTGTACACCTTCCATGTTTCAAATGTTGACATCGCTGTCATCGTCCGTTCTGTGTTACACCAATTATTGAAAAAGCAGTTTCAAATTAAGTATGATGAAGCATTTATAACATCAGCTGTATCTTTGTGTGCCATCAAAACCTGGACTGACCTGATCAAATTTTGGAAGGTGTTTGCATCTTAACTTTTCATTTGTCAATAAACTTTGCAATCATTATCAAATCCAAACACTTTCATTCAATTCTCCTTGAATTTAATTGTTCTTGTTGAATTTGAACTAATCTTGATTTAACATGTAAAGTAGAATAATACAGAATAATCCAACCCATAATATCCATGCTAGGTTGAGCTAAATTCCTCAGCCTGTATGTAATCCATGTGCAATATCTGATGTGCCTATTTAAAAGCCTCTTAAACTGCACAATTGTATCTGCCCCCACAACCACTTTCTGGGCATCCGACATTCTCTTTGTAAATTGTTACTTAATGGTCACTTACAAACACCTCAAAGATCTCCACTATAGTTTTATTTGTCTTTGCACATTTTTGTTCAGATATTTTTAATGTTTATCTTTACTTTGAAAGTTTTCTGAATTGTTGGTTAGTTTCTGTGCTGCAATTAACTTGATCAATGGGATGACATTCCACGTTAACTTCCAGTTTTGCTAATTTTAGCCCCAGGATTGCATCTTCATTAGCCAGAGCTGGATTGATCAGTGATTCTATTGCCTTTGTCCAGCTATTGCTATAACAATCTGATCCACATTGAGATCACTGTAAAAAATGTGACCAAGCACATTTCATACTAGCAATGTTCCACGCAAACAACTTTAGAGATATTTTAGCCCTGCCAATCCCAATATTTTAAAATTACAATTGAACCGTAAGGAGAACTAAAATACACAAAACACGAATAACGTTGCCATTTTGGTTGTGTCCCAGGAAGATATATCTGTCCTTATTTCTATCGCACCATGCAAATGTTTGCAAACATCTGAGAGGCCACAGAAACTAACAGTTTAATATCTTCTCTGAAGAACAGCAGTTGACGGAGCAATACTCTTTCAGTGCTCCACTGAAGTGTCAATCCAGATTATGTGCTTGGTTCCCTGAAGTGGAACTTGAACCCACAATCACTGAACCAAAGCTTAAAATCCAGCTGATAACATCCCATTGGTAACCAATGTACTCACGCTCATGACATTCGCAACCTACATTCAGTCAACTAAGACAGCTCAGTCCCACAACCGCTCCTGATAGCTGCAGTCCACGGTCATCAGAAAGAACCGTATTTTTCTGACTTGTTCTAATTTTTTTTCAAATCTTTATGTAAAAATGTTATTTACAAAAATACCAAATGTGAGTTTTTCCTCAAACGATTTGTGGCTCTCTCTATATCTCAACTTTCCTTCTGCTCCATACTATCCATACAGATATCAGAAGCATTGGTTTCAATGATTTAGGCATTGTAATTACATTGAGCTTAGATAAAATACAAATAATTTTCTCAGCACGTTTTAATAATTTTATGTAAAATATTATTTTTTACCTCCACCTCCATATTATGTCTCTTGTTTCCCAGGGTTCAGTGCAGATCCATGGTTATGCCAATCCTTTCTGACTAAATAACATTAGCTCAGAAAATGATGCAGTTAAGAGATTGTTTACTTTTGTAATTTGAGATCCCAGAGACTCCAACAACTCATTTTCTTCTGCATTGCGTTGCTTGGATCGACCAAGTCTCCAGGAACATATTTTTCAATAAAGAGTGGCTAAAGGCATCACAATAAATACGTTTGCTGGAACACAATTATGGCTCAAGTCATGTCATGTTTATTATCATATGCACAAGTATGGTGTGGCACATATGCAATGAAAATCTTGCTTGCAGCAGCATCACAGGCACATAGGCTTAGGCAACACACAAATCATAAATTAATCATAAATTATAGGGATGCACATGACAGTGAGAAGAACGATGACTGTATAAAAACGGGAAAATGGTTCGAAATTCAATTCGAAAACAAGTCCCTGGTAGCTCCGGAGATGGTCTATAATTCTCCATTGCTGTAACAGGATTCGAGTTATGCAGGTTGGTTTAAGAATTTTATGATCGTATGAAAGTAGCTTTATCTGAACCTGGTGGTGTGGGACTTCAGACCTCTGTACCTCATGCCTGATGAAAGCAGCTTGAAGAGGGCATGCCCCAGATGGTGGGGATCCTTGATGATAGATGCCATTGTGTACATGATGGACAGGACTGAGTCCCACTCATTCTGTAGCCTCTTGAGTTTATGTCATTGGAATTGCTATATCAGGCCATGATGTAACCAGTCAGTATACTTTCTACAGTCTATCTGTGGAGGTTTGCCAGAGTATTCGGTGACAACCAAATCCTTTTAAACTGGAAAATAAGAATCTCTCAAAGTTTCCTGTGTCTTAACCATATGCACAGAATATTGCACTGCAGAAGTTGTAGGCATCAGACTGTTAATTTCCGCTCTCTAATTATTTATTTCTGATTTGCATTACCGCATGACAAAAAGTTGTTATTCCTATTTACCTTTGCTATTTGGAATGTGAGAACAATACAGATCTCACCATATGTACAATTCAAAGAGTTGATATAAGATGTTCCGAACAAATACTGAGACATCCCAGATCTCTCACTCGCCATATGGAAAGCAGCAAGTACAACACACCACCTCCCTCTCATCTTCGATATACTACAATTTGATATACTGCTTCAGTGTTGCATAATGTGCTGTGCCATTAGGCTTTCTCATGAATTCCATTTTTTTGTTTTGTGCTGTTCCCTGCTGAGATATTCTACTTTCTTCTGCCTTTATAACACAATTTAGTTACTTTTTAAATGGATAGACTTACTCGTACCCACACAAGGTAGATTTAATTGGTTTGATAAATCCTCATTGTCTTAATTGAAACTAAATTAATTCAATTGTACATGTAATTTAATCATTTGTGATGTTTGTAATAAATGGCCCTTATGCTTCCAAATTATTTAGATTTTGTATCTCCTGACAAATCTCTAATGGCCATTGATGACCATCTGCGTACATAAATAGTCCATCAGGCACCACATTTACCTTCTTGTAAAAATATTCTCAGTAAAATAACAATTGTGAACAGATTTAAGTAAGGAAATGTCACCAGTGTTGGACCAGAAAATAACTGCCACCAGAAACTCATGGAGAGAAGCCAGCTGCTTCATTGTGCCAAGACTCTACTCAGCAGAAGGCCTTGCACAATGTAATGGGATCACGATTGGTGGTGGATCGGGGCAGAACAAGCCCAGTCTGCAGTAACACCACAAATTATCTTTGACAGCCAGCTAAGCCCTGCGTCCTTGCTAGGCCAGTTGCAAATCTGACAAAATATTAGATTTCTAACATTCAGAAATAAATCACCACTGGGTTGCACAGTGGTGCAGCTGGTAGAGCTGCTGCCTTGCAGCACCAGAGATCTGGGTACGATCGTGATCTTACGGATGTATGGAGTTCCACATGGGTTTCCCTTGGGTGCTCTAGTTTTCTTCCACATCCCAAAGGTGCAGGTTTGCAGGTTAAATGGCCTCTGTAAATTTCCCCTAATGTGTGGGGAGTGGACGCAAAAGTGTGATAACATAGAAATAGTGTGAACAGGTGATTGATGGTCCACGTGGACTTGGTGGGTAGGAGGCCTATTTCCATGATGTATCTCTTTAATCTCTATTAATAGTTATTAAAATTTTTAACAAATTAATATATAGCAATTAAAGTATTTAAATCAACCTAATCAAGCAATATTATTTAACCTGGACTTATGCAGCCATTGCACTTCTAAGCAGAAAAGCTGTCATTGTGGCCATTTTAAAGCAAACACCTGTTGTTTGAGTAAATTCCTTACTAAGTGGTTAGGAATTGCTGAAACTCTTCATTCCTTCAGTGAACATTATGGGGAATCCAGCAGTGTAGACAACCACACCGCAGCTTTAAGTCATGAACACATGAACACATCTGCAAAGAAATTTCAAAGTAGCAGACTGATATTGCAGGAAATCTCACTGATTCCTGCCATTTCAGTTAGTCATTGGCCATTTCCCAGTAATATTCAAAACACCTATACACTCAGACTTCTAGTATTTTTGAATTTGTTTTAACTTCTCATGAGACTCATATTTGGAAGATATCACTGCATTTTCTTTATTTGTGGTTCCAATTACTACATACATTTTTACAGTATGGTGCACTTTTCAAGGATATTGGATGGTGAATAGCCTGCAACTTGCATTAAAAAGTTGTAATAATGTTGGCTGCACAAGTGATACAGCATGGTTTTCCAATGTAATCTCAATTCTACTACACCAAATTCGCAATCACCATCATCCCGGAGATCACCATTGATGTGAAATATAAGTTGACAGGCCAGATGAATTCTCTAGTTAGAACAGAAGTTCAGAGACTGGTATCCTGTGGTGGGGCTTATTACTTGACCCCACAAATGTATTGACAAGATACATCATATTTCAAATAGTATCTGAAAAAACATCTACTCTCTCCGCCATAGACTGTTGTGTAGCAAAACAACTCTCCAAGTTGTATCAACATTGCCTCTCAGACTAGATAGGAGCGGGAAACGAGCAAAAGTCTTGTAGATGGAGAATGTGCAAACCTTAGTCTCAGATCAAAGGGAAATGAACAGTTCGTCAGTCAAAAGAGTTTATTGTCATGTGTCCCTGACAGGACAATGAAATTATTTCTTTGCATAGCACAACAGAACATAGTAGGCATTGACTACAATTGTATACGTAAATACACACATTAATTAATAAATTAATAAAGTGCAAATAACAGATGGAGGAGTATTAATGTTCAGAGTTTTGTCCGAGCCAGGTTTAATAGCCTGATGGCTGTGGGGAAGTAGCTATTCCTGAACTGGGTCATTGCAGTTCTCAGGCTCCTGTACCTTCTACCCGAAGGTAGCAGGGAGATGAGTGTGTGGCCAGGGTGGTGTGGGTCCTTGATGATGCTGCCAGCCTTTTTGAGGCAGCGACTGTGGTAGATCCCCTCTATGGAAGGAAGGTCAGAGCCGATGATGGACTGGGCAGTGTTTACTACTTTTTGTAGTTTCAGTTGTTTGTGGGTAATTGAGTTTTTGCTTCAAAGCAAGATATGTAAGATTCATACAGGAGTTCGAAAAAGTAATTTGGTCACCTATGTCAGCTGCTCTATACAAGCTTTAATACAAAGTCAAAATTTGTGAATTACATTCCAGGTGGCCAAACATTATTTATACTTTACATTTCAGTGGTTTTTCAAGTGGATGGAGTGATTCAATTGAATTATACCTTCACGAAACAACTCATAATTTAAGTGCTCCAAAAATCTTGTGAACATCATAGCTCCATGGACAGCCAAAAGGCGGAGCAGTTGGAGAAGAACAAACGTGGTTAAACTGGCAATTCCTGTGCCTCATTATTCACAGCTAGCACATTCACAGGGCCTTGCTCCTCTCATGCTGGGATATTTCACATGATCAAGTTCTGGATTTGTGCGTCATAATCAGTCTTTAATGTATATTCACCCATTCCTGTTAATGTGTGTGCAGTTACCCACTCTTCCTACATAGTAAATTTTGATTTTAACATTAGATGTGATCCTGTAATCATATTTAATTTCATAAGGTGTCTGCATCAAAGTACAATGATACATTTAAGAGATTCAGTTGATGATGCAAAATGAAAGAGTGACATTTAACCAATATATTGCCTGCCATGTTCTGCTTTACAAACTGTATCTCCTTGTGCTAACTCGAGATTCTTTTAACCCTTCTTGCCAGCAACATTGGATGATGACAGATTTCCCTAGATATTAGATTAAAGTGACCCGTGCTGTGGGCCCTCAGAAAATATGAGATTGTCTGGGATGACTTACATAAAATATTTCAATAACCCGGTTAAGACTAATGAAATAATGCTTCATTGCACAGCGGCACTTTTAACACGTCTGTGCATGAAAATCATTTTAGTATTTAGACGTGTTGAAACTGCTCCAGCTTTTGTGACATGAGGGATTTTGATAGATCCTTTGGAAGAAAATCATTTGAGCTTATTGCCATAAGGGAAAGCTAAAATTTACACAAAAAATTAATCTAATGAGAATATTGATTATTTCCAGCAGAATAGATCTGTTTATTGCAAGTACCATTTGATACCCATCTCTTCTCAAGCCCTCTCATGGTGGTGTTGTTACCGTATATTTTTCTTTCATATAATGAAGGCTTTCATTTTACATCAACAATCATATTGTTCTCAGAAGAGTAACTGGCATTCTCTGTCTGTAAGTACCTCCTGCCTGAGTGCAAGTGCAATAAATAATATATTGCAAACTGTCTAATGCAACCAGATAATCTTTGGAAGACACACTCTGCTGAGCTTATCCATGACACTAAAAAGTGTGAATTTTAAATGTAAGTGTGCAGTGTTCATATATCACACCATGATGATTAACAGTTAATGAAATTGCAATGTTTTAACACCTGGTGTAGCCAACACAGGAAACATTCTAATGGTGTGAACATGATGCTTGGTGTGTGACTGTGAGCAACATGCACAGTTTGATCATGCATGCAAATAAGGAACATAACTTTTCTTATTCTAAGCAACAATTATTACCACTACACATTAACCCTCTCTCACTCAAATTGCTTACATTAATAAAAGGCTCATTATCTTTGCCACAGCTTTGATTTTCCATCCACAAGGATGCCAGCAATTTTACATCATGCACAGAGGAGATCAAAGCGAGGAATGAGCCAGAAAAGACTGGCAAATTAATGAGTCTAATGGTGTTCACTTAGATATGTGCAACGTGGCAACAGACAAAAGCAGAAGCTCAATTAAAAATGAAATTCTGGCACTTCCTGTCCACAATGTGCTACTCTGTTAGCTGTTACCTTCATGTGTTTATTTCACCAGGCAAATACAATAAGCAGCATGCAGTTTTTGTACCTGGTCAATGCAAACTAAATGCACCATTATAATTAGGACTTGCCCATTTAGTATGAGTGTATACGTAAGTGATTATTAAAAGTAGGGTCCCATTTTTGTTACTATAATTTTTGCTTTCTCTCTCTGTGCCTTTTTTTAAAAATCCTTTAACCTAAGCCTTATTGTCTTTGCATTATTTTCTGGTTGTTCCTGTTTTAACATTACATTTAATGTTCCAGCTTAGTTCTGCAAGGTGCAGTTTCTGCACTGATAAGCATTTAACCTTTCATCCTGGTTTCTTAAATAAAACACAAATTTGGCTTCCCCTCATGGACAGGTCTAGGACATCTGGTAGAGGGCAGCATACCATTCCTCCTCTACACACGCTGGACTGCATAGACCAAAGTTTTGGAAATTAAATGAGGATGTGTTGGTAACTATACATTTTATTCTGAATTCTGCTGTCTGCACCCCACGTAGAGTGATGTGCCTTGAAGTGCAGGACTGGTTGGTGGTGGTACACACAAGCTATTTTACATTATTGACTGGGAGTATACCACTGTATCCATCCACCCACTGATCCTAACAAGTATCAAAGATTTTAATCACCTCTTAATTCTCTGTCTGTATTATATTATTAGAATGCTAATACTTGGCACCTCCATGTCAGTGCCCCTTTTTTATAATCATTGCAATTTGGGAGAATGGACTTGTTAATATTATGTGCATGTACATTTTAATATGTGTTTATTGAAATTACATGATGCATCTATAACTTTCATTTCACTAAATGTTTAACATTCTAATTGAAAGATTACCAATTCTGAATCAATAATATTATTTGTACTGTCAAGTTTATCGCTACTTGAGCTCGACCAGAATGTGATAGCTTTGTCGCTTGGTGGTTAGTGTCTCAGAAACAGCGAAATGTTAATGTTGTTACATCTGCTGAAAGATCCCTTGGGATCAGAACGGCTGGAGTGTGACAACTGATTGATGTGTTTTTTTGATTTTAGATATTATTTGTCTGATCCCTATTTTACCCTGCGCATTAAGAGACATCATTTGGATCTTTCACAGTGACACCAGAAACAAAAAATCAAATTGCATAAACTATTTGTATGTTTTATAAAAACTAATCAGCATGTATTAATCTAACACTAGCCACAGCAAAAATAAATAAGTAAATAAAAGTAGTGTAGAAGTTGGAGGTTTGAAATTAAAAAAAAACACTGGAAATACTCAGCTGGTTGGGTTGCATCTGAATAGAGGAATAGAATGAAAGGATTCAGTTAATGGCCTTTCATCTGATGAAAGATATCAGCCTGAAATGCGAACACGGTTCTTTCCCTGGGATGGCACGACTTCCATATGAAGAAAGACTGGATAGACTCGGCTTGTACTCGCTGGAATTTAGAAGATTGAGGGGTGATCTCATAGAGACTTACAAAAATCTTAAGGGGTTGGACAGGCTAGATGCAGGAAGATTGTTCCCGATGTTGGGGAAGTCCAGGCCAAGGGGTCACAGTTTAAGGATAAGGGGGAAGTCTTTTAGGACCGAGATAAGAAAATCGTTTTTCACACAGAGAATGGTGAATCTGTGGAATTCTCTGCCACAGAAGGTGGTTGAGGCCAGTTCATTGGCCATATTTAAGAGGGAGTTGGATGTGGCCCTTGTGGCTGAATGGGTCAGGGGGTATGGAGAGAAGGCAGGTACAGGATACTGAGTTGGATGATCAGCCATGATCATATTGAATGGCGGTGCAGGCTCGAAAGGCCGAATGGCCTGCTCCTGCACCTAATTTCTATGTTTCTATGTTTCCCCACTGATGCTGCCTGACGTCCAAATATTTCCAGCTATTTTCTTCAGCATCAAGGACAAACGTGCTCACTCGATTGCTGCCCCATCCATTATCCTAAACAATGACTCCTATCATTATCATTGCACTGTGGGGTTGTGGTGGGTGTGTGCGTGAGCGTGTGTATGCGCATGTGTGCACGTGCGTGTATAAAAAATCTGAAGAAAATGTTGACATATTACAAACATAGCTTTAGGGGGAAAGATGATGAACAGGGTGCTTGAATGTACCGCCGGGGGTGGTGGCGGAAGCAAATACGATCATGGGATTTAAGAGGCTTTCGGATAGACACATGGATATACATGCAATGGAGGGATGTGGATCACATTCAGGCAAAGGGGATTAGTTTAATTTGGGATCATATTCAGCACAAACACAGTCGGCAGAAGAGCCGAGACCTGTGCTGTACTATTCTATGTTACTAGCACAGAAGGCCACTCAGCTTAATGAGTCAATGCCAACCACCAACAGTGCAATCCCATGCATCAAATTCCCTTCTTATTACCTGCAGTATTGAAATGTACTTTCTCTTACCCATCAACTCTTCTTTGACTATTTTGCCAATTACCAATTTATATTTCAGTATGTCTTTGTGAAAAGTTAAGAAAATCAGAGGTCGCAAGGTAAATCATGTGAGTGGTCACATGCAAACTGCACACAAACAGTACCCACAGCCAAAATCGAACGGAGGTGACTGGATTGTAATGCAATAGTGCAAATTGCTGCAGCACCATCCCACACTGCAGTCTCTTGACTTGATTTTATGACAGTGTTCTATGAATCCATGACCTATCCTATCAAAATCAATAATGCATTAGATGCTTGCATTATCTGCAAGTTCACTTTTTAAGCTCAAAGTATAACTATAAAGTATTCCAAACTTGGAATCTTGTGAGTGAGCATTCAAAAGGAGTGCAGCAATTCAAGAAACTCCCTGCTCATCTTTTCTCAATGGTAATTAGTTATGGGCAATAACTGCTGAGCTTGCCAGCAGATAAAATGCTCAGTTATACAATCTAATTGCTTAATTTACAGTAGATATGAAAAGTAGCGCCAGAGTGTTCTCGCTGTCATGTGTAATGAATATCTCTTTATAGATAGCATCGTTAGCCTGAATATGCAGGTTGCATTCATTTTTAAAGCAGACCTTGGCTTGATAAAGAACTGATTTTCTGTTCATTGCTTATCATCTCAGTCTCTCTGGTATTCTGCCATAGAACTTGCAGTAAGACTTGCACATTGAATTGAATTGAATTGAATATGTTTATTGGCCAAGTATGTACAAGGAATTTGCCTTGGTGATCCGCTCATAAGTAACAACACGACATGCAGTAAACAATTAAGAATAAAACATAAAACATTAAGAATAAAACATTATAGTTTAAACATGTGAATGAAATAAAATACCAGAGCAAAAGGAGGCTACAGACTTCTTATTATTGAGTAGAGCTACTGCTTGTGGAAAAAAAGCTGTGTTTTTTTCTGGCTGTGGCGGCTTTGACAGTCTGGAGTCGCCTGCCAGAGGGAAGTGCTTCAAAGAGTTTGTGGTCAGGGTGATAGGGGTCAGAGATGATCTTGCCCGCTCGCTTCGTGGCCCTTGCAGTCTACAGTTCATCAATGGGGGGAAGGTTGCAGCCAACAACCTTCTCAGCTGATCGAACGATTAGCTGCAGCCTCCGGATGTCGTGCTTGGTGGCTGAGCCAAACCAGACCATGATGGAGAAAGTGAAGACAGACTGCACGATGGCAGTATAAAATTGGACCATCATTGCCTGTGGCAGATTGTGCGTCCTCAGCTGCCGAAGGAAGTACATCCTCTGTTGGGCCCTTTTGACTGTGGATTTGATGGTGACCCCCCATTTAAGGTCTGCGGAGATGATGATTCCAAGGAACTTAAAAGACCCCACAGATGTGACTGTGGTGTTGTTGATGGTGAGTGGGGGGGGAGGGGAGGGAGAACCCTCCAAAAGTCTACTATCAATTCCACTGTCTTAAGAGCATTGAGCTCCAGGTTGTTATGAAAGCACCAGGATGCCAGCTGTGTCACTTCCTGTCTGTAGGCAGATTCCTCCCCATCCTGGATCAGTGAAGTCATGGTTGTGTCATCTGCAAATGTGAGAAGCTTGACAGAGTAGTCTGTGGGGAAGCAGTCGTTGGTGTAGAGAGAGTAAAGGAGAAGGGGGAGTACGCAGCCTTGCATGAGCCAGCTTTAGAAAATGACTAATTGCTCTGTTACATGGTTCATGTTTATTCTTTGTGTTGGTAAAGAACAATATCGGCAAACTCAAAAAATACTTTTCTCTTCCATTGCCATTTCTTTATCTTTGATTCTTTGTTCTTTTTATTCTCATTGTTATGCCTTTTTGGAATTTCACTTGGCACAACAGCCAATTGCTTCTCAAAATGTCCATAAAAATAAAAAATTGTTGGTTGATGAAAGCATAAGAAAGTTACAGAATTGTTGCATGTCAGCTGAAGGGTCAGTTTACAAGTATCTGAAAAACATTTGTTGTGATTAAAAATATAGCTGAGTGAATAATAATTAATGCACAAATTTGATTTCTCAGTTATCAACTTCCAGAGAACTGACAACTTGGATGCATCTCTTTAAGGTTTCTCACAGAGAATTTTGGCTCAAACAAAAAGCTATTTATACTGCAATGTCCATGTCCACAAAGGAAATATGTCTTTACTTGGTTAAAGCAAAGACTTATTTCATTGTGTTCAAGAGTTCATGTGTTTAAGATACTGAGTGGAAAAAACAACCCCAACTTCGACCAAAAGATGAAACATTTTCTCACCTGTATAATTAATTGGGCAGATCCACATCTGACTTTGGTAATGTCTTGTCAACGGGATTTTTTTGACAGAGTAGGTATATAGCATGGAGGTAGATAAGCAAAGAAAGTATGTCAGTCCGAAGTAAGATCTTGCTATGAGCATTATTGCTTTAGGTGACGTAGTTTTGAATTAATTTATCTTTCATTCTTTAATTCTTTTACCCATTTCTGATGGTCTTATTTTGCTTAATTGTTCTCCTCTGGGATTAACTTAACCCCCACTTCAGTAATTTGATTGAAACTTGGATGTGACGGAGAAAGGATATTAACCATTATTGTATTATTCTGTTGTGGCTAAATATTAATGCACCCACCATCCCCTTTTGAGCTATTCTGTGGCAGAATTCAAATGGACCATCTCATAGCTCATTTCTGAACTTGAATTTCAGTGATGTTGTTTGCTGTGAACCTTGCCTCCAAATTTAAATATGTCTTTTAAGAAATGTGCTGTTGGAGTTATATTTACTTTTCACAATGTCTAAATTGTTCCTTCCAAATGCATGTTGTTTTCACACATGACTGATGTGCAGATAAAATATTCAGGTTTAGTTAGTGTCAAAACTGGATTTTCAAGATGCATGTGAATTAAAATTGCCTTCTGTGCAAGTATAGCATCGGTGTGAAGAGATTGTGGATTCACACTGAGTTGTGTGCAGTAGATCATGTGGGCTGGCTTAGGAACAAAGCAGTGTGAAGCTGACTCTTCCAGGGAGTATCACTGCAGTTCACAGCTGGTACACCAATCGTTGGCAAGATCTTTTGATACATAATTTTGTGCTGTCCCCCTCTTCCTCTATGATAGCACACGAAAGGGAAGAAGGTCAAGATTCAAAGTCAAACATGATTCTGAGAGTTCAATTGATATAAATAAAACCAGCTTATTACATAAATGCATAGACAACAGGAGTTGGACTAGGCCACTCGGCCCTTCAAGCCAGCACTGCCATTCAATGTGATCATGGTTGATCATCCACAATTAGTGCCCCTTTCCTGCCTTCTCCCCATATCTCTTGATTCCACTGTCTCTAAGAGCTCTATCTAACTCTATTTTGAATGCATCAAATGAATCGGCCCCCACTACCTTCTGAGGCAGAGAATTCCACAAATTCACAACTCTCTGTGTGAGAAGGTTTGTCCTCATCTCAGTTCTAAATGGCCTACGTCTTTATTCTTAAATTGTGGCCCCTGGTTCTTGACTCCCCCAACATCGGGAACATGTTTCCTGCATCTAGCATGTCCAATCCCTTAATAACTTTATGTTTCTATATTTCTTGGAACATTTCCTATTGGAACATTTACGTTGAATATTTGATTTTCACCATAACAACAATAACTTGTATGTTCAAATTATTGAAGTCTGGCTCCACATTGCTTTCAGGTTACTTTTGTTTGCAGAGTTAGAGGAAAGAAAATCAACCATAAGCTGTTAATGCACCCAAAGGAAAATCATGGGCTGTCTTTCAAATTCAAAATGAATTCAACTCTTTTAATTTTGACTGACGGGTCACCACTAATTCCATTAATTAATCTTTCTCTTTGAAAAAGGCTCAATGTTCATTTGCTATGGATCATTTAGCTGTTTCTGGGAGGATAATATACGAGAACTTTGAATAGTGCTCCATTTTTATTAAATCACAGTGAACTTTGAGTATCAAGCACAAGTATTTGGTTGACTTTTTTATGCTTTCATTGATGACTACAAAAGATAACTTTGTGGCTACAGTTGCAGCAACAGATTACTAGTTGTCAGTAATTCTGCTTGTGGTTCGTGTCTAAATGTTATTTATTATAATACCAAGCTTTTTTTTTACAATTATTGATGTATTTCAAGTGACATGCAAACAATAGAACCATGTTTCCAGTGTCTACTTATTTGGGAAACGTCCTGGAATGACCAGCACCCAACTTTGAGATCTGTGTGGTTGATTTGCAAGTGAACCTCAAAATCAATCAGGAATTAAGAAACTGGGTTCTGTTCATATATGCTACATATACCCAGAGCATCACTGTAGGCATATAGGGTTCGCATTGTGAGCTGAGATTGTACGTTATAATTTTTCAGTCTTTACTCTGTTCTATATGTTTTGCCTGCACTGCACAAACTCCATAAGCAAGCAGTGAACCTTGTTGTCAGAATGCTTCAAACATATTTTGAGAAAACCTCGGCATCTTGTTTTATTGTTTGTTCTATCCAGCTACAAATATAAAGAAAGGTAATTACTTTTTTAATCATCTTAAAATATTTTTACATTAATTATAAGGTGACATTTTCACCAAAATGTTTCTCTCAATTTGCCAAGGCCTGGATCTCCCAATTGCTAACTATTTTAACTATCCTTCCCATTCCCATCCTCATCCTGACCTTCATGCCCTAGGCCTCCTCCACTACCAGAGGAAGGCCTCACACAAACTGGAGGAATAGCACCTCATATTCTGCATGAGTAGCTTACAATCCAATGGTATGAGCATGTAATTCTCCAATTTTAGGTAACTAACCAACAAATACTATTCCCCTCTCCCAACTTTCCCCCTCTGTGCCCCACCTGAATTTTCTTACAATCCTGCCCCCTTTCACAAGCCCCCGCCTCATCCGCCTCCATCTATATCCTTTACTCTGACTTCATTTTTCACACCTCTTCTCTCCTTCTCATTATTTCTCAGCCGATTGCCTTTTCATCTCTAGCTTTTGTGCAAATATCTGCCAAAAAAAAACCCTTACATGTATCCACATATCACTTGCCTGAATTTGACCTGCCCCCTTCTCTCTTACAGCATTCCCCCCCCCCCCCCCCCCCCCCCCCGCCCCCCACGCCCCTGCACATACTATGATCAGTCTGAAGAATGTGAAGAATGATTCCGACCCAAAAGGTTGCCTATGTATGTCCTTCATAGATGCTGCCTGACTCACTGGGTTAGTCCAGCACTTAGTGCCTTTTTTTTACAGCAATTGTAAAAAATCGCTACTTATCAATATTAAACATACAAGACTGAGAATCAGATAGCACACTAATTGAACTGGTAGTGCTGCTGCCATAGAGTCCAAGTGACCTGGGTTTATTTCTGACCTACAAGGATTTCTGAGTGGAATTGACATATTCTTAATGTGAAGTCATGGGTTTGCCATCAAATGTTCTGGGACCCTTTCATATCCAAAATACTTGGAGACACACAGACTGCAGATGCATTCGGTCTGGAGCAAAAGTCAAACTGCTAGAGGAAGTCAATGGGTCAGGCAGCATTTGTGGAGGAAATTTAACAGTCTATGTTTTGGATGAAGAATCCTCATCTGGAATGTTGAAGGATCTCAACCCAAAATGTTGAGTCAGCACCGCCATTCAATGTGATCATGGCTGATCATCCACGATATGTTCCTGCCTTCTCCCCATATCCCCTGATTCCGCTATCTTTAAGAGCCCTATATAGTTAATAAACTACTGTAAATTATCCCATGTGTAGGTAGGTAATGTAAGGAGCGGTGTTGGTGGGAATTTGAGAAACAATGGTTTATTGGAGACTGATCGAATTGCTCTGAGCTGGCATAGATTTAATGGGCTCCTATGTTGCAAGGAAACAAATAAAAAAAAATATTAATCTCATGACTAATCATGTTGTTTGGGTCATTATTAAATGAAAATTGACAAATGGGCAGTTTCAGAAATGTTTGACATCTGCAAAGTAATTTTGTTGGAATGATTGATATTTATAGTTGAGTCTAAAGATGCAGGTGTTATTAAGTTGGATTTTATAGACTGAAGTGCTGCATTTAATGGAAGATTTAAATGGCTACAGGGGGTACAATTTAATTGATACTTAATCACGTGCTAAAAAGTAATAAATGATTCACACAATTACTGAATTATTGCTTGTATAAATCCTTATTTTAATCTATGGCCTGGCATAACATTTGAAAAAATTAATTTCAGTAGTTAAGAACTTGCTGATAGAAATGATATGCATGGCATCGTGATTTACGTGAAGTCACCTTTCAGTTTATTTGACTTTTAGTCTCTGTTAGTCCCAGCTTTATTTTTTTGTACTACATTTGGTTGATTTATGCCACATTTTATAGTTAGTAATGATGTTTGTGATAAATAAAAATATATAGCCAATTGAAAGAAAACAATTTATCTATAGGGTAGTGATTACTGGGAACGTGATGGCTAGTATACACTAACCACTATCTTAATTTTGGTGAAGAGGATTTAAGATATGGGTTTCACATATTTTCATCTTGCACAAATAATTTAAATCGTTCAACCCCTGACCTCCCAGAAATTAAAAAAAAAGAAAGCTGCCTTGTGCTTTCCTATTGCATGCCAAATAATTATTCACACGTGCCATACATTTTAAATCGTCTTGTTTCGGTCTGTTTGGGTTTTGTATGAAAGGTTGAATTATAGTCTTCAGATGAAAAAGGAAAATTCACTTCTGGAAAGCTCCACAGTAGATGCAAATGTTGGCAAGGATCTCTGAAACCTTATTATATCCCTCCTTCCTTCCCTGGGACTGCACAAAACGGAAGGACAGGTGGGATTCAAAGTCAAGTGGTGAAACTTTTATTCAATGCAATAGGCACAGAGATAGGTATTTAGAAACTTTAAAAAATAGTATCAGATTTGGCCTTTCATAAAAATTGTTTCAGAAAGTTGAAAATATTGTTGTACAGAATGAATTAAGAGTAATATGTACATATATAAACATTTGTGTCAGGTATCAAAAAACTAATTAGTACCCAAAAAGTTTAAACTGATCTGCATTAAGAAAGAATGGACTATTACAAAAATATATAACAATAATTACAAACCAGAGCAACTACTTGAATAAGATGTTCACAAAGCAAGCAGTTTTGCACTTGCTCTTGCTGTTGTTGATGTGAGCAGGATTAAATTGACTCTGAGCGTGGGGAAGCCATTCATCTCATTGAACCTATGTTATCTCTTTGTACATTCCCTTTTGAACTCAATTTATTTCCCCATAGCCTATTCTCTCTTATGTGTCATTAACTTTATTTTAGTTTTTCTGCCATCCAATTCACTAGGGTCATTTACAATTACAAATCAACTTAAATACACATTTTATGGGATGTTAGCAGAAAGCAAGGCATCCAAGGGAAATTCAAGCAGTTCGAGACAGAATGCGCAAACTCCACACATCTGTGAGCAGGATTAAATCCTTGATGGTCAACATCTCAACAACTTTGGACTGAGGTACTTATGTTGCCTCAAAGGGGCTTTGACAATTCACAACTACTCTCTGTGGAGAACTGGTGGAGAATTAATAATGATAATTCTCAAAAAATATTAACTGCCAGTTGGCAACAATTTCCTTAACACTCTGGACTCCATGATCAATGCCATTCGAGGTCAGACAAAGGTGTCAGTTCCATGAGTGGAATATTCATCATGAACATTGCCAACTATCCTCATGACAACCAAAGTGGCAAAGGTTGTCCGCAGTCCAATGAAATAGTAATGGACCAATTGTGAATTGACCAAGAAGTTTGTTGGGTTGTATTGCACCTGCCTGCATTCCACCTGTCCCTTGTAAGCCTCTGCTCAGTTATCAGGTTGAGCCCAATGTCTGTACAATTTTAGAGGGGACCAGACATCACTCTCCCCATAACAGGCTCAAACTATGTTGGGTGAGCAGACTTGAAGGGATTAACCTGATGCATCAAAAATCCAGCCAATATATCCCAAGGGCTCTTTTCCATTAGTCACATTGCTTGTGTAAAATCAGTTTAATAGTAATTTTAGAAGAAAATGTACACTTAAAAAACAATTTTCCAATAGCTATTTTCCAGCAGGAGGTTAAATAGCTAATTGTCAATGTATACAAGAATAATTGAATGATAATATGGAGTAGGATAAATGAATTCAGCACATTTATATGGTAACAGGATATCTGAAGCTTATAGCTACAGTTAAAGGTAATTTGGACATGGATGGGAAAGGTTTATGGGCCAAATGTGGGCAGGTGGGTTTCGTGTAGATGGGGCACCTTGGTTAGCAATGGCAAGCTGGGCCAAAGGGCCAGTTTTCGTAATGTATGACTCTATGACATTTGCATTCAGAGGATGCTTTTTCCCACAACAGTACATCGCAGTTTACAAGCAATGGAGTAATTTTTGAAGTGTTATTGGTGTTAGAAACATGGTTGCCAAGATGTCAAATGGCACATACCAATGCTAAAATGACAATGTCAAATATCAAATGACAATGTCAAATGATATTCACCCAACAAAGACAAAGGGATATTTTGGAGACACAAGGAACTGTAGTTGCTGAAATCTTAAGGAAACACTACATGCTGGTGTAACGTAGTGGGTCAGGCAGCATCCGTGGGTGGGAATGGATAGGCAACAATTCAGGTTAAAATCCTTCTTCAGACTGCTGCAGAAGGCTCCCGATGCAAAATGCTGCCTACGTTTTCCCTCCACCGATACTATCTGACGTTGTGTTACACCTGCATGCTGTTGTTTGTTTTGTTTATTATTGTCACATGTTCTGAGATACAATGAAAAGCTTTTGTTTGCATGCTAACCAGTCAAAACATAAGATCACACATGAATACAAGCAAGATGCAAGATGTTCACAGTGCAAAGATAAAGGATAAAGAGTACAACATTTAGCGCAAAGATGTAACATTGTAGTCCGATAAAATCTGATTAAAGAACGTTCTAAGGTCACCAATGAGGTAGATTGTAGGAGGGCTCAGTACCGCACACCAGCTGATGAAAGGTCCGTTCACTTGCCTGTTAACAGCTGCAAATAAACTGTTCCTGAATCTGGAGATATATGTTTTCAAACTTTTGTATCTCCTGTCTGATAGGAGAGGGGAGTAGAGGGAGTGATTGGTGTGAGACTGGACCTTAAATATGCTGCTGGCCTTGCTGAGGCAGCGTGAAGTGTGGATGAAGTCAATGGAAGGGAGGCTGGTTTGTGTGATTGCCTGGACTATGTCCGCAACTCTCATGAATTTCTTGTTGCCTTGAATGAAAATGGTCCCAAAAAGGCTGTGATGCATTCCAATCAGATGCTTTCAAAGGCACATCTGTAAAAGACAGTGAGAGTTGTTGGAGGACATGCTGAACTTCTTAAGCTTTCTGAGGAAGTAGAGGTATTGGTGTGCTTTCATGGCTGTAGCTTTGATATGGCTGGTGCAGGTGACATTTATTCCTCGGAACTTGGATTGTTTTGGATTACAAGTGATATGATTACAAGTCAAGTCAATTTTATTTCTATAGGACATTTAAAAACAACTCTCTTTGAGCAAAGTGCTTTACATTAATGCAGGTACTAACGTGCTACAAACAGTGGTACATAGATCAACAATACACACATAAATACATACATACAGTGCTCCCTCAGAGGACCTCAAGAAAGGCTTGAGAGTAGAAATAAGTTTTAAGTCTAGACTTTAAAGAGTTGATGGAGGGGGCAGTTCTGATGGGAAGAGGGATGCTGTTCCATAGTCTAGGTGTTGCAACCGCAAAAGCGCTGTGTCCCCTGAGCTTATGCCTAGACCGGGGGATGGTCAGTAACCCCAAGTCGGCTGATCTGAGGGACCTGGAGGTGGTATGGTGGGTAAGCAGATTTTTGATGCAGGTGCATTACAGGGGAGCTTGGAAAGGGGAACTTGGAAATAAATGTTTTCCGAGTTAACTCTTCCGTTTGGCCTTTCGATGTTGATGATGTGGGAGGGAAGTATATGAGCAGTGTTGATGGTGTTAATGCTCCAAACTGTGCCTTGTTGATTGTAGGAAGATACTCTGGAGTCTGGTAATGAGAGAACTTCAAAAAAGATGTAAATGACCAATGTAATCAATAACCATTGAGCATACAAGCACAGAGACTGAAACTGGCTGAAATATCTAAAATCAAAGAGGAAGTAGAAGTAAAGTTAAATATAATGCTCAATTTATTATTGGTTCAGTCATAGGAAAGAACAAGAGGCCGATCATTGTGTCTGTGCAGGTTGTAAAAGATGTTTAGAGATACAGCGTGGAAACAGTCCTTTTGGCCCACTGGGTTTGCACTGACCAGCAATCCTCACATATTAACTCTGTCCTACACACACTAGGGATAATTTTAAAATTTACCAAGCCAATTAACCTACATACCTATACGTCTTTGGAGTGTGGGAGGAAACCGAATATCTCGGAGAAAACTCATGCAGGTCACAGGAAGAGCGTACAACCTCCGTACAGAGAACACCCGTAGTCGAGATCGAACCCAGGTCTCTGCATTCGCTGTAAGGCAACAACTCTACCGCTGCACCACCGTGCCTATCTATTGTAATCCCACCATTCAGCACTAGTGGCATAGCCCCAGAGCCCCAGAGTGTTTTAAGTTCACATCGAAGCTCTGCTTAAATGTGATGATATTTCTGTGTCTTCGACACTTTCAGACAGCAAATTGTAGAGGGAATAAAAACACTCAGGGTTATATCTTCTTTTATCACCCTTTTAAAGTTATAAAGTTTGTTTTGGGGGATCTTTAACTTTTCTATGTAGGGGAGGGTGGTAGGGTAAGGGGGAAACTGTTTCCCAGTCGCTTCCTGGCGGGGATGTGGCTATTCTCCGAGTCGCGTCCTCGCCCCCCTCCTTGCGGCCTACCACCTGGATTGGCGTGGCCTTTCCTGCCGGGGACTGGGAACGGCGCAGTGCTGGGTACATCGCGGAGTGGGCGATGCCAACCTGGATCGCCGTTTGGAGCTCCGGAGCTTTGGGCCGCTGGTCCAACATCGCCGAGCTGTGGTTTGGAGAGCTTCCAGCGTGGCCAGCGCTGAACAACATTGTGGAGTCCTGGGGCCCTTTGCTGAGGGCCGCCAGCGTCGCATCTCCGCCCAGCGCGTCCTGCGGACTTCGGGAGCTGCGGACTCCGGTAGGAGGTGCCCCTCGGATGTCCAAGACACTGAGGAGGTCCCCAGTCCTGACGTCAGACTTCCATCACCCCGGCGATCGGGCCTGATCATCAGGCTGCCCGGAGCGGTGAGAGCAGGGGGTTCGGGAGCCCCCCCAACCATGGGAGGACAACAGAGGAGGACGACTGATTTTTTGGAGCCTTCCCTCACAGTGGGAATTCGATCCCACTGTGTGGGGATGTCTATGTTAAAAAAAAAACTATTGTGTCCTGTGCTCTTTATTATTTATTTTTATGGCTGTATGGCGACCGCACATTTCACTGTACCAATTGGTACATGTGACAAATAAACGTATCTTGTATCTTGTATCTTCTTATCCTTTTGCAAATTACTCTTAGTGTCATTTCAGTTACACATAGATGCTGCCTCACCCATTGAGTTTCTCCAGCATTTTTGTCTACCTCCCATACTTCTATACCGGTCACGTAATTCTCCCCTCAAGTACCTGGGTTTCAAAGAGTACAATCCAGTCACAATTCACAAATCCAGTCACAAATTCTCAGTGTCATTTCAGGCCACACATACTTTTATACTGTTTAAGAAAGAACTGCAGATGCTGGAAAAATCGAAGATAGACAAAAATGCTGGATAAACTCAGCGGGTGAGGCAGCAACTATGTTACACATCCAGTCACAATTCTCCCGTCTGGGCAATATCCATGTATATCTCTTCTGTACCCTCACTAGTTTACTAGTACACATCAACTATCTTCAGTGTCAACGATGAATATCATAATTTAATTTTATTAAAATAAGCTTAATTAAGATAATCAGGCTTAACAAAAAAAATCACATTATTTCAAAAATCTCATCCAAAAGTTTTATAATGATATATACTTTTTTTTTAAATGCTACACTTGTTTCCAGTCAAGACCAATGTTAGTTAATGTTTATGTTTTAAAGAGCAAGATGATTTGTTGAGCATCCACTCGCTGCACAAAGGTAAATACTTCTATGTACATCAGAAATTTGAGTTGAGACCTGGAGAAAACTCAAGATAGAGTCAAGCTTCATAGAGCAGGCATTAGTATATCTACAGAAGACAGGATGAATAATAGAGAGAGTTGATATTGCCAGTCAGTGGGGATAGGACAATCAGTCAAAAAGTAGTTATATCCTCAAAGGAGAGACTATCTAAGTTATGAATGCTAAAAAATCTATGGTAGCACGAAAAGCACACTAATATTAGGAACCTGATATATGCCACCAGGACAAGGAGAATAAATTGGTTTGAGGCCTAGGAAAGTCAGGGTCATACACATGGGAGGATTAAATTATCATGAATTGATGTACATAGCTAGAATCTCACTGAAAGTAGAAAAAAGAAAAGAAAATCACTGGTAAAAAGTATGAATTCATTATGTTTGTTTGAAAGAAATGGGTCTGGTCTCCATATCCCCCACCCCTTAATGTTCTTGAGGTGCATTTAGAGTGTACTTTACACTCAGGCACAGGGACTTCAGTTTTCTCTATCCTGGGTGATAAAATATTCCACAGGAGTCAGCATCAAGACAATTGTGCAAACTCTCTTCACCAACAACAGCAACACTGCCCCTTCCTCTCTCAGCACCCACAACCTCTCCATCATAACAAAACATATTCTGAAGTGGTTGACAAGCTTATTTGGCAATAAATAGAACTAGAACATTTGCAAAAAATATATAATTAAGGGAAAAGATGCTTCAACATCAATTCCTCTCTAACGATGAATAAGTCAGAGATTTGGACATACAACGGACTCAAATATGTTAAATTGGTTTTGTCATTACTCTACGGAATTGCTATCTTAAACAAAAACTAAGATTAAAATTGCAAAGTGAAAAAGATAAAAACAATAAACATGGGATGTGAAGGTATAATAAAATCACCTTTGAGTGTGGCTCATCGACAAGAGATGGTGAATTACAAATTTTATGGAGATACAGAAAAACAAACAAAATTGAAAATAAATTGAGGGATTCAGGGATTACTGAGGCATGAAGAGATAAATAGAGATAGGTCATAGTGAATGGGAACAGACTTTCCAGTGTTGGTGTGGGACAACGCATGACAACAAGATTATAATATTCATAGGAAGATATCCTGCATGAACTAATGCAGACCAAATGTGTTCAAGATCTGAGATTTCTGGTGCAGCTCACTTTCCAAAAAAATGTCAATGTCCAATAAATAAATATAATGAATAATGATTTTTTTTTTAAAGTTTCAGATTGCTTCATAGTATTTACAGTACCCTCCATAATGTTTGGGACAATGAGCTAACATTTATTTATTTGCCTCTGTAGTCCACAATTTGAGATTTGTAATAGAAAAAATCACATGTGGTTAAAGCCCGTTACTAATTGTAAAGGGATTGGCAGGCAAGGAAGACATCCGCAACTGATGACAGAAGAATTCTCTCTATCATAAAGAAAAATCCCCAAACTCCTCTCTGACAGATCAGAAACATTATTCTGGTGTCAGGTGTGGATTTGTCAATGGCCACTGTCCGCAGAAGACTTCATGAACAGAAATACAGAGGCTACACTGCAAGATGCAAACCATTGGTGAGCCGCAAAAATAGGATGGCCAGGTTACAGTTTACCAAGAAGTACTTAAAAGGGCAACCACAGTTCTGGAAAAGGGTCTTGTGGACAGATGAGACGAAGATGAACTTATATCAGAGTGATGGCAAGCGCAAAGTGTGGAGGAGAGAAAGAACTGCCCAAGATCCAAAGCATACCACCTTATCTGTGAAACACAGTGGTGGGTGTGTTATGGCCTGGGCATGTATGGCTGCTGAAGGTACTGGCTCACTTATCTTCATTGATGATACAACAGCTGATGGTGGTAGAGACACATCCGATCTGCTCAAGTTAAAACACAAGTGCCTCAAAACTCATTGGCTGTCAGTTTATTCTACAGAAAGATCCCAAACATACTGCTAAAGCAACAAAAGAGTTTTTCAAAGCTAAAAAATGGTCAATTTTTGAGTGGCCAAGTTAATCACCTGATCTGAACCCAATTGAACATGCCTTCAATATGCTGAAGAGAAAACTGAAGGGGCCTAGCCCCCAAAACAAGCATAAGCTAAAGATGGCAGGCATCACCAGAGAAGACACCCAGCAACTGGTGATGTCCATGAATCACAGACGTCAAGCAGTCATTGCATGCAAAGGATATGCAACAAAATGCTAAACATGACCACTTTCATTTACATGACATTGCTGTGTCCCAAACATTATGGTGCCCTGAAATGGGGTGACTATGTACAAACACAGCTGTAATTTCTACATGGTGAAACCAAAATGTATAAAAATGGCCTTTGTTAAAATCTGTCAATGTGCACTTTAACCACACGTGATCTTTTCTATTACAAATCTCAAATTATGGAATGCAGAGGCAAATAAATGAATGATGGGTCTTTGTCCCAAACATTATGGAGTGCACTGGATATACTGTGAAACATAAATGACAGACTTTTGACAATTTCATAAGTATCCATAATTCAAATATTGCTTGGTTTCCAGGAATTTAGATTAGAAATCATCAACTGTGTCAAGACTGAAGATCACTGAAAAAACATATCAGACGTTTAGGTTATATATAGGATCAAATTTTACATTGGACATTTGGTCTCAATAAGGACCAAATTTAATCAAAGTGTGATCTTTCTGTAATGTGGTGTTCAGTGTTAACTCATTTAATTTTTAAACTCATAACTGGGATGATCAAACTGTTGAATTACTTGTTCTGAACTTTATCAACAGTGGATAATCACCATAATGATCTAATAAACCAACTGTTGGGGACAGTTTCTTGGAATTTCACATGTCCACAATAACTAATCAGATAAATTATAGAGATGAGCTAGATAAAAAAGTTAAATTTTAAAATTGGACAGCAAATGCAATTCTTGCGTTCCCAATGTAAAGGCATAAAGAAACCATACAATTAACATATGCTCAATGTGATTAACAGACGGAATACAAGATTCTGCACTATTAATTGCACCACATTGTAGATTTCTTGCAGCAAAAGTATCAATATGGTAAATTCTAGGTGAAGCCACACAATGGCAAAACAAATTGCTGAAAAAATAGACCAAGCAGCATCCGTAGAAGCAAAACAGATGGTTGGCATTTTGGGTCAAGACATTACCTCAGGAATGAGAGTGTAGAGATGTGATAGCCTGTAATTGGAGAGAAAGTGAGCCAGAACCTTGATATGATGAGGAACCAAATGAAAGGGGATGGTGAGCCGATGTCGCCACGTGGGGTAGGAAGCTTTGAATTGGAGGCTCATATGTGATAGATGGAACATAAGAAAATAAGGTGCATACGAAAAGACAGAAAATAGGCGGGTGGAGCCAGATGGGTGAAAAGAAGGTGGAAAGGTAAAAACTGGGTGAAAATTGAACCAGATTGACAAGGAATATAGGCTGATGGAAGCAGGCAAGGTACGGTGATCAGTTTGGGTAATGAGGTGAGAGGAGCAAGAGGGATCAAAAGGGTGAACAAAGGGAGTGTGACCCCAGGTGAACTGGTGGGAATTGGGAAAGTGACACATGGAGTTGTTACCTGAAATTGGAAAAATCAATGTTTATCCTATGGGGTCTGGAATACTCAAACAGAATATAAGGTGTTTGTGTTTGGCCTCATGGTAAAGTGAAAGGTGAGGACCAGGAGAGCATTATCTCTAAGCTGTCTGAGGAGCGGTGGGAGAAGGCCTGAGAGCAGATGTTCAAGAATGGTGTGAGAACCCCATCAACTGTAGCAGAGAAGAAGCCATGTTTCTTGAGTGAGGAGGGTATTTCAGAGTGGAATGACTCATCCTAAAAACAGATGTGACAGAGATGGAGAAAATGAAAGAAGGGATTGGCATCCTAACAGGTGACAGGATAGGAGGATGTGCACTCAAGGTAGCTATGGGAGTCTGTTGGTTTATTGCAAATGTCAGTGGATAGTTTGTCTCCGGAGATAGAGACAGAGAGATATCAATGGATATCTCTAGTTTGTGGTATTTCAAGCCACAAACTAGTTTGAGAACAAAAAATGAAGAGGAGCCTTAAATGAAAATAGCTCAGCTCAGCATTGCAGTATATTACAATCCTCCAGGAATACATGCTGAAAATAGTGCTCTAAATAATTTTTATTAATGATCTCAGTGAAAGTGCTTGAAGCAGAATCTCCAAGGAGATTCATGGAAAGGAAGTTGCAGAGAATAAATTATTTGGGACTTGGAAAGTTGGGAATGGAGATGGAAGACCACTGAGCACATCCATCTTCCTTTATCATTCATATTCATGACCAGGACCGATCATTTTTATTCCTTTCTCCCTCAGATCTTAGAAAAAATTGAGACACGTGTCATTGGTAGCTCATGGTATTGCCCCAATGTGGGATTAAGGCAAAGTAATGTAAATTAACTCCAGGGATTGGCCACAGCATTGTTATGATCTTGGCAGCATCCCAAGTTTAGAAAGGGTAAATGATCATGAATAATAACCTCTTGATGTGGCTACTTAGATCATCCTCTGCAGGATTTTTCCTCTTCAGGAAAACATGACTGGGCTGAGCAATGGAACAAAAATCAACATTGATAAATGCAAAATATATCCTTAAAAAATGGATGGTTCTCCTTGTTGTCAACGGCAAACTGTCAACGAGACAGATCAAACACAGTCCCAGAAGCAGCTGAACAATGGTAATCACCTGGCCAGCCCTCAAACAAGTCAAGTATTATGAATGTCTCTGAAGGTCAGGGGCATCCAGGAGAATTTGAAAACTACTTAAAAAACAGTGAAACAACCACAAAAAAAAAGAATGGATTGATTCTGTGCAAATCTGCAATTTGCAACAAATTCACCTTCCACCACTGCCCAAGAAGTCCATATTGAGATCCAGCATGGAGTGCAGCAGAGAAGTTGCTGGTGAAAAGCAAGCAAGTTGGAGACTTAAATGCTTGGAAGATGTGGAACTTGCAGCATTTCCCAACAAGTCCCAGCTGTCTGTGAGCTTTGCAACCAATATTCATGAAGATCGGCATCAAAAGACTAAAGGAAACAAGCACTGTTGGCATTTATTTTATCGATGAGATCATGCAACAATAAGATTGTGGCATTTAATTTGTTTGCTAACTGGCCCAAATTTGAATAGTATTCTTTGCGGAATGATGGTCATTCTGATGAATGTTGCTATTATATATAAAGTCGGCAATACCCAATGGGTTTCCAGCACAAAGCTGATTTATGCAACCACTGTCATTGATTGGTGCAATAAATGGAATTAACTCGTTCAAATAAAATCAAGCAGAACTAACTTAAAAACTATTTGGCAAGCATGATTTCAATGCAGTATCCAAGTGATTACTGCATGATCACCTGAAGCTGATTCAACTTTATTTTCTGTCTTACCTCATCACTAATAATAGCATGAAGCCAAGGCTTTCGAAGACGTACAGATATGCCAGATCCCCTGTATTTAGCAATCCTCTGAGAAAACTGTTATAGAAAACACCTGCAGATTTTTACTTAGGTTGCAGTTGGCTGCATAAAATTCACACTGTGAACTGAGCATCAGAAATATGAAGCATCTACATATATATTATTCAAGGTGCCACATCAATTAGCTAACTACTCTGTGGAAAGAATTATGATCATACAACTGGTTGGGATGTAGGTCTTGCATATTTGGAGTTGCCACTTGTCCTTGTAACGTAGTGCATGAACTCATGCAATCTCTTCAGTTTCCTGCAATAGGGTAAAGACCATGTTCAATTTTTAAGTCACATGTCTTGAAGGGAAAACTGTTAATCAGCGCAAAACTATTCAGTGTACAATTCGGAGAGTCTTGGAGTAGTCTGAGCATAGGTGGGGGATGGGGGATTCTGAATGTGGATAGCACAGGAAAATCTGTCCTGAGTCAATTCAGAACTCATCCAACTATTGTGATTCCACTTATTATCAATGTTGCTTTGTTGCCTTAGCACGATCCACAGAGTCATATTTTGAGTAAAGCTGAACAGGAGTTTGGGCAAGTGGGTTTGTGGATTAATTGGCTTCCGTAAATTGTCCCGAGTGTGGAGGCTGTGGACGCAAAAGTGGGATAACAGAATTTGTGTGAACGTGTGATCAATGGTTGGCGTGGACTCAGTGGGCTGAAGAGCCTGTTTCCATGCAGTATCCCTAAACTAAACTAAACTATCGTACAATTTTTTTGCTCACCTTATGCCAACAGTTGCTGGTCAACCAAGGGAGGCGACGGCTAGAGGCCCACAGCTGCCTGTGGCTTGCTGGAATCAGGCACCATTCAAAGCAGCTGAAGGGTGGACTGGGCTTGGAAAATGGCGCCAAAACATGGAGTCTCTTGCATGCATGCTCAGTAGACATTTCCTGTCCAATTGCTAATCAGGGATGGTATAGTGATACTCTACTGGCATGTTTTTTAGAAAATAATTTCATTGTGCATTTGCATTTCGCACGTGTGGAAATATAGCACCATTGAATCAGTGATCCAGACTGATGCTGCTCCTAGTGAAATGGTGTGGTTCGAAGTCTGATATAGTATCTGTAGTCTACTCACCGTTAATAGTCCTTCCTCAGTTCGGCTGCACCCACAGGTGAAGCTTCACAAATGAGCCGTTGGATATGTAAAATTGCACAAAAAGCTAAGAACAAGGGTTTGGCAATAATACCTGAAGTGTTTATGGTTTGGTCTTAATTGAACATAATGATGATTTGACTAGAATAAAAGGAAGTTCTGAACTTGATGGATTGAGAAATGTTTAGTTCAGAGATATGGTGTGGAAATGGGCTCTTTGGCCCGCCAAGGCCACACCGACCAGTGACCACCCATACACTAGTTCTGTCCTGCACACTGGGGACAATTTGAAGAAGCCAGTTACCCTACAAACCTGCTTTGGAACGTGGGAAGAAACCAGATCACTCAACGAAAGCTTATGTGGTAACAGGAAGAATATACAAACACTGTACAGACAGCACCCGCAGTCAGGATTGAACCCAGGTCTCTGGTGCTGTAATGCAGCAAATCTTCCATTGCACCATTGTGCTGCTCTATTTATTTTCTTTATTATTTCCCTAGTGGGATTTGACGTGTCTGGTATGTTGTGATTAAAGAACGCTGATGGGAGTCTGTCTTAATTCACTGCTGTACTCGTTATTAGCTGAAATTTACAGGATTTTGACATCGGCCTGATATGAATGGAGGTGCATTTAGAGGTCAGAATCGTATGCTGTATTGAAACAAGTTTCAAGGTGTACTTTGTTTGCCTTTGGTCTTCTAAGTGGTGTAGTCCATTTGTTTGCCAAGTGTTGCAAGGGACATGTTGCTGTAGTGCATTTTATGGAGGGAATATAGTCTGCAATAACAATGCACCGAGGTGAAATTAAAAAAAAAAATAGAATAATTCAGCAGGCCTGTGGAAGAGGAATAATTAGCAGTTATCAAATGATAAAAGGTCTTTGATCAGAAATATTAACTGTTTATCATTCCACAAGATGCTCCCTGGTTTGCTGAGAACATCAGTATTTTCTCTTTTTACTTCACGTTTCCAACATCTACAGTTTTCTTGATGTTTTGTGCACTGAAGTGAATGAACTGAACGTTATGGGTAGTGAATGTTGGACTTGTCAAGTGGACCACTTACTCCAGGATAGTGAAGCTTCTTGAGAGTTTTTGGAGTAACACTTGTCCTGGCAATTTGAATTGTATTCCATCCAACTAATTACTTCAGCCATGTAAATGATCAAACAATTTTACCTTAACTCCCAAAAGTGCAGATGATATGTTATTATAACAATGAATCCTGGGAATATGCCTATCCGAGAGCGAGGGTCACAGAGTTAGTGTGAAAACAGATCATTTGGTCCACTATCTGCACCGGGCATCAACCTCCCGTGTACCCTCTTCCTATATTAATCCTATTTTAAGTCTTCCCACTTTCTCATCAAGTCCTCCCAGATTCTGCCACTCACCTATATACTTGGGGGCATGTTACAGTGGTCAATTCACCTACAGGCCTGCATAATGTGAGCCTGGGAGGAGACGGGAACACCTGGGAAAACCCATGTGGTCACAGAGAGAATGTACAAACTCCACACAGAGAGAGGTCAGGATTGGACATGGGTCCTTGGTGTTGTGAGGTGACAGCTGTTCTTCCTGCACCAGAGAGCCACCCTCCTACACTGTTGTCGGTTGAAGATGTGCAAATCTTTCCAATTGTCCTTCAATGTACTTCCACTCAGACTTCCGAAAAGGACTCCAATGTGGCACCATGAGATCTTTGCAATTATCCTTTAAGGGTGAAACTCTCCAGGTCTGACCTATATACTGTACTCACCATATTAGAGTGCTCACTCGTAATTGTCCTCTGACTTGTCCTGTCAGCTATTCAGTCATAGGGTATTTTGGGATGGACAATGAATGCTGACCTTCCCAATAATACCCAGTTTGCAAAACATGAATTAAAATACAATGATATTCAAAACATTGTTGCTGGCTCTTGTATCCTTAATACATTTGATTACAAATGTATTAAAGATGTTTGTAACTGCATAACTATATTCCTTTTTAATTCTGGTTCTTGGGCTGTGAGCAACACTGGCAAACTATATTAATTATCCATTGCTCATTTTCAGAGGAGAAGGCAGTTAGTTTTATCTTTACAATTCTGCTCTGTGATGTTTCTGTCCATGCAATGGAATCCAGCAATTAATCAGAATCATCGAAGGAGAATGTCTTCATGCCAAGGCCAGGATGATGTCAGACTTGGCTGTAAATTTTGAAGTGATGGCATTCCTGCTGTGCTCGTCTGCACTGACCATCAGTTGCCCATTCACACTCATCCTATTTTAATCCCGTTTTAGTCTCCCCACATTCTCATCAACTCTTCCCAGATTCTGCCATTCACCAAAGGAGGGGGAGAGATGGAGGAAGGCTATTAAAGAAATCTGAAGAACTATAGAACATAGTGTGAAATTTACCAAAGATTAAAAGATCGCAACGCAAGAAAAAAAGCATGGAGACAAGAGAAAGGATTGCAACAGTTTTGGAATATCACTAATATCAATTCATTGATCAATTTCATTTGCTGCTCTTTAGGATTTTGTTTCTGGCTCCAATCTTTTTTTTACTCATCTGCAAATTTGACTAAAGCTTGTATCACAATCGGATAGATATGCAAGACTGTCGAGTAATGAGTGATATTTATTTAACTTTAAGAATGGATGCTACTAAATTAATGAGTGAGGTTAATTAACCCTGCTGCTTGTGGATCCCACTACCATCTTTGGTTTGCTTCTGCGCTGGAAGAAGGTGACAGTGAAAATCTCTTCCCTCTGGAAGATAGGGAGATTTTGACTAAACACTCGTCTTCTTTTGGATAAAAGACAATATTTTATTTAGACCAAGCAGAGATTATAGTGTATCCAGACCTGTGATTGAATCCTGTAGAAGGATAGATTGCAGTGAGACATCTGCTATATTTCATCCTTGTTTTTAATTTGAAAATAATCCCAGTTTGATATAACATAAGAATGCCTCAAAATTAGATGCACTGATTTTTATAGATGTTACTCATTATTCAAATGAGATGGCAGGTGGTATAAACGCTTCCCTGGGTAAAACAGGTACTGAATAATCTCTGGACAATCCACTCCTATTATTGGCAAGCCAAGGGGTATAATAGTCTGATACACACCACACTTCATATGTATTAGAATTGTGCAATGAGATCTCCTGTGCATAATTATGCACAGAGCATATGCAGAAAGCAGTGTTGCGTGAGGGGCACAAGTGTTGCGGTGCAATCTTCCAGCATGGCTAGAACAAGCTGTCAGAATGCATTGGCAGTGGTAACAGGCATCATGTGCGTCTGGTCACAAGCATTAAAGAGGTTAGGTATTGGCTTGCAACAGGATGACCTTCAGAACCATCCAAATGAATCAAGTTGCCAGTTTGGACCAAGCCCTTAATTTAAACTAGCCAAAGACATGCTCATGTAGTTAAGGTACATGCCACTCGCAAAGATGTATTCTGGCAAAATAAATAATGGTGATTTCATGTGTGCTGCAGAATGCTAATATCACTGCAACAAACCTAATAATCTTTGAGTGTCAAAGTCTCTTATCCATAAGTTCATGTTCATATGTTATGGGAGCATAATGAGGCTATTCGGCCCATCAAGTCTACCCTGCCATTCAATCATGGTTGATCCATCTTTCCCTCATTTTCCTGTCCTCTCCTCATAACCCCTGACACCCGTAGAAGCTCCCCAGTAGAATCCATAGAATATCCCCACATAATGCCTTGGAACAAACTGTATGTCCATGGCATTTAAATTCTATTGCACACCAGGTAACATAAAATATATTATGCTGCACAATTATATATCTCGCACATATAACTTAAGTGTGGCACCTTTTAAAATAGCCCTGCTCCTGCAGTAAATTGGGTCAGTAGATTATCTGCCTCAAATTATGCAAAGAAGCCAAAAGAAGGAAGCCTTACAAATTGTATAAATATGTTATAAATGTCTATTCCAGAAATAGTATTCCAAATGTTTTGCATTTAGGCAATGTCTTTTTATCTATGATTGGTGTATCACACCAATTGCATACCCAATATATACCCATGAAAGGGGATTCTGACCAGGCAGATTTTTCCACTTTGGATGGAAGGAGAAAATTCTGATCTTTTGTAGATATTATTACAATGATTTATAAATCTTAATTTCTGAGCTTCCCTGAGAATCCATGATGACATTCCATTAAGGAGGAATTGCTCTCCAGGAATGATTCAGATGCAGGACATGTGTTCAATTAGATGTATTTTCACACTTGCATGCTTGTGCCATTATGAATGAGGGAATGTTGCAGAGAAGCTGATGTCCGCATATCTCTGAGTGTATTGGCCTGTGGAACTCGTTAGTTCTCCAGATCTGGTTAATGAATTTAGTTTAATTTCCTCTTCATGTTCATTGTTTGTCCTACATTAAAATGATCGCATGGGTCCATAATGCACAGGCAGCCTGCTTGCAATCCTGTGGAGAACTGCAGTGCATGCAACAGTACAATTGATGAAATAGAGAACACTATTTGCATTACACTGGTTGAATTGGTTAGAAACATAGAAACATAGAAATTAGGTGCAGGAGCAGGCCATTTGGCCCTTCGAGCCTGCACCACCATTCAATATGATCATGGCTGATCATCCAACTCAGTATCCTGTACATGCCTTCTCTCCATACCCCCTGATCCCTTCACCCACAAGGGCCACATCCAACTCCCTCTTAAATATGGCCAACGGACTGGCCTCAACTACCTTCTGTGGCAGAGAATTCCACAGATTCACCACTCTCTGTGTGAAAAACGATTTTCTCATCTCGGTCCTAAAAGACATCCCCCTTATCCTTAAACAGTGACCCCTTGTCCTGGACTTCCCCAACATCGGGAACAATCTTCCTGCATCTAGACTGTCCAACCCCTTAAGAATTTTCTAAGTCTCTATGAGATCACCCCTCAATCTTCTAAATTCCAGCGAGTACAAGCCAAGTCTATCCAGTTTTTCTTCATATGGAAGTCGTGCCATCCCAGGAATCAGTCTGGTGAACCTTCACTGTACTCCCTCTATGGCAAGAACGTCTTTCCTCAGATTAGGAGACCAAAACTGTACGCAATACTCCAGGTGTGGCCTCACCAAGACCCTGTACAACTGCAGTAGAACCTCCCTGCTCTTGTAATCCTTTTGCTATGAATGCCAACATACCATTCGCTTACATCACAGCCTGCTGCACCTGCATGCCTACTTTCAATGACTGGTGTACCATGACATCCAGGCCTCGCTGCATCTCCCCTTTTCCTAATCGGTCACCTTTCAAATAATAGTCTACCTTCCTGTTTTTGCCACCAAAGTGGAGAACCTCACATTTATCCACATTATACTGCATCTGCCATGCATTTGCCCACTCACCCAGTCTATCCAAGTCATCCTGCAGCCTCCTAGCATCCTCCTCACAGCTAACACTGCCCCCCAGCTTCGTGTCATCTGCAAACTTCGAGATGTTGTATTTAATTCCCTCGTCCAAATCATTAATGTATATTGTAAATAGCTGGGGTCCCAGCACTGAGCCTTGCGGCACCCCACTAGTCACTGTCTGCCATCCTGAAAAGGACCCGTTCACTCCTACTCTTTGCTTCCTGTCTGCCAGCCAGTTCTCTATCCACATCAATACTGAACCACCAATACCGTGTGCTTTAAGTTTGTATACCAATCTCTTGTGTGGGACCTTGTCGAAAGCCTTCTGAAAGTCCAGATACAACACATCCACTGCTTCTCCCTTATCCACTCTACTAGTTACATCCTCAAAAAATTCAATAAGACTCGTCAGACATGATTTATCCTTCGTAAATCCATGCTGACCTTTGTCCAATGATTACACCACTTTCCAAATGCGCTGCTATCCCATCTTTAATAATTGACTCTAGCAGTTTCCCCACTACCAATGTTAGACTAAGTGGTCTGTAATTCCCCGTTTTCTCTCTCCCTCCCTTTTTAAAAAGTGGGGTTACGTTAGCTACCCTCCAATCCTCAGGAACTACTCCAGAATATAAAGAGTTTTGAAAAATTATCACTAAGGCATCTGCTATTTCTGGGGCTACTTCCTTAAGTACCCTGGGATGCAGCCTATCTGGCCCTGGGGATTTATCGGCCATTAATCCATTCAATTTACCCAACACCACTTTCCGGCTAACCTGGATTTCACTCATTTCCTCCATCTCATTTGACCCGCAATCCCCTGCTATTTCCGGCAAATTATTTATGTCTTCCTTAGTGAAGACAGAACCAAATTAGTTATTCAATTTGTCTGCCATGCCCTTGTTCCCCATGATCAATCCACCCGTTTCTGACTGCAAGGGACCTACATTTGTTTTAACTAATCTTTTGCGCTTCCCATATCGATAAAAACCTTTGCAGTCAGGTTTTATGTTTCCTGCCAGTTTTCTTTCATACGCCATTTTCCCTTTCCTAATTAAGCCCTTTGTCCTCCTCTGTTGGTCTCTGAATTTCTCCCAGTCCTCTGGTAGGCTGCTTTTTCTGGCTAATTTGTACGCTTCATCTTTTTCTTTGATACTATCCCTGATTTCCCTCGTTATCCACGGATGCGCCACCTTCCCTGATCTATTCTTTTACCATACTGGGATGAACAATTGTTGTAGTTCATCCGTGCACTCTTTAAATGCCTTCCATCGCATATCCACCGTCAACCCTTCATGAATCAATTGCCAGTCGATCTTGGCCAATTCACGTCTCATGTCCTCAAAGTTACCTTTCTTTAAGTTCAGGACCCGTGTTTCTGAATTAACAATGTCGCTCTCCATCCTAATGAAGAACTCAACCATATTATGGTCACTCTTGCCCAAGGGGCCACGTACAACAAGGCTGCTAACTAACCCTTCCTCATTACTCAATATCCAGTTTAGAATAGCCTGCCCTCTCGTTGGTTCCTCCACATGTTGGTTTAGAAAACTATCCCGCATACATTCCAAGAAATCCTCTTCCTCAGCACCCCTGCCAATTTGATTCACCCAATCTATATGTAGATTGAAGTAACCCATTATAACGGTTTTACCTTTGTTGCAATTATAATTACAGTTATAATGCAATTCCATAGAAAACCACAGAAAAGTTACTTAGGAAAATGACAAGCAGAAAGCAAAAGGCATCTTCAAATAAAAAACACAGTCTAGAAAATAAATATTGCTTCCATGTAACCTTCTTGCGATAAACAGATTAATTTGTCTATTAAGAACCTAGTTTGTCAGTTTCACCGCAGGGTACCATAGAAATTGATAAGCAATCGCTTCTGTTGACAATTCTTAGAATCATGGATTTATACAGCACAGAAGCAGCCTCTTTGCCTAAATAGATTGCACTTGCCATAATTGGTATGTGAGATACCGCCAGTACTAGAAATAGAGTTTGTATTGTCTAATCTGATCAATATTAGAACTCCTGAAGTTTTTCCAGAAACAGGTGACCATCTACTCATGTCACAGTGTCTATAAGGAGCATGCATTTAAGACATGATTAAAATTTCTGAAAGCTAGACTGCAAAGGGCTGTATTATATTGGGCAAGATTGGGAGTCATGCTCGACTCATTTGTAGCATTTGTTTCTGGGTGAAACTGCCCTAGTCATGAATCATATTGGATTTTGGTTAGGTTTTGCAATTTTCTTTTGAGAGATCCAGAGTTGATAGAAACACTAAATGCAATTATGTTTTAGCTCCACAGTAAGAGGTAAAATCCTACCATGCTATTTAGAGGCAAATGTCTTTCCACTCTTACCCAGCAGTTAAAGGAGAGTTGGTCAATACAGCAAACTGGTAAGAAAGTGGTCAAAGTTCATAGTGAAACCATACAAATAAGAAATGTAAGTTACTTTCATCCTGCCAGTGCCCGAAATATAGAAAAGCATCTTTGATTGCCTCATAATTAAAATTTAGTCTTTACTCAAGTTAATCCCGGGTATCAGAGGTCATGGAGAGAAGGCAGGAGAATGGGGTTAGGAGGGAGAGGTAGATCAACCATGATTGAATTGTGGAGTAGACTTGATAGGCTGTATGGCCGAATTCTGCTCCTTCAACTTATGATCTTATGACCTTTTGATCCCTTGGACATTGTATAAAGATGTATTATGGACAATTTACAATGTTAACAAGTTAAATCACCCACTTCAATTAAAGCCACTAGTTCAGCAGTGCCTCTTATTACGTTCCTATTATTATATGAATACAAATATGTACAGTTGTTTGTAATTTGAACTGATATAGTTTATACATCATTCCTTCAGTTGTTTATCACATTTATGACTGAAAACATTAATGAGCAAAATATGACTAAGAATGCCAAAATATGACAAAAAATATCACTAAGAAGAGGGAGGGACTCAAATAGAGAAAGCTAGCAGACAGTGTGTGAGGCAGGAGGCAGAGAAGGGAAGCTGAGTGCTTTCAACATGTAGGAGAGAAAGAAGAAAAATATAATAAACAGAGAATAAGAGGTGGTGGGTTTCTTAAATGTGTACATTTTAATACTAGGAGCATTGTAAGAAAGGTGGATGAGCTTAGAGCCTGGATTGACACCTGGAAGTATGACGTTGTGGCAATTAGTGAAACATGGTTGCAGGATGACTGTGATTGGAAACTAAATATTCCAGGATTTCTCGGCTTCAGGTGTGATAGAATTGGAGGGGCAAGAGGTGGAGGTGTTGCATTGCCTGTCAGGGAAGATATTACAGCATTAGAGGGCTCGTCTAGGGAGGCTATTTGGCTGGAACTGAGAAATGGGAAAGGTGTAGCAACACTTATAGGGGTGTATTATAGACCGCATAATGGGGAGCGAGAATTGGAAGAGAAAATATGTAAGGAAATAGCAGATATTAGTAGTAAGCACAAGGTAGTGATTGTGGGAGATTTCAATTTTCCACACATAGACTGGGAAACACAATCTGTAAATGGGCTGGATGGTTTGCAGTTTGTAAAATGTGTGCAGGATAGTTTTTTGCAGCAATACATAGAGGTACCTAATAGAGAAGGGGCAGTGCTGGACCTCCTGTTAGGAACTGAGACAGGTCAGGTGGCAGAGGTATGTGTTGGGGAGCACTTCCGGTCCAGTGATCACAATATCATTAGTTTCAATATCATTATGGAGAAGGTCAGAACTGGACCAACGGTTGAGATTTTTTTATTGGAGAAAGGCTAACTTTGAGGAGATGCGAAAGGATTTAAAAGGAGTGAATTGGGACATTTTGCTTTATGGGAAGGATGTAGAAGAGAAATGGAGGACATTTAAAGGTGAAATTTTAAGAGTACAGAATCTTTATAACCATATAACCATATAACAATTACAGCACGGAAACAGGCCCTCTCGGCCCTTCCAGTCCGTGCCGACCATTTGTTTTCCCCTAGTCCCATCTACCTGCACTCAGACCATACCCCTCCATTCCCTTCACGTCCATATACCTATCCACTTTACTCTTAAATGTTAAAATCGATCCTGCCTCCACCACTTCTGCTGGAAGCTGATTCCACACAGCCACCACCCTCTGAGTAAAGAAGTTCCCCCTCACGTTACCCCGAAACCTCTGTCCCTTAATTCTCATGTCATGCCCTCTTGTTTGAATCTTCCCTACCCTCAATGGGAAAAATGTATCCACGTCAACTCTGTCTATCCCTTTCATCATTTTAAAGACCTCAATCAAGTCCCCCCCTTAACCTTCTGCGCTCCAAAGAATAAAGACCTAACTTGTTCAACCTTTCTCTGTAACATAGTTGCTGGAACCCTGGCAACATTCTAGTAAATCTCCTCTGTACTCTCTCTATTTTGTTGACATCCTTCCTATAACTAGGCGACCAAAATTGTACACCATACTCCAGAATTGGTCTTACCAATGCCTTGTACAATTTTAACATTACTTCCCTACTCCTATATTCAATGCTCTGATTTATAAAGGCCAGCACACCAAAGGCTTTATTTACCACCCTATCTACATGCGATTCCACCTTCAGGGAACTATGCACAGTTATTCCTAGATCCCTCTGTTCCACAGCATTCCTCAATTCCCTACCTGTTCGGTTGAAAGGAAAGAGTAATAATTGGAAAGAGCCATGGTTTTCAAGGGAAATTGGACACTTGGTTCGGAAAAAGAGATGTAGGCAGCATGGAGTAAATCAGGTACTTGAGAAGTATAAAGAATGTAAAAAGAATCCTAGGAAATAAATTAGAAAAGCTAAAAGAAGATATGAGGTTGCTTTGGCAAGTAAGGTGAAAGTAAATCCAAAGGGCTTCTACAGCTATATTAATAGCAAAAGGATAACGAGGGATAAAATTGGTCCATTAGATTGTCAGAGTAGACAGTTATCTGCAGAGCCAAAAGAGATGGGGGAGATATTGAACAATTTATTTTCTTCGGTATTCACCAAGTAGAAGGATATTGCATTATGTGTGGTTAGGGAAACAAGTAGAGTAGCTATGGAAACTGAGGATCAAAGAAGAGGAAGTACTGACACTTTTGAAAAATATAAAAGTGGATAAGTCTCCAGGTCCTGACAGGATATTCCCTCGGACATTGAGGGAAGTAGTGTAGAAATAGCAGGGGCTATGACAGAAATATTTCAAATGTCATTAGAAACGGGAATGGTGCTGGAGGATTGGCGTAATGCATATGTTGTTCCATTGTTTAAAAGGGTTTCTAAGAGTAAATGCTAGCAATTATAGACATGTTAGTTTGACGTCAGTGGTGGGCAAATTAATGGAAAGGATACTTAGAGATTAAATATATAAGCATCTGGATAAACAGGGTCTGATTAGGAACAGTCAACATGGATTTGTGCCTGGAAGGTCATGTTTGACTAATCTTCTTGAATGTTTTGAAGAGGTTATTTGGGAAATTGATGAGGTTAAAGTGGTGGATGTTGTCTATATGGACTTCAGTAAGGCCTTTGACAAGGTTCCACAGAAGGTTGGTTAAAAAGGTTCAATTGCTGGTTATTAATGGTGAAGTAGTAAGATGGATTGAACAGTGGTTGAATGTGAGATGCCAAAGAGTAATGGTGGATGGCTGTTTATCAGGTTGGAGGCCGGTGACTAGTGGGGTGCCTCAGGAATCTGTGTTGGGTCCACCGTTGTTTGTCATATACATCCATGATCTGGATGATAGTGTGGTAAATTGGATTAGTAAGTATGCAGATGATACTAAGATAGGTGGTATTGCGGATAATGAAGTCGATTTTCAAAGTCTACAAAGAGATTTAGGCCATTTGGAAGAGTGGGCTGAAAGATGGCAGATGGAGTTTCATGCTGATATGTGTGAGGTGCTACATCTTGGCAGGACAAATCAAAATAGGACGTACATGGTAAATGGTAGCGAATTGAGGAATGCAGTTGAAAAGAGGGATCTAGGAATAACTGTGCATAGTTCCCTGAAGGTGGAAACTCATGGCGATAGGGTGGTAAAGAAAGCTTTTGGTGTGCTGGTCTTTATAAATCAGAGCATTGAGTATAGAAGTTGCGATGTAATGTTACAATTGTACAAGGCATTGGTGAGGCCAATTCTGGAGTATGGTTGACAAATTATAGGAAAGATGTCAACAAAATAGAGTACAGAGGAGATTTACTAGAATGTTGCTTGGGTTTCAGCACCTAAGTTACAGAGAAAGGTTGATCAAGTTAGGTCTTTATTCTTTGGAGCGCAGAAGGTTAAGGGGGGACTTGATAGAGGTCTTTAAAATTATGAGAGGGATAGACAGAGTTGACGTGGATAAGCTTTTTCCATTGAGAGTAGGGAAGATTCAAACAAGAGGACATGATTTGAGAATTAAGGGACAGAAGCTGAGGAGTAACATGAGTGGGAACTTCTTTACTCAGAGAGTGGTAGCTGTGTGGAATGAGCTTCCAGTGGAAGTGGTGGAGGCAGGTTCGATTTTATCATTTAAAAATAAATTGGATAGGTGTAAATAGGCAATTCACAAACTCTTAAAGTGCGCAACATACTTTAATGATAACACAGGGTATTACATACATCCTGAAGCACTGGCTACATTCTTCTACTGAACTGTACACAGGAAGGGGAAGGCGTTATGATTGATGTTAACTGATGTAAACGTGGTGACTACTCCTGCAGAATCTGCCAGTGACCCCGCTTGCCTGTTACGTAAGTTCAGGGAGATTTGTGACCTGCCCTCGAACCGCATTCTAGAGTGGGCACGGTTCTTTACAAGGAAACAGTTGCCGGATGAACTTGTTTAAATGTTTTATTGTGATTTGCGTTATCTCGCCCTGCGGTGCCGTTTTGGTGACACGACAGACCAGCTCACTGGAGACATTTTAGTAACTGGCATGCGTGACCAGAAGCTGCGATGTGAGCTTCTAAGGGATCCGGATCTAACATTGGAAAAAGCCATGCATGCCTGCAGATTGTCTGAGGTCGTTGTATTGCCAGATGACCACCGGGACTCGGGCAATAAATCTGTCAACCTGGCTGGGTTTAGGAGACCACAGCCTCGGATGGTAAACAATGCCTTTCTGCCGCGTGCCAACCCAGGTCCTGGTGAAGTGCCCCCAAAAAGGTGCCCAAACTGTAACTACATGCACCACAGACTGTCGACGTGCCCCGCCTATGACAAGGCCTGTAACTTTTGTAAAAAACTGAATTCCACTTCTGACACCATGTAAATAGGCAATTCACAAATTCTTAAAGTGTGCAACATCTTTTAATGATAGCACAGGGTATTACATACATCCTCAAGCACTGGCTACATTCTTCTACTGAACTGTACCCAGGAAGGGGAAGGCACTATGATTGATGTTAACTAGGCGGGCTTAATGGTACTGAGGTAACTATGTTATTGGTTACATATATAAACCATCTACAATAGGTATATGGACGGGAAAGGAATGGAGGGTTATGGTCTGAGTGCAGGTAGATGGGACTAGGGCAGAGTAAGTGTTTGGCACAGACTAGAAGGGCCGAGATGGCCTGTTTCTGTGCTGTAATTGTTATATGGTTATATGGTTATATTATAATGCAAAATATAGGTAATCCATTTCCTTGAGAATCATTGACATTGAGAATCATTGACTTTTTTCCCAGTTTTCATTCTTAATAACAAAGTGAACCATTCTTTTTATTTAATTTAGCTCTTAGTTCAAGCACATTTTTTTTTAAATCTTGCAAATAATGGTGATGAGTGCATCATTATCCAAAAGTGCATCAAAATGTTAAATGCAGACTTTGAAACTCACCCTGTCACAGATTTGTTTCCATAATTTAGACATCTGTAGTTCACCTTTGTTCATTTGTCCCTGCTTCTTTCCCACCATCAAGTACTATCTGGCATTCATTTGCCCTTCCAGCTCTGTTGCCAACTTTCTCACTCCCAAATAAGGGACAAAAGGTCAAAATAAGGGACAAATTCCTGACAGCAATTTGTTGACCGACTTAGCCTTGGCTGGGTGAATGGTGAGTTGGCCTGGGTGGTGGACTGCACACAAAGCCCAGCCGGTGGGCCAGCTGAGATGTTTTGGCCCGGGTGCCTGACTTTGTGCGCGATGCCGCGCGGCCTGGGCCAAAACCCCTCAGCTGGCCCGCCAGCTTGACTTTGTGTTCTGCTGCACGCAAAGTCCAGCACCCCATCCAAATGAAACTATGGTCAGCCATGAAAAGGATGGGTGGTGGTGTCGACGGTAAGCAAAGGTCCAAAGGTCGGACAGCTGGCTGGGCTACCGTCTGACGGGGCCACACGCGAGGTGCTGCTTCTGCACTCCATGGGCTGCACTATGTCGGGACGGGTGAGGTGGGACCAGACGCGGCACTCTGACCCTGCAGTCCCTCGACCCGAGTAGTAGCAGTCAAATATGGGACAAGGGCGGTCCCGTATCGGACAAACTGATTTAGCCCAATATATGGGATGTCCCAGCTAATACGGAACAGTTGGCAACCCTAGTATAAACCCATATCAAACATAGAACAGTACAGAATGAAAATAGGCCTCTTGGCCCACGACATCAGTGCTGAACACATGCAACCTACTCCTGCACCTATTTTCTATGTTAAACAAATCTTTACTGCCTGCATGTGAACCATATCCCTCCATTCCTAACATATTTATGTATTAAAACCTCTATCATATATGCTTCAAACACCATTCCTGGTAGTGTTTCCAGTTACCTCCAACTCTCTGTGTAAAGAGTTTGTCCCATGCATGTTACTTTCCCCCGCTGACCTAAACACTATGCCCTCTAGTGTTTAACATTTCCTCACTGAGAAAAAGGTTCTGACTGTCTACCATGTTTATGCTTCCTAATTTTATAAACCTCTATCTCATTTTTTCTCAGCCTCCAATGTTCCAGATAAAACAATTGTTTTCTACCCATCTTTGTAAATCAGGCAGCATTCTGGTAAACCTCTTC
This sequence comes from Okamejei kenojei, assembly GCA_035221665.1. Classification (NCBI taxonomy): domain Eukaryota; kingdom Metazoa; phylum Chordata; class Chondrichthyes; order Rajiformes; family Rajidae; genus Okamejei; species Okamejei kenojei. The sequence goes on from CM069133.1 coordinate 77,259,713, forward strand.
CTCACCCTCTCCGAAGGACCCACTTCCTTCCTGTAATGGGATAAACAGAACTATACACAGTAGTCCCAAAACCAAGTACTAACTTTCCAGAAAATCACAAAATGGTTGCAGCACTCAAAAGAGCAATTTGTCCTGTCAAATCTGTATCAACCATATTAAAGAAATGAACAATCTAGCTCATCCCATTTCTTTCCCCCATCCCATGATCCAGCACACTCTTTCCTTTCAGATGCTTATCCAGTATCATTTGGCAGATTACAATTGAATATTGCCATTCCTGTCCCTCAGGCAAAGCATTCCAGAGCCTAATCCCCGGCAGCATAAAAAAAAAATCTCCTTGCGTTAGTTCAGTTCTTTTGTCATTCATCGTCATTCTGCCTTGTCTCGTTCCCAATCCATCAGCAAAGCTGCATTCAAGTCCCATTTGAGCTCTTTTTTTTTGTCCCCAATCCTCTCTGCGAATCTGTCCTCATCCTGAAAGCTACTCTGCAAAATGCAATTTGCCCATCATTCTTTTAACTTCATTTCTCACCCTTCCTCACTAGTGAATGCTGGCACTTTGTCACTGTCAGTTCTTCTCAGTTAATATCAGCTTTCTCCAAATCTCCAGATGAGCTTTTATCTTGTGTGCCTTCAATACCATCATTCCCCAATTGCATTACAATCTTGTGATTGAAAAGTATTGCTTAGAGGACCTGGGTGTCCTTGCTCCTGATTCACCGGGTATTAACATGTTAGTACAACTGGCAAATCTGAAAGCAAACTGTATGTTCATGTTTATTGCAAGCAGTTTGAATACAAGAGTATACAAATTCACAAGTACACAAATTATAGAATTAGACCATTCGGCCTTTTGAGTCTACTCCGCCATTCAATCATGGCTGATCTCTGCTTCCTAATGCCATTTTCCTGCCTTCTCCCCTTAAGACCCAATCTAATATAGAATTTGTCTGTCTCCACCTTTAAAATATCCACTGATAGCCTCCACAGCCCAATGCAATGAGTTCCACAAACGAACTACCCTCTTACAAAAGATGGCTTACTGAAATTATGTTGGGCTCTGAAGCAAAAACAATCTGTTGGAGTAACTGTATAGGCTAAACAGCACCTATGGAGGGATGTTTAAGAAACAGTCAATGTTTTGGAGACAAGGAACTGCAAATGCTGGTTTACAAAATATATACAAAGTGCTAGATAACTCAGCAGGTCAGGCAGCATATCTGGAGAACATGGAGAGGTGATGTTTTGGGTTCAGACCCTTATTCATCTGATTATTAGAGGGGGGAGGGGGGGGTTGAACGAATGCTGGAAGAAAGAAGGGGCAGGATGAAGCCTGGCAAGTAATAGATGGATGCAGGTGGGGGATGGTGGGGGGGGGGGGGTGGGGGTTTAATAGGCAGATGGTTGGACAAAGGACAGAGATATAAAGACAGAAGGTGCGAGACAATAGGATTGAAGAGTTTCAAATTGTGAAGCTAGAGGAAGGAATGTAGTTGGAAGGGGAGGGGAGAGGAGAAGTAGGTGTGAGTCCAGATGGAGCACAGGGGAGATAAGAATAAAAATGGTTGGGGGAAGATGTGGAGGAAAGGGATTGGAAAGGCACTTAAATTTCAATGTTCATACCATTCTACCACAGGGTTGCAAGCTACTCAAGCAAAATATGAGGTGTGGTTCCTCCATTTTGCATATGGCCTCACTCTGATAATGGAGGAGGCCCAGGACAGAAAAGTTGGTATGGGAATAGGAGGAGGAGTTAAAATGGTTAGCAACCGGGAGATCCAGAAAGCCTTGGTGGACCAAGCCATTAATATCAGTCAATGTTTTAGATCAGGACCGTTTATCTGGACTGAAAGAGTAGAGGGATGATCACCAGCTTAAAGATGTGAGTGGGGGTATGTGGCAAGAGCTGACAAGCAATAGTTAGATGAAGGTGATGAGGGGTTGATTTGAAAATCACCAAACAAAGGAGGGATGGTGGGCAATTGAGGACCAGTGGTGAGGGCAGGATAGGTGACACAATGGGAAGAGTGTGTGGATGATGGCTCAGATGGGGTAGGTGGGGAAGTGGATAGAAACTAGGTGATCAGGGGCCAGGGGGGGCGGGTTGAAAATTAGAGATTGTGTTAGATCATCGGTATATAAAAGGAGAGAGAGAGATAGGGATGGAGGGGAAGCAGTTTACCTGAGATTGGAGAATTTATTGTTCAACACTCCTCCTTCTGCCAACCAATATTGAGGAGAGATGCATGTGCACATTCAGAGGCCAATGTAATGTTTATGCATGTGCACATTCAGAGGCCAAGCTCCAAGTCACCATCAATGCATTCCCCTAACCATAAGAAAAGATAGGCCTTACATTTAATATCCACAAATAACCCCATTGCAACATACTGCTGTTTGGCAATAAAAGTTCTTGGTAAGACCCTGTTAAACATGGACCATTTCACATCACTCAGGAACAATCTCTCGGTGAAGGCAGACATCAGTGATGAAATACATTATCTTTCACAATACACCGGTATGGTATTTGGTTGATTAAAGATCAGAATCTCAAATCTGTTCATGGACCAGTAAGCAGGTAGAGCATCTGCATAGGACTACTACCTACAACAAGTACCTAAAGAATGAAAAGTTACCAACAATACTGTATCCATCCTCATACAGTTTTACATGATCCATCAGAACCCATTGTGCCCTTTATCGAAAACTTTCTGAAACCCAATAAAAATATTATCTGAATGATGTCAGATTAGGGGAAGGGGAGGCGCACGAGACCTGGGTGTGCTTGTACATTAGTCACTGAAAGTAAGCATGCAGGTAGAGTAGGCAGTGAAGAAAGCTCATGGCATGTTGGCCTTCATTGCGAGAGGATTTGAGTTTAGGAACAAGGAGGTCCTACTTCAATTGTACAGGGCGCTGGTGAGACCGCAGCTGGAGTATTGTGTGCAATTTTGGTCTCCTAATTGTTATTGAGGGAATACAGCGTATGTTCATCAGGTTCATTCCCGGGATGGCAGGACTGACATATGATGAAAGAATGGGTCGACTGGGCTTCTATTTGCGGGAATTTAGAAGGATGAGAGGGGATCTTATAGAAACATATAAATTGGACAGAACGGATACAGGAAAAATGTTCCCGATGTTGGGGGAGTCCAGAACCAGGGGTCACAGTTTAAGAATAAGGGTTAGGCCATTTGGGACTGAGATGAGGATTTCCTTTTTCAGCCAGAGAGTTGTGAATCTGTGGAATTCTCTGCACAGAGAGTGGAGGCCAATTCACTTGACGTTTTCAAAAGAGAGTTAGATTTAGCTCTTAGGGCTAAGGGAATCTAGGAATATGCGGAAAAAGCAAGAACGGGGTACTGATTTTGGATGATCAGCCATGATCATATTTAATGGCAGTGCTGGCTCGAAGGGCCGAATAGCCTATTCCTGCACCTATTTTCTATGTTTCTATGTTTCTATGTTTCTGTGTGAATTCCTTTGCTTGCTTTGTTGCTTCTCAAAAATGACCAGATTGTCCTATAACTGTGATATTCTGGTATCTTTTCAACTGTACATCTGTTCTTTGTGAATCCTGCCTGTTCATCTGTCAGAAATTCCCCATTTGCCCTTGAGCCCGACAGATCAGGCTGATGATCTTATTGTTTTGGGATTGTATGTTATCTTTCTGTTATGTGAATGAACCGCCTTGTTTGACCAACTACTGGTGATGATAATTTGTGAAAAAATAACTGACATCATGAAGGATGAATGCACCCACTCCACACTGATTTCTGCAGTTTTGTCCTTCATTCTCCAACTCTTGCGGCTTCCAATGGGTTCCACGACTTCCTGCATGAGCACTGGAGGATATAAACCATCTTCTGTCCAATTTGTTCTTTTCTTCGAAATGCGTCTGCCCGGTTTATTTTGACAGGCATACATATTTCTGTAATATTCAGTTCATCAGCTGAACACTGCTATTTTCTGTCAGAATGTCTCTCTGCCTCTCCTCAATTACAGAATATCCACATTTTTGTGTCTTAGCTGCACAGAGGCAATGTTACTTGATTATATTCCACTTCTATTTTTTTTTCTTTTGCTGTTATCATTAACTGTGTCCCTTTTTCTTCCTAAAAGCCCTGTTCCACGGTACAAGTTCATTCCAAGAGCTCTCCCGAGTTTGCCCTGATTCTAACTCGGAGATTTCCGGTAATGGCCACTCATCGGTACCCGAGGCTCTCGTTGACAATTTTCAACGTGTTGAAAAATCTTCACGAGCCTTCCCGTGCTTACCTGCCATTAGCAAGTCTTCCCGAGTACCTGCCGTTAGTGTTACGAGCCGCTAAGAAACGTCCTCGAGCTCCGACGTACCCGCTATGTTCATTCTCCATGCTTTCCACGAGTTTCTTTTTTTTTTAACTCGGGAGAGCTCTTGGAATGAACTCGTACCGTGGGACAGGGCTATAATCACGCTATAATTTCTCTGATTAAATCAGAATACTTTCCAATATTTTATGTTATGGATCTTTGTCTTTAATTCACTTTTTTTGTTATATAAATCAAGTTCCTTGTTAAGTGTGCCAGGCTGCTTATGCATTCACTTTTACCCAAGAGCAACCTCCTTCAGTTCTCTAATAGCAGTTGTAAAGCTGTCTGTGAGGTTATTGATATTATATTCTAGTGTGTTCCGTGCTATAAAACTTGTCAGTGATTATGTTTTGAAATTCATATACTACCTTTATGTCCTTTAATTTCCCAAATTTATATCTGATGTGTATCTGCCGATTACATCTAACTCTTCGCAATCGCATTGCAACGGTCCCAAGAATGTCACTATCATTTCCATTGTCACAACCATAGTATGCCCTTGTGCTTAAGGGAATTGATGTAAGGGCAATGCCAATGAGAGTGGAGAGGCGAGATAATTTAATAGTCATAGCTGTGGGTGGCACTCAGGATGTAACTGAGCACAGCATTAACAGCAAATCTATAAGTGTATATTGGGGGACGAAGACTAGACTGTTGCAATGTTGGAGGTGAAAGGGAACTCAGATAGTCTATTTTTATTTGGGCAGATAGCAGCTTGGCCAAAGGGGGTAAAGTGAATCAGGATGCAGGAAGATGTAAGAGGGTTGTTTTCCCACAATGACAATGCTGCTGTTCAAGTTTGCATGGACAAAAGCAAAATTAAACCCCTGACTCATTATCAAGCATCTCCTCCTAGAAAGTTGCCACCAGTACTTTGGCCACATATCCCTGGGAATGGCAACCACAAATGGGTAAAGTAGGGATGTGGCTTGCTATCATAGATTCGACCACAGAATATTAGAATTTGGGTATTCTGTTGTAACCTTACAAAATTCTGGTTTGACCACATTTGGAGTATTGTGTACTTTTCTGGTCACAGATTATAGGAAGGATGTGATTATACCAGAGAGAGTGTAGGAGATATTCACCAGGTGGCGGTCTTTGTTATGGGGAAAGATTTGACAAACTGAATTTGTTTTCCCCAGAGCAATGGAGGCTGAGGAGTGACTTGAAATATATATATAACATTATGAGAGGCATAGATAGGGTAGACAATCAAAATCTTTTCCAGTGATACAGATATTGAAAACCGGAGAACACGGATTTAAGGTGAGAAGAAGGAGTTGTCAATGAGATCTGAAGGATAGGTTTTATGCAGTGGGCCGTTGATATGTGGAACGCGCACCAGAGGAGTTGGTGGAATGACAAGGAATGTTAGCAAATGGAAAGCTGTCAGATTCATTGCCTCACATAATGAACACGGTTTTGAGAGAAATTTTCTTGGATCTCAGAAATTACTGGGCAAACAGAGTCTTTGAGGTAGACCATTCATCCTTGGTCACAGACCCCAAATAATGCAGTTGGCTGAAATGGCACTTACTTGGGATTAATATGTTTTGTTTAATGACATCATAACAAAGGCTTCCTGGATGAACTTTATTACATGTACAGTAAATCCTCGGAGGATGGTGTGCAGGAAAGAACTGCAGGTGCTGGTTTAAATCGAAGGTAAGCTCAAAATGCTAGAGTAACTCAGCAGAAGAGGGAGCATCTCTGGAGAGAAGGAATGGGTGATATTTTGGATGGAGACCCTTCTTCAGACTGATGACTTCAGACTTCAGACTTCAGGTTTGAAGAAGGGTCTCGAGCTGAAACTTCACCCATTCTTTCACTCCAGAGGTGCTGCCTGTCCCGCTGAGTTTCTCCAGCATTTTGTGTCTACCCGTGGAGGATGGTGAACTTTATTGCCGATTGTCGGCTATAACCAATTGCGGGGGGTAGAGTTTAACCCAAGGGTAGACTCAGCTAATCTGATAGCAGACGGGAGAAAAGAACCACAATTTTGAAGGGGGGGGTTAAACAAGCAGGAATTCACAGAGCCCTCGGCCCTACACGCGGTGCTCTGTAGACAGGGCTGGTGCTGATACTGCCTTTATGCTGCTCGCCCACTCCACTCCCACAACCTGAAGTTCGGCATGTGGCGCCAGCTAATTGGGTAAATGGCAGAAGTGGGAAGATGGTGCAACATAAGCTTCAGTCCATTATAACCAAAATACGCTAGTTCCGTTATTACAAGCGTTTACTGTATGGTGGGTTTCCTCCCACACTCTAAAGATGAACAGGTTTGTAGGTTAATTATCTTTGGTCGAATATTAAATTGTCCCTAGTGTATAGGATAGTGCTAATGGTCACTAATTGGCATGGACTCAGTGTGTTGAAGGGCCTGTATTCACACCGTCTTTAAAGTCTAAAGTTCAGTCGTGTGTTTGATACCGTGATTATTCCTGCAAATTGTATTGCCATGGAAATGAAATAAAAACTGAAAATGCTTGAAAGACTCAGCAGATCTGATAGCAGCTATGGAAACAGAAACAGTCAACATTTGAGGTCAAAGATCTTGCATCAGAACCGACAGGAAAACTTGATTGTGATTCTCCTTTGACAGATGCTGCTTGACCTCAGTATTTCCTGATTTTATTGGAAAATTTCTGAATTTTCAGTTTCTTTTTAGTTGTGAATGCATCGGATAAGTGTTTTTGTGTCCATGTGTTGTGGGGATTATCAATGCTCGTTAAGATTATTCTGTATCAATTAAGAGTGTAAAACCTTTCACTTCTTTTCACAAAGGTGTTAAACTGTGTGTGTGTTTCCGTTATGACTATGCCAAATGTACAAACATTTGCCATGCTTTGTCCAAGCTCGATCTGCAAATTGCATGTCAACCTCTGCACATAATCTAAATTGGCACTTCATTGCAATGCTATGACAGTCCAATTTCCCTGAAGCCTGGGTTGCTATGAGAAAGAAATGTCCAGTTCATGCTTTGCTGATGATACCCAATGCACAAGCAACAAATTCCAACTGCGCTGCGCTGAATACCATATGGCCACCAGATGTATGCTAGAGGAAGCTATTGCATGCTGGAGAGAGTGCCTCAGTTGTTAAGTCAGATCAGTAGACAGTCTCCCAATAGGAAACCATCCAGGGAGTCTAACAGCCATCGTGTGCCATATTGTACATTAAATTGCGAGGTTGAGCTTGCAGGAAGCCTAAAGGAAAGAGCACACACAGATTCTCCTCGTAAGATTCTGAGGAAGTTTTGGTCAATGAGTAAGAAGGTGATAACAGTGCACACACAGGAATCAAATGCTTCTCACATTTTCCTGCTGAAATGGGAGAAGACTTTGGGTCCCGATATGTGCATGCACAGATCCAGAAGCTGCAATTTGCTGGCAGCTCTTTCCCAGCTTTGTCCTGATTGCATTTCAGTATTCCTCAGGGCATCCAGTAGAGGAATATAAAGTTGCAGCAAGAGTAATATTACACAATGTAATTTATTGAAATGATAACTGAGTCAAATTATTTTGTATTGGTGTTTTTAAAACAGTTCTAACCAAAGCTGGTTTTATAGGTCATTTGATTTGTCATGATTTTTGTTGTATTGCAGGGTATAGAAGCCCAAGCCATATGACACCAATGACTGTGAGGTTTGGTTTTATGCTGATGAGAATCAGCATGACTTTAGTCTGGAATCTGATGCTGTGCATCCACAAACGATTTACCATGTAGGTCAGCATCAAGCACAGATGGCAAGAAATACTGGCCCCTTGCTACCAAGAATGACTTTTATTAATGTAAAATTCACTGAGATTGTATCTCTGAACCTATGTTTGATGCATACAAATTATCTCGGGGGCGGGGGTGCTGTGTTCACGGGGGAGTGGGGGCGGGGGCTGTATTCGTGGGCGGGGCTGTGTTCAGTGGGCGGTGCTGTGCTCGCGGGCGGAGGCGGAGGCGGCGACCACCATGATGAGCCGGGAGCCGCTGAGTGCAGACGGAGCCGGGAGCCATTGAGTGTGATGGGAGTGGCTGCACTCCTCACCCCCCCCCCACAACCCCCTCCTCCCCCCTACCACACACATCCCTCCCACTCCACTCCACCCCCTCCCCTACCCCCATGACCCCCCTCCCCTTCATGCCCCTGCCCACAAAACCCCCTCCCCCCCACATGCCTCCCACCCACACACCATTCCCCCCACCCCCCACACTGCTCCCCCACTCCCCCACTCCCCCCCCTCCCCACACCCCCCTCCTGCTACACCACCCCTCCCCCCACACCACCCCTCCCCCCCCAGTGGCAGCGGTAGTCCACGGCAGGGTAGGCAGCGGCAGGGCCAGGCAGCGGCAGGGGCAGGCAGCGGCAGGGGTAAGCCAAATTTTAAGAGTTATTCACATTTTAAGCTTTAATAAATCCCTTTTCCACTTGTCGTGCCCGTCAGCTGCGCCTGCGCAGAAATATCTGTGTGTTCTACGTCACATTGGGAACCCAATGGGCGAGAATGGCTGCATAAGAGTGGATGGGGGGGTTGTGGGGTAATGAAGTGTGTTTGTGGGGGGGGAGGGCAAGGGGCAGAGTGGGGGAGGGGTGAAGGGAGGAGGGGGGATCAGGGGCGTCACAAGGGGAACCTGTCAGCCGTTCCTGCACAGTTGGGGGCTATGCTTGAGTGGTGGAATATTGCATTGGGGGTCAAGGCCTCCGATGTGAGAATGGGACCCAACGGATCCCACTTAGTCCAGTGAAACTATAAACCTTTCTTCACTTTTTTTTACTTGTTACCACTTTGTGACCTTGATAGTGGAAGGCAGTTCAAATCCTTGCTCTGATTGGTTTCATGCACTTCGCCCTCATCCACTCGGCAAATGCAAAGACTGCTCCACTTCCACCAAGAGAGAGGCACGCAGTCATTGGGTAACAAGGCAGCAAACTTTCATCATCTATCCTTCAATGCCCACCCACATTTCACTGCAACCATTTAGCTAACCATATGTTGGTGTCCATCACTGTGATAATTAAGTTGAGGAAGGACAGTGATCCACTAAATGTGCCTGCCATATTGATGCTCAGATGTCTATTATCAACAGGGGAAGGACAGTGGCACAGCGGTGGAGCTGCCGCCTGGGTTTGATCCTGACCTTGGGTGCTGTTTGTGTGGTGTTTGCACATTCTCCCTGACCTCGTGGGTTTCCTCCGGGTGCTCTGGTTTTCACCTGAATCCCAAAGATGTGTGGGTTTGTAGGATAATCGGTCTCTGTGAATTGCCCCTATTATCTAGTGGGATAACTAGTGTGAATTGGTGATCAGTGGTCAGCGGGAACTTAATGGGCCGAAGGACCTGTTTCCATGGTGTATCTCTAAAAAAATACAGAGCAGAGGTTTGAAAAGACCTCCCGTCTAACTAGGTAATTTGGCAAGTTAAGAAGTCATTGAGTGCTGAAGAGAGTGTTTCATTTCTTAAGCTTTTAAATTATGACTATTTTAATGAACAATCTCCAGAATACCATGTCTATATCCAACAGAGCAAAGGTTTGAAAAGTCTTTCCCCTCTGAATAGGTGTGTTGGCAAGCTAAGTTGGTGTGAAGAGTGATGTGATGGTGTTAACGACAGAGTGAGAAATGAGGCAGTGTACGCAGCAGTGTAGTTGAATGCACATCCCCATCTGTCTTTTCTGAATCAGCTAGATCATTCAAGTGTATCCTGTATTGAATTCAGAAGCAGGACATTGTTCCTGTTGCAAAATTCCCATGCCTCTAATAAACTCACACGTTTTTCTTCATGAACAGATTTCCACATGTTAATGTTGGGGAAGAATGCTTTACGTTGGCTGCTCGTTGCCCTCAACAGTAAATAACGTTGCAAAGAAATATGATAAAACACAGGAACACAGGTTTATATGGCCAAAGTCATACTTTCTCTTTTTATTGTCCCATTAAATGATCAAATTGAGATTGCACTTTGAAAGTCCTCAAAATGCCTGATGTTGCACGTTGGATATCAAATCCGGAAGTAAAATTATAATGAGCTACACGGTACAAAAATGCCTCTGACAGACACACTGCATTAAGGTTTGCAATTCACACTTCCATCATTGCTTTCCAGTGTGTTTCCAAACAAACATCAGGAATATCTGGCCCTTAATGCATTGTACATTTATGTGAACTTGGTTCCACAGTTGATAAAAGAGTTAAATCAACGGTGAATGTTGCCAGTTCACAGCTGGTATATCGTACAGTTGCTCTGTTATCATCCCCTGCTTGTTTTGCAAGTAGAACCATCTGCTAGGTTGCTTTATTTGCACAAGACTCAGGTTTTCAAATGTCAGGAACTCGTATGCTGATTTATAGGTAAATCAATCTTTGCATCTTGATAAATGCACACTTTGATACCATTCACATTTGAACTGCTGAAGTGCTCTGAATGTAGTGCTTTCCCATCCTGAATTTAAACCTCATGCTGTTATCTTGGTGGGACATCCAGATAGATCCTATGTTTAGTCTGTTGAAGGTATGAAAATTAGAGATATTAATTTTGTTTCTCACACTGGCCTTGGATTTAAATGCATATGCATAAAATAACAGGCATCTTTGCAACCACACCATCAGAGCAGCAGGCATTATGTTCTGCGCTTTTATAAATGCAAGCTGCCATTACATTGACCCACATTTCAGCATTTACTGGTTATGTATCCACTTCAAAAAACAATCAAAGACATTGCAAATGTAATTATTTTTATTGTTAATGTTTGTTAACTTAAGTCACATTCAATGTTGAACAATTGCACAAAAATCCCACAGGCCTGCAAGTTATCCGATCATAAAGCATTAAGGGAATAAGATGTAAACAATGTCTGCATGGGTATTTTGAACCTCATGATGCACTTTATCTGCTGAATTCATACAGAGTGAATGGCTGCTGCTGTTGCTGCTGCTACTGCTCCTGCTGCATTCCAAAGATGGATTCCAGCTGATGATCTATTTATTTAATCTAACCTTTATGCTGGGTAAAAATCGTTTTGCACCTAGGCATAAGAAATGCTTCGAACAGGGCACAATAAATTTGAAAATGATTGCATTAAATACCAAAACAAAATGCAGTACATAAATGGGTTAGGCATTTGCAAGGATGCCAGCAGCCAGGATAAATTCTTTGTCAGAGTCTCTGGAAGGTCAAAATTAAATTAAGCAGTTGAGTGGGCCAAAAAATTAATGATCAAAACAGGAATTATTAAGGATCCACACACTGACAGAATAGCCTGAAGCACAATAGAAAAGAGGAGTGCTGTGCTGGGCTAAATGATTACTGGAAAATAAAAATGACCATTTTTTAAGAGAAGTGACTAAAAAGTAAAGTGCCATCCAGCGACATGAAATTCAAGACAAATTCCATGACATAAGTGCATCCCGTCCTTGCATATCTATTCACACTTTTTGAGAAGCTGAGTATCCATCATAGGTGATAATAATTTAAATGCAATTATCCAACCATCTTTTGAGAAGCATTAATGAAAATGGAATTTGAATGAGTTTGAAAAACCATCTCCAGTTTGTTAAATCTCATTGGCAGTTCTCACTTCTGACTGATAATGTGTTCTTGAAATTCTCTGAAACCTTTAAATGCCAATATGCAAAATGAAATCACTAATTACAATTTTAAGATGACATAAACACTGGATTTTTAACATTGTTAAAAAAAAATCCAAATAAGAATACATTGAGAATATAAATCATTTTAAGTCTTCAAGGAGTCTGCTAATTAGGTCAGAGAGTCCTTGTATTCATTTGGAATGCTGAGTGGATGTAGATTTGAAAGTGGAGAGCTGTAGGCTGCAAATCTGTTCACCATGTTTGATAATGTCTTGGGTACGTAGGGGTTGTTCCCACTTGGATAGGAATATGCAATGATTTATAACAGTGACTGAAAATTAGAACAGGACACATAGGAAGGGAGGAAAAGGAAACCTTTGTTAATGTTGTACTTAATCACATTTTCTAGCCGTATCTTGTTACGTCAGAAGACTTTTTGGAAGATTAGTCAGAAGACTAATTGAGAGATACACATTATGTCTAAATCACAGATTACAAATAATGATTTTCTGGCTTCAAGTATCAGACAAAGTGAAAGGCAAGTTCAATTACTCTCTCAAAAATATCCACATTCACATTTTTTTGTGCCTGGATAGATATATTGATAGATATAACTGATACAAAGAATGCATTAATAATTCGAGTTCACAAAGCAATATTTATGTTCTTCATTATCTCTATGTTCTTATTATGCCTCAGCGGCATTTACTGTAACTCCAGTTGTTTGTGATAGAATGGTGATGGAGTGATTAATTTACTACACTAGTAATTAAGTGGTTTAGATCAAAAATCCCATCCCACCATGGCAGGTATGGAATTTAAATTCTGTTTACATGTTATAGCTCCGATAATCTGCTATCCCATTGTTCAATATCTTAATAGTTCAGCACCTGACAAGCATATTCCTGTAGTCCCTTTGAATTCACCGGAGCCCATGTTCTCACTTTTCCATCAAATGCATGGCCCCTCTTCTTACTATGTTCCCTGTAAGTTAACTGTTATCCCAGATCCCACTCTCTCTTTAAACTCATTATGTTAATTCGAAACTTACAAGTTGAGGGCTATTAACAGGAGATATCCAATTGTCTGGACATTTTATCCATCAAGGTGTCATTTTATTGGAGTTTTGCTATAAACTGAAATCTGGAAACATTACTAGACATAATAATGTCTACAAAATCGATTGGATTGTTTAAAAAAACCAATCTGATTCTCTAATTTGTGATTCTTACCTGGTCCTCTCTATACATGATCTCACATCGACCAATGGGGCTGACTCTAAAATGGGCCAGCTCACCACACAGTTCAAACCTCCTTGGAGTCATAGCGTTATATAGCCCAGAAAATCGCCCTTTGGCCCAACTCCTACAGGTGGACCAAGGTGCCTACTTGACTTAGTCCAATTTGCTTGTATTTGTCCCATGTTCCTCTAATCCTGTACATGAACTTGTCCAAATGTATTTTAAACATTTCAAATATACCACCTCTACCAATTATTCTGTCTACGCCGCATCTGCTCCCAAGATGAAGTGTCCCATATCAGGACATCTGTGATGTCCACATTCTTTAAGGAATGGAGGTTCTCCTCTTCTATCAAAGACGATGCCCTCACATGTGTCTCATTACTCAACAGCTCTTCTCTTGCTCTCCCTCCCCCCTCGTCCTCACCTTTCACCCCATCAGCCGACGCATACAGCACATAATCATCCAACATTCTTGCCACCTCCAATGGGATTCCACCACAAACCACATCTTCCCATCCCACCCCTTTCTACTTTCTGCAGAGACCATTCCCATCACAACTTCCTGGTTAACTCATCCCTTCCCACCCAAACCACCCCCTCCCCAGGTACCTTCCCCTGCAATCGCAGGAGATGCAACTCCTGTTACTATACCTCTTCCCTTGACTCTGTACAGGGACCGCAACAGTCCTTTCAGGTGAGGCAGAGGTTCACTTGCAAATCCTCCAAACTCATCTACTTTGGAGTCCCATATATCGAAGAGACCCATATATCGAAGCGCAGACTCGGCGATCATTTCGCTGAACATATTAGCTCAGTCCGCCTTGGCCTATGTGATCACTCGGTTGCCAAAAACTTTAACTCCCTTCCCATTCCCATACTGACCTTTCTGTCCTGGGCCTCCTCAATTATCAAGGTGAGGTCAAATGTGAATTGGAGGAAGAGCACCTCATGTTATATTTGGGAAGCTTACAACCCAGCGGTATGAATATTGATTTTTATAACTTCAAGTAACCTTTCCATCCCCTCTCTCTCTGTCCTTCCCCCACCCTAGTTGTTGTACTAGTTTTACTGTTGTCCTGTTGAGTTGCATTGTCTGTATAACTCATTAACACCTATCCCACAGCCGACAATGGACCATTGTGGGCTCCACATTTCCTTGATTATCATTGCTTTTTGCATATCTTCCATTCGTTGTCCTATATCTCTTGTTCCCCTTTCCTCTGACTCTCAGTCAGAGGAAAGGTCTCAACCCGAATCATCATCTGTTCCTTTTCTCCAGAGATGCTGTCCGACTACTGAGTTATTCCAGCCTTTTGTTTCTATCTTCAGTTTAAACCAGCTTCTGCAGTTCCTCACTAGCCCTCTACCCCTTCCTCTGGCAGCTCATTCTATATATCACCTTCCTCTGTGTGAAAGCCTTGCACTGCAGGTCCCCCTTAAATCACCCTCTTCTCACAAACTTATACATTTAGACTCCGTATCCGTGGAAAAATACAGGGACAATCCACTGTATTTCTTCACTTTCTGATTATATGAATCTCTAAAAGGTCATTCCCTGGCCTTATGCTCTCCAGGAAAAACAGTTCTCATTGAAAACGGAGAATGAACAATGGAGATTTAAATAAAAAGTCAAATAAATACAATAAAATATTGCATTTGCTGTGCGTGATTAGATCATTTAATGTATTTAAGGTGGAGATAATAATTATTTAAAAGGTCAAGGAATTGAGGAGCATAGATCGGCCATGATAATTGAATGCTCTTGTCCATTTGTGCTCCTAATGTATTTTCTTGTGTTTTTGTGTGAGAACATAGTTGAATACCGCACAGAACAGGCCCTTCAGCCAACAATGTTTTACACAAAATTAAACCAATCCCATCTGCCTGCAGCTGGTCTGTATCCCTGAATTCCCTACCTGCTCTCGTGTTTGTCTAAATACCTATTAAACATTGCTTTCGTACCTGCCCCTACCACTCCACTGTAAAATAAATTGTCCCAAATATCCCTTTAATATTTCTCCCTATCACTGGGGTGGCAAGGTTGCGTGGTGGTAGAGTTGCTGTATAGTAGAGAAGTATGAATTTTGGTCATACTGTGTTTCATTTCCTCTTGTCTAGCCCCCTCAGAGTCTGCTCCACTATTCAACAAGGTCACGGCTGATCTGATTTTTCTCATGTCCATACCCTCATCCTCTCTTAATTAATTTTAGATCTTTATTAGATTTCAGTTAGAATTAGCTGATTAGCACAGATTCAAAACATACCAGTCCACGTAATATGGTTGAGTTCTTCATTAGGATGGAGAGCGACATTGTTAATTCAGAAACAATGGTTCTGAACCTAAAGAAAGGTAACTTTGAGGGTATGAGACGTGAATTGGCCAAGATTGACTGGCAATTAATTCTAAAAGGGTTGAAGGTGGATATACAATGGAAGACATTTAAAGACTGCATGGATGAATTACAAAAATTGTTCATCCCAGTTTGGCAAAAGAACAAATCGAGGAAGGTAGTGCATCCGTGGATAACAAGGGAAATCAGGGATAGTATCAAAGCAAAGGATGATGCGTACAATGTAGCCAGAAAAAGCAGCATACCAGAGGACTGGGAGAAATTCAGAGACCAGCAGAGGAGGACAAAGGGCTTAATTAGGAAAGGAAAAATTGATTATGAAACTGGCAGGGAACATAAAAACTGACTGCAAACGTTTCTATAGATATGTGAAAAGAAAGAGATTAGTTAAAACAAATGTAGGTCCCTTGTAGTCAGAAACAGGTGAGTTGATCATGGGGAACAAGGATATGGTGGACTAATTGAATAACTACTTTGGTTCCCTCTTCACTAAGGAAGACAAATAATCTGCCGGAAATAGCAGGGGACCGCGGGTCAAAGGAGGAATTGAGTGAAATCCAGGTTAGTCGGGAAGTGGTGTTGGGTAAATTGAATAGATTAAAGGCCGATAAATCCCCAGGGCCAGATAGGCTGCATCCCAGAGTACTTAAGGAAGTAGCTCAGGAAATAGTGGATGCATTAGTGATAATCTTTCAAAACTCTTTATATTCTGGAGTAGTTCCTGAGGATTGGCGGGTAGCAAACGTAACCCCTCTTTTTAAGAAGGGAGGGAGAGAGAAAACGGGGAATTACAGACCAGTTAGTCTAACATCGGCAGTGGGGAAACTGCTAGAGTCAGTTATTAAAGATGGGATAGCAGCACATTTGGAAAGTGGTGAAATCATTGGACAAAGTCAGCATGGATTTATGAAAGGTAAATCATGTCTGACGAATCTTGTGGAATTTTTCGAGAATGTAACTAGTAGCGTGGATAAGGGAGAACCAATGGATGTGGTATATTTTGACTTCCAGAAGGCTTTCAACAAGGTCCCACATAAGAGATTAGTATACAAACTTAAAGCATATGGCATTAGGGGTTCAGTAGTGAATAGTGGATAATGAACTGGCTGGCAAACAGGAAGCAAAGAGTAGGAGTAAACAGGTCCTTTTCACAATGGCAGGCAGTGACTAGTGGGGTACAGCTGGGCTCAGTGCTGGGACCCCAGCTATTTACGATATATATTAATGATCTGGATGAGGGAATTGAAGGTAATATCTCCAAATTTGCGGATGACACTAAGCTGGGGGGCAGTGTTAGCGGTGAGGAGGATGCTAGGAGACTGCAAGGTGACTTGGATAGGCTGGGTGAATGGGCAAATGTTTGGCAGATGCAGTATAATGTGGATAAATGTGAGGTTATCCACTTTGGTGGGAAAAACAGGAAAGCAGACTATTATCTAAATGATAGCCGATTAGGAAAAGGGGAGATGCAGCGAGACCTGGGTGTCATGGTACACCAGTCATTGAAAGTAGGCATGCAGGTGCAGCAGGCAGTGAAAAAAGTGAATGGTATGTTAGCGTTCATAGCAAAAGGATTTGAGTATAGGAGCCGGGAGGTTCTACTTCAGTTGTACAGGGTCTTGGTGAGACCACACCTGGAGTATTGCGTACAGTTTTGGTCTCCAAATCTGAGGAAGGACATTATTGCCATAGAGGGAGTGCAGAGAAGGTTCACCAGACTGATTCCTGGGATGTCAGGACCGTCTTATGAAGAAAGACTGGATAGACTTGGTTTATACTCTCTAGAATTTAGGAGATTGAGAGGAGATCTTATAGAAACTTACAAAATTCTTAAGGGGTTGGACAGGCTAGATGCAGGAAGATTGTTCCCGATGTTGGGGAAGTCCAGGACAAGGGGTCACAGCTGAAGGATAAGGGGGAAATCCTTTAAGACCGAGATGAGGAAGACATTTTTCACAAAGAGAGTGGTGAGTCTCTGGAACTCTCTGCCACAGAGAGTAGTTGAGGCCAGTTCATTGGCTATATTTAAGAGGGAGTTAGATGTGGCCCTTGTGGCTGAGGGGATCGGAGGGTATGGAGAGAAGGCAGGTATGGGATACTGAGTTGGATGATCAGCCATGATCATATTGAATGGCGGTGCAGGCTCGAAGGGCCGATTGGCCTACTCCTGCACCTAATTTCTATGTTTCTATGAGAGTCGTTAGATTACAGAATGCCACACCAGAGAGTTTCAACCTGTAATGAGTTCTTGATCAAATGTATATTTTACCATGATATTCCATCTGCCAACCTTTTGACCATTCAGTCTTTCAGTATATCTGTGTAAATTGTATTCTCCTCATGGCATACCTTCTCCCCTGTGTTTGCATCATCAGCAAATGTATCTGCTCTATGCCTCCATTTGTTTCCTTCCTCCCATCTTTGATAAATATTGTAGTTGACCAACCTTATCCCCTCAGTCTATTTAACTCTCTAGACATACAATTCTCATCCATGATGGTTTATGTAAGTGTGAGTATACATAAGTCGCCTATTTAGCAAGTAGGGGGAATGTCTGTGCCAGTAGCGTTCAGTCACTCTGGCTGATACCTATCAGTTTGATTGGGGAAGCAAAGGCTAAATAGGTTATTCTTGTTCTTATTCTCTGAAAGAGTGGCTATGTTACTTTATAAGAAAACTGGATGTGAAAACTAGACCTAGTTTTTGCATTTATATCAAGTGTTATTCGGTGCTTAGTCTGTTCGTGATTTTATTAGTTGCATCTGCCATGTATTTCATACCAAAAAAAAAGGAAAAATGCCGAATATGTAATACTCTAGATTTCCCAAATAGCAGCACTTGCTTCACCCATCAAACTGTGAAGCGATTTGAGCTGCAACTTATACCCTTCCGTTATCATTTTTACATTTTGTCTGTATTTGACAGCATGTGATCTCCTCACTGCATAACAACGTTCCTCACTGGTCACAAAAAGTCACAATTGCAGGTATTACACTGCCTTCACATGAATTCTCTTTCCATGTCTGCACTTTCATTTTTGATGCCGTCCAATATTACATTTTTTGTCACATGTACTTATCATATACTTCAGAAGCAAGTGACGAGCTGAAAATATTAACATCTTCTTATAATCTATTTTCTCCTTAATGCTGAATATGCTGGAATTACTACAGTTCTTTTTAATACAAGGTTGCTGAAGGAATTGCCTTGCATTTGACATAAACAACAAGAATAGAATATAGAGAAATGGGTCTCGTTTATGTGGCTTCTTAGGAGAGCACTACCATTCAGTAAAATTGTAAATTATCTGAACGCAACCTCAGCTCAACTTTACTACATTATCTCCCATGACATTTGCTTCCTTTCTCGTCCAAAAATATGCCCATCTCATCTTTGAATACCCATGTAGTCTCCACGTTTCTTTGGTGTTTAGAATTCTAACGATTTTCAATCGTCTATTAATTCCCCTCAATTCCACTCTATGCTTAAATAAATTAAGTTCTCATTTTTATAATATTCCAAAGGTTATAGTCCAAACCAATTCAGTCATTCCTCATGAGAAGACCCTTTCATCCCAGAGCAAGTACACTCCTCTTTAAGGCAGGAAACCAAAACTATGGAGTTATCAGGATCCTCACCTATCCATTGTGCAACAGAAGTACTGGGCTTTTAGCAGGAAAGCCCAGTACTTCTGTACTCCATATCCTCTTTTATACCACCCCCTCTCACTCCCCCCCCCCCCCCCTAAAATATGTGCACCATTGGTATGTGAGATTATTTTTTCACCTATCTTGTGACTATTTGTACTTCATAGCTTTATGCATTTACATCTTGCTAAAACTGTTTCTATGTTGGGGAGCGCTAAAACTATGCAAAGCGCCGTAACATACAATTTCTGGAAAGTCATTGCATTAAAACTGCTGTTATTCAACACACTTTTGACATATGGTTTTGAATAGTTTCAACACTTCACAACTTTGAACTTTATGATATTAAGATTTTGGATGAAGTTTAACAGCCTACCATCAGTAAAATCAATTTCCACCAACATTGCTTTGGCTAGAATCTGCTGCAGAATATCCAATCTTTGCCAATATTTAGTTGGTCGATCAAATGCCTAATCAAGAGGAAGCCCAGGATATTAATAGTGTCAGTCATTACCATAAAATGATTACATTCACTTTTGTTATTGATAGTTATTGCCACCAAGCCATAAATAAACCTTGTATTTTTTTAGAGTACCTGCATGGAAACAGGCACTCAGGTCTTTCTCAGCCCTTGTTTCAGTGTCATCTAAGACTTGCTGCAAACAGGCGTAAACAGTTTCAATATGTATGTTGTACATGGACTTGCCAATCTGCAATCTTAAATGAGCATCACCGCTTCTGACGTGATGGAAGTAAGATCATCAAAGTAGCTGAAGATGATTTTTTTCTCAGACACTGTCCTGAAAAAATATAGCAGCAATGTCCTCGGGCTGACATTATTGATTTCATGCAATCACAAATGTTATTTTGTGCTAGATATCACCCTGGTCATAGAAAATTCTAGACTTCACACTTGCTTCATTTGATTTTTTTTGGGAGGCTAATGGCCGTGTTATAGACAAACTGAAGTAGATTTTAAGAAATTGAACTAACTTTAGAACACAATTCCTGAGCACCATGTGTAGGAAGGAAGTGCAGATGCTGGTTTACTCAATTCAATTCAATTCAATTCAATTCAAATTTAATGTCATTGCACAGATACAAGTATGGGTACAACGAAATGCAGTTTAGTGTCAGTACATTGTGAGAGCAATGTTTAGATAAATACAGATAAATAAATGCAGATGTGGGAATCTATCGGCGGGACTCCGAGTTCAGCAGTGCGATGGTGTTATTGTTTACAGTGAAGAGAGACACAGTATGCTGGAATAACTCAGTGGAACAGGCAGCATCTGGGACATAACCAGAGCCCTTTGCCTTAGTTTTAGCCTTGGCTATAACCAATGATCTAAGCTGTGGTGAAATTAGTTGGTTTATGACTGACATCAGCAATGATTGAGACATCTCAAGGGGACCATTACCTCAGCACTTTTGGCCAAATGGAACTGAAATCATTGCAATCTTACCCAAACAATTTCAGAGAACTTCTAAACTCTAAATGTGTCAGCCTTGATAACAATCAGCACGGGAGCACCTCAAGGCCGCATGCTCAGCCCCCTGCTGTACTCACTCTATACTCATGACTGCGTTGCCGGTCACAGTGCGAACTCCATCATCAAGGTCGCTGACAACACCACTGTTGTGGGAAGTATCACTGATGGGGATGAGTCAGAGTATAGAAGAGAGATCGAGTAACTGTCCATATGATGCCAGCACAATAACCTGGCCCTCAACACCAGCAAAACTAAGGAACTGATTGTGGACTTTGGAAGGAGTAGGATGGGGACCCACAGTCCCATTTATATCAATGGGTCGATGGTTGAAAGAGTCAAGAGCTTCAAATTCCTGGGAGTGCACATCTCTGAACATCTTTCCTGGTCCGAGAACACTGATGCAATTATCAAGAAAGCACATCAGCGCCTACTTCCTGAGAAGATTATGGAGAGTCGGTTTGTCAAGGAGGACTCTCTCTAACTTTTACAGGTGCACAGTAGAGAGCTTGCTGATATGTTTTGTAGTAAATGCCTACTATGTTCTGTGTGCTGAAGCAAAGCAAGACTTTCATTGTCCTATCTGGGACACATGACAATAAACTCACTCGAGCTCCATCTTCATTAAAGAAGGTGATTTTCTCAGAATCGCTTTCTGAAGAAGAGTCTCAACCCAAAACGTCACCCATTCCTTCTCTCCAGAGATGGTGCCTGTCCCGCTGATTTACTCTAGCTTTTTGTGTCTATCTATGATTTAAACCAGAATCTGCAGTTCCTTCCTACATATATTTTTAGTTTAACTGTTTGCCACCATTTACCATCAGAAGTAGCACGCTTGTACTTCTCCATCTGTTCTGTTGCTCAGGGAGCACTTAGTTCTACCTAAAATATGCTGCTTCTGTTGTCGGCATCCAGATTGCTCCCTGCTGCAGATTTACTGTTGGTTGTGCATCATCTTGCTCAAGGGACTTAATTTCATCGTCTTTGGTCACCTGGCTCACGGTATTGCTTGATCATGAGTTTGTATTCCCTTTTTTTGATCTAACGCTTTTCCTTTCTTTATTTTATTTCACTCGAGCAAGATCACTCAACATCTTTCTGCAGGCACCTTCTTAATTTCTGCTTTCCAATGGTCTTTTCATCTGCGTGCACTGTTCTATCGCATTCATGACCTGTTTATCAAAATACCATGCCCCATGTCCGTTTCCCCATTGAATAATACATCCCTATTACCCTTATATTTGGCAAGGTGTATTGGCTTCACATGTCTCAGAAAATCAACAGGACAACTGTTTCTCAGTAGCTTTCCTCCTCATTAGTGTGTCCACTATAATCTCTTCCGGTTTCTCATCTCCATGCGCACTCTCTAGTCCTCTAATATTGACATACTTCTCGGTTTCCACTCTGTCATTAGGAACCATTCACATATCCTCATTGTCTTACCCTTTCAATATCCTTCTGGTATCTCAATCATGTCGATATGTTCCATTCTTTTCAGAACCCGCATTGGACTTCATTTAATAGCTTTTAGCTCTGTTATAATTCTGCCCCCTACCTCCCTTCATCTCCTCTCCATCTGTGCAGAACTCCACAAATTGATTTGTGCCATCCCCATAAATATAATAGATGCCGCAGAAGTCTATGTCGTTGAGCTTTTAACACAGACATCAAATGTCTCTCTTAGCCTGAGGATACTGCTGTCAGGCTCTTTCCCGACTAGTATTGTTTCTCCCTTCTGGAGTTTGCTTTTGTTTACAGGGATTTTTTTGTGTGGCACTTGTCTGAAATGTTTCTATTTCCTCTGATGCCTTCGGAAGCCTGTCAACTTAGTTCTTAATTAACTGGGTTGATTCAGCTCTGAAGAGATCTACAGCTTGGTTTGAACTGAAAGTTAGAAGCACTAATTTCCCTAGAGAGAGATGCAGCTCAGGTTTTGAGTCACATGAGACTGATTCTTCCTTTCGCAGGACAATCGTCCGGTCATAATTTTATTTTTTTCTTGGCTTTCACAGAGGTGTTCAATACCCAGATTTTAGATATATAGAATATTTGGTACAGAAGTCCTATTATCAGAAGCAATACCGCAATTCAATAAATGTAAAAAATGTGTCTTTAAAATCACACAGTATGATACAACAGTCATTATTTTACACCAATAATCTTAGTGCCACTTGCCTTCAATACAGAGAAGGGAATATTTATACTTGTCCAATTATCATTTTTGAGTTGATTGAAAATATTGTATTCTCTTGCAAACTTAAGACTAAATAGTTGTTGTGCATTGATTACTGCTTGCCTGTTGATGGAGTGTATTATGTGAATGTATATAGATTCCTAGATGTATCATTATTAATTAGCAACGGTAATCAAGACAGCTACCATTTGCAAACTTAAAAATCAACACAATTAATCAATTAGAATGGAATTGTGATATTCTAGTATGACATCAAATGACAAAATTACGATTCCAAACAATTGATATTGCCTTTCTGAATCAGTTTTGGAAAGCTTGGCATCGCATTAAATTGAAAGATTTCTCGTTTCAAGGACAGTTATAACAGTAGGTATTTGTTATATGTAAAAGTAACATTTGAGCAAAATTATAATTTACTTGGTTTGCCAAAACCATTCATTCATGTAGAGGAATAATAATGTAATTATTTCTTATATTAAATGTGACAATAATATATTGTTACAATATAATCTTCAACTTTTAATTAACATTAGGTCATTCCATTGAATGAAAAATCCACTATTTGCCAAGATCTGCCTGACATTTTTTGCTTTGTTCACCACATTCTGAATGGTTTTCCTTCCAAACTGCTTGACACTTTAGAGTGGTCAGGAAAACAATTATTATGCAGTTGCCTGGATAGGTACAACCAGAACAACATGAAATAAATTTTGCAGGACACAGTTGTAGCATATAATTTGTCTTCCCATTGATGGCTTCAGAACACACCTGTTTAATGTGTCTCAACTCGAAACGTCACCTATCTATGCTCTCTGGATTGACTGCCTGACTTGCTGAGTTACTCCAGAACTTTGTGTCCTTTTTCATTGTCAGAACACACCAACAGTGGCAAATGGTATGTTGGCATTCATAGCAAAAGGATTTGAGTACAAGAGCAGGGAGGTTCTACTGCAGTTGTACAGGGTCTTGGTGAGGCCACACCTGGAGTATTGCGTACAGTTTTGGTCTCCTAATCTGAGGAAAGACATTCTTGCCATATAGGGAGTACAGAGAAGGTTCACCAGACTGATTCCTGGGATGGCACGACTTCCATACGAAGAAAGACTGGATAGACTTGGCTTGAACTCGCTGGAATTTAGAAGATTGAGGGGTGATCTCATAGAGACTTACAAAATTCTTAAGGGGTTGGACAGGCTAGATGCAGGAAGATTGTTCCCGATGTTGGGCAAGTCCAGGACAAGGGGTTACAGTTTAAGGATAAGGGGGAAGTCTTTTAGCACCGAGATGAGAAAATCGTTTTTCACACAGAGAGTGGTGAATCTGTGGAATTCTCTGCCACAGAAGGTAGTTGAGGCCAGTTCGTTGGCCATATTTAAGAGGGAGTTGGATGTGGCCCTTGTGGCTGAAGGGATCACGGGGTATGGAGAGAAGGCAGGTACAGGATACTGAGTTGGATGATCAGCCATGATCATATTGAATGGCGGTGCAGGCTCGAAGGGCTGAATGGCCTGCTCCTGCACCTAATTTCTATGTTTCTATGTTTCTATATCCTGGCAATGCAATACGATGCAGAACTCTTAACCATTATTTTGACTGCAGTTCTACACCATTTAATGTCACAAAGACTCCACATAGAAGTGTGGTTGGGAGTCCTTCCTTCATGTTCCTCTCCAAGTTGCCTTCCATTCTGATATAAACATATTGCACATGAAGTGCGGGAGGATAACGGGCAATCTTATATAGGCGTATAGAATTATGGAAAGAATAGATAGGGTGAATGCACAGAGTCTATACCAAAAGTAGGGGGGGAGGGGGAAGAGTAGTAGTAACCTGAGGATATAGGTTTAAAATGAGAGGGGAAATATTTTTCCTCAATAGTTGTACCATATCTAATCTAACTTCTGAATGTGATCTGACCAAGCATCAATGAGAAATAAAAATAACCTTTTCCTTTTAACTTCCCTGGATCTATGGTTCAGACTGATGTTCGGGTTCTGGCTCCAATCCGTTGAATACATCTGAAGGCGGTCTTCCTTACAAAAATAGTTCTGCACCATTGGAGTTGCAGCCTTTCAGACAAAACCTTTAATGAAGAACCAACTGACCTGCAGGCAGAAGCAAAAGATCCTGTGCCCTTTTCAAACATTTTTCAATTTTTCCAAAATATACTGTGCTTTTCTCAATGATCCTCTGAGAGACATTTATCACAGATCTAAAGTCACGGATATAGATTGTACGCTTAATGGCATGTTGCTGTTATGTTTAGGTTTAGGTTTATCATTTGTTATGTCTACTGAGGTACAGCTTTTTTAGCATGCTATCCAATCAAATCAGATAATACTCTAATAAACATTCAGGGCAAACCAAAGCCAATACAACAAGGTACAATAGGTAGAGCAAAGTGAGTCTTGCTGCTATTACGCATATTACGCTAACTGCTGCTACAGTCAATAGGAATTATCCCCTGATTAACTACCTATTTCACAGATAATCTACAGCCTATGTTTCTTTGTTCCATCTGGTCATTTAACATGTCATCTGTGGGACTGCTGTGTACAATTTGGCTATTGCACCATGCCTTCATTTCAATGGTGATAACACTTCACAAATACTTCATTGACAGTGAAGTGTCTTGATATCAAGATAGGTAGTCACCAAACAGAAGTCGTTGATTGCATCATTTGATTCTTAAACTCTACTGTTTGCAGAATGGAGGCAGGGTTGGCTGAAAGTCCTACCAACCTTAATGGGGGATCCTCCCTTTTAAGATGAAGATAGACACTAAATGCTGCATTAATGTTGCAGGACATGCGCATCTCTGGAGAGAAGGAATGGGTGACGCTTCAGGTTAAAATCCTTCTTCATTCTTCAGACCCTTTCCTTTCCTACGCACTTTTAATATTTTCTTTTGCCTTTCAACTGACTACCAATCAAATTTGGTAAGCTGGCAGGTAGATAAAGGATAAGGCAGTGAAATAAGGCCTGGAGGGCAATGTCCAAAAAATGGCAGTGTTTGATAGTGAAACAATTGGTCTCAATCAGCAAATACTGTAGATGTCCAAAAGCTTCTTCCAGGGGTTGTGTGAAATATTCTCACTTGACCTGGACTGCTGCAAAATGTTCACCTCCATTCACTTAACAATTCCCAACTCCTATAATAAAGTTAAACAACAATATTCTTAAACCTGCCTTCCATGGGTGCCTTACTGTCTCATAGATTTTCACATATGTAATGAGTGAGGAATGCTTTAGACTTGGGAGATACAACGTGGGAACACGCCCTTTGACCCATCAGGTTCATGCCCTCCTGAAATTACTAACATTATCCTACACACTGGGGACAATAAAACATGTACAGAAGCCAATTAACCTACAAAGCTGTACGTATTTGGAGTGTGGGGGAAACAGGAGCATCCAGATAAAACCCACAGGGTCACAGGGAGAACGTACAAACACTGTACAGGCAGCACCCGTAGTCAGGATGGAACCTGGGTCTGTGACACTGCAAGTCAACAACTCTACTGTCTCTTCACCATGCCGCCGCAATGTAGAATGGTTCTACTGCTTTCAATTCTTGATCCCAACGGCTTCCCCATACCAACACACATCTTCTGCTGCCTGTTTTGAGGGCACTAATGTGTCTTAAATCTGAGTAAGCAGTCCCTTTATTTCATCCATCATCTGAAAACACTTCCCACTAAATTGCTTCAAAATCTATTTCCAATTCTACAGGTAGTTAATTCAGGAATTCATGCAGGAATTCATTCATCTAGGATTGCTTTAAACATTATCAGTCATATGAATTATTATTTAATAAATAATAAGCATTTTAAAACACTTGAACAGCTTTCCAGATCACAGCAAGGGACACAGCTGTACATCTTTTCGAGAAATAAGTTCCCACTGATGAATAAACTGGGTTAGATGCAAGACTTGTGTCTAATGATTTTCTCACACTCCCAAGTAGGGCACTGTCGCATATTGACTAAGAATGAGAAGCAATAAATCACAATTGACCTACAGAGAGGCCACAGCACGCATTGGATGTTGAAACAGATACAAAAATAGGAATAATAGTGCAAGAAATTTGAAATAACTTAACAATTTGTCTCCATGTGTCCAAAGGTCCTTGTACACAATCCTTCTTACCACATCTGCCGAAAGGTGTCATGTGTTCTTGAGAAAATGCTTCAAATAAAAGTTATTCAGCACCTAGAAAGGTGTATTAAATATACTGTATAGTATGCACTGCATTATAAATATACTTTGTGAGGAAATGCTATTGAAAAAATATTTTGGACGTGAGGCCCGATACAATATGTTCAATGGGACAGCTTTGCATGATTCATGCATTCAAAGGCCTTTATCTTCTATTGAACACAGCATATACTGGATTAAACAAATGGGAGGTCCAGTTCACCAACAAAGACCTGGCATTCGCTGGTAGGAGAGGCCTGGGAGAAAGGTTTTGTGAGGCAGAGTGCCGAGGCCAGAAATCACTCTGGTCAATTGTAGCATGAACGCCCAGATTAAACTCTAAGGTAGTTGCTGATGGCCATTGAATGGGGTGCACTGAGAGTCTCTATGGGGGAGGTCAGAGCTCAGATAAGCCAGGAGGTAGACAGCAGGAAGGGACCCCGAGGGAACATTGCCATGCGGTGTGACTTCTTTAGCTTACATGACACCTACCTGAGGCTGGTTTCCAGTGCTTGGTCCTGTACTGATGGATTCCATTTAAGTATTATTGAAGCAGACCACACATTTGTTATGAAGGGTTGTTTCAATATAAGTAGCCCATGCTATACACATACAAGATAACATTTGTGGGACTGAGATATTCATAAAATTGGCATGTCTTTAAAACCACTGCACGCGTTTATGTTTCTCTCTATGGATGATCCATAATCAAAATAGTTTTTTATGTTTAATGATGAAAGTACCCAATATTATTTAGTGATGTTATAATAGAATAACACGGTGGGCGGCACGGTGGTGCAGTGGTAGAGTTGCTGCCTTATAGCGCCGGAGACCCTGGTTCGATACCGACTATGAGTATTGTCTGTATGGAGTTTGTACGTTCTCCCTGTGACAGCATGGGTGTGCTCTGAAATGTTCAGTTTCCTCCAACACTCAAAAGACATACAGGTTTGAAAGTTAATTAGCTTGGTATAAATGTAGATTATCCCGAGTGTGTGCAGGATAGTGTTAATTTGCACAGATCGCTGGTGGGTGCGGACTCGGTGGGACAAAGGGCATGTTTCCACGCTGTATCTCTGAACTAAACTAAACTAAATTATATCATGCAATGCAAATAGACACCATATTACATTGTGAAAATGTCTTGCCCCACATTCTCCAACATTGGACTCATTTGGTGGTAGACCCACTTTCTACCCTCAACCATTGGTGAGCACAGCAGTGGATAAAGGAACCCACAAGGGCTGGCATTCACTCGAAAATAATAATTTGTTCCTGCCATTATGCTCAGCAACATGGTCCCCTCTATATTGGAGAAACTAAGTGCAAATTGAATTACCACTTTGTAGAACTACTTCAATCTGACAGCAAGGGTGATGCTGTGTTTCTGATCAAAGTCATTTTTATTCTCCATCCTACTCTCTGAGCTCTTTTCTCAGCCTTGTCAATTGCTTCATCAATGCCAGCCTACATTTGAGGAACAGCACTCACCCTCTGACTAGGCCCCTAATACTCTCCAGATTTAATATTTTGTACAACCTCTTTCAGGAAATTCCACATTACCTTCACAGATCCAGTTTTCAATTTGCAGTGATTCATATCGTTACTGCATTATTTTGTTCCAAATGCTGTTTTCGTTTAAAACAATTAGACATATACAAAAGTGGTCACCACCCAATCACAGATATTATTACTCTGTATTGTCTCCTTCTTATTCTGGGCATCTCAAATGATTGCCTTCTCACTTTTCCAGCTCTGATGAGGGGTCATCTACCTGAAATATCTACTTCTTTCATCAATGATGCTGTTTGATTTGTTGAATGTTTCCAGCATTTTCTGTTTTCTATTGAAGACTGATAGCAGGTTTGACATGGCTGAGTTCATGGTTGGGCATGCAACTGGACTTGAATGCAAATCATTTTCGAGGAGAGAGACAATTTGGATTTTCAATTGTGCTGAAGATCTATTTATCATTGTTGGACTGGCAGATAGTTTATCAATGACAGTAATAGTGGACACCCTGCCAATATTAATTTTAGATATATGGATGAATGTTTGGATCCCTGGCTGTTGGGAGTGGAAGAGATTAAAGAGAAGGTCTTGTATCTCCTGTTGTTGCAACGGAAATTACTATAAGGAGTGGTTGATGGAAATGGAGTCATGAACCTGGAAACAAGGGAGGGAAATTTTGGGTGAAGGGGTTCAATCTACCCCATGACAGAAGGAGGAGGAGTTGTACAGTTTGATAGCCACAGGGGAAATGGACTCCTGTGACATTGTGGAACCGGTCTGTTGCTGAAGGTGCTCCTCAGGTTGACCAGTGTGTCATATGTAAACATAGAAACATAGAAACGTATAAATTAGGTGCAGGAGCAGCCCATTCGACCCTTCGAGCCTGCACCGCCATTCAATATGATCACGGCTGATCATCCAACTCAGTATCCTGTACCTGCCTTCTCTCCATACCCCCTGATCCCTTCAGCCATAAGGGCCACATCCAACTCCCTCTTAAATATGGCCAATGAACAGGCCTCAACTACCTTCTGTGGCAGAGAATTCCACAGATTCATCACTCTCATCTCAGTCCTAAAAGACTTCCCCCTTATCCTTAAACTGTGACCCCTTGTCCTGGACTTCTCCAACATCGGGAACAATCTTCCTGCATTTAGCCTGTCCAACCCCTTAAGAATTTTGTAAGTCTCTATGAGATCACCCCTCAAACTTCTAAATTCCAGCGAGTACAAGCCGAGTCATATGGAAGTCGTGCCATCCCAGGAATCAGTCTGGTGAACCTTCTCTGTACTCCCTCTATGGCAAGAATGTCTTTCCTCAGATTAGGAGACCAAAACTGTACGCAATACTCCAGGTGTGGCCTCACCAAGACCCTGTACAACTGCAGTAGAACCTCCCTGCTCTTGTACTCAAATCCTTTTGCTATGAATGCCAACATACCATTCGCTTTCTCCACAGCCTGCTGCACCTGCATGCCTACTTTCAATGACTGGTGTACCATGACACCCAGTTCTCGCTGCATCTCCCCTTTTCCTAATCGGTCACCATTCAAATAATAGTCTACCTTCCTGTTTTTGCCACCAAAGTGGATAACCTCACATTTATCCACATTATACTGCATCTGCCATGCATTTGCCCACTTACCCAGTCTATCCAAGTCATCCTGCAGCCTCCTAGCATCCTCCTCACAGCTAACACTGCCCCCCAGCTTCGTGTCATCCGCAAACTTCAAGATGTTGTATTTAATTCCCTCGTCCAAATCATTAATGTATATTGTAAATAGCTGGGGTCCCAGCACTGAGCCTTGCGGCACCACAGTAGTCACTGTCTGCCGTCCTGAAAAGGACCCGTTCACTCCTACTCTTTGCTTCCTGTCTGCCAGCCAGTTCTCTATCCACATCAATACTGAACCACCAATACCGTGTGCTTTAAGTTTGTATACCAATCTCTTGTGTGGGATCTTGTCGAAAGCCTTCTGAAAGTCCAGATATAACACATCCACTGCTTCTCCCTTATCCACTCTACTAGTTACATCCTCAAAAAATTCAATAGGATTCGTCAGACATGATTTACCCTTCGTAAATCCATGCTGACTTTGTCCAATGATTTCACCACTTTCTAAATGCGCTGCTATCCCATCTTTAATAATTGACTCTAGCAGTTTCCCCACTACCGATGTTAGACTAAGTGGTCTGTAATTCCCTGTTTTCTCTCTCCCTCCCTTTTTAAAAAGTGGGGTTACATTAGCTACCCTCCAATCCTCAGGAACTACTCCAGAATCTAAAGAGTTTTGAAAAATTATCACTAAGGCATCTGCTATTTCTGGGGCTACTTCCTTAAGTACCCTGGGATGCAGCCTATCTGGGGATTTATCGGCCTTTAATCCATTCAATTTACGTAACACCACTTTCCGGCTAACCTGAATTTCACTCATTTCCTCCATCTCATTTGACCCGCGATCCCCTGCTATTTCCGGCAAATTATTTATGTCTTCCTTTGTGAAGACAGAACCAAAGTAGTTATTCAATTGGTCTGCCATGTCCTTGTTCCCCATGATCAATTCACCCGTTTCTGACTGCAAGGGACCTACATTTGTTTTAACTAATCTTTTGCGCTTCACATATCGATAAAAACGTTTGCAGTCAGTTTTTATGTTTCCTGCCAGTTTTCTTTCATACTCCATTTTCCCTTTCCTAATTAAGCCCTTTGTCCTCCTCTGTTGGTCTCTGAATTTCTCCCAGTCCTCTGGTAGGCTGCTTTTTCTGGCTAATTTGTACGCTTCATCTTTTTCTTTGATACTATCCCTGATTTCCCTCGTTACCCACGGATGCGCCACCTTCCCTGATTTATTCTTTTGCCACAATGGGATGAACAATGGTTGTAGTTCATCCGTGCAGTCTTTTAATGCATTCCATTGCATATCCACCGTCAACCCTTCAGGAATCATTTGCCAGTCGATATTGGCCAATTCACGTCTCATACCCTCAAAGTTACCTTTCTTTAAGTTCAGGACCCGTGTTTCTGAATTAACAATGTCACTCTCCATCCTAATGAATATCCTAAGGATATCCTAAGGATATTTTTCTAATCACAGTATTACTTACGTCAAAAATATGCTAATTGAATCTTCATCATGAACAATTTCAGTCGTCAAGAAAAGCAGTGAACGCTCATCGACGCATAATACACCACTTGGATGATAAATATTTTGAAAAGATTCTGACTACAGTATTACGGTAAACATTTTGTGTTGGGTATGCCATAGAGTCATATGCAAGAGTCATACAGCACAAAAGACTCTTCAATCCATTATGTTCTCACCAACTATAATTTAAATGAATCCCATTTATCAGCACTTGGTTCCATATGTTGGTGGTTCAAGTGTTTGTCTTGATACTTCTTAAATGCCATAAGAGTGCCTGTCTTAACTAATCACTCTGTATTCCATATTCAAACAACCGTCTCAGTAAAAACAAAATCCCATTCACATCCTTTTAAAACTCTTACCTAAACCTTTCTTCAGGGTCCAAGTTCTCTTAAGATTTTGAAATAACATGACCATCTCAATAATACTCAATGATACTTTACTATCATATGTACCTATTACCATAGGTACAGTGATTTGTTTTATTTTGCAGAAAATCCAGTAAAATGATTCTATAGGTAAACACAATCATAGATAAGTGCAAAAGTCCAATGATTATAGTGTAGTAGTAGACTTCATTGAGGTAGCACACAAAGATTTGCCACATTTCTGGTGCCAACAAAGTCTCTAATTCCTTATCTTGGCCTTAAAAGCCCATTGTCCTGGCAGCAGCGATCCTCTCCTCTGTCCACCACCATCTTGAATTCAGCCCTTTGTCTAGCGTCCGCCACCATCGTCGTTTCCCTACACCCACCTCACCGGTTCACGGTCTTTAGGTTCGAGGAGGAGAAAAGCTTCGGAAAACTCAAAGCGAGTTGCTGGTTCCGTAGTGGGTGAGCCAGACCTGCTGTCGGGGTATGGACAATGCTTGTGTATGTGGGTGATTGGTTGATTTAGGGGGGAGGGGGTTGATGGGAATGTTGGGAAAATAAAATGGTATTACTGTGGTGAGCTCAGTGTAAATAGGTGACTGATGGTCAGCGTGGACTTGGTGGGCTGAAGGGCTTGTCTCCATGTCTATATCTCTCTTTGACTCTATTTCATAATATATGCACTACTTTTCTGGCTTTAAATATCTTCTGAAAATTTCACAATTGCAGCCAGGACCCCAGAAGACCCACATTTTCATTCTTCCATCTTTTTAAGTAACCTGAATGCCATAAGCCTGCTCAAAGTAAAGGAAATGTAAACTGAGATTGGAAACCCAGCAGTAATCTCTAACAATTTAGTTCAAGATCTGCACTGAGGGAATAACACCCCTTGTGATTGATGCTTGATGCTGAATTGCATCTTGAGGTCCTTTTTAATTGCACTGGCAATCCACAACTCCAAGGACACAAATCAATTTGGTTTTACGATAAAGTGTTTTTTGGTGGCAACTTTTTTGCCTCTGGTGATTTTTGGAGGTAGATGCATTTTCACTGTTCTCTGTATGAATGCATCTATTCAACACAATTCAACATAGCAGACAGCACAATGCCTTTTTTTTTCTCTGGAGAGAAGGAGTCTTTGCCAAATAAATTGATTGCTTCAATCACCTTGACTGTGGCTAACAGGGATGCAGCAATGAAGGATGGACATTTAAGATATTAATCTTATTTCGACAATATCATATCTAAGGATCCCTTTGAAGCAAAACCCTTCAAACACTCTGCCAACCATCTGCAGTCGGCCAGAATTTGTTGCCTCATTAACAGCAACATTAATGATCCTCAACAAGAGTTATGTGCAATTAGTACAGTAACTTCATGTGAGGGACAGATATGTAGAAAAACACAGATTTGTAAAATCTGCTGATTTTTTGCTTTTAGTTTTCTTTAGAAAAATGTTATTTTGATTTCTGGCATTTGCATTGTTATCAACTTGAATTCGGAGGGAAGGATATATTGTATTTGCATTTAAATGCAAACTAAACTAAGCATCAGTAGTTAAATCTTATTGTTTCAAATGAACTTACTTCAGTGTGATGCATAAACTGTTACCAGTTAAACTTGAAGCAGCAAACGAATGAATGAATGAAAACTTTATTGAATGAAAATGTTATTGTCACTTTATTATTAAAGTGAAATTATTTGCTTGCATACCTTGCAGCCCCCCCCCCCCCCCCCCCCCCCCCCCCCCCCCCCCCCCCCCCCCCCCCATACCGGGTATACAATTGTCCATTGTTCTACCCTCCCTCTCCCTCACGGCGGTCCCCCAATGCAGGGTCCCCATTGCCAAGGTTTTAACCCTCCAGGTAGGAGTTTCTACTGCATTTGAGAACCCCCCTACCTCTCCCTAGTCACCTATGTGTGCCAAAAAAATCATACAAATATTGACAATCATACATTTTGTACTGAATGATGACATTAAAGATGCCTGAAGTAATTCTGTTTTGAAGGCAGCAGATATATGAAGGAGCATTATCCTACAGTATCTTGGCCACATGCAACTTGCTCACAGCACACTTCTCTTCAGCAGTTGGGATGCTGATGACAATTGATTGTGCTTAAAGATGAGCTGTGTCATGGTATTTCCAGAGCGATCATTAGTCTAAGGTGAATACATTTTAATTGTTGTTGAGTTAGGCTTACAAAGTAAATTAGCTTTTTGAAAAATCAAAAATTAAACTTTATTTCACATTCATCCACATTAAGAAACAATTAGGCAGGTACATGGACAGGACAGGTTTGGAGTGAAATGGACCAAATGCGGGCAGGTGGGATGAGTGTAGCTGGGACATGTTGGTCGGTGTGGGCCTGTTTCTACACTGTGTCACTCCATGGCTCTATGACTCTATGATCCAAGTTGGATCTTTTCATTTGGTGCAAGGCACCTTTCCTGGAAATTAATATTGTTTCGATCATAGCCTTGCATATTCCCAACAGCAGTTTAATTAGTGGCCAGTCTCTCCATTACATCTTGTGTTTGTCGCTAGTAATTCTGGCTATTGCAAGAAAAATCTGGAATTGACTTTTGTTTTCACTGAGGAATTGAAAACTTCATGAGTTTGTGAGTTTACATTAAGGTTGCTTTCAACGGGATTGTATTTAATTTGGGTGAATACAAAATAGATCTGTTGCAATAAGCAACCATGTTCAGTAGTAGGATGCTAACCAAAAGAGTCTCGATGTCACCATCAAAACATTGTAATGTCTGTTCCCTTAACAGTAGCAAATATCCTAATAATTGGTACTAGACTTCACACACTCATGTGTCTGCCAATTATTCTCCACACAATGTATTAGTCCAATTAAAAGCTCCCCTAAGACACAGGTGAATATGTGATGGAGTATCAATTACACAATTCCATTTGGTCAATTTAACTGAGATCTTATGTATACTTAGTTTTGGTACAATCACCAAATTACTGCAAAATGTTGTTCCTTTGCAGTATTTTAACTTTCTGCTGTAGTTACACATGTATCATGGCCCATTTCTCTAATTGTGTCAAGATAGTTCCAGACATTTTCAAGTACAGTATGTAAATGTGTTAACAGGATTTGTTCAGAAATTGAGGATAAATTATTGTCAATCATGATGAAGTATATTGGATGAATTTGCAGGACTTGATACAGTAAAAATGTCACTTATTAAAATTGTTTTTCTTTGAAATAATGTCATGTAGGATCACTTTTCTTTGAATCTTGAAAAATGAAATATGATCCGCTTGACCTCAACGGGCCCATCTACACTCTTCCTCAGAAGAAGCTTTTATTTTATGCAGAAATGTGAGACTCATCATTATTTTATGTCCATTGACTACTATTTGTCTTGTTATTAAATGAATAATTTAAATCTGTATAGTGAATTTATATAAGAGGCAATCTAATTACTTTCATATTTCCATACTGTAGTCTCAGACCAATTTTGAATGACATAATGAAGGATAACATATACAACGTCATCATTCATCGAGAAGCTGACTGTGTTTTCTCATGATAGTGCAGCATTTAAATACCAAAACAGGGCAGAGCCAATAGTAAGTTCAATATTTTGACAGGTTTCTAATGTATCTACTTCAACTAAGGTAATGAAAGTCTTCTTCTTGCGAATGAAGCATAAACCAAAGGAATAGTTAGTGTAATGGAAACATAGAAAATAGGTGCAGGAGTAGGCCATTCGGTTCTACTCCTGCACCGCCATTCAATATGATCATGGCTGATCATCCAACTCAGTATCCCGTATCTGCCTTCTCTCCATACCCTCTAGCCACAAGGGCCACATCTAACTCCCTCTTAAATATAGCCAATGAACTGGCCTCAATTATCTAAGGAGTCGAGTCGTACACACGTCAAGATACAACACATATTTATTAAAGTCCACTTACAGCATTGGTCAGCAGGACATTACAGTAACTAGCAGCTACTCAGACTGAATTACGTGAGCAAGCTGTTGATAATATAAATCGCATATTAGGCGGAGCAACTACTAACAAGCACTACAATTGGTTAGTAGGAAATAACCAATCAACATCTTTCCTTGCAGAAATAAAATAAAGTATAGATACATGGAAACATGGTGGCTAAACAATACAGCAGTCGAAACGTTAATAACGCATATGGGGAAGTATAAATGATTACACAAAATCGCCGTATCTAATGGGTGGCCTGCTGACCCGTCTGGCACATGTACAGTACAAATCCGCATCTTCTCCTTTCACCGGTGAAGTGACTGGGGAGGGGACCCGGGATGTGACCAGGGACGGCACTGGAGACCCGGCGGGTATAGGTGGTGAAGTAGGCGAGCTGGCCGCTGAACGTCATGGAGAGGCCGGGGCGGACACAGTCTCTGGTAGTGGAGCAGCCGGCCCGGTAGTGGGAGGGTATACAAAATGCGAGACCACTGGATACGGACTCGCAGGATGCGGTTCTTTCACAGGAAGGAGATGTTGACGGTTGCGTTTGTAAATGGCCCTATCCGCGCTAACCAGGTAGGAGCACGGTTCTTTGCCAGGGCTGTGGATGTGACCCAGATGGCCATAGCCCTTGTTGGTCTGGAGGCGAACAACCTGTCCACTGGAGAGAGGTTTAAGTGGCTTACTGACTTGTCGATAACACGTTTTTGTGCAACACGCTTGAATTGTAGTTGTTTCTGAACTGTGGGCGGAGAACGGACCTGTGGCTGCAGAGCTGCTAGGGTAGAGGCAGGGCAGCACAGGTTTGATGAGACATTAGTCGTTGTGCTGGGGAAGCCAGTATGGGACCCCTGGCAATGTTCCTTAAATTGAGCAGGTCCAGGTAGATGTCAGATTTAGCAAGGTAAGAACACTCCATTAGTTGTTTTGCACTTCGGACGACCAGTTTGGCGACTCAGTTGGACTGCGGAAATTCAGGTCTGCTTGTGATATTTCGAATGTCCCATCGTTGTGCAAAGTTTTTGAAAAGCTGGCTGGTGAACTGACTGCCGTTGTCGGACAGACGGCGTGCAGGGGAATCGTGCACGGAGAAATGGCGTTGCAGCTTCTGGATAACTGCTTTAGATGTGATGGTTTGGAGTAGATCAATGTCAAACCAGCCCAAATGAGAGTCGACAAGAACCAGATAGTGTTTCCCATGCCATTCGAATATGTTGGTAGCTACCGTGGACCACAATAGAGGAGGAACTAGGTGCGGAAGTAAGTGCAGCTTCTGCTGGTGTGGCGTCAGGCTTTTGCAGATGGCGCAGACTTACGTTTGTCACATATGTACTTGGTCATACCAGGCCAGTAAAACATGCTCTGTGCCCATTGTAAGGTTGCCTCCACACCACGGTGGCCCCGATGGACGGCCTCGAAGTACTTGTCCCAGAGGATGGCTGTGACAACTGCCTTGTGGCCCTTGATAGCGTGTCAGCTATGTGCATGCCCCTGCCTTTTTTGCAGACAATGTTAAAATCAAAACGTTGCAGCTGCATCATCATCCATTGCAGGCGAGCCGGAGCAGCATGAATGGGTTTATTCAAGGTGGTGACCAGCAGCTAGCGGTCTGTTTCTATAGTCACAGACTTCCCTAAAATAAAGTCTTTGCACATCGTGCAGGCGAAAACCACTGCAAGCAATTATTTTTCAATCTGGGCGTAACGTTGTTCAGTATTGCTTAGTGTGCGAGAGGCATATGAAACAGGCTTGCAGTTGCCATATGTAGTGGTCTGCAGGCAAGCAGTGCCAAGTCTGTAATGGGACGCATCACATGTGAGTGTTACTGGTAACTACAAAGTGAAATTGGCAAGGGTAGGTGCGCTGTCCAGCTGCAACTTGAAGATAACAAAAGTTTTTTGGTGCTATGGATACCAAAACCATGCAGTGTCTGTGTGTGTCAGTTCCCGCAGGGGGGGCAGACATGTCACTGAGGTTGGGAATAAAATTCCCCAGGTAGTTGACCATTCCAAGGAACCTTTGTAGACTCGCAACGTCAGTAGGAACCGGCATCTCGTTGATAGCAGCAGTTTTTGATGGGTCTGGTCTGAGACCATCACTTGTGAAAACATGTCCAACGTAGGTAACTTCCGGGTCTCGAAACTTGCACTTCAGGGGATTGAGTTTGAGCTGAATGTCTTTGTCACGGTTCAACAATCTCTTCAGATTGGCGTCATGCTCAGCCAAGTCGCACCCGTAGACGAGAATGTCATCAACAATGATGGTGCAAGGATACTCCAGAAACATTTGTTCCATCATGAGCTGCAAAACCTCGCTGGCAGAGTTGATGCCAAAGGGAATTCTCAGGAATTTGTAACGGCCGAAGGGGGTTCCGAACGTAGTAAGGATGGACGAGTCTGGGTCCAGCAGAATCTGTCAAAATGCTTTTGCCATCCAGAATGGAGAACACTGATGCATTGCCTATTTGAGCAGCAACTTCCTCTACTGTTTGCATAGGGTAGTGTGGGAGCTTGAAAGCTGTGTTGAGGTCCCTGGGATTGATACAGATATGGATTTCTTCCTTTTTTTACTTTGTTGTAACCATCATGGTGGAAACCCAGTCAGTAACGTCAGCAATGACACCCAAGGAGACCATCCACTTGACCCTGGAGACCTTGTTGCACATGGCATACAAAACACGATGTCGTGCTTGAACCGCAGGAGTGACTTTGTGATCAATGGCGATGTTGTACTTGAGGGGCAACTTGCCAAGCTCATTGTTAAACAGTTCTCTATATTGAGAGAGTATTTGCTGAGTGGGTCTCCCAGCAAGAAAGAGTTGATGGACAGCACAGCCAAAGTAGACTAGGCCTAGATCGTGGCATGCATTGATACCAAGCAGAGTTTCAGAATTCCCCTTGATGATATAAAACGTCAGGGTGTGAGACTGTGAGTCTATGATGCAGTTTAAATCAGTTTCTCCAAGTGGGTGTAGAACATCACCCCCCATAGGCCCATAGCGTGGCCGAGGCCTTTTCAACATGTTCAGCATTACTTTTTTTTTTAAACTCAGATAATGAGATGACTTTACATTTTGCTCCAGTAT
This sequence comes from Okamejei kenojei, assembly GCA_035221665.1. NCBI lineage: Eukaryota > Metazoa > Chordata > Chondrichthyes > Rajiformes > Rajidae > Okamejei > Okamejei kenojei. The sequence continues at coordinate 77,298,849 of CM069133.1, forward strand.
CAATCTTAGCGATCACAGGCTGGTTATTCACAAACATGGTTACCTCAGGGTCAATGTACTTATTAGAGGGAGGGAGGAGGGAGTGGATGGCTGAACTATTGTTATCTTCACTGGCAGAGAGCTGACCAGGGGATGGCTCCTCAAGCTCCTGGCTTTCATTAACAGCAAGCTCATGTTGTAACAGGTGCAAACTTGTCCTTAGGTGTGAATGCGATGAATGTTGCGAATGTAGTGAATTTAGTCGCGCTCGAAAGTGTGCCAGCGTTCAGCAATGCCAGAGTCAATGATCAGAGGACTAGGACGGCAAGACTAGTTTACCATGATAGAGATAACAGGCGCATAAAATAAATATAAAAAACAAAACCCGATAAACGTGAACGGAGTAGGTAAGACTCACTTCTTGACACCATGTAATGAGTCGAGTCGTACACATGTCAAGATACAACACATATTTATTAAATTCCACTTACAGCAGTGGTGTGCAGGACATTACAGTAACTAGCAGCTACTTGGACTGAATTACGTATGCAAGCTCTTGATAATATAAATCGCATATTAGGCGGAGCAAGTACTAACAAGCGCTACAATTGGTTAGTGGGAAATAACGAATCTACAGTTAGATCTCAAGTCGGGTGTTGAGCAGCCAGGTTGTTGTTTCTGCGTCAATGTCTGCCAGGCCCTGAGCTCCATTTGGTGAGTGGTAGAGAGGGCACCCAGAGATGATATGGTTGGCTGTCTGTTGTTCTAGCGGAGTCCCCATCTCCACATGCTGGCCTTGAAACACCCAACTCCAGTACGAAGTCTGTTGAGCTTCACCCATGCTCCCCTAGACAGCTTTTAACTGGTGAAGAGATGTAGCTGTGTAATGGAGATTGCATTCCAGTCCTGTGACCACTTGGTGGCTATCCAGTGTGCTTTTGTCTCAGTTGGCTGGATGGATGCTAGGAGTAGTTTTCCATGGGGAGCAAAGGGGTGATGGGACTTCAGTCGGGATGGCCTCTGCTCTCTGCTGATAGCCTGATGATATGGGAATGCTGTTGACACTGTTTTGCTTTGCTATCCTAGTGAAGCTAAAATACAGAGGACTTGTGGAATTGAGGCAATTGTAAAGGAGATTGATGGGGTTGTATATATCATAGTGAGTAGCAAAAGGCATGTTAAAATAATGTAGACCATTGTGGACTGCAGAAGACATGCTATAATAAGGCAGAATTAAGTGAGAATTCTGTTTCTTTTTAATCCATGGTTTGGTGGCATGACGCCGACTAACTTAGTTGAGTGCTGGACTGTGTGTGAGATGGGTTTGTGAGAAGCAGCATAAGAAAACAATATTTAAATACATTTGTCATATATGTGCCTTCAGTGTTGATTCGCATAATTTTGCACAGTCCTAATGGAAAGGACATCATGTTTTCACACAAAGAACAGGCTCCAAATTGTTTGACACAACAAACATGCTACCAAGAATTGATTCAGGACAAATCCAATTGCTCAAAGCTGGCATTCAAGTTTTTCTGTGGGGCTTCAACATGAACCAAGTTGTATTTCACCACATTCTATAATTATGTACCATACTTTATCCCACCCTTGCAATGATGCCAGTGGACCAAGAATAGTTCAAGGATGAGTGTAAAGCAAAATGCAGTGAGATGCTCCAGATACACTATAATGTGTGTTTCTATCCTGGTGAAGTTAAAATACAGAGGGCTGCTTACGTGCTGAACATGAAAGGGGCACGGTAAAGACTGCTTTAAACAACCCTATTCCATGGGAGAATGTAGAAGCAAACAATTGCAGATGAGGTTGGGTTCTTTCTTCAGTCTGATGAAGGGTTCTACCCATGTTCTCCATAGATGATGCCTGACCTACTGAGTTACTCCAGCACTGTGGTTTTTTTTTCTATCGAGGATAGAAAAAATGCTTATGCCATTTAATCTCTGCTAGTCTTTGCTCTTGTCATCGGTCTACTCATTTATTTTCCCTGCCCCTGCTCACCTTTTCTGTGGTGCCCAATGTACATTAGAGAATGCCTCAGCAGTGAATTTAATAACCAGATCTCAGCCAGTCCAGCTTTGCATCTCCCATCCTAGCATTGGAGCTTTTTTTTCTTCCCCCCTTCTCTTTTTACATTTTAGATTCTATTTTTATCCTGCTATTTAACTGATTTTTGCCACTCTCCTTAATTCAATACCAACATTGCTTATGCCATTTAATCTCTGCTAGTCTTTGCTCTTGTCATCGGTCTACTCATTTATTTTCCCTGCCCCTGCTCACCTTTTCTGTGGTGCCCAATTTGTTTTATTTCAAAGTTTTTTCAGTTTTGCTGCAAGGCCAGCCAACTGAAATTAGATGTGTCCCGACCCAAAACATTACCTATCCATGTTCTCCAGAGACGCTGTTTGACCGCTGAGATACGTCAGCACGTTGTGCCATTTTGTGTAAACCAGTATCTGCAGTTCCTTGTTTCTATGACCTAAAACATGAACTCTGTTTCTCACTTCACAAATGCTGCCTGATCTGCTGAGTATTTCCAGCAATTTCTGTCTAAATTTTGATGGTGGGCTGTCGTGATTTGGATAAAACTTACTAAAAGATGGCGTAAGGAATGTAATAATGGTTTTCAAAGGGACAGGGATGAAGACGTGACGTATGAATAATTACTAGGGAAATCCATGTTTTTTGTGATTCTGCAGGCTTTAAGAGATATGTAAGGGAATCCTGAGATACACACCGTACACCCACAACAATAAAATTACATAGTTAGTCCCCATACACTGGCTTGCAGAATTTGTTGGGAACTGATTAAGGAGAAAAACAGACACTAGTGGAGACTCTGGTTGGTGGGTGGGTGGGTGGGTGGAGACTTGAAGTCTCAACATTTCCCCTTTCCTCCAGTGATGCTGTTTTACCTGATGATTTCTTCCAACATTCTGTTGTTTTGGGTTCCACATTCCAGCAGCTGCAGTCACTTTTGCCTTGATTAAAAAGGAGCCCTGGGTTATCAAATCCACGGCCCAGCTCTCAATCATTAGCTGTGAATGAAAATCAAAACAACATATGCAAATGCTGAACATCTAAGATAATAGGAAATGCTGGAACTATTCAGCAGATCAGGCCACATCTGTGGGAAAAGAAATAAAATTGACATTTCAGGTTGAAGGCTCATCAGAACTCATCTGTGATGCTCTGGAGTGATCTTAATCAACTGGTTGAGGCTTGGGATTACAGAATTCACCCCAAGAAGGTTAGCTTCATAGTTAACATCAGTCATCGGATGAGTAATCTGAAAGACATTTAGTCAATGAAATTATTCTGTTAATTCCTTGCCATTAAGGAACATCACTACTAGTTAGTCATCTGGCAATTGACATGTTCAAGTTTGGAAAATTGCTTTAAAGATTAAGGTTGCCAGTGAGACAGTTGCTAAATGTGGACAAAATCAGATGGTGAATAAAGTCATCAGGTGTAGATTGGGAATAAACATATGTCTCTGCAGTGTCTCTTTCTCACATTGAAGTCACAGTACAAAGTTAAATATGGTACAAACAGACTGTATACCAAAGAAGAACTAGCATCCCAGCTAATTAATATGGAATTAACTGTGAGAGATTATGTGAGTAAGGGGTATCATGGAACAAAAATATTAAAGGCACTGGAAATGAGCAAACAGAGAAATGAAAGTAAAGGAGAAACAATAATTTATTTTGTGTCTCCAACATGCTGTAATGTTCCAAAGTGCTTAACATGCACACGATCAAACAAAGAATGACAATTTAAATAAAACAGCAAATGCCAGACATAAAAAGTCCCAGAAATGAAATATATCAAGATTTTTTTTGTTTTTATAAGCAAACAATTGTTTGGTGTCGAGCCTCAGAACCCAATGTTACTACAAATAATCTAAGGCACTGTCAAAAAGCGAGGTTGTGAAAAACATCTGTAGAGAAGGAGAAAAGTAGAGAAATAGAAAAGCATATGGTGTAGGTATTGGTTTACTGTCATGTCTATTGGGATACTGAGATACAGTGAAAAATGTTTGTATGTTATTCATTCAAATGATACTGTACTTGAATACATACATTAAAAAAAAATACAAGGGATGCAATGAAATAAGTTTGGAGATTGCAACAACACCCTAACTTATGAGAGGACTATTCAGTTGTCTGACCAAAGTGGGAAGGAACTTGTTCCTGTATCTGGTGGTACATATACATACTGTATATAGGAACAGTGTTTCCATTATAGATATACAGTTCTGTAGGATACAATTCAATACCAGCAGCATCGTAATCAAGTAATTATGTTCCAATATATAATCTAATGTCAGGTCTGTCCTTCCTTTGCTGTGAAGTTATTGAATTGCTTTTGGTTTAGTATTGTGTGTAATGTGTCCTAGGGGCAGTACCAGGTGAACTTGGATCAGGGTAGAAACTAATGGTTGTGTTTATTGAGCAACGATTGCATATGTTTGACTTATGGGTCTATCAAATGTTACTCCTTTATTTAGTTCTTACTTTCTGGTTGTTTCACGCCATCTCTCATGGCCCCAGAGTGGCATATAGCCTGACCTGAAGGATTTAGTGGGCAAATTGGATTGGACTGTGAAGAAATTAGAATCAAAGAACTGCAGATGATGGTTAATGAAGAAATTAGTTTGTTTTCTTTTGAAGGCCTTCAAAAATCAATAGGATTCGCTTACAACCTGACAATTCTGTTCTTTTTTTATTTTTTAGTTTCAATTATCTAATTTAATGAATTATGTTTAAAGATTTTCTGTGGTATCATCTAACATGGCCTCCATGTTGCTGGCACAGTGTGGCTCTTGAGCCTAATTCACACTTTCCAACAGTATTACACGGCCACTTAACCTGGTCTTTTGACATTTCTCCATGACTGCTTTTATGAAGTCATTAACATCTTTCGAGGTTAACGTTTACATTACTGCAAAACACAGAGGATTTTCCTGCATAGTAATAGAGCAGTTTTATGTAGTTGAGCAACATGAATGAAAATTGCTGATGCCACAAAAATGTTTGTAAATTAAAGAAGCCAAATTTCCATACATTTCTGCAAAACAATTCATTGTATGGTCTGTCAATTGTGCTTTGAAAATGAATTACAAAATGAAATTAATTATGACAGTTTGGTTTTAAAATTATTATAATTCATTATTTATATTAATGTTATATTGCCATTTATTATTGAAGAACTTCAATATTAACAGTGCTATACTTATTGTTAGTGATAATCTTTGATAGATAATAGATATTAGAAGTATGTTGCTTTTAAATATAGCAGTATTAGTTCCCTATGATACAGTGTTAGATTTAGACTACCTAAAATTGTCTTTGTTCTGGCAAACCTTATTAGCATATTTCATCTGGCATCATTCTCGCTTCTAATTCAGAAGGTTATGAGTTCAAACCTCAGTTCAGAATTAATATGATGCAGAATTAATACAGTCTGACATTTCAATTCATTGATGAATAGGTATTGTATTGTTAGACCTGTCAACACTTGAATAAGACATTCAATTGGAAGTTCTGTCTGGTAGCCTGGGCAAGCAGTAAAGATCTCATAACATTAACACGGAATTTTAGTCTGACTAAGCCACAATTTTGTCATCAGCAAACAAAAGCAGATTAATTGCCACTGTACTTGATTTTTTTTTTAGGTTTTACTGCAAGCAGCTGGATAGTTATAGCATCCCAATATAATTGTTCACGTGTGAAGTTTACAGGACAGAATAAAGTGCTTTAAAAAAACAAATGCTTATTATTCCTGATTTTGAGAGGGGTTTATGAAATTGAATGTACAATTCATGTGAAGAATCCAAAATAGAAATCACCTGTTTTGACTATATTCAGGTATGAAATTATCATAAAGCAAATGTTGCTGTCCAGATCTTTCCAGGACAATTACTGCAGGAGGTCACAATAATATTTGATAACAAAAGAGGGAAATCACCCAAGACCATATTATGATAATGTGGATTTGAAATGGACTTCACATTGTGCCGTATATAAAATCAGAAGACATTTTTCTAAGTGAAAAAAAAACATTTGACCCATTACCCAAACGCATGTTATCTGAAAGTGTATCATTGTTATATGCTAGATAAATGTATTAACAATCATCAAATTAAAGTAGAGAGAAAATGTGAGGGTGGGATGTGGGCTAGTAAATGGGATAAGGCAAAAGGGTGCAGTCAACTGCATGAAAGTAAAAGTTAAGGGATGGCTAATCAGAATGGTGGACAGAAACCAGATCTTGGGGTTTGGAAAAACTAGTTGTAAGCACAGATTTTCCAAGGATGGTCAAGGCATGAGTGAAGTTGGAAGTGGGGGATGAAGTCTTCAAGAAAGTGTTTAGTGAAGGATTCAGCAAGCACATTTGAAATTAAGTTGGAAATCACCCAGAGAGACAAAAAATATATCAGTGGGAAGGCCAGAGGTGCACGTTATTTTGACAAACGTTTGCATAATGTTGGGGCTAAGATAGTGGGGTTTGAAGTACAGGTGACAGTTTGGACCAGAATCTGGACCAATAAAAAAACTGATATTTGCAAAAAAAAGGCATGTTTTTTTCTTCCTTAATCACCATTAAATCTTTGCACCACAGATTTCTTCTGACGACCATTGACCTTCTGTGCTGAGAGTCTCATTCATAACATTTTTGCTTGTGTGCAAACATTACTGTGGCATCTTATTGCAATAGTCAGATCAAGATATCAGTATCTTCTCTGCTTCATTAAGCCACACTATGGGGAGTCTAATCTGCTCATTCACAAAATGCATAAACACAATATCGATTACACTTATGAAAAATGTAAAAAAGCCAGATGATGGAATTCTAAAACAAAAACAGAAAATGCAGGAAATACTCAGTAGGCTGCATCTGTGGGAAGAGGAAAAGAGTTAATGTTTCAAGTCGGAGATTCTTCAGTCCTGAGAAAAGGTCTCTGACCTGAAACATTGATTCTGTTTGTCTTCCCACATATACCATATGACCTGCTGTGTTGCCATCATTTTCTGTTTTTAACAACAGCTTTCCCTTCATTGAAGCACTAAAATTATAAACTTGGAGAGCTTTTGTAAATTCACATGACTTCCTTTTCTTTCTCGAAATCCAAAATTGTAAAGATACTCAAACTTATAGGCCCCTCAACTTCCATTTAACTTATTATAATTTAGCTGTATAGTTTGAACACAATAATTTAATTATTTTCATTTAATGATTGCAGTAGGTAATCAGGAAAGCAATATATTGTATCCAGAATGCTTGAAATACTGAGATTGATCAAACAGTCTGCTCAGCTGAGAAGCTTTATTATAATTTAAATTAGTCGTCTCAACATATACATAATTTGCAATTGAGACTACTACTCGAATCAAGAACCTTGACTAAAGAGAAGATTGTTAGTTCCAAATCACAAAAAAAAAGCATGTTTACTGATAACCCGTTCATTTGTCATTTTATATAAATTAATGTGAGAACAAATATTCCCCTAAAGTATCCATGTGGAATATTTCAGTCACTCAGAGTTCTTGTCATTGGATCTGAAATTCAATTTTCTCCTAGATCCCATCTTGTTCATGCCAAGCAATTTGGCATAGTGGGATAACATCATTTGAATAGCCATTAAAATTGAGAAAGTAAATGTTTCAAAACTGTTGAACTAGCCGCATGCAATATTCCAGAATGTGCTTTCATTGGAAAAAAAATTGTAAACAGCGAGGGCTAATTTGTCCTTGGATTTGGTACATTAACTAAAATAATTATTATATATGATGATGTTGAACTGTTCCACAAGATGTAATGACGGAACGCTTACAAATTATGTCTCTTACATTCATTCCTCGTTTTTCATCAGAGATAGTTCAAACTGTTGAATTTTAAAATACCTATCTCTCATCAGATCAATGATAATGTGATAAGATGGAAACACTATTAATGTTTTAGGTCCATGATCTTTCATCAAGAATTATTGTCTATTCATCCAACAATCGCTAAGCTGAAATATTAGCTATTTCTCCTGCACAGGTATTGCATTAGCTGTTGTGTGATTCCACCACTTTGTTATTTCAAAACTTCAATTTCAGCAATTAATTTATTTAGTTAATTGCTGAGAAGATAAAGAAAATGGCAGGTTATGTTCACCAGCAATACTACAGTGAAAGGAAGGGAACAGATTTACTGTGTCCACAAACGGTGTCAGCTACTGGTTTGTAAATCTGATTTTCCAAATTGTAATATCCTCCATATCAGCAGAGAAGAAAACATTCAAATTTGGCAGTCGACTTTCAAAATAGATGAGTTGCCATCAGATAATTCATTTATTGATTCCAGCATGGCAATTTCTACTCCTGCTAATAGCATTATCATGCTCCCCCCACCCCCCCCAAAATTCTGAATCGCATCTTGTCAAACAACTCAAATAAACATTCAAGCAAAATAGAGAGTTCACTGTCCTCCTGAGTGGTAGCTCTCCACCTTTCACCTTCATTTTCTAATCGTTGAAGGTGTAAATTCTTCAGGACTCTTGTTTTTCCAGAACTGTACTACATTTTTCCATTTCTTAGTCAGTTGATTATTATCTCTTTGATTGAATTAATTTATTAAATGGATCTGTGAAATAATCTTAGTATCCTGAACACATAGACGATAAACTTCAAAGGCTACAAGTGACATATAGTACATCAAAATATTTTCCATAGGGATTGAGGACAGAAAGCAAGTAAATGTGAAAGAAGCAGTTTTGGACCGTCAGCAGACTGATGATTGTATTATATGTCCCTGATGCATGTGCCGTGGGACATTTTTTTTATCAAGGCAGTCATTAATGATCACAGTCAGAAGTGATGATTAGCAGTTCAAATTGCTTTGGTGCTGGATTGATGTGGATGCTTACATGGCTCCTGCTGTAGAAGAGGCCTGAATGGTAGGAAGAAAAGAGATTGCCGCTTCTGTTGATGCTTGTGAAGTTTGAGGTGAGATGGTTTGGTTCTGGTTAGGTGGAATGTATTGAAGGAGGAGTTTGCTATAAACTTGATTAGACTGGAACATGCTGTCAGGCAGATGGTTGGAGGACAGTGGTGCTTACAGTAATCTCTCTCTCTGGCATGACTTATTTACAAAGCTTCTGCAAAATATTTCAAGACAGCAGGTAATAATTTATATGGTAATGAATCACAACAACTGGATCTTTGAACAATAGAAGAATTAATATGTGATTTTGCAAAGATAGTTTCTCAGTGCTATGTTTCTTAGTATTTTGTTTGAAAGGCAAAACCAATTATTTATTTGTTGCTATTGATTATAGATTCATAGGTTAAGAATTGCACATCGAGTAGAAATGTTGCCCCATTGTTCTTGTGATCCAGGTTTAATCCTGACCACTGTGTAGAGTTTGCACATTCTGCCTGTGACTACATTGGTTTCTCCTGGGTACTCAAGTCTCTTTTCACATCCTAGATGCATTCAGATTGGTAGGGTAATTGGGCACTGTGAATTGTCTCTGGTGTGTTTGAGTAGTATAGTTTTCGGTGCAGTTGATGGGGATGTGATGAAAATTGATCACAGGTAAAATGAGTGCAGGAATATGATTTACTGGCACAGATCTGATGGCCCAAATTGTTCTAAAGAGGAATACGAACAAAGAACTTGTGGGGACGAAGAATGTTTTGGAAATTTGATGGTATGAAAAATGGCCAATGCAATGAGGTGAGTGTGACATGCAATGTGTATTCCTCCTCTCAATTAACTCAGTTCTTCAGCAAAGTTACAGTGAATTATGTGAATTAGGTATTATTATATCACTGAGACTGTCTTCTTTGAACGGCACATTATGCTTGCAATAATAGTAAAACATTATACATCAACTTCAGATGCCCAGCATTGGTTTGCTAGATATGGAATGGAATTGATGATCGTGTAAAATAATTTCCTTCTCACAATGTTGGTTATTTACTAAAAATTTGAGTAAATCTTGCTGACTAAATCTTGTAAATCACTGGTTCTGAAGTGAACGACAGCCATTCAATCATTAAAACCATTCAATCTTGTGCTCCCATATATATGTGGAGGTGCGAGACTTTGTATGTTTCCCGTGGTGCCACATCCATTACTGTCTTATGTGAAATTCAGTGACCATAGCCTAGTCCCAGTAGGAAATGGCTTCTATTTCAAAACCTGTCCATGCCAATTGTGTGGGCATGTTCTCCACAGTCTGAAGCTGAGTCGGTGTCAGTTCAGTGTCAGAGTCAATGTCAGTAGAATAAAATAGTGTGAAAAAAGTGAATAAAAGAGAAACATCATTAGGAAATGATCTAAATTAGATCCCTTTCCTTTCCTGTTGGCTGGGACAAACCAGTGGATAGATCATCTAGATAATTCATACAACTGGCCTGTGATCACTCTGTATTGATTTAAATAATCTTAATACGGAAAGAATGCAAGAAAAGAACATTGCATCAGGGTATGCTTGAGCTGGACAATACAATACACTTCCCAACAAATCTTGGACATTTTACTTTGATCTGATCTGAAAATAAATGTAGTATGAACCATAAAGAATTGATTTGAATTGCTCCAGCACCTTTCTCATTGAGAATACAAATACCAGATCAGATTGTCATAAAATTGGTAGACACTTAACATTTTACTGTCGCCTATTTCTCATGTTTTCTGGGTACTTTACCATGTTTTTCTGATCCTTACTTTTGATGCATATCCTCTTTGTGGGTTGGGCTGACCACCAGAAGCTTGTCAATAGAATTCTGTAATTTTTTCCCTCCTTCATCCTGGAAAAGACACTTGGATTAATTTCAACTGCAAACTTTTGCATAATTTTAAGATCAAAAAGTATTTGATGATGTTGCAGGACTGGAGGACCTGAGCTAAATGAAAATTTGCAAGCTCAGACTTTATTCTTTGGAGTGCAGGAGGCTAAGGAGTGATCTTATAGATTAATCTCATAGATTTTTCCATGAGGGGAATTGATCAGGTGAATATACAGAGCCTTTTACCAGGAGAATCAAGAACCAGAGGACAAAGGACAAGATGAGAGGAGAATGATTTATAGGAACACTAGAGCAACTTTTTTCAGTCAGAGGGTAATGGCTGTATGGACTGAGCTGCCAAAGGAGGTTGAGGCAGGTGCTATCACAACATTTAAAATACACTTGGATAGGTACATAATGGGAATGGTTTGGAGCGATATGGACCAAATGTGATTGGCTCAGATGGGGCATCTTGGTCGGCATGTAAGAGGTTGGCGGAAGGGTCTGCTTCTGCGCTATATGACTCTATGACTCTGTGACTGTTACCCAGTGTGATTGGGTCATATATCTTTTGTGGAAACTGCTATTATTATTTCATTTCTTCCTCAATATAAATGGCTATTCAAATGGTTAAGAGGGATATTGGACACATTCAGGCAAATGAGGCTTGCCCAGTATGCCAACTTGGTCGGCATGAACAAGATGGGGCCAAGGGCCTATTTCATATGTTTTACGGCACTATGACTGTATGACTCTACACAGTCTAAGTGTCCCAAAGAATGCATTCATTATTCATGCTGCATCTCTGTGCACTTGTCAGGAGCTCGATAAGCTTCGTGCTGAAAATAGCTTAATTGAGAAAAAAAGCAATGTAGCAAAAAAAAGTTGGGAAAGTAGGACTGAGGAACGTTGAAAGTGAAACTGAAAAAAAATTGTAATGGAGATTTTACATTTGATGTATTTTTCCTGCTACACAATTGTTTAGCCTTACAGATTATTACAACCCTTTTGACTAGAATCTGTGTATCAGGAGTATGAAATGCTGTCATACTGTTCATAATGCATTTTTGGCCATTTAATATTAATATGTAAACAAGAAAAATATAAACAAATATATAATCTGCAGCAGTTTGGCTGACATCATCTTTTTAAATGGCCAATTAATTGCCTCATACAGGTCTTCCAATAAAAAGACTGAAATATTGTTTTCTCATTTTCACCTCATATTTCATTCCTATTAGAGTAACTCACAGTTACATTGTGACATTCTTTGTGTATGAATCTGGACATTGTGCTTTGCTGCTGAGTTAAGGGATAACATTTCATATCTATCATGATCTATCATGGTGTCAAGTGACAGGATTCCAAAGCAAACTGAAGCAAGTTTAACTCAAGCATGTACCAAACACACGTCCAAATCACCAGGTGAACCAAGCAATGGTCAATAAACTACCAATTGAAAAAGGCTCCAAGGTGAGTGGGAAAGAACGGGAAAATGGCATTGTTAGATGACTAATCATAATTGTATTGAAAGGCAAAGCAAATCTATAGGTTTTAATGGCCTAAGGGCCTGTCCCACTTGGCTGTCATTTGTGTGCCATTTACGCGACCAGCTAGCGTGTGGGTAGCGTGTGGGTAGCACGTGGGTAATGCGGGACGGGCGCATGTAGGAACTAGAAATTGCAGATATTGGATTTTACCAAAGATAGACACAAAGTGCATGAGTAACTCAGTGGGTCAGGCAGCATCTCTGGAGAAAAAGGATGTGTGACATTTCGGCTCGGGACCCTTTTTCAGACTGAAAGTAGGGGGTGGGTAGTGGAGAGCTGGGGGCAAGTAAAGTCCTGGTCCTTTCATGCCTCCAGCTTTTCACCCTCATCACCCCACCCCCTATTCTCAGTCTGAAGAAGGGTCCCCACCCGAAACACCACCCATCCTTTTTTTTCAGAGATGCTACCTGACCCACTGAGTCACTCCAGAAATGTATTTCCATCTAAGATATATAATGTAGTTCTGTTGCTTTCATTTAGTCACAGTTCATCATGAAAATAACTTCAAGCTTGTTTTATCTCAACTTCTTTCATATATTTTATTTTGTTTCCTTGCAACACAGAAGGAGGCTATTAAGAATATTGGCACTGACTCTGAGTAATTACCATTAATCCTATCTTTTCAAGTATTTCCCTGTGACCCTGTTCCCTCTCACTTGTCCATTAACTCCCATCAGTTCTCCTACCATTCACACTGCGGTTAATGTACAGCGGCTAATTAACCTACCACCGGCATATCTTTTGTTTGTGGAATGAGAATGGACAAGGTAAGCTCACATTGTCACAGGAAGAGCCGACAAACTCCACAGTGCCAGCACAGATTTCAGGATTAGATGTTTTTCCACCCTTTGTGTACAACATGTTGAATGCTCAACATAGTTGCACTTTTGAAAGTGTGTAGGAAGGAATTCCAGATGCAGATTTACACACAAGATAGACACAAAAAGCTGGAGTAAATCAGCAGGTTAGGCAGCATCTCTGGGGAAAATGAATAGGTGACATTTTGGGTTCAGACCCGTCTTCAGATTGAGAATCAGGGGAAAGGGAAATGAGAGATATAAAAGTTACATAGAATAAATGTATGCAAGATATGCAATGATGATCAAGGAGCCCAAAATCGTCTATTGTTGACCGTGGGGAAGGTGATAACGCACTTTTAAAAGTACTTATCGATCAATCCTGTGCAATTTCAGAGCCTTTCAATAATGCTTGACATTAAATAATTGTATCTAGGTCAGTAAAACTTTATTTTGCAGTATTATGTATGATCACAGACTCAAAGCATAAATTTGAGGCTGTTCAATTCTTTCTCAGGGCAGGGTGTACATTTATACACAAAGTAAATAGAAGCATTATTTCTCTGTGACACCAGCACAACAATAACCTGAAATGCAAAAGCTGAAAATTACTGGAATAAAACAGTTTGAAAAAAAGTGATAAAAAGAGAATTGACATAATTAAGAAAGGATCCAAATTAGATCCCTTTCCTTCCCTGCAGACAGGGACACATCCATGGATAGATCATCTGTACATCCGGCCTGTTGATCACTTTGTATGACTTTAAATAAACTTAATCAGGAAAGAATGATAAATTAACATTGAATCAGGGTATTCTTCATCTGGATAATCCATAATACTCCCCAAATCCATGCAATCCATAACCCAAGGCAACACATAATTTTGAGGCTTTCGGGGCCAAATGAAATCCTAAGATCATTGCATGAAGCAGAACATTCTATAAATGGTGAGGTATCTTAATTTGCTCCCAGTCTGATCCAATATCCATCAGACAACTTGCTGCAGTTAAAGGCCGTTCAAATTGTTTTCAAACCACTCCAATTATAGTGATGTTAAAAAGAGTTTTGAAAGATGAAAAAAAAACATAGTTATAACAAATTACAAAGTAATTAATCACATGGAAATAATTAACAAAAATTAAGATTGAGTAAAATTCTGAGCAATAACCACTGTCCTGTCCAAAGCTTTTCAATTCAGGCCGATGGCTTGTAGATTTGCAAGACATTCACCAGCTACTGTCAAGTTAAAGCAATGAGGGCAGGTGGAACTTGTATTTGACCCCTCATCTCATCACAGTTGAACTCAATCCCTAACCACAGAGCTATGTACAGCAGCAAAACATGAGCTTGGTATTGCCAATTCCTGACCTCCTGCATACTTATATCACCTGTATTGCAGAGCTCAGGGACACACAGCACCCCACCCCCCCCCCACCCCCCCCCCATGAGGTATGTGGTTGGTATTTTCTCAGAGAACCCCTGGTCAGCAGTCAGTATAATCTGATCCACTAAACTGAAAGATTGAATCATCAGAAATATTAAGTGCTGATGCAACGAAAAATGCCGTTGCATGAAATGCAGAAAAGAAGTTTTAATAGCCTATGCAATGTGGTTTTCTTTCAGAATTCTGTTTTGCTTTGCATTGTTTTCCATCAGAGTTTGTTTTCACCACAATGATTGAACATCCCTTTTTCACTTATGAATTTTGCTTTCTTAAGCTTAAATTTCTTACTGTGGATGTAAGAAATCTGCAATAAAAAAGAAAATGCAGGAAATATTCAACAGATCACATAGCATCAGTTGAGAGTGAAGCAAATATTGTAAGTCAATAAAAACTAATGGATGGAAAATACTGTAATAATGTTGTAAATGTGCGGAGGTTTTTTAAATTATAAAAGACATGTATGTGTTCTTCATGAAACCTAATTTATAATGTCCTAAATTTCCCTGATCACATTAATTAGCTCATTTACTATAAACTTTCAATAGTTTCATTATTTCATTGTTAATATTATCAAATCACCATCCCTCTCCATAAGTATACTGAATTTATATTATTAATATCTGACATGTAGCGAAATGACAATAAAACAGAGGGGATTGCTGCAATCATTATTATGCTGAACTTGTTTCTAATGGTCCACTATTGATGACAGCAAACATTTATTGCATGTTTTTCTGCCTCTCACCCAAGAGTGGTCTTGGCTGTTTCAATACGCCAGTCCACTGTCATAGTTTAGATCAACTGAAATCTCTAAGTGTCTGCTACTCACAGATTAAAGTCACTGACCCATGGGAGCAAATGATGACACAATTAAACTGTAAATTACTACAAATGGCTATGAACATGCATCATATAAACTCTGTGCATTTATCAAGTGCAATATAACTTCAATGATTTCACACCTCTGTGGATTATTAAATATTATGTTTTGTGATTTGAAACTTAAAAAAAATTATTAGTGTTCGGTCCTCTGGCCATAGTGAATCAAGTAGGCAGAAATCTGAGAACATAATCAGGACTTCTTTACAAATTATCTCCAATTCCAGAAGTGGTAATATTGCTGGACTTTTCTAACTCCATAATTAATCAACAGAAAAGGCTGAATGGAACATTTTGAAACATTTTCTTTCAGTCACATGAGACAGAAGCTAAATCTCTTGCGACTGCAAAGATTTCAAAATGTTGCATTCAGACTAAGAAGGCCTCTGAGGAAAACAAAGCATTGAAATTGCACTTTTGATCATTAAGCTGTGGTTCTTTTAAAGGTTTCATGTCTGTTTAAAAATCCTGGAAGCATTCCTCAGTGTTTCAAGCTTAGTTAAAAATGTCAATTCCCTTCACCAGTCATAAGAGCCCAGGTGTTTTTTTTTTTTCTGCATCTCTCTGCCTAGGTACAAATGGCACTTGTTTTTCGAAATTTGGCAAATCATTTTCAATGAAATTCAATGAATTCAACAACTGCAAGTGGATTTTTTCCCAAAACAACCTCTGAATTTTTCTCTGAACCTTTGACCAGTCTGCTATTTCATCATCACCCAACAACCTGGCATAAATAGCTGAAGATTAAGCACAAAATAAATTACAAAATATCTTTATCATTACATTGATCACAGGAATCAATGTCTAATTAAATTATAGCAAAATATATTAATCAATCCTATGTCTAAAATAAAGCTAGCTTTATTTTGAAGAGTTTCAAGTTCAAGTTCAAGTGAGTGTGTCCATAGATCATTATAGTGTGTCCCTGATAGGACAATGAAATTATTGCTTTGCTTCAGCACACAGAACATAGTAGGCATTTACTACAAAACAGATCAGTGTGTCCATAGATCATTATATAAATACATACACACATAAAAAAATAAACTGATAAAGTGCGAATAACAGATAATGGGTTATTAATGATCAGTTTTGTCTGAGCCAGGTTTGATAACCTGACGGCTGTGGGGAAATAGCTATTCCTGAACCTGGTCGTTGCAGTCTTCAAGCTCCTGTACCTTCTACCTGAAGGTAGCAGGGAGATGAGTGTGTGGCCAGGATGATGTGGGTCCTTGATGATGCTGCCAGCCTTTTTGAGGCAGTGACTGTGATAAATCCCCTCGATGGAAGGAAGATCAGAGCCGATGATGGACTAGGCAGTGTTTACTACTTTTTGAAGTATTTTCCTCTCCAGGGCGCTCAAGTTGCCGAACCAAGCCACGATGCAACCGGTCAGCATGCTCTCTACTGCGCACCTGTAGAAGTTAGAGAGAGTCCTCCTTGACAAACCAACTCTCCGTAATCTTCTCAGGAAGTAGAGGCGCTGATGTGCTTTCTTGATAAATGCATTAGTGTTCTCAGACCAGGAAAGATCTTCAGAGATGTGCATGCCCAGGAATTTGAAGCTCTTGACCATTTCAATCATCGACCCATTGATATAAACGGGACTGTGGGTCCCCATCCTACTCCTTCCAAAGTGCACAATCAGTTCCTTGGTTTGCTGGTGTTGAGGGCCAATTTATTGTGCTGGCACCATATGGACAGTTTGCTCGATCTCTCTTCCATACTCTGACTCATCCCCAACTTGATGATGGAGTTCGCACTGTGACCGGCTACACAGTCATGAGTATAGAGTGAGAACAGCAGGGGGCTAAGCACACAGCCTTGAGATGCTCCCGTGCTGATTGTTATCGAGGCTGACACATTTCCACCAATACAAACAGACTGTGGTCTGTGAATGAAGAAGTCGAGGATCCAATTGCAGAGGGATGCGCAGAGACCCAGTTCTGCGAGTTTGGTAACCAGCTTGGAGGGGATGATTGTGTTAAATGCCGAGCTGTAATCAATGAATAAAAGCCTGACATATGACTTTTTGTTGTCCAAGTGGACCAGAGCGGAGTGGAGGGCCAGCAAGATCACATCCACCGTTGATCTGTTGTGGCGGTAAGCGAACTGCAGTGGGTCCAAGTTTTTGTCGAGGTAGGAGTTGATTTGCTCCATGATCAACCTTTCAAAGCACTTCATCACCCGAGGCGTTAGTGTCATTGGTCGATTGTCATTGAGGCACGTCACCTTACTCTTCTTGGGCACAGGTATAATTGATGCCCTTTTAAAGCAGACCTCAGAAGTGAGAGGTTGAAAATGTCCGTAAAATCTCCAGCCAGTTGGTCCACACAGGCTTTTAGAACACGACCGGGTATACCATCAGGTCCAGGCGCTTTTCAAGGGTTCACCCGTCTGAAGGATTTCCTAACATCGGCCTCTGTGACTGGGACTGAAATACCATCACAGCGAATGGGGGCTCGAGAAGGCACATCAGTATTCTCCCTATCAAAGCGTGCGTAAAATGCATTGAGCTCGTCAGGGAGTGAAGTTTCGCCGACATTGGAGCTGCATCCTGCCTTATAGGAAGTGATTGCATTCAGGTCCCACCACAGCAGCCGAACATCTGTCTCATCCTCCAGGTTGGAGCAGAAGTCCCTTTTGGCCTTTTTGATGGCCTTACCAAGGTCGTATCTGGACTTCTTGTATCATCAGACATGAATGCTCAGTGTCTGGGCTTCAGAAGAGTGCGGATCTCTAAGTTCATCCAAGGTTTCTGATTGGGAAACACTTGGAAGGTTTTTGTAGGGATGCAGTCCTCCACATATTTCTTTATAAAGTCTGTAACGACTGTGGCGTATTCGTTCAAGTCGGTTGCCGAGTCCTTGAACATTGCGCAGTGTACAGACTCCAAACATTCCTGGAGTTGTTCTTCTGTCCCCCCCCCCCCCCCCCCCCCCACCCCCCCCTTCCACCCCCCCTCCCCGACCACTCTGTATTGTCCTCACCTCTGGGGCTGCGCTCTTCAATTGCTGCCTGTATCAGGAAGCCAGCCCATGTAAAAACAATTCTGCAGTCAAATTCAATGCCAGGGCTGAACTTAGATACTTCTCATAAAAGAGTGGGAAAAAATGCAAATAACTCATTCATCCGATCAAATAAGTGCACATACACTCAAGTCACATCTCTCAATGTCAGCACATTTGAACTGACATCCAGACATTTCATGACATACATGTACGGAAGTCATGCCCCACTTACATATCATCACCAATGCCATTTCTTCACAATAACCAAAAATAAGGAGCTCAGAATGAGTGATTTGAGTAGACTGGAGTGGAGGATTTCCTTCTGGTCCCAGCAAGTGATTCATCTGCTAAAGCATGCAATAGGGTTTGTTGCTCTTGAGTGAGCGAAATGTTGCCAAATATTCAAACTGAGGTAGAAAGGGGATTTGTCCTCTCACATCCTATTTGCCTCATCACACTCTGTACTCCTGTTCATGAGAATCTGCTGTCAATCCCTATCCCACTAGTTCCCTTACCCACACCACTGTGCTTTCACCATGGCAATTTTTTAAGATATCACATCTTCACAGCCCTATTGCTGCTGAGGAATCCAACATGTGGACGTGGAGGAAAAAACGGTCACCAGGGCTATCACTTCCTTACACCAAGTCAGATCCCCAACCCTTGCTAAATGCAGAGGATATAGTAAAGGTGTGAGTTTATGCGAACTCCACGTAGCCTATAGTCAGGCTGACAGTAAGGGAGTGGTACTAACATGCAAAATGCCAAGAGCGCAAGGTTACACATCGCATCTACCCCCAAAATCTCACCGATCCACATTCTATCCACCCAATGTGACTCGATGAGTTACTGCAGCACTTTGTGTCTAAATATTGTTGGCCGATGATATCCTTTCCTCTCTTCCTCACGCTCTTGTTCGTATGAGGCAAACATCAACCAGGCCCTCGTGGTGATCAGATTGTCCCATAACTTAGGTCCTTAAACTCTGGCAACATCCTTGTAAATCTTCCCTGCTCTATTTTCAGTTTCACAACATCCTTTCTACAGTTGGGTGCCCAAAACTGAACACAAAACTCCACATATGACCTTGCCAACATCTTGTACAACTGTAAAATAACATCTCAACTTCTATACTCAATACCCCAACTGATGTAGGCCAATGCACTGAAAGCCTTCTTGACCACCCTATCTACATGTGACACCACTGATGTGTCAAGGAACCATGTACCTGAACTCCAAGAACCTTCTGCTCTACAAAACTCACAAGGGCCCTGCCATTCACTGTGAAGGTCCTGCCCTGATTTGACTTCCCAAAATGTAAATCATTGATCATCGATTAGCTTACATCAAACACAGTGGATCAAGTTTTAATGGGGTGTGAGATTGGTTGGGTAAAAATGACACTCAGTGAGCTTGAGACAACCAAGTGCAGCTCTCCGTTTAAAAATACACTTCTTGGTCACAAATTATACAAACTAGTTACTTTGTAAAATGTTTGCTTTGTTTACATGGTCTATATTTTTAATGGTTTGCTAAATCATAACATTACAGCTCACTTTTTTGCCCAACTGATCACTGATTTTGGAAAATACAATGGAATCAAATAACATTATTTTAACAGGTATTTTCAATATTCTGGCTATTGCCATCTTTTTCAGCCTTGTTTATGCTTCAGGTTTAATTTACTTGTCTTCAAAATGTTCGCTAAAGAAGCGTTTGACAGCACTGCGCCTGTACTCGCTGGAGTTTAAAAGAATGAGGGGGGGACCTCTTGAAACTTACAGAATAGAAAAAGGCCTGGATAGAGTGGTTGTAGGGAGGATGTTTCCACTAGTGGGAGAGTCTAGGACGAGAGGTTAAATTCATTAATTTAGGAAGATAGGGAGGGATTTCTTTAGTCAGAGGGTGGTGAATCTGTGGAAGTATTTGCCACAGAAAGCTGTGGGGGCCGTCAGTGTATATATTTAAGGCAGAGCTAGAGAGATTCTTGATTAGTACGGGTGTCCGAGGTTGTGGGGAGAAGGCAAGAGAATGCATTTAGGAGGGAGAGATAGAACAGCCATGATTAAATGGCTGAGTAGGCTTGATGGGCCAAATGGCCTAATTCTGCTCCTGTCACTTATGATCTTATGAAATGTTTTTTTTCTATGAACATGTTTTAATGTGTGCGGTTGCTTCACAAGCTGGGTGATGTCAGAGAGCTGCACATTAGGAACTGAAGCCTGACAGCAATCAATATCAAAAACGGGGAAATATATGCCTCAGGAACTGGTAGATCTTTTCAGGAGCTTTTTTTTAGATTTTAGATCAGAGCAAGTGCCATTCACTCAGTGCTGATTATGAATCAGTAATCTAGTTTCACTGAACTCAATATCCTCACAATTTCTCATCTGTCACAGATGTCATCATTATTGTGTTGGTAACTTTGCACTTAGGCATCAAGAATCTTTTAGATGTAGATGTGATATCTATTTCTCTTTTACTTCTCCACATCTTCGATTGACTTTCAATGAATTTCAAGTTATTGTATGTTTGTTCTGAAGTTTTAATTTCTACCATTGTTTCCATTTTGGCATTTGACATTATCATGAATATTCCCTTACATTTTGACTGATCATCATCTCTTATTTCATACAATTTTGGCTGATCACTCTTGAACACAACAGCTGCTGGCCATTCATTTTTTCCTCAGACATGTATATTCTTAATTCGTCATTTGGAAGCAGTTCATGAAGAACTCGATCTTCAGACATTGAACGATTTCTACTTACTTTTGATGGTGCTTGAGTTTTAATTAAGTCTACTTAATAATTTTAATTTGAGCAGTAATTCTGAAGTGGAAAATAAATTTGACCTATAATTTATTATCTGTTCTGTTGGTATTGGCAAAATTCACTCAAGGCCTGTTGGGAAGAGATGTGCATCTTACTGTGTTATTTTCTTGAGAATGTTTTATATTAAAATATATTTTTCAGTGGATTCGGTATTTGTCGCTAGAATCATTGAATGCATTTGTCAAAGAAATGTTTGCCAATTGATAAATAAAAAGTTGCATATTTTGGAAGTCTGAAATAGAAACAGAAAATGATGGAAACTTAGCAGACTGTGTAGCATCTATGGGAAGATAAAGTAAATACATGTTTCTGCTCAAAAGTTTCCATTCAAAGATTCTTTGTTAGAACTAGGCTGGAAAAAAAAAAAGAGGAAATGGCATTGTGTTGATTTGAACATTGGTTTTTGATTTTTGCTTGGAACTTGTTGGGCTTTCACTGACTGCAATTTTCTTTATTGCATGTGTTGAATGTGGTCATGAGCTAACAATATCCTCAAATTATCCTGATCTGCTGGACCAAAGCAACACATATTGGATTTATCAATTCCTTGGTGCTTTGGTTACATTTTTTTCCAGGCAAGCAGGCACTAAATTTTACAATCGAACAGCAGTCTTTCTCTGTTCGTTAATTCAATTTGAAAGTTGCAATGTCAGTGTTAATCAGTTTCCTGATTGATAATACTTCTGCAGTCAAGGACCATGAGTTTTTCTTGTTTATTGGTTTCCACAGTTGTAATAGACTTCCTGCATTTCATCTGATGCTTTCTCCCAATCGGTCTTATGTTATGTTTTATTACTCATTATTGGAGTTGTACTAAGTCACAGTCACACACCACTACACGTTAATGACATCGATGTGGAGTTGGTCAGTAGCATTAAGTTCCTGGGGTGCAGATCACGAACAGTCTGACCTGGTCACAAACATTGCATCACTAGTTAAGAGAGGGCAGCAGTGTTTGCACATTCTGCGCCGGATGAGAAGAGCTCACCTCCCCCATCCCGTCCTCACCACTTTCTACAGGGCACCATTGAGAGGATTTTGACCAGCTGCATCTCTGTCTGGTTTGGGGACTGCAAAGCCTCTGACTGGAGGTCCGTGCAGAGAGTGGTGAGGACGGCTGAAAAAAATCATCGGGACTTCTCTTTCTTCAATCCGGGACATTGCATGCAAACGTTGCTTGTCCAGGGCCAACAGCATTATAAAAGACCGCACACATCTCCATCATGGACTGTTCACTCTGCTGCCCTCTGGGCAAAAGGTGTCTAAGGAGCAGAACGGCCAGGTTTTGCAACAGCTTCTTCCCCTGAGCCATCAGACTCTTGAATTCCACATAATGCGTCGCCACTATTATCTATTTTATATTTTTATCTATTTTATCCTTTTGTTATTTTATGTTGCACGTTGAGCCAGATGCAACAAAATTGTGTTCAGACTTGCATTTGTCAGTGTATTTTTGAATGACAATAAAGTATTTGATTGATTGATTGATTGTATACAGTTACATTTTGTGTGGATTGTGATACGCCGAATCTTGTGGTATTCGTAGGTTCCCAGTAGACTTTTGAAAAACTTCTATCAGAAAAGCTTGAATGGACGAGAAAACTTGATTCATCTTGAAGTTTTTTTAATTGACCAAAAATGTTTTGAAAGGCTGGTTATAGAAGGCATTAAATCCAGCCTACCAAGCAAACTTAATTCACTGCAGTTCATCTACGGCCAACGCAGGTCCACAGCTGATGCCATCTCCATGGCCCAACACTCAACAACTGGATAAGAGAGACATCTATGTTAGAATTTTATTCAGACTTAAAGCCCTGTCCCACGGTACGAGTTCATTCCAAGAGCTCTCCCGAGTTTGCCCTGATTCTTCTTCTTCTTTCATGTGGCGTGCACAGCCTAAAGTTGTAGGACAACTTGTTCTATTTGATCTTCCGTTTGTGCACGTCGAGTTGATTGGCCACTCGTCGGTACTCGGGGCTCTCGTGGACATTTTTCAACATGTTGAAAAATCTTCACGAGTCTTCCCGTCCTTACCTGCCATTAGTGAGTCTTCCCGAGTACCCGCTGTTAGTGTTACGAGCCGCTAAAAGATGTCCCAGAACTCCCACGTACCCGCTACATTCATTCTCCATGCTTACCAGGAGTTTGATTTTTTTTTAAACTTGGGGTGTGCTCTTGGAATGAATCTTTACCATGGGACAGGGCTATCAGAATGAGTGCTTACTTCTGTAACTGGATCCATGACTTCCTGACCAACAGAGCACAATCAGTGAGGATAAGTGACAAATCATCCTCGGCAATAATCCTCAACGAAAATTCTGCCCCACGAGGATGTGCTCTCAGCCTCCTTCTTTACTCCTTATACATCCACGACAGTGCAACCAAATACCAATCAAACTCAATTTACAAATTCGAAGACCACACCTTAGTGGGCCGCATGTTAAACAATGACGAGTTGGAGTACAAAAAGGATATTGAGAACCTAGTAACCTGATGCCAATGTTCTTCCATATTCCTCACTGTATGGAAGGAGAAAAAAAGTTCAATCTCTTCCCTTCTTTGTTCTCCTGCGGTCGGGGGCCTCGAGCCTTCCGTTGATGAGGCGATCTTGGCTTCAGTGAAATATTCATATGAGCATTTTTGGGCAGTTAAAATAATATCCCAGTAGGGATATTGAGGATTTTAAATTGCATGTCATCCACTAATGTTGTTCCATTGCGAGATTGTAGGTTTGGATCTTTGAACCAATTTTCGTTGTTAAATAATAAAAATGAGTTGCATATGTTTCACCAAACACTTGCCAGGGCCCACTGGATTTCTCGGTTGCTTTTAACTCCTCTTCCCATTGCCTTACTATGTCTTGGGCCTTCTCCATTGCCTGAGTGAGGCCACACGGAAACTGGAGGATCAACACCTCATAATTTGCTTGCGTAGCCTACAACACAACTGTATGAACATTTAATTCTCCAATTTTAGCTAACTACAAACACCTCCCTTCCTTTCTGTCCACATCAAACCCAGCTTCTTCCCTCTTGTTCTCCAACCCCGCCCCCTCGTGTCCCACCTGGACCTGCACTTATTTCCGTCCCTTCCCACCCTTTAATCTTTTCATCTCTGATCTTTGTCTAACCATCTGCCTATCAAATGCCCTCCCTCACCCATATCAAGCTATTACCTGCCAGGCTTTGTTCTGTCCATTCTTACTCCCCCCCCCCCCCCCCCCCCATCAACAATCATTCTGAAGTAAGATCCCAATCCAAAATATCACCTATCTCCAGAGATGCTGCCTGACCCATTGAGTTACTCCAGCAGGTTGTGTCTATTTTGGAAACCGATATATGCAATTCCTTGTTTCCACATTGCACGTATTGATGATGTCATTAGGCATAGAAAATATGGGAAATATGTGTGAAACCCGTGTTGAAGTGAATGGCCGTGGGAAGTGCATGGTGCCATTTCCTCATAGTAGGGACTTCCACCGTAAAAAGAAAGCAAATGCCGCAAGCAGACAATTTAGCCCTTTGTGCACAATTTACACACAAAAGTAGATGTAAATTGATCTCAGCATTAATGTTCAATTTCAACACAACATTGATGTTTATCCATGTTAACAAAGCAATATAATCTACAATGTTTTAAATAAGTTACAGGATGTGGTCACCTGTAAATGGCTCTCTATTTATTGCTTGTTCTCATGTATTTTTGAGAAATGGTCATGATGCCACATCCTATATAGTGATGGTAAAAGTGATTGACAGTGCAGATCCTCAGAGGCTGGATTGAGGTCGAGGAAGAATGGTGTTTGGAAAAGGAGTTAGCCATTCAGGAACAAGATGCAGAGTCATTTAATACTCAGACTGTTGTAAATCTTCAGAATTATCAAGTCTTTGAGTGCATTGAGCATATTCAAGGCAGAGATCAATGGATTGTTGGGGCCTTGAAGAACCATGGGAATAGAGAAGGAGAGAAGATAAAGTAGAATATCACCCATGTTTTTATTGAAACACAAAGAAGACTCAAGGGAACATAAGACTTGCTCGTACTTTTGTTTCTGGAATTCTTTCTTGTATTGCTGTATGTTTCTTTCATGCTGATTGCTTTTCACTTAAAGCTTTTGCTTTTGAATTCTTAATGAGGGTGGTTAACATTTACCTTTGCTTACTTCAGCAGTTCCTTTTCTATGTAATAAAGTATATGCTTGTCCACTTGCTCACATTTTTATTTCTCTCATAATTTACTGCGGTAATTGCAATCCATGATGCAATCCTGCACAGAATTATGTACTCAAGCATTAAGAGTCATCTGTGTGACAGTTACAACTCTAAAATCCATGTAATATTTGGTATATTCTAGGATGTGGTTTAGGAACAATGCATGGAGTTCCTGCGTATCTTTTGTTCTTGTTATTGGGAGTGGTTGCGGTTCTGAAGAGGTTCCTAAACCTCATTCCTTTTAGCCATTTATCAAAATTATTAATGCATATAGTTAACAGAAACAGGTTGAGACACCGCCTTTGAAACATTTGACCCGAGGGGTGTGTGTGGATGGGGAGATGTAGGAGGGGGAGAGAAGGTGGTTAGGGGGGAGGGGGTGTGTGGGGGAGGGGTGTGTGTGGCAGGAGGGTGTGGGTTGGGAAGTGTGTATGTGGGCGGGAGGGTTGTGGGAGGGCGAGGAGGGATGTGGGGGTGTGTATGGGGGGAGGTTGGGAGGGCTGAGTGTGGATGGGGGATATGTGTGGGCAGGGGGGGTGTGGCCAGGGGGAGGGTGTGTGGGGAGGGGGGGTTGTGGGGGGAAGGGGTGTGGGGCGGGGGGTTGTGGGGGCGGGAGGTATGGAGGGGAGGAGCCAGGGAGGGGGACAAGAGGGGTAATAGCTGGAATTGGCAGTGCGATAGGGACCCACAACAGGCGCTGGTCGCTGATCGTTCTCCTCTGCTGGGATCAGAGTCTCCGCTTTCCATTTGGCGACATCAGCGACACCTCCGACTCAGGGCTGGGCTGGGTCTCCCATGGTGGGTTGGGCTGGGTCGGGTTTCCGCGCTGGGCTGCTGCTTGGGGCTGGGCTGCTGCTTTTGGCTGGGCGGCTGCTTGGGACTGGGGGGGCTGCTTGGGGCTGAGGGGCTGCTCGGGGCAGGGCTGCTTGGGGCTGGGCTGCTTGGGGCGGGGCGGGGCTGGGCTGCTTCGGGTCCCTCTGAAAGTCCGGTTGGAAACCTCCGCCAGCCATTCTCAGCTTAAGTAACGACACGATGGCGCAGGAAGGGGCGGACCATCCTGGGGAGTGACTGGGGAAGAGACTAACCTGCGCGGCGCTGGAAGGCAGGAGAAGATGGATCTGCGCACGCGCGTTTTTTAAGATTTTTAAACCTCGCTAACTTTTACGACATTCAACCGATCGGAACGAAACTTGGTGTATGGTGAGTGAACTGGCAAAAAATCTTCGTGCTATGGCGAACTATTTTTGCACAAATAGAAAGACCGCCGAACCGGAAGATAACGAGATCAGAGTTTTAGTTATGTATAGATGTTCACTTTCGATCATACCTTGACATAAGATTGATCTTCCATACTTAACGTAAAGCATTGTTTGCTCTTTTCCTTGATGATCAATGTAATATCTGCCATGAATTACAACTAAAAAGCATTTTACTCTCATACTGACTGCTTTCACTTAAAACACTTTGCTTTTGAACTCACAAAAGTTATTTTGCATACTTCAGCAGTTTATAAAGCATAGAACAAAAATATATGCTTGACTAACAGCTCACAATTCTTTCATCCTGTAATTTAATACCGTAATTGCATTCCATGATCTGTTCTTACAAAGTGTGATTTATGTACTCATACTCATAGCATTAAGAATCATTTATGCTATTTGAATTACTAAAGATGCGGACAGTTTTGCATGGGTGTACAGCTATTTATTTCTTACTACATTCTGATGCATTGCAACTATGAATGGTTGCTGTTGATGTAACCTCTGTGAGCTTTAACTTGATTATCTATTACCCTGACTGCAATTCTGTTTTTAATGGGGCGCTCTGACATAGATCCTTACTTACAACACTTGGTTTTGGTTCCTAAATCTATCACATGTTGATCAGTGCTTTCTTTTAGAGCCTGCAGCCTGGCAGAAAACATGCCTTTCATATGAATGTTCCTTGGGTATGTGAACTGTTCCACTAACATGTCTACAAATACATTTTGATATAATTTATTCTTCTGCAGTACTTGTAAATCTGTTATTCACTTCAATCATCAGTGAATGCAAATTACTAGCTTGCATTTTTCAGCTTTTGAGCTAGTCTTTGCTGTCACACACAAATCAAACGATTGTTTTCATTTTTCTTTTTCTTTTATGACATTTCCTTCTAATGAACAGAGGCTGAGACATTTTATTTCCATTCTGTTTTCCAACAATGTAAAAAGATGCCTCACCCTTTTAATCAGTGTGGTGTCACAGATGCTGTGTTCAAAATGATCGCGTCCTCTAAACATATGATGCTTCCACATCAAGATCAGTTCTGACCATTAAATGACTTTTTAAAATCATTTAAAATCTTTACACTTTTTTAAGACAAGATTCCTTTAATAATTTGATAGGTAATATCCATTTTTGAACACTAACGTCATATAGACCAAAACATGGCTTGGAGAAATGCTTTATCAATCTACCCTCAGTCTCACTACAGCACCACATGACTATAGCTTTCCCTGAGTGCAGACTGAAAAAGCTGTTTATGATTCTCTGTGAACTCAACCTAAATGCAATTATGAGTGTCTGATTCAATTATCACTCAATAAATCTTTCAGCAAAGTTAATTATCCCTTTAGAATCTCTGGACCTGATTGTTTTGATAGTTGGAATTATTTAGTCAAGGGCAATGTGATATATGTTTGCATGGATGTACATCAAGGTTGGTGGCCCAGTATTTCTTGCTGGTGCAAATCTGCCCACAATTTTGCTCCCCTACCTGCCAGGAATACACTTAATGACAATTGATCTTTCTGAAACAACTCCAACAGGGCCAGCACAATCCTACATTGCCCAGGATCCCACACATACATACCGTTAACCCAATCAGCCACTACATCCGACAAATCATCCTCCAATATTTCCATCACCTCCAACGTGATCCTATCACCAACCACATCTTCCCATCCCCACCCATTTCCACAGAGACGGTTCCTTCCACAACATCTTGATTTGCACATCCCGTTGCACCCAAACCACCGCTTCCCAAGGTAATTTCCCCTACAACTACAAAAGATATAACACTTGTCCTTGTACCTCCTCCCTCAACTACATACAGGGACCCTGACAGTCCTTCCAGATCGGACAGAGGTGCACATGGTCCTCCACTAGCCTCATCTACTATATCCTGTGTAGGGTCCTTTTACGTTGGTGAGAAAAAGTGTAGACTCAACGACTGTTTCGCTGAACACTTACACGCAGTCCGCCAAGGCCTACTGGATCTCCTGTTGCCAGAGTGAGGCCACATGCAAATTGGAGGAACAGCATCTCATATTTTGTTTAGGTAGCCTACAACCCAGCGTTCAACTATCTTATTTTAGGTAACTTCTACACACATCTCCCTCACCCCCTCCCACTCCCACTTTCTCCCCTTACTCCAATACCAATCCCAATTCCAATTCCTCTCCTTCCTCCCCTTTCTCCCCTTCCTCCAAGTCCATTAACTATTTCCACAATATACAATAATGTATCCCTCAGGGACTCACACTGTCTCCAACCAACAATCAGCATATCAGGTAACCTCCTTGCCTGAGGTCATCTGTTTCCCACCCCGATTTGTCCTTTCCTTTCTCGCTTCCAGCTTCATCCTCCCGCCCCACCTCCCTCCCAACTACAATCAGTCTGAAGATAGGTCCCAATCTAGAGCATCATCCAGAGATGCTGTCTGGCCCAGTGAGTTACTCCATCATTTTGTGACCATCCCACACATACAAATAATTTAACATGGCAACGTGAAGCATCACCCTCGGTTTTACCAAATTGTCAGAGTGATATCAGATAGGAATGTTTGTGAAGGCCATCTATTCATAGTCGCAAACTATCAAAATGTAATCACACTATTATCGGACTAACAATTAAAAAAATTAAACCACAAAGCACCTTACCATGAATAAATGAAGACAAAATAAGGTGCCTAATACTTAGTTCTTCGTGTTACAATCATTCCTCTCATTGAATTAAATTAAATGTCAGAAGCATTAAGGGCCTGTCCCAGCAGCATGCAACTCCATGCGATGAGCGCGACCTAACGTGGTCGCTTGAACCGTCCGGCGTCGCGGGGCCAGTCCCACTTCGATTGCCGGAGCCGTGCGGAATTGTGCGGAGTTCGTCCCGACATCGCGCGGGGCTCCGAAAAACTGACCATATTCAAAATTTCCGCGCGGCAACGGCTTGTCGGCTCACAGTCGCCTCGATACATTACACACCGCCTCGACGTCGTGCCTCCGTGACCCTCTCTGTAGGTGCCTCCGTGACCCTCTCTGTGTGTGCCTCTGTACCCTTCTCTGTGTGTCCCTCTCTGTCCTGGCGAACATACCTTTAAGATTTTGCTCCAAGTTCGCCTCACTTTGCGCCACGTTGCGCCACTCACCCCACCTCCGCGCGGCCCCCGCTGCCGGTTTGGTCGAGCTCTTCGCATGCAGGCGCATGCTTTTGGGAACGGCCCTGTACAGGGATCGCCCAACCTCCAAGCGGCCCCCACTTCTAGTTTGATCGTGTTCACCGCATGGAGTCGGATGCTGGTAGGACAGGCCCTTTACTCCTTGGAGTTGGTGCTCCACTGCTACACCTCATGAACAGTGGCAGAGTACAGTCAGAAAATCACCACCACAACCTACTAGGAAGTTTGGGCATTCGATCTTCATGTTAGTGTTCCTGGTTTCATGACACACAGTGTAGTTTAGTTTACTATTGTCATATGTACTGAAGTACAGTGAAGCCTTTGTTGGCATGGTATCCAGTCAAAGAAAAGACTATACATGATTGTAAACAAGCCGTCCGTGGTTTACAGATGAAGGATAAAGGGTACAACATTTAGTGCAAGGTAAAGTTCGATTAAGGATGGTTTAAAGTTCTCCAATGAGGCAGATGGGAGGTCAGGACCACACTCCAGCAGGTGCGAGGACAGTTCTGTTGCCTGATAACAGCTGGGAAGGGACTGTCCCTGAATCTGGAGGTATGAGAGTGGTGAGACTGATTTTTGCTTATGTTGCTGCCCTTGCCGAGGCCGCGCAGTGTAGATGGAGTCATTGGAAAGGAGGGTGGTTTGGATGATGGTCTGGACTACGTCCACACCTCTGCAATTACTTGTGGTCTTGGAGGGAGCTGTTCCCATACTATGCTGTGATGCATCTTGATAAAATGCTTTATTTGGTGCATCTGTAGAAGGTGGTGAGGGTTGTTGAGGACATGCTGAACTTCCTAAAGGGCCTGTCCCACCTAGGCGAATTTTTGGCGATAACCGAAAAATAGACTGTCGCCACATGGTTGCGGCGTGATGCGAGGTGACGCTTGTATTGTCGTGAGTGGTCTCCTCAAGTGTCGTTAGTTATTTCTTGTCTCTGCTGGATTTTGAAATGCTCGAAACCTTTCAATGACAGTGGGCTTGACGTTGCCTGACATTGCCTGTCTTCTCCTGTCATAGGTGCTGTCGTAGGTTGTCATAGATTGGCGCCAGGATGATGCCAGGTGACGTTGGTTGTTGCCGGGTCATGACCTTGGTGAATTCCATTGGCGACAACCTACGTCATCCAACGTCAACCGGCGACAGTTCCGGCGTCAAGAGAAGTATTCAGTTGTCATCATTTGTCTTTGAGAGGATTGCAGCTTGTCATAGCTTGTCGCTGGTGGAGGTAGGCTGACTCCGGGTGTTGTAGGTTGTTGCCTGTGTGGTCGAAGGTTGTCGTAGGTTGTTGTAGGGGTGGACGTCTCAAGTCGTGAGGAATTGTGTCGCCGGTTGTCGTAGCTTGTCGTAGCTTCACGTCGACTAGGTGGTAGCTTGCTGTGGATAATGTCATGGGGTGGGTGCATTTTTGGCATCACGCAACAGTGACTGTTACCACAGCTGACTAAAAAATCAGCTAAGTGGGACAGGCTCTAAAACCTTCTCAGGAAGTAGAGGTGTTGGTGTTTATTCTTTGCCATAGCTTTGATGTGGATGATCCAGGACAAATTTCACCTGATATTTATTCCTACGAACTTCAAGCTTTCAACTATCTCTACTAGTGACTGGAGATTAATGTACACTAAGGTGTGAACTGCTTCACTTCCTGAAGCCAATTACAATCTCCTTTGTCTTGCTGACATTGAGGGAGAGATTGGTTTCTTGGCACCATGTTACATAGTTCTCAATCTCCTTCCTGTACTCACTCTCAGCAATATTTGTTATCCGGCCACTATGGTGGTGTCATCTACAAACTTGTAAATTGAGTTGGATTGGTAATTGGCTGCAAAGTCATTAGTGTGTAAGTAGTGTAGTAGGGAGCTGAGAATGCATCCTTTCAGGGCACCGGTGTTGAGGATTATCATCGAGGATGATTTTGTCAACTGTACTCACTGAATGTGGTCTGTGAGTCAGGAAGTTAAGGATCCAGTAGCAGAGCGGAGTACTGGCTCTAAGTTCCATGAATTTGGAGAAGTGCATGGTTAGAATAATGGTATTGAAAGCAAAGCTGTAGTCTATGAGTAGGAGTCTGACGAGATATAGTTTTTCTTCAGCTGTTCCAGGGATGAGTGTAGGGCCAGGGAGATGGCATCCACTGTCGACCTGCTATGGCTGTAGGCATGTAGGCAGTGGATATGGGTTGCAACGTAGGCCCGAATTAGTGTGTCATAACCGGCCTTTCAAAGCACTTCGGGATGGTGGATGTCAAGGCCAAAGGATAACAGTCATTAGATCTTGATTTTCTTTGACACCAGGATGATAGTGGTCTTCTTGAGGCTGGTGGGTATCTCAGAACAGAGTGGGGGGGGGGGGGGGGGGGGGGGGGCTTAATGATATAAACCTATATTCAAGATACAAACCACATTTGTACATTTGACAATAAACCCAACCTTATTTGACAAGACATATATACTACATGATAATTGCCTTTCTCAGCAGCATCCCAGCCATGAACGTGCAACAGCATGCAGAGGTACAAACAAATAGGGCTGTTGAAGTCCATTATCCAATCTTAGAAAAACTATGTATGCAAGGTATGTTTCTTGCAAGAAAAAAACAAATCAGTATCTGTCTAGAATTCACTTTCAGTTGTCAACTGATATCTTGAAATCTTGATTGTCATTGGTTAAATTGTTTTTAAGAGTGTCTTTCTTTAATGGATATTTCAGTAAGTAAATCTCAAAACTAGAACTCAGAGGCAAAGCTGTTATGTGATGATAAATGTGCTTGCACTATTTGTCAAATAAAGTAAGTTCTTCATTAAGAATCCAAACAACACTTTATGAACTCCACTCTGACTACCAGGTGAAGCCAGCACACTGGGTTCTGACCAATTAAAGGTTTATTTGTTCCCACTTATTTTAACAAAAATGTTTGGGTAATGATCAGACTTAAGACCAGATCCCTGGATCATCAAGCTGGCTAAGCCTTTTATATACAGCTCCATAAAATCACCATTAAGTTTTCTCCTGGGGCTCTATTTGTTGTATCCGAAATAAAAGCCTGCATGCAAACTTTGCAAACAATTTATAGGCACCAGTTATTTCTTAGGACTTCACACAGCAAGCAGTTTTCCACAGTGAAGAGTCCTAACAGGGTACATTGGAATAGAGGTCAAGTTACTGGAAAAGCCTGACATGAATGTGGGGTGGAAGGTGGTGGACAAGGGAGGGGGATGAGGTTGAGTATCTATGACCAGGATACTATTGGAGTGCTTCATCATGTCCAGAGGGATGAAATCTGCCAGCCACCCAGAGATGGCCTTTTGTGTCTCGGAACCACAGTGAAGTAGTTGACTTTTTTACTTGACTTTTGAAATGACCGAACAAGCCAAGGAACAATTAAAGATTGACAGTAGATGCTGGCCTTACCAGTAATGTGTAGATCATGCGAGTTAATTCAAAAAGTCAAAATAGGGGTTCCATCTCCTCTGGTCAATTTGGGGGAAATATTTGTATTTATTTAATAAGATTCAAGTTATATTCTTTGTCACGATTCTTCATCTTGGATTAAGCCAAGTGGTGAGATTAGGCATATTAGCTAATTTGAAACCTAAAACATTCTTCCTTCAGCATATACATTCACAAAACATTCCTGAAGCTTTCCACCAAAATCCCACCTGCAAATTCATTTTATGTATTAGTTTTTTGTGCAATCAGCACTCTAAAATTACCCTCCCCCCAACTTTTTATTTTGTGTTATGATACTGTGCAGTGCAAAGTTGCCTTTTTTGTACCCTTTACTCCCACATGCCTATCTCTAGATCTGAACGTTTTTTGCTGTTTTATTTCCCTCATAAAACAGATATTTAATTCTCAAATTTAGTCTTGTTGCTCTTTTCTGTACTCCTTTTGAGGTTTCATTTCACCCTTGTGGTATTGTGGGCATTACCGGTCATAATCTTTGAGGCACAGTCTAAACATAACAATGTGCAATTTAAAATGACTTCCTCCCACTTGTATTCTACTTGTGTGTGCATCTTATTCAGCCAACATTCTTTGATTTATTGAATGCTGTGCTGCAATGATCGAACATATTGACTGGTATGTCTATTAAAATCGCATTTTCCTATTATGCAGCAGTGATTGCGTTCCAACAAGTTCCAGCTCTTCATCGGTTGTAAAAACAATTTTGAACATCTTGAGATTGCAAAAGATGCCATGTCAATTCAATTCTTACTCTCATTTCCTTCCCCTTTTCTTCACTCCATCAGTATTTTTCATGTACTTCAAAAACTGTTCTTTGTTCAATGCGCTCGTAATGGAATTTTATTTCGGAGTCACGTGAGTGACTTTGTGAAGAACCCGCCAGCACACATGCGCGACATATCGTCGTGCGCATTTGCCTCGACAAGCTGGGGGGGGGGGGAGTGCGCTCTCTCCACCAGCTCCTTCAAAAGGCCGTCAGGTAAGTCCACTAACCTTGACTTCCAACAGGATGGACACCAAAGGGAAACGGAAGGCAACACTCTCCAGGAGCCGCGGGGCATCGACAAGCCAGCGGCCTTTGTCACCGGAGCTGCAAGCACCACCGGCAGCATCGGGACGGTCGGGGGTAAGAGTGCGCTTCCGTTACACCAGCGCCCGACTTATCACCTGAATGGCTGTCTGCACAGGAACTGGATCCTGCCGACTCAGACTTCGTGCCCCCATCCCCCAGGAAGCGGGGGAGCAGACAGGTACGTGGACAGGAGCGTCGCTTGTCGCCAGCGACCTCACCCCGAGTTGCAGTGGATCCACGGGGACCGGGCCGGGGAACGGCTGCGCTACCGGGGAGCCCAGCAGCCGCAACACGCCACGTAGAGCCGTCGGGGATATCTACCGTAGGGCAGTCTGGCAGGGCTACTGCTGCGTCGAGCAGCCCTGCAGGAGCAGGTGCTGCCGGCATAACACCTCGTCAGGCTGCGGTCAAGGACGTTGGTGGCAGCAGTAGATGGTCGGTTAGCTTAGCTCTGGCAGCTGCCGACCATGCACCTCCACGCAGAACATTGGGCGACAGTGGAGGTAAGCCTGCATGGACTCCGGGGAGCCAGGTTCCGGGGGCCTCGATGGGGACAATGTGTCCAGCGAGCAGCAGGATGCCCTGGCACTTCTATGCAACGCCCAGTTTGAAATCAACTGCCTGCGCAAGAGATCCATCCGGCCCACTCTCAACCCCAAATTTGTGGGGTTGTGCTGTCCCTCCACTGCTCCACCACCTCATCAACTGTTTGGAAAAGATCTCTCCAAGCAAGCCAAAGAACTCGACGAGGAGCCCAAAACTGTGGGCCTTATGAAACCTCCTCCGGCTAAGCCCCACCCATATCACCGTCAACAACCACACACTACTTGGAAGCAGCGCCAGCCGGATAGGACGCCAAGGACCTATCCCCCTCCACTTCCCCAACCACAGCGGCCTTTTTTAGGGCAAGGCCTGCAGCGGCCCGCATGGACCCGCCGCTAACTATGGAGTAAGGGAGTCTGGTTCCTCCCAGGCAGTAGCATTTCTTCCTGCACAAGTCGGGGGACGGTTGCGGGCATTTAGGGGAGCTTGGGATACTATCACCACTGACTTGTTGATTCTACAAAGTGTTCAAGGTTATGTCATAGAATTCATTGATGTCAACTTCCCCCTACTCAGCATGCACCTCACCGAAAATTTACACCCTCTCAAAATGAGATTGAGGCAGGACATGCTGAAATCTTACGGCTCGCAGCCAGAGGGGTGATTGGCAAAACAACGCACGAACCCCTTGAGTTTGTGTCCAACATCTTCACAAAAACCAAAAAAGATGGGGGGTGTCGGATTATCATAGACTTAACCGAGTTGAACACTGTTGTACAATATACCCACTTTAAAATGGATACCTTCGAAACAGCTAAGCAGATGCTTTACCGGGGTACTTTATGGCCTGCATCGATTTAAAAGATGCATACTATACAGTGCCCATCACTGAATCGCACAGAAAGTTTCTGAAATCTGTCTGGAAGGGACAGTTGTGGCAATACAAAGCATTACCTAATGGGCTTTTCACAGCCCCCAGACTATTTACCAAATTAGTGAAACCTATATTGGCCCTCCTCCGACAACAAAATTATATCGTCATGGCGTATTTAGATGATATCCTTATTGTGGGTCAGACCCTCCAATTGGCTACACAGGCAGTTACAACAACCAAATCTTTATTCGAGAAGCTAGGGTTTGTAACCCATCCAGACAAATCCAAACTGCACCCTTCTCAAATTATGGATTATCTGGGTTTCACCCTTGACACAACCTTAATGATGATCACTATCCCAACCAACAAAGCTATCGCCATAAAAGAAGCATGGCACAGCCTTGCTTGCACCAGGGTTCCGACTATCCGGCAAACAGCAAAGGTGATTGGGAAGCTGGTAGCTACATTCTCAGCTGCACAATTTGGCCCGTTAAATTACCAAAATTTACAAAGAACAAAGATCGCAGCATTAAAAGCAAATGCTGGGCACTTTGATCGACCAATCCGGTTTCCACAACAGGCTAGAGCTGAGCTACAATGGTGGATTGACAATATTAGTGAGTGTCACAGACCCATCATTGTTAGCAACCCATCCGTCGTGCTACAGACTGACGCAAGCGCACAAGGCTGGGGTGCAACTGACATCATGTCCAGTTGTGGTTGCAGATGGGACTCTCACGAGTCTACCCTCCTCCAGTCACAAGGAATAAATTATCTGGAGATGTTAGGGGCTTTCCATGGACTACGGGATTACTGTACTAACTCACGGGACTTGCATGTCCGCCTCCAAATAGATAACACAACGGTGGGGGCTTATATCAATCATATGGGTGGTATCAGGTCGTTATCTTGTGATGAATTGGCAAACACAATTTGGCACTGGTGCATTGAGAGAAATATTTGGATTGCATTGGCCTATTTGCCAGGGAAGCTCAATACAGTGGCGGACACCAGGTCACAAGTGTTCAATGACAACATCGAGTGGATGTTGAACCCCCAAATTTTTGCTGATATTATAGCTCACTATGGGACACCAGATATTGACCTCTTTGCGTCCAGGTTGAACCATCAAATACCAACGTATGTGTCTTGGGAACCAGACCCTGGGACAATAGCTATGGATGCTTTTTCTATCCATTGGGGGAAATGGTTTTGCTACGCTTTTCCCCCATTTTGCCTCATCAGTCGGGTATTGCAGAAAATTAAACTGGATTCTGCAACTGGCATATTGATCATTCCCGACTGCTCTACACAGCCATGGTACCCAATGGTCCTCAAAATCTTGAAACATCCATGGCTTCTGATTGGTAAACACCCCAAATTAATTACCAACCCCATTACGGGTTTAGTACCATGGTCACCTAAACATGTTGGCCTGCAGGTTCTAAAAAGGCCGCTCGTCAAGGCCGGCATCTCACCATGAGCCATGGAACTCATCTCAGCATCATGCCGAGTATCAACCAGGAGGCAGTACCTCACACAGATCAGGAAATGGGAGGCAGTCTGCTCCCGTACCAACACGACTTCCAACTCAGCAACAATCCCTGATGTCCTGGAATTCCTAGCGGGCCTTCATTTCGATGTTTGCCTTAGCTACAGTGCCATCAGCAGCGCCAGGAGTGCACTGTCTTCATACCTGGACGTAGGTATAGGCTCCAACCACCTGGTGTCTAGATTCATGAGGGGAGTGTTTAACACACACCCTCCACGGCCCAGATACAACATCACCTGGGACGTAGGGATCGTTCTGACCTTACTGAGGAGCTGGTCTCCTATGACCGAGTTACCACTCAAATAGCTCACCCTCAAAGTGATGATGCTGATGGCACTGACTATAGCTCAACAAGTCCAGGCATTACAAAAGCTGCGGCTGGATAGCATGGTCTCCACCCCTACACAGGTGACTTTCTTTGTCCAGGACCTATTGAAGCAGCACAGACCTGGGGCTCATGGGCTGCAGTTGGAGTTTCGGGCGTACCCTACTGATGCCACCCTCTGCATAGTTACCCATCTCCACCTCTACATCCGCATTACACGAACCATCAGGAGGATGGACTAGGGGCTCCTCATCAGCCACAAACCTCCACATCACCGGGTGACTGTGCAGACTATCGCCAGGTGGCTCAGGGCGGTGTTGGGTGCAGCAGGAGTCACTACTAACATTTTAAAATCTCATTCTACTAGGGCTGCATCCACATCAGCGGCGAGGGCCATGGAGGTGCCCATGGACCACATCCTCGCCACCTCGGGCTGGGCTAGTGAAGGAACCTTCCAAAGGTTCTACAACAAACCACTGGTCGCCCACGCAACATTCGCAGAAGCTGTGATGGGAGCCGCTCAGTGAATGTTTGTCCCCGGGTTTGGGGTTATTTGTTTATTATTATTTGTGCAATAAATATGCATTATTTTTCAGCCTGTTCTGACTGAACTGCATTAACAGCCTTCCTCCATCAGGATTGCGGCAGTGTGATAGCATGGACGTTGTCCAGGGCGTGAAATCACGGAGCTTTGAAATCTTCACGAAGTCACTCACGTGACTCCGAAATAAAATTGTAAGATTAAATGAGAACTTAACAAGTTCGAAGGTTGATCTTTATTTTATGAGGAGTTGCGGTGAGGGATTTCATGCCCTCCGTTCCCACCCTCTATCATAAGGTCAACTGGTATGTTCTACGTTCTTAATCTTACTATTTTCAGTCATGGAGCGTTCTGTGATTCCACACCGCTGCTTTGAAGGATGTCGCGCATGCGTGCTGCCGGGGTCTTCACGAAATCCCTCACCGCAACTCCTCATAAAATAAAGATCAACCTTCGAACTTGGTAAGTTCTCGTTTAATCTTACTATTAAAGTCCATTTTCTAATATTCTGACCTAGCTGATATTTTGTTTTACATACAATGTTTGTGCCGAACATGATGCCAAGACCAACTACCTGCACAAAACCATATCCCTCCATTCCCTGCATAACCATATGCTTACTCAAAAGTCTATTAAATGCCTTGATTTTGTCTGCCTCACGCACAAACTACGGCAGCATGTCCAGGCACTCACAATCCACTGTGCAAAATAATTGTTCCATACATCCCAATTAAGCTTTGCTCAATTCCCTTTAAGCTTATGCCATCTTGTATTTTAATTTTGTTCCATTCTGTCCACCCTATCTATACCGCTCATGATTTTATATATTTCTATCAGGTCTCCCCGCAGCCACTGGCATTTCAGAGAAAACGTTCCAAGTCTGTCTAACCTCTCCCTTTTTGTTAATCTCCATAATCCAGGCATCATCTGCACATTCCTCTGCATCCTTTCCAAAGCCTTCAGGTCTATGCAGTAATAGGGCAACCAGTAGTACATGCATTACTCTAATGCGGCCGAACCAAAGTCTTATAAACTGCATAATGACTTCATTACTCCTACGCTCAATGATCCAATCTGAAAACATATTATATGCTTTCTTTACCACTCTATCTACTTGTGTTGTCACTTTCAGGGTGTCATGGACTTGGACTTCACGATCCCTCTCTTTTCTTTATTTACAGTTTCTAGATTTAGAAAATTAGCTGCCTTTTAATCCCTCTTTGTGAAATGCTCAATTTCACACTGCGCTACATTGAACTCCATTTCCCAGGTTTTTCACCCAGTCACTACTCAGCCTATATTCTTCTTCCCTCCTTCTTCCCTGTTGCTTACAGGTGACTGGACAGTGCTGCCACAAGCTGGGGTGGAGTGCCAATCTTCCAACCTACCTCATTGTGGTATTAGTACCTTTTTATCTGTACAACTATATTCTACACTCTTACTATTCTCTTTGCATTATCTGTTGTACATGTGTATGCCTGATTGCACGTGCACAGTGTGATTTACTGCATAGCATGCAAACAAAGCTTCTCCCAGTATCTCAATACATGTGACAATAATAAACAATACCAAGTAATACCAAGTATGTACTGTTGCAGAATCACACTGCCCTCATCCAACATGCCCTTCCACTGAGTTTTGTTTCATTGACAAACTTGGAAACCTTACATTTTATTTCCTCCTCCAAGTCATAATGTAAACAATTGAGGTCAAGAACAGATTCATGGAATGCTCTGCTAGTTACATCCCTCCATCTGAAAAGGAACCCTTTATTCCAACTCTTTGTTTTTCAAGTATCACCCACTTTTCAATCCATAGTCGTAGAGTCTATGGAGTGTGGAAACAGGCCCTTAAGCCCAAATTGCCCACACCGGCCAACATATCGCAGCTATACTAGTCCCATCTGCCTGCGTTTGGCGCATATCCCTCCAAATCCATCCTATCCATATACCTATCTAACTGTCTCTTAAATGTTGCGATAGAGCCTGCCTCAAATACCCCCTCCAGCAGGTCTTCCATACACCCACCACCCCTTGTGTGAAAAAGTTATCCCTTAGATTCCTATTGAATCTTTTCCCCTTCACCTTAAACCTATGTGCTCTAGTCCTTGATTCACCTACTCTGGGAAAGAGATTCTGTGTGTCGACTAAATCTATTCCTCTCATGCCAACATTACTTCTCCAATACCTGAAGTACTGAATGTATGCACCTACCTCTTATGTGGCACCTTGTCAATAGTCTTTGGGAGATGTATATTAACTTCATCTCCTCTGTCAACTCTCCCTGTCATATCCTCAAATAATTTGAGCAAATTTGCCATTTCCTCCATTCTAACCATTTGATTTTGATATTTTTCAATTGTACTGTTTACCTTTAGGGAGATTTTATTGTATTCCAGTGGTACACAGTTTTACAAATAGGTTTGTATACAGACCATTGGCAAAATATTCCTTCTAACCACTGGCAAAATGTCCAAAGATCTTCATCAAAGCAAATTGTCTTCAAATTCTTCATTGACCACTTTTTATCAAGCTTTTATTGTCAAGATAATTTCGAAGTTTACTCCTAATAGCCATTCTTGTGTCAGACTTGGGCGACCTAATCTGCGAGTTCTGGTGAGTTTGCCCCGACTCATACGCGCAGCATACGAGGTCGTAGGAGGTCTTTGTAACTCTCCTTCATGCTCGAGAGTAGAAAAATGCCCACGAGTAAAAAAAGGTTGCTATGGAAAAAATTGACACTTTTTTTTACTCGTAAGTTTAGTCGTAGTAGGTCGACATGTTAGTCGTAAGTAATCGAGGGTATTTGAAGGTAATCGAAGGTAGTTGAAGGTAGTCATAGGTAGTCTTCATCATAGTCGAAGGGAGGTCGAAGGGAGATCGAAGGAGATTGAAGGAGGTCGTCTTCACTCTCCACTATTCGGTGTCCAATTTTCCCGAAGTTAGTCGTAGCTACTCGTAGCTTGTAGAAGCTATGACTAGTCTTCAATATAGTCGAAGGAGGTTGAAGGAGGTCTTAAACATGACATTTTTTCAAACTCTCCTAAACTCTTCTAAACTCGCCAATTAGGTTGCCCAAGTGGGACAGCTCCTTTAAAGATCTGTGCAATTTGCTTTTAGTTTTTGAGGTGAAATGAATCTGGTATTTTTCCAAATCAAGGACAGGTAAGATTTCTACACTTTAAATAATGAAGAAGTGTCCATCCAGCAGTCTTGTAAAGCACTAATGTAAATCATATGCATCAATGGGCAGGCAAGAAACATTGGGCTTCTGTTTGGTCCACACATATTTGTCCCACATGGGTTTAGCTATTCTTAATTCTTATCGAATTCAGTTCACATACCACACAGAATTATTGTGCTGAGATTGAATTTCTTGTCCCATGTTCAAGATAATTTGTTTTGAGCCTTTCGTTGAAGTCGGAATCACGGCATATACAAAACATTGTTGCTGGCTCTGTTTGGAATGCTTCTGCCTGTGCATTTTGGAGAGATTTCTTTTTCTCAAGTGAATTGTCTTCGTCATGTGATTTTTGCACACTCAGCAACATTCGAGATTTGCATCTGTTTTCACTTCTTCTGAAATCTCTAACAAACATCTCAGCAGGCCTTGTGTCTAGAAATGGACTGGTGGAGGTGAATGCAACAGCATTGCACAATGTGTAGCAAATCAAGGAACATTGTGAGTACTCTTTTTAGGAACATTTAGCATCTCACTAGGTGCAAAAGAGTGCAATTTCTAGTTTCCATGATCTAACTTCATAGTTGCATTATGGATACATTAAGATTCTATTTTATATGAAGCATGTCATTGCTGTTTCAACTCTTCTTGAACATGTTTTTGATTTGTTTATTATTATAATTGTCCTTTAACAAGATAAAGTGACAATCTTCCATGTGCATGCTCTCTGGGCAAATCATCATACATGAGTACATTTGGTGGTGCAGAAGAGCAAATAAACAGAGATCAGAATATAACAGTATATATTTAAATTATATTACATTTTCCCTTTTCACTCTCTGGTATTTAGAATGGTTATTGATCCTTCTTAATTCAATTCTCTGTCAATCATTTTTTGCTTATTCTTGTGGTTTCTGCACATGCTCATTTTGTTTTTGCAATGATTGTCAGAGTCTTGAAGGATATTCTACAGGCCCTTTTCTGACTGTCAACAATTTTACTCTATCTATCTGCATTATTTGTTT
The DNA here is from genome assembly GCA_035221665.1 of Okamejei kenojei. NCBI lineage: Eukaryota > Metazoa > Chordata > Chondrichthyes > Rajiformes > Rajidae > Okamejei > Okamejei kenojei. The sequence continues at coordinate 77,341,375 of CM069133.1, forward strand.
TCTGGCACACTCAAAGTTAATATATTTTAAGATATTCTTTAACTTACTCCTGCTCTTAAATACCTGAGACAATCAGTTGAATGTGTGAATTCTCTGCTTGCTGTTTCCGAGATCAAGAATGTTTATTTCATCTGGGTTATTTACTTCATTTGCCATTCTGACTTCAATTTGTGTATTATCTCCAGTAGCTTTTCTGATCTACCAGATCATGGCACATCTACCAACTCAGATTTGACAGAATACATCAATAGATTATTTCTCTGTTGTCAATACTTTTAAATATGTTTTCAGTGACACTGCCTTTCAAAAATCAAGAATTGGACATGTGTTCTTGCAACAAATGTGGCTATTGATTTTCCTGAGCAAAGTGTCCTCAGTGAGGATTATGTTGTTGCAGGTAATATGAATACTACTCATTCTCTGACCATACCAACTTGTTGTAAACATAAAACATTTCACAAAGCCATTTAAAGAGGGAAAAGGGACTTCCCTCCTTTGTTTTGCCCAATGATATTCCAACAAATATCTTTACCTGTGGTGTACTCACTTTCTCCAGTACAGTTTCATTGAAATCAAATAAATAGCAGATGTCTTGTGTACAGTAAAAGTAAGCCATTGTCATTCCAATTTACTAAGTGCTGACATTGTGGAATTCAGAAGTCTCAAATCAATATTTTTTAACAGTTCTTGAAATAATATTTTAAAGTAGGCTGAGTATTCAAATAATTTGTCCACCGGTGATTCACCAATAAATTGTGGTTGCAATAATGCATGTTAGCTTTTCACTGGCCAGCCTACTGAACACCCAGTTTGGATTGGCAGGCTAATTTTAGTTTTTAGTTTTAGAAATACAGTGTGGAAACAGGTCCTTCAGCCCACCGATTCTGCACCAAGCAATGATCACCCATACACACTAGTTTGATCCTGCACACTTGAGACAATATATTGAGGCCAATTAGCCTACAAACCTGCATGACTTTGGTATGTCCGAGAAAACCTGAACCATGTGGAGAAAACCCATGTGGTCCAGAACTCCGTACAGATAGCACCTTTAGTCAGGTTTGAGCCCGAGTCTCTGGTTCTGTAAAACTGCAACACTACAGCTGTGCCACTGTGCCACCCCTTATCGCTTCCTTAGCTTCATGGAAATATGATTAAAAAATGTTTTCTGGAGTGAGTGGTGTCCTCATCTCCAATCCCTTACTAGCTAAATTTAAAAGAAGTTAAAGTAATCTTTTGTCATTTAATTGTTTGCCCAAAATACCTCTACTTTGTTGTCAAATACAGGGCAAACAATTAAACTGACATTGTTCAAACAAATTTTCTCCCACATAAAGCTCTGGGCCTGATGTGCCACATTAAGCTGGAAAACCTGGTAAAGACTTGGAAAAAAGCTCCTTTCCATTTACATTATTTCATATTTCCTTACTTGAGAAGCAATTAGCGATTTGTGGACTCCAAAGACTCCAGATGCCGGAATCTTGAGCAAGAAATACACATCTGGAAGAATGCAGCGAGTGAGGCAGCATCTGCGGAGGGAACAGAGCATGATTCAAGTCAGGACCCTTCTTTAGACATCAGTTATTTGTGTACCAACGCATTAGTTGATGTAATATGAGAATTAAGCTTTCTTTTTCATTGACTTGTGTAACATATATGTGATTTAGGAAGTTTCTTCAGCATAAAAAAGGGCTCTTTGGCCCATCCATGCAAACCTTTTTTGCTCATTTACACCAATCCACGAGACTGCATTGGTAGGCAGTCCATGTTTTAGGATACATGCCAGGTTTCAAATACATTGTCTGGGACAAAATCCTTGTTATAAATTATATGTTTGTTGAAGGTATACAAGGTTGCATTATTTACTTATATTTCAAGGCTAGACTGAGGTAAGAATGTTGAACCACATAGAATGGGTGGCTCCAACACATTATTGAAACTGGGGGTGGGAAACCATGTGTAAGAAGGAACTGCAGATGCTGGTTTAAACCAAAGATAAACATAAAAAGCTTTAGTAACTCAGCAGAACAGGCAGCATCTCTGGATAGAACGAATGGGTGACGTTTTGGGTCAAGACCCTTCTTCAGACACCCATTTCTTCTCTCCAGAGATGCTGCCTGTTCCGCTGAGTTATTCTAGCTTTTTGTGTCTATCGTGGGAAATCATGTGCCTAAATGCCTGTAGCGGTCTTTGCTTAGACCACTAATTCATACTTTTCTACACAAAGAAGTAGATTTGCGAAATAACCTGCAGCTAATGCAGTGCCTATAAACTCCTTAACAAAGCAACAGCTGAGTAAACATTTGATGACTCCTAAGTGTAAAGCAGAAATAGAGAATTAAACAATTCAGAGCAGGGTGTGCAAGTTTTTGCTTGTTTGGGTCATGCAGTTACACAACATGGAGCCTCATGGGTCACCTAAAAATGTAACTTTCCTGCTCTGGCTAATTTGTGAATAAATAACATGAAACCGCTGATGAAAGCAGAATCATGTCTACTACTTGAGGACTTCAGTAAGGCAATTGTGCTAATAACAACCTGGTTTATATCTCAGGACTCACAACATTTAACAGTATGAACCAACAAAAAGGAATATATGTTAAATTATGGAATGAGGCGCGTGGGCACTGCGAGCCTGATGATGGGATTCATAGACTCAAGATTGAATTTCTCTTCTTCGTAGGCCCACGTTATTTCTCTGCTGCTGGATTAACAGAGATGACATCCATCAGATGTATCTTTTCAGAATCAAACAGTGGGAATTGATTTTTGTACTAATCCTGTACACATTTCAAATCTGAGAAGCAGGTGTGGTGTCAGGGTGCAAGCCAGTGCAAAAGTTAAGAGATCTTTATTTTCATGTAAATCAGTCCTGAGATTATTCCCTTGGTGGTAACTTAAAATTGGAAAAAATCCACAGCATATAAATTATGCAATGAGCGAAACGTTTGATGATGTCATGTTTTTAGAAGTGGTAATAGAACTATAAGGGGCCTGTCCCACTTAGGTGACTTTTTAGGCGAGTGCAGGAGACTCTGCGCTCACCACATGATAGCCATATGGTCGCCACATGTTCGCTGTTGGTCTCTGGTGAGTCTCCTTCATGGTCGCGAGGAGTTCCCGCATTCTGGGAACTAGTCGAGGCCTCAGTATGGTCGTCACAAATCTTTTAACATGTTGAAAAATTTTCTGCAACCAAAAATTGGATGCCATGGAGAAAATCGATACTTTTGCAGTCGTAGTTGCAGGTGTAGTGGGGTCACCATGTAGTTATACATAGTCGAGGTAGTCGTAGGTAGTTCTGGTTAATCTCCTTTGCTGACCGGGCATTTTCCTTGGCTCATTGTGGGGAAAACAACAAAAACATGAGTTTTCAGAACCAAGGAGAACCGATCGGTAATGTTAAATGCCCGTCAAACTTCACAGCTGTGTATCACTGGGTTATTATAAGTTGTCTGGCTTCTTAAAAGAGTTTCCACTCCTTCTCCCCACTTCTCCCCCCCTTCTCCCCCGTTCTCCCCCCTTCTCCCTCCCCCCCTCTTTTACCGTACACTATGCTAGCCGGCTTAACCTTCCTGTTCATTGTGATGTGTGTATCACCTTGGCTTTGCACCATGTGAATTTCAGACAGTGCTCCCCCACTTTCCCTGGCCCACACCTTCACAGTGTGTGTGTGTGTGTGTGTGTGTGTGTGTGTGTGTGTGTGTGTGTGTGTGTGTGTGTGTGTGTGTGTGTGTGTGTGTGTGTTCCACTCTGACAGTCGCTGTTCCAGTTCCTGGTTTTTCAGGCGAGTGTCACGAACTTGACAATCGCCTGGAGTCTGCTGAAAAATCACCTAAGTGGACAGGCCCTTAAGAACAGAATCAGTGAGAATGGTGATTGTGGAGGAGAGAACTTTGTGTGTATGTTTCATAAAATTTAAGAGATATTTGTACAGGTTCATGGATAGAATAGGATTAGAGGATTGTGGGCCAAGCGCGGGCATGTGGGACTGGTATAGATGGGGCATGTTGGTCGTCGTGGGCAAATTAGGCTGAGGGGTCTGTTTCCACGCATTATGACACAATGACTGTGACACTATAACTCTATTTTTACATGTAAGGTTTGTCCGACTTTAACGATAGAATGTCAAAAGTCTATTGGGTTCACCTGCTTTAACCCAGGCTTTTCTCTGCCAAAGGAATTCTCTGGGAAGTAAATAGTTCATCACCTGTTAAAATGTGGCTCAGATGAACTGGAAAGCCATTTATAGTCAACGTGCCAACATTTCCAGCCTTAATTTTCCAAGGAAATTTAGTATTTAAAAAAAAAAACATACTTTTTGGTTTAAACATATGAAGTAACATAGAAACATAGAAACATAGAAAATAGGTGCAGGAGTAGGCCATTTGGATCTTCTGGCCTACACCGCCATTCAATATGATCATGGCTGATCATCCAACTCTGTATCCCGTACCTGCCTTCTCTCCATACCCCCTAATCCCTTTAGACACAAGGGCCACATCCAACTCCCTTTTAAATATAGCCAATGAACTGGCCTCAACTACCTTCTGTGGAAGAGAATTCCAGAGGTTCACCACTCTCTGTGTGAAAAATATTTTTCTCATCTCAGTCCTAAAAGATTACCTCCTTATCCTTAAACCGTGACCCCTTGTACTGGACTTCCCCAACATCGGGAACAATCTTCCTGCATCTAGCCTGTCCAACCCCTTAAGAATTTTGTAAGTTTCTATAAGATACCCCTCAATCTTCTAAATTCGAGCGAGTACAAGCCGAGTCTATCCAGTCTTTCTTCATATGAAAGTCCTGACATTCCAGGAATCAGTCTGGTGAACCTTCGCTGTACTCCCTCTATGGCAAGAATGTATTTCCTCAGATTTGGAGACCAAAACTGTACGCAATACCCCAGGTGTGGTCTCACCAAGACCCTGTACAACTGCAGTAGAACCTCCCTGCTCCTATACTCAAATCCTTTTGCTATGAATGCTAACATACCATTTGCTTTCTTCACTGCCTGCTGCACCTGCAAGCCTATTTTCAATGACCGGTGTACCATGACACCCAGGTCTCATTGCATCTCCCCTTTTCCAAATCGGCCACCATTCAGATAATAGTCTACTTTCCTGTTTTTGCCACCGAAATGGATAACCTCACATGTATCCATATTATACTGCATCTGCCATGCATTTACCCACTCACCCAACCTCTCCAAGTCACCTTGCAGCCTCCCAGCATCCTCCTCACAGCTAACACTGCCCCCCAGCTTTGTGTCATCCGCAAACTTGGAGATGTTGCATTCAATTCCCTCATTCAAATCGTTAGTATATATTGTAAATAGCTGGGGTTCCAGCACCGAGCCTTGCAGTACCCCACTAGTCACTGCCTGCCATTCTGAAAAAGACCCGTTTACTCCTACTCTTTGCTTCCTCTTTGCTTTCCACATCAATGCTGACCCCCCAATACCGTGTGCTTTAAGTTTGTATACTAATTTCTTATGTGCGACCTTGTCAACAGCTTTCTGAAAGTCCAGATATAACACACCCACTGGTTCTCCCTTATCCACTCTACTAGTTACATCCTCGAAAAATTCTATAAGATTCGTCAGACATGACTTACCTTCCGTAAATCCATGCTGACTTTGTCCAATGATTTCAGCACTTTCCAAATGTGCTGCTATCCCATCTTTAATAACTGACTCTAGCCGTTTCCCCACTACCGATGTTAGACTAACTGGTCTGTAATTCCCCGATTTCTCTCTCCCTCCCTTATTAAAAAGTGGGTTTACATTAGCTACCCTCCAATCCTCAGGAAATACCCCAGAATTTAAAGCATTTTGAAAAAAATATCACTAAGGCATCCACTATTTCTGGGGTTACTTCCTTAAGTATTCTTGGATGCAGCCTATCTGGTCCTGGGGATATATCGGCCTTTATTCCATTCAATTTACCTAACACCACTTCCCGGCTATGCTGGATTTCACTCAGTTCCTCAATCTCATTTGACCCGCGGTCCCCTGCTACTTCCGGCAGATTATTTATGTCTTCCTTAGTGAAGACAGAACCAAAGTAGTTATTCAATTGGTCTGCCATGTCCTTGTTCCCCATGATCAATTCACCTGTTTTTGACTGCAAGGGACCTACAGTTGTTTTAACTAAATCCTTTTCTCTTCACATATCTGTAAAAACCTTTGCAGTCAGTTTATATGTTCCCTGCCAGTTTTCTTTCATAATCTATTTTCCCTTTCCTAATTAAGAACTTTGTCCTCCACTGCTCGACTCTGAATTTCTTCCAGTCCTCTGGTAGGCTGCTTTTTCTGGCTAATTTGTACGCTTCATCTTTGGTTTTGATACTATCCCTGATTTTGCTTGTTATCCACGGATGCACTACCTTCCCTGATTTATTATTTTGCCAAACTGGATCAAGACTGCTAACTAGCCCTTCCTCATTACTCAATTCCCAGTCTAGAATAGCCTGCTCTCTCGTTGGTTCCTCCACATGTTGGTTTAGAAAACTATCCCGCATACATTCCAAGAAATCCTCTTCCTCAGCACCCCTGCCAATTTGATTCACCCAATCTATATGTAGATTGAAGTCACCCATTATAACGGTTTTACCTTCATTGCACGCATTTCTAATTTCCTGTTTGATGCCATCCCCAACTCCACTACTACTGTAAGGTGGCCTGTGCACAGCACCCACTAGTCTGCAATTTATCCCATCAGATAAAGCATAAAAATAAGTTTAATTTGACTCCAAGTTCACTTTCATAGCTTCAAATATTAAAAGGGTTATGGCTATTTTCATACTCGGAAATTAGCATCTTGTTCCCTATTGCTTTCCATTGACTTCACACAAAAGCTGTGATCGAGGACAGTCAAAAGCCCATAACTTTCTTAAAAATTAAGATAACTGAAAGAAATGAAAAAAAGGATTTGAGTACAAGAGCAGGGAGGTTCTACTGCAGTTGTACAGGGTCTTGGTGAGGCCACACCTGGAGTATTGCGTACAGTTTTGGTCTCCTAATCTGAGGAAAGACATTCTTGCCATAGAGGGAGTACAGAGAAGGTTCACCAGACTGATTCCTGGGATGGCACGACTTCCATATGAAGAAAGACTGGATAGACTTGGCTTGTACTCGCTGGAATTTAGAAGATTGAGGGGTTATCTCATGGAGACTTACAAAATTCTTAAGGAGTTGGACAGGCTAGATGCAGGAAGATTGTTCCCAATGTTGGGGAAGTCCAGGACAAGGGGTCACAGTTTAAGGATAAGGGGGAAGTCTTTTAGGATTGAGATGAGAAAATCATTTTTCACAAAGAGAGTGGTGAATCTGTCATATTCTCTGCCACAGAAGGTAGTTGAGGCCAGTTTGTTGGCCATATTTAAGAAGGAGTTGGATGTGGCCCTTGTGGCTGAAGGGATCAGGGGGTATGGAGAGAAGGCAGGTACAGGATACTGAGTTGGATGATCAGCCATGATCATATTGAATGGCGGTGCAGGCTCGAAGGGCCGAATGGCCTACTCCTGCACCTAATTTCTATGTTTCTATGTTTCTATGTTCAGTTATTATAGATTGATTCTAAAACAAATATGAAATAATCTTACTTGGATGACCTGAAATTAAAGCATATAATTAGTTAGTTATCCAATTGTAGCCAATTACAAAATTCAATTACTTGATGTAAACATCTATCATTTTCTTAAGAAAAGATTAACATTTTTAAATAGCCTAAGTGTCCAAATAACATTCACACAAGAATTCACAATATAACATGATTTTTAAATCTCATTGTCATGAATTTATCGGCCAAATGGAAGGAATTTAGTGTTTAATTCCTGTAAATTAATGGCCATTTAAATCATCTTGTGAGTGGAATTTTATAGAACGCGATCGATTGGAACGTTGCGGTTGCGATGAATTTAAACCACATATCGGCAGGGAAAATACTGCCGGTTCGTATCTTTTCTACGTCACCTTTTCGCAACATGAAATTTTGATTAAAGGCATCCTAAGAAGCAGGTTTATATGAAAAAATAAATGGTGTACCTTGCCTTGTCCCCTACGTGAGATCCGTCCCATTGCCGGCGTTCACGGCTTTACAAGATGATTTTTAATTTACTCCTAATAAATTATCCAGCGTAGTTAAAAATAACTTCATAAAACAAATGTCGGAGCGATTTCTCTTCAACAACACCCTGAGAAAAATCGATTTTAATAGTCTGGAGAAAACTGCATTTTAAACCCACCCTCCTCTCAAAGGCGCCAAATTCTCGCACACGGGCAGTTGCAGAACTGCAGCACCGCTCAAGGTAAGTTTTGTAACATGCCTAATAATAATCTGATCAAGTAGAAGCTGCGGAGGAATAATCAGAGTTAATTGAATAGAACTTTGCCTTCTCTTGCGCATACACAATGAGCGCTACAGATATGTGTTCCCCTTCCGAACTTTGGTTCAAATAAATTTCAAAGCCAAGTTTAACATGAATACATTACAACTTCATATATTTAACTCATGTGAAATATCCCCCAATTACATATTGCGTAACTCTGGTAATGTGGTTCAAAAATTAGAAAGTGATGAGGTGACATTCAAGGTTATCTTTCCTACTTAACAGTGAAACATTTAGTCCAATCTAGCTACGTATAAACCATCTCCTTGCAGATAATTTTTTCTAAGCTTCTAGCTAATTGAAAGAAAGTAAACCCTGGGACTATCTCTGGGGATATTGTGTGAAGAAACAAAGTTGCAAATAACATTTTTATATATTTAAAACAATCACTCCCTCATGCTTTCTAACTTAAAAGGAATTTAAATCTGAAAAATAAAATTCCAATCTGAATAATTTTTAAGATGTATTTCCAATGTCTGCAGAGTATGGTAATGAATGGGGTAGGTTGTTATTAAATGGGTTTCCTTTCCATATTTCCAGTATGTTGCTGCCTAAAGTGATGCTTGAGTCTGCAAGGGTTGAATTGGCGGAGAACATTACTACTCTATGGAAACAATTGGCTCCAGGAACCTAAACATCGTGTATGCAAAATTGGAACCAGACTCTCTCATGTTTATTTTCATTTAAAACTGGTTTTAGGGAATAGGTGAGCCTGGAGTTTGCAGAACTGTGGAAACTGCATTGCTAAGCTATGTTTTTGTGAATTAGCTGCACTGCACCGATCTCTGGGATGCAGTTATGGTACAGCACAGTGGAAAATCCTTCCAAAAAAATATATTTAAAAGTCCACCTCAAATAACAGCCAGAAAATGTTTAAGAAGGAACTACAGATGCTGGAAAATCGAAGGTAGATAAAGGTGCTGGAGAATCTCAGCAGGTGCAGCAGCATCTATGGAGCGAAGGAAATAGGCAACGCCGTAACTCCGTAATTCCCTGGTCAATTCTTCCCTCCCTCCCGCACCATCCCCTCCCCGGGCACTTTCCCTTGCAACCGCAAGAGATGCTACACTTGTTGCTTTACCTCCCCCCCCCCCGACTCCATTCAAGGATCCAAGCAGTCGTTCCAGGTGCGACAGAGGTTCACCTGCACCTCATCTATTGCATCCGCTGCTCTAGATGTCAGCTGATCAACATTGGTGAGATCTGGCAGCATAAACATTGACTTCTCCAATTTCCGGTAGCCCTCGCTGTCTCCTCCCCTTCTCAGCCTTCCCTCAGCACTTGGGCTCCTCCTCTTCCTTTCTTCTCCCCACCCCCCACCCCCACCCTAGATCAGTTTGAAGAAGGGTTTTGGCCCGAAACGTTGCCTATTTCCTTCGCTCCATAGATGCTGCTGTTTCTCCAGCACTTTTGTCTCGCCAGAAGTTGCTCCTTCACATATATAGGTCATGGAGTCTGATAGGCTTCCAGACGTCCACATCTGCGCCAGGTGCGTCGAGATGGGGCTCCTAAGGGACCGTATTAGGAACCTGGAGCAGCAGCTCGATGACCTCTGTCTTGTCAGGGAGAGCGAGGAGGTCATAGAGAGGAGTTACAGAGAGGTGGTCACTCCAAGACCACGGGAGGCAGACAAGTGGGTCATGGTTAGGAGGGGCAAGGGGCAGAGGCATGGACTAGAGAGTACCCCGGTGGCTGTACATCTTGGCAATAAGTACTCCTGTTTGAGTAATGTTGGGGGAGACAGCCTACCTTGGGGTAGCGACAGCGGCCAGGCCTCCGGCACAGAGACTGGCCCTGTTGCTCAGAAGCGTAGGGGAAAGAAGAGGAGGGCATTAGTAATAGGGGAATCTATAGTTAGGGGGTCAGATAGGCGATTCTGTGGACGCAGTCAGGAGACACAGATGGTAGTTTGCCTCCCTGGTGCCAGGGTCTGGGATGTGTCTGAAAGTGTCCAAAATATCCTGAAAGGGGAGGAGCCTGAGGTTGTGGCACATATAGGTACCAATGACATAGGTAAAAACAGAGAAGCGGTCCTGAAAGGAGAATTTAGGGAGTTAGGATGAGTGTTAAGGAGAAGGACCACAAAGGTAACAATCTCAGGATCACTGCCTGTGCCACGCGACAGTGAGAGTAGGAATGGAGCGAGGTGGAGGATAAATGCATGGCTGCAGGACTGGTGCAGAGGGCAGGGATTCAAGTTTCTGGATCATTGGGACCTCTTTTGGCGAAGGAGTGACCTGTATAAAAAGGACGGGATGCACTTCAACCCACTAATATCCTGGTGGGGAGATTTGAAAAGGCTACTGGGAAGACTTTAAACTAGAACGATTAGGGGGAGGGACTCAAATAGAGAATGCTAGTAGACAGTGTGTGAGGCAGGAGGCAGAGAAGGGAAGCACTCAGACCCAACATGTAGGGGAGAAAGAAGAAAAATGTAATAAACAGAGAATAAGAGGTGGTGGGTTTCTTAAATGTGTGAGCAGAGACACAGAGGAGTGTAAAATGAGGTAGAAGCAATATGTAGCAAGGTGAAAAGTAAAAGTGGCAGGCAGACAAATCCAAGGCAAAAATCAAAAAGGGCCACTTTTCAACATAATTGTATAAGGGGTAAGAGTGTTGTAAAAACAAGCCTGAAGGCTTTATGTCTCAACGCAAGGAGCATTCGTAATAAGGTGGATGAGTTGAATGTGCAGATAGTTATTAATTACTATGATATAGTTGGGATCACGGAGACATGGCTCCAGGGTGAGCAAGGCTGGGAGCTGAACATCCAGGGATATTCAATATTCAGGATGGATAGACAGAAAGGAAAAGGAGGTGGGGTAGCATTGCTGGTTAGAGAGAAGATTAACGCAATAGAAAGGAAGGACATTAGCTTGGAGGATGTGGAATCGATATGGGTAGAGGTGCGAAAATATTAAGGGGCAGTAAACGCTAGTGGGAGTTGTATACAGGCCACCTAACAGTAGTAGTGGAGTTGGGGATGGCATCAAACAGGAAATTAGAAATGCGTGCAACAAAGGTAAAACAGTTATAATGGGTGACTTCAATCTACATATAGATTGGGTGAATCAAATTGGCAGGGGTGCTGAGGAAAAGGATTTCTTGGAATGTATGCGGGATAGTTTTCTAAACCAACATGTAGAGGAACCAACGAGAGAGCAGGCTATTCTAGACTGGGTATTGAGTAATGAGAAGTGTTAGTTAACAGTCTTGTTGTGCGTGACCCCTTGAGCAAGAGTGACCATCATATGGTTGAGTTCTTCATTAGGATGGAGAGTGACATAATTATATCAGAAACAAGGGTTCTGAACCTAAAGAAAGGTAACTTGAGGGTATGAGATGTGAATTGGACAAGATAGACTGGCAATTGATTCTTAAGGGTTGATGGTGGATATGCAATGGAAGGCATTTAAAGACTGTATGGATGAGCTACAAAAATGTATTGTATTTTATTGTATATCTTTATTATCATTTTTCTGAGTACTTACATACCCAGAGAAAACGAAAAAAAGCTTCTCAACCAGTGTCCATTCAGGAGTGCGGTAAAAAATAAATAGAAATAAAGAATAAAAGTACATATATCACGAGTTCCGATCGGCAGTGGCACGACAATGGCTCTGCTTCAGTGTGTCCAGATTGGTGTTTGGTGCACGATACTTTGGCAGGGGGCAAAGTCCGTTTATCAGTCTTATAGCCTGCGGGAAGAAGCTGAGGAGCATCCTGCTGGTTTTGCAGCTGATGCTCCTGTACCTCTTCCGAGATGGCAGGATGGAGAATATGTAATGCGATGGGTGGTAGGGGTCTTTGATGATGCAGATTGGCTCTGCTAATACAAGTCTTTCTGTATATGTCCAGCAATAAAGGGAGTGGAGCACCAATAATCCTGCTGGCGGTCTTCTCAATCCTGTCCAGTTGGTGACGTTCGTACGCCTTGCAGCTCCCGAACCAGGAGGTGATGCCGTAGGTTAATGTGCTCTCGATTGTCCCCCTATAAAAGGTTCGTAGGTGTGCAGTGGGGAGACCTGCTTTCCGTAGTCTTCGGAGAGGGTGTAGTCGCTGCTGGGCTCTCTTGACCACTGCTGTGGTGTTGGTCGTGGATGTCAGGTCATCTGACAGGTGGAGTCCTAGGAACTTCACACAGCTGACCCTTTCCACATCAGCTCCATTGATGTGCAGAGCTGTATGGAGTTGTTTTCCCGCCCTCCTGAAGTCAACCACCATCTCCTTCGTTTTTCCCACGTTGAGAAATAGGTTGTGGGATTTGCACCATCCTGTGTGCAGCTCCACCGCCAACCCGTACGCCGACTCATCATTGTCACTGATGAGACCCACCACTGTTGTGTCATCAGCGAACTTGTTGATGAAGTTAGACTGTTGTTCAGTCTAGCAGTACAGTCATGTGTAGGCAGACTAAACAGCAGGGGGCTTAGTTTATGAACTACTTTGGCAAAAGAATAAATCAGGAAAAGCAGCCTACCAGAGGACTGGGAGAAATCCAGAGTCCAGCAGAGGAGGACAAAGGGATTAATTAGGAAAGGGAAAATAGATTATGAAAGAAAACTGGCAGGGAACATAACATCTGACTGCAAATGTTTTTATAGATATGTGAAGAGAAAAAGATTAGTTAAAACATATATAGGTCCTTTGCAGTCAGAAACAGGTGAATTGATCATGGGGAACATGGACATGGCAGACCAATTGACTAGCTACTTTGGTTCTGTCTTCACTAAGGAAGACATAAATTATCTGCCAGAAATAGCAGGGGACCGGGGGTCAAATGAGATGGAACTGAGTGAAATCCAGGTTAGCTGGGAAGTGGTGTTAGGTAAATTGAATGGATTAAAGGCAGATAAATTCCCAGGGCCAGATAGACTGCATTCCAGAGTATTTAAGGAAGTAGCCCCAGAAATAGTGGATGCATTAGTGATAATCTTTCAAAACTCTTTAGGTTCTGGAACAGTTCCTAAACATTGGAGGATAGCTAATGTAACCCCACTTTTTAAAAAGGGACGGAGAGAGAAAACGGGGAATTACAGACCAGTTAGTTCTAACATCGGTAGTGGGGAAACTGTTAGAGTCACTTATTAAAGATGGAATGGCAGCACATTTCGAAAGTGTTGAAATCATTGGACAAAGTCAGCATGGATTTATGAAAGGTAAATCATGTCTGACGAATCTTAGAGAATTTTTCGAGGATATAACTAGTAGAGTGGATAAGGGAGAACCAGTGGATGTGTTATATCTGGACTTTCAGATGGCTTTCGATAAGGTCCCACATAAGAGATTAGTATGCAAACTTAAAGCACACGGTATTGGGGGTTCAATATTGATGTGGATAGAGAACTGGCTGCAGACAGGAAGCAAAGAGTAGGAATAAACGGGTCTTTTTCAGAATGGCAGGCAGTGACTTGTGGGGTACTGCAAGCTCGGTGCTGGGACCCCAGCTATTTACAGTATTTTTTAAATGATTTGGACGAGGGAATTGTATGCAACATCTCCAAATTTGCGGATGACACAAAGCTGGGGGGCAGTGTTAGCTGTGAGAGGATACTAGGAGGCTGCAAGGTGACTTGGATAGGTTGGGTGAGTGGGCAAATGCATGGCAGATGCAGTATAATGTGGATAAATGTTTGGTCATCCATCTTGGTGGCAAAAACAGGAAAGTAGACTATTATCTGAATGGTGGCCGATTAGGAAAAGGGGAGATGCAATGAGACCCGGGTGTCATGGTACACCAGTCATTGAAAGTAGGCTTGCAGGTGCAGCAGGCAGTGAAGAAAGCAAATGGTATGTTAGCATTCATAGCAAAAGGATTTGAGTATAGGAGCAGGGAGGTTCTACTGCAGTTGTACAGGGTCTTGGTGAGTCCACAACTTGAGTGTTGCATTCAGTTTTGGTCTCCTAATCTGAGGAAAGACATTCTTGCCATAGAGAGAGGCCAGAGAATGTCCACCAGACTGATTCCTAGGATGTCAGGACTTTCATATGAAGAAAGACTGGATAGACTTGGTATGTACTTGCTAGAATTTAGAAGAATGAGGGGGGATCTTATAGAAACTTACAAAATTCTTAAGGGGTTGGGCAGGCTAGATGCAGGATGATTGTTCCCAATGTTGGGGAAGTCCAGAACAAGGGGTCACAGTTTAAGGATAAGGGGGATGTTTTTTAGGACCGAGATGAGAAAAACATTTTTCACACAGAGAGTGGTGAATCTCTGGAACTTTTTGCCACAGAAGGTAGTTGAAGCCAGTTCATTGGCTATATTTAAGAGGGAGTTAAATGTGGCCCTTGTGGCTAAGGGGATCAAAGGTATGGAGAGGAGGCAGGTAAGGGATACTGAGTTAGATGATCAGCCATGATCGTATTGAATGGCGGTGCAGGCTCGAAGATCCGAATGGCCTAATCCTGCACCTATTTTCTATGTTTCTATGTCTGCACTCAAAAGTTTTTCTGCACTGCTGAAAAACCACCTTTTAATTAATTGCTCTTTAAATTTATTTACAATCTTTTGGCTTCTTCCTTATTACACTCTCCTTTAATTTTGCTAATCAGTTAAAATTTTACTAGCAAATTATTACTATTGCTATTATGACTTTGCCAATGGAGTACTTAATTTACACCTCAATAAGGCAAATTAAATTAGGTTGAAAAATTAACCGCATTCGCGCATCAGTGTCCAGTGATTTGAACTTTGCCATACCAGACAAAAATAACTCACAATTTGTATAAAACCATATGAAACTTCAGAGCATATCTGTGAAGTTTGAATCACATATAAATATGAAAATTAATGATTTTTAGTTGTCAAGTGTCAAGATCTAAATTCTCAACATGCTAGCTTTCAAGTATATACCTTTATTTAAATTAAAATAACAAAATACAATGCAAATATGAAATGTGTAGCAATTTCAGTGCAATGAATAGCTCAAAATGTTACTAAATAGTTAAAACTAATTTGAAATGAACTTCATTATTAATAATCTGTATAATCTTCATTTGCTTAAATCAGGTTGAAATATTAAATATCACCAACCAATACATAATATAGTTAGCAAGGTAAAGCTTAAAAAAATCATCACAGGATGCTTAATATATATAGGAACATTATGTTTTTAAATACGACTGAATATTATAAGCAAAGTCATAACAGTTTCAACATTAATAAAGTTATTAATGAAAAATAATTACATTTCCACATGTATATATCAGTTTTGTGAACATCTTAAAAACTGTTGTTATTATTCCACAGGAAGATTCAACAAATGATTTGATTGATTATCAGATAAAGATTGACATCGAGTTTGTAACTGCCTCACAATCCATAGTGACAATATTTTAATGCACCATCCAAGATGTTTGGTGGGGGAGAGCTTATTCCTTGGGGATTCCTCCAAAAAATAAACATAGTGGCACAACTGGTAGAACTCTTGCCTCATAGCACTGAAACCCAAGTTTGATCCTGGCCTCGGGCTTTCCGGTATGGTATTTGTATATTCTCCTTGCGACTGCATTGGTTTACTCCGGGTGCTCTGGTTTTTTCCCTCATCCCAAAGATGCGCAGGTATGCAGTTTAATTCCCCTCTGCACAATTTGCTACAAATTGGATGAGAATGTGAGACAGCATAATTGGATTGGATGAGAATGTGAGACAGTATATAACTAGTGTGAATGGGTGATCAATGTGCACTCAGTTGGCCAAAGGGTCTGATCCTATTCTGCACCTCTAAACTAAACTAAATGTGAACTGCTCATATACATTTACTACCCTACAGTTAACCTTGTCCACAACCTTGTCCTTGGCTAACTGGGGAAGTGTGTTCCCTACTGAGAATCCGGAATGCTGCATTTAAATCTGGAGACAACGCAGCATACAAACTGGCAAGGAGTAACCTATCCAGGGGGATCAGGGAAGCGAAGAGGCTGTATGGACAAAAACGTAATAGTCACTTCACAAATGACAAAGACACATGTCGCTCGTGGCAGGGATTTCATACCATCACTGACTACAAGCCGCCCCCCCCCCCCCCCCCCCCCCCCCACTGCAGATATGCCAAAACGACCCCTCTCTACCAGATGAACTGAACGAGTTCTACGCACGGTTTGAGGTTAAAAACAGCACCCAGACACGTGCACTACTGTCATCTCCCAGTGACCAGTCGCTCAGGGTGTCCACAGCCGGAGTTAAAAAGGCCTTTGCCAGCATCAACCCACACAAAGCCAAAGGGCCGGACAACATTCCTGGATGCATTCTAAGAGACTGCGCCAAACAACTGAAAGATGTCTTCACAGACATTTATAACACCTCGCTCAGTGGCTCTAACACCCATAGTATTGAAGTGAGCGACTGGTTATGCAGCATATCAAAAATAGCCTACCTGCCGACCTAGACCCACTGCAGTTCGCCTACAGAGCCAACCGATCCACAGAGAATGCAGTCTCAACAACACTGAACCTCGTACTGCCACACCTTGATCGGAAAAATACTTATGCCAGGATCATCTTCATAGACTTCAGCTCTGCTTTTAACACAATCATTCCGCAGCAGCTGGTGGAGAAGTTGGAGTTATTGGGGGTTGATGCTGGCACATGTAACTGGGTCCTGAACTTTCTATCGCAACGGCAGCAGACAGTCAGGGTGGGCAGTAACACCTCAAAAACCATAGCCGTGAGCACTAGCTCGCCCCAAGGCTGTGTCCTAAGCCCCCTGCTGTTTAGTCTGCTTACACACGACTGTACTGCTAGACTCAACAACAACTTCATCAACAAGTTCGCTGACGACACAACAGTGGTGGGTCTCATCAGTGACAATGATGAGTCGGCGTACAGGATGGAGGTGGAGCTGCTCACAGGATGGTGCAAATCCCACAACCTCATTCTCAATGTGGGAAAAACAAAGGAGATGGTGGTTGACTTCAGGAGGGCGGGAAAACAACACCATACAGCTCTGCACATCGATGGAGCTGATGTGGAGAGGGCTTCACACTGCGAAGTTTGAAGTTCCTAGGACTCCACCTGTCAGATGACCTGACGTCCACGACCAACACCACAGCACTGGTCAAGAGAGCCCAGCAGCGACTACACCCTCTCCGAAGACTACGGAAAGCAGGTCTCCCCACTGCACACCTACGAACTTTTTATAGGGGGACAATCGAGAGCACATTAGCCTACGGCATCACTTCCTGGTTCGGGAGCTGCAAGGCATACGAACGGCACCAACTGGACAGGATTGTGAAGACCGCCAGCAGGATTATTGGTGCTTCCACCCCCTTTCCTGCTGGACATATACAGGAAGAGATGTATTAGCAGAGCCATCTCCATCATCAAAGACCCCTACCACCCATCGCATCACATATTCTCCATCCTGCCATCTGGGAAGAGGTACAGGAGCATCAGCTGCAAAACCAGCAGGATGCTCCTCAGCTTCTTCCCACAGGCTATAAGACTGATAAACGGACTTTGCCCCCTGCCAAAGTATCGCGCACCAAACACCAACCTGGACACACTGAAGCAGAGCCATTATCGTGCCGCTGCCGATTGGAACTCATGATATATGTATTTTTATTTTTATTTCTATTTATTTTTTTCCACACACTGAATGGAAATTAGTTGAGCAATGTTTTTTCGTTTCCTCTGAGTATGTAAGTACTCAGAAAAATGATAATAAAGATATACAATACAATAGAAGATGATTGTTGAGCCACATCACACATTAGTGTTTGCATGTCTTGGTTTAGACTTGGCTATGCTGGTGTTGGCAGCTTAACTTAGGAGCATTAATTTAGTGACTAAACTGATGAAAAAATGTAATCTTTCATCTTACAGATCTGTAATGTATGCCAATTAGTACCAGCAATGAATATTTATGTAGATCTATTGATCCTGACCATGGATACTACTGTCTGTCGACTCTATGACTTTTGTTCATTTCTCTGTACCTTGGAGTCTTCTGTCCGTGTCCCCCCTTTTGGCTTATTTAGTGCTTCATTGCCAGAAGTCAACTGTTTGTGCAAATGCAACCATTCATTGAGATGGTCATTAACTGTGTCTTAATAGTTTTGTTTAGAACCGTTTATATAGTGGCTACACCAAAATTTATATATTCCAGTATTTCGGCGACCCCAAGTGCAGGTTTGCAATCATTTTGCTGAACACCTCCGCTCAGTCCTCTTTAACCTACCTGATCTCCTGGTTGCTCAGTACTTTAACTCCCCCTCTCATTCCCAATCTGATCTTTCTATCCTGGGCCTCCTCCATTGTCAGAGTGAGGTCCAGCGCAAATTGCAAGAACAGCACCTCACATTTCGCTTGGGTAGCCCCCACCCCAGCAGTATGAACATTGACTTGTCTAACTTCAAATATACCTTGCTTTCCTTCTCTCTCCATCCCCTCCCTCTTTCCAGTTCTCCCACCAGTCTTACTGTCTCCAAATACAATGGCTTGCAAAAGTTTTCATACCCCTTGAACTTTTCCACATTTTGTCACGTTACAACCACAAACGTAAATGTATTTTATTGGGATTTTATGTGATAGACCAACACAAAGTAGTGCATAATTGTGAAGTGGAAGGAAAATTATACATGGTTTTCAATTTTTTTTACAAAATACTTTTGCACGCCACACTTTTCAGTTTTTTATTTGTAATATAATTTGGAAACCATGTATCATTTTCCTTCCACTTCACAATCATGCACCACTTTGTGTTGGTCTATCACATAAAATCCCAATAAAATACATTTACGTTTGTGGTTGTAACGTGACAAAATGTGGAAAAGATCAAGGGGTATGAAAACTTTTGCAAGCCACTGTACATTCTATCTCTGTACCACCCACTCCCTTGACATAAAGAAGGGATTCCACCCAAAACGCCACCCATTCCTTCTCTCCAAAGATGCTGCCTGAAACGCTGAGATGCTCCAGCATTTAGTGTCTACCCAAAATTTATCAATCTGATTTCTAAAACTTTCAAGCAATCTTGCTTGGCAGACATTTTTACAAAGTCATTTTTACAAAGTCTTTTGTGAAGAATTTATTCTTCCTTGGTCTGAATCTATAGACCAGAGGAAAATGTTTGTTTCCATTTGCCTTATCAATTATCTCAGATGTCTTAATTAGATCATGCATTAATTATTTAAGCACAAAGCGATGGAAGCCCTATCTGTCCCTGTTGTGAATTCAATCCGTTAAATATTAATATTCTAATAAATCCAGATTATAAACCTTAAATTGGTGTTAATGTCGCTCAAAGCACCCTTCATTCCTCAACCTTACAAATGAGGAAAAAGTATTTTTAGTATGGTGTCAATAGAAAGAGTAGCTTAAATTTTACTTTTTTTCATGTTGCAATGTTTGAAATACATAATGTCAAGATATTAAAAATATTACATGGTCTGCAAGTAAAGATTGCAACTGCTCTCAGCCATGGCTTGTTTTCAGAGTTTTATGGTGATTCTTAATTCATGCTATAAAGGCAATTAAATAGTAAGATTAAATGAGAACTTACCAGTTTGAAGTTTGATCTTTATTTTATGAGGAGTCGAGTTGAGGGACTACGTGAATAGAAGCCCGTACAGCCGTTGGTGCGTCAATCTTCAAAGCAGCGGAATGAATTCACAGCTAACAATGACTGAAGTATAATGGTAAGATGATAAAACTAGAACTACCAGATGAGATCTATGAGGGTGGGAGCGGAGGGCACGTAGTCCCTCAACTCGACTCCTCATAAAATAAAGATCAAACTTCAAACTGGTAAGTTCTCGTTTAATCTTACTATTTTACTTTGGAGTCACGTGAGTGAATACGTGAAGACTTCAAAGCACTATGAATTCACGCCGCAGACCCAAATCCAACGTTCACACTGCCTGGATTGACTCAAAAGTCGTTAACAATCAATCATGCATTAGTAACAACATTTGTTAAATGAATAACAGTTTATTTACAAACAAATCATAACAAACCCCTCTAACTCAGGGGGAAAGTGTAACAGTAATCAAAACAGAATCAGCAAACACCCCGAGCCTTGAAATCGGCTTGTGATAAAACCTCTGAAAAGTTAGCTCACTGGACCATCCTGCGGCCGCGAGGATATGGTCTATTGGCACGTCCATCGCCCTTGCCGTGGAAGTTGATGCCGCCCTGGTGGAATGAGATTTGAATTTATCAGTATCAATTCCAGCACTTGCCAGGACCTGCTTTAGCCACCTTGAAATTGTTTGCACCGACACCTTACTGTGTGGTTTTTTGTGACTAATAAACAAAGCCGACTCTGTTTCTCTCAGAGGTTTAGTAATCTCATTGTAACGAGATAAATGTGAGACTACACACAAACGATCATCTGCGGGGTATGCTGAAAACACAATCTTACATCCTGTCATGCCTCTTCTATTATGTTTAAGCAAATCATAGACATAAAATATAATGGCATCTGCCGACACATGCATTCTATCTAGCCGTAGCTTTTGCAACGTTTGTACACGTTGAGCTGAAACCAACGCCATAAGCATGACCACCTTAATAGTTAATTTGGCTATAGATAGGCTTGTAACCGGAGCCCACTGGCGAAGAACCATAAGACCTCACTCACATTCCAAATACCGGCATACCTGGGTTTAGGAGGATTAGAATTGAAAACTCCCTTCATGAATCGTGAAACTAACGGATGTGTCCCTACTGTATGTAATTCTGCATTCATAGGTAAATAAGAAGACAGAGCACTTCTGGCTGAATTGATCGCACTGTAACTTAATTTTTGGTCGAAATAAAGAGTTGACAAAAACTCCAATACGTCCGTGATCCCTGCAGTGTGATATACAATATTCTGCTGTAGGCAGAATTGCTCCCACTTCCTTATATAGGTGATATATTGCTGCTGTGTACTATCCCTGCAGGCCGACGTGAGAACATCCACAGTCCGATGAGACAGTCCTCTCCCCAGGTATGGCCTCCTTAAAATCTGCAAAATAACAGATCAATACGATCATGTAAAAGATGTTGATCCCCAGTGACTGGATTTACCTGTAGATTTTTATTCTTGGGAATAATCATGTAAGGCTCCCTAGCCATTTGTAATACAACGGGAAACCATACTTGTGTAGGCCAATCTGGCACTACCAATACCCCTGAAGCGGAGTCCTCCTTGATCTTTTGCAAACATCTGCTGATGAGAAAGAATGGAGGAAATACATACACAAACATTCCTCCCCAATGCAGCAAAAACGCATCCACTGCTACTGCCCCAGTATCTGGTTCCCATGAAACATATCTAGGTAACTGAAGATTTAATCGAGATGCAAACAAGTCAATATCTGGCAATCCATACTGAACAATCATTTGGTTAAATACATCCTGATTTAACATCCATTCAATGTTGTCATTAAACTGACATGACCTAGTGTCAGCTACAGTGTTGAATCTTCCTGGCAAATAAAGTGCTGAAAGCCAGATATTTTGGTCAATACACCAGCTCCAAATCTGGTTAGCCAGTCTATCACAAGACTGTGACTTAACTCCACCCATGTGATTTACATATGCCACTGCTGTGGTGTTGTCAATCTGAACCTGCACATGCAAGTCCCTCCTTGTAGAACAATAAGCTTTGTGCCCATACCAGGTGCCCAACAACTCTAAATAATTAATCCCTCTTAATTGAAGAAGCGATGTCTCATCCACATTCCATCTGCCTCCACAACTAGAAGACATATCTGTTGCACCCCAACGCAGTGCACTTACATCAGTCTGTAATGTCAGTGACGGTGGTTCCACCAAAACCTTCCTAAAACTTTTTGAAACATGTACTATCCACCATTGTATGTCAGCAATCGCCCCAGCTGACAACTGCATAGGCCTATCAAAATGGCCCCTTTGTATTCTCAGTGCCTGTTCCTTTGATCGTTGTAATTGTTGATAATGCAGAGGACCATACTGCACAGCTGGAAATGCTGCCACAAACTTCCCAATTAACCTGGCTACTTGTCTAATCGAAGGCCTTTGTTCTCCAACGAGATTAACACAGTCCTCAATGAACTGATTAAATTTATCCCTGGACAAAGTTACCAACATGTGATTGGAATTAATGGTAAATCCCAGATAATCAATAATTTGGACTGGTGATAATTTAGATTTATCTGGGTGAATAACAAATCCCATTTGTTCAAAAGTGATTTTAACAACTGAAACTGATGATTGAGTTTCAGCATGAGTCTTTCCAACAATCAGAATATCATCTAAGTAGGCCATTACCACATGCCCCTGAGCTCTAAGTAATGCTAACACAGGTTTTACCAATTTAGTAAATAATCTAGGAGCTGAAGTTAATCCATTCGGCAATGCCCTGAATTGACACAGCTGAGTCATCCAAATAAATTTCAAATATCTTCTATCATCATCATGAATAGACACTGAGTAATACACATCCTTTAAATCAATAGTTGCCATATAACACCCTTTGGACACTAGATGTTTGGCCATGGTAAAGTTTTCCATTTTGAAATGCCTATAACAAACAAATTTGTTCAAACTCGATAAATCCAGAATAATTCTACACCCCCCAGTCCTTTTAGATCTGGGAAATATATTTGACACAAATTGTCGACTTTGATAGACAGAAGGCTCAATTACCCCTTTCTTATGTAACGACTGAATCTCTGCTTGAATAAGCACATTTTCCTCATCTGAAAAAATAAGTTTACCACTAGGAAAATGTTGATTAGGTAGACTGTCCTTAGAGCAAAATTCAATTTTCACCCCTTCAATACTACTAAGTATGAACAAATCTGATGTCAACTGCTGCCATTGTTTGAGAAACAATTTTAACCTTACCCCAATTTGAACAGGAACATCAGTTAATTCATCGTCTGTCGATGTTTTCCTTACCTGCATCTTTGCTTGCGGACCTTATTGTCCTCGACCTCTTGTAGAGAAAGGCACCTTCCCCTTCATGCTGGCAGACTGCCAGTTCTGAAATTGAAAACCTGAACGGCTCGTTCCTTCTCGTGCATCCACATTAGTTCCTTTCCAATACGGATAAAACCTTTTGCCTTGCTTACCAGCCGGCTTAATGAGGGCCATAGTTTTAACATTGTCATGACATTCTTTGACCCTTTTTGCAAGGTTACCTCCAAACAACAGATTTTGTGGTGGTACACTGGTCGGTTTGCACAAACTCGCCAAATTCGGATTAAGCACGGGCCTAATAGCGGCCCTCCTGATATTATTGATTTCAAAAAATGCATTACAAAGGAATCCCAGTCCGTCCTGGTGTGCTTCAACCATATTGCTTGGATCAATCACTTTCACCACAGCTGTAATACCTGCTGACAACAGTTTAAGCACTTTTTGAAACTTCATCTCCTGGGCCCTAGCAGGCATACCCATCTGTGACCAAATTTGGTGATTAACCACCGGTACTTTCAGGAGATCACAATTAACAGGAGCTTTATAGTTTTTTGCTGCTTCATCCATAGCTAGCTCCTGTAACTGGTGGGAGAGCATATACTGAATGGCTTCAGCCAATTCTACATCAATCGCCTCTCCTGCCTCTCTAGGCTCAGCAAACTTCCCAGCAATGTTCGGAATTACCTCCAACCGAACTTCTTTACTGCTCTCCCCCAGCATAGAATCAGTGTCAGCAAACTGCACTGACGGAACATCCTCCTCACAGGCAGCATAGTTCTGCAGCCCTGGAACAGGTGCTGCTAGCACAAGCTCTCCATCAGCCTGGCTTGGGCACCACTCCTCCTCATGGAGTTGGTCTCTGTCGAGCATTCTTTGTAATAAAATCTCGACCTGGGAGAGCCGTGAGCAAACGGACTCTCCTATGGAGGGTATAACCTCCATGCCCGACTCATCTACGGGCCTGACAGACTTGCCAGTGGCCTTCCGCCCTACTGGCAAGCCTCCACTGCCCCCAGGCAGTGGGTCCGCAACCACTGGCTGTGTAGCCAGCACCGGACCAGGTGTACCAGACGGGCCTCCATCCACAACACTCTCCTGGTCACTCTCCTTTCTACCTGCGGAGCGCCTCGCCAACACCTTCTTTACTTTCTGCAACATATCTCCAAGAACTCCAAACCGTCGCAGAAAATGACCTGTGGTAAAACATTTTTAAAAACCTTACCTCCGTTTTTAAACTTACCGCTTGGAGGAGCGCTGCTGCTCCAACCGGCCGACTGCACCAACGTCTGACATCATGACGCACCAACGGCTGTAGTCACTCACGTGACTCCGAAGTAAAAGTCCAATTCACATTGAACAGTGTTCCAACAATATTGCACCAAGCAAGTACTTTGTAGCACATGAATCTTAATGGGGTATATACCATTTCAACAATTTCCACAAATCTCAGACATCTCAAACATCACCTGTGCCTATAACTTGAGGGTGGTTCAGGCTTGTCTTACTCTTCTGGCTTGTTTACATTTTTGAGACTTATTCTAAAATGTTAGAGAGCCAAAGAGATAAACCACATGGAAACATGCTCTTCTGCACACTGCATCCCCAATCATGCACCCATTTACACTAAACTATTAATTCCACATTCCCATCAATTTCCACAGATTCCATCAATCACCCACTTTTAGGGACAATTTACAGTGGCTAATTAACCTACTAACCCACACATCTTCAGGACATAGGAGGAAACCCACATAGATATTGAACCTTTGTCACTTGCTGTAAACCTAAATTGATCTTTGCACAGTCTGAGAGACATAGAGGCATGAAAGATCTTATTATCTAACTCTATTATCTAACTCTAATTAATGCGAATTAAAATAATAAATACAGTTAATTAAAACATTACAATGCTAAAATGTAATCAAATGCATTTAAATAAAGTAATATTACTCAAGAAATTATCTTTTCCAACAGCTTGTCTGACCCCATTCAAATAAATGAGGTTGCTTCTATATGATGGTCCTCCTTGAAATAAAACTGACAGATCAAATGAAAAATTTGTTAAGCCACTCTCTTCAGTGCTGAGTATGGTGGCAGGTGGAAGGTCAAATACACTGGCATCCAAAATTTCCTCCGACATCATTCGCCATCAGTGGCTGACAGCCATCGCCCTCTTCAGACATACCATCGACATCCTCTTGCAATTCATTTATTTGGAGGTACAATGGGAAAACAGGCCATTCAACAGTATGCCAAACATTAATAGAAACATGGAAATATAGAAAATAAGTGCAGGATTAGGCCATTCGGCCCTTCGAGCCTGCACTGCCATTCAATACGATCATGGCTGATCATCCAACTCAGTATCCCGTACTTGCCTTCTCTCCATACCCTCTGATTCCCTTAGCCACAAGGGCTACATTTAACTCCCTCTTAAATATAGCCAATGAACTGGCCTCAACTACCTTCTGTGGCAAAAAGTTCCAGAGATTCACCACTCTCTGTGTGAAAAATGTTTTTCTCATCTCGGTCCTAAAAGACATCCCCCTTATCCTTAAACTGTGACCCCTTGTTCTGGACTTCCCCAACATTGGGAACAATCTTCCTGCATCTAGCCTGACCAACCCCTTAAGAATTTTGTAAGTTTCTATAAGATCACCCCTCAATCTTCTAAATTCTAGCGAGTAATAACCCGTGGGGTAGACTGAGATTCACTCCTCTTCCCCAATCTGCACATCCCCAATCCTTTCAACTTGTCGTTTTAATTTCATGTTTCATGTATTTTGTGTTTTTGTGTTTTTATGACTGTTGCAGATCAATCTCCCTCCTGGGATAAATAAAGTTATATCGTATCGTATTGTTTCGTATCGTTCACACCATTTCGATGTTATCCCTCTTTCGCTTCCATTTGCTTTACACTCAGAGCAATTTACAGCAGCCAATTAACTTACAAACCCATGTGTCCTTGGGACATGGTGGAAATCGGAGCACCCAGAGGAAACACATGTGGTCATGGAGAGAACATAAAAACTCCATACACACAGCACCCAAGGTCACGATCAAACTTGGGTTTCTAACAGCTGTGCTGTTGTGCTGGAAAATATGGTTTATATATGTTGCCTCAAGAATCTACCACATTTCAGTAAATAAGGATGCAATGATCTGTATTCAAGTCATTCAAGTCAAGTCACTTTTATTTCTATAGCACATTTAAAAAACAAGTCTCGTTGACCAAAGTGCTTTACATTGGTGGAGGTACTAACGTTATACAACAGTGGTTCATAGATTAAGTACATACATAAATACATACATATAGCCCTCCCTCAGAGGACGTCAAGGAAGGCTTGAGAGTAAAGATGAGTTTTAAGTCTCGACTTAAAAGAGTTGATGGAGGGGGCAGTTCTGATGGGAAGAGGGATGCTGTTCCACAGTCTAGGAGTTTCAACCCGCAAAGGCGCGGTCGCCCCTGAGCTTGTGCCTAGACCGCGGGATGTTCAGTAACCCCAAGTCTGCCGATCTGCGGGACCTGGTTGTGTGGTGGGTAAGCAGACTTTTGATGTAGGTGGGGGCAAGCCCGTTAAGGGCTTTGTAAACATAAAGAAGGATCTTGAAATTTATTCGGAACCGCACAGGGAGCCAGTGGAGAGAGGCCAGAATCAGTGTGGTCCCTTTTTCGGGTGCCCGTCAGGAGTCTCGCTGCGGTGTTTTGGACCAGTTGCAGGCGGGACAGGGAAGATTGGCTGATGCCAGTGAGTTGCAGTAATCGAGGCGGGAGGAGATAAATGTGTGGATGATCTTTTCGAGGTCATCAAACTGGAGGAATTGTTTAATTTTAGGTATCGTCCAAAGCTAGAAGAATCTAGCTTTTACAACGGCATTGGCTTGTTTGTCAAATTTCAATGCTGAAAATATCACGCCAAGGTTTTTGACGTGAGGTTTGAGTAGTGGGGTAAGGCTTCCAAGGCTGCCTGCTATCGTTTTGATTTAGTCCGATTTAGAAGGATGACCTCAGACTTACTCTCATTTAGTTGGAGGAAGTTCTGGGCCATCCAACACGTTATATCCTCGAGTCAGTGGATAAGGTTAAGTAGATTTGATTGGTTGTTGGGCTTCAGGGGGAGATAGAGTTGTGTATCGTCTGCATAGCAATGGAGGGAAATACTGTGCCTTTGAATGACTTGGCCTAAGGGAGCATATACAGGGAGAAGAGAATGGGGCCAAGGATGGACGATTGTGGAACCCCGCAGCAGAGGCTAGCTGGGGAGGAGAAAGAGTTGCCTATGTTAGAAGAGAAACTTACCTTTGAGGTAGGAGATGAACCAGCTCAGGGCAGTGCCATCAATACCAACCCCATACCGGAGACGGTCAATTAGGATGGTGTGGTCGACAGTATGAAATGCTGCGCTGAGGTCGAGAAAGAGCAGGATTGCACATTGGCACATTGTGCACCTTATTTCATTATAACTGAAAAACAAGGACTAGAGGACATAGGTTCAAGGTGAAGGGGAAAAGATTTAATACGAATCCGAGGGTTAACTTTTTCACACAAATGGTGGTGTGTGTGGAACAAGCTGCCAGATGAGATAGTTGAGGCTGGGGCTATCCCATTGTTTAAGAAACGGTTAGACAGGTACATGGATAGGACAGGCTTGGAGGGATCTTCTTCTTCTTGCGTTTGAGGCAACAGAAGTCCGCAGCAGGGTGATGCCATCCGGTTCGACATCCGTAGGTGCCCGCCCTAAAAAGGGCGCATGCTTCGGGTTGGCGCCAAGCTACGGCGCTGCTGCTGTCTCCGTTTGTTGTCGTTCGCCTGACTGAAGTCAGTTGACAGGGCTCACCACGGGGAGGTCGACAACATGAGCCCCGCTTGGAGGGATATGGACCAAGCGCAGATAAGTGGGACTAGTGTAGCTAGGACATTGTTGGCCGTTGTGGGCGAGTTGGGCCAACGGTACACTGTACAACTCTATGACTCTATGATTCTAATATTAATTTTATGTTTATTATACGTTATCTATGAGTATTGCGTTTACAGGCCTGTTATGCTGCTGCAAGTAAGAATTTCATTGTTCCATTGCCTATGGCAATTAAACACTTAACCGGAATTTACTCGGGAACTTCATTCTGGCATTTACTGAAATATATTCTAAAATTTTACATGCAAATAGAAATGGCATGGATGAAGATGGTGTTTTATTTCATTTAATGAATCGTAAATGCAATGATCCACTCAGTAAACCACATTTGCCTGGTAACGCACTTATTGGAAAACATTGATGCAGAACAAAGACATGTTGAATTCTTGTGCTTTAAGTGAATTGATTTTGTCTTGTTATATTCGTGCTCTGAAATAACATTAACATTACAAATAGTATCAGTACTGTTAATAAAATGAAACAATGCATGTTCCATCAGCAGTGGAGGTTTTCTACCAATGAACAACTAGTTTCCGAATTTAGTGCACATTTGCCTGTGATATACCATTGCTGCTGATAATTTCAAGATAATTGTAGTTATTAAAATAAATACCTATTTCCCAAAGAACTGTATTCAGGGAAACAAAAAAAGTTATTTCATATATATCTTCAATTAAAAACCTCAATATTCTCATTGTGGCCTGTTATCATTGTATTAATGCTCCAAAAACAGAGGTTTGATCCCTCCAAGGTGAAATGGCACCACCGTTTTTATGTACGCATGGAACATTGCATCTAAAATGTGATTCTGTTTACTTCAATGGAATTCAATTTCAGAAATGGAATTCATGACAAATATTAATGTATTGCACATTTAGGGCCAACAACATCTGAGGAATTTTTACAGCACCATATCTTCTCTCTCATCACTGATTACACAATTCAGATACAATAGCTTTATTTTGTCAGCATAGTAATTGTATGTGGCCTGTCAGCATAGTAATAGTATGAACAACCGTTTCACTTTTCTGTGACACTCACAGTCTTGGATGGACTCTGTTTCACAACTGTGTAACTGTGTGTGGTTCCTGTATCCGTACTTGTCATTTACTGGATTATTTTGTTGCTTTCTGCATTTCTTCTGTCTACCATCTGGCACAGCAATGTCAATTTTATGGTTTCCAGTTGTGAAATAAATGTATTGTAAGTTATATATTCAATTTGAGGATCTCTGTTGATACAAGACTGGTATTTATTATCCATCCCAAATTGCTGTCAGAAGGTAGTGATCTGTTGCCTGTTCAAACCATTGCAGACCTTCTGGTAAAAGTACTCTCATGCTGCTCTTTGGGAGGAAGTTTCTGTATGTTGACGAACCAGTTGACAGGTATGTTTACAGGCTACTTTATCATGGATGGAGTCAAGCTTCTTCAGATGTAGGTGAACTGACGACCTGGTTAACCAACATTTAGTGGAGGAAGGGAAATATGGTGGGAAGTGTAAGGGGTGGGCAGTGTTTTTACAGTTACTTAAAACTAGACAATTCACCATTCACACTGCTGGAATGTAAGCTACCCGAGATCAATATGAGGTGCTGTTCCTCCAAATTGCGTGTGAGCTCACTTTGGCAATGGAGAAGGCCCAGGGCAGAAACATGAATGCAGGAATGGGAAGGGGAATTAAAATGGTAGCAACCGAGAGATCCAATAGGCCCTTGGTGGACCGAGCCTAAGTGTTCAGCAAAACGGTCAATGATTTTATGCTTTGTCTCACTATTGGGAACACCGGATGCAGGAAGTCCAAGAAGGAGGTACAGGACTTGTGCTGCAGTTCCTGTGTTTGCAGGGGAAAGTATCAGGGGAGGGGCGGTTTGGGTAAGAAAGGATGAGTGAACCAAGGAGTTGTGAATGGAGCGGTCTCTGCAGAAGCTGGATAGGGGTGGAAATGGGAATATGTGATAAGCGGTGGGATCACATTGGCGGTGATCGAAATGCCAGAAGATGATGTGATGGATGTGGAGGCTGATGGGAAGAAAAGTGAGAATCAGAGGAACTCTAACATTGTTGCATCTGGTGTGTGGAGGAGTGAGAGCAGGACTTCAAGAACAGGCATACTGCATCTACCGGTTGCTGACCACTTTGACTTTCCCATCTCCAAACTGACCTTTTTGGCTTGGGCCTCATTCAATAGACAATAGACAATAGACAATAGGTGCAAGAGTAGGCCATTCAGCCCTTCGAGCCAGCACCGCCATTCAATGTGATCATGGCTGAACATCCCCAATCAGTACCCCGTTCGTGCCTTCTCCCTTTATCCACTGACTCCGCTATCTTTAAGAGCCCTATCCAGCTCTCTGTTGAAAGTATCCAGAGAACCTGCCTCCACCACCCTCTGAGGCAGAGAATTCCACACACTCACAACTCTCTGTGAGAAAAAGTGTTTTCTCATCTCCGTTCTAAATGGCATACCCCTTATTCTTAAACTGTGGCCCTTGGTTCTGGAATCCCTCAACATCGGGAACATGTTTCCTGCCTCTAGCATGTCCAAGCCCTTAACAATCTTATATGGTTCAATAAGATCCCCTCTCATCCTTCTAAACTCCAGAGTTTACAAGCCCAGCTGCTTCATTCTCTCAGCATATGACAGTCCCGCCATCCCGGAAATTAATCTTGTAAACCTACGCTGCACTCCCTCAATAGTAAGAATGTCCTTCCTCAAATTAGGGGACCAAAACTGCACACAATACTCCAGGTGTGGTCTCACTAGGGCTCTTGCAGAAGGACCTCTTTGCTCCTATATTCGATTCATCTTGTTATAAAGGCCAACATGCCATTCGCTTTCTTCATTGCCTGCTGTACCTGCATGCTTACTTTCATAGATTGATGTACAAGGACCCCCAGATCCCATTGTACTTCCCCTTTTCCCAACTTGACACCATTTAGATAGTAATCTGCCTTCCTGTTTCTGCTACCAAAGTGGATAACCTCACATTTCTCCACATTAAACGTCTTGTGCCATGCATCCGCCCACTCCCCCAAACTGTCCAAGTCACCCTGCATTCTGATAGCATCCTTCTCACAGTTCACACTGCCACCCAGCTTTGTGACATCTGCAAATTTTCTAATGTTACTTTGAATCCCTTCATCCAAATCATTGATGTATATTGTAAATTCATTGCCAGAGAGAGGCCACATGCTATTGGGAGCAACAGCACCTCCCATTTTGCATAGGTAGCTTACAACCCAGTGGTGTGAACTGTAAATTATTTAATTTTAGGTAACTTCTACAAACACTCCCCTCTCCCCTTATGTTCTTAGAACATCCTCTTGCCTAGACTGTTTAATTCTCCACCTGCATTCAGAACAAGAAGTGGTAGGACTACAGAACTTTAAATGGATCTGAGGGAGATCTTTGCCCTCTGCATTGTCTGCTGTTGCTTGCTGTTTAACCCAAACCCTTCTGCCTGTTTGTCTGGCATTTGTATGTTTTCCTTGTGATGACATGGGTTTCCCACCAATACTACGGTTTCCTCCCACATTTCAAAGAAATGTGGGCTATTAAGTTAATTGACCACTGTAACTTAGCCCATGTCTCTGGGTGAGTTGTAGAATTGTGAGAATATGGGAAAAATAACAATGTTATTGATGTTGGATTAGTGGAAATGGGCAGTTGATGGTCAGTACAGACTTGATGGACAAAAAGGCCTGTTCTGAGTTGTACAATTCTACATAAGGATGTTATTTTGTATGGAGAAGTGAGGCTGGCCAGGAAGGTAAATTTGTGGTATTAATCACAAAATGCTGGAGGAACCCCAGGCAGCATATGAGTAGGGAATTGGCAGGCAGTATTTCATGTCAGGACATACCTTCAGCAGCTAAATAAAGAGTTTTGGCTGAAATTGCAGTTAATTCTGAAACATATCTAAATGCATCGTAACATTCCAAGCCAGGTTTCATAAAAATGCCCACGGTACTTGTGAACATTGAATTTCATATTAAATTTGAGGACTTGTGTCCAAAGATCAAATAGCGAGCTTGATCCACATGCAGTGCAAGCATTTAATTGTGAAGTGAAAATAGTTTGAAATTAAATCTACGACTGACAGGAAACTGTTGCCTGAAAATGCTGCCATGTAATTGACATGTGTCGCATACTATAATTTTATTGGAAATCCAATTATGTTGCATCAATTAATTGAGTTAGCTCAGAAGTTTGTGTTTGTGCTGTTGGTTTCTCCAATGAATACGACACACCTTTGGGAGATATATGCCAGACTCGTGCAGTTGAGTTCAGTGATGTACAAGTTAGCTGAATACCACTTTGGTGACGTTCTCCCAGAGATTGGCCATGGATGGTGCAAATGATCTCCAGACTCAGTACGTGATTCAAATACATCTTTAATCAGCACTGAAACGTAACAGCATGAAGGATGATTAGTTGTCAGTACATCCTGGCTACTCCAACTGTCCGTGCTGGAAAACAAGTGTTAGTATAAGTATTACAGTGGGGTGGAGTTAGAGATGCTGGCTGGTGTGTGATTGGTTAACATGCAACATCAATCTACATCCGTCCCCTTAAAGATTAAGTGTGGAAGAGCACCCATGCCGTGGAGTTAAACATTCTCGCCAAATCTGTCTGGTGGTCTATTAACACGGCCCGAGCGCGTGCGGACCAAACCCTCCCCACCCCATCTGAAAGATGAGACGGAGAGCCTGGAGGCGAGAATGATGCGGTGGAGGCTTGTGGTGACCTAAAGGGGAACCATGCGGTGGGTGAGGCCCCGTGGTTAGTGGAGACCGTGGGACGTGGAGGGGTGCAAGGCATGCGGGGACGGGTGGTCCGTCTCGACCGTGAAGGTGTTGCCAAAGATGAAGTCGTGGAATTTGGAGCAAGCAAAGACGACAGCCAACAATTCCTTTTCGATTTGCGCGTAGTGCTGCTCCGTGTCGGTCATGGTGCGAGAGGCATACGAGACAGGTAGTAGGGTGCCCTCGGCAGATGGTTTTGGTTTTGTTTGAACTGTCTATAGGGTCGATGAATACTGCTGTTCTGCATGCGTGTGCTGCTTCATCAAGTGTCAAATTTGGCCGTCTCAGAAGCTCTGATCTGAGCTTTAGGCATTAATGCCATTCACTAAAATGTTTCTTGTTAACTGATCAGTCAGCTGATCGACCGGCATGATTTGGAATCGGCTACCCTGGGCTAAATACATTAAGTCTGAGATAAATGAGTCTACTCGTTCGCCAGGGAGTTGACGGCGAGAGAAAAACCTAGCCCTGTCCAAAATGTGATTTGAGGGCAGGTCACAGATCTGGCTAAATTTAGGCAGCAGAACATTGGGGTCATCAGGAGATTCAGCTGGGGTTATTACCTGGTCGTTGGCATCGCGGACTGCTGGAGCATAACGGAATGTTCTGGATCATCGAAGGGCATCTGGGCCCACAAGGAGAGAGGCCTTGACAGCATCAGGTTCATTTTGGTGTGCAATGTTCATGTAGTATCGGTAATCGATTTCAAACGTGGCCCAGCTTTCGCTGATATCCACATCAAAGACGAGAGGGTCAGGCTTTCGACAAGAAGAGGCCATCATAAAGCAAAACCTCACAAAAGGATAAAACAAAAAAAACGTTATACAGAAGGAGTGGATTAGATCACTTCTGACACCATGTAAATGATCTCCAGACTGAGTACATGATTCAAATACATCTTTAATCAGCACTGAAACTTAACAGCATGAAGGAGGATTAGTTGTCAGTACATCCTGGCTGCTCCAACTGTCCATGCTGGAAAACAAGTGTTAATATAAGTATTACAGTGGGGTGGAGTTAGAGATGCTGGCTGGTGTGTGATTGGTTAACATACAACAGATGGCAAGGGTCTCTTGTGCAGAAGTGGGCCTCCTCAACTATTGTGAGGTCTGATTCAAAGGATCCCCCAAAAAAGTCTTCGAAATAACCATAATTAGGAGCCCAGCCAAATAGCTTTTCCTCAGGAATTTCCATTTTTATTCAAACCAGACATTTTTTCTATGTTTAATCATTTGTGAATGAAAGTAATTTGGTTCCTTGGTACTTTATAGTCACATGTATCCAGACACTGTGACTTTTTTTGTGCAAACAATACATTAAACATCTTATGATACATAAGCACAATCGTACTTAAGTACAAGAGTGTAAGAATAGTAGATTACACTGAGGCAGCACATTGGAGTCAACACATTTCCAGTGTCATCTAGTATCCTTCAAGCTTCAAAGTTCTTAAAAAGGTGGAGCCTTCAGTTGGCCTTAAAGGCCCATTGTCCAGACAGCAGCACTGGGTTGGTGTTGCAAGGTTCAGACGGGCGAGGCGATATTGCATTTTGTATCTTTCACAACTGCTCCACTGCTGTGTGCCAATACAGGACACATCCATCTATGGGGCCTCCAGCAGTGCCAATCCAATCCATTCCCCAGTTGCTGCAGGACCTCCAACAGCCCACCACCAACATATTGACCCGAACATACAACCTGCAAAACATGCTGTCCCTTGCCACCCATGGCCACTGCTTTGTTAGTGAACCGGGATGCCTTCTGCAGCCAACCTTGAAACACCCAGATTGCCCCCTAGTGTGCGGGAGGTGAGCTCCCCGCCCGCTGACCAGCACCACTCCTCTCCGCCGTCAACACTATCTTGAAGGATTCATTTGGTCTGATTTATCACTGTTTCATAACTGGGTGGAAGATTACACATGATGTCCAGAGAACAAATGATGGAGACACTTGAGTGAGATGTGACAGGGATAAACTATAGCTGCAGTGATGTCTACTGGGGGTGAGCAAAAGGAGAACAAAGAGCAGAAGCACTGTATGTGGTTCAAGAGTTACGTATTCACCAGCTGCAACATTGCTGTCATCAACAAACAAAAGGAATCGCAAAATAAAACACCATTCACGTCATATTAGTTCCTATGTATGCTTTCAGCTCCACTGTGATAAGAGATCATATTGTATTTAAATTTCTCAAAAAAACTTGAACAAAGCTGAGGATAGCAAAGCTAACATGGAACTATTTTTGAAGAAAAAAAAACTTTGTGATGGTGCACAATTGAACTGGTTCTCAGTATATTATGCATTTGTATTTGGTAATACTGAGTTTGATCAGAAATTTAATCGGAAGATATAGGAACTCAATATTTGAGTTCAATTTTGCTGAAATTACAGATTTTTCCCCCAGGCAGAGGTTATGTTTTTAATTTCCTGGCCTCTGTCTGCTGGATAGAAAATAAATGATTGACATGAGAAGGTCTTAAAGAAGGAACTGCAGATGCTGGAGAATCGAGGGTACACAAAAGGCTGGAGAAACTCAACGGGTGCAGCAGCATCTAAGGAGCGAAGGAGATAGGCGACGTTTTGGGTCGAGTCTGAAGAAGGGTCTCGACCCGAAATGTCACCTATCTCCTTCGCTCCTTAGATGCTGCTGCACCCGCTGAGTTTCTCCAGCCTTTTGTGTACACCCGACATGAGAAGTTCTCAGGGTTATGAACAGTGTTTTTTGATACAGTGACTATGTACACTAATGAGCAAGTATTGGTATTATTTTTCTTAAATTAAAATAGTATACATGTTTGCAAGTTCATTTAATCAAACAGAAGATTAGCTTCAGGTACTAGGTTGCATTTTCATCTCATGTTCCTCTCGTGTTCCCACTCACAGTACTTGAGTTCAATCTCAGCTGTGGTGTAATATTCATGTCTGTGCAAATAGAATTACAGGTGACCACATGCTTCTCCTGTTTATTAAATCCACTTAGTGTATAAAAAGCTCTTTAACTGATTTAACTCATCATTTAACGAGGTCAGGACACTATGCAATAAGATAAAATCAAATTAAAATAATACAAATATTTAGCAGATTAGCCAGAATCTCTGGTGAGAATATGTTAGGAATAAACTATCCGTTCATTCATGAAATGATTGTATTTAAAAAAATAACAAAAGCTAGTGTTTCCTAATCTGTTAGAGTTGTCAAATGTCTTCATCTTCATGTTGTAGAGATAAGAAATCAGACCCAGTGAAGCACTCAACATTTGAAGATACAATGTTGTCATCTGTACTTGTCACCAGAACCAAATAGTCAGCAGAGTATTTCTATGTACTCTTCTGTGCTGTCTCCTATGAGGTAAATCAATCGATAAAGCATTATAGAAGAAAGGTTGTGGGGTATTAGCTTCTTTAAAAATATGGTTCCATTGGCCTTATTTTTTTAGAAAGCCTGACTGAAATTGAGTTCTTGCCACTTATTTATATTTATTTAGCACATATCGGAATTGGACTTCAATAAATGGTTTAAAAGATTTTAATTATCAAATAACCTCAGAGCAAAATTCGAATGTTTAAAAAAAAAAGAAAATGGACCTGAAAGATGAATCATCTCTCAGTGACTTCTATTTTCCTTCATTTAATAAATTGAGTTATATTGATTTGACTGATGGTATGACACTTTGAAAGATCACAGGTGAAAAGTCATCTTCATCCAGGTTTTTTTGAAAATACAAATTAAAACTGCTTCAAACAAACAGAAGATCAATATAGTTCATTGATGTTTGAGCTTTAGTTTTGCTACTTGAATATATTAATTGTGGAACACAAAAATATAATTTATCAACAGAATTCTTGAGAAAGTTGGATGTTTGAAATATTCTGTGAGTCCAGAGGAAAACAAAACATTATGACCATGATTTTTTGTTGCATCACTTATGATCTAGTCTGCTTCCAATTACATTTGCAAATTGTGAACTTCCATGTTTCATGTGGCCTATAAAAATTAGTAATGCAGTTTGTGCATGCCAGAAGTATGCAGAGTTAGCAGATAATGATGCCAGATCTTAATGCAATGTTGATTGAAATTGTTACTGCTAAACTAGATCATAGTGACCCAACTAAAACCCTATGTCAATCCACCGAAACTGATCATTGAACACGTGCTCAGCGTGTTATGCATAGTGGGTCCTTCATGACTCAGAGTTTGTTAATGATCGATAAAACGAAAGTTGCTTCTGCAAAATTGCTCAGAATCGCACAGTGCAGTGATAGAGTTGCTGCCTTACAGTGCCAGAGACGCGGGTTTGATCCAAACTATGGGTACTTGTTTATACGGAGTTTGTACATTCTCCTTTTGATCGGATGGGTTTTCTCCAGGTGCTCCAGTTCCCTTCCACTCTCCAAAGACCTACAGGTTTGTCGGTTATTTGGCATTAGTAAAAATTGTAAATTGTTCCGACTGTGTAGGATGGTGCTAGGGGATGGGGTGATTGGTGGTCAGTGTGGACACGGTGGACCGAAAGGCCAATTACCACGTTGTGTCTCTAAAGTCTAAATTGATCACTGAATACAGAGTTTCAAAAATTACAGGGTAGTGTGATATTGAGCATTACTAGTTTACTTGAGCCAAACCACCCAGGCTTTGGTGCCTTAATGGCTGGACATTTTGATCTTCAATGAGGTAAGGAGAAGGGGGAGTCTGTGGTGCAGGGCAATGTATCTAATGAAGGAGTAGGAGGAGGAAGGACTGTGTGTAAAAGGGAAGATCTGGTTTTCTGGTAACACTTCTCATGCATTTATTTTTTAGAAGAGAAAACCTGACGAGATATTCCTTTCAGGTAAACCAGCCCCAGGCGTAACTGCACAATTGGCAAAGCTTGCACGTGTTTTGTTTCATTTTATATACCCAAGGCTATTTTCAAGATAATTTGCGGCACTGCTCGAGATATAGAATCCATTTGCTCAAAGAAAGTCAAGTTTACCTTTGCTTTAAACTGAAAGTAGCAACCAGAGCAAATTATGAACTTGCCAGAATAGTTTAAATTCCTATGGTGTGAAGAGTTATTGAATCAGGATGAGTACCCCAAGAACATCATGAACCAGAAATAATACCATTTTCTCAATTTACAGTTTGTTTATGATTATAGATAGAATGTTTAAAAGTCAGCACCAAAGCAATAATCAAAACTTTTGCATAATATGTAATTTCACTCAATTCTTTATCTTCACTTCCCATGAATGATTAATGAGTGGTTACTTGAAGCTTCACTTCTGACAATGAGCAATCCCATTCTGCACCTGACCTGTGAGCATGAGGAATATTTTGGGCCTTGCCTCCACATTTTCTCCATATTTTTCATCCAGGCATTCCATGCCTCATTACATAAACTGGATGCCCGCCATTAACTGCACTCTGCTTGGAGGCTTCAAATTTCTTCGGAAAAATATCCACCATTGATTGCAATTACAAAGTATTTCCCGTGTGAGAAAAGTAGTCTGGCTTTAATTAAAACTGCCAAGCTTTCACTCGTCTGAGCTGCATATAAATTTAAGCCTTATGTACTTCCCCAAACGTCAGCAACTATGCAGTTAGCAGTGACATGATGCTGAACTCATGTTAATTATTGCCCAGGTCAAACGATATGCAGTGGTCACTCAACATTGCCCAGTATATTTTTCTGTAAGATACTATTCCTTTTACTATGTTGAACAATTTTCTACCTTTTCATATTTCCAATAAATCGAGAATTGCTTTGAGTAACAGAGGCAAAGAGTAGGAGTGAAGGGGCCTTTTCAGCAAAGAGTAGGAGTGAACGGGTCCTTTTCAGAATCGAAGGCAGTGGCGAGTGGAATGCCGCAAGGCTCGGTGTTGGGCCGCAACTGTTTACCATATATGTTAATGATTTGGAAGAGGGAATTAGGAGCAACACTAGCAAGTTTGCAGATGATACAAAGCTGGGTTGCAGTGTGAACTGTGAAGAGGATGTTAGGAGGTTGCAGGGTGACCTGGACAGGTTGAGTGAATGGGCAGATGCGTGGCAGATGCAGTATAATGTAGATAAATGTGAGGTTATCCACCATGGCGGCAAAAACAAGGGGGCAGATTAATATATCAATAGGGTTAGGTTCGGTAAGGGGGAGGTGCAGCGAGACCTGGGTGTCCTTGTACACTGGTCACTGAAAGTTGGCTTACAGGTACAGCAGGCAGTGAAGAAAGCTAATGGAATGTTGGCCTTCATAAGAAGAAGATTTCAGTATAGGAGTAAAGAGGTTCTTCTGCAGTTGTATAGGGCTCTGGTGAGACCACATCTGGAGTATTGTGTACAGTTTTGGTCTCCTAATTTGAGGAAGGACATCCTTGTGATTGAGGCAGTGCAGCGTAGGTTCACGAGATTGATCCCTGGGATGGCGGGACTGTAATATGAGGAAAGATTGAAAAGACTAGGCTTGTATTCACTGGAGTTTAGAAGGATGAGGGGGAATCTTATAGAAAAATATAAAATTATAAAAGGACTGGACAAGCTAGATGCAGGAAAAATCTTCCCAATATTGTGTGAGTCCAGAACCAGGGGCCACAATTTTCGAAAAAGGGGAGGTAATTTAAGACTGAGGTGAGAAAAAACTTTATCACCCAGAGAGTTGTGAATTTATGGAATTCCCTGCCACAGAGGGCAGTGGAGGCCAAGTCACTGGATAGATTTAAGAGAGAGTTAGATAGAGCTCTAGGGGCTAGTGGTGTCAAAGGATATGGCGAGAATGCAGGCACGGGTTATTGATAGGGGACGATCAGCCATGATCACAATGAATGGTGGTGCTGGCTCGAAGGGCCGAATGGCCTCCTGCACCTATTTTTTATGTTTCTATGTTTCTATGTTTATTGGCACATGCGGCTGCAGATGCTGGAATCTGGAGCAAAAAACAAAGCCTCGGAGGAACTCCAGTGGGTCAAATGTGAAGCAAGTCACATTGATCAAGCAGCATTTATGCAAGCAAAGGATAGTTAATTATTGAGGTTAAGTCCTGAACCCTGACTGTCCCTTTATCTCCACATATGCCGCTTGACCCACTCAGTTACACCAGCAGTTTGTTTCTTTGATTTGAATAATGATCAGTGATGGCAGCCTCGCCAACGATCTATTTTTTCGTCTTTTTTGTTATTTTTAGTGTATTTTTAAAAGTATGTGTTAATGTTCTCTGGTTTGTTTTATGTGGGGAGTGGGGTCAGGGGAAACTTTTTTTTTCAATCTCTTACCTTCATTCTCTGCGGCCTAACATCATGGACCTGGCGGCCTCGCTCCAGACTGACTTTCAGCCCCATCAAAGGGCCGTTGACTTATTATCGGAGTCTGCGATCCCTTGCCTGGGATTGAAGCTCCAATCTTGCCTGCGGATTTCACCATCGAAGAGCTCACAGTCTCGAGTAGAGACTGATGTCGGGAAGCTCCAAAGTCGCAAGAGATTCAACTAGCCCTGACCCGGTGTCCGATTGCCCGGCTTGGGGAGCTGAGATCCCCCCGATGCAGGAGCTTGATCGCCCCAATGCGGTGGGCTCGACCACCAGCTACGGGAACTAAGATGGTCCTGTCAACGGAAGGCCCCCAACCATGGGAGGACAAAGAAGAGAGGAGATTTAACTTTTTTTTCGCCTTCCATCACAGGGATGAATGTGGTGGAGTCACTGTGGTGGATGTTTATGTTAAAATGTATTTTGTGTGCTTTGTTGCTTTTTATTGGTATGATTGTCTGGCAAATCAAATTCCTCGTACGTTGCAAAGCATACTTGGCTAATAAAGTATGATTATGATTATGAAATATATTTTAAAAATCTATTCTTTTCAACAATATCTTTCCAGCATATACAATTACACTCAAAGGCTGTATATTATAGAGTGTTTGGAAACAGCGCTTAGATTCCTCAGAGATATGTAAAAGATATAACTTGCCATATATTGCGTAATTTGTAGATTGCAACAAAATTGCTCTCTCCACCCAGAGAGTTGTGAATTTGTGGGATCACCCAGAAAGTTGTGAATTTGTGGAATTCTCTGCCACAGTAGGCAGTAGAGGCCAATTCACTGGAAAAATTTAAAAGAATTAGATAGAGCTCTCGGGGATAGCGGAATCAAGGGATATGGGGAGAAGTCAGGCACGGGTTACTGATTGTGAATGATCAGCCATGATCGCAACAGACAATAGACAATAGGTGCAGGAGTAGGCCATTTGAGCCAGCACTGCCATTCAATGTGATCATGGCTGATGAATGGCTTGAAGAGTCAAATGGCCTCCTCCTGCACCTATTTACTATGTTTCTAAAATTGTCTTCTTCTTATTGAGTCCGCACACAAGATTAGAAGTTGTTCAGCCAGAGCTGAACACACTTCTCAGCATCTGCATACAATGGTATCGGTCTTGCGCTTCTCGTGCTTCTTGTGCGCGTTGGTGGAAAGATTGGTGAAAACAGGGCGGCGACGTGAACGCTCTTTCCTTGACCCCTTCTAAATTGGTATGACCACATGAAGGGTATAATACTGATTAATGGCATTCAAAAGGTTTTGAAACAATGCAGCTTATTTTTTAAATATATTTGAACATAAATAAATGTAAGGTGACAGATACTGAAACTGGAGACAGGAATTTTCCTGCCTCTACAATCAGTCTAAAGAAGGTTCCTGACTCCAAAAATTTGCCCTAAAATCAGTCAGAAAAACTGTCCTGACTCGAAAGGTCACCTATCCATTTGCTCCAGAGATGCTGCCTGACCCGTTGTGTTACTCCAGCACTTTGTGCCTATCTTTGACATTTTCCTTGGTGCTGGATGAAATTTAAATGAGCATAGGTGAAAAAATGGTAGAGTGTAAGTGTCCATGACAATAAAACAAAAGTACAAGCACAATGAGTGATACATTGCATTCGTTTAATTTATTTTTTGTGGATGTTTAGGTTCATTTGCTGCTTAAAATGTTTAAAAAGTGAATGCTGATAGACAGTGGGATCAAATCTGGATCTGCAAATTAACAACAGAAATATAGAAGAGGAGGCTGCCCTAAAAAGCAAAATCTTATGGATTGATAGAGTAGG
Organism: Okamejei kenojei; assembly: GCA_035221665.1. Taxonomy (NCBI): domain Eukaryota; kingdom Metazoa; phylum Chordata; class Chondrichthyes; order Rajiformes; family Rajidae; genus Okamejei; species Okamejei kenojei. Next base: position 77,383,450 of record CM069133.1, read on the forward strand.
TATGGATAGAACTGTTGTTTAAAGCCTTACTCTGGCTCTTATGAATTACTAGACTCATGTTCACACGGGAGAGCTGGTCTCCCAACACAATATTCCACCTCTCCACCAATTCCAATATTGGTGGCCAGTGGGGGGGGGGGGGGGGGGGGCTTTCTGGAGCGCTAGTATGGGTGGTGTGGGCTGAAGGGGCTGGTTTCCAGAGGGCTACTATGGACATTGTGGGCCAAATGGATTCTTGGGGTGGCAGCTCAGTCACTCAAGCCTGATGTGCTGGCAGGTGACTCACGGCTATTCCTTGAGTCCATTTCAAGCAGGGTGCAAGGCCACCAAATTCAAATGCAGTTTCCTACCATTTCAAGCAGGGTGCAAGGCCACCAAATTCAAGTGCACTTTCATACCACTTCAAGCAGGGTGCAAGGCCACCAAACTCAAGTGCATTTTCCTACCATTTCAAGCAGGGTGCAGGGCCACCAAACACAAGTGCAGTTTCATGACACTTCAAGCAGGGTGCAAGGTCACCAAACTGAAGTTCAGTTTCATGCCACTTCAACAAGGGTGCAAGGCCACCAAATTCAAGTGCAGTTTCAGACCACTTCATGCAGGGTGCAAGTACACCAAATTCAAGAACTGTTTCATACCACTTCAAGCAGGGTGCAAGTTCACCACATTCAAATGCTGTTTCATACCATTTCAAACAGGTTGAAACCACCATAAAACCCTATAAAACACCACTAAACACCACATAAACACCACACTCACAGTTCAGTAGACATTCAGTGTGTTCAATTGATTCACAGCTCAGACAGATTTGTGACATCTCCCCCCCCTTCCCCCCATCTTGCAGAGACTGAGCCACACCCACACTTCTGGGTTTTATAATCCCAACCCCTCCCACTGGAATGGGCATGGCCTTCATGGTGTGATTGGCAGGAGAGAGATTCTCAACATTTTTTAACACTTTTATTTTTCATTGATGCGAAGAATCCTCTGAACCTGATGAGCGGAGGGGGACTGAGTAAGATGGCCAAAAATCACAGCTGAAAGTGGTAGCATTTTATCTAAAAACAATATACGGTGCAAACAGGAAGTAGTCAAGTTTAGACTTTTAATCCTGTGCTTTATTTCAAACCAACCACCAACAACAACCATCTGCTGTGCTTTATTTCAATCCAACCACCACCAATAACCATTTGCTGTGCTCTATTTCAAACCAACCATCACCAACAACCATTTGCTGTGCTTTATTTCAAACCAACCACCACGAACAACCATTTGCTGTGCTTTATTTCAAACCAACCACCACCAACAACCATTTGCTGTGCTTTATTTCAAACCAACCACCACCACCAAGCATTTGCTGTGCTTTTTCAAATCAACCACATTTTCATTATCAAACCACATTAAGGGCACTCAAGGTCAGTAAAACCACACTCACAGTTTAGTAGACGTGATAAGTGTTATTCGCAGCTCAGACTGAGAGACGTGACCCACCTTGCAGAGACTGACTGAGGAACTGAACACTTCCGGGTTTTATAGTCCCTCCGGAAGGGGCGTGGCCTTCAGGAGAGAGAATTTCAACAATTTTTAAACACTAATAACTCTTTTATGTTTCATCGATGGGAAATATCATCTTGACCTGTGCAGCAGAGGAGGACTCTGAGTAAGATGGCCAAAAATCACAGCCGTAAGTGGCAGCGTTTTTTCTAAAATCAATATACAGGACAACAGGAAGTGTTCAAGATAAGACTTTTAGTAATATATAGATAATGGAGAAATGATTGATCAGATGCAGAGAAAGAGATTATAAAAGAGAATGAAAGACTGGAATAAGCTACTTTGCCCTGAAATATGTTTACAGCACTGTTAGAAATGGGCAGGTATGATATTGTGGGCAACACAGAGATGTGGATGAAAGAGGATCAGAGATGGAAGCTCAGCATCTAAGGATGCACTTCCTATTGAAATGACAGGCAGAAAGGGTTGTGTGGCTCTGTTGGTAAGAAATTAAATTCAACCCTCAGCAAGAAACAACATAGGATAATAAAATGTAGAATCCTTGTGGGTAGAGTTAAGATACTGCAAGGGTAAAAATACCCTGATGGGAGTAATATACAGGCCTCTGAATAGTAGCCAGGTTGTACAGTACAAATCAAACCAGGAGATAAAAAAGGCAATGTTACAGTGGTCTTGGGGAATTTCAATATGCAGGTAAACTGGGAAAATTAGAAATTTCTCATTACTTGAAAGTCAAGAGGTGCAAATTGGCCAGCAACTTGTGGTAAATTATCTATTCAATGTTGACTATCACAATTTGGATTCTGATAATTGTAAAACATTAATGGTTGCATTTTGTCGCAGCTCAGAACCTAAAGTTTTCCCATTTATCTGTTTTTTTTTCTCTTTCCAGTTTGACATGTTTTCTCGTTGTACTGTCTGGAATGCTCTCCTGTAATAACATTTTCTTTCGATTTTACACCTTGTTGGCCCTGGTTCTTTCAAGTTTCTATTTTAAGCACTCAAGTAACGTTCTCTTTCCTAACTACTGACTTTCTTGCCTTTGTGCTATGCTTGTCTACATTAGCGAGGACCAAGGCTTCCTTCTATCCCTTGAAAAGGTTCATCAATGCATTCATCATTGCATCTTTATCAACTGTAACTCCGTTACTGTGCCATTCACTTGCAGATCTTCTTTTGGGTTACTGACAATGATCACATGTTAAATTCATTTAAGCTAGAATTCAACAATGGTGGAGCCTTTCCTTCGACCAAACCCATGTTTAAATGATCCAATTTTCCTCCATCCAATAGTGTCAACGAAACAATGTCAATGTATTTCAAGCGCTGAATATTCCAATAGCTGGAATTATGTGATGGAAAACTAACAGAAACTTGTAAAGAAAATGCAATCGAGTTATTCACTTGGTGCATAATCTCTGAATGGACACGGGTATAAAATTAATTATGCTGAAGAAGCTTTGAAATGGAAAATCTCATTTTTCCCCTGACAGGGTTCTCATTATATGGAAAGGGTCTCAATGAAGTCATTAATGGTGCATCACATCAAACCTTTTCTGAAAGGAAGTTGAGAGTTCATGACAATCCTGACAATAAGGTTGTTAAAAATGGAAATTGTTAAACATTAAAAAGATGGTCCATGGGCACCCAACCATTCGAGATGAATGGCAAATAATAAAACATTTGTGACACTTAGACAATTGGATGTAAATAGTGGAAGTGTTCAGCATGTCAGGCCTCTCCCATGGAGATAATTAATGCTTAAAATCCATGACATATCAGAGCTGGAAGATGTGGATTATGGAAAATATTTGAAGGGTAAATGTGATGGTGATCTTCTGCTTGAGTCCTCACCCATTCTGATTTTCAGGCAGAACATAATTTAAAAACCTGCCTGGGATGAAGTCTTGTTGAAACATACTAATGCTTTGATTGCTAGGGCATGATCGACAATTTTGTGTCAATACAAAGGGTACCACTGCTTTCTCCCCATTGCCTTCCATCCCAAGTCTTTCCACTTTCCTGACAGAAGTGTTCTTTGAAAGGCTACTTGTCTGGTGTTATTGAAAATGCTACAATAGAAACATCTTTCTATGACAGATGTTTGACTACATCAGATGATTTGTAAGATCTTCAAATGGGTGTGCTGCCTTGCAAATTGTTAACCAAGTTCTGGTGATTAATTTTCTCCTTGGTGGTATCCTTGGAACTCTGTTTTGGCTAGAAGATAATGAGGCTTCAAAAGGATGAGGGGAGCAATTAAAACCAGGGGCACAAGGGAAACTGGAAGCATGCTGGCAGCAAATACCTTCCTCTTAGAGTTATACAGCACAGAAACAGGCCCTTCAGCCAACGTGTCCATGTTGACCAAAATGCACATCCAAGCTAGTCCCATTTGTTTCTCTTTGGCCCATATTCCTTTAAATTTTCTTTGTACGGATTGTATCATTTTAGCACAAAACTGTGCATCTCAAGTAGCAGAGTATAGTGGGATACCCGCTTCTACTGAAGCTGTGAAGAGGTTGTGTCACATTCAAGAATCCATTGCCACATTGTATCCCCTGGGACAATCTAGATCTGTGCAGCTCTGAGCTACTTGCCTCTGGTTCCTTTCAAGCACAAAGGAGTCGTGGAATCAAATAGCCAACAATTTTGGTTTGCATTAATTATATTAACAAATTGTTGGCTTCATGTTACTACTCATGATACACATGAGGACCCTGGACTTTCCTGCGGTCATTTGCAAGCTTGAGATACAAACCAACCTTTCTTTATTGTATTTCACCTTCATTTTATCCAAAAATGAACTAATTCAAATATGTATTTCATAATTTTAATTATTAATCAGACACACTGACTGATTTCAGTTCCTTTTTAAGTCATTCCGTTGTCCTTTGCAGATGACTTCTAATTGAAAGGAATGAACACCTAATTCTATTAAAAAATAATACATTTTTATGCAAAGTATATAATTGTGATCAGTTATTTTATTCTAAAACATATGTTTGTTATGTGCATAACATTCATTGTTATATCGCAACTTAATATTTGGACAAATATTCACCTGCACTGTACTATTCTTGTCATTATTTGGCTACCCTGACCTTATCTATTCACAAACATGTGCTTTTGCCTTAAGATAGCTATATGCCTTAGTTTGGTCTTATCTACTCAATTCAATGCTTTGGGGTGGACTTTTTCATGGACAACAGCATGGCACCAAAACAACACAATTTTGGATAGAATTGTACAGTTCAAAAGATTGGAGAATTTTAATAATAAATTATGGTCAAATGTGTTAAAGATTTTAAGATGGTTTTAGATTCAGTTCAGCTGGATAAAATTCCAGCCACAAAACAGCCCCATCCTCACTCAAAATGGTGACTTGCTTGTTTGTGCTATTTGTGAGGGACTTCCAAAATTCTCTTTCTTTCTTTGGTTGCATTTTGGTGACAATTTGCTGAATGCATCCAAAGTGGGCATGCTTCTTCCATACCTCTTGGCCTTCATTATGAAGAGGCATGAACTTGAACACTTGAACAGAAAAGAAAATTTAAAATTGAAACAAATCAAATGTGTTAACAGATAATTTGCAAATTATGCAGACCAATCTGAGAAAATGGAGATTGCCAAATTCAACTATGAACCAAATAATTACGAGAAGAATCAATGCCAAAAAATAGATAATTGTTACTTGTTACTTTTGGTAATAGGATCAGTGAGAACATGGTCTGGTGGATTTCATTGTCTTTGTTCTATGCTGTATATTCATGCATCAAGTCAAACCAAACATTGCCATTTGCAAATTATGGTGATGTTTCAACAATGAAGGCATCACAGGCATAAAGACCCGGGCATACACCTTTACCATTTCTTATATTTCATTTTTTATTTATAACAAGGAATGTAGAACAATACACCACTGGAACATTGACTTACAATGTTGGTGCCGACCATGATCCCAGTTTAAACTGAACATCTGCCTGGATCTGGTCACATCCCTCTTTTCTCTGCCTGTACAGGTGTCTACTGGAATACCTCTTAAAAATGTTTTATGCTTAATTTGCTCTCACTTGCTATTTTTGATCAGTGACCTTCTCAACAGTAAGTGAATGTGTTCTTAACTTAACTTCACCAGTATATCACCACCGCCAAACATCACAGCTATCCACACAATATGATTCTCCAAGGACAACTTATATTCTCCACAAAATAAAGAGCACCAATAAAAGCCATTCACACTTTTACTATTATCCACTGTTGAGAGTAATAAAGGAATAGATACATTTCAACTTAATGTAAGCACACTTCTTCCTTGATGGTGAGAAATTTGCAGAGAGCCCAAGTATCTATGCTGCTGTATATTTGTACTTCAATGATAAACCAGGTAAATATTTTTGGAATGGCATGCCAGCATTACTTATATGATCATATTATCAGAATCTGTGTATTACCAAATATAATTAGAAAATGACTTTTTCTAAGAAAATGACTTTCCTTTTATGCAGTGTTTCTCAAATCCTCATAGAACTATTCTAACACAGTCTCTGACAAGCTGTGCTACAGCTACCAATATGGATAAACACCATATGCTGAATACAATGCTCAGTAGTTAAAATTCATTACAATATTCTGATAAAACAACATTATCAAAGCAACAAAAGCTTTGATCAGTTGCCAGTTAGCATGAGTAAGTTGTATTTGTGTTGTCTGTGAAAGACTGAAGTAATTGAGTGTGACCAGCTAATTTTCATATTTCCTTCAGTATTTTTAATCACCTGTGCTTCCATTGACAAGAAAATTGTTTGTAAATGCTAGCCTGTAAATTGTCATTTCAGCCCAATGAGCAAGATCAATGCTTGTTCATAGGCCAACTGATAGTTCAGATCCATTGTCTACTGGTACATCCCCATCATTCATTATTCAACTTATTCTTCAATGTGACATGCAAGAATCTTAAATTAAGTATTTTCTTCAGCTATTTACATCACTATTGCATTAATCACACAATTCTACAAGCCTCTGCATTGAAGGTAGTTCAAGTCCTAGCTATGAACTTGTATCCCAAGATGCCTTTGCCCATCACTGATCGTTCTCTATCACATTTGCTTTGGTCGGAACTGAAAGACTTCCATAAAAGCTTCCAGTATTCAACAATTCTCTCATGAAAGTTGTTTACTTTCTTCAAGCTCTCATTTTGACATATTACTTTGCGAGGAGCATTCGTAATATGGTGGATGAGATGAAGGTGCACATAGCTATTAATGACTATGCTATAGTTGGGATCACGGAGACATGGCTCCAGGGTGACCAAGGCTGGGAGCTGAACATCCAGGGATATACAATATTCAGGAGGGAGAGACGGAAAGGAAAAGGTGGGGTAGCGTTGCTGGTGAAGAGAGGAGATTAATGCAATAGAAAGGAAGGACATTAGCATGGAGTATAAAAACTAAAGATGAGGATGTGGAATCGATATGGGTAGAGCTGCGAAACTCTAAGGGGCAGAAAACACTAGTGGGAGTTGTATACAGGCGGCCTAACAGTAGTATTGGAGTTGGGGATGGCATCAAACAGGAAATTAGAAGTGCGTGCAACAAGGGTAACACAGTTATAATGGCTGACTTCCATCTGCATATAGATTGGGTGAATCAAATTGGCAGGGGTGCCGAGGAAGACAATTTCTTGGAATGTATGCGGGATAGTTTTCTAAACCAGCATGTGGAGGAACCAACGAGAGAGCAGGCTATTCTAGACTGGGTATTGAGTAATGAGGAAGGGTTTGTTGTGCGTGGCCCCTTGGGCAAGAGTGACCATAATATGATTGAGTTCTTCATTAGGATGGAGAGTGAAATAATTAAGTCAGAAACAAGGGTTCTGAACTTTAACAAAGGTAACTTTGAAGGAATGAGCCATGAATTGGCCAAGATAGACTGGCAGGTGAGTTTTAAAGGGTTGACAGTGGATTTGCAATGGAAGGTATTTAAAGACTGCATGGATGAAGTACAAAAATTGTTCATACCAGTTTGGCAAAATAATAAATCAGGGAAGATGGTGCATCCATGGATAATGAGGGAAATCAGGGATAGTATAAAAACTAAAGATGAGGCAAACAAATTGGCCAAAAAAAGCAGCCTACCAGAGGACTGGGAAAAATTCAGAAACCAGCAAAGGAGGACAAAGGGCTTAATTAGGAAAGGGAAAATAGATTACGAAAGGAAACTGGCAGGGAACATAGAAACTGACTGCAAAAGTTTTTATAGATATGTGAAGAGAAAGAGACTAGTTAGAACAAATGTTGGTCCATTGCAGTCAGAAGCAGGTGAATTGATCATGGGGAACAAGGACTAGGCAGACCAATTGAATAACTACTTTGGTTCTGTCTTCACTAAGGAAGACACAAATAATCTGCCGGAAATAGCAGTGGACTGGAGGTCAAATAAGATGGCGGAACTGAGTGAAATCCAGGTTATCCGGGAAGTGGTGTTGGGTAAATTGAATGGATTAAAGGCCGATAAATCCCCAGGGCCAGATGGTCTGCATCCCAGAGTCTCAAGGAAGTAGCCACGGAAATAGTGGATGCATTAGTGATAATTCTTCAAAATTCCTTAAATTCTGGAGTAGTTCCTGAGGATTGAAGGATAGCTAATGTAACCCCACTTTTTAAAAAAGGAGGGAGAGAGAAAGCGGGGAATTACAGACCAGTTAGTCCAACATCGGTAGTGGGGAAACTGCTAGAGTCAGTTATTAAAGATGGGATAGCAGCGCATTTGGAAAGTGGTGAAATCATTGGACAAAGTCAGCATGGATTTACAAAAGGTAAGTCATTTCTGACAAATCTTATAGAATTTTTTCGAGGATGTAACTAGTAGAGTGGATGTGTTATATCTGGACTTTCAGAAGGCTTTCGACAAGGTCCCACATAAGAGATTAGTATATAAACTAAAAGCACACGGTATTAGTGGTTCAATAATGATGTGGATAGAGAACTGGCTGGCAGACAGGAAGCAAAGGGTAGGAGTAAACAGGTCCTTTTCAGAATGGCAGGCAGTGAGTAGTGGGGTACCGCAAGGTTCAGTGCTGGAACCCCAGCTATTTACAATATACATTAATGATTTGGACGAGGGAATTGAATGCAACATCTCCAAATTTGCAGATGACACCTAGCTGGGGGGTATGGTTAGGTGTGAGGAGGATGCTAGGAGGCTGCAGGGTGATTTGGATAGGCTGAGTGAATGGGCAGATGCATGGCAGATGCAGTATAATGTGGATAAATGTGAGGTTATCCACTTTGGTGGCAAAAACATGAGGGTAGACTATTATCTGAATGGTGGCAGATTAGGAAAAGGGGAGATGCACCGAGACCTGGGTGTCATGGTACACGAGTCATTGAAAGTAGGCATGCAGGTGCAGCAGGCAGTGAAGAAAGCAAATGGTATGTTAGCATGTATAGCGAAAGGATTTGAGTATGGGAGCAGGGAGGTTCTACTGCAGTTGTACAGGGCTTTGGTGAGACCACACCTGGTGTATTGCGTACACTTTTGGTCTCCAAAGTCCAGTACAAGGGGTCACAGTTTAAGGATAAGGAGGAAATCTTTTAGGACCGAGATGAGGTAAACATTCTTTACACAGAGAGTGGTGAGTCTCTGGAATTCTCTGCCACAGAAGGTCGTTGAGGCCAGTTCATTGGCTATATTCAAGAGGGAGTTGTATGCGGCTCTTGTGGCTAAAGGGATCAGGGGGTATGGAGAGAAGGCAGGTACGGGATACTGAATTGGATGATCAGCTATGATCATATTGAATGGCGGTGCAGGCTCGAAGGGCCGAATGATCTACTCCTGCACCTATTTTTCTATGTTTCTATGAACTGAAAGACTTCCATCAAAGCTTCCTGTATTCAACAATCCTCTCATGAAAGTTGTTTACTTTCTTCAAGCTCTCATTTTGACATATTACTTTCTCACAACGGGGAGAATCAGCACAGGTCTATGCTGCATCATATCTCACACCTCAACATTCTTCTCATATTGAGTCAATATTGTGCAGGCTGTGAGCCAAGTATTTTTGTTTTATCCGTGAAGGGAAGTTTTTAATATCTTGCGTACCTAAAGCCTCTCTATTTTTTTTTTGCCATGTTACTCTGCCAAACTCTATTGGAAATATACTAATTTTGTTTAAATTACATCATTTTCACTTATTGGCATGGGATTTAACTAGTCACATTTATAGCAATTTTACACATTGAGAAATATTGCAATTTTCTTTTGTCCTTATTTACTTTAAAACCTGCTTTCGGCAACATCTGTGAGTTTGGACATTGTTTCTAATGTCGCCACATTAATATCACAGGTATACAAGTGAATAAAGCAATTTCAGAACAAATTATTCTTTTTATCCAGGGTTAGAATCTGCCCTGAACTTTGTAGTCTCGTTGAATTCAATTGATAAATTGTCGCCTAATTCAATTTATGTTATTTTCTCATTGATGTTAACTCTGCATGGAATTACCAAATACAGACAGATTCCAGGTCACATCAGGGTTCTGTTACTAAGAACTGTCCATTAGTTGATTTATCTGTAAATCAGAGACATTCATATTCATATAGTATCGCTCTAAGTGCACTTGTTATAATTCTTTCATTTAATTGAATAATCACCCATGCAATACCCATTAATAATATTAATATTAATATAATATATACTGTATCCAGTCATTAATGAATAAGATGAACCATTTTATTATTCTTATTTCTACCTTTAAAATGTGCTTAAAATGTGTGGCTGCATTTGAGTAATGTCAAATTTCTTGAAATCAAGTCTTCAGAACCTGGGCAGTACCTGCACTTCTGTTGCTGAAAGGACGGTGACAAATTATAGGTCTCTAGATGAATGTAAAATGTAAGATTGCGCTATTTTGATATTCTCTGAATCACTGAATATAACCTATTTCTGGAAAGATAACAAGCTTTATGGGGGGGGGGGGGGGGGGGGGGGGACTCTCAAACTTGTCTTTGTAGCTAATTGGTGAAGAGGATCTTTGAGATGATGGTTTACGTGGAAGGTTGGTTGCAGTAAAGATCATTGTGAGGAGAGGCATTTGGCAGGGAGAATAAGTGGTTGAGTTTGGTGGTGTGTCTGTCAGCATTCACTATGACAGTTTGGGAATTATCTGGGAGGAATGAAGTGTCTTGACTAATCAGCAGCAGCCCAAAAATGAAAAGGTTCTTTGTTGAATGACATTTGAACAAAGTTCAGAAAGTTAGGCCCTTTGTGCAGGTTTGTGCAGTACAATTTAGCATATTTGATGTCAAAATATACACTGTGTAACATTTGTCTTCCGTGTGGATGCCTTGGTCATAACTTATCCCCCATTGGAATGGAGAACATGAAGTTATGTACTGGCATCAAACTGGCCAATGAGTATGGATTTATGATTTATTCTATTGCATGACGCAGAAGATTGTTGTGTCATGTGATAGAAAGTATTAATAGCGTTTATTGGATCCATTTGAAGGCAAATGTTTATTGCTCATTCCTTGCTGCCCAGGACAGGGAAAGGCAGCAATCAGTCTACACAAGGAGATCTGACAATAAATATAAGATTGGTGATCAGTTAATCATTTATTTTGAAGTTACAAGCTGTGGGATGCATGTCGATGAGGACATTGACATGTCTTCTGTTTTGTCAGCAGTTTTATGAACACTTGCAGGCCTATAAATCTCATGATTCAAGATAATATATAACATTTTCAAAATCTACCATATCTGATGTTAATTTAAAATGTTCACAATTATTGCTTATGGCAATTTTGATTCAATATGCATGATTCTATTCAATTTGAAGATTTCAGGATGACAATACTTTTCAGATCATGAACAACTCTTCCCTCTATAATCCATCGTGTAAAGGAACATGAGTGACCTCAGCAATCTGTAGTTCAAAACATATTTCTTGGACAATTAGCAAGGCACGGTGAAGTATAATGGTTATCTCAGTTATAATGGGAACCACAAATATGATGAGTGTTGATGCTTTTGCTGACCTTCCATTTCACCATCCATGTTGTTTTTCCTATGTGCATCTATTATGTTATGGTTTACATTCCTGAAAAAAAAAACTATAGGCACTATCAATATTGCAGGTAAATCTTTGGCAGGGAGATTTATCTGAATTGTACAAAGTTCTGCACAGTTCATCAGACATTGCCCAAGTCAGAGAAAAATATTAAGAAATGTTGAATACATCTGTAACTAAGGCATGAAAATGAATCTATTTTGTAATTTAATTTATGATCACATTATTTGTGGTTGTGTGAAATCATACGCTGTTGTCGGTAGCTCTGTAAGGTGTGAATCTCACAATGTACTTTACTGTTCCATTTTGAAAGTGTTTTTACAGCTTAATCGAGGGAAAGTATTTTAGTTATTAAGCAATTGCATGACATTTTCAGATCAAAGAAGAGGAGAAAACAATTGTTTGTTACACAGTGAATACAGGAACTTGCACAGAGACAAAGATGATTTCTATTGTTTTTGATAATGAATGTGAGCATTGCAAATTACAAATTATGTGGTGTGATAAAACTATAACATTTATGACTGGCAAGGAATAGGACCTCAAGCTACTTAATTAAATGTAATTAGTTAAGATGCTGTGACCAATTAACCAGTTTACATCGATGATATTGAACAAAGAACAGCAGAGCACAGGCACAAGCCCTTTAGCCCACAATGCTCATGCTGAACATGATGCAAAATTAAACTAATCTCCCATGTCTGCACATGATCCATATTCCTCCATTCCCTGCATAACCATGTTCCTCTCTAAAAGCCACTTAAATGCCACTGTCATATCTGCCTCCACCATCACCTCTGGCAGCATATTCCAAGTACCCATTGTTCTCTTACAAATAGCATAACTGAAACTAAACTTTCAAGCAAAAGGATTTGAGTACAGGAGCAGGAGTTCTACTTCAGTGTACAGGGTCTTGGTGAGACCACACCTGGAGTATTGCGTGCAGTTTTGGTCCAAATCTGAGGAAGGACATTATTGGCCATAGAGGAGTGCAGAGAAGGTCACCAGACTGATTTCCTGGGATGTCAGGACTGTCTTATGAAGAAAGACTTAGACTCGGTTTATACTCTCTGGAATTTAGGAGATTAAGAGGGGATCTTATAGAAACTTACAAAATTCTTAAGGGGTTGGACAGCTAGATGCAGGAAGATGTTCCCGATGTTGGGGAAGTACAGGACAAGGGTCACAGCTTAAGGAAAGGGGGGAAATCCTTTAAGACCGAGATGAGAAAGACTTTTTTTCACACAGGAGAGTGGTGAGTCTCTGGAACTCTCTGCCACAGAGGGTAGTTGAGGCCAGTTCATTGGCTATATTTTAAGAAAGAGTGAGTTGGTAATGTGGCCCTTGTGGCTAAGGGGATCAGAGGTATGGAAGAAGGCAGGTACTGGGATTACTGAGTTTGGATTCAGCCTGATCATATTGAATGGCGGCGCAGTCTCAAGTCTGAATGCCTACTCCTGCACCTAATTATCGATGTTTCTAATGTTTCTAAACTTGAACAACGCTTATTGAACCAAACTATTTATTTGCCTTACATGGCAACGTAGTTATTTCTATTAAGTCAAACTAATTAAATATATTTTATTATTCTTTTTGAAAAATGGTTATTTCCCACACCTAAATCGCAATACTACACTGTTCAATTATGACAGCATGATACTTTAAACAGTTTTAATATTTGCTATTTGTAAATATGTCGGGGTGTGTCAGGCGAGTAGCCTCCATTTGAAAATTTAATATGTAAATTGATCACAACAACAGAATGTACACTTCTCCAATTTCATGCCAATCCATGTGCTATGAGAGGGCTTAAAAAAATTGGATGATGATGTTTGAGGTGTTGTCCTTTGGCAATATAATGATCCACCATATATAGAATATGGGAGTGAGGGACAGAATGGTTAATCAAAATGGGGGTACAGGTGTTGAAGTGAACTGGTTGATCTCTGAAATAGTTTAAGGTAGCTGAGAGGGGGCCAACTTTCATGGTAGATTTATGGCCTGTGTGCAAAAACCACTGATCTCAGTAAAATTGAGAGGGGATTTTCGCTGACCTGAGGCAAAAGATTTATAGTCAATAGCACAGCACTAGGAATAGGCACTTTGGCTTTGTTGGCCCACCTCATCCAAACAACCTACACTTGCCCATACTGCATTAATCCCGAGTAACTTGATTACTTGTTGCGATCTCCAAATAATCCCGATCTACTTATTACATCCATATTGTGATTGTAAACAATCTGGGTAGCACATATAAATGATAGGTATTTAGGACAGATAATTCCTCATTTGTATTCAGGCCAGGAAAATGGGGTTTAGCAGGTCCACCAAGAGTGAGGCCATAATTTTGGATTCAGTTTCTTGGGAAGGGTGAGGAAAGAGCCCCTGAACACATGGAAGGAATAACGATGGCGAGAGCATATGTTTAGTGACGCATCAATTTTTGTTACATTTAACCCATTATTTTTATGGAAAGTAGAGGACAAAGAATTCCATATTTGTTGATGGCCACACTGTTACTAAACTGAGAAATGATTTAAATCAATTACAGCATGGAAACATCAACCTTGAAGGTGCAAACACTTTCACCAAAAAGTAATTGGCCAAACAATTTCAACAAGGGGACTCCAAAGAGTTCAAAGTAAAAACATGTTCCAAAGAAACAAAAATGGCGTGACTGGCCCCAAAGGTTAGCGGTAGCAGGATTATGCTAAATTCTGTGAAATAAGGGCTGAAATTCCCCCCCAGCACAATCTATAATTTGGGGAATTCTGAAGCTATGCTGATTCCTTTCTGGTCTTTGTTTGTCATTTTTATAAAATATTATCAAGCATTTTCTGACCCTGCGTGTTTGTCATTATCCATGTAATTAGCAAGTTTGATCACTGGCACAGTCTCTGCTGCATGTTCTTTGGCTTCAGTTTATCCGAATATTCAATGATTATGACATTTGAAGAAATTCCAAGGTCTACAAATTCTGAAGCATTGTGTGTATATGGCAATTGCCAAAACAGTTGCTTCTGATGCCCATTCAAGAAGTACCATCTGGGAGAGAATTACATTGCATTGCATTACATGAAGTCTGCGTTTTTTCACTTTTATCTTCTGTGTCTCAGGTAGGTCTACAAGCAAAACTGCAGAGAGCTGGAAACACTCAGCAGGTCAGGCAACATTCTGTGAAGAGAAAGGCAGGGTTAACATTTCAACTTGGTTGCCTTTATGAAAGTGTTTCTGGTACTGTGTTTCTAATATCAGATGTGGCAACATATACAGATATGAGATTTTCTCAAGGGATAGAGAGTCAAAAGTGTTTTGTTGTCAAATGTACCGAAACAGAACAGTGAAATTCTTACTTGCAGCAGCTGTAAACACTATCCCCAATAGATAATATACGAAACAAACCCAAAATAAGTTCAATATCTGTGCAAAACAAAACAAAAGCCTAAATTCCCTTGTGCAACCAAGACAATTCATAGTTTGTATTTAGTTGGTGTTTGCAGTGTTCAGTAGTTTGATGGTTGTCAGATTTCCGGTGGTGCTATGGAGTAGGCAGACTCGCTCCATTTAGCTCCGAAAAACTGAAGAAAAAAAAGGGGAAAAATCGGGACTTACCTGCTCAACATCGCAACCGACTGACTGCAGCAAGCCTGTGACGTCATCAGGCGCGCGACGAAACTGACGGTATGTTTCCACAACGTACCCCCCCCCCAAACTGAAAAAAAACGGTAGGGCCAGGGAAGTAGGCCCAACCGAAGCCTCGGCCTCAGGTTTAACAGTGTCCCAAGAAGAGATCTCAAGGGAAAAAAAGTCCGATGTGGAAGAACTAAGAAGTTTCCTCGCCTCAGAAGTTTCAAAAATAATGGCAGAATTAAAAAAACTCAAAAATGACTTTAAAGATGAGTTGAAAACTTTTAAAAAAGAAATTAAAGAAGAAATTAAAGAAGAAATTAAGAAATATATTGTTGCTATCGTACAGAAACAATTGGATTCCTGGAAGATGATCATGGAAGAAAATCTAAATAAAAAGTGTGATGAGGTAAATGTTAAACTAAATCTGATGGAATCCGTATTTAATTTGAAGCTGAACCCCATCTCTCAGGCACTAGAACAACAACAACAATCCGTAATTGAAATAGAGGGAATCACTGAAACATGCTCTGAAACTACAAGCAAGCTTCTCTCTGAGAAGAAGCGTTTATTGGACTTATTGCATAAAATAACCGAAAAATGCATTGACTTGGAGGGACGACAGAGGCACCAGAATCTAAGAATTATTGGTGTCCGGGAAGGAAGAGAGGGGAACCGTGACCCCTGTGAATTTGCTGCAGATCTACTGAAGAAACTTTTAAATCTGGATCAAGCACCTTTACTTGCTTGGGCACACAGAGCACTGAGACGCCATCCAGGGGCGGACGCCCCTCCAAGACAACTGATAGTGAAGGTGCAATATGACCATGTCTTGGATGACATGATGAAGAAAATTGTTCGCAGCAGAAATCTTGATTTTGAAGGAGACACGATCAGCATATTTCGAGACTACCCGGCGGAGGTTGCCAAGAAAAGAGCATTGTTTACAGACACAAGAAGAATACTTAAGAACATAAATAACCTGAGATATGGACTTATGTACCCTGCAACATTGAGAATCACCTACGACCACAAAGGATACTTCTTTACTAACCACACAGAGGCTTTCAAATTTGCAAAGAAGATTGAGACCTCTGAAAAGATTGAAATTATCGAGGACGAGAGTGAAAAAGAGGACAATGAGGATTAATACTTAATACTAAATATACGCGATGATATTGGATTCGGTACTTCACTGAGAAGAAACTGAACATTAAATTACTATACTTAACGATTGTTATGAATTTAGAATGAAATTGATCATCGTTATATAATATTTTATATTATAGTACTAACTATTACTTACCATTATTAATCATAATAATTAATCATCATCAATTATAGTTAATTGGATTCATTCATAGTTAAAAGGATGAACCATAAGATGATTAAAATAGAAGATGAAGGTTTAAACCTAGATATTTGATACCAATTTGACTAATCATGGACTAATACTTTGGTTATATGAAACTAATATTTTATTTACTTTGAGATTAATAATTATTCCATTATTGGAATATATCCATTATTCTCCCCCGCCCCCCTCCCCCCCGCATAATGTTTTTCTTTATTGAATTTGAAATTTTTCCTTCAAGGAAAGAACGGAGCAAGTAACATTTTTTTTTTACCAAAAGCTACGGAGGTCTTTAGATGCCTAGCCACATTAGGGTGGCTATCACTAACTACACTAACTACACTAACTATAGATGTAGTATTTTTCTTTCTTTCACACTTCACTAATATAATAATCACTTATGTTTTCTATTTTGTAGTATGTTATAATCAGTATAATCTTTATTTTGAATGGAATTATAATTGTTACTTAAGGAGATATGACTGAGAAGAAAACCTACAAGATCTAAAATTCATCTATCTGAGATCCAGGTGTAAGGTATGGTTTAACGTGCTGAATCATCTACTCCATTATAGACTGCCCTAATCATGATGCAAGATGTAAAAGTGAACACTGGGGGTGAAGGAATTACATTCTGCAGTTGGAATGTTAAGGGAATTAATGAACCCATTAAGAAAGGCAAAGTATTAACTCACCTAAAATCGCTCAAAACAGACATAATTTTCCTCCAAGAGACTCACCTTAAAAAGGAAGCGCAATACAGATTGAAAACAATATGGATTGCCCAAACGTATCATTCCTCATTCACACATTAATCTAGAGGGGTTGCAATTCTAATCCGTAAAGGTATACCTTTTAAACATACATCAACTACAGAAGATACTGATGGTAGATATATCATAATAGTAGGCAAATTATACTCAAAAAAAGTGACTCTCCTTAATATATATGGACCAAATTTTGATAGTCCACGGTATTTCAAGAGAGTACTGAATATTATTCCGGAATGCACACAAAATAATTTAATAATTGGTGGAGATTTAAATTGTACACTGGATTCATATTTAGATAGATCATCAACTCAAAGAAAGTCAAAATCTCTGTCAAGCGAATTTTTAAACTCATATATAAACAATATCAATATTAAGGATATCTGGAGAATTGAAAACCCATCCGGAAGAGAATACTCATTTTACTCATCAGTGCATAAAACATATTCAAGGATAGATTATTTCTTAGTAGACGCTAAACTAATTCCATTTACTTATAAATCACAATATCGTAATATTATAATTTCGGATCATGCCCCATTAACATTTATGATTAAACTAAACGGAATGGACAAGAAACAGACACAATGGAGACTTATTCCTCAAATCTTAAAAGAACAGGTATGTTGTGAATATCTTGTAAAACATATTAATATGTTCTTCGAGGTCAATGACCAACCTGAAATCTCTGCTTCCCTTCTCTGGGAAACATTCAAAGCATTAACATGATGGGTATTAATCTCCTCTCAGGCATTTCTTAATAAAGAGAATAGAGCTAAACAACAGACATTGGAAAAGGAAATAAGGCAATTAGACATAGAAAATGCATGAGCACCTTCATTGGCAAAACATAATAAAATAGCTGCACTGAAATATAAGTTAAATAAAATATACTCTGACCAAATAATAAAACTTTATCAACACACAAAACAATTAAATTTTGAATTTGGTGATAAACCACATAAATTATTGGCACGCCAGCTTCGTAAACTGGATGGGGAAAAAATATTCATAAGATTAGATCAGAAAAGGGAAAAATACTAACACTCCCCAAAGATATTAATGACAGATTTTTACAATACTATCAAAATCTTTACTCAACTAAAGTGACACAACAATCAATAGGAATGGAAGAATTTTTACAGAAATGTAACCTGAAAGGCTTAGATCTGCATGAACAAGAATTATTAAGAGCTGAAATAATGACTAAAGATATTGAAGAGTCAATTAGATCTTTAAAAAATGGAAAGGCCACCGGCCCTGATGGCCTAAGTTCTGAATTCTATAAAAAATTTTATGATCTGATTTCTCCATGCTTACAAACATTGTATAAACAAGTTTATACTCAACAGCAACTCCCGGAAACTTTAAATGAATCTACAATAATGCTTATACCTAAAACTGATAAGGATCTAGAAGACCCGGCCTCATATAGAGCAATAGCTCTATTAAATGCTGATCAGAAAATATTAACTAAAATCCTATCTTATAGATTGAGCTTAATAATTAACAAATTAATACACTCTGATCAAACAGGTTTTATCCCAAAACGTCACTCATTTTATAATCTTAGACGATTGTTTAATATTATATTCTAATAGAATTGCTAATGCAGACATAGCAATTATATCGCTAGATGCTGAAAAAGCCTTCGATCAACTAGAATGGCCATATTTATTTTCAGTGATGGAAAAATTGCAATTGGGAGAGAAGTACTGTGCATGAGTTAAATTATTATATTCTAACCCAACAGCTAAAATACTAACAAATCAAATGTTATCAACTAAATTTAATCTTTCCAGAGGTTGTAGACAAGGATGTTCATTATCTCCATTATTATTCGCTTTAGCAATTGAACCACTCGCAGAAAATGTCAGATCTAATCCAGAAATACATGGGTACAATACTAAAGATACAATGAATAAAATGTCTCTATATGCAGATGATTAACTAATATATATTACAAAGTCAGAAATGAGTATTCCAAATTTATTAAATCTAATAACTCAATTCGGTCAGTTCTCAGGATATAGAATTAATTGGAATAAAAGCGAAATCATGTCAATAACGGATCACAATTTACATATACTACAACAATCACCTTTTAAAATAGTTGAAGAAAAATTTAAATATCTAGGTATTTATGTAACTAAGGGGTATAGTTCTTTATTTAAATCAAATTTCCCACCTTTACTGAATAAACTAAATAAGAATATTCAATACTGGAAAACACTTCCTATTTCAATGTTCGGTAGAATTAATGCTATAAAAATGATTTTTCTGCTGCAATTATTGTACCTATTTCAGTCAATCCCGATATATATTCCAAAATCTTTTTTTTTTTTTAAAGTAGACTATACTGTTACAAGTTTCATCTGGGATTACAAGAATCATAGAATAAATAAAAAACATTTATGTAAATCAAAGATTAATGGAGGTTTTGCTCTACCAAATTTTTTGTTTTATTTTTGGGCAGTTTATATTAAAAACATTAAATTTTGGCTGGAAGAAATGGATCAACAACCAGATTGGTTAAGGATGGAAAAGGAGGATTGTCTACCTTTTGAAATCGGTTTGATTATATTTGCACCGACAAAATTTCACAAAAAAACCTATGGGGAAAACCCTATAAAATATAGTGGTACACGAATCTGGAAACAACTTAAAAAGGCTTTAAAACTGGATAATATACCACTCTGTCTCCCTATTGTAAACAATCCCTTATTCAAAGCTTCCATGCTGGATAAAGACTTTATGCATTGGAAAAACTATGGAATCAAAAAGATGGAACACCTTTGTAAGAAAGGCACTTATCTTTCATTTCAGGAACTGCAACAGATTTATGGATTGCACTCAAATATTTTTTTTCGATATCTACAACTCAGATATTATGTTAGGTCAAATACACAAGATTATAGGAATAGGGAACCAGAAATCCTTGATGAATGTCTGAATAAGCATCCTAATACAGAAAAATTAACTACTTATATTTACAATACCCTTTTAGATAGCGAGATACCATCGACAGAATCATATAGACATACATGGGAAAATGAAATAAATCAATCCACAACGAAAGATATGTGGGACAAAAGTTTACAATATATACATCAATGCTTGCTAAACTCCAGACATGCTCTAATACAATTTAAAGTATTACATAGATTACATTACTCCAAAGTTAAATTAAATAGAATCATTCCACAGATATCCTCTACCAGCAATAAATGTCAACATCCAGAGGCTAATTTAACACATACTTTTGCAAATTGTATAAAAATTAAGAATTTCTGGATTGAGATTTTTAGAATAACTTCTGAAGTTATTAATACTAAACTAGATCCGGACCCAAAATTAATAATACTTGGAACATCAGAACAAAGTTAAAGAAATAACTTTATAACAAGTCAAAGAAATTTCCTAGATTACAGTATAATAATTGGGAAGAAATTAATATTAACATTTTGGAAAGGCCCTATATCCCCCACAACTAAAATGTGGATTACGGAAATGTCGGAGACGCTACACCTGGAAAGAATCAGATTTGCCCTAATGGACAAACAAGAAGTTTTCGTTAGCATATGGTCTTCTTTCATTGATTACTTAAAAGGGTAGAATGGTTCGGCAGGGAACCCTAACTGAAACTTGGACTCAGGATTAGATGAAAAGTTATATTTTATATTCCTTGATCTTACCTCCTATGATGTATTAATAGTAAATTATTCCATTCTTTATGATTTTCTTTTTTGATGTTGATTTTTATTTTATTTTTCTTACTGTTTTCCTTTCTTTATAAAAAAAAAATTATTAGAGTCAAAATGATTCACTTGACAATATTAATAATGTATGACCGTTGTACATGAAATATTGCTATCATAACATATGTTTGCTAAATCACTGTCTACATTAATAAAAATATATATTTAAAAAAAAATAGAAGTTTGATGGTTGTAGCGAAGAAGCTATTAGTGAACGGAAAGCTCATGGTTTCCCATATCTTCTTCCCGATGGCAGGAGTGGAATGAGTGTGTGGCCAGGGAGGTGTAGGTCTTTGATGACACTGGCTACCTTATTGAGGCAGCATCACCTATAGATCCCTTCAATGGTGCGGAGGTCAGTAGCCAGCAGTATCCATTATTGATTGTGATCTCCTTCATTCCTGGGTAATTAAGTTGCCAAACCAGGCTGTGATCCAACTCTCCTATATTCCTTAGGTTTCCTCCCATTTCCTAAATATGCACAGGTCAATGGGTTAAGTGACATGCTGTAACTTAATTATTATTGATGATTTTGACATGCAAGAGAAATAGGTTACAGGAAAAGAAATTACTCTGTGAGCTGGCTCGACTAAATGGTCAAAATCGCCTCCTTCTGTATCATATGCCTCTTCATGCATTAAATTGCTGATTAATGATTTGAGGCAAAGACTTCTCAGAGGAAACTTGTAGAATTGAGTCCCCCTAACCATTTCAATAAGGAAATTAAATTACAACACAAAATTAGGCAATTGAATAATCAATCTGTGTTCTGTGCTCTGTCCCCAGAGGCCCATCTTTTTCATCCCTCTCACCAATTTACCATTAAAAGTCCACAATTTTCTTAATTTACGAATGATTACAAAGTTCATTTTAAAAATAATGCTTCGACTTTGCACATGACACTTGAACTCTGCACATGATATTTTTTAATAAGCTTTTGAGTTACTTCCATGATTATTGTAAAAATTTTTTTTTTTCATTACTATCTCACAAATGTTTGTTGTGTATCCAGGATAAACTTGTAAAATGTTGAAGTAACTGTTGCAATAACGGTTACAATCACACAATAGTTACGTTAGTAGTCGAACTTCCAGGGATTAGAGATTTAGGGCTGGCTTCCATTGAGGGTGCTTGGAACATTAAATCTAATGACCTCCTTAGGTCAAAGTCAAAACAGTTTATAGTCATGTGTCCCTGACAGGACAATGAAATTCTTTCTTTGCATAGCACAACAGAACATAGTAGGCATTGACTACAGTTATATACTTAAATACACACATTAATTAATAAATTAATAAAGTGCAAATAACAGATGGAGGGGTATTAATGTTCAGAGTTTTGTCCGAGCCAGGTTTAATAGCCTGATGGCTGTGGGGAAGTAGCTATTCCTGAACCGGGTCGTTGCAGTTCTCAGGCTCCTGTACCTTCTACCCGAAGGTAGCAGGGAGATGAGTGTGTGGCCAGGGTGGTGTGGGACCTTGATGATGCTGACAGCCTTTTTGAGGCAGCGACTGTGGTAGATCCCCTCGATGGAAGGAAGGTCAGAGCCGATGATGGACTGTGCAGTGTTTACTACTTTTTGTAGTCTTTTCCTCTCCAGGGCACTCAAGTTGCCGAACCAAGCCACGATGCAACCAGTCAGCAAGCTCTCTACTGTGCACCTGTAGAAGTTAGAGGGAGTCCTCCTTGACAGACCGTCTCTCCGTAATCTTCTCAGGAAGTAGAGGCGCTGATGAGCTTTCTTAATAATTGCATCTGTGTTCTCGGACCAGGAAAGATCTTCACAGATGTGCACGCCCAGGAATTTGAAGCTCTTGACCCTTTCAACCATCGACCCGTTGATATAAACAGGACTGTGGGTCCCCATCCTACTCCTCCAAAAAGTCCACAATCAGTTCCTTGGTTTTGCTGGTGTTGAGGGCCAGGTTATTGGGCTGGCACCATATGGACATTCGCTCGATCTCTCTTCTGTACTCCGACTCATCCCCATCAGTGATACGTCCCACTACTGTGGTGCCGTCAGCAAACTTGATGATGGAGTTCACACTGTGACCGGCTACGCAGTCATGAGTATAGAGTGAGTACAGCAGGGGGCTGAGCACGCAGCCTTGAGGTACTCCCATGCTGATTGTTATCGAGTCTGACACATTTCCACCAATACGAACAGACTGTGTTCTGTGAATGAGGAAGTCGAGGATCCAATTGCAGAGGGATGCGCAGAGACACATTTCTGCGAGTTTGGTAACCAGCTTGGAGGGGATGATTGTGTTAAATGCCGAGCTGTAGTCAATGAATTACAGCCTGACATATGAGTTTTTGTTGTCCAAGTGGTCCAGAGCGGAGTGGAGGGCCCGCGAGATCGCATGCACCGTTGATCTGTTGTGGCGGTAAGCGAACTGCAGTGGGTCCAGGTTTTTGTCAAGGTAGGAGTTGATTTGCGCCATGATCAACCTCTCGAAGCACTTCATCACCACAGGCGTTAGTGCCACAGGTCGATAGTCATTGAACACGTCACCTTGCTCTTCTTGGGCACCGGTATTATTGATGCCCTTTTGAGGCAGGTGGGAACCTCAGACCTCAGAAGTTAAGGAACAATGAGCGATGGACAATATACATCTGCATTCATATTGTCCAACTTCCACTTCTGAGTACATTTAAGTTATTCTTCTTAATTTGCAGAAGTTGGAATCATTTCACTTTAAAAAACTTTTCCATTCAATGTGTTTTTTTGTAGACAGATGGGTGCCGGTACACATGTGACACAATTGGCTGTTGTACATCACTTTCACTTTTCAGATGTGACTGCATGCTGTATCAGCGCATACCATCACACAAAAAAAAATACTGCTTCCATTGCAGTAATCTATAACCAAAAATGCACAATGAGCCTTGCAATAAATAAATCTGAGAAGGTTCCTTATATTATTCTCCCTAGAGTCCTGTGACAGGAAATTACAGCTTTATTTTGCTTTGTTAATAGAATACCGTTGCCAAAAATAAATTCTTGCATCATCTTAATGAACCATGCAAAAATTAATAGAATGTTCATTGCATAAATTCTTTAAAATGCAAAACTGGAAATCATTTAAAATTGTAATACTCAGCATTTCACATTTTCTGCAAGCATCTGTGATATCTGCCCACTTGGTTTCTTTACGCCAAGGAGCTAAGCTTTTTTTAAAAAATGCATCATCTGCATAATATCGTGATTGAACATCGCAATAAAAGAGATTGAATGAAAATAGGTAAATCCAGTCTGGACTAAAGATCATCTAAACCTAAACCTAAGATGCATTCTGTCAACTAACTGGATCTTTAGTCTGCCTAAATGTTTTTCCTTTTGTAACCATAAATGACCGGCAGATATGGTGGTTTATATTTTTTATTAAATCGCAGTTTACTGTGATATCGAATTGCCATTCAGTATTCTCTCTGTGTAAAAGCCCGGTCCCACGGTACAAGTTCATTCCAAGAGCTCTCCCGATTTTGCCCTGATTCGAACTCGGAGATTTACGGTAATGGCCACTCGTCAGTACTCAGGGTTCTCGTAGACATTTTTCAACATGTTGAAAAATCTTCACGAATCTTCTCGTGCTTACCCGCCATTAGCGAGTCTTCCCGAGTACCTGCCGTTAGCTCTATGAGCCGCTAAGAGTACGTCCCCGAGCACCGACGTACCCGCTACGTTCATTCTCCGTGCTTACCACCAGTTTGATTTTTTTTAACTCGGGAGAGCTCTTGGAATGAACTCGCAACGTGGGACAGGGCTTTTATTATTCTTATTTGACAAGGCTCTTTCATGAAACTCCTTTGGAAGCCTTTAACAGGTGATCTACTTTTTTGCTTTCTTTCAACTAAGCTCAATATTTCTAAATGACCAGGTTTCTGAATCATCTAAAAATGAATAAAATATGAAACACCTTAAAATTATGACATGCATTCAACTGGAAAAAACAACGCTAAACTAATTAAAAAAATAGTTAAAATTAAAAAAAAACGTAATTTAGCCTTAAACCCCTGTCTCACGGTGCGAGTTGACCCACGAGTGACCCCGAGTTTTCACTCGCGGTAATCACGTACAATTAACGTAGTGGGAACGTCGGAACTCGCGCAAGCAACTTATCGACTCGTGGCGCTAATGGCAGGTACTCTGGAAACTTGTTAACTCGTGAAAAAAATCAAACGTTTGATTTTTTCCACGAGTCAAATTAACTGTTGAAGTTAAAAATGGAAACATTTAAACTCGTTGCAATAACGTAGTGGCCCATGCGTTTACCTTAGTGTCTCGTGAGTCTACCGTGGGAACTTTCTTATAATCTGTTCGTTCGTTCGAGTAAAGACGGAACCAAAGATAGACACAAAATGCTGGAGTAATTACATGTGGTTAAGTTACATGTGGCTCCGGGAGGTAAAGAGGCTTGAGAAATATAAATGCTGAAATACGCGCGGATCAATGCGGGGTATCCAGAGCTGAAAGTTGCAATTAAATGAGATTGAACAAGACGACTTTGACACGAAAAACTGGAGTGACTCAACGGGACAGGCGGCAGGAGAGAAGGAAAAATGCAAAAAAAGTGAAACTATCAGCAGGGAAAATCGAGAACATCTTGGCTCCCTTCGCCTCAGACCTAAACGTAACAATCTCCGTGTTATGTGTGTCAACATGCATTCGTTCCTGAAATCAGAGAAAAAGGCGAATGTATTCCCCCATCACCCCCCCCCCCCCCCCCCGAATACAAACCAAATCCACGTTTCCCAAACACCAGTCCGAAGAAGGAAATAGTAAAAATTGGAAAGAGCCATGGTTTTCAAGGGAAATTGGACACTTGTTTCGAAAAAAGAGAGATATCTACAATAATTATAGGAGGCATGGAGTAAATGAGGTGCTAGAGGAGTATAAAGAATGTAAAAAGAATCTTAAGAAAGAAATTAGGAAGGCTAAAAGAAGATATGAGGTTGCTTTGGCAAGAAAGGTGAAAGTAAACCCAAAGGGTTTCTACAGCTATATTAATAGCAAAAGGATAACGAGGGATAAAATTGGACCATTAGAGAACCAGAATGGACAGCTATTTCTGCAGAGCCAAAAAGATGGGGGAAATATTGAACAACTTTTCTTTACTTCGGTATTCACCAAGGAGAAGGATATTGAACTCGGTGAGTTAAGGGGAAAGAGTAGAGTAGCTATGGAAACTATGAGATTCAAAGAGGAGGAAGTACTGACACTTTTGAAAAATATAAAAGTGGATAAGTCTCCAGGTCCTGACAGGATATTCCCTAGGACATTGAGGGAAGTTAGTGTAGAAATAGCAGGAGCTATGACAGAAATATTTCAAATGTCATTAGAAACGGGAATAGTGCCGGAGGATTGGCATACTGCGCATGTTGTTCCATTGTTTAAAAAGGGTTCAAAGAATAAACCTAGCAATTATAGACCTATTAGTTTGACGTCAGTGGTGGGCAAATTAATGGAAAGGATACTTAGAGATAATATATATAAGCATCTGGATAAACAGGGTCTGATCAGGAACAGTCAACATGGATTTGTGCCTGGAAGGTCATGTTTGACAAACCTTCTTGAATTTTTTGAAGCGGTAACTAGGGAAATTGATGAGGGTAAAGCAGTGGATGTTGTCTATATGGATTTCAGTAAGGCCTTTGACAAGGTTCCCCATGGAAGGTTGGTTAAGAAGGTTCAATTTTTTGGGTGTTAATGGTGGAGTAGCAAGATGGATTCAACAGTGGCTGAATGGGAGATGTCAGAGAGTAATGGTGGATGGCTGTTTTTCAGGTTGGAAGCCGGTGACCAGTGGGGTGCCTCAGGGATCTGTGTTGGGTCCACTGTTGTTTGTCATGTACATCAATGATCTGGATGATGGGGTGGAAAATTGGATAAGTAAGTATGCAGATGATACTAAGATAGGTGGTGTTGTGGATAATGAAGTAGATTTTCAAAGTCTACAGAGAGATTTGGGTCATTTGGAAAAGTGGGCTGAAAGATGGCAGATTAGGAGTTTAATGCTGATAAGTGTGAAGTGCTACATCTTGGCAGGATAAATCAAAATAGGACGTACATGGTAAATGGTAGGGAATTGAGGAATGCTGTGGAACAGAGGGATCTAGGAATAACTGTGCATAGTTCCCTGAAGGTGGAATCGCATGTAGATAGGGTGGTAAAGAAAGCCTTTGGTGTGCTGGCCTTTATAAAATCAGAGCATTGAATATAGGAGTAGGGAAGTAATGTTAAAATTGTACAAGGCATTGGTAAGACCAATTCTGGAGTATGGTGTACAATTTTGGTTGCGCCTAGTTATAGGAAGGATGTCAACAAAATAGAGAGAGTACAGAGGAGATTTACTAGAATGTTTGCCAGGGTTCCAGCAACTATGTTACAGAGAAAGGTTGAACAAGTTAGGTCTTTATTCTTTGGAGCGCAGAAGGTTAAGGGGGGACTTGATTGAGGTCTTTAAAATGATGAAAGGGATAGACAGAGTTGACGTGGATACGTTTTTCCCATTGAGGGTATGGAAGATTCAAACAAGAGGGCATGACATGAGAATTAAGGGACAGAGGTTTCGGGGTAACGTGAGGGGGAACTTCTTTACTCAGAGGGTGGTGGCTGTGTGGAATCAGCTTCCAGCAGAAGTGGTGGAGGCAGGATCGATTTTAACATTTAAGAGTAAAGTGGATAGGTATATGGACGTGAAGGGAATGGAGGGGTATGGTCTGAGTGCAGGTAGATGGGACTAGGGGAAAACAAATGGTCGGCACGGACTGGAAGGGCCGAGAGGGCCTGTTTCCGTGCTGTAATTGTTATATGGTTATATGGTTATAAGGGTCTCAACCCGAAACGTCACCCATCCCTTCTCTCCGGAGGTGCTGCCTGTCCCGCTGAGTTACTCCAGCTTTTTGTGTCTATTTTTCCCAAACACTCGTTAGAATCAAGAAGCCATCTCTTGGGCTTTATGTATGAGAACCATCTCCACTTTCAGGTTTTTTCAGGAGGGATTAAAACTAATTAAATGTGGAACAAACTAAAAATGCAAAACTGGAAATAAAATTAAGTTTGTCTAAATATCAAACGCGTATGCATTGCAATTTGCAGCGGAGACACTAGATAAAAAGCATTCAGTAGCGCGCACACCACACGCATATGTCCTACTTCCCGCTGTTAAGTTACTATTTGCTTTCAGTGTTTTTGTTTTATCTCTTCTTATATTCCAGCTGGAGCTGTATTTTCATCGACTCGCCAACTCACCCCCCACCCCGCTCCCCAAACTCGGGAACTTGGAATTCGCGAGAACTATTTTGTTTTGGTCTTAAAAAAGAACAACATTTTTAGTTAATTGGTCGAAGGCTGTGGATTGGCGAGAGATTCAGATTTGAAATACAGGGGGATGATATTTCGCGGAGTTACCCAGCATTAGGCAACCCAGGAACCACGCAAAGTTTATATACAGCACTTGGACATGTATATATGTGTGTGTGTGTGTGTGTATAGGCTTTTAGCTAAGAACATGAATTTACTGGAACTGGAGGTATATGGATCACAAGCTGGCAGGAGGGATTAATTCTATATGCTATCATTTTCAGCACAGACAATCGGCCTAAAGGGCCAATTCCATGTTCTATATTTTTAATTCTGACAGTAAAAATAATGTATTCAGTCTGGGAACGTTAATTCTGAATTTTTAATCTGTTCTTTGAACAATTTAATAAAAATTGGGTAAATACTGAAACAAGATATTTTCCTATATGTATGTGTTCAGCAGCCAATTACACATATTAGGCGCAGATCATAATTGAGAAATATTTTCACTTTGTATATTGGTTATTCTGATCTATGATTCAGTAATTGAATGTGTGCAATATATCATGGTATATATTTTCTGAATTTAGAATACTTGATGACGTAATATAGACAAGATATATTACCCATGCTGATGGGCATCTCTCAGAATTTGCAGGTTGCATTAATTGCATTGATTATTCTAACTTTGCCTGTTCCTGCAGATTTATTTTTGATATTGTCTTTTACCAGGTTTTATCTCTCAGTTTTGATGTAAAGCTTTAATAGCTGAAAGTTCCTGTATAGATTTGTCGATCTCAAGCAGGGTCAGTATCAGGCTTGTTTGAGAAAAGTAAAACAGATATCAGTCCTGTGCTACTGTATAAATCGAAAGGATCAATAGTACAGTGTAAGTGCTTGTTTATATGCTCCATTAGTAGGATTTAAAGGACTAATCCTGATAAGGGAAAGATGACTGTGAATGATAATTTACTTAAATTATGAGGTTGTTTTTCATTAACTTTTATTCCCTCTTGGAGCCGTCCTAGAATTAACAAATAGGTGCTTCAATTCAATATTTTTTAACAATTATTCAATGTTTCACTCTCAGTCCCAATCCAAGAAAAAAGAAGGAAGTGACTATGCTCCCAGTGAGGTTAATTTAAGAATATGCATTACTCATTTCTTAGCTCTGTGTCTTGTAAAAAGCAGCTCTTTTTATGATTGTCTTCCCCTGACCTACTTACACATAACAAGAATTGTAAGGATTCTACTATTTTAATTCAACTCATAATTGTCTGTTTTTTAGGGCAAAAATACATGTACAAAGTAACAAACAGTGGGCCAGAGCATTACAGTGAGGGGTAAGTTGTCCAGTGACCTATGTGGAAGTAAAAACACATATTTTATGGATCTTTCTTTATTACTTTGCGCACACATTTATACTGTTCCCATGGAGCACAGAATTATACAGCACGGACACAGACTTGCAGACCGCAGAATTCATTTACACTCATCACAAATATGCACAGAGAGCACCGTCCCTCTCTCGGCTCAGCGTTCCCTTACCACGGTCTCCTCACCACCCCTTCTGCAGTGCTGTTCTCCTTCCTCACTGCCCCTCCCTCAGCATTGCTCGCCTTCCTCATTGCCTCTGCTGCGGAAGAATGTCACCTCCCCACTGCCCCTCCTGCAATGTGCTGCTCTCTCTTCAAAGCTCCTTCTGCTGTACAGCTCTCCTTTTTCAATTGCAAAGAGGTTTGTCCTGCAAAAGAGAATGGACGATTGAATGTTGCAGTGCATGCATGTATCTGCCATGGTTAAATTCTGGAAGTGTGTGCATAAAATAGTGATAAGTATGTGAGTGCAGTGAGATTTTTTTGTCTTGCTGATTCTAACTCATCCAAGTCATATGAGATCATGAAACCCTTTGTAAACTGGTATCAAAGACATGGGTCCATATCTTTGGCACTTTTATTCGTGGTTGCCACCTCTTGTTTAATTTCAGCATTCAATGGCTTCCTGGGACCTTTAGCACACAGGGCCTCTCTCCAATCATCCATCACATCCACAAGGGTTTTGATGTCAGTTTCATCAAGCTGCATGACAATGAACATGCCATCTACTTTTGGCAATGTTTCCAAGTAACACAGGAGTCCAGGATGAGGGGGATTCAATGGCACCATCCCTTTAACATGTGCCAGCATGAATCACTGGAGGTTAATTTTAGTTTGTGAATGGAACTCATGCAAATGTTGATTCCGGAACTAATACTATCCCCTTAGTCTGGTTCAGTCAATTACTGAAACAAACACTGGAGTCCAAACTCTTCTTTATTTGTAAACGGTATCGTGGGGCTGGACTCGGATCTACTCACTCAAGCTCACACCAGCCTCATGTAAACAGAACAGAAGAAAGAGACAACCGGCATGCCCAAATGACTTACATACAATTTTTATACCCCTAAATGGAGGCAGGGACACTAAAGGTGCGAAAATGCAATGGGAGGGCCATCACATTAAGAGGCACTTACTCTGCTTACTTACAAACAATGTATACAAAAAAAAACTCCTAACACACATACTATGTATGAACACAAAATATTTTACCCAGCCGCAGACCTGGGTTTAGTGTCTGTTTAACAGAAACCTAGACTTGATGGAACCTAGGGCTTCATAGGAACAAAAACAATTTGGAGCTTCTTCAGAAATCCAGACTTGATGGCAACATTTAATTACATGGGCCTCTTGCACCTGATGTCCCCTTGTCACCTCAGCAAAGCTTGACCTTTTAAACAGAAGCCTGCCATTTCCAAAGTACCCAAAAACCCTGCATATCTACATTTCATTCCATGATAACCAACTCTTTCCATAAAGGATTCCATTACATGATCTTAACAAGCAGGGTGAAATGACAACAGTCCATGATTCAGTAGTCTAACAGTAATGATGATGAAGTTTCCATAAGTCTCTGCTTCCCGACTTTGCATTGGCACAGCAGATTCACAGGCATTCGACCAAGAGGATTCACCTCCTGACTGTGCATGGGCATGTATCCTCTTGGGCCCATCACGTTGGCATACTTTCTTCCTGTGAAGTTGTCCAAGGTATACGAATTGCAGCAGTGTCTAGGGGAGATGCATATCTACACAACAACTCACACTTATTGTGTATTAAGAGAGAAAAAATGCATTGGCGTACCACCAAAATTAATTTATTTGATAAGGTGGTGTGGTTTTACTCAATTCTGTGCAATTATGTTTACACATTTCAAGCCTCTTTTCAAGAAACAAAGTCTGTGGGTCTGAGTGGCATGGATAAGAAACACTTTCACAGAGTTTTGATGAAGGTTATGCAAGTCAAGAGCAATGAATTGTACTTACTTTTGCTAATTCATAATTCTGATAACCTCTGTCACTTATATTGGTGTTAAAAGACAACAAAGTTATTAACTTTTAATGTGATTTTGTGTGCTATTCCTACCAAAGTAAAACGTTATAGGCAATCTTCATGTTGTAATTTCCTGTACAAAGTACTACATATCTCTATTTCTTCAGGAAAATTGAATAACTGAAAAGACAGGCTATCTTCTGGCAGAGCTCGATCAATGTAGAACCCTTCACTCTGAAAGCAATAATGTCTGCTATTCATCTGATATCTTATACAATGTATTTGACAATTCAAAGTCCTGTTCATTGTAATTTCTTCAATTCTGTGCAAAATAAAAGGGTTTGTAACATGTAAGACTTTAAGTGAAACCAAAAAGAGCCACAACATAAATAGAATAGGATGGGCATGATTGCATTGGAGAGGGTAAAGGAGACTTATCAAGATGAGTGTGGAAGACAATGTTTCAATTATGAGGAGAGATTGGATAGGCTGGATTTGGTGTCCTTGGAATAGAGGAGGCTTAGTGGGGATCTGATAAAGGGATACAAAAATATGAAAGGCAAAGATTGGGAATAGTATGAAATCTAAAATGAGGGAGCATAGGTTTAGGGAAGGGGGAAGAAGTCAAGGGTGTTTGGAGTGTGGAATATGCAGCCTGACAGGGTGGTGGAGGTAGGTTCTTCAACACCATTCAAGGATATCTGATGAATACCTGATTCAATAAAACATAGAAGACTGTGGACCATGTGCTGGTAAATGGGATTAGTTAGCATGTATGTGGTTCATGCCACGCAGTGTTATGAATAATACTGGTTTGTATATCAGTTAATACACACTTCTCAGCTTGAGCGAGGTTCTGCAGTTCATTGCAACAGTTTAGAAGTGGGTTTTTTAATGTGTGTTTTAAGGATCAAAGTTTGTCTCATGTTTACCATAAATCCTGGGGGAATAAAAGTCCAGAATGGAATGTGTGGAAGAGGAGGTGGGGAGGGGGGGGGGGGGGGGGGGGGGGGGGAGGAAAGAGGGAGGGGGGGGAATTGGGAGGGAGGGGGGGGGGGGAAGAGGGGGGTGGAAGGAGGGGGGGAGGAAACGGGGGGGGGGGGGGGGGGGGGGGGGGGGAGGGAGGGGGAGAGGAAAGATGGGTGGGGGAGGAGGGAGGTGGGGAATGCTGCAGTTGGGTAAGGGATGGGAAGGGATTAGGGTGTCTAATACAATTGCACAAACTTGTTTACATGATTTAAACTACATTCTAGGTTTACTGCTGCTTTTATTAGCTGAGTTAAAGTACAAGTTCTCTGTGCTTTATCAATAACTCTAATAGGTTATCCAACTCAATGTCAGGGAAGAAGGTCTGTAAGGAAGAAGAGATGCTGGGTTTTAAATACACTCTTGTTGCACAGCAACAAGTTTCAGGTTACATTCTTGAATGTTACCTGAAACTCAATTCCTGGGTACATTTCGGCAATTAGTGCACACGTGCAATGTGAACTATCTATCTTATTGTTGAGCCTTGAACTATCTTTAGTCAGACTTTACTGGCTTTATCTTGCACTAAACGTTATTCCGTTATCATGTATCTTTACACTGTGATAGGCTTGATTGTAATCATATATTGTCTTTCCACTGACAGGTTAGCAGGCAACAACGGCTTTTTACTGTACCTCAGTGCACGTGCCAATAAGCGAAACTAAATTGAACTATGTGTAATAGACTTTTGAAAACTCAGATTTCCTTCGCAATTCACTCTCCCACATTCCTCAGGTCTTGCATTTCTCCGAATTACTCACAGGCTATTGAGCTGCAATACTGCCAAGCCACCCACCCCATTACCAGAACTCCCTGTGGCACTGCCCCCCCATCCCCAAAAATATGTACATTGGTATTGGCTATTATAGTTACGTGTACCAAGATAGAGTAAAAACCTTTGTTAACGAGCATAAAATAGATTCATAGCATTACTTTTCCAGAGATAAAGTGCAAGGTCTGCCTTGCATAGGGAATTCATGGTTAATTGGGGAGTTGAGGGTTACTTTGATGTTTTAGGTGATCCAGTCTTACCTGATTCACCACAGTTATTCACTTATTTTAACAGCATTTTCCCCAATCCTGCTTTTCCTGTTGCTGATGTTATCAGGCTCCTGAAGTTATGTCTGTTTTTATGGCACACTGGACGTTCCCCATGACTTTCCAATATATGTTCTCATCCCTGCCGCCTTCCCCAGACTTCAGAGTGTTATCAAATGCTCGCAGGCAACTGACCTTTCATGTTTCCATTTCATCCCAAAGCCTGACTCTCTCAGATTCCTCAACTTCACCCTTATGGGCCTGTCCTACTTAGGCGACTTCTTAGGTGACTGTGCAGTCTATGAGATTATGCAGTTGCCACATGGTCACCACATGTTCGCGGGTGGTTGCCGGGGAGTCACCTTCATGGTTGTGAGTAGTTCCCGCATTCAGGGAACTAGTCACGGCCTCATTATGGTTGCCGCATATTTTTCAACATGTTGAAAAATTAGCGGTGACCAGAATGAAGCCGCCATGGAGAGTAGCGAGAATTCTCGTGCCATAGGTGGGTTGCCAGGAGGTCGAAGATTCTCGTAGGTTGTAGCCGGTGCTGACCGGTGAATTTTATTGGCTCATTGGGGGAAAAAAATGTAAGCAGCAGTTTTCAGAACCAAGAATAACCAAAGGTAATGTTAAATGTCCACCCAGCTTAGCAGCCATGTAGCTCTGGCTTCATAAAAGTTGTCTCCACTCTTTCTCCCTCTTTCTCCCCCCTTAAAAGTCATCTCCACTACTTCTACCCCCTTCAACTCCCCACACTTCTCATCCTCCCCTTTTTCCCTCCCCCCCTTTTGCCCTCCCCCCTTTTTCCCTCCCCCCTTTTTCTCTCCCCCCTTTTTCCCACCCCCCTTCTTCTCCCCTCCCCCCTTTCCCCCCTCAGCCACCACCCCTTTCTCCCCCCCTTCTCCCCCTTCTCCCCCCTTCCCCCCCTTCCCCCCTCCCCCCCCCCCCTTTCTCCTCCCCCCTTCTCCCCCCTTCTCCCCCCCCTTCCCCCCCCTCCCCCCCTCTCCCCCCCCTTCTCCCCCCTTCCCCCCCCCCCTTCTCCCCCTTCTCCCCCCCCCTTCTCCCCCCCATTCTCCCCCCTTCCCCCCCCTTTCTCCCCCCCTTCTCCCCCCCTTCTCCCCCCCTTCTCCCCCCCTTCTTCCCCCCTTCTCCCCCCTTCTCCCCCCTTCTCCCCCCCCCCTCTCCCCCTTCCCCCTTCTCCCCCCCTTGCCCCCCCCCCTTCTTCCCTCCCTTCTCCCCTCTGTCTCTCTCCCCCCTCTCTCCCCCCATCTCTCTCTCCCCCCGTCTCTCTCCCCCCGTCTCTCTCCCCCCCTTCTCCCCCCCTTCTCCCCCCCTTCTGCCCCCTCTCTCCCCCCCCCGTCTCTCTCCCCCGTCTCTCTCCCCCCATCTCTCTCTCCCCCCTTCTCACCCCCGTCTCTCTCCCCCCATCCTTCTCCCCCACTTCTCTCTCCCCCCCCCTACTCCCCCCCCTCTTTTATAGGTTCAAAGATTCAAAGGACTTTTATTGTCACGTGCACCAATTAAGGTACAGTTATATTCGTATTACCAATCAAATTATGGAGCACATGGAAAGGTTTTTATTAGTAAGATTAAACGAGAACTTACCAAATTTGAAGGTTGATCTGTATTTTACGAGGAGTCGCGGTGAGGGATTTCGTGAAGACCCCGCCAGCACGCATGCACGGCATCCTTCAAAGCAGCGGTGTGGAATCATAGAACAAATCATGACTAAAAATAGTAAGATGAAAAACGTAGAACTTCCCAGTTGACCTTATGATAGAGGGTGGGAGCGGTGGGCACGAAATCCCTCACCGCAACTCCTAGTAAAATACAGATCAACCTTCAAACTTGGTAAGTTCTCGTTTAATCTTACTATTTTACTTTGGAGTCACGTGAAGATTTCAAAGCTCTGTGATTTCACGCCCTGGACAACGTCCATGCTTATCACACTGCCGCCAGTCTGATGGAGGAAGGCTGTTAATGGAATTTAGTCGAAACTGGCTGAAAAATCAACACAATTTATTAATCAAATAAACAACAAATAACCCCTAATTCGGGGACAGACATTCACTGAGCGGTTCCCAGGATAGCTTCTGCGAATGTCGCAGGGGCGACCAGTGGCTTGTCGTAGAACCGTTGAAAGGTTTCTTCATTGGCCCAGCCCGCGGTGGCGAGAATGTGGTCCATGGGCACCTCCATGGCCCTCGCCGCTGATGTGGATGCAGCCCTGGTAGAATGAGACTTAAAAATGTCAGTAGCAACTCCTGCTGCATCCAGCACCACCCTGAGCCACCTGGCGATAGTCTGTACAGTCACCCGCTGATGCGGTGATTTGTGACTGATGAGGAGCCCCTGTTCCTTCATCCTGATAACTCCTGTAACTCGGATGTAGTGGTGGAGATGGGTGACTATGCAGAGAGTGGCATCTACAGGGTACACCCGAAATTCCAACTGCAGCCCATGCACCCCTGGCCTGTGCTGCTTCAATAATTCTTCGACAAAGAAGTTTATTCGACCAGGGGTGGCCACCATGCTGTCCAGTCGCAGTTTTTGTAACGTCTGGACTCGTTGGGCTGTAGTCAGTGCCATCAGCATCACCACCTTGAGGGTGAGCTGTTTCAGTGGTAGCTCATTCATTGGAGCCCAGCTCCTTAGTAGGGTCAGCATGATCCCCACATCCCACGTTACTGTATATCTGGGTCGCGAAGGGTTGGTGTTGAACACTCCCCTCATTAGTTTAGACACCAGGTGGTTGGAGCTGATACCTATATCCAGGTATGAGGACAGCGCACTCCTGGCGCTGTTAATGGCACTGTAGCTGAGGCCAGCATCGAAATGGAGGCCAGCTAGAAACTTCAGGACATCAGGTATCATTGCCGAGTTGGAAGACTTGTTGGTCCGGGCACAGAATGCCTCCCACTTCCTGATTTGGGTGATGTACTATTTCCGAGTTGATTCTTGGCATGATGCGGCAATAAGTTCTATGGCTCGTGATGAGATGCCTGCCCGGATGAGTGGTCTTTTCAGAACCTGCAGGCTAACAAGTTTAAATGACCATGGCAAGGATGACTAACCCCCGTAATGGGGTGAGTAATCAATTTGGGGTGTTTCCCAATCGCATCCATGGTTGTTTTAAAATGTTAACGACCATCGGGTACCATGGTTGTGTAGGCCAGTCGGGAATGATCAATATGCCAGTTGCAGAGTCTAATTTAATTTTCTGCAATACCCGACTGATGAGGCAAAATGGGGGAAAAGCGTAGCAAAACCATTTCCCTCAATGGATAGAAAACACATCCATTGCTATTGCCCCAGAGTCTGGTTCCCACGACACATACGTTGGTATCAGATGGTTCAGCCTGGACGCAAATAGGTCAATATCTGGTGTCCCAAAGTGAGCTATAATATCTCCAAAAATCTGTGGCTTCAACATCCACTCGGTGTTGTCATTGAAGACTCGTGACCTGGTGTCCGCCACTGTATTAAGCTTCCCAGGCAAATAGGTCGCAGTAATCCAAATATTTCTTTCAATGCACCAGTGCCAAATTGTATTAGCCAATTCATCACAAGATAGCGACCTGATACCACCCATAAGATTGATGTAAGCCACCACTGTAGTATTATCTATTTGAAGGCGGACATGTAAATCCTGTGAATTAGTACAGTAAGCCCGCAGTCCATGAAATGCCCCCAGCATTTCTATATAGTTTATCCCGTGTGACTCCAGGAATGTAGACTCATGAGAGTTCCATATGCCGCCACAACTGGACATCGTATCAGTTGCTCCCTAGTCTTGTGCGCTTGCATCAGTTTGTAGCACAACATCAGGGTTGCTCACTATGATGGGTCTATGACAAGTCAGCATGGATTTATGAAAGGTAAATCATGTCTGACGGTGGATATGCAATGGAAGGCATTTAAAGACTGCATGGATGAACTACAACAATTGTTCATCCCAGTTTGGCAAAATAATAAATCAGGGAAGGTAGTGCATCCGTGGATAACAAGGGAAATCAAGGACCAGAAAAAGCAGCCTACCAGAGGACTGGGAGAAATTCAGAGGCCAACAGAAGAGGAAAAATGGCTTAATTATGAAAGGGAAAATAGATTATGAAAGAAAACTGGCAGGGAACATAAAAACTGACTGCAAAGGTTTTTATAGATATGTGAAGAGAAAAAGATTAGTTAAAACAAATGTAGGTCCCTTGCAGTCAGATACTGGTGAATTGATCATGGGGAACAAGGATATGGCAGACCAATTGAATAACTACTTTGGTTCTGTCTTCACTAAGGAAGACATAAATAATCTGCCAGAAATAGCAGGGGACCGTGGGTCATAGAAACATACAAACATAGAAAATAGGTGCAGGAGTAGGCTATTCAGCCCTTCGAGCCTGCACCGCCATTCAATATGATCATGGCTGATAATCCAACTCAGTATCCCGTACCTGCCTTCTCTCCATACCCCCTGAACCCCTTAGCCACAAGGGCCACATCTAACTCCCTCTTAAATATAGCCAATGAACTGGCCTCAACTAACTTCTGTGGCAGGTCAAATTAGATGGAGGAACTGAGTGAAATCCAGGTTAGTCGGGAAGTGGTGTTGGGTAAATTGAATGGATTAAAGGCCGATAAATCCCCAGGGCCAGGCAGGCTGCACTCCAGAGTGCTTAAGGAAGTAACCCCAGAAATAGTGGATGAATTAGTGATAATTTTTAAAAACTCTTTAGATTCTGGAGACGTTCCTGAGGATTGGAGGGTAGCTAATGTAACCCCACTTTCTAAAAAGGGAGCGAGAGAGAAAACACGGAATTACACACCAGTTAGTCTAACATCGGTAGTGGGGAAAATGCTAGAGTCAATTATTAAAGATTTGATAGCAGCACATTTGGAAAGTTGTGAAATCATTGGACAAAGTCAGCATGGATTTATGAAAGGTAAATCATGTCTGACGAACCATAGAATTTTTCGAGGATGTAACTAGTAGAATGGATAAGGGAGAACCAGTGGATGTGTTATATCTGGGCTTTCAGAAGGCTTTTGATAAGGTCCCACATAAGAGATTAGTATGCAAACTTAAAGCACATGGTATTGGGGATTCAATATTGATGTGGATAGAGAACTGGCTGGCAGACAGGAAGCAAAGAGTAGGAGTAAACGGGTCCTTTTCACAATGGCAGGCAGTGACTAGTGGGGTACCGTAAGGCTCAGTGTTGGGACCCCAGCTATTTACAATATATATTAATGATTTGGACGAGGGAATTGAATGCAACATCTCCAAGTTTGCGGATGACACGAAGCAGGGGGGCAGTGTTAACTGTAAGGAGGATGCTAGGAAGCTGCAAGGTGACTTGGATAGGTTGGGTGAGTGGGCAAATGCATGGCAGATGCAGTATAATGTGCATAAATGTGAGGTTATCCACTTTGGTGGCAAGAACAGGAAAGTAGACTATTATCCGAATGGTGGCCGATTTGGAAAAGGGTATATGCAATGAGACCTGTGTGTCATGGTACACCAGTCATTGAAAGTAGGCATGAAGGTGCAGCAGGCAGTGAAGAAAGCAAATGGTGTGTTAGCATTCATAGCAAATTAATTTGAGTATAGGAGCAGGGAGGTTCTACTGCAGTTGTACAGGGCCTTGGTGTGACCACACCTGGAGTATTGTGTGCAGTTTTGGTCTCCTATTCTGAGGAAAGACATTCTTGCCATAGAGGGAGTACAGAGAAGGTTCACCAGACAGATTCCTGGGATGTCAGGACTTTCATATGAAGAATGACTGGATAGACTCGGCTTGTACTTGCTCGAATTTAGAAGATTGAGGGGGGATCTTATAGAAACTTACAACATTCTTAAGGGGTTGGACAGGCTAGATGCAGGAAGATTGATCCCGATGTTGGGGAAATCCAGAACAAGGGGTCACAGTTTCAGGATAATGGGGAAGTCTTTTAGGACCGAGATGAGAAAAACATTTTTCACACAGAAAGTGGTGAATCTGTGGAATTCTATGCCACAGAAGGTAGTTGAGGACAGTTCATTGGCTATATATAAGAGTGTTAGATGTGGCCCTTGTGGCTAAAGGGATCAGGGGGTATGGAGAGAAGACAGGTACAGGATATTGAGTTGGATGATCAGCCATGATCATATTGAATGGCCCGAAGGCTCGAAGGGCCGAATGGACTACTCCTGCAACTATTTTCTATGTTTCTATGTTTTGTTCTTCCCTACCAATCAAACATTATTTTTATGTACCAGATTTTATGTAATGTTAATAACTTCAGCAGATCACCATTCAACATTATCTTTCTATTCACCTTTGCTAACAGTCGTATAGTTCTGATATTATCTTTCCAAAACACTGTTTACACCACTTTCAGTGCCTTTAAGTTTTATCTAATGCCTATATACCCTCAGGTTTCTCGAAATCCTACCAATCACATACTTTTAGGCACTCAATGACAAGATCCACGGGTATAGTGAATTCAAAAGACATTTTCTAAACAGATTTCTTATCATTGCATTCTTGAATGGCCAGCTACTGAGTCTGAGGCTGGGACCGCTTGTTCCTGACTTTACAACCAGAGGAAAGCCCTCTTGTCATCTAACAACAAAACTTGCAAACATTCTTCTTAATTCCTAATAATACACTCCATTCTACTCAATCTTTCCACAATTATAGCATTCTCTACCCAAGATTATTTGTTACACCTCCTATAGAGAAACAAGAATGTTCACACTGAGCTATGTTTTGGGCTCACTGATACTGTATGATTGCAGAAAGTTGGCTTTATTCATGCAACCAACCTTTTGGCAATAAATGGCAACATATTATCTGTCTTCATAATTGCATGCTACGGTTGCAAGCTAATTGAGTGTCTTTCTAAACAATTGATTTGTTTAGAAAGACACTCAAATCCCCTCCCATCAATTGCTCTATAATCTTTTCAAAATTCTGTTTTCCTTTCCATCCACCAAATTATAAAATTGCACATTTCTTCACATGAAGCTCCAAATGCAGTCATCTTGCTTGATCACTTGTCTGGCCCACATCTGTCTATTTGGGGTTTTTAGCAACACAAAAATTATTTACACTGTGATATCTATTGATAAACCATCAGTCCAGAACTGACAATTAACTGCTTTAAATATGTTTAAAATATCTTAGGATTTAAAATATTGTAACAAATATTAACAATATCAAATATACATTTAATTTTTTATTTATTTTATAAATAAATCCTTCATTGGATCTGTGTATTTACGTTCCCACTCGTGAACTGCCATTTATATAATTTTGTTGAGTTTACTCTTCTTCATTGTTCTTCCTGCTTTTATTTATCAACCCTGAATTCTCATTGATTAAGGAGATAACCCACAGGATCATTAAAGTCCAAGGTGTCCTGTTTCGTCCCATGTCATATAAGCAGCTAACACTTTGAGGAATATTGTGAACAGATACTTTTGAGCTGAAGGGTAACTGGACAGTGTTTAATACATATCTACATAAACTCAAACCCAGTGTTTAGTGGCTACTACAGCCTTAATTTAAGGTGCAATGGTATTATAATTTTCCTCCCTGCTGGAAGTCAAATGTTGTTTATTAATTTTGTGGGACATGCACAACAGAGATATTTCTTTCTCTTTTCACTGATTTTATGCAACTACCTTGACTGCTCATTCAGACCTAAACAGGTTGCATGCAACCTTGATTTATTTTATGTCCCGAGTCAAGGAAATAACTTCAAACGCTCCACATCAATGTCCACCCACTATCACTTTGATCGTATCACCTTTGTCACAGCCCATCTTCTGCTTTCCTTATTTCCTTAATCCTCAGCAATCCTTATTTCTTCTCCAGACTCACTTATTTATTTTGAATCAAGGTTTGCATGCCATTATTTCAACCTCAGTCAAAACTCATCTGATTATCTTAGAGAGGTACAGCTGAAAACAAGCCTCTCATAGAACAGAAAAAATAAAACAATACAGCAACAATTCATATAATGAAATGCATGGAAAGAATGAATGTGGACAGGATGTTCCAGTATGAGAGAGTCATCCGGTGCGCGGCACGACTGATGTCACAGCGGTCTTTGCACTCCGTCTGTCTTTTTTTATTTTTATGTCCCGTTGAGGGACATAAAAATGTTTGCAGTGGTTTTTTTGTAAAATATTTTTATTAGAAGTAAATACATATTAAGAAGGAATAACATAAAATAAAAAGAAAGAGATATTATTCATCACTTACATTCTTAATATTTTTAAAGTTTACAATCATTCTTATTTATACCTCTATACTTTTTATTATTTTATAACGGAAAGAAGATAGTAAAGAGAAATAATAAAGAGAAATAAAATAAAAGTAGAAAATCAATAATACGAGTGGAGTATTAAGCAGGCTATTCTTCATTGGAGATATATCAGTGGTCTATTACATATAGTTCTTCATCTATTCCTTCATTCATGTTTTAGTCAGGCCCTCGAACCGGACCACCTTGACCCTTTAAATATTCAATAAATGGAGACCATATTCCTCTGAACTGATCTAGCTTTTCCGAAAGGACAAGTCTTAATTTTTCCAGATGAAGTGTCTCCGACATTTCTGTAATCCACATTTTGATTGTGGGGGATGTAGGACCTTTCCAAAATCTTAATATTAATTTTTTACCAATTATTAAACTAATTGATAAAAATTCTTTGCTGTGTTGTTAGTAGTTGATCCGTTTCTAATATTCCTAATATGATTAATTTTGAGTCTGGAGTCAGATTTGCATTAACTACATTTGAGATTATCTTAAACATTTCTATGCAAAAGTTAGTGATTTTTATACATTTTGTGAATGAATGTGTTAGATTAGTTTCTAAATGTTGACATGAATCACATATAGCAGAAACATTTGAAAAAATTCTGTTTAATTTGGATTTTGAAAAGTGTAATCTATGTAAAACATAAAATTGTATCAAAGAATGTCTGGCATTTAATGAGCAGTGGTGTATATGTTGTAAACTTTCATCCCATACTTCTAGACTAATTGTTTGACCTAATTCGTTTTCCCATACTTGCCTATATATTTCCCGCATTGGTACATCATTTTCCAATAAAATATTATAAATATATTATATTAATTTTTCTGTGTTCGGATATTTATTTAGACATTCATCTAAAATTTCTGTCTTTCTATTTCTAAAATCCTGTGTGCAGTGGTTTTTTAACTGTGTATGTGTGGGTGCGGGGGTGGGTGGGTGGTGGGGGAAACTTTTAAATCTCTTCCCTGTTTGGGGACCTGACCATTTCCCTGTCGGGTCTCCGTTGTCATTGGGGCCCAGCACCGTGGAGCGGCCTCCAACTGAAATGACCTGGGGGCTCCAGTCACGGAGCCGGCGGAGCTGTATACCTACCATTGTGGAGCTGGCCGGCTTCGGAGCGTGGAGAGCTGTGGTGGCATGCTGCTGTGGGAGCTCGCGGGTCCCTGGTGGGAGACCGCTTTTCGGAGCTCCCACAACGGCAACTTCTCCCATCTGAATTGCGGGATTGAAAGTGACCTGGAGCAGGACCTTACATTGCCTGACATGGCTTTAAATGGCCACGGGACTTGCTAGCGCCCGCCGGGGGCTCCAACATCAAGGCCCGGCGTGGCCTTAAATAACCACGGGACTTGCCATCGCCCGCCGAGGGCTATGACTTTGACTTTGACTTTTAGTGAGCCACATGGATA
Organism: Okamejei kenojei; assembly: GCA_035221665.1. NCBI lineage: Eukaryota > Metazoa > Chordata > Chondrichthyes > Rajiformes > Rajidae > Okamejei > Okamejei kenojei. The sequence goes on from CM069133.1 coordinate 77,427,001, forward strand.
TGCGTGGAATGGAGGGATATGTATCATGCACAGGCGAGATGATTAAATTAACGTGACTTTTTGTTCAACACATCGATCCTGCTCCACCTTTTGATCATGGCTGATCTACTTTTCCCTCTCAACCCCATTCCCTACCATTTTCTTGTTACCTTTGACACCCTTACTAATCAATAATTGATAGCGGACGATCAGCCATGATCACAATGAATGGCGGTGCTGGCTCGAAGGGTCAAATGGCCTCCTCTTGCACCTATTTTCTATCTATCTATCTATCTATCTATCTATCTATCTATCTATCTATCTATCTATCTATCTATCTATCTATCTATCTATCTATCTATCTATCTATCTATCTATCTATCTATCTATCTATCTATCTATCTATCTATCTATCTATGTTTGCCCATGTGATCCTGGACCTTAATCACGATTGTCATGTGGTTGTTTTGTTTCAAGTTTCGTTCAGATTGATGTTAAATTTCACAAGTTATTGACATTTTTAGATTCACAAAACCCCAATTTGAAAAAAAAATATTCCCTGTGCTTACTGCTACGACATCACAATAGGATTGTAGTGCTGCTTGCAACATTGTTGCTATCCAAGTACACTGAGTCCTGCTAGCTCTAGCAGGTGCAAATGAATTTTTCTTGAAGTCACAGTACACTGAATTTTGTTTAAAGTTTAAAATAAGGGAGGGTGAAAAAGGCAAAATTAGCAGCCATGGTGCAGTTGGGGGCTATGGGTGAATGGTGGAATATTGCATTGGGGAAATGGGTTGTGTTGGGGGACCAGGCCTCCCATGTGACAGAGACCTAACGGGTCCCACTTGGTCTAGTTAATCATAAATCACTCTTCGATTATTCAGAAAATTTCTAAACCCAGCTCTTCCCATGTCATGTGTGTGCCAGATTATCAAAGTTTTACTGTGGGACATGACAAAACAAAATTACATTTTCCTGATTTTGGAAGGACATTTGTTGTGATAAACCAGATTTCCTTATGATGACAACCCTGTTTAGGCAGAGGATTAGAGATAAATTCAGTTATATATTTGTGCAAAAGCAAGATCCTTGATGAAATTGCTAAACTGACCTCCTTTTGATTTCCATTCAAAGATTTATTTTGGATATTGGTGATCTCTGTGTTCGCATTTCTCCAAGAATTCTGTAAATTTGACAAAAAATAATCAAATTGCAGATGCTAGAAAGTAAAACAAGCTGAGCTGGCAGTAGATAGTAGAAGGGCGGGAGGGAAATCATTTTAACTGACATACACACTGTACAAAATAAATGAAGATAGGATACATGCAGCCTCCTGGGAAATGTAATGGGGTATTGGTAAATCAGGAAGATCAATTGAAAATCCTAGGAATTGAGGAACAGCGTAACTAAAATGCACCTGTCATTTAGAAAACAAAGAGTCCAATAATTGCACAATGCTTTTATCTCTTTGTGGCATTCATATTGAGTATCAAAAAGTGTTCAGAAATTACTTGTGGAATCAAATCTAAGGGATTAATCTGATCATTAGGTAGGAAAATAATGCGAGAATCTTGTAATTGAGTCCCTTTGGAATAGGTTTGGCACCATCCTCATAACTTTTCTTTTATTGTGCACAGGGCAAGGTTAACCCCACTGACTCTATCTGAGGTGGCTTATGTTCTAGAGAATGAAAACGTTTGGAATGCCATGAAAGCAAACCTACCCCAAATTCAAAGCCTGTTTTGAGCCAGACAGAGAAATATTTTTACGCTGAGCAGACATCAAGTGAATGATTACTGATTCCATAGATTGATTTCATTTTTGATAAAAAATGAATGGCCAAAATTTGCAATGATGGCAAAGTAAGATTTGGATCAACTTAAAGCGGATTCAAAAATGGATTTAAGAACGAACTGCAGATGCTTCAATAATGGGTTTGTTGTTATGAGCAGTTGCTGAAAGATGTCCAGATTTTCAATACAGGAGCACAGACTAGTGGTGACAAGGGAAATTGTTTTAAAATAAAATAAAATCATGCTTGAGATCTCAGGCTTTCACCAAATAGACAGAAAAAAACATTTACTTTCTGAAAGGTGATAATGGAATCAAATCACCTGAACTTTAGTTCGAACTTACAGATTCAGCGAAGATCTTTTGAGATCAGTAGTCTACGAGTTTCGGGAATTCATTCAATAATGAATAAGCTTATCTCATCTTGAGATCTACCCAGTCAACAGGTAGCTGAGCTTGCGACAACAACCTTGCTCAGCTGCAGCAGCAATGACATGTTAGTGGACCAAACCTACATGTAACAACTGAATAAAAACTACTGTTTGAACCTGCCTGATGTCTAGGCTTTTCCTGACCACGTTTGGTGCCGCTACATTGGTGACCCCAACTATTTAAATTGGAATTTTGGATTTCTCCCGACGCACACAGCCTCGGGAGACCTGATGTCTGCAGCCGACTGCCCAGCCCTGCAGAACGACGCTGCCGCCAACCCGGTCCTACCCTAAGGTATGCCACAGTCCGCCCGGGTCAAGGGTGATGCATGACCTGCTCTCCCGCATGACCTGCTCTCCCGCATGACCTGCCCGGAGCCGACCACCGGAGCTGAGAGGATGCGGCCGCTTCCCTACCAGCTGCTGCTCATCGGAGCTGAGAGGCCGTGGCTGCCGTCGCTTCCCCACCAGCCGTCGCTCTTCCACCAGCCGCCGCTGCCCCACCAGCTGCTGCAGGAGCTGTGAGCGTAGCAGCACCCCGCCCCCAGCATCACTCTCGCACGCCCAATGGCCCCGGGAGCAGGGAGTGAGCAGGCCTGCCCATTACCCCGCCGGCCGCTGGCCAAGGCATAGCCACCCGATGCGGCAGGCTTACCTGTGGCAGCAGCCCGAAGACGTCCTTATGCTCCTCACTGGCGTGGACCCCGCAGATCCCTGGGCATTGGCTGCCCGTCTGGCCCGAGGGCGCGGTAGCGCAGCCAGTCTCCATCGACACTGGCGGTGGTGAGTCAAGTCCCCACCTGCAGCGGTGGGGTAAGGCCCTTCAATGCCGGCCGCCCCGCTCGCATCTTGAATCGCTGTTTAAGGCCACTTCAGCCGGCCAGCAAAATGGCCGCTGCGGCCTACTGAAACAAGCGGCCACCGGACTTCAAAAATGGCCGCCGCGGCCTGCCAGATGCTGACCTTGCAGGACCGCCGTCTACAGCACCACCTTCCGGCCGGATGCCGTCCCTGCAGACTGACCGCCTGCAACAGTGCCACCCTCAGATCGGTTGCCGTCACTGCAGCCTGACCGCCGTCCGCTGCGCCATCTTCAGACCGGAAGTCATCCCTGCAGCCTGACCACTGGCACAGCGCCACATTCAGGTCGGAGGCTGTCACTGCAACCTCTGGTTTTCCAGCACAGCTTCCCATCCTGCACCATCGTCACTGGACAATTTGATCTTACCTACCACTTTGCACATGATTGCTCACTGTAGTTTGTGTTGTTTCTTTTCACTGTATCACCACGCCGGGTTTAGCAATCAATTTATTTATTTTTATTTAGTTTCTTCTTCTTTGTTTGCATTGTTGCCGACGTCTCCCAGCCGTTGCTCAGGACACGATTCCCTAGCTGGTCGAGGGGATGCGACTGTGTCTTCTCCGTCTGGCGGCTTTTGCATCGGTCTCCTCGCACCCCTCGGCATATGGCTGGGATGGCCCATAGCTGGAGCGTCGACGGCACCCGCGGGCCCCACCATCCCGACTCACGCCCGGGATGTCCCCGACCCACATGCAGGAGCCGGTTCTTCTTCCGGTTCTGGGGAGGGGTCCTGTGGCGTCAGCTGATACACAGACCACTTATGGTCGAACCCTCATCAGTAGCTATGAAGGCTGGCATGTGACGTCATGGGCTAGGGGGAGTGTCCTGCTATATAAGCTTATCTCACCTTGAGATCTACCCAGTCAACAGGTAGCTGAGCTCGAGACATAACCCTCGCTCAGCTACAGCAGCAATGACAATTATGTTAGTGGGCCAAACTTACATGTAACAACTGAATAAAAACTACTGTTTGTACCTGCCTGACACCTAGCCTTTTCCTGACCACGTTTGGTGCCACTTCAAAGTGATATAAAAAATTATATTATTTAACCAAGTATAGTAACAAAAAAAGAGAATAATGTTTTAAATGAGTGTAAGGCATGTTGAATTTGTTACTTTCCCCAACCCCTTCCGGTAACATAAGCAGGCCAGTTATCCAAACATAGCTCATATTAACGTGACTGCAAAGTTGCTAAAATTAACAAAGGCCGTTAATACTTAACTGATTTAGAGCAGCTGGTAGTGGATATTGTAGGTGCCAAACTACAATCTGTCAAAATTGGCTGTATTCTTGGTAGTTAGTTTGGGTGAAGGAACATGTGTGGAGATGATCTATTTGGACAGGCAGAGACATTTGCTGAAGCTCTCCAAGAAACTATTAGATGTGGTTGAACCTCCTGGAAAAACATTGACTTGGTTACAAGTATAAACAGAATTGCAGATGCTGGTTTATGCCAATGATAGACACAAAGTGCTGGAGTAACTCAATGGGTCAGGCAGCATCTCTGGATATAAAGAATGGGTGACATTTCAGGTTGAAACCTTTCTTCAGGAATCTAAAGAAGGGTCTCAACCCATCCTTTTTCTCCAGAGGTGCTGCCTGAACCGCTGAGTTATTCCAGCACTTTGTGTCTAGACTGGTTACGGGATTGGATGGGCTGATGGAGACTGAGTGGGGATGAAATGCTGAAGACACAGACAGGGAGTATTGCAAAAAGATGGAAGCATGAAACTAAAGAGATATCAAATGACTGATTGACTGACAAACATTAAATGATTTTCATGCAGGAAAATGTGAGGGTTCTTCTCCATGGACCCAAGCACTTTGTAGCACTTTCTGCAGCATACATGAAACCAGAATAATACATAAATGCTGAAAATGCCCCTGAAACTTTGATAGCTGGCATAGCGCCTCCAGCACCACTGCTGGAAAAGCTGCAAGAAATATTTGAAATAATCAATCATTAAAAACATCAGCAAAAAATTAAAATGTTTTTTATCTTCATCTTTGCTGATGGGCACAGTCCTACAATTCTCATTCAAGTCGATGAGTAGCAATGTTACAACATTTTTAGATTTTAAAAATCAAGTCTGCAATTTATCCCATCAGATAAAGCATAAAATAAAAGTTTAATTTGACACCTAATTCACTTTCATATCTTCAGTATTAAAAAAGTTATGGCCATTTGCATACTCGGAAATTAGCATCTTGTTCCCTATTGCTTTTCCATTGACTTGACACAAAAGTTGTGATCGAGGACAGTCAAAAGTCCATACTTTTCTTAAAAATTAAGAGAACTGAAATAAATTTTCAGTTATTGTAGATTGAAGTATTCTGAAACAAATATGAAACAATCTTACTTCGATGACCTGAAACTAAAGCATATATTGAGTTAGTTACCCAATTGTAGCTAATTACAAATTCAATAACTAGATCTAAACATCTATCAATTTCTTAAGAAAAGATGAACATTTTTAAATAGCCTAAGTGTCCAAATAACATTCACACAAGAATTCACAATATAACATGATTTTTAAATCTCATTGTCATTAATTTATAGGCCAAATGGAAGGATTTTAATGTTTAATTCCCGTAAATTAATGGCCATTTAAATCATCTTGCGAGTGAGATTTTCTGGAACGCGATCGATTGGAACGTTGCGGTTGTGGTGAATTTAAACCCCATATCGGCAGGAAAAACACTGCCGGTTCGTATGAGGAATAAATCACCTTCTTGCAATGTGAAATTTTGATTAAAGGTATCCTAAGAAGCACTTTTTAATGAAAACATAAACTGTGTACCTTGCCTTGTCCCCTACCCGAGGTCCGTCCCGTTGTCGGCATTCACGGCTTTAGAAGATGATTTTAAATTTACTACAGCAATTAAATTAGCAAGCGCAGTTTAAAAATCACTTCAGAGAATGGCAGTCGAAGCGATTTTTCTTCATCAACTAAATAGCCTGTTCAAGAATGATTTAAATTGGCTTCCGAAATACCACATTTGAAACCAGCCCCCCTCTCAAAGGCGCCAAAGTCGCGCACACGGGCAGTGACAGAACTGCAGCACCACTAAAGGTAAGTATTGTAACATACCTACAATGAGGTCCTGATTCCTATCATTGGATTTGAGAGATAATATACCACGTATAAAAACTGGATGTTAAAAATAAAAGAGCACTGTTGCTGGTGTGGAATTTTCAATCAGACTATAATTTTCATCTTTAATGACAAATACAAGGATATCCCAGTCCACTCTAACATTTACGCTGGCAAGACCCAAGCAAATGTTCCTTGGGTAATTGCTATGGCTCCATATCTGAGGAAGATATCTGAGGCAGGATGGGCTGGTGCTGAAGAGGGTCCAGAGGAGCTTTACAACAATGATCACAGGAATGAGTGGGCTAACATATCATCAGCGTTTGACGGCTCTGGGCTTCTACTCGCTGGAGTTTAGAAGTTTGAGGGGTAACCTCATTGAAACTTGTCGAATATTGAAAGATTTGAATAGAGCAGATAGGGAGAGGATTTTTCCACCAGTTTCCACCACTGGCTAGGACCAGAGGTTATAGCCTCAGCATAAAAGGATGCTCCTTTATAAAGAAGATAGAAACATAGAAACATAGAAATTAGGTGCAGGAGTAGGCCATTCGGCCCTTCGAGCCTGCACCACCATTCAATATGATCATGGCTGATCATCCAACTCAGTATCCTGTACCTGCCTTCTCTCCATATCCTCTGATCCCCATAGCCACAAGGGCCACATCTCTCTTAAATATATCCAATGAACTGGCCTCAACTACCCTCTGTGGCAGAGAGTTCAAGAGACTCACCACTCTCTGTGTGAAAAAAGTCTTTCTCATCTCGGTCTTAAAGGATTTTCCCTTATCCTTAAGCTGGGACCTCTTGTCCTGGACTTTCCCAACATCGGGAACAATCTTCCTGCATCTAGCCTGTCCAACCACTTAAAAATTTTGTAAGTTTCTATAAGATCCCCTCTCAATCTCCTAAATTCTAGAGAGTATAAACCGAGTCTATCCAGTCTTTCTTCATAAGACTTTCCTGACATCCCAGGAATCAGTCTGGTGAACCTTCTCTGCACTCCCTCTATGGCAATAATGTCCTTCATCAGATTTGGAGACCAAAACTGTACGCAATACTCCAGGTATGCTCTCACCAAGACCCTATACAACTGAAGTAGAACCTTCCTGCTCCTATACTCAAATCCTTTTGCAATGAAAGCAACATACCATTCGCTTTCTTCACTGCCTGCTGCACCTGCATGCCTACTTTCAATGACTGGTGTACCATGACACCCAGGTCTCGCTGCATCTCCCCTTTTCCTAATCGGCCACCATTTAGATAATAGTCTGCTTTGCTGTTTTTGCCACCAAAGTGGATAACCTCACATTTATCCACATTATACTGCCAAACATTTGCCCACTCACCCAGCCTATTCAAGTCACCTTGCAGTCTCCTAGCATCCTCCTCACAGCTAACACTGTCCCCCAGCTTAGTGTCATCCGCAAACTTGGAGATATTGCCTTCAATTCCCTCATCCAGATCATTAATATATATTGTAAATAGCTGGGGTCCCAGCACTGAGCCTTGCGGTACCCCACTAGTCATTGCCTGCCATTGTGAAAAGGACCCGTTTACTCCTACTCTTTGCTTCCTGTTTGCCAGCCAGTTCTCTACCCACATCAATACTGAACCCCCAATGCCGTATGCTTTAAGTTTGTATACTAATCTCTTATGTGGGACCTTGTCTAAAGCCTTCTGGAAGTCCAGATACACCGCATCCACTGGTTCTCCCTTATCCACGCTACTAGTTACATCCTCGAAAAATTTCACAAGATTCGTCAGACATGATTTACCTTTCGTAAATCCATGCTGACTTTGTCCTATGATTTCACCACTTTCCAAATGTGCTGCTATCCCATCTTTAATAACTGACTCTAGCAGTTTCCCCATTACCGATGTTAGACTAACTGGTCTGTAATTCCCCTTTTTCTCTCTCCCTCCCTTCTCAAAAAGAGGGGTTATGTTTGCTACCCGCCAATCCTCAGGAACTACTCCAGAATATAAAGAGTTTTGAAAGATTATCACTAATGCATCCACTATTTCCGGAGCTACTTCCTTAAGTACTCTAGGATGCAGCCTGCCTGGCCCTGGGGATTTATCGGCCTTTAATCAATTCAATTTACCTACCATCACTTCCCGACTAACCTGGATTTCACTCAATTCCTCCTTTAACCCGTGGTCCCCTGCTATTTCCGGCAGATTACTTATGTCTTCCTTAGTGAAGACGGAACCAAAGTAGTTATTCAATTGGTCCGCTATATCCTTGTTCCCCATGATCAACTCGCCTGTTTCTGACTGCAAGGGATCTACATTTGTTTTAACTAATCTCTTTCTCTTCACATATCTATAAAAACCTTTGCAGTCAGTTTTTATGTTCCCTGCCAGTTTTCTTTCATAATCTATTTTTCCTTTCCTAATTAAGCCCTTTGTCCTCCTCTGCTGGTCTCTGAATTTCTCCCAGTCCTCTGGTATGCTGCTTTTTCTGGCTAATTTGTACGCATCATCCTTTGCTTTGATACTATCCCTGATTTCATTTGTTATCCACGGATGCACTATCTTCCCCGATTTATTCTTTTGTCAAACTGGGATGAACAATTTTTGTAGTTCATCCATGCAGTCTTTAAATGTCTTCCATTGTATATCCACCGTCAACCCTTTTAGAATTAATTGCCAGTCAATCTTGGCCAATTCACGTCACATACCCTCAAAGTTACCTTTCTTTAAGTTCAGAACCATTGTTTCTGAATTAACAATGTCACTCTCCATCCTAATGAAGAACTCAACCATATTATGGTCACTCTTGCCCAAGGGGGCACGTACAACAAGACTGCTAACTACCCTTCCCTCATTACTCAAAACCCAGTCTAAAATAGCCTGCTCTCTAGTTGGTTCCGCTACATGTTGATTTAGATAACTATCCCGCATACATTCCAAAAAAATCCTCTTCCTCAGCATCCCTGCCAATTTTTGATTCACCCAATCTATATGTTGATTGAAGTCACCCATTATAACTGTTTTGTCTTTGTCTCACGCATTTCTAATTTCCTGTTTGATACCATCCCCAACTTCACTGCTACTGTTAGGTGGCCTGTACACAACACCCACCAGCGTTTTCTGCCCCTTAGTGTTTCGCAGCTCTACCCATACCGATTCCACATCCTCCAAGCTAATGTCCTTCCTTTCCATTGCGTTAATCTCCTCTGTAACCAGCAACACTACCCCACCTCCTTTTCCTTTCTCTCTATCCCTCCTGAATATTGAATATCCCTGGATGTTCAGCTCCCAGCCTACGTCACCCTGGAGCCATGTCTCCATGATCCCAACTATATCATAATCATTAATAGCTATCTGCACGTTCAACTCATCCACCTTATTACGAATACTCCTTGCATTGAGACACAAAGCCTTCAGGCTTGTTTTTACAACGCTCTTACCCCTTATACAATAATGTTGAAAAGTGTCCCTTTTTGATTTTTGCCCTGGTTTTGTCTGCCTGCCACTTTACTTTTCACCTTGCTACCTATTGCTTCTACCCTCATTTTACACCCACCTGCCTCTCTGCTCTTGTACCCATCCCCCTGCCACATTAGTTTAAGAAATGATGAGGAACTTCTTTAGACATAAGGTGGGTGTGGAGGTCAAGTCAATGGATATGTTTAAGGCAGAAATAGATAGATTGTTGATTAGTGTGGGTGTCAAGGGTTATGGGAGAAGGCAGGAGATTATGGTTGAACGGGAGAGATAGATCTGCCATTATTGAATGATGGAGTAGATGATGGGCTCATTGGCCTAAATCTGTTCCTATCACTTATGAACATGATATGATGAGAAACAATTGAAAGAAAAATATCATAAAAGCTATGGATGCCAGAAAGTTGAAAGGTATTTAACCTAAAACACTGACTCTTTGTCTCAAACCCCCTGAATATTCTGTGATCTGTTAGTAACTCTAGCATTTCCCGAGGTTTTTTTAGAAACATAGAAACATAGAAATTAGGTGCAGGAGTAGGCCATTCAGCCCTTTGAGCCTGCACCGCCATTCAATATGATCATGGCTGATCATCCAACTCAGTATCCCGTACCTGCCTTCTCTCCATACCCTCTGATCCCCTTAGCCACAAGGGCCACATCCAACTCACTCTTAAATATAGCCAATGAACTGGCCTCAACTACCCTCTGTGGCAGAGAGTTCCAGAGACTCACCACTCTCTGTGTGAAAAAAGTCTTTCTCATCTCGGTCTTAAAGGATTTCCCCCTTATCCTTAAGCTGTGACCCCTTGTCCTGGACTTCCCCAACATCGGGAACAATCTTCCTGCATCTAGGCTGTCCAACCCCTTAAGAATTTTGTAAGTTTCTATAAGATCCCCTCTCAATCTCCTAAATTTCAGAGAGTATAAACCGAGTCTATCCAGTCTTTCTTCATAAGACAGTCCTGACATCCCAGGAATCAGTCTGGTGAACCTTCTCTGCACTCCCTCTATAGCAATAATGTCCTTCCTCAGATTTGGAGACCAAAACTACGCAATACTCCAGGTGTGGTCTCACCAAGACCCTGTACAACTGAAGTAGAACCTCCCTGCTCCTGTACTCAAATCGTTTTGCTATGAAAGCTAACATACCATTCGCTTTTTTCACTGCCTGCTGCACCTGCATGCCTACTTTCAATGACTGGTGTACCATGACACCCAGGTCTCGCTGCATCTCCCCTTTCCTAATCGGCCACCATTTAAATAATAGTCTGCTTTCCTGTTTTTGCCACCAAAGTGGATAACCTCACATTTATCCACATTATACTGCATCTGCCAAACATTTGCCCACTCACCCAGCCTATCCAAGTCACCTTGCAGTCTCCTAGCATCCTCCTCACAGCGAACACTGCCCCCCAGCTTAGTGTCATCCGCAAACTTGGAGATATTGCCTTCAATTCCCTCATCCAGATCATTAATATATATTGTAAATAGCTTTTTGGTCCACAATTGAAAAAACCTTGCCGAAATATATAATTTCTTTATAGTATGATCCTGCGCTTCATATGTTGATTGTTTTTAGTCAGAAAAAAATGTTTTCTCTCATTTTACTGTTTAAGTCCTGATATTAACAGATCTCCACAATAAACCACAACTTTTCTGGGTAGCTTGGGGGTGATCTATACATTTATGTAGATTGTTACAGCACTGTCAATTATACAGTATCTTCACATTATGGCTGATAGGGAGTTGTGTGGCCTGAAAGGATTGGTTTACTTTATTTTATCTGTCATTTTAAACGAATGTGGTGGACAAGCTTTTAAAAATCTACTTTAGTGGTGTGAAGTAAGAAATAGAAATACCTGACAGATGGACTACATATCTTTGCTGTCTGCAAGCTGTCAGATTCAATAATTTCAAAGGTTATAGAATAAACGATCATCTACCAGTCAGGTTATTCTTATGTTAGTGAGCATGTGATAATTGCATTTAAAGTGATAGTGATTTTAGGTTCTAAAGAAAAACTCCAGTTAGGCCAAATTAACTTTGCAACTAGTGAAATCCTTTAGAAATGTGATAACCTGTAAGGACACAAATCTTTCATATAGTTAGCCTTTGGAATATCAGATTTGATTAAGGATGTAGTTACTGATTGTCTCAAATCAGTGTATTTCCTCAGTTTCTAAACATAACGCATCAATTTTCCCATTTGAAATTAACCAAGGCATATATTTGGTTTATTAGTGTCTGAATATAATGGCTCCCTTTGAGAAAGAACCGTGAATCTGAAAGACACATGATCTAATTTCAAAGACACTGCCTTACCTGAAAGAAAGCAGTGCTGTTATTGACAAAAACATGCTCTTTTGAAGGAGCCAACAAGTATTCCATCCAAACATGTTTTCAACTACAAGAAAAAAAGGATTTGCCTGATGGTTTGTTGCATTCACACCAGCCAGCTCCATCGACTCATTACAATGGTCCTACTTGTGGACTTGAGAGGATTTGTCTAGTTGCAGTTGTGCACATTTTTGGCGCTTCTCTTTTCTCACTTGTAGAAAGATCTGAGCTTTGTGCACCCACAAAGTGTCATAACAGGCACTTCCAGATGCACACTGTGGTCATATTCCTGACAATGTTTAGTAGGGTTTAGAAGAGTTTAGGAGGTGTTGCAGATGGCTGTGCCATCGACGTTGCATTTCTGCAAGGATCAAAATTCTACTGTCCAGTCTACTTTCTGATCATGTGAAATCATATCTTCAACAAAGCTTTGATTGTAATTTTGTACAGCAATTCCACAATGGGAGACTGAATTAAATGAGTTTCTGCTGTTCTTGCACCACCAAACCAAAAGGTTCCTGAAAATGCCTCCTTTGTTTTCTGCTATTGAGTGCAGTCAAAAAAAGGTGTGAGACAGTATTCTTCTGTGAGACAGTATGGTAGAATTAATCTCACCAGGAGAAATCATTTTGCAACAACATGTTTATCAGTAGGCTTGGTCATCTTAGGACGACGAGTGAACCGTATAAACTTTCACACAGAAGAAAACCCATTCCAATGATGGTAACCCTACAATAATTCCAAAATATTTGTGTCCAACAACCAGACAATGGAACTTTATTAGACGGGCATATATTTGCCCAATATCTCTGTTTATCCTGTATGGCAACAAGGGTACTCCAGGGTGGAGAAGATGGATCTCCACTCCAGGGTGAATCTACAAGTACACTGTAGATGGCGGATTAAATTTCGAGAATAGCTTTGTAGCTTTGGCTGCAAATATCCAGCCAAATGATAAGTATTCCATTCAACTTTTGCTTCAACCTCGTAGAGAGGTTTAGCAAGATCAGGTGCTGTATCAGTCATCACTTAGCATCCAGCTTCTGTCCAGTCACAGCTGTTATGATCTGCAGGTTAAACATTTAAATGGGACAGTCTTTGATGGTCTTTGAGATGTGGACAATAGAATGCATGAGCCATGTGGTGATGTGCAAGGTCAAATTAAGACAGCTGGGTTTCTTTCTCAATTCAAGCCACGGTGTTATAAAGCTCCTGGTTCATTATTTAAGGAGTTTTGAATATAGTTTCATTAACTATTAGACATTGTGAAAGTCAATGATGAAGCAATTGAGGATAATTAAAGTGAACGCAACCTGTAGCAACATAATGAGAACTTGCCGATTGGCCCATGATAACCATTCACCAACTCCATTTCCAATAGATTTGTTCTGGTGTAGAACCACTTCCCATTCATCTCTATTTTGCTGGTTGTCCTTTGTGTGTACCTGGTGGAATACTGACTTGAAATAATCAAGGACCCCAACTATTACTTTTCCTCTGATATTCAGCTGCTCAGCTTCACAAATGTTCACGTCTCTCTTGCTCTGCATATTTTTAAAACCACGAAGGACATCTAAAACTTCAGCATCCCTAAGGCTCTGTGCAACTACACAGCCTCTGGCATTTGTATCATCATGATAAATGGAGAAGGGATTTTACCGGAAGCAGTGGCCCCATTTTGAACATTGATTTTGTCATCAGAAAAAAAAGAGGAGTAACAATTGCTTGAGAGTAAATCAAAGTGGAGTAAAAGGGATACAAAACTAGGGCAAAGAAATAGCATAGGAAGGAACTGCAGATGCTTGTTTATACAGCGGGTCAGGCAGCATCTCTGCAGAAAAGCCATAGGTGACGTTTTGGGTTGGAACCCTTCTTCTGACTAAAACGTCTGAAGAACGGTTCCGGCCCAAAATGTCACCTATTACTTTTCTCTGGAAATGCTGCCTGAAATACTGAGTTACTCCAGCATTTTGTGTCTATCTCAAGCAAATAAATGTCTATCCAGCTAAAATTAATGTCTACACAACCATCATGATTCTGTTATAATGATTAAAACACCCTTTTACTCTTGGTAAAGGAGTGGCCATTTTATTACTTGTTATTACTTTCCATTCCTGCTTTGCATCATTTTTAGAAATGATGGGGGTAGATTTGAGTTAACAACTATTCTTGAGCAAAACTTTTCAATTAAACATGGCTGACATCTGTGACATCCCTTTTATTTAATATTTTATTTATTAGAGCTAAATACATCAATGTACTTCACATATATCTTGTTACAATCATTGTACCCCATAATTTTATGGCTTTTAAAGAAAAAGAATAGAAAGAAAGAGAGTGAAATAGGTGAAAAGAGTTGTGATAGTGAAAGAGCGTGCCAAAAGAGAGAAGAAACCCTTGGTCAAAGAATTAGAGAAAGGGGATTAAGAGATAGACCATAAAAAAAAGGAAAAGGAAAAAAAAAGCCAGTTAACAGACTAATATTTTTTTCTTTGATTTCTGTATTTAACAACGCGATAGCTCTATAGGATCCAGGTTCTTCCTCATCTTTATCTTTCTTAAGTATTAATGTAATAAGTTTCTTAATTTTAAATATTGTATTTTATTTGAAATTCTGCTATGTGTATTTGTATTATTCAGGTAATATTTGTTCTCTGAAAGTGTGTAATAATACATAAATTATGGAGTGTACATTTTGGTTTTATTCTGTAGATAATCCCAAATAAAATTTGTAATATCTGAGACTTTAAATATATTGTAAAAACATTTTATAGAATTCATTACTAAATCCGTCGGGACCTGGTGTTTTTTCATTTTTTTTAATGAGAATATTGGGTTTCTTCTATTTCCTTATTTGAGATTTGTTATTCGCTCCCAATTCCTCTTGTTCCTGCAATTCTGGCCGTTGGCTTTTAGTTTGAGAAGATTGCAATTATCCAGAAACTCAGTGATTGTGTTGGTGTTCGTTGTCGTTTTGGATGTATACAAATTCTCATAAAATTGCACAAATCTTTTATTAATTTCATTCGGTAATGTTAATACTTCCTCTTTGTCTATTTAATCTTTGAAATCGTGTGTTCCTTTTCTCGTTTTTTTAATTGGCGTGCGAGAAGTTTATGAGGCTTCTCCCCAAATCCAAACTGTTCCTGTCTTGTAATTTGGAATAATCTTATAACGTTCTCTGATAGTAATTTATTTAATTTGAATTTTAGTATTAATATTTTATTGTGTTTATCCATGGATGGGTCTTTAGCATTATCTATATCCAATTGTCTAATTTGTTCTAGCTGCTGTTGTTCATTCTTATTTTTTTTTTATTCTGAAAGGCTTGGTATGAGATTATAACACCTCTAATAAAAGCTTTGACAGATTCCCATAATAATGTAGGTGGTGTGTCAGGCGTATCATTTATTTCGAAAAAAAGATCCATTTGCTGTCTTAGATATATACACCCTTGTGGGTCTTTTAAAATTTGGGGGTTATACCTCCAGAACGATGTATTCTTAGACATGCCTTCTATTTTTCTAAAAAAATGTTAGGGGGGAATGATCTGAAATCGTATTTGTGTGGTATTTTGGGTTAAGAGTATACGGAATTAATTTTGTGTCTACCAGGAAATAATCTATACGTGATTAAGTCTTGTGTACCGATGAATAAAACAAATATTCCTTGCCTATCGGATTTGCAATCCTGCAAACATCGGTTATATTTGTATTTTTTATATATGTGTCATTTTATAATTTTAGATTTCGTATTACCTCGTTGTTTTTGACTGGATTTATCTAAATAAGGATCTAAGACACAGTTAAAGTCTCCCCCAATTATAACATTCTGGTAATTATATTCTGCTATTATATTCAAAATTTTATTTAAAAAATGCGGATTATCAAAGTTAGGCGCATATATATTTACCAATGTGATTGGGATTACATGGATCTCACCGGTAACTATCAAATATCTCCCATCCTTATCTGTTAAGGTATTTTTCTGTTTAAATGGTATACCTTTGCGAATCATGATGGACGTGCCTCTGGATTTTGACGTGTATGACGAATGAAAAGTTTGACCTATCCAGTTGGCCCTCAATCTAACTTGATCTTGAACTTTAAGATGCGTTTCTTGGAGGAAGGTAACATCTGACTTAAATGCTTTCAGCTGTGCTAAATTCTTACCCCTTTTAATATGTTCGTTAGCCCCCCTAATATTCCAACTGCAAAATGAGATTCCTCCCGATTTATTTTGTTTAGTGTCTTGCATTTTGACTAGGTTTAGTACCTATGTATCTTGTGGTGCATCCATACCTCAGGTCTTTAAGCAAGGGGGAACAGTCAACCTACCAAGTTCAGTTTGTGGATTTATTTTGCGATTATCCTTGAATAAAAAAAAACACACTTGTGATTAATTGTGATAGTAAAAAAAAAATAGTAAAAGTGAAAATACAGTGACCGAGCTTGTCGGCACTGTAGTAAGTGGCCCACCTGTTGGTGGGAGAAAACATTGTATCGACTTCCATTGTCGATGTTAATGAACAAATAGCTCCGTTCCCTCAAAGTCATAACATATCCGTACTAGAACCGAGCCGATTCCAAATCAATTATATAATACCTAATTGCAGTACATATATCCATTTCATATGTATTCCCAAATATATCTAACTGTTTTATCAACAGAATGTTAAACATCAGTTTTTTTGTTTTTTTTGTAATAATATTTTTATTAGAAGTAATCCATCATAACAAAGGTATAACAAATTTTCAAATACACAACCATCAGTTTTTACCTCGATAATTATCAGCTATTGGTTGAAGGGGCTACCTAGGTCAGGCTTCTGGATCTGAGCCAGGAGCCCGTCATCCCCCTCACAACCCGGTTATAAATCTGCTTAAAACTTATTAAGATATTAAGTTATAGATGTTAGATTGTAAATCAGCCCCTTACTACCGATCTGGTAAATGTTCATTACAATTTCTATCATAGTATTCTATGTTTTAAGTTTAAAAAGTGTTATTTATATAACCTGTGACATCTCTTGAGAGGTGTTTCTACCAATGTAGGACAATTAGCAACCAGATGTGTACAGTGAAGAAAAATCAATAAATGTGATGCAGATGTTAGAAATGACAGTGATCCTCATCGCTTTACTTTGCACCCTTCCTGAAACTGCAAAAGCAGTCCAGAAACAGGCACTTTACCTGATAAGTTATTGTTGATTGCTATGTTAGAAGAAGACATATTGGTGCGCTGATAAATTTTAGATTCTCCTCTATATATAGTACTAGACTAAGTGGGACCCGTTGGGTCCCAGTTTCACACCAGAGGGCTGGCCCCCCAATGCAATATTCCACCTCTCCACCAATTACAATATTGCTGACCAGGTGGGGGGGGGGGGGGGGGGGGGGGGCTTTCTGGAGTGCTAGTATGTGTGTTATGGGTCAAAGGGACTGGTTTCCAGAGGGCTAATATGGGCATTATGGGACGAATGGATTCATGGGCTGGCAACTCTGGCCAGACAGCATTTTAGAACCAAAAGAGGCACTTTTTGCAAGCATTTTAGAACCAATGGAGACACTTTTTGCAAGCATTTTAGAAGCAATATAGACACTTTTTGAAAGCATTTTAGAACCAATAGAGACACTTTTTGCAAACATTTTAGAACCAATAGAGATACTGTTTGCAATCATTTTAGAACCAATGGACACTTTTTGCAAGCATTTTAGAACCAATAGACACTTTTTGCAAGCATTTATAGAACCACATTAAGGGCACTCACAGTTGAGTAGACATGTGTTCAGTGCTATTCAGAGCTCAGAGAGACGTGACCCTCTGGCTTCCTCCAACTTGCAGAGACTGAGTGAGGCACACCACTTCCTGGTTTTATAGTCCCTCCCCTTCCCTCCAGCGGGGGCAGCAGAGAGAATGGCGATTATTTTTTAAACATTAATATGTCTCTGATTTTTCATCTATGGTCAAAAATCCTCTGATCCTGGAAGGTGGAGGGGGGCTCTGAGCGAGCTGGCCAAAAATGATGGCCGTACGTGGCGGCGTTCCTTCGGAAATCACACCAAAGTGAGCCAAAAGCGGTCAAGATCAGACTTCTAGTAATAAAGATGGTGTACATGGAGATTAGAGGTTGGGAATATTTTTTGCAGAGTTTGTTCTGCAAAAAGATCCCTGTGCAATGGAAATCCTGAAGGATTTGAAAACATGCCTTTTTGAAGATGAATCATTGGTAGTTACCTTTTAAAGATGATATTGTTTAGTCTTTAAAAGGTGTGCACTATGTCTTGAAGACCCAGAAATATTATTTGTGAAACTTGAATCTCCAAGTTGCAGATAACTTTCAATCTGGGAAAAAAAATAGCCTGATTTTCAGATAATGGCACAACATTGTTTCTTGGTTGAGAAGCAAGAACAGAAGCAGATATTATCAAGCAAGGCAATGACACAGAGCTTGTTTTGAATAGATTTACAGTACTTAACTACAGTTGCTTAAAATCTGAAACATATTCCAATTCAGAAGATCATTGACCTAATATATTCACCCGCTTTCTTTTGCCACAGATAATTTATTGAGAAGTTTTAGGATTTTCTGATTATCCATTTATCCTCCAGTGTGCAAGATACTTTATACACTCTAGAATATATATCCAGAAGAATTAGCGTAGTGCATATTAAGTGTGAATGTATTTTTGAAAACGAAATGGTTAACATCTGTATGTGTTGTTGCATAAATCAACTTTGTTTGCCATCAATAAAAGATGTTCGCTGAGCAGTTTGACCTTGTTATTTGCCTTAGTGAACAAAAATGAAGAAGAACTTACAGGCATGGGAGGAATGGCAAGTTTGAAATATTGCAAACTAAGAAATAGTGAGGTAACAGCAGTGTAAAGGAATCTAGAACAAAGTTTTCTGGAGACAGTGCGGATCATGGCTAGCAGTGAACATCTTTGATTGGTTGGTGAACGAGAGAAGTAGGAGAAGTTATGGCTATTTTCTTTGCATGTTGAGTTTCAGATGCTCCGAAGAGAAAAGGAGGTTATTGAGGTCCCATGAGAGGATGCAGAACAGACGAAAGTAGAAATATATAAGAAGATTGAATAATAATAATATATTTTATTGTCATTACACATAAGTGCAACGAGATTTGGTTTGCAACTTCCATTCGATGTCATAACTTAAACAACTTATAAATTTAGGTTTAGATACCCCGAGAACAAAGTTTGTAAAAAGAACACTAGAACAGTAAAACAGTCAAAACAGACTAAAGTGCAGATGTGTCTGTGTGACGTGGCCATCCGAGGGAGACTGTCCATGGGGGTGGGGGGCACTCAGCAGGGCCGGTTCAGAGCCGCTATAGCTCTGGGGATGAAGCTGTTCCTGAGTCTGGAGGTGCAGATGTGGAGACTGAAGATGTCCATAATGCCAATACATTTGAACATAAAATAACTAATTGTTGACTCTGTGGTCAATCTTAAAACACCAGCATAGAAGTCCAAAGTCAAATAATTTTTGAGAGCAGGTTATGTAAGATTGATTGTTGTGGGTACTGATGGACGAAATAATTCAGATGGAGTTATTTGACATGGGAGGCTTAACATTTGAGAAGGCATATATTGGATGCAGAAATTACAGTTTTCTTCTGTAATTTCCAGCATTGTTTGCAAAGCCAATGGATTTATTTGATGGATCTCAGTAAGTCTTTGCACAACTAAATGCAGATTTGATGGCTCAATGAATAACATGATAAACAAACAAGAAATGTTCAATACTTAAATAAAAAAATAATATTGTACACCTCATGAGGCAGCTCAATGGGAACATCTCAAATGCCACAAGATACAAGATACATTTATTTGTCACGTTTGCCAATTGGCACAGTGAAATGAAATCACCATGCAGCCATACATTAACAATAAAGAACACAACATAGAGTTGATAGAATTCAACATAAAACATCCTCACACAGCTCGATCAAAATTTCTTAGTGTGAGGGAAGGCACCGAAGTCAGTCTCTTCTCCTGATGTCCCCCACTGTTCACCCGTGGTCGGGGCCTCCCCGAGCCCTCTGCAGTCGCCTCAACGGGAGGCCCGATGTTCAGGCCCCCTCGCCGGGGTGATGTACATCCGATGTCGGGGCTGGGGGACATCCTCAGCGGCCTGGACCCCGAGTTGGCCCCCTCCTACATTGGAGGCCCTCAGCAAAGGGCCCCAGAACTCCACGGAGTTGTTCAGTGCCGCCCGCATTGGAAGCTCTCCCAAACCAGAGCTCCACGGTGTTGGAGCAGCAGCCCAACGCTCCGGAGCTCCAAACGGCAACCCAGGTAGGTATCGCCCACTCCGCGGTGAATCCAGCACCACCACTGTTGCAGCTCTGGTCCGGTTCCTGGTCCCTGGCAGGAAAGGCCGCTCCGATCCAGGAGGTAGGCCGCGAGGTGGGGGGCGAGGACGCGTCTCGGAGGAATAGTCTCGTCCCTGTCAGGAAGCGACTGGGAGTTAGTTTCCCCCTTACCCTGCCCCCCCCCCTCCCCCACATATAAAAGTTAAAGATTCCCCCAAAAACAAACTTTAAACTGACTAAAAATAAAAAAAAGATGGAAAACCAAATGGACTGCAGGCAGAGGCTGCTGTCAGTGCAGTGACCCTAGTGGCAATATGTACCTGTTGAGTGAGAGTGTTGAATGATTTAACTTTTTATGAAAGCTTTAGTTGAAGATAAAGCAGACAATCCCATTGAGAGACCAATGGTTCAGATAGGAGGAATACGAAGAAGAAGATAATTGGTAAAACAATCACTTCATTAGACTTGGTCTTGGCACCCTGCTCAGCACAGATATTGTGGGCCAAAGATTCAGTTCTTGTGCTGTGCTGTTCTTTGTATCAGATCTTAGAGTGCTTCAGTCTTGAATCAGATTCTTATTCTGGGTTTCAGAGGTGAGGTTCCACCTGGTGTTTAACAGGGCAACAATGGTGAATATGAACCTTAAATTTGTGAATGCTAAAACCTTTCAAGCATTTTGTTTGAAATAGCTGAGTTATAGATGGCATGCAGGATTGTGTTAATAATAGCCTAATTAAAAATTGAAAGGGTGAAGCAGGCAAAGTTGCCTTTCCTTGCACAAGATTGTTGATGTCTCTTGACTGCATTCCTGAGATGGAATTATTTAATCATGGCTCAGTCATCTGCTGAGACTTTAGCTCACAGACCAGAAAGGCCTCACAGGACCAGTGACCAGCTGTACTGTCAAAACAGGTTACACAGCTCGTGAGGCATCACCAATAGGTTCAACATCTATCCTAGATGCTGCTAAATTTAATGTCTGGTAATAGCATTCACTGAGGTACAAAAACACTTAGGGTTCAGAAAAATATAATGTTGAGTTTTATAAAAAAACAATTATAACATTTAAAACATGCGCATTCTCTCACAAAAATGCTGAAACCAAAGAAAAACCTCCACTTGCAGTTATTCCAATAGGCGTTTTTACCCATTGATTTCAATGGGCCGACTCTACTTCTGCTATGTTGAGTTGAGTTTCGAGACCACAGCATGGAAACAGGCCCTTCAGCCCATCAAATTCATGCCAACCATCGATCACCCATTTACACCAGTTCGATACAATCGCAATGTCTCATCTACTCCCTGCACACCAGGAGCAATTTACTGATGCCAATTCACCATTAAACCCATTTGTCTTTGGGACGATGTGGTGCAAAACCAGAGCACCTGGAGGAATGCCATGCGGTCACAGGAATTCCACAAAGAGAGCTACCGAGGTCAGGATCTAAGGTTCCCTGATGTTAATCCGGCATGTATCCAGTGTGTAGATTTCCCAGCTGGAAAACTGGTAATCCTGTGGCAGTTCACACTCCCCAGTTGGTTGCAATGAAGATTCTTCAAGCAATAAAAACAAAACTGATGCAGGAAATCTCAAATAAATCAAAAATTGCTGGAGATAATCACAGCTCAGGATACATTTGTGTGGAAACCAAAAATGTTTTGGGTCAATGAGCTATTACGTAATCGGGAGAAGCATGTTTCAAATGCGGAGAATGAGAAGAAAACGAAGAGAATGTTAATGAAGACCAAGGGGGACAGAATGATGCAAATACTCACGGTGCTTGCTGAGAGGTTGTTAATTACAGAAGATCTGAGCCAAAGAATGATACAGCATGAAGACCCATTGACCTTCAAGCCAGTGCTGACCATCATGCATTCAATTATATTGATCTTGTTTTTTGATATTTTGAAATGGGATGATCAGAATGGTTGGTAAAAACATAGCAAGGGGTAAGACTTGGGTGGTGGAGAGAATGGTCAACGGAAAGTGAAGGGAACAGAAAAATCCAGTGGAGAAGCTTGCATCCTTTAATGCCCAAAAGGAAAAATAAGCATTTTGCTGAAAGATTAACTGCAGCAAAGAATGAAGTGGACTTGCAGGTCTGGGTGATTTTGAGGGAGAATGAGTTTGCACTGTTGGAGAGGGCAGTCAAGAGCACGTGTGTGCCAATGCATCACATTGAGTGTTGATATCGGGGTGCAGCGAGAATTGTGATTCATGAAATACTGAATTGCTTTTTCCTTGTCTTTGTGATTAAATCCAAATTGTAAAATTGTGAAAAGTATCATTTCAGTTGGAATTCACGTGAAATAAACAATGCCAGAGAGATTTTTCAATGAAAGTGATGTGCAATAATTACTTCCCGTGGGTGACTTTTTCTGGAGTGGAATGTTGTGCGATGGTATTTGCTCGGAAATAGCCCTGTCACTGACATATCTCAGCAGGTGATCAGCTCCAATAACACAAAGGTAGATTTGATTACTGCAAGCCTCTCATTACAGTAAGAACCTTTAAATTGATGACAATTTGGAATCCTTCCAAATACATATTGTGATCATTCAGGATATTTTTGATGAGTAATTCCCAGCATTCCTCTGCAGTGAAGAATGAAATGGTACAATCGATGGAGAATGATATAATTGCTGCCACAATTATTGCTGCAAATGCACATTTACTTCAGTTTTTTTCTGACAAAAAGAAATTGAAAACTACACTGCAAAGGACTGTGCCTCAGCAGATGATGACACATTCAGCTTGGTGTGTCAGCCAGCATGAGTAATGTATTCTATTAGGTCCTTGGGGACTTTATTAAACAAAAACAATGAACTCAGCAATATAGGACTTTTTTTTTTACCCCAGTTTAACCTAATTCTTACTGATCCAAGAATCCTTAACAATCATTATTTAAAAAATACATGGCTAATCACTTATTAGTTGATTTTTAGAACTCTGTTTTATCAAATTCAGGAATATATTTTGAAAATAATGAAGGGAAAAACGTTAGTGGATATAATCCATTCAATTGGGGTTCATCTTAGTCTCCTCAGCTGAATGGAGAATATTTTCCACCTCATAATTAATATTTTTCCTTCTGAAAAATGTTGTTATTTTATTATGAATACACTTATCATTCAGTAGTGCAGCCTGAAGTCTGTGATCACAGAAATAAGTCACCTTATATTTTATTTTATAGTTTATAGAAATCCAACACATATTTTCACAGTTTGGAAGTATGCCTGCCTTCAGCACAAACAGATACTTTCTCTAATTTTCACTATTCACTTTTACAGTTTGACTTTCGGGAAATTAATTTCTAATTAATTTGCGAGTTTTGTTTTATTTTGGATCTCTGCATCTGATGCCAGATACTGGAATTTTTATCACCAAGTTCAAAAGATAAGGGTCTCAAAATAAAATCAAATTGGCACAGCTGTTTTGCATGTTATTGGATTTTATCTTAATGAAATATTCCATCAGCTCTTTCAGCAGCCTCTACTGGACTTCCAATTAAGCAAAGCAATTTTTAATCAGATAAAATCATATTAAAGCTGTTATTTTCCTTTGTTGTAGCTGTTTCTCACCAAATATGGTTGTGATGTTTCAACAAACGTGACAGAACCTCAATTAACATTATTTTTTCTGCCATTCGGTATAATTTTCCGCTGAGCACTGGGAGTGACCAGAATAAAATACTCATGTTTCAGGCAGTTTAGAGTTGCTCTTGTTACTCATGGAACATATAATCTAGAACAGAATAACACAAGAACAGGCACTTCGATCCACAATGTCAGTGCTGACCATGATGTCAACACAAATTCTTATCTGCCTGCACCTAATTCAATTCAATTCAATCTTTAATTGTCATTGTGCAGTGTACAATACAGAGACAACGAAATGCAGTTGGTATCTCCGAAGGGCGAACTTACAAATGAACAAGTAATTGCGCAGTTGTATGAGTATATACATCTATACATATACAGTGGTATCTGGGCGGAGACAGGCAGTCATTGAGGTGCTAATCCATATCTGTATGCCTATCCCATGGTTTCTTGAATGTCACTCATCGTATGTGCCTCAATCAACACCCCCGGCAATGCATACCAGGCACTCATCACCTCCTGCGTAGGAAAAAAACTTGCCCTGCATATCTCCATTAAACTTCGCCACTTTCTCACCAAAGCTATGCCGTCTTGAATTTAATTTTTTGACACTGAGGAAAAGGTTCTATCTAACACCGATGCCTCACCTAATTTTATTCACTTCCAACAGGTGTCCTCACTTTCTTTACTTACATTGCATCCATTTTATGTATATTTAAAAAAAAACCTGCTGTTTTGGAATGTCAGAGGCACAAGATTCAGAAATCTGTCAACAAGATTCTTGGTGAAGCCTTAGTTTGAATTATCTGAGACCTAAAATGAATTGCTATACCTGGAAGATGGACACAAAATGCTGCAGTAAGTCAACGGATCAGGCAGAATCACCAGAGAAAAGGAATAGGTGATGTTTTGGGTCAAAACATTCTTCAGAATGGATTACAGGTATTGACAGTCAATCCACTGCTTTTCACAATGATTCCGACTGTATCGGGCAGACTGATCACCACAGTGAAGCCCTGAAGATTATGGGAGCTGCATCACTGCAGAAGACAAGTGCAATAGTGGATATCCCAGGGATGATGACGATGAAAAGTGTGTGAGGCCATTCACCATTTGCCTCAGTGGTTCCCTTTTGATGATTGGTTAAGTCTGTAAAGCATTTAACATGTTTAAAATTGTGTACCTTTTCTGATTTTAAGACTTCCAGCCATCAGTGGCTCTATTAAACTTGGAGATCGGTGATAGACATTGAAAGTGTGCCCCTCATACATTCATGTAACATCTTCCAATTGATCTGCTACCTATTATTAGCAAAAAGTACAATTGACTATTTGGAGTGTCATATTTATGGAAAATCTTTACCGTCATCATATGATGCTGACCATGACCTGATCATTGCTGAAAATTGATAGACGACAGGGGGAATTTAATTAAACTATACCAAGAGCCACCATGATGTGAAATATGTGCACGAGGTCTCACCCGTCATTTCTATCCCTTGAAATGAATGATGGTAAATCAAAGGAAATGCACACACACACACAAATAATTGATATTTATTCCCGGTGGGTACACGTCTGACCTTGTGTATACTTTCATAAGATTAACAGCAGGATTATATCTTCCTGGATATCTTACAATATTTTTTCGTGTGATCATCAGAGCCAACGCATGACTCTGCTTCAGAATATTCTGGAGGGCGATTTATCTCATTGCTCAAGGCATTCGTCATGATGAGGTTGAAGCACAAAGCGGTTGTCTCCCGTTGAAGTCTAAACAGAAGTAAAGCTTTGGGATATGATTGAATCTCTCCATGAATTCTATATAACACCATAGACTTTGATTTAACTGTAACTTCATTTTCTGTTTAGTTTCAGGCTATATCACATCACAGTTTCAGTGTAACTTTGATCTTCTTCTGAAGTTTAGTACTTAACCTCTCCCCACCCCTCCCCAACTTCTTTCCTTACCACATTTATTTCACCCAAAGGTACCAGCCTCAACAGCACATTTTGATATTTGTTCAGGTCACAGAAGAAAACCTCTACCTCTACCCTTATTTTCTGTTCCCTTTTTAAATTGGATTTTCCTCCTTTCAACACAGCTGACTATCATTCTCAACTAGTCATCTGTGATAAAAGTCCAGATGGAGATGTAATGTCACAAACTAAACTTGCCGCTTTCTCCTCCTGCTATGCGCAAAATCGCTGCCTATCAGCTCCAAACTGCGGAGCCCTGTCATGTAATGCTCAACTATATCTCTGGAAAATCCCCTTTGAAGAAGCAGTCAGTGATCTTCAAAGAAAAATAATGAATGAATAAACAGTAAAACAAGTTGCTCAAGAAGCAATAATAACAACAGATTTTCATACCCTCTAAACTTGGCTATGTTTGCTCATGGATGTGTGCACGTGGGTAGATGTGTGAAAAAATAATTGTGAAGGTTTACATTTTACAAACAGAATGTGACACAGATTATTTTTGCTCAATTGTTCTTCAACAATAAGAAGAATCTCTTTTGCAAGAAGATACATCACTTCACGCCACACATAGCTAATCTTCCTGTGAATGTGTGAAGCCGTGAGTGAATATGTGTCTCTCCTTTATGCCTATCAAACATCTGATTTGCTGTCATTACCCAGCAACCTCAAAAGCTCAGATAGCACATTGATTGTAGTTTGCATTAACAAATAAGGACCTGGAATTTTTGTAATAGGCCAATTTGTTTTGTGAACTCTCGCTAATTCAATAGTGCTTGAAGCCCTCGATATTGTTTATACTCAACAATGGGAATGACCTTCCCTGTGTCTGTGCCAGTATTGCAAATAACGTGAAGGAAATTGAGGAAAGCCCAGGCAAAGTTTAGAATGTATTGCATAATACGGATGAATCATGGATGGAGAGAAAATTGGGATCAGAATGAGATGGGAAATCAGTGCCTCACAAGTGAAAGATTTGGGATTCAGAACTGGGATTGATGTGTGGAGAAAGTGGATGTGGAGGGCAAGGAGGATTAGAATTAGCATCATTAGGGATGTCAAGGTGAGAGTCACCTATGAATGAATTGGTGTGGACAGGCCCTATCAGAGGAGGAGCAACAAGCGCCATTTGGCATGGGCCTCTGCCTGTCTGCTTCAAAGGGATCTTGATTCGGGGGCTCTAAAATTGAAATTGGCCTGGGCCTCAGTTCATCTACGAGAGGGCCTGGGTGTGGATGTGGTTGCTTCATTAGTTAGGGAACCTTAGGCCATATTGGCATTGGTAGTAGGGTCAGATAAATGGATCACTGAAAGGATGAAACATGATGCAAATGCCACTGTTGATACTTTTCAGCAGCTGTAAAACATTCTTAATAAAATGTCTAATCATCTCACCTAACTAATGTATTCTGGGAGGCCTTGTTTATTAATAGCTCAACTTTCTGGGAAATAATAGGTGGGTGCAGGTACAAGGAACATTGATTGGCAGATGGATGGAGTATGTGATAAAGGCTGGAGAGGCAAAGGAGACCTAAAATGTTGCCATTCCAATTCCTCCACAGATGCTGCCTGACCCATTGTGTTAATCCAGAACTTTGTAATTTACTCAGGATTTCAGCATTCTGGGCAATGACTAATAGGGACCTCCATTTTGAATGATAGACACAAACGCTGGAGTAACTCAGCGGGACAGGCAGCATCTCTGGAGAGAAGGAATAGGTGACGTTTAGGGTCGAGACCCTTCTTCAGGCCTTACGAGCACCGGCAAGGATCACTTCAGCATGAGTGACCACGCATGGCATCAGAACATATGAATCATAGGATGTGACTGTTTATGTCCATAATATTCCCCACTCCATCAGAGGAAAATATCAGGTTTTGTGTAATTTTCAGCTGTCCCTGATTGTGTAATTTTTCAGTTAAATGGCACATAATCTTCTACTATATTCAGTGGGAGGGGTGAAGTTCCCAGCATGATATTTGGGAATTTCAGTGCCCTCAGGTTCCACCACTTCACTTTCCATGTTCCAGTGATAATTCAGTTCAATGATTCAATGATACTTTAATGCCACATGTACAATGAAATGCTTTGTTTTGCACACAACCCGGTAAAATCATACAGCAGACCTCAATTAGGCGGCACATAAGACTGCAGTCTGAAGAAGGATCTCGACCCGAAACGTCGCCTATCTCCTTCGCTCCTTAGATGCTGCTGCACCCACTGAGTTTCTCCAGCCTTTTGTGTACCCTCGATTCTCCAGCATCTGCAGTTCCTTCTTTAACTCTTTGGCACATAAGAGTCGCCACCTTTCTGGAGCCAACAAAGTTACAAAAAGTTCCTCAAACAGTTTTATCCTCTGCTTGCGGCAGTGAGCCAGGCCTGTCACTGCACGTGGCAGCAGGTGGCCTCTCTCTGGTACCACTATCGTTCTCGCACCCCTGCCAGTTCCCCCTTCGCTCTCGGCACCCCCCCCACCTCATTGTCGATGCTCTCTGCGGTCCCATTCACTCTTGACAGATCACCTCGTTCTCTATGGTCCACCTCACTTGTCAGTCTGCCTCGTTCTCGATGATTCACCTCACTCTCAACAGTCCACCTCATTGTCCATGATCCACCTTACTCTCAGCTCCCTACTCGCTCCCATAAGGCAGAGTGGCAGGTGTGCCAACACCGCGTCCTGACCTTCTCGCAGTGAACATGTGCAAGCCTGAGACTTATTTACCTGGGTCAACACAATACAATATTTTGGGGTGATTGTAGATGAGGAAAGCCATTAAACATGATGCATTCATGGAAAGAGACCTACAGCATTTTTAATTCAAATGTTTGGTTGTTCCTTAAATAATTCCTTGTGTTTTTTTTTCAATTGCTACTCTGTTTGGATGTATTCTCCATACAATAGCAATTTCTTATGTTTGTTTTTATATATCAGCCAAAAACATTTTACTAATATGAGCCTCTATCCCCTCTAATTAAGCAAGCAGCTGTGACTAATTAATTCTCATTGACTGAAGATGTCCCAGGATGTGAAATGATTCTGACAGAATCAATAGGTTTAAGTGGAGTACGGAATAAAACATTGCTTTCTGTCTTTAAAATTGAAGAAGGTGTCGTTGTTACTTCCAAGCAACAGCCAACATCAGGACTGATCGATGAGAGTTCTGCTTTGGCGATCCAGGTTGAGCATTTCTCTTCTCAATTCATTTGCTGTGACGTGGCTGATTTTTTGTCATATGCAGTTAAAAAGTAAAATTTGCCAATCAGTATTGCTTATTGACAACTTTGGAGGTCAGCATAACTTGCTTAGTGTTCCTTCATTGTTGACCTCTGTGTTTTAATACCAAAGTTACAACCATTACATTCAATTCTAAGCAAAGACCACTGAATTATACAATTTCCAGATAAATGTATTGGATTGAAAATTATTCTTTCTTTTAGTTGCAGTAATTGTGGATCAAGTGCTGGGCAAAGGAGTTAATATGGAATAGTTTCCTTTGGTCTTCAATGATGAGTAGGGCCACATGGTATAATTATGCTCCTGGAGCTAACCCCCCTTGGTCTAGTTCAGTAAAACACTGATTTAAGCACTGGACCACTAAACTTTATTTTATGAAACAATAACAAACTCCCTATACAATACTTAACCGCTGCGGGTCTGATCCTTGTCTCTCCTTGTCCAAGCCCTTTGGCCTCGTGCAAGCAGATACCTCCAAAAGGTTACACAGTCCCAAACGCATTTCCAGAAGATCGACACTGATCTCAGTGGGGGTCACCATTTATAGGTCATTGGACCCTGTGGGGCAGAACTACATGGGGGTGGCAGCCCCTACAAACCAATCGCAGATATCGATTACTTTAAAGTGTTATTGACAGTTCCCCAATCCAATTACAAACTGCCCCATTACAATGTTTCTACAGAAGCTTCTGGAAATAAGTTAGCTAACTAAGTAATGCAACATTCTCCCAGGGAGTATAAACAATTCAAACAAGGCTTCACACTTCAGCCAATCATCAAACAGCACCACAAACACCTTGCAACATTATTAACAATATTTACAACCCTTCTGCAGTGGGCCAATCCTGATAATGCATCTGCAACACCTCTGAGCTTCACTGCAAAGTCCTCATACATTTTGACAATGGAGAAGACATCTGGACTTCACCTTATCTGACATATGAATCTAGGACCTAGACTTTCTGGCACCAGCTCGTAGCTTGTAGCTTTACACAAAAAAAGACCAAGCAGGCCTTGCAGATGCAAAGATCCTCCCTTTTAAAATAACTCTAATTTAGTCAATATTAACAATGGGATGCAACTCTCTACGATACTGTGTTTCTAGAAAGATGCTGTTTCGCAGCTAACGTTAAGTTGGTACTTAGCATTGGAAATTGTTATCATGAAACATTGAAATAATGGTTCAAAGTCTCACATGCTCATGTCCTGCTGGACATGTATTGACATTTCTGTTAAATTAATTTTGAAATAATGTCCAATACTTCATTCACCAATATTACCTTATGAAGGACAAGTACAATGCAATGCAAAATATCAGTACAATCAACATGCCCTTCATAAGAACATTGCTGAGTTAAGCATAAGAATCCCAAAATGAATGTTAAGTGGACTGTTGATGCTGACTGCTACTTTCTGATTGACTATTTTCAAAATACTCATTTGTTTAAAATGGTTTTGCTCAGCAGTTAGATTGCACCTTTTCTTGGAGTCCTTGAACGTGGTGGCATTTAATGCCAATCCGCAGTCAGCTCAACATTTGTGTGATTTCCATTGAAAATAAATGCTAAAAGCTGAATCAGCTCAATTCCTGGTTGGATCATCCAGTTTCGTGGAATATCACATTCTCAGCAGTAAGCAGAGAAGGGCATCAGTCGGATGGCAGAAAAACACACTTCAGCTGCCATTAATGCACAGAAGCTACAGGGGAGAGGAAGGTACCTCCGGCAATCCATCACAATCTATCCTTGGCCAGCACCCAAGCTGGCCTCCACCTCATTGACTCCATATATACTTCACATTGAAGTACACCCTGGTCATTCCTTCTTCTCACTTTTCCCATTAGGCAGAAGACATAAAAACATGAAATCACATGCTGCCATATTCATAATCGTAATCATAATCATAATCGTAATTTATTAGCCAAGTATGTTTTGCAACATACAAGAAATTTGGTTTGCCATGCAGTCATACTAAAAAAGCAGCAAGACACACAACTACATACACAATTTAACATAAACATCCACCACAGTAGCCCCTCCACATTCCCCATTGTGATGGAAGGCAAGAAATCGTATCTTCTTTCCTCCTGTAGTTGGGGGAGTCGAACTCTCTGCAGCCGGCGATTGAGCTCCCACGTCGTGGCGGTCTAAGCTCCCGTTTCGGGGCAGTTGAATTCCTGCAGCTTGGAGTTTCCAAAGTCGGTCACTAATCAGGGACCGCGAGCTTCATGATATTAAAGTCCGCAGCTCCCCCAGGTTGGAGCACCAAAGGCCAACCCCTAGCAAAGGGATCGCCTGCTCCAAGATGTTAAAATCCGCAGGATCCACAGTTTTGAAGTCCTAGAAGTCTCATACAAGAGGCCGCCAACTCCACAATATTAGGAAAACCTTACCCGCCGGCATCAGACAACTAAACAAACCTCTCATAACCTCAAATTTTATCTTTAAGCGCTAAGCTGAGAGCCGATTGCCCAAACTGCCTCATTATGACCTTTAAACTTTTTGTTTTGTCTGTCCTTTCTCTGTAACTATATTACTAAAACACTGCTACACTATATTCTGCACTCTGGTATTTTTTATCTTTGTACTATCTGCCATGCTTGTATATGGCTTGATTGTCCCTATGTACAGTAATATTTTACTGGATAGCACCTTAATTATGATTTTCGCTCGAACCTGTTACACAAGACAACATGAACCAATGCCATTACCAATCACTCAAAGGGACATGAACATCCTGGTTAACAAGACACATACGAGAAGGAAAGTAGTGTGCACAAGGAAACCCGGCAGATTGACCAGGCCGTCTGCATGTCACAGTTCATGCCCGCAGAGTGCGGATCTTCTCAGAAGTTATATATTGAGGATATCTGAGTGAAGTACCACTCATACCAGCAAGACAGAGATGGTGTCGCAAACCATTAAGTCATTGAGGCAGGTTCTCATTGATTCAAGTGTTTCATTCACTCATAGAGACCAGTGTTGATCAGCCATGATTATATTTAATGGAGGGCCACTCAGAACTTTCAATGTCAGCAATGACCTTCTTATAAAAATAAACCAACAAATTAACATGATGTGCTCCTTATTTTACTGAGACTGTTCCATGATTGCTGTGGTGTGGAGCTTGGAGTGTGAAGTGGCAAGGAAAAAGTCAACCATGATCATGTGAATAACACATGAAATTGCCTGGTTTGGTTCCTTGTTTCACACAATTCCACCCTAAACTAATCTTCAACAATGAATAATGTTGAAACGGATCATGGAACACCAACAAAAAAACATGTGCCCCGCAACTCAATTTCTATAATGTTTTTATCTCTGAACTTCTGTACAGTGGTTTTAAGAGGCTTTTAGATAGGCACGTGAATATGGAGGGATATTTACGTGCAAGCAAATTAGATTAGTTTATCTTGGCATTATGTTCAGCACACATATTGTCGGCTGAAGGTCTTTTTCCTGTGCTGTACTATTCTGTGTACGAACTCTGATAATCTACCATGTTCAAGATTATGGTGGCAGCAAAGTAGCAGATTTTCTAGACTTTTGGATGATCTTCCCATCAATAGCCCAAACTGCTTTTGACTCACTCTTTTTCAAAAGTTAGGAATTATAATAATACATTTTTCAGCTAATCAGGTAACTTTAAATGGAATGTGGTAATTCGGGTCCTGGACAGCAGAAAAGAAGTACAGGAATTGGGGAACGGGTGAATGGAATGTGTGCCCAGGATTCAGGAGTGGGTGAGTGAGAAGGAATTGGGGCTCCAGTGATTGAAAAGGCACATGGCAAACATTGCCTGGTAAACTAGATGCCAAACCATCAACATTTCTGAATTTTTGGTTTGTGGATGGTTGGAGTTTTATTGTCATTCTCCTTAAAATATTTTTTCAAATTTACCAATGCCCAGTACAGAAAATGAAATTCATCACATGTAATAACATCAAAGTTTATAAATTAATTATTGTTTGAAACCACAAGCTAATGCACTGCTTTGATGGGTGTTGCAATCCTGTTTTGGTTCTCTAATAGAAATATTATTGTTGCATGATAAGCAAGGCTGTGTGTGCATGAGATATCACATCACCAAGTTTCTTATGCAGTTAACATTGCTAAGTTCTGTACACTTGTGTAGACTTGCAATTTGACACATCTTGAAAGCACCATGCCCCACTTCAAGCTTATTGATGCAGAGAGAAGTTTGGCGTACCAAGGATCTACTGATAATTATGACATGCTTCATCTTAGTTAAAACCAGAAATTATTCAAATGTTGCAGTTCAGAAAACTACTTTGATGTCTGTTGCAATGATATCTCCAGAAAATATGTAATTAATGAGGTTTGTGCAGGAAGCAACTGCAGATGCTGGTTTAAACCGAAGATAGACACAAAAAACTGGAATAAATCGGCGGGACAGGCAGCATCTCAGGTCAATACCCTTCTTCAGACTAGTTAGGGATAAGGGAAACAAGAGATATAGACGGTGATGTAGAGAGATAATGCACAGAAATAAAACACATTCATGACGTTTCTCTTTGGTGTACCATCAAAGTTCCTATCTCTGTCTTGGCCTGCTTCCCACACATAGCTCACACTGTTTTGCTGTTGTATAAATACAAACTACAATGAAAACAGGGATGACAAATGTACATTACCGGATAACTAATATTTATCCCACATCCTCTGAGTGTGCACATTCTACACACAAAACTGTATCGTCTTTATGGGTTACATTTGTTAAAATCTTACACCTATAAAAATCATGCACTTAGTCATTACATTTCTTGATCCAAATTTAGCTTACCATGAAAAGAATGGACGTGTCCGATAAGCAATGCCATTGAGTCAAACAAGAAAGTAAGAAAGTCTGAGACAAAATCTGCTGGAGTTGATGAGCGGGTCAGGCAGTATCTGTGGAGAATATGGACAGACGACATTTCAGCTTGGTATCTCCCACTCTCCCACCACAACCAATCTGTAAAACGATCCTGAAGCATTAGTGAGCTGGGTCCAGGAAAGATCTTCGCAAATATGCACGCAAGGAATTTGAGGTTTTTGACTCTCTCAACCATCATCCCGTTGATATAAACATGATTGTGGGTCCTCATCTTTCCTCTTCCTAGGTCCACAAACAGTTCATTTGTTTTACTGATATTGAGAGTAGGTTGTTGTGCTGGCACCATTTGGTCAATCGGTCGATCTCATTTCTGTACTCTGACTCATCACCATCTTTAATTCGTCCAACAACGGTGGTGTAATCGGCAAACTTGACGATACAGTTTGCGCTGTCAGGCTACACAGTCATGAGTATAGAGTGAGTAGAGCAGGGAGCTGAGCACGCAGCCTTGAGGTGCTCCTGTACTGATTGTTAATGAGGAAGAAGTGTTTCTGCCAATTTGAGCAGACTGTGGATGAGGATGTCAAGGATCCAATTGCAGAGGGATGCTCAGAGACCCAGTTCCGTGAGCTTGGTAACCAGCTTTTTTTAATCTAAAAATGTATGCAATTATTTTAAATAATATTTACAATACAATAAAACAAAACAGAACCCACCACCATAATACAAGATGTACAAATATACTAAATATACAACTATACAACAATGTTGTCAAGGATGCATTCAACCCCCCGCAGTGTCCAGTGGTCCCGGAAATTCCCCAGGGTGCCCATGGACAATGCATAGTCCCTCTCCAGCTAACCAGCATGGAGGGGATGATGGTATTGAATGCCGAGCTGTAGTCTTTAAACATCAGCCACTTTAAACAACAGCAACTCGGACCACTTTTATTGTCCGAGTGATCCAGTGTAGAGTGGAGAGCCAGTGAGATCGCATCCTCCATTGACCTGTTGTGATGGTAGGCAAACTGTAATGGATCAAGGTTCTTGTTGAGGTAGGAGTTGATATGCACCATAACCAGCCTCTCAAAGCACTTCGTCACCACAGACGTTAGTGCCATTGGTCGATAGTCGTTGAGGCACGTCACCTTACACTTCTTGGGCACCGGTATTATTGATGGCCTCTTAAAGCAGGTGGGAATTTCAAACCTCAGTGATGAGAGATTGAAAATATCCGCAAAAACTCCAGCCAGTTGGACTGCACAGGTTTTGAGTACTTAACCTTCAGGTCCAGGCGCTTTCCAAGGGTTCATCCCCCTGAAGGATCTTCTGAATTGGCCTCTGTGACTGTGATTGTAATACCATCAGGGCTTATGGGGGCTCGGGAGGCACATCAGTGTTCTCCCTAGAACTGCCTTCTGGTTTTGCCTTGTAGGAAATGATAGCATTCAAACCCTGCCACAGTTACCGAACGTCTGCCCCAACTTCCAGCTTTAAGCGGATGTTTTGGAATCAAAAACATGAAGGCAAATTACTATCTAAATGGCGTCAAGTTGGGAAAAGGGGAATGACAATGGGATCTGGGGGGGGTCCTTGTTCATCAGTCTACGAAGGTAAGCATGCAGGGTCAGCAGGCAGTGAAGAAAGTGAATGGCATGTTGGCCTTTATAACAAGAGGAGTCCAGTATTGGAGGAAAGAGGTCCTTCTGCAGCTGTACAGGGCCCGAGTGAGACCACACCTGGAGTATTGTGTGCAGTTTTGGTCCCGTAATTTGAGGAAGGACATTCTTGCTATTGAGGGAGTGCAGCGTAGGTTTACAAAGTTAATTCCTGGGATGGTGGGACTGTTATATGCTGAGAGAATGGAGCGGCTGGGCTTGTACACTCTGGTGCTTAGAAGAATGAATGGATATCTTCTTGAAACATATAAGATTGTTAAGGATTTGGACATGCTAGAGGCAGGAAGCATGTTCCCGATGTTGGGGGAGTCCAGAACCAATGGCCTCAGTTTAAGAATAAGAGGTAAGCCATTTAGAATGGAGACGAAGAGAAACACTTTTTCCCGCAGAGAGCTGTGAGTCTGTGGAATTCTCTGCCTCAGAGGGCGGTGGAGGCCGGTTCTCTGGATACTTTAAAGAGAGAGCAAGTTGCGCTCTTAAAGATAGCGGAGTCAGGGGATATGGGGAGAAGGCAGGAATGGGGTACTGATTGGGGATGATCAGCCATTATCAGCCATGATCACATTGAATGGCGGTGCTGGCTCAAAGCGCCGATTGGCCTACTCCTGAACCTATTGTCTATTGTCTAAGTCACCTTTTGGCCTTTTTGATGGCCTTGTCAAGGTCGTATCTGGACTTCTTATAGACCTCTGTGTCACCAGACCTGAATGCCCGGGATCAGGTCTACAGACAAATGCATATCTCCTGGTTCATCCAAGATATCTGGTTAGGAAACACTCGGAAGGTTTTTGTAGGAACACAATCGTCCACACATTTCCTTACGAAGTCTGTAACGACTGTGGCGTATTCATTCAGATCCGTTGCCGAGTCTTGAACATTGCCCAGTCTAATAACTCCAAGCATTCCTGTAGTTGTTGTTCTGCCTACCCAGACCAGCTCTGTACGGTCCTCATCTCTGGGGATGCGCTCTACAGTTGCTGCCTGTATGCAGGAAGAAGCAACACAGATGAATGGTTGGATTTCCTGAAGTGAAGGCGAGGGGTAGAGCGATAGGCATCCTTGATGGTCGTTTGCAGTGGTGAAAGGTATTTAATAGTAAGATTAAATGAGAACTTACCAGTTTGAAGTTCGATCTTTATTTTATGAGGAGTTACGATGAGGGATTACGTGAAGAGCCCACCAGCCCGTTTTTTAATAATGATAATAGTAATCCCACTCATCCAGGAGGAATTAAAATATAGAACCTAAAATAGTGTTGGCAAATACTCCCGGTCTGGCAAATGGGTTTGTCATAACACATTTGGAAATTCCCTGGTTTGACCATCCTACAGCCACTAGGAAGAGGTCCAGCGAACATTCACTACCCTCGCTGCTGATGTTGTTGCAGCCTTGGTGGAGTGAGATTTGAAAACATCAGTGTTCACTCCTGTTCAAGCCAACCCGTTAAATCACTTGAGGATGGTCTATACCGATACCTACTTCTGAGGTTTTTTCTTTTGTCTAACTAACAAACATGCTAGTTCAGAGCCTCTACGGCTTATGGTGACATAATGACTGTTGTAGATGTGTGACCACACCCACAACTAAAGGTCCACGGGGTATGCCATGAAACTAGTTTG
Source organism: Okamejei kenojei (assembly GCA_035221665.1). Classification (NCBI taxonomy): domain Eukaryota; kingdom Metazoa; phylum Chordata; class Chondrichthyes; order Rajiformes; family Rajidae; genus Okamejei; species Okamejei kenojei. Next base: position 77,464,242 of record CM069133.1, read on the forward strand.
AGACCTGACACACCCGTTCTACTCTGCAAGACTAAGTCATGAACATAATGCATCATATTGTTTGCAGCTGTAACCATCCTGTCCAGTCGTAGCTTATGCAACGACTGGGCCCGTTGCGCTGAACCCAGTGCCAGGAATATAACCACTTTGTAAGTGAATAGACCGAGGACAGGAATGTAGCTGGAGCCCACCGGCGACGCAGCGTCCGCAGGACATAAACATCCTGGGCCTGGGGGAATTTGAGTTGAAGACACCCTTCATAAATCTAGATATCAGAGGTCGAAACCCGACAGCGTGGTGTCCCGACCCCAGCAGGAAGTATGACAACAAGGCACTACTTATATAACTCCATCTCTCATGAAATATAGCTTTGAGAGGAATACCAAGACATTTGTTATATGTACCGTGTCATACGATATATTGGACTGTAAACAGGACACTTACCATTCCTTGATATAGGAGATGTACTGTTTCTTGGTACTATCTCTTCAGGCTGCAGTGATTACATCCACCGTACAACCTGACAGTCCGTACCCCAGGAAAGGTCTTCTCATAGTCTGCGACCCAACAATTTGATTCGCTCATGCAGAGGAAAACTCCCCAGTCACTAGGTAAACCAGCAATTTTGCGTTTGGGAAACAGCCATAAAAGGCTCTGTTATAATTCGCAGTATGAGTGGACCCATGGCTGTGTTGGCCAGTCAGGCACTATCAAGCCTGAGGCGGAGTCTTGCTGGTTTTTAAGCAAGCACCGACTGATGAGGCAAAATAGAGGAAAGACATAATGAACATTCCTCCCCAGTGTAGCAAGAATGCATCCATCGCCACCGCCCCTGAGAATGGCCGCAATGCAAGATGATTTTGCAACTGTTGATTGAGACTAGATGCAAACAAATCGATATTTGGTGTTCCATCAATCCATAACGTCACTAAATACTTTGTGATCCAACATTCATTGTGTTGTCATTGATTTACATGATGATACACCAGCGCCAAATGATATTAGGTAAACTGTCATATTAACTTAATTGAACCCATGTGATTAAAATATGCCACCACCGTAGTATGTAAACTTGTAGGTGAGCATGCAGATATGCATATTCGCACAATAAGCCTTTAACCCATAGAACTGTTGAAAATGACCTACATGGTACTTCAGAGCTTGCTCCTTTGCATGATGTAAGTTCTGATAATGCAAAGGCCCCAATTACGCAGCTGAAAACAACCACTAAATTGCCAATTTACACTGGCCACAATCTCTTGCCCCAGGGCAGAGTCACAGACAATTAATAGAGTAAAAGGTACATCACAATCTATAACTCTAGTTGGTATCAACTTAAATTTAACTGGATGGATGAAAAACCTCAATTTCTCAAATATGAGTTTTGTGGCTGAAACAGCTATTTTTAGCAACATTCAGCATTTTAGAATATCATCCAGATAGGGGTTAACAACCTGGGAGCTGAAGTTAGCCCATTTCGCAACACTTAACTGCTATCGTTGCCCATCCAGCTAAATTTCAAATATCTTTGGTGGACCCTGTTGCGTTCTGTTTCCGTCCTCAGGTTCTGATTCCATCCTTGAATTTGGAGTATAGGACTGCGGGGTGCGTGGATTGCACATTTTCCCTCAGGCCTGGCTTGGGCATTGGCCTAAAAGACCTCTGCCCAGAGAATCAGCTTTCAAGCTGCCACCAGTTTCAGTGAACCACTTACTGCTGATGGAGGCGTCGGGGTGTAGTCGCCGCAATGGTGAGGCTTTTGCTCATCGTAGGTACCTTGACTGGTCTGCCAGCTTCACTTCATCATGCAGGTTTCTTGCCTGTTTGGCGAGGTCTTCTCCAAGGAGAAGATTCGGCGGCTGGACATTGCTGACCTCGCGATCCATAGTCTCCCCTGATAGCGCTGTTCACTGCTGGCACTTTGTTCCTGTAATGATGTGACGTGAGGTCATTGACGCTTACCATGTTCCAGGTTATCTGACATAGGGTGGAAACCAACTTTTCCTTGCAGTGGCTCCTCCATTTGCGTGGATATCGGAACCCTTGATGCAATGACAGAATTCATGACCTCACGCATGCACTCCAGTATGTTTCACGGACATACTTCCGAATTTGGAGTCTGATTGCCTATGCTCCTCTCCTCAGAGAGGGAGATATAATGCCGCCTTGCAATAGGTGCTGCTGCAGGTCCCCGACAAGACCTGCGCTGATATGGCCCTGTCCATGGACCATATCAGGATGGAGCATCTCCTCAGTGGGATGAACGCCCCGCGAACGCATCCATGCTCCACCTGGGTAAATGTCTGAGGACGTACCCATGGAGGGGAAAACCTTTTTTCTTCACGCAGCTGGCATGTCGTGGAATGTTCCTACGACATACCACCAAACTGCAACAGCCTAGCTCCCCTCCTCAGAGAGGGAGATATAAAGCAGCCCTGCACCAGGTGCTGCCGCATGCACCTAAGACCCAAGCTGATATTATTCCCTTCCTTGGAGTATCAGGTGGAGCATCTCTCCCATGAGATGCTCTATCTGGAAAAGAAACGTCCGAAGAAGTTCCCACCTTCTAAGTTAACCGGCCTGCCGAGCCGGTATTTCCCACAGAGCCAAATTCCCCGTGGCTTCCACAGCCGGCGGTCATCATGCCCGGGTTTCCCCGAGCCGGGTTTTCCCTTGTGGAGCCGGGATACCCTACGGTCTCTACAGCTGGATTCCCCCCGAGCTGGGTTCCCCTCGCAGAGCCAGGATTCCCCAGGGTCTCCGCAGCCGGGTTTCGCCCGAGCTGGGTTCCCCTCGCGGAGCCGGGATATCCCGTGGTCTCCGCAGCCGGGTTTCCCCGAGCTGTGTTCCCCTTGCAGAGCCGGGATTCCCCACCGTCTTCGCAGCAGTGTTTCCCCCGCGGAGTCGGGATTCCCCGGAACGACATCCAGCAGGAACTCTGTAGAGAGCTTCCTGCAGGCAAAATCACAACCTGAAAAACTGCTACTTCTGAGCACCACGAAGATTTGACCATGAGGCAGACAATCCCACCTCTCCCTTTCCCAGATGCCTGCGTACAGTGAGTACGTTGGATGGAAAAACATTCAGATTGGATGGCTGAGTCTGGGGAGCTGGGGGTGTAAGTCGTGTCTCTGTGAAACATTACTGTTAGATTTTGCATTTGGGCCTTTGTTCAGATCACTCGCATAGATCCTGCCGAATCAATCATAAATTTCAAACAGTTTTGCTATATAATTTAGTACACTTTGTTCAAAATTATCATAACTGCAACTTTAATTGCAAATTGAATCACTCACAACTTAGCTTCCTACAAAGATAAAGAAGGTGACACCACTCACAAGACATAGAAACATAGAAAATAGGTGCAGGAGTAGGCCATTTGGTGCCTTGAGCCATTCAATATGATCATGGCTGATCATCCAAAATCAGTACCCCGTTCATGCTTTCTCCCCATATCCCTTGATTCCGTTAGCCCTAAGAGCTAAATCTAACTCTCTCTTGAATACACCCAGTGAATTGGCCTCCACTGCCTTCTGTGGCAGAGAAATCCTCGGGCCATACATTGATTGCAATTTTCCATTGGAAGTTTCTGCAAATTGTTCTAATTTGCTGCTCATGGGGGATGCTTTAAAATTAAAACTTGAACTTTAGGACATTATTAGCTATGTTTTTAAAAGTTTGAAAACACACTTCTGACATTCATTTTACAACTGTATGGCAATTGGTGTTTTTCTACTTTTAAAGTAACATTTTAAATGATTTAAACCCATACCACTCAAAGATGGTGTTTTAATATATGTTTATTCAAAATGCTTTTATGGCATACCCATTTGTAAATATGTTAATAATCTTACTATTGCACTGTTCAAAAATGTATCAAAGCTGGACCTAATGCTATTCTTTCTGTTGGTTCAAGGCACATTTTGCTTTTTGCCAAGTGAGATCTCATGGGAAATAATGGCTCACAACATACAATTTGTTCTGGAATTGCTGATTGGACCCAAGAAAATAAATTTTATCCTACCACCTTTTTGACTGAATATTTCATTGGATCTGCCTGAGTCATTTTATGACTTGTCAGAAATATTGACCTCAAACATCAGACGTTCTGCTGCTACACCTCACTGGCACTTAATATTTATTGTCTAACCTTGCTTGATTTTTTTAACCGCCTCGTTCAAATACTATACATTTATTTAATGTTTATCTTGTTTTAGTGGCAGGGCCAAATGTATTGACATTCCCTGGGTCATGCTAAAGAAGATATTTGTGATTGTCACTTTTTTTAAATTCTCAGTGGAAGCAATCTTGACTGAGCTGCAGCATTTTCACCATCTTTCACTCATGCATGTCTGATATCGGCACTCAATCAAAAACTGTTTCATACCTTGGTAATTTTATCTGGGCCCTTGTTTCGTGTAGAGATCATTTGCAATTCTGTGTATTCTGTCACAGGGTGTATCATAGTGATTGGTATGTAACTTTATTTGTCACATGTACCGAGGTAAATTAATTTTGTATACAGTTCAGTACAGGTATCATTCATCATCGGCAGTCACTCGAAACAAGTATGACTGTCCTCTCCTCTCCATTATATATTGTATAATTATACATAAGCAGTCAGAAACATATCAGATAAGCATCTCAGATATAGTACAAGTGCATAGCAATGGTACACTGAGATCGTATACAGAGTCACCAGTTCTGTGCCATTTTCAAGTCCCATTTGTTGCTTGTTCAGGATTCTTGACCTGACCTGAAGGTCTGTTCTCCTGGTAGTGTTGCAGGGTCGGCCTGGCCAAACATAGCCGTTGATGTCCTCCGCCGCTGCTCCACCATTGTAGGCCACGTGCTTGGCCTCTTGGTGTGGTGCCTGGTCCAGCCGAGCTCCAGGCTATTGTAGGGCCTCCAGCGACCCACTCCCCCCTCGAAGCTATGCACTCCTGTGCACTCCCTCCCATGGAGTGATCTTTTGGTACATTTTGCCCATGCCACTTTGTGGAATGCTTCATTTTAGTTGCACCTTTTCATCCCCAAACCACTGCAAATCAATTATTTACCAATGCATGTTATAAGTTTTTATAAATTCTAATTTATCCACCCTTTTAGGTCTTGCATTATAGGATAATGCACAGTGTATGATTAGATTTCTCCAGATTTTGTTTTCCAATATTTACTTTCAATCTTTGTGAGCAGATTCAGTTTAGTTTATCATCATTTACACCAGCGTGCATGAAATTCCATGTTTGCATGATGATAATAGAGTACATATTATCCTTAATGATAGTCGCTAACCATTCGATAAATCAATAAATAAATAATAAACAAATATACAATTAAAAAATAAATACCACAATGCACCAAGTTTATAATGCCCTTGTCACCCAATAGACACTCATTGTATTGTTTCAGTGCCTATTGCAGATTTCTGAATCTTCTGAACCTTCTGAATTTTGCAGGGCAGTAATCTGCATATCGCCAACTTGGACAATTTTACATTTTTATCAAGCCAATTAATCAACCCAATTAACCTACAAACCTGTACATCTTTGGAATGTGGGGGGAAACCGAAGATCTCGGAGGAAACCCACGCAGATCATGGGGAGAACGTACAAATTCCATACAGACAGCACCCATAGTCGGGATCGAACCCGGGTCTCTGGCACTGCATTTTGCTGTTAGGCAAAGAATTAAGATACAGGTTCCTCCCAGTTTACACGCACCTAAATTATGGACACCCTGAACAAGCATTTGGGAGACTGGTGGGATAAATAGGGATGTATTTGATCACTACTACATCTTCTGTCAGGTGGGGCAGGGTATTTCCTTGTGTTTTCTCTCTCCATCTCCTCCGTCAGAGCTGGGAACCCTGAGCAGACTCAGTCGATCACTCACTGAGTCAGTCACACTGGGTTGCGGCCACTCTTCCAATGCCTGATCGCTCCCCCATCACAACAGTTTTGGTGATCCTTTCTGGACACATTGCTATTGTTAATTTCCGACGTACAATCAGATTAGGTTATGACCAGTTGTCAGGAATGGAACTCTGTCATTTCCTGTGGTCCTCCTGCAGCACGACTGCCATGGGGTGAAACTCTCTAGTCTGGTACTCTTGTGACCAGACTGCCACCAGAACATAGAGAGTTTGTCGTTAGAAATTGCCCCCTGATCATCTTGCTTTGAGCAGAAATAGTTTTATTTTCAAGTGTGGACACTCCATGCATCACAAAAAGCTTTCAAGAATTGCTTGTAACATGATATTTCCATTAGTCAGTAACGTTGTCAGCTGAGACCACATGATTAGCTAAGGAATAGTTAATGGAATTTAATGTAGATGCTGTATTTTGGGAAATATTTTATTGTATTTTGGGAAGTGCTTCACTGCATAACAATTAATATTGTAACTGGCTTGTTCAGCAACCTTACAGTGGATGATGGCTGTGCATAAGTTAATGTGGGTAATGTCCTCACTGATATGGGCTCAGTGTGACTTGTATATTTTGGGACTAGTTCAATAACTGAAAAGTGTGTGCGGCAAAGCAGAATTTTGTGGGCCATTTGAAATCACTCAATTCAAAAATGGTGGATTGATATGTTGATTTAAATTGCTCTATGTGAACATTTTTCCCTCGTTTTGAGGCTTTTGCAGTACGATTTAATGCATTCAGAGAGATCCTCTGGACAGTTAGATACCTCTTTTAATCATGCAACAGAAGTTAAGGTGCTTGTAACTTAATTAAATGTTTTTATCATTCATCGGGTTAAAAATACACGTTATTTTCTGACTAATATAATTCCTTCTGTAATTTAAAACTGTATGACCTTTGAATCGCAGTTTAACAACCTAATAAAATGGAAATGAAAAAAAAACTTAACAGATGTCTCTGCTGACATGTGTGCAGTATTATAATATTTTTTGCAAATGTCATACTTGAAATATTGACAAGAAACTGCCTTAATTTTTTAAATCCAGAAGTGTGAAAGTAAAATCAATAGAGTGAACGCCAAATATGAATCTGACTTGTTTTAAAAGTCTTTTGAATATTATTATTTCCTATTCACTTTTTAAGTTGATTTTTTAGCACGGAAACTAATGAAACAACCAAAAAACAGTTGTTCTGTTTACTTTCAGTCATGCAAGCTGGAAGAAATGGGCAGTTTTGTCTGATGTAAATGCTGATTGGGCACTTGCATCTTGCGGTTCATGGTTTCATCCTCATTGGTCATTCTGCAAACTCTTAATGTTGTGTTCAACCTATGTTAATTCAACTTGACATTAAAGTTTTTTTTCTTAAGATAAGTGCTGCTAAGAAAGATTATTGGAAACATGTGAAACAATAAAATAAATGACATGCTCTAGCAAAAGAATGATTCCAACCTCAAGTAGATTCAATATTCCATGACCATATGATTTTCAGATTAAGCAGAGCCATAAGTTCTGAAGAATTCCTGACCCTATTGTCCCAATTTAGACTTCCTCGTCTAAAGTCGGAGAAAGGACCAATGTTTTAAATTGCTTGCAAGAAAAACCACTGGAGAAAATCAGCTAGTCAAGTAGAATCCATGGAGAAAAATGGACTTTTGGGTTGGAACCCAATTTATCTATAATTTAAAATAAAGACCCTGCTGTAGGGGAAAATATATGAATGCAATGTGGTACTTTGGCAGTTAGTGAGTTGGTTAGTATCAGTCAGAGCTACTTCATGCCAGTTTCCACCAATTAAATGGAAAATTACAAGTTGTGGTGAGTTTTTGTGAAAATGCAAAGTTTTCATTTAACATTTAAAAGTGTAAATAGAACTGATATGCTTTTGTAAATGTGATCCTTTCAATAGTTATAAAATACAGCAGATACTCAGAAAGTGTTTAGTATAGAGTGGAATTAGAAATCATCACTTCTCAACTTAATTTATCAAAATTTAGAGTAATTTTCTAGTTATCTAGGCTGGTGTATTTTAATAATATTTGCGATAATTTTGTTTTTTTCAGAAAAGCCTTGAAGAAAGATCTGTTTGTGACTCCTTTCAGTTTCTTTCCTCATTTGGTAAGATGTGATTATTATTATGTGATCTTCCAAAAAATTCTGTTCAACTCTTCGAGGAACATGTATAACTAGATACACGACTGATGAAGCTTAATTGCGGCTGTTTATCTCGTTGCTTTAAAGAAGGGAGGAATGCATGTGAAGTTGATTTAGTATAATAGCTATCCATTTTTGTCCATTGCTATCCATTTTTGTCCATTGCTATCCATTTTTGTCCATTGCTGTAATTGTTTTTGTCCATTGCTGTAATCGTTTTTGTCCATTGCTGTAATCGTTTTTGTCCATTGCTGTAATCGTTTTTGTCCATTGCTATCCATTTTTGTCCATTGCTGTAATCGATTTTTGTCCATTGCTGTCATCGTTTTTGTCCATTGCTATCCATTTTTGTCCATTGCTGCAATTATTATAAATCATAAGTCTATAAATATATGTTTAGTTGCTGAAGTGATGTGCAACAGACCCAATATTATTATGATGAATTCAGCAAACGTATGTTTGATATAAAGATAAGGGTAGATAACTGATGGTCAGGGAGAGAACAGGTAATGAGCACACCAGCAGAGATGAGATGGTGATGGGGTGATCTCACCAGAGAAGTTATTAAAATAGGAACCTACATTGAGGAGGATGCATGTCTCAGATTTCATGGCAGTGGCCCAGGTAGAGGGTGGCCTCTTATTACCAGCTCTCGGTTTAAATCAGTTGCAGTGTTTGAGATCTACAGTGCTCACAATCTTTGTATGTGCAGTAGAATCCTGTGAAATAAAACCTATATGTACTTCCATGTACTGATTAAGATTACAACACATGCGAGAAACATCTGTGTTCAAACCACCATTGATATGGTGGTCAGTAACTGAATATCTCAAAGTGTACCATGGACACACAAATGACCTAACTGTGTATTTGATGACATTCATTGGCAAAACATGGGAAAACTAATTTCTTTGCCCAGATCTTCCTACTGACATATTTGTGTCCCTCTTCTTTAAAGGCCAAAACGCTTGGTGGTAGGAGGTTGCAGGTCACCTTGACCTTGATTTTTTTGGGTGGCAGGCAAGGTCTCCAGACGTTGCTGTTTAGGTCTCCTAAGTGGGACAGGGGCTTTATACAGACACATCAAATGTAACAATACAACAAATAAAGATGCAAAAACATATCCACTATTCAAGGTGAACCAGTCCTAGATAGTGCAATCCAAAGTGCATAGTACAATGTTAGTAGTGCAAAATCCATAGTAGTAGGGTGCTGAGGTAGATAAGGGCATGCAGAGTAGTTTGAAAACCTAATGGTTAATGAGAAGAAGTGGTTCTTGAGGCTGGAGATAATTGTTCTCAGCTCCTCTACCGTCTTTCAAATGGTAGCAGCAAGTGTGGCCAGGATCGAGTGGGCCTTTGATGATCTTAGCTACCTTCTTGAGGTAATGCTTTCTATACTGTAGATCCGTTCGATGGTGGGGAGATCAGTTTCCATAATGGCTAGACAATGTCCACCACTTTCTGCATCATCCATCATTTTTGAGCATATGAATTATTAAACCAGGCTGTAATGCAACCTGTCTATCCTGCAGCTAGAGAAGTTCAATAGAGTATTTGAATATCTTCAAACTGCAATACTTTCAAAATGCTCTGCACGTGAATGTTGATTACTAAGTTTGATAAAGTAATATGGAACATTAATTCTCCCTAATTTTTTTAGGCAACACCCTATTCCGAAATTTAGAACATTCATTTGTTGAGACAAAATAAACAAACTCATTGAAGTTTATTAACTCGTTGAAACTCACAACCCTTGGAGCAAGAAACCTCATGATTTGAATGGAAAAATAACACAATGCAATGTTTAGTTTAACTTTAGTCCTCAGAGATTACAGAGATTACATTGCAATATCTGACATTAGGTACCTCTTTCCATGAAACACTTTATGGACACTCTGGATGGCTCTGTTACGAAAGGCAATTTACATAGAAACCGAAACAACTCATTCTGCAGCAAATGATGAAACTATTGATTCATGCAGTGCTTTGTCAAAAGTTATTTTTCAAATGTATGTCTATGGTTTCATTCATCAGAATTCACTCGGGTCTTACAACAGGACAACTCAGCAAGATGTGTTTATTGTGGGGTCAGCACTCAGAATTTTTTCAAATTAAATGAGCAAAATTGCTGGTAGTTTAAAAATGTGATCTCAAGTCATTGCTTTTGATATGTTTTATGAGATCATAACGCTTTTAGAGTCCAACTGATGCCAAAAAAAAAGACAATGACAAGTTATAGGAGAGGCGGCAATTGACACTGTCCCTTGTGTTAACATAAAAACGACACTGTCTTAATACCTTCACCATGCAAATTACCATAGTTCAAGAAACCTGTTCACCACCTTCTCAATAGCAATAAATAATTACCTTGCAATAACTCTATTATCCAATGACAGAATTGGAATAATACAGCAACACTAAGGTTATACAGATTTTTTCTTTACACTACCAGAAAAGATGATGTTCCAACAGTTCAACAGTTTTTCATTGTTCATCAGCTATATTCTCCTCACCCTGAAATATTTACTGAACCATTACTCTTCAACAGATGATGTGCAATGATGACATACCAGCTTCTCCTTAATAACCTCCCCTCTGCAGTCTATTGGTGGAAGGCATTTTGTCTTCTCAGCTTGGAATTTCTTGTAGAAAATAAACAGTTGCAAATGTGCTATATGTAACACACACAAAAACTTTTCACTTTTGAAACATATGGGCCCATGTTTGGAGAAGTCCAATCCATTAGGAAATTGCATCAGCAACTCCCTGTTGTGATTCACTTGAACACATGGGTAATTTTACTGTCTAATTTCCCACCAGTGTTGACATCAGTCTTGAGCAAAGCACACATTTATTGTTTATTGATAGCACTTGTGTGAGATTGGTGGAGCATGTGACCTTCCATTTTTATCTCCAGGAAAACATTGTGCTGAAAGTTATAAATCATATGTGATTGAAAATATTTATTCCCTGTGAACATTATTTTTATCCCTGTATATCCCACCCTCTGGCATTGTGCTGCATTAAAAAAAAATACTGGTAGCTCTGCGCACAGAATTGTTCAATTTACAGATTCCTTGATCTGTGAACCCAGTGCAACTGCTGCCCATGTGGAGTCAGACACACACGGCAAGAGATACATTTGTCCACGCCACATACAAGGGAAAATCTCTGCCTGGAGACTCATTGCCATTAACCCACCCACTATTTTATGCTTTCATCACTTCTTCAAAAGGGGAACCACATTAACGATTTCTTAAGGCATGGATGCCCCAGTTGTGTGGGGTTTTTTTTGGCGGACGATGCTTTAGTGTTTGCATAATTCTTAGGCCACCTTCAGTCATGGCTGACCATGAGCGTCTCCAGGGTGCAATTCCCCATATGGAGGATGCCTGTGCGTGACTTTGTTTAAAGTGGGGAGACTGGTGCACAGACAGTCACCCCACGGTCCTTGACAGATCTGGGTCGGGATCCAGTGGCATGAAGTCCAAGAAGACCGGAGACCCTTTTCTGCTGCAGCCTTCATCCACTTCCCTGGCGCTGTGATGCTTCACTAAAGTTAGCCATCGTCCTCCACCTGTTCCACCATTGAGGTCTTGGCTGGATTGCTCTTTGTCAGAGACCTCCCCCTCAACCTTACTGCCATGGTTGGAAATAGCTCCAGACGGCATTGCTCTCAGGATCTCAGGTTCACACAAGCTTCTCCACCACGACAAGGTGACAATCCACGGAGAAGTTGCACACTTATCACATCAAATAAGAGGACAATGCATCTTCTAGGTTTTCACATTTCTAAATATCCATTTTATATTTCTGAACTAAAGGCATGGAGTCACCACCGTGGTAACAGGCCCCTTGACCCAACTTATCCGCACTGACCAACATGATCCATGTACACTGGTTCCACCTGCCTGCGTTTGCTCCATATCCCCCTAAATCTACCCTATAAATGTACCATTCTAAATGTTTCTTAAACTTTACAATAATACCTGCCTCAACTACTTCTTCAGGTAGCTCGTTCCATATACCCATCACCTTTTGTGTAAGATAAGTTACCCCTCAGATTCCTATTACTATCACCCTCACCTTAAACCTTTGTTCACTGAAAACATCTGTTACGGTCTACAGGCATCTGACCTCTTTAGCATCTTCAACACAGTCCTTTTTAGGCTTAGCATTTAATTCAACAATTTTGTGTCAACAGCCTTTCCGCCATGTAGGTGGACGAGTAAATTCTCATGGTGGAGAACAGTGCGTTGGGTGATTGGTGTGTGGGAAAGTGTCTATGGAGAGGGAGCAAGGTTGACACTTCATTTTGTTGGCCTTCATGGTGGAGAATATTTCAATTTTCCGGCACGGTGGCACTTCTGGTAGAGCTGCTGCATCACAGTGTTAGAGGCCTGGGTTTTATCCTGACCTTGACATTCAGCTTGTAACCATGTAGGTTTCCTCCAGCACCTCCGGTTTCTTCCCACATCATAAAGAGTGTACAGGTTTGTAAGTTAAGGCCTCTTTAAATTTGTCCCTACTGTGTACAATGTTGAGACAAAAGTGGGATAACTTAGAACTAGTGTGAACGGATGATCAATGGTCAGTGTAGACTTGATGGGCCGAAGGGTCAGTTTTTTGTAAACCAGCATCTGCAGTTCCTTGTTTCTACTCTTCCACCTAGAAACACAGCATGGAATAAAGCCCCTTTAGCCCACTAAGTTGAACATCAACCATCTATTTACAGGAATCATTTTTTGTTGTAATTCTTTAAACGATCCCATCAGCTTTCCCCACAATCCATCACTCAGAGTGCGGTACTGGCGCAGTGCAGAGTTGCTGCCTTACAGTGCCATTGACCTGGGTTTGATCCTGTCTATGGGTTTTGTCTGTGCAGATTTTGTATGTTCTCGCTGGGACCTGCTTGGGTTTTCTCTGTGAACTCCAGTTTCCTCCAACACTCGAAAGACAGACAGGTTTTCAGGCTAATTGGCTTGGTAAAATTGTAACTTGTGTGTAGGTGTACCCTAGGGTGTGTAGGATAGTGTTAATGTGCAGGGATTACTGGTCGACACGGACTCGGTGGGCCAAAAGGCCTGTTTCTGTGCTGTATCTATAAATGAAAACTAAACTAAATCCACGTGTGAGGTTAGTTAAACAGCTAAACCACAATCCTTGGGAAACTGGAGCACTTGAGAAAACCTGCAGAGTTTCAAGCAGAACATGCAAACTTCACACAGACAGCATACAAAGTCAGAACTGAATCTGGGTCCCTAGTATTGCAAGGCAATGGCTCTACTCGCTATACCACTGTGCTGCTCTCAATTTATTCGCAGAGGTGACCAGAATGCTTTCAACTTTAATCACTACTTTGGCTCAGTAGCAATCTTTAAGTTCACCATCAACATTGTTTAACTTACGACAATGAGTATTGCTTCAATACTCTATTTCTCCAATTTTAGGTAACCTTTAACAACCTCCATGCCCCCCTTTCTCCCACCCCCTCTCCCTGTGCACCACCTGGACATACCAATTTTGACCGCCACCCACATTCCTTCCTCTAGCTTCACAATTGACAAATCTTCAATTCTTTTGTCTTACAATTTCTGTTTTAATCTCTGGCCTTTGTCCAACCATCCAGCTATAAAAACCCTCTATCATTTTTAATCTGGCATGCTCTGTCCTGCCCACCCAGCACCCCCCCCCCCCCCCCCCCCACAATCAGTCTGAAGATGAGTCCTGACCCATATCGTCACCTATCTGTTTTCTCCATAGATGCTGCCTGACCCATTGAGTTACTGGCACTTTATGTCCTTGTTTCTACAGTGCTTCAATGTTTCCATTTATCAGAACCTCTCTGCGTCATTTTCCATCTTGTTTCCATTTAACTAATAATTCATCCATTCTTCTCCACCATTTTGTGGAGAATGTTGTATCTTTCCTGAAGCAATCAACAGTCACAATCACACGACCTGCTGCGCCCCTTACCCTGTTTCACAAGGGATTAGTTATTAAAAGCATTAATAACTCAACCTGCCCTAGTCTACACAGATGAACTGTTTAAAAATAATACACTTGAAGCTTTCATTGAAAAGCAGCACTAGATGTGTATAATATTAAGAAAAAACATGTTTCCTCTGCAACTATCATACTCTACAATTATGTTTGTTCTAGTTTTGAGGTAGAAAGTTATTGAACATACAACACAGAAAGAGCCATCCGAGCATTCTGCTTATGACTGCTGTCTGAAAGATTTGTCAATTAGTCCCAATTCTTTGCTCTTTCCCTCCAGTCCTGCAATTTGTAATTCCCTTTTGAAAGTTCCCAGTGAATGTTTTTGCATCACCGCTTCCGGCAAAGCATTCAAGATCATAAGAACTTGCTGAGAAAACAATCTGATCATCACCCGAATGACCTTTTTCCCAATTATCTTAAATTTGTGTCTCCTGGCAACTGACCTTTCTGCTTGTGGTAGAAATCTGTCCCTCTCCACTCAATCAAAACCTCTCATTACTTTGAACACCTCTGTTGAACCTTGACTGAGCAAGGGAGAACAATATACGTTTCTCTGCACTCCAGATCAGTGAACTCCCTCATCCTCGACACTATTCTAACAAATGTCCTCAACACCCTCTCCAAAATGTTGACAAGTTTAATAATGTGTGGATTTTTTAAATGGACACTTTACTCTAACGGATTTCTAAATAGTGATTTACAAATGCTTCACAAAGTGCATTTTCTTTATTTGAGTGCATTGTAGAAATGTTTTGTTTAACCTAAAAGGCACTAGGTTTGAGCGATGCCTGTCATGGGTCAATACACCAGACTGTAGGGGGCAGCAGTCTGATGATGTGCAAAGGTAGTCGGGTGCGGGGCCTTATTTAATGGGGCTCCATGCATCCACACACCTCAGGTGAAAGTCATGGTTGGGAAGCTTTCGTGATGAGGTTAATGCTGCACACAAGGAGTTCATCAACACATTGTACTGGCTTGTCCAATGCAGATATGAAAGAAAGACAATCTTCAAACTCTCGCTGAAGCTTGCGTTGAGCCAGGATACCATGATCTCCTTTCCTCTGTAAAGGTGCAGCAACAATGCCATTACACAACATCTTCTTTGCTAGTTATAGCTAGTATGGAGGCATAGGAAGAGGCTGCATAAAATCATTCTGTCTGTGTGCAGTCGCATCTCGTTCTATATGCATGCCTCTACTCTCACAACTGGAAGCAGTTTGAAAGCCTGAAATGTGAACAATAGGCCACCAGGAGCAACTTGTTATCCCCATTGAACAGAAGGAAGCCACTCATAAGCAGATTGTTGCTTTCCATGGACACAAGGTTTCCACCCACGAGCAGCTCAGAGTTCTTCAGGAACAAAGAGGATTACGGGGAAAACAGCTAGACTCTGAATATCGGAAGATTGCTGTTCTCCGTGAACAGAGATGCCATTTGTGAGAGGGCCACTATTGAACAGAAGCAGAGACAAGATATGCTAGAACTCATCTTCCATCTCCAGGTGTGGCATTATTCCATTCATTGATGCTGATACTCCATTTCTACAGGAGCAAACTCCAGCTCAGATAGTGCAGAGAACTGACTCCAAGAAAAGTGAAGAGAGCAGGGACAAGATATGGCAAGATGGAATCTATCAACTGGCTTAGTTCCATGTCTGTAGTTTGTAACAGTGGTAGAGCAGAGTTTTTCCAAAAGATAATTGCAAATATTGCATATATTACTCCGCTGTTCAAAAAGGGAGCGAAGCAGAGGAGCAGAGTAGAAACTATGAGCCTGACTAGTCAGAGGGTGGTGAATGTGTGGAGTTCATTGCCACATAAGGCTGTGGAGGCCAGGCCAATGGATATTTTTAAGATGGAGATTGATAGATTCTTGATTAGTAAAGGTGTCAGAGGTTACAGTATGTGGCGAAGGCAGGAGAATGAGGTGGAGAGGGAAAGATAGATAGAAACATAAAATAGGTGCAGAATTAGGGCATTCGGCCCTTCAAGCCAGCACCCCTGTTCAATATGATCACGGCTGATAATCCAGAATCAGTAACCTGTTCCTGCTTTTTCCCCATATCCCTTGATTCCCTTAGTCCGAAGAGGTAAATCTAACTATATCTAGATCAGCATGATTGAACGGCGGAGTAGACTAGATGGGCCGAATGGCCAAATTTCTGCTCTTAGAAGTTATGAAGATAACAACATAATTGTTTCGCATTTGTTGGCGCATCTACCCCTTCACAAGGGCACCTGTTTCTCTTCCACTAATACCTCTTGGGCAGCATACTCTCCATTCCAGCCAATCCAAACTTTTGTCTCCTTAGTCCTAGATGGTATCTGAAGGTGGTCCATGTGCAGCAAGAGCTTCTCTCTATGTTCTCACGGACGTCCATTTCGACTCAAGAGCAAAATATAGTACAAACAACTGTATCATTAAAATATATTCTAATTTTGTGGAAATAATATAATTATGTAAGGGTAACTAGTGGCATAGAGGTGGAGATGCTGCCTAGCAGCAGCAGACACCCGGGTTCGATATTGACTACAGGTGCTGTCCGTACAGAGTTTGTATGTTCTCCTTGTGACCGTGTGGGTTTTCTCCGGGTCCTCTGGTTTCCTCTCACATTCCAAATGTAGGTTAATTGGCTTCTGTACATTTGTAGGTTAATTGGCTTCTATACATTGTCCCTGGTGTGTAGGATACAACTAGTATTGAGGTAATCACTGGTCAGCACAGACTCAGTGAGCCATGCTGTTTCTTTAAACTCAGACTGAACTAAACTAAACTATGTAGATATAAGTCATAGTAGTGTGGCACCTGTAACATCACTTCATACCCTGGGGTGCTTCATATAGAAAGGCTGCAGATGTTGTGTGGGTTATTAAAGGTCAGTTGTACCAGGAAATTGTTCTGCAATAGAAGCTGTGCTTGGCTGGTAGACATCCTGTTATTGAGTCAGAAGGTTGTTGCTTCAAGTCTCATGCCATTGACTTCAGGATAAGTTAGCATTCCTTTTGCGGGAGGTGCCATCAATTTCAGTTGAGTCTTTAAATGAACCCTTCCCCTGATCCTGTGGCAACATTTCAAAGAAGAGCAGAGCTTTTAACCCCATTGTCTTCCAAATGTTTATCCATTGTTAAATGTTTATGTGAAAAAGTTGATTGTAATAAATGCCGTGTAGGTGCATTAAAGCAGCAATAATAGCTTTGGAGAGTCAGGGTGCAATGGAATACTCCTCATTTAGATGGATCAGCTTAGTTCCAACAAGAATCTTGGCACCATCTTAGACAAAGCAGCTTGATTGTCTGCAACTTAATCATCACCCCCAAAGGATGAAACTTTCCTCTAAGGCATGTTGGGTAATATAAGTAGCCATCATGTATTGTATGTACTGTATTGTATGTTATTTACAGAAAAGCACAATCTCATATCAGACATCCAATCCCCACAGTGTCCACTCCTTGCAAGAGAGCAGCAATGTTGTTTTTCCCTCCAGGGAACAGCAACCTAATTTGTAAATGTTTTGCCGTTTCTTCACCTTAATTGGTTGTTGACCCAGGAACTTCCCACCTCGTAATGCCGTGAGAATACCTTTACTGTGTGGACTGCAGTTGGTCAAGCTGGCAGAAAACATTTATGAAAAGTCAATCAATGTAATCTTGCTGGTGATGCCCATACTTAAAGGTTTGTGTGTCAAGTAATGTTAGGTCACATGTACAAATGCATCCAGAATCCAGTTCTTTCATTTTGAGTGTTCCCATGGTTTTCCCATATATATGGTCAGAATGCAGGTAGATGGGACTAAGGGAAAACAAATGGTCAGCACGGACTGGAAGGGCCGAGAGGGCCTGTTTCCGTGCTGTAATTGTTATATGGTTATATGCTTATATATTTCCAACCCTCCAATCGGGGGCTGCACACTTCATGCCTCCTTTGTGAAAATGTGCAGCACCAAATATTACCAACTGAATTGATAGTAATGAAGACAAAATCTAGCTCCACGGGGACTAAAACAGGTTGTAGTAGGCAGCCATCATTGCTCACAAGCAGTCTACAAATGAGCAGTAAGCATCCATAGGGATCTAATTTAGTTATGCTTGAGGCCCAAGATTGAGTTTGCTTCAGCCATGCTTGCTCCAGCAAGGAGTCTGTTCCCTGCATCAGGTTAATGCTAATAGGATCAATTTCATCCCGAAAGTACCTCTTGATTCATGAGCTGTGCATCATAAACTTGGGGCATAACAAAAAAACCCAAAATGATTGGATCCATCTAGGTGCAATTTTCACACACAAAGTTTTACCTGGGTTATTCTCTGAGAAATTGTGTCTATCAAAAAATTGCTGATTTATGCACTGTTCACCTTATATTGTTTTATGTTTTATATTGTCACGTGTACCAAGATTTAGTGACAAAATTGGGTTGCGTGTCATCCAGTCAAATCATGTTATACATAAGTACAATCAAATCATACAGGTAGTGCAGAAAAAAACACAGAGTGCAAAATACAGTGTTACAGCATTGTTACATAGAAACATAGAAACATAGAAATTAGGTGCAGGAGCAGGCCATTCGGCCCTTCAAGCCTGCACCGCTATTCAATATGATCATGGCTGATCATCCAACTCAGTATCCCGTACCTGCCTTCTCTCCATACCACCTGATCCCTTCAGCCACAAGGGCCACATCCAACTCCCTCTTAAATATGGCCAACGAACTGGCCTCAACTACCTTCTGTGGCAGAGAATTCCACAGATTCACCACTCTCTGTGTGAAAAACAATTTTCTCATTTCGGTCCTAAAAGACTTCCCCCTTATCCTTAAACTGTAACCCCTTGTCCTGGATTTCCCCAACATCGGGAACAATCTTCCTGCATCTAGCCTGTCCAACCCTTTAAGAATTTTGTAAGTCTCTATGAGATCACCCCTCAATCTTCTAAATTCCAGCGAGTACAAGCCATGTTTATCCAGTCTTTCTTCATATGGAAGTCGTGCCATCCCAGGAATCAGTCTGGTGAACCTTCTCTGTACTCCCTCTATGGCAAGAATGTCTTTCCTCAGATTAGGAGACCAAAACTGTACGCAATACTCCAGGTGTGGCCACACCAAGACCCTGTACAACTGCAGTAGAACCTCCCTGCTCTTGTACTCAAATCCTTTTGCTATGAATGCCAACATACCATTCGCTTTCTTCACAGCCTGCTGCACCTGCATGCCTACTTTCAATGACTGGTGTACCATGACACCCAGGTCTCGCTGCATCTCCCCTTTTCCTAATCGGTCACCATTCAAATAACAGTCTACCTTCCTGTTTTTGCCACCAAAGTGGATAACCTCACATTTATCCACATTATACTGCATCTGCCATGCATTTGCCCACTCACCCAGTCTATCCAAGTCATCCTGCAGCCTCTTAGAATCCTCCTCACAGCTAACACTGCCTCCCAGCTTCGTGTCATCCGCAAACTTCGAGATGTTGCATTTAATTCCCTCGTCCAAATCATTAATGTAAATTGTAAATAGCTGGGGTCCCAGCACTGAGCCTTGAGGCACCCCACTAGTCACTGTCTGCCATCCTGAAAAGGACCCATTCACTCCTATTCTTTGCTTCCTGTCTGCCAGCCAGTTCTCTATCCACATCAATACTGAACCACCAATACCATGTGCTTTAAGTTTGTATACCAATCTCTTGTGTGGGACCTTGTCGAAAGCCTTCTGAAAGTCCAGATACAACACATCCACTGCTTCTCCCTTATCCACTCTACTAGTTACATCCTCAAAAAATTCAATAAGATTCGTCAGACATGATTTACCCTTCATAAATCCATGCTGACTTTGTCCAATGATTTCACCACTTTCCAAATGCGCTGCTATCCCATCTTTAATAATTGACTCTAGCAGTTTCCCCACTACCGATGTTAGACAAACTGGTCTGTAATTCCCCATTTTATCTCTCCCTCCATTTTTAAAAAGTGGGGTTACATTAGCTACCCTCCAATCCTCAGGAACTACTCCAGAATCTAAAGAGTTTTGAAAAATTATCACTAAGGCATCTGCTATTTCTGGGGCTACTTCCTTAAGTACCGTGGGATGCAGCCTATCTGGCCCTGGGGATTTATCGGCCTTTAATCCATTCAATTTACCCAACAGCACTTTCCAGCTAACCTGGATTTCACTCATTTCCTCCATCTCATTTGACCCGCGATCCCCTGCTATTTCCGGCAAATTATTTATGTCTTCCTTAGTGAAGACAGAACTAAAGTAGTTATTCAATTGATCTGCCATGTCCTTGTTCCCCATGATCAATTCACCCGTTTCTGACTGCAAGGGACCTACATTTGTTTTAACTAATCTTTTGCGCTTCACATATCGATAAAAACTTTTGCAGTCAGTTTTTATGTTTCCTGCCAGTTTTCTTTCATACTCCATTTTCCCTTTTCTAATTAAGCCCTTTGTCCTCCTCTGTTGGTCTCTGAATTTCTCCCAGTCCCCTGGTAGGCTGCTTTTTCTGGCTAATTTTTATGCTTCATCTTTTTCTTTGATACTATCCCTGATTTCCCTCGTTATCCACGGATGCGCCACCTTCCCTGATTTATTCTTTTGCCATACTGGGATGAACAATTGTTGTAGTTCATCCATGCAGTCTTTAAATGCCTTCCATTGCTTATCCACCGTCAACCCTTCAAGAATCAATTGCCAGTCCATCTTGGCCAATTCACGTCTCATACCCTCAAAGTTACCTTTCTTTAAGTTCAGGACCCGTGTTTCAGAATTAACAATGTCACTCTCCATCCTAATGAAGAACTCAACCATATTATGGTCACTCTTGCCCAAGGGGCCACGTACAACAAGGCTGCTAACTAACCCTTCCTCTTTACTCAATATCCAGTCTAGAATAGCCTGCTCTCTCGTTGGTTCCTCCACATGTTGGTTTAGAAAACTATCCCGCAAACATTCCAAGAAATCCTTTTCCTCAGCACCCCTGCCAATTTGATTCACTCAATCTATATGTAGATTGAAGTCACCCATTATAACGGTTTTACCTTCGTTGCACGCATTTCTAATTTCCTGTTTGATGTCATCCCCAACTCCACTACTACTGTTAGGTGACCTGTACACAACACCCACTAGCGTTTTCTGCCCCTTGGTGTTTCGCAGCTCCACCCATATCGATTCCACATCCTCCAAGCTAATGTCATTCCTTTCTATTGTGTTAATCTCCTCTCTAACCAGCAACGCTACCCCACCTCCTTTTCCTCTCTGTCTATCCTTCCTGAATATTGAATATCCCTGGATGTTCAGCTCCCAGCCTTGGTCACCCTGGAGCCATGTCTCCGTGATCCCAACTATATCATAATTATTAATAGTTATCTGCACATTCAACTCATCCACCTTATTATGAATGCTCCTCGCATTGAGACACAAAGCTGTAAAACAGTTGCAGAGAAAAAGTCCATAGTTCGTAATGAGCTAGATTAGAAGTTCAGGACTACACTTTAGATTATGGGAAGACTATTCAGTATTCTCATATGATCGTATGGGGTGAAAAATGATCTTGATTATGTTGGCTGCTTTTTCACGGCAGCGTGAAATGTAGATGGAGGTGGAAGGTTGGTTTCTGTGATGAACTGGGCTATATCCACAACTTTCCTTAATTTTTTGTCATCATGGACAGAACAGTTCCAAATCCAAGCTCCAATGTATCCTGATAGGATGCTTTCGACAACGCATTTGTTGGTTGGTAAGTGTCATAGGAGGCATGCTACATTCCTTCAATTTTCTGAGAAAAGTAGAGGCATTGAGATGGCTTCTTGACGTTGGTCCAGGACAAAGTGTTTGTGATACTCATGCCAACGAACGTAAAGCTCTTGACCATCTCCATGTTGGCACCATTGATGCTGAGTTCAGGATATAATGCTTCACAAAGCTTCCTGAAGTTAATAACTAGCTCATTCATCTTGCTGACATTGAAGGAGAGGCTGTTGTCCTGACACCACGTTACAAACATCTGTATTTACATCCTGTACTTCTCTTCATCGTTGTTTGCAGTGGTGCTATCTTCAAATTTTTTTAATGGAGTTAGAACTGGATTTGGCTGCACAGTCATGAGTGTATCGGGAGTAGTCAAAGTCAAATTCAAAGTCAAAAGAGTTTATTGTCATGTGTCCCTGACAGGACAATGAAATTAATTATTTGCATGGCACAACAGAACACAGTAGGCATTGACTACAATTATATACGTAAATATACGTATACGGAGAGTATAGTCTCTGGTCAGGCACTGAATGACATTACACCATGTGTGTTGATTGAGACAAAGAATATTATTGGGGCAAAATATTAGATCTTCCAGAGAGCTGCTGGAGGAACTCAATGGGTCAGGCAGCAAGAGTGGAGGGAAATGGATAGTCAACATTTCAGGACTAGATCCTTCATCTAGACTGCCATAGGGTGTTCCTCTGTAGTTTCCTACACCTTCCTAACATTTGTTGTTCTTAAATGGCTGTCATGTGTAAAAGTATTTTAAGCCCACTCTGGAATGACAGAAGCTGACTCATAGCGGCACAGTGGCATTGCTCGTAGAGCTGCTGCCGCAAATCATTTGAGGTCCAGGCTCGATGCTGACATCGGGTGTTCTCGTGTGGGGTTTGCATGTTCTCCCTGTGACGGCATGGGCTCCTCTGGGTCCTCTGGATTCTTCCTGCATGCAAAAAACATGTGAGTTTGTAGATTCATTGGCCTCTGCAAATTGCCCACAATGCGTGGATAAGAAAGTGGGATAAAATAGAACCAGTATGATCGGGTGATCGATGGTCAGTGTGGATTCAGTAGGCTGAAAGGCCTTTCCATGCTGTATCTCTGAAAAACTAAAACTAAAGTAGCGATGGAGCAGTAGAAAGTTCTTGTGCAAGTCCTGATAAGAATTGCACACATGTGCTTTAGTGTACAATTTGTCTACAAGATGAAAGAGTGCTACTTTCAATGTATTTTTGCGTACTAAGATATTTTTGTTCAAGATCTAAGAGGGTGCAGTAACAGTTGGTGTGCCAAAAGAGTAACACCCAATTTCCAGGCAATGACATCTCAATTATGTACATACATAGAAAAAGGTGGATGTCTAGTTGTCAAAGAGACAGATGTTTCTATTGGATTGTTGGTGCTTATTCATGAAGAGCAGATCCATCATGCATGATGACAGCTGTATGAGTTTGACTGCCTTATTATCATGTTCCATGTACTGACTGCTTTTTTTCACCACACATCTAGGGAAACTGGAGTAGAAACTTTTCCTCCATCACATGCATTACCTGTGCAATGATACATTATCAATTTCAAAAATTCTGTCACTTCAATGTATCAGGAAGTTGAGCCATGTGCATTCAGTGAAATTGAACCTTTTTTTAAACTGGAAAACATAATTGAAATTTGACCACTTGCATTATATTCATGCACGCTAGCTCTTAATTCCTTTTTATTTGTTGTGTCTGGCTCCGTGGAACCACAACAACGTCAAAATGCCAGATTTTCCTTACTTAATAGTCTTCGTGGATATATAAATAAATGACGAGGAGAATGGGGAAGAGAATACTTCCCTTGACATGCATGCAGTAAGAAATTGCTAAATTCTTGAGCAGGAGATTTAATGACATTATCATTCCCTGCCAGGCTTATTGTTCATCAGGAGGAGCAGAAATCAACCATCTAATGGTTGTTCATGGAATTCGGGGACCTGCTTTCATCAAATCATACTCTTGCAAGTTTGGGTTGTTCCTTGTGGAACTTTTGGAACTGTGGAAGAATGCAAATGAAAATAGAGCAACATGCAAAGAACACTGTGCTCGTGCAAATCTTAATACAATTTGTAGTCATCAAGCCAGAGGTACGCCCTTCAGCCAACCAAGTCTATACCAGGGCTGCCAACATTGGGTGAGAGTTGGGAGTGAGAAATTGCGAGAGACCAAGCCCGAGGGAGCATGGTGACCGGGGTGGGGGGGGGGGGGGGGTGTCCCCCTCTCATTAGTACGGAACTTTTGCATTTTTCAGCTTGAAATTGTGCAATATGGTGCATACTGTAGCAAGTCTCTTAACTTACACTTGAATGCAATAAATATGCTTTCAATTGGATTAGCTATGAATAAGGTTAGAGTAAATTACATTCCTATTTACATTCCACAGAAGAGCCCAGGATCTGATCAACAGGTGCAGCACATTAATGATTTAGTGTATTCATGTATGGAAATCAGATTATAATCAAGCACTTGGCCCATGTTGAGCAACCTGGGTCTCACTGCACACTTGCTATTACTCCTGGCTCTGACTCCAGTTGCATACCTTCACTCATTCCTGACCCTGAGTCCAGCCTTGCACCTGGCCCCCTATTCTACCCTGATCATAGCTGCATACCTGCTTAGGTTCCCAGTGCTGAACACACCCCTGGTCCCAGCTTTGACTGCACACCTAGTACTATTCCAGACCTTGACTCTGGATGCAAACTTGGCCTTGCTCCTAGCCCCTTTGCACTGATAAATATATATGGCTCACACATAAAACCCCATATCTGACCCCCTGGACTTAACCTATTACGTTCAAGTCCACAGGTGCTCCTCTAATGCAGTGACCTTTTATGGGGAACTTCACAGACCAGATTATGGAGAACAAAATGTGCTACATTCATTGGCTTCCTTGTTATCTAACATGCTAGTTACTTTGTCAAATAAGTCTTCAGTTGGTTGAACACAATTCCCATCCATAAAATTATACTTACTCAGCTGTATAAGTATTCTGATACCATTTCTTTCATTTTTGTAAAAAACTGTCCTGAAGTCATTTTCACCCCCAATAGTTTCAGTATTTTGCTGTCTTCCTCTCAGCTGGGACTTTTCCAAAATACAAAGTTCAATAACTAAATATTTAAGCAATATTATTCTATTAAATGTGGTCTTGAGAGTACATAATATTTTCTGTGGTATTCATAACACAACAATGATAAAAAGATCTTTGTTTTGATTGTACCTACCAACTTGCATACATTATTACATTACAGTTAATATGTACCAAGGGCAAAGTTTTGTTCCAATGCTCCCCATTCGAAATTACTTCTACATTGAAGTGATTGAAATCCAAGTGAAGTTTAAATGGCTTCATAAAAGTAAAACCTCCGGAATGGATGATATTCATTACGTGGTTGGTTGGGGTCAGTTACTATATTAAACTTTGAATCTTCAGATGTCCTGGTTCAAGCTAAAACTAAAGACAAATAATAATCTCCTCGCACATTCCCCTGCAAGTATCTCTGTCACTCCTTTAAAATATGCCACTTCTTTGAACAAGCTCTTAAACATCGCATCTGAATCAGTTTCCATCTGATTACACTCCTTGAGGATGTTCATCTACATGTTCAATTAATAAAACAACGAGATTGGGGACATTTCTATTCAACCTGTCAAAGGAATTGGGGGGGGGGGGGGTGCTTATAAATAGTCAGTGAGGTAAACAAACATAATAATTGAGTGGCAAATGACAATAGTGCTACCTTCCCAATATTTAACTGAAGGAAATAATGGATTATCAGGGCTGTATGTTGTGACAGATAGCCTGACACCTTGCATGTCATTTCATATTACACTTATCCCATCCCCCTGGATATTCTGGATTAATAAATTAAGGTTTTGTCAGCTAATTACAAATCAGGCTAATTACAAATCAATAACATTAGCCAACTCCGAAACATGAAGCGCTGAGCATTGGGATCCAGACATCACGGACAACTGGCCTCAGTTCCCCGCTCACATCTGGCAGTGCTCTTCGTGGAGCATTTTTGAAAGAGGGGAGGCTGAGCGATCACTGATCACTGGCCTTGGGGGTACTCGGTGAGGGAGTGAAACAACTGAGTGCGGGGAGGGTGTTGAAGAAGGGTGTCCCCCTCCTAGGGTAGGAACATTTTGAAATTTGATGTATTAAAGTCATGTTTTAGTGCATTGTAGAAGTATGATTTCAATGTTTTTTGTATGAAGTATTTTTAAGAGGTTACTTTTTAAGGGGTAACTTTATCCACACAAAGGGTGATGGGTGTATAGAACAAGCTGGAAGAGGAAGTAGTGAGGCAGGGACCATCCCAACATTTAAGAAAAAGTTAGACTGATACATGGATAGGACAGGTTTGGAGGTATGGACCAAAAGCAGGTAGCGTAGCTGGGACATGTTGGCGGGTTTGGGCAAGTTGCGCCGAAGGGCCTGCTTTCACACTGTATCACTCTATGACTACATTATACCTCCACCATGCATGAATGCTTCAAAATCAAGTGATCGAGCTTTATTGCCATATACTCGCATAGAAACGTAGAAAATAGGTGCAGGAATATGCCATCGGCCCTTCGAACCAGCATTGCCATTCAATATGATCCTGGCTATTTATCTAAAATCAGTACCTCTTTCCTGTATTTTCCCCATTTCCCTTGATTTTGTTAGCCTCAAGAACTAAATGTAACTCTCTCTTGAAAACATCCAGTGAATGGACTTCACTGCCTTTTGTGGCAGAGAATTCCACAGATTCACAACTCTCTGTGTGAACAAAGTTTGTCCTCATCTCAGTCCTAACTGCCCCCCCCCCCCCCTTTATTCTTAAACTGTGACCCCTGGTTCTGAACTCCCCCAACATCGGGAATATTTTTCCTGTAGTTACAGTAAGTGAAAATCTAGCAGTCAAGCAGGATGCTTTTTCCAACCACCCGCATTTGAAGTCCACTATCTTCCACCGTTTCTACCCAGTGCTTGGTACTTACTTCCAGCATCCACTGTTTGTCCTCCAGGATGCACCGAGCCGCAGCCTAATCCATGCTGGTCACCTGGGCGAATTTGGCACAGAGATCTCTCACAGCAGCGGCGCAACGCGTCCGACGCCTTGCACTGAGGCTGCTCCATGGCCGGAGCTGCAGTGAGCGACTCACCAGCCCGGCAAACACTCGCCAGCCCCGCTCCCCTTCCGCATCTGTCCTCCTCGCTGCTTCTGCTTCCAACACCCATGGCCCATGCAGTTGATATAAGTTTTGAAATTTCTCACAACAGAATTTCTCACAATAGAGCGAGAGAAATTTGTGATCAGCGTGAGAATGTTGCGTAATGCGTGATTCTCATGCCCAATGCATGGGAGTTGGCAGCCCTGCCTCTCTATCCCCCTCTCTTCCCCCTCTCTCTTTCTCTCCCCCCTCTCTCTTTCTTCCCCCTTTCTTTCTCCCCCTCTCTCCCCCCTCTCTCTCTCTCCCTCTCTCTCTCCCCCTCTTCTCTCTCTCCCACTCTCTCCATCCCCTTTCTCTCCACACCTCTCTCTCTCCCCTCTATCTCTCCCTTCCCCTCTCTTTCCCCTCTCCTCTGTCTCCCTCTAACCACCTCTCTCCCCCTCTCACTCCCTTCCCTCTCTCTTCTCTCTCCCCCTCTCTCTCCCCTCTCTTTCCCCTAACTCTCTCTCTCTTAACTCTCTCTCTCCTCTCTCCCTATCTCTCTCCCCCCTCTTTCTCTCTCTCCCTCTCTCTCTCCCCCCTCTTTCTCTCCCTCCCTCTCTCTCTCCCCTCTCCCTCTCGCTCTCCTCTCTCTCCTCTCTCCCTCCCCCTCTCTCTCTCCCTCTCTCTCTCCTACGTTCTCTCTCTCTCTCTCCTCTCTCTCCTCTCCCCCATTTCTCCCTCCCACCTCACTCGCCCCTTGCTCTCTCTCCCCTCTCTTTCTTCTCTGTCTCTATCTCCTCTTTATCTTTGCCCCCATCTCTCTCTTTCCCCCCTCTCTCACATTCTCTTCTCCCTCTCCACCCCTCTCTCCCTTCCCTCTTTCTTCCCTCTCATCCCTCTTTCTCTCTCCCCCCCTCTTCCACCTCACTCTCCCCCTTCTCTCCCCTCTCTCTCCCTATCTCTCTCCCCTACCACTCTCTCACCTCCCTCTCCCCCCTCTCCCTTATCTCTCCCCATTCATTTCCCCCTCTGTCTCTCCCCTCTCTCTCCTCTCACCCCCTCTCCCCCCCATCTCCCTGTCTCCTTCCACTCTCTCTCTCTCCACCTCCCTTTGAGAGTCTCTGTCGCTTCGGAACAGTGACTCTCGCGGCAGCGGCGCAACGCTTCTGACGCCTCCGACGGCCCAGGACGCTTGCACTGCTCCATGGCCAGACCTGCAGTGAGCAACTCGCAGGCCCCGCAAACACTCGCCAGCCCGCAAACACTTGCCAGCCCCGGCTCCCCGCATCTGTTCCCACCGCTGGTTCTGCTTCCCTCCCTCCCTCAGCCCCGGCTATCCAACACCCGCGGACCATGCAGTTTATCTGAGTTTTGTAATTTTTGTTAATCACAGAATTTCTCACCACGAGAGCGTGAGAAATTTCTGATCAGCGTGAGGGCGTGAGAGATTCTTCAAATGCTTGATCCTCACGCTCAAAGCGTGAGAGTTGGCAGCCCTGTCTATACTGATCATCAAATACCCATTTATAATGATGCTGCATTAATTACTTTCGTTAAACACCCTGAACACCCATTTGGATCTACATTCAAAAGGTCATAACCTGATTTCAGAACCCTGCTACCCGCATGTGACTTTGCATGAAAGAATACCACATTCAATTTATTTGTATTTTTTTGGCTGCAACACTTTGCCTCTCTTCCGCATCTCATAAATCTCTTGGTAAACTTTTTTGAGTATTTTTGCTCTTGGAGCAATTTCTATTTTAAGCCCTGTTGCATGGCCTTTTTGTTCCTGAGGAAGTGATCAATGCTGATGTAAGCCGGGCTGTGTAAAATGCAGGAGGAGATAATCATTCACACAGCTACGAGAGAATGGGCACAGCAAGTTGCATGAAGCTCTGGCTTGGCAGTGAATGCAAACCAGAAAATGGAAGTATCCTCGCGAGTCTCATTTACACAAGAATAAGATAGCACTTAAGATTTTGTCTTCCCATTTTGGTTTCCGACTTAAACTACACCGGAAGCATTCCACGAGATGTGCTTTTTGAGGCAGACAGCATGGAAGCAGGCCCTTCAGCCCAACCTGCCCATACCAACCCAGATGTTCATTCTATGCTCGTCCCACCTGCCTGCATTTTGTCCATATTACTCTTAAACTGTTCGTACAAATATACAACTAAAATGTATATTGTGGGAAGAACATGTCGGACAGATCCACTTTTTTGATGATTTTCTTTCAGAAAGGTGTATTTAGACAAGTATGTTGCATAATTTTTAACAGAGTTTGTGTTTTTTTTTTACTTTCCTGCTAAATTTTCAATGTGCATGAGCGGCATGAATTAGATCTCATGGATGCCAACTGATATCACGCAAATTTCTTGTGTGAATTTTGATATTGATGGTGAGAACTAATAGCGTCAAATTGTCCGTATGGGAACGTGCAACTATGTTGGTGCTGAAATAATGCAATTTTATTGCATGCGATTATCTGATCTTACAACACAGAAGGAAGCCTTTCAGTCCAGCGTGCAATTGCATTAATCCTATTTTCCCTGCTCCTCATTTCATTTAAAATTGTAAACTATTCTCTCTCACACATACCGATCAACTCCCCTTTGATTCTTTTTGCCGCTCGCTCATGGAAAGGGATAATTTATAGTTGCTAATCAACCTATCGACAGGGCTATGGGCTGTGGTAACAAACTGGAACACTAAGACAAAATCCACGTGTCATAAAGAGAACTTGAAAACTCTAGTTAGACACCCTTACAGTCTGAAGAAGGGTCCAGACTGGAAACATCACCCATCCTTTTTCTCCAGAGATGCTGCCTGACCCGCTGAATTACTCCAGCACTTTATTTCTATCTTCGGTATATACCAGCAACTGCATTTCTTTACTACACACTTGGAAACCCATTACAGACATCACTAGAAATAAAGATAAATCCCAGATCCTTCAACTTGTGAGACAGCAGTGCCAACTGATGGAGCACTGATTAACCTTTTAGTGTGACTATGTAGAGTGAGCATAATTTCAGATGTTGCATGAAAGTCCCAATTTAGCTTTGTGATTTTTCCACATTGTGGGTGTTCTTAAGTAGCAACCGTATATGTAGACTGACATGGTGATATGGAGTTGGGAGCAGACACCTGGTTTTATTGATGGATCATCTGACATTTCACATGACAGTGGAGTTAAGACCAGTCTTCACTCTGTGGTTGCCATCTGCTATGTTCTGTAACGCTACAATCATGTAAATTAGATAGCTTCATAATGAACACTGCAGATTACTGTGTCTACCGGTGATGCAACTTTCAGAGCCCTATGACACTTATATTCCTTGGTCCATCTGTTCTAGAACACTCTGTTAACTTTGCAAAATGCTGCACTGCCCAATTAATTGAATTGAATGCCATTTGCAATTCCCTGGTTCACTTGTTAGGGCATGTGAAGGTAGAAAGAGTAAAACATGACAGAGAAAATGCTGGAAGCAGACAGCAGGCCAGGAAGCATCTGTGGAAAGGGAAACAGATTAACATTTCCTATCCAAGAATCTTCATCAATGGACATTTCTTCTTTTTTTCACATTTCTGATGAGGAATATTACCAGAATTGTTAACTTTGTTTCGACCTGCTGAGTGTTTTTCCGGCATTTGCTTTTGTTTCAGTTTTCTAACATCTGAAGTTGCTTCTTGATTTTCAAGTATAATAGGGAGAATTAGATAATCATAACCATCATAATCATAATCATACTTTATTAGCCAAGTATGTTTTGCAACTTACGAGAAATTGGATTTGCCATAGTCATACCAATAAAAAGCAACAGAACACACAAAATATATTTTAACATAAACATCCACCACAGTGACTCCTCCAAATTCCTCACTGGGATGGAAGGCGAAAAGAAAGTTCAATCTCTGCCCTTCTTTGTCCTCTTGCGGTCGGGGGCCTCGAGCCTTCTGTTGACAGGACGATCTTGGCTCCCGTAACCGACGGTCGAGCTCTCTGTGTCGGATCGATCAAGCTCCCGCATCAGGGGGCATCTCAGCTCCCCGTGTCGGGCGATTGGACCTCTTGCGGCTTTGGAGCTTCCCGACATCAGTCTCTAACCGAGACTGTGAGATCCTCGATGTTGAAATCCACATGCGTTGGAGCGTCGATCCCAGGCAGTTCCATGATATTAGGCCGTAGAACGACCGAAGACACGATCCGGAAAACAATCGCATCTCCGGCAAGGTAAGAGATTGAATAAAAGTTTCCCCCGACCCCTCCTTTTTATATGTATAAAACAAACTAGAGAACATTAACACATACTTTTTAAAACACATTAAAAAATAACAAAAAAGACGAAAAGACAGACAGACCATTGACGAGGCTGCAATCACTGATGGCGCCATTCGATGGATAAGTTTTTTAACAGAACAAAAATGTTTGGCTTTACACAACTTAAGAGTTGGTCTACAATTAATAAACTTGCACCCAATTTCTGATTTAAATTTCCACAAGTGCAACTGTCATTTGGCAAAATGAAAGGTGGCGGGGAGGGGACAACAGTTCTGAAACCTCTGTTTTCACTTACCCAGCTGTTAATTTTCCAATTCAGCCCTTCAGTTGCGTGTGCCGCATTTAAAGTCAGGAATGGGAATTGATTTTTTTTCTGAGCTGGATCTTAACTGCTGTGTACACAAAACTGAAGGCTTGATTCAATAAATTTATTCTGCTGTCATCGATTTTGTGCAAAACCTTTATTTTTAAAGGGAAGGTTTCTCTAACTAAATTGAAAAAGTGAGGTGAATAAAGTACATTTATTCACTTATACATTTATAAGTACTTAAACTTTGATAGTAGTTTGATTGCAGGTACAGTGCAGTCTCTCCCAGCACATCAATTAGGAAATCAGCTCGTATACAAGCCCAATCTGAAGAGTCACTCTCTTCCCCTTGGTACTGCATTAAGGGATAAATAAATGTATTTTTGAGTAAAAGACCCTTTATTTGAGCAAAGTTTTTTTATAATTGGTGAGCCATGAAGGATTGGATAATAATTAAGTCCAACACTCAAGATCCAGCAAGACAGTACCTATTGCAAGACATTTGGTGCAAAGTCCAATGTGGACCTTTACATTTTTCTGCTACTATGTAATCTTTTCAAGTTTGTTCAATGAACAGAAAAAATTGATGGGGTGTCTTATGACTTAAGTTACCCTTCAACTCCACCATGAGCTTGGCATCACATTGCATGCGCATGATGAAGTTTCTTTCCCAATTCAACACAATGTTTGGATCATCGCAATGAAATGTGAACCAAGCAGACAATGGTTGGGAATGCTCTTGCAAGACAGCCCAGGAAAAATTTGAAATACTTTGCAATTTGTTATCATTTTTCATGAGTTGCTGACTATTCCAATCAGAGAGATGACCACATTCACCATATTCTGTGCTGAAGTTATTAGAGACTGGGAGGTTGGGATAATCTTAATACAACAGCTGACAATATGGTAGCCTTCCCTTTCTCTTCCACTTTGATGCTCCAAGCTGTACTCACTACTATTTCAATGGTTAATTTGTTGATGGAATGAAGCACAATGTTTGGCAATGGACCAGGTGGAGAGGATGTTTCCACCAGTGGGAGAG
The DNA here is from genome assembly GCA_035221665.1 of Okamejei kenojei. Taxonomy (NCBI): domain Eukaryota; kingdom Metazoa; phylum Chordata; class Chondrichthyes; order Rajiformes; family Rajidae; genus Okamejei; species Okamejei kenojei. The sequence goes on from CM069133.1 coordinate 77,496,885, forward strand.
TCTAGGACTAGAGAATTAAAGGGCGTTCTTTTAGGAAGGAGATGAGGATAAATTTATTTAGTCAGAGGGTTGTGAATCTGTGGCATTCTTTGCCACAGAGGCTTTGGAGGCCAAGTCACTGGATATTTTTAAGGCAGAGATAGATAGATTCTTGATTAGTACAGGTGTCAGAAGTTATGGGGAGATGGCAGGAGCATGGGGTTAGGAGGGAGAGATAGATCGGTCATGTTTGAATGGTGGAGTAGACTTGATGGGCTAAATGGCCTAATTCAACTCATATTCCTTATGACTGAAAATGTAAAGCCAAAGGGAGGAATACAGATGGAAGGAGATAATTTCAAAAGAAATTACTTTATACTGGGATTTCAGTTTCAATAAAATTGCATTCATAATCAGGTTACATCATTGGTGGGAAAATACAAACTGAAATTTCCAAATTTCTCCATTTGTTGCAATGAACAGTGCATATTGACGTGGAATGCCAATTGGAAGCAAATGGGCCCTTGAAATAGAGAACAGGCCTACTAGTTTCAGTCTCCCTGTTAGATTGTCTAAATTACTCTTTCAATGTGTTTACACATGATGGTTTTTGACTGTTAGGACTTACAAGGGTTTTTAATATAACGTCAGACATATAGACTATCTATGAAATATTATGGATTTGTGGATTGGCAAAAACCACAAGGTCTGGAAGAAATGGCATGTTGAATCTTTAACAAATGCATATCTCTCTAATACCAGTTGGCATCCCCGATGCCTTTCCTATAATAACCAGGGATTTCAGCCTGAAGAAATCACTCCCAGCACATGTGCTGCAGCTCCAGAGGATCAAACACCCTCGACCACTGCTATGCCACCATCAAGGATGCCTTGCCCTCACTTTGGGAAATCAGTCCACTCAGCTGTGCTCCTTCTTCCTGCACAGAGGCCATGACTGGAGAGCGCACCCTCAGTGGTGAGGACTGCACATAGCTGGTCAGGGGAGGTAGAGGAAGGACCCGAGGACTAGGCGATGTTCAGGGACTCAAAAATGGTGCTGATCTCCCCACCATCAAAGGGATCTATGAGTCATTGCCACATAATGCGGCCAGCATCCTCAGAGACCCACATCACCCTGACCAACTCTCATTTCACTTCTGCCATCATGAGAAATGTATAGGAGCCTGAAAACTGTAACATATAGATTCAGGACACTTCTTCCCTAAACCATCAGACTATTAAACATTACAATCTCCAAATAAGATCCAAACTACATAGACTTGGAATATTGATTTTGTCTATGCACTATTATCAGGTTTTTTTAAAAAATATATGTATATACTGAACTTGTTTATTGTTATTAGGGTGTTTATATAGTACTATGTTTACATATCAGTTATGCTGTTGCATGCAAGAATTTCATTATTCTGTTTTGGGACATGACAATAAAACACTCTTGACTCTTCTCTCACAGTTTATGCATTTGGAGTCCTTCCTTCCCTCACATACACTCAAATTTTAATGATTTCTAGTTATGTGGACTGTAAATCACACTTTTTAAACAGCAATCTTGCCCATTAATATTGATTCTGTGACTTTCTGAAATATTACAGTGAGCATTGAGCATTACACAGTAGCAGGAGTGATAGTTCTCACACATTCTAGCAGTCCAAATGGCAACTGGATTTAAGCCACCATGATAATCAAAATTATTACAGCAGTTGCCAGGCCAAACGATGTCCTTTAATGCCATGGTTCATAATTATCGTCAACAAAAATAGAGAGAGTACAGAGGAGATTTACTAGAATGTTGCCTGGGATCCAGCAACTATGTTACAGAGAAAGGTTGAACAAGTTAGGTCTTTATTCTTTGGAGCGCAGAAGGTTAAGGGGGGACTTGATTGAGGTCTTTAAAATGATGAAAGGGATAGACAGAGTTGACGTGGATAAGCTTTTCCCATTAAGGGTAGGGAAGATTCAAACAAGTAGGCATGACATGCGAATTAAGGGACGGAAGTTTAGGGGTAACGTGAGGGGGAACTTCTTTACTCAGAGGGCGGTGGCTGTGTGGAATGAGCTTCCAGCAGAAGTGGTGGAGGCAGGATCGATTTTAACATTTAAAAGTAAAGTGGATAGGTATATGGACGGGAAGGGAATGGAGGGGTATGGTCTGAGTGCAGGTAGATGGGACTAGGGGAAAACAAATGATCGGCACAGACTGGAAGGGCCGAGAGGGCCTGTTTCCGTGCTGTAATTGTTATATGGTTATATGGTTATAGTGTGCAATAAAATCACATGTGAGCAGCATTGTCTTATGAAAGGATGTTACTGCAGGAAGTGAGACAGAGCAGACCACGTGTGGTAAATCAAAGGTTCTTCAGGCTGGTTCTCAAACAGATGATCTTTCATAGAAACATAGAAACATAGAAATTAGGTGCAGGAGTAGGCCATTCAGCCCTTCGAGCCTGCACCGCCATTCAATATGATCATGGCTGATCATCCAACTCAGTATCCCGTACCTGCCTTCTCTCCATACCCTCTGATCCCCTTAGCCACAAGGGCCACATCCAACTCACTCTTAAATATAGCCAATGAACTGGCCTCAACTACCCTCTGTGGCAGAGAGTTCCAGAGACTCACCACTTTCCTGTGTTTGACAATGTAGCTGTCTACATTTGTTGTGGTCTGCTGCACGTTATACAACCAAACGGTCATGTGTTTTCACCACCAGCATAGGAGCAGGAAGCCAAGGAGGTGGAGATCTTAAAGGAGGAGGCAAACTAAATATTTTTGATAGGACAAAACGGGTAAATGCATTGAGATAAGTTGGGAAAATATGTGGCTGATTGAGGGAGTGCAGCATAGGTTTACAAGGTTAATTCCCGGGATGGCGGGACTGTCATATGCTGAGAGAATGGAGCGGCTGGGCTTGTATACTCTGGAGTTTAGAAAGATGAGAGGCGATCTTATTGAAACATATAAGTTTATTAAGGGTTTGGACATGCTAGAGGCAGAAAACATGTTCCCGAGGTTGGGGCATCCAGTACCAGGGGCCACAGTTTAAGAATAAGCGGTAAGCCATTTAGAACGGAGATGAGGAAACAATTTTTCACACAGAGAGTTGTGAGTCTGTAGAATTCTCTGCCTCAGAGGGCGGCGGAGGCCGGTTCTTTGGATCCTTTTGTAAAGAGCTCGTTCTAAGCTTCCCCCCAGTCTAGTTTCAGTCAAAAATCACTTAGTCAAGCACTTGCGCATCTAAACTTTATTTTGACAAAACACAATTACAGTTCCACTACTATACCTAGCCACCACGGGTTCGATCCTCGTATCTGCCTGATCAAGCCCTCTTAGCCTCGCTGAAGCAGAAACACTCCAGAAGGTCACACAGTCCTTACCGTTCTCCCAGAAGATCGACGCAGGACCTCATGGGAGCGGTCTTTTATAGGTCCCCGAACCTTGTGGGGCCGAACCACATAGGAGTGGTCTCTTTACAGTCCAATAACAGATATTGATTAACACAGTATATGATAAACATTTCCCTAACCCAATAATACAGTGACTAATACATTGTATTCAAACGGTGCTTCTGAGAGGAAGCAAACATAGCAACATTTACCTAGATATTCAAGAAACCCAGACAAGAAACCCAGACAAGGCTCAATACTCAATGATAGAAATGTCCCAAACCCAATAATACAGTGACTAATACAATGTATTCAAACGGTGCTTCTCAAAGGAAACAAACATCGCAACGTGTGCCTTGATATGCAAGAACCATAAAGGCACAATACTTAATCCAATCAATATCCAGCAAAGTAAAGCTTTGCAACATTATATAGTGTGTATGGTCTGAAGAAGGATCTCGACCCAAAACGTCGCCTATCTCCTTCGCTCCTTAGATGCTGCTGCACCCGCTGAGTTTTTCCAGCCTTTTGTGTACCCTTATATAGTGTGTATGTCTGGTTTGCATTCATCCAATCCATTCCATGCAATTTGCACTTAATTGTCATGGTCTGCAAATGTTTTCATCTCTTCCTGCAGCTCTCATCTGGGCTCTAGACAAACTGGCACCATTCTGCAGCTTGTCCTATTTCTGCAGGACACATTTAAACCGACCAAATGGCCTAGCAGCCTTCTTCTTCTTCTTCTTCAGTCGTATGTCTTTTAGACCTGCAGCTCCGTTGAGGTGAGCCAGGCCAACGTGTCATCATCCAGGTCAATCAGACCTCGTTCACCATTCTGTGGCTGGTGTTTGGGGCAACTGGTGACGACGTGCTCCACTGTATGTGTTGCGTCCCCACACTCGCAGGAGGCACTGTCCACGAGGCCTCACCTCTTCATCGCTACTCCATAGCATCCGATGCCTGTCCTCAAGTGGTTGAGGGATGACCACTGCTTTTGTGGCAGGTCATGGCCAGGGACGTCCATGGGGTCATTGGTGAAATGGTGTAGCCTAGATGGGTCCGCTGACTTCCACTGGTCTCTCCATCTCGTCTTGACCCAGGCGGCCTTAGAAGCGTCAGCTGGTGTTGTGCAGAGCAGCTCTTGGGCTTGCGTGGCAAAGGGGTGCCGTGACTTGAGGCGCACTCATCGTGGTGTCTCCGTGACGATCTGATGGAGGAGGTGGGATTCAGTGGTCTGAGCCTTTCGAGAGAGGGTCAGGGTGACTGCTTCTCGTCTGGGGCGATGCCAGCAAGGACAGGCAGTTGGTTTACTGGGATGGCTCGTAGGCATCGGAGACAGTCTGCAGGGTGCTGTTGAGGGCAGCGTCCAGTGAGAGCTACGGCACCAGACCGGGGTACAGTACTCAGCGGCTGAGAACACCAGGGCCACTATGGACATGCGCAGTGTCTTTGTCGTGGCTCCCCATGTGGTGCCGGCTAAGCGGCGAATCATTGCGGCACGGGTGCTTGTCTTTGCCTTGGCACCTTCCAGGTGTTGTTTGAATGACAATGTTCTGTCAAGCTTCACACCGAGGTAGGTGGAGACAGGCTGGGACTGTAAACGTGCGTTATCCGCCATGACGTCCATCTCGCGGGTTGCTGTTGTTGAGGTGGAACATTGAAGATGTTGTCTTACCCATGCTGAGCTTGAGGCGCCAGTTCCTCAGGTATGAAGACAGGATGTCCATGTCTTCAGAGAGGCCCTCTTCTGCTGCTTCCCAGGATGGCTTACTGAGTAGGATGGCCAGGTCATCAGTATAGCCATACTTCTTTGACTGGGTTACAGGCAGGTCATGGATGTAGATGTTGAACAGCATTGGTGCCAGCACGGAGCCCTGTGGGACGCCGTTCTTAAGTTTCCTCACCCTGCTACATTGCCCGTTGCTGGTGTGTAGCCTGAAGCTGCGGTTGCTCAGCATCTCTATGATGAAGCTCACCAAGTGCTTGTCTGGGATGGTTTCCAGAAGCTTCATGTATAGTCCATGCAACCAGACACTATCATATGCAGCTGTGAGGTCCAAGAAGACAGCGCCAGCCTTCTCCCCTGCCTGGAAGGTCCTCTATGCCTTGGCACAGGAGGGTCACCTGGTCCGTCGTTGACCTACCGCTTCGGAAGCCAGCCTGTTCTTTAGGCAGCTGTGGGTCGATCACTGGATTGAGACATGTGTGGAGGAGACGTTCCAGGAGCTTGTATGGAACACAGCAGTGAGATGTGTCTAGCAGCCCAGAAGCCTTTACTCAATTTTAGTGTCCTGGCCTCTCCAATTTGGCCAGAATTAACACTTTCAAGAGAGAGCTAGATAGGGCTCTTAAAGATAGCGGAGTCAATGGATATGGGGAGAAGGCAGGAATGGGGTACTGATTGGGGATAATGAGCCATGGTTACATTGAATGGCGGTGCTGGCTCGAAGGGCCGAATAGCCTATCTCCTGCACCTATTGTCTATTGTCTATTGTCTATTGATGCATATAATCATAAGATCATTGGAACATAAGACATAGGAGAAGAATTAAGCCATTGTCTGGTCCGCCATTCGATCATGCCTGAACTATTTTTCTCTCTCAACCCCATTCTCCTGTCTTCCCCCCGTAACCTTTCACACCCTGTACATTGCGAGGGCCAGGAAGCGAGCGGGCAAGATCATCTCTGACCCCTCTCACCCTGGCAACAAATGATTTTTTGAATCACTTCCCTCTGGACGATGACTCCGGATTGTCAAAGCTGCCACAGCCAGACATAAAAACAGTTTTTATCCACGAGTAGTTGCTCTACTCAACAGCCAAAAATCAGTAGCCTCCCTTTGATCCGGTATTTTGTTGGTTCACATGCTTGATCATTGGTGTTTTATCATTAATGTTTTATTATTATTAATGTTTAGTGTTTTCTGAGTCATTTGTAATTGTCTCTGTATGTCATGTTGCTACTTGTGGGCAGAGCACCAAGGCAAATTCCTTGTATGTGAATACTTGACCAATAAATTTAATTACTTACTTACTTACTTACTTACTTACTTACTTACTTACTTACTTACTTACTTACTTACTTACTTACTTACTACTTACTTACTAATCAAGAGCCCATCAAGCTTTAAAAATACTTTTAAAATACCCAAAAATACTTTAGAAATACCCACTTTAAAAATACCCAATGACTTGGCCTCCACAATTTTCTGTGTCAATGATTTCCATAGTTTCACCCGCTAAAGAAATCCCTCCCTGTCTCCATTCTAAAGGAATGTTATTTTATTCTAAGCCTATGCCCTCTGTTCCAAGACTCTCCCACAATTTGGACAAATGTCAAGTAGTCAACTTTAGTTAGGGGGGGATAAGCAAAACCATAGTATTATTTAAATAATGCTGAATTGGGAAGCATTGATGAACAAAGAGACTCGGGTGACCTTGTACACCAGTCATTGAAATCAAACGGGCTGGATGCATCAAGTAGTTAAGAAGTCAAATGACTTCAATTGCATGAGTAAAGTAACAAGGATGAATCAATACATTTGGCCTATGTGGTCCTCACCTGAGTATTTAGTGTATTTTTGGTCTCTCCACATAAAAAAAGATATGTACATATGACAAAGGGAGTCCAATGATCAATCTTTAGACTGTTTCCATGAATAGTGGAACTGCCATATGAAGAGAGATTAATTGATTTGACCTGCATTCATAAGAGTTCAGAAAAATGTACAAAATGCTGACAGGGCTCAACAGGCTGGATGCAAGGAAGTTATGTCTTGTGGCTGCAGTTTCCAGAATGAGTTGTCGCTGTCTCAGGAAATAAGCATTTGGGACCTGAGATGTGAAATGTCATTACTCAGAACATGATGAGCCTGTGGAATTCACAACCACAGCGGGCTGCTGTGGAGGTCACTCCCTGTATGTATTTAAGATAGAGATACACTGATAGACATAAAGTGCATTCAAGAGGATTGTGAGAGATCGAGAATATGGAACTAAGAGAAAGGATCAGCATGATTATATTGAATGGTATAGCAAGCACAAAGCATTGGATGGCTTCGATGTTCCAAACATGGAAGTATTTAGCCTGGAGATATTCAAAGCATCTCCATCTATTCTTTGGTGTTTAAAATACAATAGTTCCTTCATATGTTGCCTTTCCTCGGTGGCTGACCAAGGAACTTTAATATAAAAATAAACACCAACACAAGCGCTCCCATCCCAAGTGCACTTCATAAATCACTGTCTACCAGAAAAGAGTAAGCCCGATCAGCTTACAAAAAAAAATCTAGGAATAGAGGAGGAAAACATTGATATTGTTTAAATAAATACTTCTCAAATATCTTTTCAAAAACTGTGGATGCTGTAGTCATTGATGTTAAGAAAAGAGAATGGGCAATATTTAGTATGATAGGCTGCATAGTGGGAAGAAATGTTAAGTGACCTATTCAACAAATTGAATCCTACAGTGGCACATCTTTGTGAGTCACTTTATCCAGTTTAAATGAAAAATTAACATTATTGAAAGCTAAGAACTTTATACTTGCAATATAACCTTGCAATATAACCTTTGTCTTTGAATAATTTCACAGTTTAGATTAAAGCAGTGATACAGCATGGAAACATGCCCTTCAGCTCACCAATTCCACATTGACCTGTTTGGGGAGAATGTTCCCTTTCCCAACAGCAGAGGAGACTGTGTGTATATTAAATTATGAGAGGGATCGAGAGGGCAGATTTTTTTCATGGCGTGTGTGTTTAAGAATAAGGGGCATTGTTTAAGATGAGAAATAAGAAGTTTAAAGAAGATGTGAGGAGGATTTGTTTATTCACACATAGTGGTTGAAGTCTGGAATATACTGCTTGAGGAGGTAGTACAGGTGGAGACTCTTGCAACTTTAAAGAAGCATTTTGACATGTATATGAATCACTAACACAGAAAAGGCTACGGACTCAATGCAATTAAATGAGATTACTGGAAATGGGTGATGGGTACAAAGGGCAGCATGGACTGTATTGTATGGCTCTATGACTCTCTGTGTATGGCACAAAGTCTGTGTACCTTCGACCTGAGTTAAGAAGAGGACTAAAAGAGGGACATATTTCAGGGCGAGAAAGATTAGTAGTTTTATTGGAGACTAATTTGTTTATGATGGAGACAAGTGTTGACTTGAGCAGACCAGTAATGATAATGCTACGGTGGATAGAGTTGAGGAGTCATACAGCATGGAAACAGGTCCTTCTGTCCAACTTGTCCATGCTGACTAAAATGCCCTATCTAAGTCAGCCCACATTTGTCCCCTATCCTTCTGAACCTTTTCTATCCATGAACCTGTCCATATGTCTTTTAAATGTTGTTATTGTACCTATCTCAACTACCTCCTCTGGCAGCTAATTTCATATACCCTCCACCCTCTTTGTGGAAAAGTTGTCCCACAAGATCCTATTAAATATTTTCTTTCTTGCCTCAAACCTATGTTTCCTGGCTTGTGATTCCCCTACTCTGGGGTAAATAGGGTACCCTATCTATTCCCCTTATAATTTTATACATCTCTATAAGATCACCCTTCAGTCACGCTGCAAGGAATAAAATTATAGCCTGCCAAGCTCATGGCCTGGAGTTCCAGCATCATCCTCATGAATCTTCTCTGCACACTTAGTGGCTTAATGACATCCTTCCGATAGCAAAGTGACCAAAACTGAACATAGTATTCCGAATGTGGCCTCACGCATGTCTTGTACAACTGTAATGAAAATTCCCAAATTCTATACTCAATACCCTGATTGATGAAGTTCAATGTACCAAAAGCTACTTTGCTACTCTACCTCCCTGTAAAGCCACTTTCAGGGAACAATGTACTCCCCGATCCCTTTACTCTGCAACACCCCCAGGGCCTAACCATTCACTGTGAAGTTCCTGCCCTGGTTTGACTTTCCAAAATGAAAGACCTCACACTTATTTGCATTAAACTCATGAACCATTCCTCAACTCACTTGCCCAGCTGATCAAGAACTTGCTGTAATTTTTGATAACCATCTTCACTTCCATGATATCACCTAATTTAGTTTTGTCTGCAAATGTACTAATCATGCCTTGTACATTCTCATTCATATCATGGATATAAACCACAAACAGCAATGGGCCCAGTACTGATCTCTGAGGTAGGCCACTAGTCACAGGCCTCCAGTCAGAAAAAAATAGCTTTGTTTCCATAAAGCTAATTCTGTATCCAGTTGGCTAGCTCTTCCTGGATCCCATGAGATCTAACCTTCCAGAGCAATCTATCCTGAGGCCTTGTTGAAGTCAATATAGACAATGTCTATGGCCTTGCCCTCGTCAAACTTTTAGGTTGTTTATAGATACATAACAATGCTGACTACCTCTAATTAGCCCTTGTCTACATCATATCCCTAAAAATCTTCTCCAGTAACTTAAATACTACAGATGTTTGACTCGCTGGTCTATAGTTTCCAGGCTTTTTCTTACAACTCACCTTAAATAGTGGCATAACATTTGCCATCCTCCAGTCATCCAAAATTGGAATTGCAAAAGTTAGATGGGAAATCTTGAGAATGCCTCTATAAGTGGATTGAGAGCACATCTTTATCAAGGAATGGATAGAAGGAAGGTAGACAAAAGTGCTGGAGAAACTCAGCAGATGCGGCAGCATCTATGAAGCGAAGGAACTAGGAAACCTTTTGCGCCAAAACCCTTCTTCAGACTGATGTAGGGTGGGAGAGGTGGGAAGAAGAAAGGAAGAGGGGGAGCCAGAGGGCTGAGGGAGAGCTGAGAAGGGGAGGAGCCTCCCCACTCTACATCAGTCTGAAGAAGGGTTTTGGCCCGAAACGTTGCCTATTTCCTTCGCTCCAAGATGCTGCCACACCCGCTGAGTTTCTCCAGCACTTTTGTCTACTTTTGATTTTCCAGCATCTGCAGTTCCTTCTTAAACATAGATAGAAGGAATTAAGGTTAGGAAGTTGAAGTGGTGCAGGGGGCTGTGGCGACCAATAACCGCGGTGGTGATCCATAATATCAACCCCTTCCGGAGGTACTCAGCCACAAATTAACACTGGTTGCACATATGTAAATGACGAGCAGATATCATGACTTTGATTACCTCATTGCGTTGCACTATTGAGCATTTTTCAGCAGCTACCAAACGTAATGGAATTGTACCTTACAACACAGAAGTTTAAGCAGCCCAACAGTAGATTCTCATTCCCTCAACTTCATCACGAGTTGGCCAAGACATTTTCATATTTCAAGCATGGTTTTGAAAGTTCCTATAAGTTCCTGTACCAATGGTGTCACTGATAAACATAAAATAGTATTATGTGAGAACTGTTGTCCAGTTGCCTTTACTCCTTGCTTGTGTGCACTTTCAAGCACACTGCTATCTTGTTTGCAATCTCAATTCTATCCCTGGACCCCAGTAGACTCCAGGGCTCATTTGACCTCAATATGTACTGTTTAGTAGAAAATCATGCTCTCAGGGTAATCATATTCCCATCATTGCTTCTCTTTACATGAAGCAGATTCCCATTGATCAAAAAATGTTGTATCACAATCTTTAATTATATGAATCTGCGTAATTATCATGACTTTCCAATTAACGGCAACATGGTGGGTCATGTAATGACTAGTTCGGAAATGAAGGGAATGAGCAGAGAAAGAGCCAGAAGGCAACTGGAAAGAAGCAAAAAAAACAATGCTTTAGAAACAGAAGATATTTAGGCTATTTGAGGGGATATATTTTGCTAACCCAGTTTTATACATATTCAGTACCTCCTTAGTTCAGAAAGACTTGGTTAGAAGGCACAATTTAAAACATAAAGATGTTTTAAAGAGTATGACTGAAAGCTTTACTGTATGAATGAATATTAATGGTCTACAGGGATAAGGATCTTCACTGTTGATTACCAGAAGTGAAACATGTCTAGGGATTTAATCCAGATATCTAGAGGTTTGGCACGAAAGTGATAATAAGACACATTGGGTGAGAAATTAATTTGCACCAGTCCAAAAATATATGGCGTTTTGTTGAAATGTGGGTTAATCTGGACTAGTGTAGATTTGCACAAATTCTGGGGTTCCTCAGTGCAAGTTGGGAAATTCATTGGAAGGATTTTCAATCTCCTGACCACATTCATTTCTGCTGTGTAACTTTCCTAAGATGAATTCAACAGTAATGTCACAAGCAGAATGTTATTAATTTGTTGAATGTGTGTTGAATAAGTTTATTGGCCATGTATATTCACATACAAGGAATTTGACTTGGTGCTCCACCCTCATGTATAACCATATAACCATATAACAATTACAGCACAGAAACAGGCCCTCTCGGCCCTTCCAGTCCGTGCCGACCATTTGTTTTCCCCTAGTCCCATCTACCTGCACTCAGACCATACCCCTCCATTCCCTTCACGTCCATATACCTATCCACTTTACTCTTAAATGTTAAAATCGATCCTGCCTCCACCACTTCTGCTGGAAGCTGATTCCACACAGCCACCACCCTCTGATTAAAGAAGTTCCCCCTCACGTTACCCCGAAACCTCTGTCCCTTAATTCTCATGTCATGCCCTCTTGTTTGAATCTTCCCTACCCTCAATGGGAAAAACGTATCCACGTCAACTCTGTCTATCCCTTTCATCATTTTAAAGACCTCAATCAAGTCCCCCCTTAACCTTCTGCGCTCCAAAGAATAAAGACCATGACAATGTGACAACATGACATACATTGACAGTTAGGAATGACACATAAAACATTAAACATTAATCATAAAAAATTATCGATTAAACATGTGAATTAAATAAAATGCCGGAGCAAAAAGAGGCTACAGATTTTTGGTTATTGAGTAGAGCTGGTACTCATGGCAAAAAGCTGTTTTTGTGTCTGGCTGTGGCACCTTTGACAGTCTAGAGTCACCTTCCAGAGGGAAGTGATTAAAAGTGTTTGTGGCCAGGGTGAGAGGGGTCAGAGATGATCTTACCCGCTCGCTTTCTGGCCCTTGCAGTGTACAGTTCGTCAATGGAGGGAAGGTTGCAGCCAACAACTTTTTCAGCTGATCGGATGATTCGCTGCAGCCTCCAGATGTCGTGCTTGGTGTCTGAGCCAAACCAGACCATAATGGAGAAGGTGAGGACAGACTCTATGATGGCTGTATAGACAAAGATCTTCAACCGTGCTTGTCTTACGAATGAGCATTAATCTTCTCACAACACACCAGGTTTTATCTGAATTATTTTATTTAAAAGACCAACATTTAATCTACATTCTGCATCCCTATTCATATCTAATGACATTAAATGTAACCACACATGTGCTATGTGTGCATGACCCATATAGGTCAGTCATAATCTTCTTCAGCTTCCAGGCCCTGGGACTGTTCCAGAGCTATTGCTGATCCCTGTCATATCTCAGAGTTGGCTGATCACTGCTGCCTTAGGATGGTCAGTAAGTAAGTAAGTTTATTGGCCAAGTATTCACATAGAAGGAATTTGCCTTGGTGCTCCGCCCACAATAACATGACATACAGTGACAGTTACAAATGACTCAGAAAACACTAAACATTAATAATAATAAAACATTAACGATAAAACACCATTGATCAAGCTGTGTAACTGTGAGATATGAAGTAGGGATATAAGGAACTGCAGATGGTGGAATCTTGAACAAAGCACAAATTGCTGGATTATCTCAATGGGGCAGGCAGCATCTGTCCATGCGTCAGGCAGATAAGATCCAACCACACATGCATTTCAGAGCAATGGAGAAGGGCTTCCAATGTGGTGTATAGTTTGACCCACAGTTTAAGCCATTTTAACGGAGATAAAAATGTGGAAGTTCACTTCTGCATATATATTTTTATTCTTCCTACATCTTCATTGCTCAATTGGATGAGTGGGCAGATGCATGGCAGATGCAGTTTAATGTGGATAAATGTGAGGTTATCCACTTTGGTAGCAGAAATAGGAAGGACAATTATAATCAAAATGGTGCCGTTGGGAAAAGGGGAAGTACAACGGGATCTGTGGGTCCTTGTTCATCTGTGAATGAAAGTAAGCATGCAGATACACCAGGCAGTAAAGAAAGCGAATGGCATGTTGGCCTTCGTAACAAGAGAAGTTGAGTATAGGAGCAAAGAGGTCCTTCTGCAGTTGTGCAGGGCCCTAGTGAGACCACACCTGGAGTATTGTGTGCAGGGTTGGTCTCCAAATTTGAGGAAGGACATTCTTGCTATTGAGGAAGTGCAGAGTAGGTTCACAAGGTTGATTCCCGGGATGGCGGGACTGTCGTATGCTTAGAGAATGGAACGCCTGCGCTTATATACTCTGGAATTCAGAAAGATGAGAGGGGATCTTCTTGAGACAAATAAGATCATTAAGGATTTGGACATGCTAGAGTCAGGAAACATGTTCCCGATGTTGGAGGAGTCAAGAACCAGGGGGTACAATTTAAGAATAAGAGGTAAGAGTTTAGAACGGAGATGAGAAAACACTTTTTCTCACAGGGAATTGTGAGTCTGTGGAATTCTTTGCCTCAGAGGGCAGTGGAGGCCAGTTCTCTGGAAACTTTCAAGAGAGAACTAGATAGGGCTCTTGATGATATCAGAGTCGAGGGATGTGGCGATAAGGCAGGAACGATTGATTGTGGATGATCAGCCATGATCACGTTGAATGGCGGTGCTGTTAATCCTAGCCAAATTGGAGAGGCTGGGACCCTAAAATTAAGTCAAGGCTTCTGGGCGGCTTGGCCATTTTGGTCAATTTAAAAGTGCATTCTGCAGAAATAGGACAAACTGCAGAATGGTGCCAGTTTGTCTCGAGCCTACATGAGAGCTGCAGTAAGAGAATAGGACATTCTTCAGACCCTGACAATTAGGTGCAAAATGCATAGAATGGATTGGATGAATGCAAACCAGACACACACATTGTAAATAATGTTGCAAAGCGTTACTTTGCTGGATGTTGATTGGATTAAGCATTGAGCCTTGTCTGTTTTTCTTGCATATCAGGGCACATGTTGCGATGTTCGCTTCCTCTGAGAAACACTGTTTGGGTTAGGGAAATGTCTGTCATGTATGGGGTTAATCGATATTTGTTATTGGACTGTAAAGAGACCACCCCTTGTGGTTCAGCCCCTTGAGGTCTGAGGACTTATAAAAGTCCGCAACCACGAGGTCCTGTATGAATCTTCTGGGAGAGCGCTTAGTACTTTGGATGTCTCTGTTTGAACGAGGCCAAAAGGTGTTGATCAGGCAGATATGAGGATCGAACCAATGGTGGTTAGGTACAGTAGTGGAAACTGTAATTGTGTTTTGTCAAAATAAAGTTTAGATGCACAAGTGCTTGACAATGATCTTTGACTGAAACTAGACTGGGAGCAAGCTTAGAACGAGTAATTTACAGTACTGGCTTGAAGGGCCGTATTGCCTACTGCACCAATTGTCTATTGTCTAATTCATATTTAGTTCTCCATTGGTATTCTTATTTTGGATCTGACATGCTCTTATCCTAACAGCTACACACTATCTCTTTCCCTCTGAATTCATATTACTGCCAACACTGAAAACGCCCTATCATATCCTATCATATACTTTCTTCTAATTTTTTGCCAAGACGATGCACAACGATCAGAGATTAGTCCGAATTCAATTTGCTTTTAAAAAAAAAATCATCTCCTTTCATTGTTTGTTACTGATGGCAAGCATGCTGTGATTCTACCCAGTGATGCACTACATTCCCAATCCCAGTGCTCACTCCAACAATTTTCTGAACCATTTTTGCTACACTAGTGCACCCCACCTTCAGCAAAGCTCCCACATGAGTGGAATTGATTGATATGACAAAGGAGAGAGAGTTCTATCTATGTCGCCTCCTCTCCAGAACAAAGATCACCACAATTAAAGTCATCGACTGCAGAATGCAGTCTATGCCGATGAATGTGTATCTTGGAAGACCATGCTCAAAGCTATTTTCAAATTGTTCAGTAAAACATGCAAGAGAACAGGCCTTATACAAAATATTCACAAGATACAACGCATTAACAACTTGCCACCACCACTCGAGGAATTGAGGAATCGAATATAGGAGCATAGGAGCAAAAAGGTCCTTCTGCAGTTGTACAGAGCCCTAGTGAGACCACACCTGGAGTATTGTGTGCAGTTTTGGTCCCCTAATTTGCGGAAGGACATTCCTGCTATAGAGGGATTGCAACTTAGGTTTACAAGGTTAATTCCCGGGATGGCGGAACTGTCATATGCTGAGATAATGTTGCAGATGGGCTTGTACACTCTGGAGTTTAGAAGGATGGGAGGAGATCTCATTGAAACATATAAGATTGTTAAGGGCTTTGACACACTAGAGGCAGGAAACATGTTTCCGATGTTGGGGGAGTCGAGAACCAGGGGCCACAGTTCAAGAATAAGGAGTAAGCCATTTAGAAGGAGACGAGGAAACACTTTTTCTCACAGAGAGTGGTGAGTCTGTGGAATTCTCTGCCTCAGAGGGTGGTGGAGGCAGGTTCTCTGGATGCTTTCAAGAGAGAGCTAGATAGGGCTCTTAAAAATATTGGAGTCAGGGGATATGGGGAAAAGGCAGGAATGGGGTACTGATTGGGGATGATCAGTATGGCGGTGCTGGCTCAAAGGGCCAAATGGCCTACTCCTGCACCTATTGTCTATTGTCTATTTTCACTCGCCAATAAAGATCCACAGTAAGACACTGGGGAAAAAATATTCCTAATCTTAAGTAGTTATATTTTGATTGATAAAATACATCTCTTGATGCTCCTGAACACATTATCAGTGATGTAACCTGGGATCACTGGGTGTTTTGCGTCTTTCAACATCAGACACCCTCATCCAGGTGACCCGGCTGTGGTTGATCAGACCACGACTTGTGTTCAGGTGGCATTCGCTCCTCCCCATGGACCTTCTCTCCTGATCCAGAGCCATCTCGAGGCTTTCTCCGCTGCCTCTGTGGTGTTCTTGATGGCTTTCTCCTCTCCATTCCGTTGATGCCCAGTGCACTCAAGGCTTTGTAGAGCGATTGCCCTGCAAAACCTGTGCAGCCAACCTCAATGGACATGCACCTTGCCTTCCAGCCCTGCTTACGGCAGTCTATGACCAGCTCTTCGTACTTGGTCTTCTTCCTTTCGTGGGCCTCCACCAGACGGTCCTCCCATGGCAGTGTCAGTTCCAACAAGACAATGTTTTTGGTCATCTCTGAGAGTAGGAGGATGTCTGGCCTCAGGGTGGTCATGGCAATGTGCCGTGGGAACTTCAGCTATTTCACCAGGAATATAGAAAGCCACCAGTCTTGCGCAGTCGCCAGGGTTCGTGATGGATTCCTGGCTGCTGTGGTTATGGCAGCTGCATTCTGGCCTTCATGAAAGTGATCATCTGGGTGGTGGGGCGTGCTCCGCTATAGCTGCTGATTCCCATGCCGATGGCTTCTGCAATGGGTTTATGAACCTGGTTGTGATGCTAGGTGTCTTAAACCCATTGCAGAAGCCATTATTAATGAGTTAATCAGTTAAGGCAAACATTGAAGATGAAATTCTACACCAGATGCAGCTTATTGATCTGAAGATATAAAGCACTCAACAATCAAGATCTCAGAGTTAGCACAAAGCTCACTGAATCTCAGGCATCAGTGAACCCTGCCCTCCTGTACAGTTCAGAGACTTAGACTATGTGCAGCAAGCAATTTTTTATCAAAGACTCCTTCGAACAAAAAGGTAACATGCTCAACATCTATGGGAATCCCTGACCAATGACATTGTGAAAATGAAGAAAAAGACAGGATGAGACCGGGAACCTCTATTAGAAGCACACAGAAGATGAGCAGAGGAGGGTGCCACCAATCACCCTGACGAACACCTATTTCCCCAACTGTAATAGAGGCTATGGGTTCTACAAAAAAGTATTTGCAGCAAACCTTTCTGTTCACTGATCAACGTCAATACAATCCTGTGCTTTCTAACAAAATGACCACATGACCTCCATTATGAGTGTTCACAGCCTATTTAAGTGATAGTCATTATAAATAATCATTTCCTGGTGCAGACACACTTTTCTTTACTGATATGACAGAAATATAAACTGAAGCAGAATTAGGACAGGCTCAAGTGGCAACTTGTTGCTTGGATTCAGAGAAATATCGTAATTCATATCTTGTGCAAAGCATTACATGGATTTGATCCGCCAATCCCAGACCTGTGCACGAGAATTGCATGGATAACCTTTCATTATTAAGATTAAATGGAAGAAAGTGCAGAGCCCTTGTATAGTCCTATGTCACTGAAGCTGCTAGTGGTCACATTGACAATGGCCCATGAAAATAAAGTGGATTTTCCTGAACATGGTGATTTTGCTGAGAATACTTGGTTTGATATTGTTTATTAAATGGGTATTGGTGGACCCTGTTCCAGAGACAAAGGGATTGACGTTTAAAAACCTTGAATTTCCAAATGAAGTTCACCTTTGTTTTTAGTATTAGCCAAAGATCCTATAGCAAGCAAGATAGTGCACTCCTGCTAAAACCAATGGGCTGACGTGTTGTACGCTACGGAGCGGAACGTCAACCTTTTCGTCGGCCATTTCAGTAAACCCGACCCGACTTTGTAAATCCCTCGCGTAGTGTAATCAGTGTTGCGGGGGAACTGTTTGTGTGTGTGATATAGTGTGAGACCCATTATTCATAATTCTGTTCATTCATAGATAATATGTGATAATATGTCAATAATAATTCTATGAATTTTCTTTTTTTTATGTTTTTTTTTAAGTTTTTTAAATAATTTGAGTTTCATTACCTTAATTGGTACATGTGACAGTAAAATACCTGTGAAACTTCCTATGCCACATACAATCGAATTTTCCATAACACTGACAGGAATGCACAAACAAAGATGTTTGATCAGGAAAGAGTGGCAAGCAATTATTGATCATTTTCTGAAATAGTTTTTGATCATTTGATTGTGAAAGTTTGGGTATTGTCTTGTATTAAGAATTGTTTAAATATATATGTGGATAATTTTTTATTTTGTTTTCTTTTTTTACTTTAGTATGTTGCTGTCTCTCATTATGCATTTATTTGCAGCAAGTAAAAGAAAACTCCCCACAGACTAGCATGTGGGACAGGATTTATTCACATTTGGAAAAATATGAAAAATATTTGCATGGCTTTGCAAGGGGAAGCACTTTCCTCGCACATCTGAGTTTTTTGAGGAAGTGACAAAGATGATTGAGGGTAGAGCAGTGGATGTTGTCTACATGGATGTCAGTAAAGCATCTGACAAGGTGCTTGATAGTAGGCTGGTCCAGAAGATTATGTCATCCAGCGTGAGTGACTTGAGATCCATTTTGAGTTGGTAAATTAGTTCCACAATTGGTTAGACATAGAAGATGAAGCATTGTGGACAAGGGGTCCTTTTCCATCTGGTGATCTGAAAACAGTGGTATTACACAAGGATCCGTGTTGGGATCTCTTATTTATATATATTAATGACATAGATAAAAATGATGGTGGCCAGACTTGTAAATTTGCAGATGACACAAATTGGTGATGCTGTGGATAATGAGTAGATTTGCCAAATGGATCATTTGAAGATTTAGGTGGAGAAAATATTACAGAACTTAATTTGGATCAGTGTGAGATTATCACTGCGGAAGCTCAAATAAGAGAAGGTAGTAAATGGCTGGACCTTCGGAGCATTGGTGTTAAGAGGGACCTTGGAAACCAAAACCTAGTCTTTAATGTCAGCAAGATTAAAAGTTAGTTATTAACCTAAATAAGAGGGGGTGTGGGTTGAACACAACCCTCTCCTCATGAATGGAGCTGCTTAGAGATGGTGAACAGCTTCAAGATCCCCAGCATCTATATCACCAGCAATCTAACCTGCTCCCTTCACACTGATGCTGTGATCACAAAAGCAGATCAGCATATTTATTGTCTTAAGTGTCTGAGAAGATTTGGCAAGTACACAAGGAGTTTCTTAAACTTCAGCAGATGGGCGGTGGAATGTTTTTTAACGTGATACATGGTATGGCAACTGCTCTGTTTTTGACCATCTGAACCAGCAGAGAGTGGTGAACTCAGACAATCACCAGCTCATCATGTCCTACCATGCAATCCATCTTCACAGTGCATTGCATCAAGAAGGCTGGAGGTATTGTCAAGAATGGCTTCCACCTAGCCATTCTCTTTTCAATCTTTAACCTTCGGGCAGAAGGTACAGGAGACTTAAACCTTGAACATCCAGTTTTAAGAACAGCTTCTTCCCCACAGCTATCAGACTCCTCAATCAATCACCTATGATCAGCCATGATCACATTGAATGGTAGTGCTGGCTCGAAGGGCTGAATGGCCTACTCCTGCACCTATTGTCTATTGTCTATTGTCCACCTCTTGAATAACCACTACCTGGCTGTGCTGCCAAGTAGTCTTATTATCTCTTTTGGTTAGTCAGTTACTGTTCTTCAGTGCTTTTTACACTACTTCAGATAACTTCTGCAATCTTTGCACCAATCTTTGCACCATTTTACAATTACTGTTTCATTTATTAGTGAATCTAGCATTACTGTACACCATTTATTCAATGAGCTTCAAGCGAACAAGGAATTTCTTGGGATGTATGATAATAAACCAATCTTAACTCAAATTTTAATCTCAATTTCAATGTTTATGAGGAGAGATTGATCAAATTTGGATTATTTTGGCCAGAGCATCAGATACTGAGTGGAGACCTAAAATAGTATTTATGATTTACAGAAGTATATAAAATTGAGAAGCATAGATAAGGTCAGAGTCTAATTTCCACAAGGTGCACTGTCAGAGGGAAAGTTTATGAGATTTGCACAGATTTGTTTTTTACACAGACGGTTATAGGCTGATGGAACATGTTACAGGGGAGATGGTAGAGGCAGATATGACAGCAACATTCAAGAGTCATTTAGACAAATAACATTCATGAAAGGGTCATGTGCAGGCAAATGGGGTTGGGTTAAATTAAGCATAACATTTAAGGGGAAAATATACAAGTTAATGGCAGGATGCTTGACAGCATGGATCTACAGATGGACCGTGCGGTCCAAGTCCATAACTTTCTGAAAGTGGCAATATAATTGAATGGTGGTAACTAAGGTATATTATATGCTTGCCTTCAATGGGCAGTGAGTATGAGTGTCAGGAAGTCATAGATTGGCTGTGATATTCAGTTATCATTGTCACATGTGCTGAAGTACAGTGAAAAACTTTGTTTTGCATGTAAATCATTCATACATGATTGCATTCAAATCATACATGATTGCAACAGATAGTGCAAAAAAGAGAAAGGAAACATAATTCATAACATTGTGTTGCAGTTCATTAGTTCATAAGCTCGAGGAGCAGAATAAGGCCATTCGGCCCATTAAGTCTACTCTGCCATTCAATCATGGCTGATCTATCCTTCAGTCTCAACCCCATTCTCCTACCTTTGCCCCAGAACCTCTGCCACTCGTACTAATCCAAGATTTGTCAATCTCCACCCTACAAATATCTCCACAGCTGCCTGTGGTAATGAATTCCACAGATTCACCACCCAACTAAATAAATTCCTTCTTATCTCCTTTCCAAAGGTAATTGCTTTTATTCGAGCCTCTAGTCCTAGACTTTCCCAGCAATGAAAACATCCTCTCCACATTCAGGCCTTTCACTATTCGGTAAGTTTCAATGATTCCCCCTCATCCTTTGAAACTCTAGCGAGTACAGGCCTAGTGCCTTCAAACACTCAGTTACAAACTTACAGAGAAGGTGCAGATAAAAATGTACAAGGTAGATTGAGATATCGGGAACATCCTTAGCTTATGAGAGAAGATAAACACAAAAATGGGTTGCAGTAATATGACAGGCCAGGCAGCATCTATGGAGGAAAAAGGATGGGTGATGTTTTGACTTGGGATCCTTCTTCAGACTGACAGTAGTGGGGAGGGAACTGGAGATAGGAAAAGCTTATGAGAGATCTGTTTGCTTTTGATATAAACAGTGAAGTAGCCATTCTTAAATCTGGTGGTAAGTGCTGTCAAGTTTCTGTGCCATATAATCTGCGCGAAGAGAGAGGGGAGAAAAGGGAATGACTGGGTTGTAAATGGTCTTTGATGATGTTTGCTGCTTTCCTGAGATATTGTGAAGTGTAGATCGTCACTGGGGATGGAGGCTGGTTTGCATGATGGATGGGACCGTGTCCATAAAGGGCCTGTCCCACTTACGCGACCTTGGCTCGCAAATTACGGGCAAATTACAGCGTACGGGCATCATATGGCCACGCAGGGCCGGTCCCACTTAGAAGCATGGAGTTGTGCTGGGCTGGTCCCGACATCGCGCGGGGCTCCGAAATTCTTGCAGTGACCAAAGTCTTTGCGCACCAATGGCCTGTAGGCACACAGGCACATTGCGGTCGTACGCAGCGTCTTGACGGCGTATGCAGCATCTTGACAGCGTATGTAGCATTGCATGATGACGTCACCGCCCGGCGTGGCGTTGCGTGATGGTGTCACCGCCTGACACCATGCGACACCCAGATTCAGTCAGCACGTCTCCTGCCCAGCTGATTGGTAAACATGATGTAATGATGTCATGCGCGAACTTAAGGTAAACTTAGCGGGTACTTAGTGCGAACTTAGCGCGAACTTCGCGTGAACTCCGCTTCCGGTTGGTCGTGCCAAACGCACGCAATCGCATGCAAGTGGGACAGCCCCTTAGCTCTCTGCAATTTGCCAAACAGAGCAGTTGCAAAACAAATTTGTGATGGGTCCCTTGAGGAGACTTTCTATCTGAATCCATAGAAATTAGTAAGAGTCAGTTGAGACATGCAAATTTCCTTACACTTCTGAGAAAGTAGAGACATTGGGGTGCTTTGTGAAGGTACTCAGAAAAAAGACTGAGCTTAAAACTTGCTTTTCATCCCTGTTTTTTTGATAAGCCCCCCCATTTGGGAGCTCTTTGCCCTTCCTCTTCCTCACCCCACTGACCTGTTCAGTAGCTCTATTGTCATTCTTCATTCATGTGACTGCATTGGCCAAGGGTTCTCTGTCTGTGGCCCACATAACATTGGAAGGGTCCTGTCAGGATTTTTGTGCTTGTCACTGTCCAAGGTTTAACACGCTACACAACCAGCCCAACACACACTTAATTCCGTCCCCATCCCCTCAACATTCCAAGTTAACAGAGGATTCCTTTAACACATGAGTGTGAAAGGGCAGGACATTGAGAGTGTCAGATTTATCAGGGTTGATGTCAAATCAACATTGCGCAAGAATTAACTTTGTCAACTGTCTATTCTGCATTTTCTGGCACAGGAAGGATAGCATGCTGTCAAATTATCAGGCACAGCAAGTCAAGTTAAATATAGGCTCTCATAATTTATGCTAAAGTGTATTTTAGTGTCATCATTTACTTCTAATGTGACTCAAGAAGTGACAAATAATACAATTTCACTCCACCCACCAACTTACAACCAACCATCTGCAAGTAATCGGTAGAGCAAAACTTATCTTTGGTCACAAGAATTAAACTTATGTGAGAATATTAGCAGCTGGCTGTATTCATAATCAATTACTGGCTTTGGAGACGTTAGTGAAGTAGAATGAGTGGAGGTAAGTATAGCCAGAACATTTCGCATCAGTGATAAAACATACATTTCCGTGGGTAAAGAACAGTTTGGCAATTCCATAATTTTTAATTTGTTTGATTTTGAATCGCTGTCAAAATTTATTGTTTCCTAAAACTTAAATTATCTTAATATCTTACGACCGACTCTAAATATTTCTCCAGAGTGAGAAAGGCCAGCTGATACTTTTCAACAAAATAAGAACAAGAACATTTTCTCTGATCACTTGATGTACATCCTTGTAGTCTTTTTTCCCAATCCTCTTCCATCTATTACACTACTGTCTACTTAAACTGAACCAAATTCCCACATTAACCAAATCTTCTGCTAACCGCCTAATCTCAAAGTCATCTGTTACTCACATGTAACACTCACATGCACATGTGAACATTGACGAATGCAGCAGAGGAATAGGCCCTCCGGCCCATGACATATGTGCTGAACATGATGCCTATTTAAACTAATTCTTGCATGTGATCCATATCCCTCCATTCTTTGCATATTCATGCGCCTATCTAAAAGGCTCTTAAATGCCACTATTGTACTTCCTCTCACTATTTCCCCTGTGTGTTGAAGGCACCTACCACCCCCTCTGTGTGATAAAACTTGCCCTGCATATGTCCTTTAAACACTTAAATATTTTCCATGTCATTGATCCCAGACCTCACAAAGATCCAGAGGCCACAGGGGAATGAAATTTAACCAATTATGTTTTGTGTCAAACTCTTTGTAGAGCTTTCCGTCAGCCCTATTTCCATGTCCAACAAATTATGTTTCCACTAGTGTAAATCAAATTACTTTTTAATAGCCCTGATTGTTTCCATTGGCAAGTTCCATTTCATAACCAACTCTGCATTTTAAGTTTCTACTGGCATTCCTATCTGCTCGTTATTTTGAATCTGTTCCATGACCCTTATATCTACTTACACTTTTGAAATGTGTCCTGATCTACTACATCATCATCGAATCTCATCACAACTTTTGTTTCACTGCAACAGCCGATTATTCTCCAGTTAAAACTTGACACCGAACTCTGGGACTTGAGCAAAGGACTTTCCATGTGTTTAGTAATTCTGCAGCTCCATTATTGTAAGCGGATGTATGATACCGAAAGAGTGAAGAGTAAGATCAATTACAAAGTGTCTTAGATGTTTGTAAAGTGATGTTGAAATGGCACACATATTCAGAGTAAAATTATTCAGACTCTTCCCCAACAATCCAGATCTGACAGATAACATGAATGGACGTATCTGTCACCATCGTGCCTTGGCAGGATTGAGGAATCAATTCATCTCTGTTATCTCATTGTTTCTCTAACACATTTGAATATTAAGTTGCAACTGATGGCCCAATGCCAAAATAAGAGCTGTCAGTTTAGTATGAGCATTCCAGGCAGAACTGGATACCTGCAC
Organism: Okamejei kenojei; assembly: GCA_035221665.1. Taxonomy (NCBI): domain Eukaryota; kingdom Metazoa; phylum Chordata; class Chondrichthyes; order Rajiformes; family Rajidae; genus Okamejei; species Okamejei kenojei. The sequence continues at coordinate 77,521,333 of CM069133.1, forward strand.
TCAATACTAACACGGCAACCACTGCAAACAACCTCCTGGTTTCTCAATGTAGAGGATGGATCCTTTTAAATGGGGGTTACTGCTGATCGTTCAGTACAAATGAATGGGACTCATGAGTAAAGTAAACATTAGGTTATTCCATTAACTAATCAGGTTTAAGAGCCAAGGAATAAACAGTTGGTGGACTGTTAAATGTTTTAAAAATGTGGATTTGATCCCATCATTAAAAGAGAGAGATAAAAAGAGAGGAAATGTTTATAGAATGAAAAAAAAAGTTTTTAAAGCAAAATATAAAAATTGACATCTTTAAAATCTTCCAAACAAGTTCAAAAACTGAAAGCCCATAAGGCTGCTTTACAAGCAGTTAATTCTCATTTGAGAGGCAGAAGTTAAACTTGTACCTTTTCATAACTTTGCTTATGAATTTATATTTATTGTATGTATACAGCAACTTCATTGCATGCAATGAATGGCAATTCAGGCAGCAAAATCCCATTTTCACAAAGCCAATGGTATAGCAATGCAATTCTGGCAGCAACTTTAATTGACAGGATTTAATTGTGTGTCTACTCCTCACTTGAAATTGTTCCTCACACATCAATAACAGATAAAGTTTAAAGATTATCATGACAATAAACTCAGGACATTTCTCTCGTTGCCTCAGTTACCAAAAGCTGAATATTGATTGCCCAAACCAATTTCCCTTGAGATAGCCAAAAGAAAATTGAAGGTGGTGTATGGACTGTTCTAAATAAATATTTTTCTCCTCTTACCTTAAACCTGTGTCCTCTTGTTCTTGATTCTCAGACCATTGGAAATAGACTGTGTGCTTTCATCCTGTCTGTGCTTCATAATTATACACACGCTCTAAGGTCACACCTCGATCATATCCCTATTCTCCAAGGAATAAAGTGTTAGCCTGCCCAACCTCTCCATGTAAGTCAGTCTCTCTTGCCATGGTGAGATCCTCATAAATCCTTATGTACTCTTTCCAGTTTAAAGGCATCTTTCCTGCAGCAGCACAACCAAACAGAATACAATACTCCAGATGCATTTTTATCAAAGTCTTGTGCAACTGTAACATTTATGCCCCTGTCACACTTAGGAAACCTGAACGGAAACCTCTGGAGACTTTGTGCCCCACCCAAGGTTTTTGTGCGGTTCCCGGCGGTTCCCGGAGGTTCCCGGAGTCAGTTTCGACCATTAGGGAGACTGACAAAACCCTTAGGGAACCTCAGGGAACCTCTGGGAACCGCACGGAAACCTTGGGTGGGACGCAAAGTCTCCAGAGGTTTTCGTTCAGGTTTCCTAAGTGGGACAGGGGCATTAGGAAACCTGAACGAAAATCTCTGGAGACCTTGCGCCCCACCCAAGGTTTCCGTGCGGTTCCCGGAGGTTCTCTGAGGTTTTGGTCACTCTCCCTAATGGTGGAAAGTGTTTTCCGCGTAGTCGAGGCTTCTTCTTTGCTCCTGCGATTATTTAAAAAAAACAAATCCGGCCTCGACTAAAAATAGGTTGCCGTTTAGTCGAAGCCAGTGGAGTGAGGTTGCTATTTACTTACAGGCAGTCAAATGCAATCTCCTTCGCTGACTGGCCATTTTGATTGGCTCATTGGCGTTTTCAGCAAAGATCCTACAAGATCTTTGGTTTTCAAGGACATAGAAGATCCGCCTGAAGGTAAAATGGCCGCTAACTTTATTAAACTTCTTAAAACTGTCTCCACTCCTTCTCCCCCCCTTCTCTCCCCTTCTCTCCCCTTCTCCCCCCTTCTCTCCCATTCTCTCTCCCCTTCTCTCTCCCCTTCTCTCCCCATTCCATCCCCCCTTCTCTGTCCTTGTTTATGTTAGCTGAAAAAGTCAAAATATGTCTCTTGTACCCAGATCAGACCAATTATTTGTATAAAAATGAAATACCAACTTCTTAGAATACCACTCTATAGCTCACCCCAAGCGTAACACCATCAATCACCACTAGTCTCTGTACTAACCTTTTGCCCAAGTTACATCTCCGTGTTCATCTTATAGTCTTCAACACCATCTCCATTAATCTTTATAGACACAAAATGCTGGAGGAACTTAGCAGGACAGGCAGCATCTCTGGAGAGAAGGAATGGGTGATATTTTGGGAATTCCTTCAGGAATTCCGAATCATGCAAGAGTTGTATTTACAAATCCAAACAGGCTATTTCTTAACTCTTCCTTCACGACAATTAATTTAGTCATGGACTATTGACTTGAATAATTTCTTCATCGCTGATGTTATGCTAATTTTCATGCCAGGTTTAATCAACTTTCTTTGAAGAAAGCTGTGGCACTGGTAATTCCCCTGTTATCCAGTATCATTCCCATATCTAAGATTGAAAAATTGTCACCAAAGCCTCTATTGGTATTATAGAAAGTATAATTTTGAATTGTCACAACAATCTGGAATCTGACCCAACGGTAGTCAATCAACAAACCTATGCATCAGGCCTTTACACTTGATCAGAAGGTACATTTATGTACAATATTACATGTTGGATTTTGAAGTCAGTTTTACACTCCAAAAGAATGGATGTAAACACAAAGGTATTTTTATGACTAAGGATGAATGGAACCTGCATGCCTCTTTATCTTCCACTGATATTGAGAAGGGGAGAAAGGAAATACAGTAGCTTTTACAGAATAACTAACTGTATTTCTTATACAAATTTGGTCTACCTCCCACTTGAACTAGCAGAATAAACCTGTGCTATTGGGCTGATCAAATGATTGAAAAATTGCACATAATTGTTGCCAAATGCTTGATTGGGTGGCACCTTTCCATTCATCCCAAGTTCCATAATTCATTTCTTGCCTGTTTGAACCAGTCAGAGCATATTGAGCAACATATAAAGTGGTTTAAGCATATTGTTTTGGGGTGGCACAGTGGTGCAGCAGTAGAGTTGGTACTTTGCAACACCAGAGACCTGGATTCGATCCTGACTACGGTGATGTCTGTATAGAGTTTGCACATTATCCCTTTGACTGTGTGTTTTTCCCAGGTGCTCAGGTTTACTCCCACAGTCCAAAGATGTACAGATTTGTAAGCTAATTGGCTTTTGTATATTGTAAATTGTCCCTAGTGTGTAAGATAGTGCTAGTGTGTGTGGTAATTGCTGGTCGACGCAGTCTCGGTGGGCTGAAGGGCATTTCCACGCTGTACCTCTAAACTAACGTCAAAATCCTTACTGTTACTTTTTTATCCGAATGGGAGGAAAATGCACTGGCCCCTGGAGAAAATCAAGGCATTGCTTCTGACTGCAGGTATAATGCAGGAGGGTTGGATTCCTAGGAAATGGTCCTTGAGATTTTACATAACACAAAGCTGCACATACTTCAAGAAATGCAAGTTGGAATAAAATATATTTTGAGTCTATACATATACATTTTTCCCCTCAATTCGATGAGAGAGAATGTTATTCCTATCTCATATTTGGGTAGTCTTTTCTGAATTCTGTGTAAGAGTGAGATTCCATTGGAAGAATGGCCATGGATGCCTGTAATCATTTTCTTGCTCCTTCTGGCTTCAAAATGATTAGCTTTATAACTTACTGGAAATTTAAAAACCAAAAAGCATTTTAAACTTGATTTGACCATTTCAAGTTTACGTTTGAGAAATCAAAATATTTTTTAAAATTGTGTGTATTCTGGGTTAAATCAGGTACAACAGAAATAAAAATGTGAGGGAAACAAATATTGACCTTCGAGAAAAGGGGAAAGAAAATTCATTGAGCCACTATCCAATGGAATGTGTAGTACAATGCTTTCTCTTTTGTATAAGCAAGGTTATTATGCAGTTATGAACTCATACTTCAATATTAAATAGGATCATATATTTATTTACCTTGTTATGGCATGCCTGATGGCAAATTAACATGCAAATGGTGTTGATTTTTACATCTCCTGAGGTTAAATATCGTTTATGCCAGATTAAGAGTGCTGCACCACCTGTGGCCCAGTAGTTTATGGGACATCACACTTTACCAGTAGGTGCTAGCTAATTTGCATGTTAATAATTGCATCAATCCTTCACACGGGTTGGGGTAATACCTTACCAGATGTTATTCTATCTGTTAATCCCTCCCGCTACTGTTCCATTTAATCATCTCAAAAGTGGTATTTTCTGATATATTTGCAATTGGAAAGAGTTCAAAAGTATCCTACCCTCATGCCAACTTAATCTCCATTACCTTCCCTTTTGTGCAGTCTTTGTTAGGGGTTTCCTGAAGCAAATTTCTTTCTTCAGGGCATTGCCATCTCATGAACAAATCTTGCCGCTATTTCAGGTGTGGCTGTTTTGGCACTAATTCTCATCGTCACAGATGGGTTTCTGCTGAGAGCCTGTCCCGCATGCCAAGTAACGAGTGGCTCTGGAAAACACACTGTGTGTCAGAGATTAGAATCCTGCCCAAACACGCCACTGATCCTAAATAGCACTGATTATTACTTCTCCTCACACTTAGATTTCGATTTATGACTGCTGTATTTTTTCTGTTTGATCATGATTTTCAAAAAGCTGAGATTCTGATTCAGGTTTAATAACTAGACTAGCTTGCTTTGATGGAAAACATTTACCAAATCAGCATGTGAGCATATGTTTAATTAATTAAAACATTTAATTAAGCATTAATATTTAATTAACATTCAAATGCAAAACATTGAAAAATAAAGAATTATATGCCAAGAATGACATTATTTTTGGAGCGAGTTAGACATTTATAGGGTCAGGTAGTATACCTCCAGTAAGTCAGAGCTGTGGCATTTGAAGGTTTTGTAGATTTTATTCCAAATCAGATTTATGTGGTTCAACTTTTTAAACATTTTGGGGAAAACACCAACATGCATACACATGCACATACTCACACACACCAACACACACGCACGCGCACACACACATACACACAGTTTAATGGACAGTTTTCAAAATAGCAAGAGTAGCAACTTAAGCGTTCCGCCCATGTACCTAAATATACACAGAGCACAGTGTGATATTGAGCAAGCAATATAATTAGATGCTGCCTATTTTATATCACATTATATGAATGAAAAGTCACACTTGTGGCTGGATAGAAAGGTCAAACATTTTCACAGCCTTCAGTTTATTATTTTAATTTTTTTTTTTAAAGTCTTTCTTTCCCTAGTTTGAGATTCTCATCAGCTGCAAGCTTTTAATGCATTTGTTCTATTTCAACTCAGAAAGCCAACAATGACAAAACCACGGGTACACAAAATGCTGGAGAAACTCAGCGGGTGCAGCAGCATCTATGGAGCGAAGGAGATAGGCAAGGTTTCAGGCCGAAACCCTTCTTCAGACAAAACTAATGACAAAAACCAAAAACAATGACAAAACCACTTTTGGTTTTACAAAGTAATATGTCAATAACACTACATTTAAACTAATAACTTGCCATCATCTATCTGTGGAACAAGACACATTTAATTCTGCAATAATGGGTTGTTCTTTTAATTCAGCAGTCCAAATGTTGAATAAAATGATAAAACAGAGTTATTCATGCATTGAGAATTTTAATAATTAATACATTAATGGGTTTCTGGCAGTTTTAGTGGTTTGACTCTTGTGAATAATTAAACAGTGCACTGCGGGTCAGATGAAATGAAAAACTGAACTGTATTTACCCTACAGGCCTGAACCCTAGGCCCTGACAAGGAGAATACTGGTGACTGTTTTATTTAGAAAAGTTAATAATGAAGGTGCTGTTTAATTATGACAGAGATAACTGAAGTGCCAACAGTAAATGTTAATTATTTGCAATTGGCAGATTATTCACCTGCTGAAACAATACATAAAATCACAGCTATGATTTATACATGGACAGAAAAGTAGGTAGCGGAATATGTGCAGTTGACATCCGTTTTCAGAAAGAGGTGTTGACATTTCTATAATAAAACGCTGTTACTGCAAATCTGTCAGTTTAATGTTCCCCCAGAGCTAGCTTGTAAGATTTCATTACCAATTAGAATGAATCACATTACTGCCACAGCTTTGAGAAATATGGGTTTCAAAGCACTGATAATCTGCCATTAGTTGGAAATTAGTACAGAAGGCATTGATATTACAAAGTATAATGAGTTTAATAAACCTAAACACTTAATGTAATTCTTTTGGAAACAAATGCCCATTTCTATTTTCAACATTGAACAATCATATTCTCGTGCAGTTGGCAATGGTTTGAGAAATACTTTATTTCTTTTAAATATTGAGAGAAGCTTGTTTAAGGTTATATGTAAAATTAAAATGCAATTCTTCTTTGGTAGCTTCGTCTTGTGGGTTACCCTGACAACACGTTTGTTTGAGACAGTGAATAGCCGTCAATTCAGAATGAATAAGTTCCTCTTACTTTGATCTTTTGAGAAAGCTGATCTCCACTGTGATGGTGGTTTTGACATTGGAATGAGTTCAGAAAACCTTACTGTAGCAATGGAAAAAACATGTTTTAAAGTGTACACTCCAGGTTATGAAATCCCAACCTTTACTAGAAATTGACAAATGCCAAGCCAGGTGGGACATGATTGTTCTTGGTTATAACTTCTCTAGGTTTTAATTGAGTATATGGCAAATTTGGGTATATGGCAAATTTGGGTGTCAATTTCCCTTGGCAGAACCTAAAACACTGAAACTGTAAACCTTGCCATAGCTGACCAATAATCCACTCTGCACCAACTGGAAAAATAAAATTGAACAGGATACATTACCAGCAACCAACTCACTGTTATCTGTTCAAATAAGAATAAAAAGCAATGGACAGACCTATCCATTCAAAGAATAGGCATGAGAAAATTCAGAAGCTAAAGAACCAAGTGGAATAAAGAAACAATAATTATAAAGCAATGTTTATACAACTAAAACTATGTAAACTGACAAATAAAAGGTTAAATGCAAAACCAGTCAGATATGCAGCAGTGAGAGGATGTCATTATGGAGCTCACATCTTGGAGAAAAGAAAATCAAGTTGCATGATTGCTTTGCAATGCATCCATGATCAGACTGTAAGACTGAACCTCTGCTTCCTTTTGCGTATCATTCTTATCCTCCCCCCACTCAGAACTTTCTTACTGTGGCCTCTCGTGCTATTAAATGAGTTTCAACACAAGCTTCATCTTTCTTCTGGACTCAACATCAAATTCCCAAACTTAAGTTAACTTGCTCTTTATTTCCCATCATATCAGAATTCTGAGATGCTAATTATGACAATGTGGATGAGACTCTTCCATAGATTGAGCAGGAACTGGATGTGGATGTGGGAGTGCAGGTAGTTAATCAAACGGCATGCTCCCTATCAAGTGCCTCATGTACACCTAATAACTGCCCTCAAATCTCAATACTATCCTGAATATTCCTTCTCTAATTAGAGTGGCCAGAGATTCCCAGGAGTCAGATGGAATGTTGCACTTCATAGAGGCTATGAATCTTTTCCTCTGTCTACCATGTAATTCTTTTTCCAAACGTAGCTAGGAATCTAATACGAAGGTAGACACAATATGCAGGAGTAACTCAGTGGGTGAGGCAGCACCTCTGGAGAGAATGAATGGGCGACTTATGGGTCAAGACCCTTCTTCAGACTGATGTCAGGGGAGGGGAGGGGGCGGGGCAAAGATAGAATGTAGTTAGAGACAGTAAAACTAGTGGAAGAACTGGGAAGGGGAAAGGGACAGAGATAGTAAACAAGGGCTATCTGAAGTTAGAGAAGTCACTGTTCATACCGCTGGGGTGTAAACTATCCAAGTGAAATATGAGGTGCTGTTCCTCCAATTTGCACTGGGCCTCATTCCGACAATGGAGGAGGCCCAGGACAGAAAGGTCAGATTGGGAATGGGAGAGTTGAAGTGCTGAACCAGCAGGAGATCAGGTAGGTAGATCTAAAGGGCCTGTCCCACTTGGGCGTCATTTGTGCATCATTTACGCGACAGGCCGGTAGTGACTGTCGTGTAAAAATCGACTAGCAGTACGACAGTCATGGGACAAATGCTCTTGTGGGCCCTACTTCTTTTGGAAGCCATTTGCGATGTCGTTCGTACTTAGTCCGAACCCCATGGCAAGGATTTTCCCAGTGAAAATCAAAGATACTATGGTGAACATTTTTCACCATAGCACGCCTCACCACGCGCAAACCAATTTTTAGGATGTTGCATCAATGATGTGCAAATGACACCCAAGTGGGACAGGCCCTTAATACATCTGTCTTGGCATTATAGTGTTATACATGAGAACAATGTTGCTGGCTTAACTTTGTGTAACTCCATAGTGGTGAACACAAAATGCTGGAGTAACTCAGCAGCAGGCAGCATCTCTGGAGAGAAGGAATGAATGAATGAATGAATACGTTTATTGGCCAAGTATTCACATACAAGGAATTTGCCTTGGCTCTATGCCCGCACGTGACACCATAACATACAGTGACAGTTAGGAATGACATATAAAACATTAAACATTAATAATAATTATGAATAACCATGTGAATTAAGTAAAATACCAGAGCAAAAGAAGGCTACAGATTTTTGGTTATTGAGTAGAGCTACCACTCGTGGAAAAAAAGCTGTTTTCATGTCTGGATGTGGCAGCTTTGACAGTCATCTTCCAGAGGGAAGCATTTCAAAGAATTTGTGGCCAGGGTGAGAGGTGTCAAAGATGATCTTACCCGCTCACTTCCTGGCCCTTGCAGTGCAAAGTTCATCAATGGAGGGAAGGTTGCAGCCAATAACCTTCTCAGCTGATTGGATGATTCGCTGCAGCCTCCGGATGTCGTGCTTGGTGGCTGAGGCAAACCAAACCATGATGGAGAAGGTAAGGACAGGCTCTACAATGGCCATATAGAATTGGGCCATCATTGCCTGGCAGATTGTGCTTCCTCAGCTGCCGCAGGAAGTACATCCTCTGTTGTGCCTTTTTGACTGTGGAGCCAATGGTGGCCCCCCATTTAAGGTCCTTGGAGATGATGTTTCCCAGGAACTTAAAAGACTCCACAGACTGTGGTGTTGTTGATGATGTGTGGTGTAAGGGGGAGGGGAGCTCTCCTAAAGTCTACAATCAATTCCACTGTCTTAATAGCATTGAGCTCTGGAGAGAAAGAATGGGGACGTTTTGGGTCGAGACCCTTCTTCCTCATTTTGGGTCGAAACCCTTCTTCCATACTGATAATGTTGGCCTGACAGAGCACACTGAAATGGATTTGCTTCTCGTTAATTTCGAGAATTTTCCAGCAAATGTGCTGAATTCCAGAAAATGGTAGTACTTGCTGGCACATTGAAGGCAGAGCTGAATTTCATCATTGTCTGCTTTTGCCATGTGGTGTGCTCCTGAAATTTGAGATGTGGCCTATCTCGCTTCTGAAGGACCATATCGAAGATAAATGCTATCTTCATTGAGTGAGCTTTATCAATAGGAATCTGACATCTCAGTCGCTCTTCCTGTGAAATTTGTCAATGTTTAATGGCCAGTTTGCTGTCAATAATGGCCAGTTTGCTGTCAACAGTTATTGTCAATAGTGCATGCTTGTGATGATGACACAAAATCCTAATCTGTATCCCATTCTGATCCTCCTGGCTCCTTCAATGGCAAGGTGAGAATGGATACAACTCTCTGGCCAAGGTATAATTTCTAGGAACGGAATATAAAAGGCTAACTGCTTCAGGGTCTCTGTAAAATGTTTGAACAAGGTTTCAACCAAACAAGCACCCTCTTTATCAGCAAAGTGAGCACAATATGTCATGATAATGACCCCAAGCCAAGAACAGCACCTATAAGTTGTATCAGTATCTGAGTGAAGGGCCGCAAAGTTCAGCCATCTCAGGACAGGCACAGAGGACTCTAAGACTGACCTTTGCTAATGCACTCTATATTGCCAGCTCTATATTGCACACTCACACTCACAGTCATTCCATTTGCAGGTAGACATGCTCTCTCTCACGCACACATGCTCACAACGTCAACTCGTAAATGCACATACAGACTCATGCACACAGTTTAAGTTCTCACACGCACAGATGCTCAAACTCACAAATTAAACTCAAACATACCCCCACTTGCAGTTTAAATACGCACACCTTCACACTCTAAAATTGCACATACATTCTCCATCACAATTTAAACGTATGCACTTTTGCTTCTGCGACACATTCATTAAAAAACGTACACTTTAAAAATGTCCCCCTTCACTCACTTGTAGACAGATACCTATAGTTTGAATTCACTTACAGCTCTTTATTCATGGTCAGTTTACCATGTATGCACATGGAAGATAGAGTGCTGTTCATCATGGAACAGGCGCGTTACTGCTGTTAAAATCTGCTTTTCTGTTGACTCTTGCTAATTACATATCCATGAATCAATTTCACAGGGAAACTGGTAATTGGATATTGCCCATGCTATTCCATGTTCTCATTCTGTAGGTGCATTACATCCATAGAAAATACTGATTGAATCTCTCATTTTATACTACAGTATATGCACTATTAGGTCCTGATTGAATTTCACGACTCGTGCTACCCTCAAAATCAATCACTTAATGTTTATCAAATGTGCTGCATGATTGAATTTTTAAGACGATGCCATTCCAGAAATAGAAATTTCTCAATCTTTTCTCCACTATTACTTAAACTTTGCTGAAGCCAGTTTCCAATATAAGCGTCCAACTCAGTTCTCTGATTCTCAAGTGTTTAAACTTGTTTTGTAGATTAATTGGTTTAGTTTATACATGAAATTATATGGTAACTATGCTCATGATCATTTCCTTTTCATAATCCCATCTAAAAACGAAACCAGTGGAAATCTTCAGTTGGACAGCACAGTTGGATTGTCAAAATACGTCATGATTCCTCAGATTCAGTTTACAGTTTGGTCACTGACCTATAGTTTTGTCTCCTTCTCTCAGCAGTTGTCAAAGTTTTTCCTTTGAGAGATTTGAGTTTAAAATTCTCATTTGTCCAAAGTGGGAAAAAGAGAGAAAAAAAATATACAAATTAAATACAATAACCAATTTGTGCACAATTAAATAAAATACTTTTTTATCTTTAAAAAAAAATTGGCTTCCATCAGCAACAGTAGCATTTATCATGTGTTGGAAAGAACTGCAGATGATGGTTTAAATCGATTGGTTTGAATAAACATCCCAATACAGTCAAATTAATATCATATATTTACAATATTCTGTTAGATAGTGAGAATCCGTCGACGGAATCACATAGACAAGCATGGGAAAATGAATTAGTTCAACCCATAACGAAAGATATTTGGGATTCAATCACTGGACATCAATGTTCGTTAAACGCCAGACATTCTTTAATACAATTTAAAATATTACACAGATTGTATTATTCTAAAACAAAATTAAACAGAATTGTTCCTAATATCTCTCCTATCGGCGATAAATGTCAATACTCTGAGGCTAATTTAACCCATACTTTTGTAAATTGTATAAAAATTAAAACATTTTGGGTGGATATTTTTAAAATTATTTCCGTAGTGGTTAATATTCAACTGGATCCCGATCCTAAATTAATAATGTTGGGCATATCTGAATAATACCTAAAACTAACAATAAACCAAAGACATTTCCTGGATTATAGTATAATAACTGGGAAAAAAACTAATAATAAAATTTTGGAAAAACCCTGCATTCCCTACAATTAAAATGTGGATTATGGAGATATCGGAGACCTTAAATCTGGAAAAAATTAGATTTGTCTTAATCGACAAACCTGAATTATTTATTAGAATATGGTCCCCGTTCATAGATTATTTGAAGAGGTAGAATGGACCAGCGCTGAGGCTCGACGGAAGCTTGAACCCAGGACTAGACGAATAGTTTTGTTTTCTGTACCTATGGACCTATCTCCTAAGTTGTATTATAAAATTAAAAAAAATAAAGAAATAAATCGAAGATAGACACAAAATGCTGGAGTAACTCAGTAGGACAGGCAGCATCTCTGGAGAGAAGGAATGGGTGGCATTTCGGGTTGAGACCCTTCTTCAGATCGTTTTGGGTCGAGACACTTTTTCAGACAGTAACATTGATTATATATTTTCTGAATAATACAATGATGGCAAGTTAAAAGAATATCGGTATCCATAACAGATGCAGACTTCAAATGCTGGAATGTAGCAGTTCTATGTGTACAACTACAGCCATGTTTGTCTGGGTTATGTGCTTTTACTTTTAGAAAGTTTGAGCCTGCAAATGTGGAGCAAGAGTAGGAATCATGAGTCACATGCCCCAAGTGATATGTTTCAGGGGTTTTCGATTAATCACTGATGTTTAAACATCTTTAAAATCTTGTTCATAATGTTTGCAATTTATTTCCACAGAAAAAACATGATCAGTGTGTATATCCTGATTAATTTGCATGTTTTTAACCTTATTCCACGGGTTTATTCCACAAGATTTATTGGTTCCTTTTAGTTTCCAATGAATATACATGGAAAAAAATCTGCTATTTTGTAAATTATTATTCTCAAAAGAACTTCTGGAATCTTGTGCAAAAGTGGTACAATTCCATTGTATGTACATTCTTCAATATTGCACAAATATTTGTTTAAGATCCTCTTTGTTGCCATTACTGTGTCAGCTGTTAGTCAGAATGGAGAAGGTTGAATATTTGGGTTCATGGCAAGCAGTTAACTATGCATTAAACAAAGTCGATTTATTCAGGAAACAGTCTATTTAAAGAGTACAGCAAAGAGAACTAATGAATGAAGCTGCAGCAACTGGCAATTAAAGCAGGCTAATGTTGCCAGAAAATTGCAGAGTTAAGGGTATGAGAAAGAAATAGACAGCAGACCAAATTGATGTTGGAATTATACAACAATCTTTTCTTTCTGATGTGAAGATGTCACTATATGTAGCGATATGTAAAACCAAATCTTGGCTTTGACAAAATCAGTCCTTTAAAGTGCTACTCCCTGATAAAAGGATACTTGCCAATAATAGTATGGACATTTTTGCATGGCCATTTTCATCTTTCATTTTTTCACCTTCCAAATATATCAGTTAAGGGGCTGCCCACTTGGGCAGCCTAATTAGCGAGTTTAGAAGAGTTTGAAAAAATGACATGTTGAAGACATCCTTCGACTATGTAGAAGCCCTCCTTCGACTATGTTGAAGACTAGCTCCGTCTAGCTACGACTAACTTCGGGAAAATTGGACACCGAATAGTGGAGAGTGAAGACGCCCTCCTTCGATCTCCTTTGACCTCCGTTTGACCTCCCTTTCGACTATCATGAAGATTACCTACGACTACCCTTGACTACCTACAACTACCCTCAATTACCTACGACTAAAATGCCGACTTACTACGACCTACTATGACCTACTACGACTAAACATACGAGTAAAAAATGTATCGATTTTTTCCATGGCGACCATTTTTTTACTTGCAGCCATTTTTTAACATGTTGAAAAAAATGCCGCGACCTAGCTGAGGCCTCGAGTATGCGGAGACCACAATCGAGCATGAAGGCGAGTTACGAAGACCTCCTACGACCTCCTACGACCTTGTGTTGACCATGCTGCGTATATGAGTCGAGGGCAAACTCGCCAGAACTCGCGGATTAGGACGCCCAAGTGGGACAGGCCTTTAACACTCTTGTTGAATTAAATTGTTAACTTGTTTGAATCAGTAAGGGGGAAAAGTATTAAGTGATTAGGAAATAGTAACCAATAGTACTTGAAGCAATCAAGTGCCTCATTTATTTAAAAAAAACTTTCACCAACCAGCAACCATAAGAATATCAATGTTTTTGTTCAAATATTTATCTATTATCTTCAGTGAGGTGAATAGGTTCTAAGAAAAATAAGATACCAAAACGACTTCTTCAAAAGAAAGCTCTCAAATCAATTAATTATTGAGCATAAAAGAAAAATAGTCCATTTTGTGTGTCTGCTATTTGGTCAGAATCAGTAAACCGCATATTATTAGGCTTGCAATCAAACTTATGCAATTATGGAACGATGAAAACCCAAGAACAGAAAGGTTAAAAATGAGACACAAAGTGCTGGGGTAAGTTAACTGTTCATGCAGCATCTGAGGGGAAATGATGTAAATGTGTAGTTAATACAGGGTGTTAGATTCAGACAATTGGATATCGTCACAAACTGTGTTCCCACAAAGCACAAGATTCCTGCAGCTCCGCAGTACATTTACAATTATACAATGTTGAAATGAGCAGCATGGAACTACTCATTTGGTTTGGTTGTACATATGTTGAGTGTTCGTAACCTGGGGTGGACCTGTACTAAGTTTTGTAAGGTGATAGTTGAATAGCATCTTATTTTCAGATGTAAAAACAAGGAACTCTAGATGATGGTTCATATAAAGAGCTCAAAGTGTGGAGTCACTCAGTGGGTCAGGCAGAATCTCTAGAGAATGTGGATAGGTAATGTTTCGAGTCAAGACCCTTCTTTAGACAAAGTGCTGGAGTAACTATTTCGGTCAGGCAGCATCTCTGGGGAACATGGATAGGTGACATTTCAGGTCGGGGCCCTTTTTCAGACTGAAGAAGGGCTCTGACCCCAAATGTCACCTATTCATGTTCTCCAGAAATGCTGCCTGACCCAATGCGTTACTTCAGCACTTTGTGTCTTTCTGTAGAACTTTTCAGGGGTATATTCTGGCTAAACAGTATTTACTTCTATCAACCTAGCACAAGGGTGGCACACAGTGGTGCAATGGTAGAGTTGCTGCCTTATAGCAACAACAACCGGGTTTGATTCTGACTATGGGTGCTGTCTGTACAGTGTTTGTATGTTTTCCTTTCAACCACGAGGGTTTTCTCCGGGTCTGCCTGTGTCCTCCCATATCCCAAAGGCGTGCAGGTTTATAGGTTAATTGGCTTCTGTAAATTGTCCCTCATGTGTAGGATAGAACTAGTGTATGGGTGATCACTGGTCAGCGTGGACTTAGTAGGTTGAAGGGCCTGTTTCCATGCTGTATCTCTAAACTTAATTAAACAAAACCCTCAATAAAAACCATGACCTTTGGAGTAAGGACGAAAAACAATGAAAACACATGTGCTCGGTCAGCACCTCACTATCTTCTGACTCCCCCTGGTGGTGAACGGTTGGTAAACTAGTACTTTTGCAACCCAACCCAGACAACACAACAAATAGTAAATCACTAGACCAGGTGCGGATGTGTTGGGCCCCGTCCCACAACGCAATATTCTACCACTCACCCATAGCTCCCAGCTGTGCACGGGCGGCTGAGAGGTTCCCATTGTGATACCAGAGATCCCCATTGTGATGAGAGTCACGGCAACCCTCACCCAACTGTGCCTCACCATCCCTCTTCCTACCCGTATCCTCCTCCATCCCTCCCACACTCCCACCCCCTCCTCTTCACCCTCTCCTCCTCCCCTCCCCACTCCCTCCCTCACCTCTCTCTCCCTCTCCTTTCCCCTACCCTCAGTCACTCCATCCCTCCCTCCCTCCATAACCCATCACCCCTCCCTACTTCCCTCCTCTCCCTCTATATCCCTGCTCCCCCACTCCACACCTCCCCTATCCCACCCCCACTCTCCCACCACACCTCTCCCACTGCCCTCCTCTCCCTCAATCCCCCACTCCCTAACTTCCCCACCCCTCCCTCTTCTCCCTCTATCCCCACTCCTCCCCCACTCTCCCTCCTCACTTCCTCCCACTTTCCCCTCCCGATCCCTCCCGGTCCCTCCCTACCCCCTCCTCTCCCTCCATCCCCTGCTCCCAACGCCCCCCCCCCCCCCCCACAATGAATATTTTTTCAATGAAACTTCACCACAAATACCCCCACCCCCACCCCCACAATGAAAATCCCAATTGTTCTTTACAATAACCAAAACACAATGTTCGCTGTTTATGAAAACTGCAGAATTTGATTAAAACAGTTTTTTTGATAATCGCAGTTTTTCGTGTAAATGAGATTCGGGATCCCATTTTGACATCATTGTGACGTGGCTGACGTGCAGGGCAAGTGGAAAAGTGGTTTGTAAAGAGTTTTTTGTAAAGATTAATATGTCAATAATGTAAAATATAGCATCAATCCAAACATAACTTGTTTTATTTACATCCCAGGACAATGGTGAGTTAGGTGGGCCAATAATTGTAGCGCTATCATGTACCGTTTTGGTGGGGTTTTGGGATGTCACATCCATGCACGCACACACGCATACAAACAAACAAGATGAGAATTTTAGTAATACACTAGACCAAGTGGGACCTGTTGGTCTAGTATATTACCCCCAACGCAATAATCCACCACTCACCCATTCCCCCAACGCAACCCGTTTCTATCACTCATCTGTTACTCCAACATAATCCATTCCCCCAACGCAATGTTCCACTACTCACCTATAGCCCCAGACGGAGGACCTGGTCCCCCAACGCAACCCTTTCCCCAACGTAAGATTCCACCACTCCCCTGTCTCCCCCAGCATTGGACTTTAAAAAAAAATCCAATTGCACTTCCCCAGCCTCCCCCAGCACTTCCAATTCCAACTCCACTTCCCCTGGCCGCTCCAACTCCTGTTCAATCACTTGTTGCAGGACCATGACTAAGTGTTCTATGATGGCAACATTGTTGCAAATGTCGAGTGGTGGACTGTGAGATCCTATTGTGACTTCATAGCTGCAACTGCCAGCACTGAAGTGTTGAAGTGATTATCAAAGTGGATTTAGTAAACTTAAAAATGTGATAACTTGTGAAATATAACATAAATCTGAACAAAACTTGATACAAATATCCATAGGTCAATGGTGAGTAAGGTGGTGCAAACATTTTTTTAGATTAGATTAGATTAGATTCAACTTTATTGTCATTGCACATAGTACAAGTACAGTACAATAAAATGCAGTTTTGCATCTAACCAGAGTGCAAAGTAGTAAAGCACTGATTAAGACAATATGTACAAATGAGGATATATTGGTGTATGTACATAGGCATATACAAATATGCAGATAGTTATTAAGATGCAAAAGATTGATCTGGTGAATAAGAGCTTAACTATAAATTATATAAACTATAAATAATACTGATGAGAAGGGGGGGGGGGGCTTGGGGGGGGGGGGGGGGGGGGGCTTGGGGGGGGGGGGGGCTTGCAGAGTAATGGTGTTGGGGAAGAAGCTGTTCCTTAGCCTGCTGGTGCGAGACCTGAGGCTCCTGTGCCGCCTCCCTGATGGGAGGAGGGCAAACAGTCCATGGTTGGGATGTGAGGGGTCTTTAATGATTTTGCCAGCCCGTCTCAGGCACCATGTGCGGTGAAGGACAGTCATGGCAGGGGGCGGTGATGGCCAGTTTTCACCACCCGTTGCAGTGCCTTCATGTCAGCTGTGGTGCAGCTGCTGTACCACACTGTGAAGCAGGTGGTCACGATGCTTTCTATGGTACAGCAGTAGAAGTTGGACAGGATCTGAGGGGACAGGTGAGCTTTCTTAAGCCTCCTCAGAAAGTAGAGGCGCTGCTGCACCTTTTTAATCAGTTTGGCGGTGTTGAGGGACCAGAGATGTGTACCCCGAGGAATTTGAAGTCGGAGATGCGCTCCATCTCAGTCCCGTTTATATGGATGGGGGTGTGTCTGCTGTCTCTGGTCTTCCGGTAATCCACAATGATTTCCTTCATCTTCTGTGTGTTGAAGACAAAGTTGTTGTTGGTACACCAAGCTGCCAGGTGCTGGACCTCCTCCCTGTAGGCTGATTCTTTGTTGTCACTGATCCGTCCTACCACCGTGGTGTCGTCAGCGAATTTTATGATGGAGTTGGAGCCATGCATAGGGATGCAGTCGTGGGTAAAGAGGGAGTAGAAGAGAGGGCTGAGCACACAGCCTTGTGGCATGCCGGTGTTCAGTGTCAGAGTGGAGGAGGTGAGGTTGTTAATCCTAACAGACTGGGGTCTGTTAGTGAGGAAATCCAGTGTCCAGTTGCAGAGGGATGTGTTGATGCCAAGGCCGCTGAGTTTGGTGAGCAGACTGGCGGGGATGACAGTATTAAATGCAGAGCTGAACTCAATGAATAACAACCTGATGTAGAAATTGTTATTGTCCAGGTGGGTCAGGGCAGAATGAAGAGCCGCTGATATGGCATCCTCTGTTGACCTGTTGGACCGATAGGCAAACTGATGGGGGTTCAGTGTGGGAGGGAGGCTGGATTTGAGGTGAGCCAGAATCAGTCTCTCGAAGCACTCGCGATGATGGTGGTGAATGCCACTGGGCGGAAGTCGTAGAGACTCCCTGAAGCTGACTATTTGGGCACTGACACGATGGTTGTGGTCTTGAGGCACAACACCCTGGGCCAGTGACAGATTGAAGATATCAGTGAAGACCAGGGATAGTTGTCCAGCACATGCCCTGAGCACACGCCCGGGGATGCCGTCAGGGCTGGCAGCTTTGTGCTCATTCACTTTGCTCAGTGCGCCTTGTACAGCAGAGGTGGAGAGACTGAGGGGCTGTTCATTCGGCGGTGTGGCAACTTTGATGGCAGATGTTTTATTGTCCTGGTCAAAACAAGCATACAAATAGTTTAGCTCATCAGGAAGGGAGGCGTTGTTGGCTGGGGTAGGGGGGTGGTGTTAACTTTGTTGGAGTCCGTGATGGACTTGATGTTTTGCCACATGCGTCTGGGGTCGGAGTTATTTTGAAAATGCTCCTCGATCTGCAGCTTGTGTTTGTGTTTTGCGCTGATTCCCTTTTTCAGGTAGGCCCTGGATGAGTTGTATCCCTCAGCGTCACCAGATCTGAAAGCGGCATCGCGAGCCTTCAGCAAGAGTCTGACCTCTCTGTTCATTCACGGCTTCTAATTAGGGAAGGTCTTTATTTGTTTGTGGGTTGTGACATTGTCGGTGCAGGATTTTATGTAGTCCAAAACAGATGAGGTGTATGTTTCAATGTCCCCTTGAGAGTCAAAGGTGGGCTGAGTGGCAAACAAACTCCAGTCTGTTTGCTGAAACTGCTCCTGTAGTAAAGAGACAGCCCCTTCAGGCCAAACCTTCACTATCCTCACAGTTGGTTTCACATGTCTGATGAGAGGTGTGAATTTGGGGAGCAGGAACAGGGAGAGGTGGTCAGACTGTCCCAGGTGGGGGAGGGGGAGGGCTTTATCGGCTTCAGTAATGTTAGTGTACACTAAATCCAGAATATTGTCTCCTCTGGTTGGACTGGAGGCATGTTGATGGAACTTGGGGAGTACAGTTTTAAGGTTGGAGTAATTGAAATCACCCGCAACAATAAAGGCCCCATCTGGATGTGCAGTTTGTTGTTTACGATTGCAGCTTGCAGCTCTTTCATTGCTAGCCAAGCATTGGCATCCGAAGGTACATGGACAGCAGTGATAACAGTCGATGTGAATTCTCTGGGAAGATAGAAGGGCCTACACTTTATCATCAGATATTCCAGATCAGCAGAGCAGTGACTACCAGTTATAACAGTGTCCATACACTATACGTTGTTTACATAAATGCACAGTCAAGTCAAGTCAAGTGAGTTTATTGTCGTGTCCCTGAGAGGACAATGAAATTCTTGCTTTGCTTCAGCGAAACAATGCATAGTAGGCATTGACTACAAAACAGATCAGTGTGTCCATATACCATTATATCAATATATACACACATGAATAAATAAACTGATAAAGTGCAAATAACAGATAATGGGTTATTAATGTTCAGAGTTTTGTCTGAGCCAGGTTTAATAGCCTAATGGCTGTGGGGAAGTAGCTATTCTTGAACTTGGTCGTTGCAGTCTTCAGGCTCCCTGAAGGTAGCAGGGAGATGAGTGTATGGCCAAGATGGTGTGGGTCTTTGATGATACTGCCAGCCTATTTGAGGCAGCGACTGGGATAAATCCCCTCGATGGAAGGAAGGTCAGAGCCGATGATGACTGGGCAGTGCTTACTAGTTTTTGTAGTCTTTTCCTCTCCAGGACGCTCAAGTTGCCGAACCAAGCCACAATGCAACCGGTCAGCAAGCTCTCTACTATGCACCTGTAGAAGTTAGAGAGAGTCCTCTTTGACAAACCAACTCTCCGTAATCTTCTCAGGAAGTAGAGGCGCTGATGTGCTTTCTTGATAATTGCATCAGTGTACTTGGACCAGGTAAGATCTTCACAGATGTGCACGCCCAGGAATTTGAAGCTCTTGACCCTTTCAACCATCGACCCGTTGATATGAATGGGACTGCGGGTCCCCATCCTACTCCTTCCAATGTCCACAATCAGTTCCTTGGTTTTGCTGGTGTTGAGGGCCAGGTTATTGTACTAGCACCATATGGACAGTTGCTCGATCTCTTTTCTGCACTCCGACTCATCCCCATCTGTGATACGTCCCACAACATTGGTGTCATCAGCAAACTTGATGATGGAGTTTGCAATATGACCGGCTACGCAGTCATGAGTATAGAGTGAGTACAGCAGGGGGCTGAACACACAGCCTTGAGGTGCTCCCGTGCTGAATGTTATCGAGTCTGACACATTTCCACCAACATGGTGGTGGCATGTAGACCGCGGTCAGGATGATGGAGGTGAATTCCCTCGGAAGGTAGAAGGGGCGGCACTTCACCTCCAGATGTTCGAGGTCCGCTGCCCTTGGTCTTCCGCTGTTCTGTCGGCCCTGAAGGCAGTGCGCCCATCCAGCTCAATGGTGTTGTTGCTTGAGATTGCACGCACGCAGACAGACAGACGTGCAAACAAGACGAGAGTTTTAGTAATATATATATATATAGATAGACAGATACCATCAGCATGAGAATATAGTTTGATTGTTTTTTCAGAAAACATGTTCAACAAAGTATTTAGTTTAATTGCAATGATAGAGATAAGCTGACAAATGATTGAAGAGGGATGATATATGTGGAATATTTAACTCTACCAGAGTCAGCATTACACAGCATGGAGATGGATCTTTCAATCCAGCGTGTCTGTGCTGACCGAGGTGCCTACCTGAGCTAAACACATTTGCCTGTATTTGACCTTTATTTCTCTAAACTTTTTCTATCCCTAAACCTATTAAAATGTAATTTGAACATTGTAATCTTATCCACTATTACTAGTTCTTCTGGCATCTAGTTCCATATGGCCATCACCATCTGTAAAACTACTCCCTCCTAGTTTTTAATACTTCTCTTCCTTCAATAAAAGGCTTGTGACCATCCACCTCATCTATGTCCTCATGACTTTATAAACCATTATAAGGTTATGCCTCAGCCAGGGAAAACAGATCCAGTTTATTCACTCTCCCCAAACCACACATTCTAGTCCAAGCAACTATCTTGTGAGCCTTTTCTGCACCCTTTCTAGCTTAATCACATCCTTCCTCTAGTATGGTGACCAGAATAGCACAAATACTTCAAGTGCGGCCTCGCATATAAATATTTTTACAGCAGTAACATGATGTTCTAACTCTATTCAATGCCCGGACAGATGAAAGCAAGCATGCCATATGCCTTCTTCACCACCCTGTTTAAATGTGTTGCCACTTCCATGGAACAATGTACTTGCGCTCCAATTCACTGTATATGTCCTGCCCTGGTTTAACTTTGCAAAATACATAACTGTCTGAAGAAGGGTCTTGACCCAAAACATCACCCATTCCTTCTCTCCAGAGATGCTGCCTGTCCCGCTGAGTTACTCTAGCTTTATATGTCTTCTTTTCTACATATCTGAGTTAAATTTCAGCTACTATTCCCACTTTGCCCACTTTACTCGAAGACAACCTTTTTCACGATCTACCACAACGCAATTTTAGTGTCACCCTCAAGCTCATGTATCATGCGATCTACATTCTGAGAATTGGACCAATACAGTGAATTTCTCAAATGGGCTGAATATGTTTTCAGAAGTACCTTAGATATTTATTTTACAGGATAAGATAATGGGAATATTTTGTCCAATAACCAATCAGAAAACTCTTTAAAAAAAAGAGACACGAAGCGCAGCAGGTCAGGCAGCATCTCCGGAGAACATGAATAGGTGTCATTTTGGATCGTGTCCCTTCCAACCTGAATCACCTTTCCATGTTCTCCAAAGATGCTGCCAAACTTGTTGAGTTACAATAGTACTTTGTGTCTTTTTTTGTAAAATGAGCACCTGCATTTCTTTATTTCTACAGAAAACGTTGAACTTATTTTTCTCGGGAGGAATTCTTCTCAGTAAGATTCTTGATTCCCGGGGTTGAAATGTGTGCCCATCTACCCTTCAGTCCACGACACCTGTCACTGTGTTACATATCAGTTGGGTCGGAGAAGGATGAATATTGGGTTCACAACAAGTCATTCATCGTATGTTAAACAAACTCAGTTAATTCAGGAAACAGTATTTTTGAAGTGCAGATAAAGCAAACTTGATGAAAAAGGCTGCAGCAACCTCTTGTGATAAAAGTAGAGTAATGTTGCTGGAAAAATGCAGGAAGTGGAGGGTAAGAAAATGAAATTGTCACCAGTCCGGATTCACATTGGAATTAATCCAGCAGTCTTTCCAACAGAAGCACATTCTCCTGCCATTTATTTGCTTGACTTTGGCACCTACCTGCCTGGTGCATCGCGTCATTCATCTTATCGAACATGCTGGCCTTTTAAAAAGATGCAAATATAATGTGAATATTTAACTAATGGAATAAATCGATTATAAAAGCTTTTGATTTTAAGTTCAATTCATATAGCATATCTGTGGAATCATGAAACTTGATTCACACACAGCTGCATAAAGTCCCTGAGCATCGTATAATTAAAAATACAACTTGACTTACATGGCCTAGTTAAGTATTTGTCACAGTAGTGACAATTGAGTTCAACACCTCTGGCTGTGGTGATGATCATGAATGGCGATGGACTTGTAGATAGCTATATACGTCTTTAAGACATAGGAGCATAGTTAGACCATTCGGCCCATCGAGTCTATTCCTCCGTTCAATCATGGCTGAATTATTTTTCCCTCTCAACCCCATTCTCCTCCCTTCTCCCATAACGTTTGACACGCTTATTAATAAGAACTTATCAATCCCCACTTTTAAAATACCCAGTGTCTTGGCCTCCACAGCCATATGCGGCAAATAATTCCAGTGATTAACCACCATCTGATTAAATAAATGTCTCCTCATCTCCATTCTAAATGTACATCCTTTTATTCTGAGACTGTGCCCTCTGGTACTAGACTCTTCCATTAGTAGATGGAACATCCTTTCCGTGTTCACTCTATCCAGGCCAAGTTAATTGATATCGGGTGTGGGGGCATTTATGAAAATATTCGTTTTTTAATTTTTATTTGTGGAGATAAAGCATGGAAACAGACCCTTTGGCTCATCACTCATATGTTCATGCTAGTTCTATGTTATCCCACTTTACCATCCACTCCTTACACACTAGGGACAATTTAGAGAGGACAACTAACCTCCAAATCCATATGTCGTTGGGATGTGGGAGGAAACCAGTGCACCTGAAAGAACCGACATGATCACAGGGAGCACGTGCAAATTCCATATAGACAGCACCTGAGGACAGGACCGGACCTGGGTCTCCAGTGCTGTGAGGCAGCAGTTCTACCAGATGTGCCACTGTGCTGTCCCAACTTGGATGGCGTCATTGAATATATAACTGGAGGGGTTTGAGGATACATGCAATAAATCGGGTAGAGGTGGTTTGGAGACCGTGACTTCTCAACATTGTCCCAGTTTGGGCCTGGTGTGAATAATACCGAAGGATGCCACAAACCAGTTTCATTGTGATAGGTCAATGTAGTATGGAGGTCTCTAATGCAAGTGAGAACAGACAAGTGTTACCTCAGTTAAGGTTACTGCAAATGCTCTATGTCTTGTATGCAAATGGAAGACCTTGCTCCTTTGAACTGAATAACATAATTGGGGTTTTTAATTATTCTAACATTTGGTGCACAGACAATTGCTCTATGGTGGAACTTTTAGATCAATTAATTTCACAATGAGTTGGTCAAATTTGTCCATTAAATCTATGCGTAAAAATTCTACATGTAAGTTTCATCCATTAATAAATAATGTAGAAAATTACAATGTCAGTTTCAGCATGGGTTAGCCGAATTGTGGATAATTTCTTATCTAATTTCTGTCGGGGAGTTCTTGGCAACAATTTGCAGCATATATTTTGAGCTACAACTTTTAAAGCCAGTTTCTTCCAAATAAAGGTTCAAAAATCTAAATATCTGGTTTGGAGAGAAATAATTCAAAGTAACAAGTTGTTCAAATCTCATGAAGTCAAATTGGCTGGAAAAGTAATGGCATTATTGTGGATACTGTTACTAATGATCAAGTCACCCCTGAGTTGCAAGCCGAGGGAGACATTGTCCCGAATTGGAAAATTTACACAAATTACTGGCTGATAAATCGATCATTTTAAGCTATGCCACAAATGTTATTCTAATATGTCTCTGTAATTTTCATGTAGCTATTGCTTTTATACATTAATACTCCATTAACTCATAAAAGAAATTAAGTTTAGAAATTGTACAGAAGGGAAACGTATGGGCCTGTTGCACTTAGGTGATTTTTCAGCGGACTGCCGGCGACTGAAAAACCGGTAAAACCCCTGTCTCACGGTGCAAGTTGGCCCACAAGTGACCCCAAGTTTTCACTCGTGGTGATCACGTAGCGGGAACGTCGGAACTCGCACGAGCAACTTATCGACCGGTGGCGCTAACGGCAGGTACTCGGGAAACTTGTTTGATTTTTTCCACGAGTCAAATTAACTGTTCAAGTTAAAAATGGAAACATTTAAACTCGTTGTAATAACGTAGTGGCCCGTGCGTTTACCTTAGTGACTCGCGAGTCTACCGTGGCACCGTCAATGGAAACTTTTCATTTCCCAGGTGGGAATGGAGTTACCCGAGGCCAGACTCCAATAGTAGCAGCGTTGAAAGTGACAGCAGAAGGTGGGAGCAGGAACCTTCATTTGAATTTGCACTGAGGTTAAATGGATTGTCATCCATGATCATAAAAAGTCGCATATTGGATGTAGTGGGTTTATTTACGGGTGACTGTGGCTACCGCTGACTGTGATTGTGATCTGGAAAGGGGGGGACGACACTATTCACTTTCCCACAAGCATTTACCAAGATTGTGTAATATTTTGTTGACCTCATGTACATGCTTTCAATATTCATTTTACACCACGTATTGCGACTTTGTCAAGACCCTTCTGGAAGTCCATATTCAGGTTGTTAAGGTTTGCCCTCAGCATTCATTGCTTTCAGAAAGATGCTTGCTGCCAACAAACTCGCCCCGACGATGCACAACCACCCGATACAAACAACATTCGGTTTAGATTTATTACTTTCATGGGTAAAGTTATGTTTTGCACGCTATGCAGTCAAATCAGATCATACTATACATAAATAGAAGTAAACTAAATTCAAGTACATAGATCGGGACAGAAACAAAATGCAGATCTTGTCGTTCTCAATATTTTAGCGCTGAATTTCAGAGACAAAGTCCAATGGACACAATGAGGTAGAGAGAATCGGACAGTCCCCCAACTTATGGAAGGGCCATTCAGAAGCCTGATAACAGAGGGAAACAATGCATTCCTGATTCTACTGATGCGCGCTTTTAAGCTTCTGTTTCTTCTTCCGATGGGAGCGGGGAGCGGAAGGAATGGCCCGGGTAGGAAAGGTCTTTAGTTAAGTTGGCTGCTTTCCCAAAGCAGCATGAAATGCAGTTGTAGTCAATGGTGGGGAGTTTGGTCTGTGTGGTGAGACGAAGAGATGTAGAGTGGGGGTAGAGTTGGGGAAGTACCACTTGTTCCCCACACATACAGCCTCTGCTCCTGTCCCTCTGCCCCTGTTCTGCCTGTGCCTACACACCCTGGCTCTTCTGTACTGTTCTGTTTTCATTATTGCTTCATACTGCACAGAAACGGGCCCTTCAAGTTGGGAACTACAGTTAGTTTGGAAATTTACAAGCAGACAAAAATGCTTCCATGTAGCCTTCCAGCAGTGACGAGACACCATGATCTCATGTTCAACCCGATCACCGGAGCCCAACTGTCACTATAATGACCATAGAAATTGACAAACAATCGCTTCCTTTGATATTTGAACAACAAAACTCTATTAAACAATGTAACACACAACCTTTAGTATTTTAGCTTGCAGTAACATAAATAAATTTATAGTTATTCAAAAGACCATGTTTGTAAAATCACACAGGAAAATAGCTTGATTATTGCAAGCGTGAAACACCTTTTCCCGATTGCTATGATTGTTTCTATAACATGATTTTCTATTAAAAAATGACGTTACTTCGCAAAGTAATGATCGTGTTATAGCAGAATTACTGTCCTTGTTGAATGTGAGTGTCTCTGTCTCCATCTTCTCTTCAAGCCTTTAACCTATTCCTGTTGGGACCTAATACCCGTGTTCGTTCTCTCACGCTGGGTTCGGCTTCCCAAACAATATTCCAATCGCTGCGTGCGGCTCCCACGCTCCCGTCAAACTCACCTGCTTCTGATGCCCGCACTCCCTCTAAAGTTCTTGGGTTCAATAGACTCTTCTAAGCCTCGGTTAATGAAAGCAAGGATTCCATTAACATTGCAACCCACCATGAGCAAATCATCAAGTGCTTGGTGAACAAGAGCTCGGTGGGTCAGGCAATGGAGTGCGACATTTCAGGCCGCGACCTTTCTTCGGAATGACCATTCTTCACCATCGGTCTAACTGCAGATGCTGGTTTATACCAAAGATAGAAACAAAGTGCCGGAGTAACTTCACGGATCAGGCAGCATTTCTGGGGAGATGTTTCGGATCGGGACCCTTCTAACGAAACAACACCCACCCTTTTTCTCCACAGATGCTGCCTGACCCACTGAGTTACTCCGGCACTTTGTGTCTACCTTTGGTATAAACCAGCATCTGCAGTTATCTTTTATCCAGCTGCGATGTTGCCTTCAAGCGATTTTTTTTCACTTGTACAACAACGTTCCTTGTTGATACGATATTCCCAATGTTGCTACCACTCATGGCACATGTCCTAATTTATCAGCCCTCCTACAGTGCAACACCTCAGACCTATCAGCATTATATTTCACTTGCCCCTCCAAACATACAAACCTTTGCCCGCTGGTCACACCCTCACACACTTACCTTCATTCACTGTTGGCTCAAGAGTAACGGGAGAGGAACTTGCTAACTCGGGAGAGGAAGTTGGAACATTGCAGCAATGACATACCCGTGGGAACTCGGTTAAACACTTGATCATAAACTTGAAATCTCGTACACAACCACAAGTCTGTTTTTTTTCTTTCACTTGGGGTCACTCGTGGGATGACTCACACCGTGAGACAGGGCCATAACTGGAAATGCGACTGTCAGAGTGGAACACACACACACACATCGCTTCCTTCGCCAGCCCGTTATGCATGTGGGGGACAGGGCAAGCGGGGGGAGCGCTGTCTAAAAAATTCACACAGTGCAAAGCCAAGGTGAAACAGACACACACCACGATGAATAGGCAGGTTGGCGCTGTAAAAAGATGGCTAAAGCCCAGTGTACGGCAAGTCCTTTAAAAGAGGTGGGGGGGGGGGGGGGGGGGGGGGAAGAGGGGGGAAGGGGGAAGAAGTAGTGGAGTCAACTGTTAAGAAGCCAGAGATACACGTCTATGAAGCTCGGCGGACATTTGACATTACCGGTTGGTTATCCTTGGTTCTGAAAACTACTCCTATGAAAAACGTAAAGGAATAAGCGTTCACACTTCAAGTCTGGGAGACTGAGTAGGGAGCTCCCTCACTATTGAGTCAGAGAGTTGTGAAGTCCCACTCAAGAGTTGAGCACAAAAAAAAATGATGCCTTGGTGTAGAAATAAGGTCAAGCTGCATTCTTGTAGGTTCTGTGCAAAATATAAAATGCTGGAGGAACTAAGTTAGCAAGGCAGCACCTGGGAATGGAATGGACAGAAGGTGTTTTAGGTCAGACTGAAGAAGGATCCTGGCCTGAAACAGCACCTGTCCATTCCACCACCAATGTTGCCTGACCTGCTGAATTCCACCAGCAGTTTGTGTTTTGCTCAAGCTTCCAGCATTTGCAGTTCTTTGTGTCCCTATTCTTGGAAGTTAAACCTTTAAACATAGAGCTATTTTGAACATTGAACATGCATTTTCTTCTTGCGTGAAAGTGTGTAACCACCAAGTTTACTGCAATTCAGATACTCATCTAAACTGAGACCCCGCTTTCTTGGGTGCATGTAAGATGATAGGGTACTGCCTTGAAGGGGAGCTATCTCTTGTGTTCTGGCTAATATTCATTGTTGTGACCATCATTAAGATATGGTCACTATAATGGGTTCTTTATGTAGATTTAGTATACCACATTGCCGATTAAAGCAGTTG
Organism: Okamejei kenojei; assembly: GCA_035221665.1. Lineage (NCBI taxonomy): Eukaryota > Metazoa > Chordata > Chondrichthyes > Rajiformes > Rajidae > Okamejei > Okamejei kenojei. Next base: position 77,549,664 of record CM069133.1, read on the forward strand.
GGCTTTGAAAGAGGCTATGTTAATGAAAGTGTCAGAGATGTTTACTGGCATTAAATATAATTGAACAGATAGTTAAAAGGTAATTTGGAATGGAACATGTGTGGCAAATGCACTCACCATTTTTGTTGAGCATTTGTGAAGTCGGCCAAACTATTGCAGAAGCCTTTTAAATGTTTCCAATGTAAGCAAGACACCAGGTTTATTTTGAATTTCCATCTTTTCTGTGCCTGATGCTGTGATGTAAATAGATAACCTTCAAGATTATAGCACTTAAAGTTGTCATTTAAATAGTATTTTATGTGATGAAGGTTTCAGCCTTCAACAGCCTTCAGGCAGCAATTTGTATGCCTCAACACTTGTGAGACCAAGGGATTTTTGTCCAGTTTCCTCTCATTCAGTTGTCACCTTGAGTTTGTCACTCCAGAACATTGACCTGTCTGTGAGGGAAATAGATCCTTCTTCTTTACCATACCTCGGACACTGATGAATTTCTCCATTTCAATCTTCTTAACTGCAAAGTCAACAGCACATAACCAATTTCACTTCAGATCTGACATGTTTGGTGCTTTGAACTCTCCTCTGCGCCCTGACTAGTGTTGTTATAACCTGCCTTTCACAAGGTGGACAAAATGTACATAGTAGTCTAATTGTGGCCAAATCTAATGACATATACAGTATTTTAGAGTTTAGAGATACAGTGCAGAAACAGGCTCACCATGCCAAGAAGTAAAATTTAAATGAGCTAAAGAAGCAAGAGAAGAATAAGAAGACTTACCTGTATTTGTGTAATGAGTTGCAACAAAACTGGATTGCACAGTTGGAGTACTGCTCATGTATTGCAAGCAGAGTTGGCAATACTGACAAGCATAACTTTCAAAATAATAGACACAGGAACTACTGATGGTGGTTTACAAAAAAGAAACAAAGTGCTTGAGTAACTCAGTAGGTCAGGCGGTATCTCTGGAGGACGTGGATTGGTGACATTTCTTGTCTGAAGAGGGGTCCCGACCTGAAATGTCACCTATCCATGTCCGAGATGCAACCTGACCTGCTGAGTTACTCCAGTAATTTGTCTTTTTTCAAAAGGGTCCATATGTTTAAAAATAGGGCTTTGACAAAATACAATGAAGTGGATATAATAATTTTATAGAGGCACTGCAGACAAAAGTTGATCAAATGCTCGCTAAACTGTTTAAATTTATGTTTCTGTGATGAACATAACATGGACAGAGATTGAAAAGGAAAAGTGACTTTATTCTTAATGTTATCTTTGATAGCATTTCACACATAGTCATAGACAATTCCAGCATATTTTTCTTTCAATTTAAGAAAGACTAAGCATTACTACTGTTAATCCTGGCTAAATTGGAGAGGCTAGGACTTCAAAATGGGGTAAAAGCTTCAGGGCTTCTGGGAGATTTGGTCAATTTGGAATTACTCTCTGCAGAGCGGAGTGGTGCCAGTGTGTCTAAAGCTTAGATACAATTTGAAAGCAAAGAATAGGAGCATCTGCAGACCATGTTAATTAGGTGCAAAATGCATAGAATGGATTGGATGGCTGCAAGCCAGACATACACCTTGTAAATAATTGTAAATAATGTTGCAGAGTTCCGCTTTGCTGAGTGTTGATTGGATGAGGTATTGAGACTTGTCTCGGTTTCTGGCAGATCAGGGTAAATGTTTCTTCCCGATGAAGTCCAGTTTGAATGCAATGTATTGAGCTGTTGTATTATTGGGTTAGGGAAATGTCTGTTATGTATGGGGTTAATCTATATCTGTAATCAGATTATTAAGAGACCACCCCCATGTGGTTCGGCCCCTCGAGGTCCCGGGACATATAAAAGTCGGGTGCCACGAGGTCCAGCGTCGATCTTCTGGGAGAGCGCTTGGGACTGCGTGAACTTCTGGAGTGTCTCTGTCTGAGCGAGGCCTAGAGGGCTTGAACAGGCAGATACGAGGATCAAACCCGTGATGGGATAGGTACAGTAGTTGAACTGTAATGTGCTTTTGGTAAAATAAAACATATTTGTTTCAGGTGCTTGATTCAGTGTTTTTACTGAAACTAGACTGGGTGGAAGCTTAGAAATGAGCAATGTACACTATGCTTTTTTAACATATTTTGTCACATGCCTTATTTACTTTCAAAATAAAGTGTGTTTAATCAAATTCTCAGGCCAGCCACAATACAACTAACAACTGTCTTGCCGTTGCTTGAACAACAGCAAGGGGGCAGATAAACCATAGTGAAGCTGCACAAATTCAAAAATGGGAAGCTGCTATGCAACGGTGAAATGATTTGAACAAGACAGGGACAAGACAGGGAAATCCACACACGATCCACTACAAAAGACTGGTTATAGATGAACACGCCTGCATTTACACAGAAGACAATGGGACTGTTAGTGTAAACATGAGACTCTGGCACAAACAACTGGGGTGAGACAGGGACAGGGTCTGGGATTTTCTGTCCCTGTGAGTGAGGGACAGAACTCTTAGCAGAGTTAAAGGTGGCTAGGACATCTATGGCGAGGGGTGGGGTGGAGTGGGGAGGGGGGGTGGGTGGGAAAATATGGCTCAAATATTGTTCCTTTGTTCACATGGTTGAGACAATGCAGAACTGAAGGCTGTGTTGCTGATGGGATGTGTTGCAAATGGGGACATGTTAGCCACACTAAGTGTTGTTTGATTGGTGTCCCTGAATTACTGAACTCTTCCTCTATTTTGGACAGGCAAAAAGAGTTTCTAACTCCAGCAAGCAGGTAGTGGCATTGCCGTTGAAGTTTCTGCCTCAAAGCACCACAGACCTAGGTTCAAACCTGATCTGAGGTACTGTCAGTGTGGTATTGGCACGTTCTCCCTGTGGCTGTGTGACTTTCATCCAGCGTTCCACTCTCCTCCTACATCCTAAAGATATGCGGTTAATTGGTCCTGGTAGGAGTTGATGCAGAATTACGATAAATGGATGGTTGATGGTCACCAAAGACTCAATGGGTTGAATGGCCTGTATCTATTTTGAATCTTTCCATGGATTTTGAGATTGAGCCTGCAGTGATGTGAGGCCACTTCTTGATTGCACAAACCACCAATTGACAACCCTACACCTACATCAATTCTGTCAGCAGTGGTCAAGCAAAATTGTGGGAATTTGAGGTGACATTTAACTCTTCCAAAACCTCAAGAGAGTCAAGAGTATTTCATTGTCATATGTAACAGGAATGGAACAATGAACTTCTTGCTTGCTGCAGTTTCACAGTCACATTAATGCAACATTGCACCACTTGAATATAATAAATTATTAGTTATACTAATCAATGAATCTGCTGAGGTAAGATTGTGCTTAGGGCTGTGAATGGTTAATCAAGCATCTAATGGTTGATGGGCAGAAGTTGTTTTTGAACCTGGCAAGAACAGTCTCAGGTTGTATCTCCTTCACAACTGTAGTAGCATGATAAGAATGTGGCCAGGGTGGCGAGAGTCACTAATGATATTAGCTGCTGACTAAATGCAGTGGTTCCTGTAGTTAGTAGGAAGGTCAATACCCATCATAAGCCAGGCAATATCCACCACTTTCTGCTGCCTGCTTCATCCTTGGGCATTGCTGTCGTTCAACCAGTCAAAATGCTCGGATGGCACAGCAGTAGAGTTGCTGCCTTACAGCGCTTACAGATCCTGTGACCCGTGTTCAATCTAGACTATGGGTGCTATCTGTACGGAGTTTGTACATTCTCCCCATGACCGTGTAGGTTTTCTCTGAGATCTTCGGATTCCTCCTACACTCCAAAGATGTACAGGTTTGGAGGTTTTGGTGTAAATGTAGAGTGTATTCAGAAAGTATTCAGACCTCTTCACTTTTCTCACATTTTGTTACATTACAGCCCTATTTTAAAATGGATTATATTTTTTTTAATCATCAATCTACACAAAATACCACAGACCAAAGAAGCAAAAACAGTTGTTCAGAGATTTTTGGAAAATAATTAAAAAGAAATAAATGAAATATCAAATTTTCATAAGTATTCAAACCCTTTGCTCTGACACTCAAAATTGAGCTTAGGTTCATCTTGTTTCCATTGATTATAGAAACATAGAGAAACATAGAAACATGGAAAATAGGTGCAGGAGGAGGCCACTCAGCCCTTCGAGCCAGCACCGCCATTCATTGTGATCATGGCTGATCGTCCCCTATCAATAACCCATGCCTGCCTTCTCCCATATCCCTTGACTCCACTAGCCCCTAGAACTCTATCTAACTCTCTCTTAAATCCATCCAGTGACTTGGCCTCCACTGCCCTCTGAGGCAGGGAATTCCATAAATTCACAACTCTCTGGGTGAAAACGTTTTTTTTCTCACCTCAGTCTTAAATGACCTCCCCTTTATTCTAACTGTGGCCCCTGGTTCTGGACTCGACCAACATTGGGAACATTTTTCCTGCATCTAGCTTGTCCAGTCCTTTTATAATTTTATATGTTTCTGTATCATCCTTCTAAACTCCAGTGAATACAAGCCTAGTCTTCTCAATCTTTCCTCATATGACTGTCCCGCCATCCCAGGGATCACTCTCGTGAACCTACACTGCACTGCCTCAATCACAAGGATGTCCTTCCTCAAATTAGGAGACCAAAACTGTACACAATACTCCAGATGTGGTCTCGCCAGAGCCCTATACAACTGCAGAAGAACCTCCCTACTCCTATACTGAAATCCTCTTGATATGAAGGCCAACATTCCATTAGCTTTCTTCACTGCCTGCTGTACCTGTAAGCCAACTTTCAGTGACTGGTGTACAAGGATGCCCAGGTCTCGCTGCACCTCCCCCTTACCTAACCTAAACCCATTGAGATAATATCCTTGAGATGTTTCTGCAACTCGATCGGAGACCACCAGTGGTAAATGAAAGTGATTGGACATGATTTGTAAAGGCACACACCTGTCTATATAAGGTCCCACAGTTGACTCTGCATGTCAGAGCAAAAACCAAGCCATAAAGGCAAAGGAATTGTCCGTCGACCTCCGGGACAGGATTGTGTCGAGTGACAAATCTGGGGAAGATTATAAAATAATTTCTGCAGCATTGCAGATCCCGAAGAGCATAGTGGCCATCAACATTCTTAAATGGAAGAACTTTGGAACCACCAGGACTCTTCATAGCGGTGGCCGCCCGGCCAAACTGAGCAATCAGGGGAGAAGGGCCTTGGTCATGGAGGTGAACAATAATCCTGACAGAGCTCCAGAGTTCCTCTGCGCAGATGGGAGAACCTTTCAGAAGGACAACTATATCTGCGGCACTCCACCAATCAGGCCTTTATGGTAGAGTGGCCGGACGGAAGCCGCTCCTCAGTAAAAGGCACGTGACAGCCCACTTGGGGTTTGCCAAAGGGGTTTTTTCTCTGGTGCTCTGGTCTGATGAAACCAAGATTGAACTCTTTGGCCAGAATGCCAAACCAGGCACTGCTTATCACCTGGCCAATACCATACCTACAGTGAAGAATGGTGGTGGCAGCATCATGCTGTGGGGATGTATATCAGTGGCAGGAACTGGGAGACTAGTCAAGATTGAGGGAAAGTTGAATGGTGCAAAGTACAGAGAGATACTTGATGAAAACCTGCTCAGACTGGTGCGGAGGTTAGCCTTCCAACAGGACAACGACCCTAAGCACACAGCCAAGACAATGCAGGAGAGGCTTCGTGACAAGTCTGTGAATGTCCTTGAGTGGCCCAGCCAGAGCCCAGCTTGAACCCGATCAAACATCTCTGGAGGGACCTGAAAATAGCTGTGCATCGACGCTCCCCATCCAACCTGGCAGAGCTTGAGAGTGTCTGCAGAGATGCATTGGAGAAATTACCCAAATACAGATGTACCAAGCTTGTTGTGTCATACTCAATAAGACTTGAGGCTGTAAACGCTGCCAAAGGTGCTTCAATAAAGTACTGAGTAAAGGGTCTGAATATTTCTGTAAATGTGATATTTCAGTTATTTCTTTTTAATTACTTTGCAAAAATTTCTAAACACCTGTTTTCACTTTTATTATTATCAGGAATTGTGTGTAGATTGATTAAAAACAAAGAATTTAATCTATTTTAGAATAAGGCTGTAATGTATCAACATGTGGCAAAAGTGAAGGGGTCTGAATACTTCTGAATGCACTGTAAATTGTCCCTAGTATGTCTAGGATAGTGGTAATGTGCGGGGAACACTGGTCGGCGCTGACTCGGTGGGCCAAAAGTACCATTTTCCTGCTGTTTCTCTAAACTAATGCCGTCCAGAAGTTCAATGTCATGTTTAGTGACAAGCCAAATCTCTTCAAACATCCGAAGAAGGAGAGCATTGATGACATTTGTAATTGCATCGATATGCTGGGCCCAGAACAGATTTCTTGATGTGCACACCCAGGAACTTGAAGCTGTTCTATCATAGACAATAGTTGCAGGAGTAGGTCATTTGGCCCTTTGAGCCAGCACAGCCATTCAATGTGATCATGGCTGATCATCCCCAGTCAGTACCCCATTCCTGCCTTCTCCCCATATCCCCTGACTCCGCTATATTTAAGAGCACTATCTAGCTCTCTCTTGAAAGTATCCTGAGAACCGGCCTCCACTGCCCTCTGAGGCAGAGAATTCCACAGAATCACAACTCTCTGTGAGAAAAAATGTTTCCTTGTCTCCGTTCTAAATGGCAACCCCTTATTCTGTGCCCCTGGTTCTGGACTCTCCCAGCATTTGGAACATGTTTCCTGCCTCTAGCGTGTCCAAACCCTTAACAATCTTAAATGGTTCAATAATATCTACTCTCATCCTTCTAAACTCCAGAGTGTACAATTCCAGCTGCTCCATTCTCTCAGCAAATGACAGTTCCGCCATCCTGGGAATTAACCTTGTAAACCTATGCTGCATTCCCTCAATAGCAAGAATGTCCTTCCTCAAATTCAGGTTCCAAAACTGCACACAATACTCCAGGTGTGGTCTCACTAGGGCCCTGTACAATGGCAGAAGGATCTTTTTGCTCCTATACTCGACTCCTATTGTTATAAAGGCCAACATGCCATTCACTTTCTTCACTGCCTCCTGTACCAGCATGCTTACTTTCAGAGACTGATGAACAAAAACCCCCAGATCCCGTTGTACTTCCCCTTTTCCCAACTTGACACCATTTAGATAATACACTGCCTTTCTGTTTTTGCTACCAAAGTGGATAACCTCACATTTATCCACATTAAACTGTGTCTGCCCACTCACCCAACTTGTCCAAGTTGCCCTGCATTCTCATAGCATCCTCCTCACAGTTCACACTGCCACCCAGCTTTGTGTCATCTGCAAATTTGCTATTGTTACTTTGAATCCCTTCATCCAAATCATATCTCTGGGCTTGTGGTCAAAGACCTTATAAGTGTAGGGGAAGGATCAATCCCATGTCTGCTTATTCTACATGAGTACTTTGGTAAAAGAGCAAAGTGGTTCCCTGCCTATGCACTGCCATTCCTCAATTTAAAGCCCTGCCCACGGTACGAGTTCATTCCAAGAGCTCTCCCGAGTGTGCCCTGATTCAAACTCGGAGATTTACGGTAATGGCCACTCGTCGGTACTTGGGGCTCTCGTGGACATTTTTCAACATGTTGAAAAATCTTCACGAGTCTTCCTGTGCTTACCTGCCGTTAGCGAGTCTTCCTGAGCACCTGCCATTGCCACTAAGAGACGTCCACGAGCTCCGACGTACCCGCTACGTTCATTCTCCGTGCTAACCACGAGTTTGATTTTTTTTAAACTCGGGAGAGCTCTTGGAATGAACTCGTACCGTGGGACAGGGCTATTACTAAGGAGATGATTTTCTGATAACCATTCTTGTTACGTAATATGTTATAAAATAAAAAGACGGGGTAAAATGTATAAAGGCCAGGAGAGAGTAACACACTTTTTATTATAATTATAATCAAAGACATACTTTTGTCATAGTCCCTCCAGCAACACTTCATAAATCAGACTGTGAGCTGATACTGGGGGAATGTGAGGAAACCTACACTCGTACACCGTCAAATGACTGAAACACCAAATATTTGACCATCTTCCTGGATAGTTTGTCAGTTAAATGACATTTTTTGTTCAAATAAATATGTAACATGAGGTATGGTTTTTGGTCATTATTTTTGGTAAACTACTGAGAATGGTCCAATACTCTGAGAAGTGCTTTCTCTCATCAAGGCACACGTCTGGAGAATATTTATACACAACCCTCCCAGCAATCTCAATGGTACATTAGCCAAATAGAATGAGTTACAGCTTATTGGCTCTGCATGCTTTCTGCTTCAGGTCTAGCATTAGTTAATTATTCAATGGGTAGAAAATGCCTAGACATTAAAACATCTAGCCAGTGATGAACTGGACCCCGTGTCATATTGTGATAACTAATTTTTGTTTTAAAAGTTACAAACGATCCCAAATATTAGCAGATATGATGGCACTTTTCAGTTTTATGTGAAAATTGGCAAAGTCCCTGCAGTTTCACAGACAACAAAATGTAGAGAACACTTTCTCCTCACTTCACCAGATGTCAATGAGACGCTAATAGCTTTAGAAATCGTGTTGCATTTATGCCTCATTGCACCACCTATCACATGAACTAACATTTCTTGTCTAGGCATTTAAAAAGTAGGCCAATGTACAACAGAAACCTTTTTAAAATTATGCAAAACAGGGTCTCTGTTGAGCATATGATCATCATTTTATACTGCAGCCTCAAATATGCAGGCTGGCGTGCACATTCTTTTCATTTGCGCCAGCCAGTCCACAACCCAACTCACAACCTTTATCGAAGCTGCTTGATTAGTCGCACCAGACAGCTCAACAAATATCAAATGGATTTTCTGATCAGAATGGGATGCAAGGAATGACGTGTCATCAGCGTCTATCAAAAGTAATTTTCATTCAAGACTCAGTTTGGTTCTACAAATGTCGAGGGCAATTGTTATACTTCAGTGAATAGTACTAAGATGTTCCATCATTTATCTCTGCTGTTTTTGGGACTTCTCTCTGCGCAAGATGGCCATTGCTTTTCCTCAATAAAATGACTGTGTTTTAAAGGGCGTATTTTGCTTCAGGATACCTTAACATTGTAAAGTTTGCTGAACTACATTAAGGTGAATTTTCTTAAATTGAATCCAAAATATCTATGTAAAAAGATTACGTCAAAATGTCCAAAAATACCTAAATCAAAATAATTATATACCATTTATGATAAAATCAGATAAAAATGTCATATATTAAAAAAAAACATTAACCACCAAACTAGACCAAAATGATATAAAATATGAACCAACAAATATGATGTCATCGTGGAATATGAAATTTACTCTGGGGAAAATTGTTGAAATAATCAAAGTGTTCATATCAATTTCAATTATATTTTTTCCATTACCAGAACTATTAAATACTATGTGTTTAATGTACTGATGCCTATGCTGTAAAAATGAGTGAATTTCGACGCAAGCACAAATGAAATAGAAACTGATGTATTTGGCGTTGCATTATGGATCTCCAAACTGCATTTGTTTGCAGGGCCTCAAGGTCACTGTCACTTTGAACATAGTTTCTGGGTCATATTTCCCAGAATTTTAATTACTCCCCTCATGTACCACAGCCCGAGGGAGGTCACTGAAGATCTCTTGGAGTTTTCTCAAGAAAGAGGAGATAATCGGGTGGGAATGTCGCTATTTTGTCCTGATTATCTATATAGCTCTATTTTTCTCAACCAATCCAATACAATTGAACCCCCCACCCCACTGCAGTTGTCGGAGGCCTCGAAGCAGTTCTGTAATTGTCCAAGCAAAACGACAAAAAAATAATGCTTGTGCTGCCGGCAAATATATTGTATAAAAAAAACCCCAACATTTTCCCCCTCTCTTTCCATCCATATCCCTCTTCACATTTCACTCCCTGTGTTTCCTTATCTGGCACGTTTTTGTCTCCTTTTCACCTGTAGCCTTTGTCAACATCTCCATCCATCTGCTGTTCATGCCTCCTCATCTGTATCAACCTTTCACTTGCCAGGTTTGGTCCCACCCGATCTCTCTTTACCAGCTTTCTCCCCTCGACTCCATCAGTCTGAATCGGGGTCCCTCAACATAAACATCACCTGTTCTTGTTGTTCCACTGATGCCACCTGATCTGCTGAGCTCGTTCAGCTTTGTTGTACCTGACAAGATAATTTTGATGCATCAAACTTAAGCACAGTTTAAGTTTAGATTCTTGTTCTAAATTTTGAAGTGCTGGCTGGACATTATATCCTCCTTTATTCATTCATGTTTACCTGGGAAACCTTTGATAGCAAATACAAATATAACTCAGCTTTGTATATCAATCAAAGAAATGAACAGCTCCTTGTTGTACAGGCTAACAATTATCTGCAAAGTGATTTCAAAGCTACAGTTGCACACTAAGTTTATATTTAAATATTTTTGGTTAATTTTAAAGGAATCCTCTATTTGATGGATTTACTACATCTGCCCAAATAGTTATTGTGCAAGTATTCTAGGTAGTAATGGTACTCCCAGAAATAGGGAGACTTGCCTTTAATTGTAAACACAGGAAACTACAGATGCTAGTTTACAAAAAAAAGACAAAAAGTTGTGGAGTAACTCAGTGGGTCAGGCAGCATCTCTGGAGAATCCTGATAGGCAATGTTGCGTGACAGAACCCTTCTTCTGGACTCCACCAGAGTCTGAAGAATTATCCCAGCCCTAAACATTGTCCACCTATCTTCTCCAGAGCTGCTGCCTGACCCACTGAATTACTCCACCACTTTATGTCTTTGCTTGTCTTTAATTGCCTTGTCACAGACCATAGAGACAAATTTGGAATGAATAGAACCCATATAATCTACCATCCTGCCAATCACCAAAGTTTTCCATTGACCCAGCTTTTGATGGTCTTATTTAGGCTTATGTAATCTTTCTCACTGAATCCAGAAAATAGAAGCAGGAAGAGTCCACCTGGACCCTCAAGCCTGTCTTGATACTCTTGACAGGACCAAAAAGGTTGATGAGGGCAGAGATGTAGATGTTGTGTACATGGAATTTAGTAAGGCATTCGACAAGGTTCCGCATGGTAGGCTGCCCTGGAGGTTAGATCGCATGGGATCCAAGGAGAACTAGCTGAATGAATAGCAATTTGGCTCCATGGAAGGATGCAGAGGGTGATGGTGGAAGGTTGCTTCTCAGACTGGAGGCCTGTGGTTTGTCTCAGGGTTCAGTGCTGGGCCCGTTACTGTTTGTCATCTATATCAATGATTTGGATGCGAACATACAGGGCAAGATTAGCAATTTTGCTGATGATACAAAAGTGAGTGGCTTTGCAGAAAATGAAGATGGTTGTGAAAGATTGCAGCAGGATCTGGATTGATTGGTCAGGTGGGTGTAGGAATGGTTGATGGAACTTAACACAGTGAAGTGTGAAGTGATGCATTTTGGGATGTCGAACAAGGGCAGGACCTACACAGTGAATGGTAGGCCTCTAGGTAGTACTGTAGAGCAGAAGGATCTAGTGCAGGTTGATAAGATGGTCAACAAGGCTTTTGGCACTTTGGCCTGCATCTGTCAGATTATTGAGCATGGAAGTTGGGAGGTCATTTTGCAGTTGTATAAGATGTTGGTGAGACCACATTTAGAATATTGTGTTCAGTTCTGGGCACCATGTTAAAGGAAAGATATTGTCAAGCTTGAAAGGGTTCAGAAACGATTTACGAGGATGTTGCCAGGACTGGAGGGTGTAATCTCTAGGGAGAGGTTGAGTAGGCTGGGTCGCTATTCCATAGAATGCAGGAGGATGAGGGGAGATCTCGTAGAGGTATACAAAATCATGAGAGGAATAGATTGAGTAGATGCAATCTTTTGCCCAGGGTAGGGGAATCGAGGACTAGAGGACATAGGTTCAACGTGAACGGTGAAAGATTGAATAGGAATCCAAGGAGTAACTTCTTCACACAAAAGATGGTGGATGTATGGAACAAGCTGCCAGAGGAGGTACTTGAGGCTGGGACTATGCCACTGTTTAAGAAACAATTAGACAGGTGCGTGGATAGGACAGGCTTGGAGGGATATGGATCAAGCGCAGACTAGTGTAGCTGGGACATTGTTGACTATGTGTGTGAGTTGGGCTGAAGGGCCTGTTTCCTCAGCTCTCTTATCCCAGGAATCATAGAATTATGGAGTTCGAGCACAGAAACAGGCCCTTTGGCTCAAGTTGTCCTTGCCAACCAATATGTCCCATCAATGCGAGTCCCATGTGCCCGAATTTGGCCCATATCTCTCTAATGATTTCCTAACCATGTACCTGCCCACCCGAGATCCATTGTGATTGGACATCTGTGAGATGGCCTGTGACTCATGCAGCAGCTTGATTTAAAAAATGTTTGATGTTTTTTACTAAAAAAGCAGGAAAATTAATAACCAAATGATCTAATTTTCAAAACAGAATGTGGAGGAGGAAAAACTCTATAGGAATATGTAAAAATTTCTCCGTTACGGCAAAGGGTGGAGGAGTAAATTCACATACAGTTTAAATGAATTTTCGTGAAATAGAACCCGTTACAAACCAACAAACTACAGTTTTAATAGTTATAAGATGTATGGACTCTGTATATCAGTATGAAAGCTTTTTTTTTTTTAAATGCCAATGTGCAAGCCATTATGAATGATTAGTCTATGAAAAATCCCAACGTTAGGCCCATGTATATATTTAGCTTTTGCGGTTGCACTGATCACAACAATAAAGAGCTGATGGGAGGGGGAACTCCCATGAATATCTCTGCCTGGAAGGTATGGGAGCCAAAATCCACTCGCAAAAATGAGTCTGAAGCAATCATGTGGATGCTCTGCTTGATCTGAGTTTAGCAACACCGATGCCAGTCTTCAGTCAATTCGATTCACTTCACATTTAATGATCTAGCTGAAGACACTGGATGTAACAAAACCAATGGACCATCGCAACACTGGAATCCATTGCGCAATGTGGAAAATCAGGAGAAATGCAAAGTTGCTAGTTGCTGCCCATTTACCAGTCAAGTGGTAACATGTAACACTTCCTCCTAACCTGGTTTCTAATGCCCAGTTTTAGCTAGGACCACTGAGCCCCAGTGATAGTTTCAGCATTGCTCTACACCTGTCATGAAACTAAGCTCCAGAGAGAAGTGAGAGTGACTGCACTCATTGTGAAGGGACCATTTAACTGAGCCAAGCACCAAGGATGGGGTGTTTAACTCAGTTAAATGCTTCCTTCATATCGAGTACAGAGTACTGAGAAGAATGGATGAACAAAGTTGTCAAAGGAAGAGAGGAAAGACTCTTCAGAAGTTGCCAGAAGCATTATTACATGCAGATTAAAGTCTGTGTGTATCTCCAGCCAACCTACATTATAATTGTAATGGTTTTTGTTATCATTGTATCCATTACCATATACATGGGTGAGCGGGCAGAAGCATGGCAGATGCAGTATAATGTGGATAAATGTGAGGTTATTCACTTTGGTGGCAAGAACAGGCAGGCAGATTATTATCTGAATGGTGTCAGATTAGGAAAAGGGGAGGTGCATCGAGACCTGGATGTGCTTATATATCAGTCACTGAAAAAGAAGAAAGGCAATGGCATGTTGGCCTTCATTGCGAGAGGATCTGATTTTAGAAGCAAGGAGGTCCTCCTATAGTTTTACAAGAACCTGGTGAGACTGCACCTGGAGTGTTCAGGCCCGTACAAAGCTTTTCAAAAAGGGGGATGGCATGACAGGATTCCAAATATTTTATGTGAAATAATGTGCACGCAGCGGACATCATAAGCGGGAAGCCCCTCATGTCCGGGTTCCAGGGCCCGCTTAAGGGCCCTGAAAGCTCTGGGGATTTAGATGCTCTCTGGTGCATTCTGAGACTTATTTTGGAGTTTTTTGCAGCAAATTTATGACCAATATTTCAGAAGTAATTTTGGTTGAGTCAAGAGTAATGAGTGGGTGGAATGGGATGATTGGAGTCATTGTTGTATACATTTTTTTTGTTTTTATTAAGGATTGTTGTCCTTGTTTTAATAATCAAGTTGTACTGCTGTAAAATGTTATGTGAAATGTTATAAAGGGGCATGCAAAAACTGCAAATAAAATACTGTACGTTTTTGCAGTAAAGAAAAACTTTTTTTAGAAAATGTTTTGTGTGTTGATTTGATTGCCTGTTACTGTTAAGGCTGCATTAGTGTGTGCAGTGCACCTTTAATGGTCCTCCTGACCTAACAACTTCACATCATATCAACTTCAACATGAAAATAGTTCTGTTTTCCGATAATGTAACTGTACAAACCTACTCACCACTTTGTCCAAGTCATGGGCAAAGTTATAGTGAATGTGCATTAAGGCGAGTGCAGACAGCCTGTCATTGCTCATGGAAGTCCTGGCGTAGTGATGCAGGCGACGGACACTCGTGGCATGCCTGCATATATTTCCATTTAGCCATAAATCATGCTTTCCAGTTCCATTTTCCAAGAATGTAACTGCGCAAACCTAGTCATGACTTTGTCCAAGTTATGGGCAAAGTCATAGTGAATGTGGATTAAGGCAATTGCAGACAGCCTGTCATTGCTCATGGAAGTCCTGGTCTTTCCTTCTTTGAGGATGTGAAAACGTGTTTGACCTCGTTGGGTGGATCAAAGTAAGATGCCGAGCGAGATCGCGCCCACTGCAAGCATGCCGCCCGAGGGTTCAGGCTACCTCTGCAGTCAAATGGAGGGGAACAGGCGGGGTCGGCAGAGCACTGTGGAGAGACTGGCTGCCGACAAGGCCAAGCACTTGAAGAGCCAGACGGCGAGGGGGTGCAAAGTGGAGCCCAATGGTTTGGGTCGTTTTGCCTCTGAGGAAGGCAGGGGCAGTGGGGCCAGCAGTAGCATGAAGACTTACCTGGCCTCCAGCAACCCCCAGCAGAGTGGGCAGCTGGGGCTCACCGCCTGACATTGTGTATCGCTCCAGCCCCAAGAGGCAGCTCAGGCCTGACTCGCTGGTCATGCACCGGCAGAAGTGTGAGTTTGTGCGAGGAGTGGCGGCCACCAGCAGCCCCCCGCAGTTTCAAGAGTACTGGCAGCCTGGTCCGTTGGCTGCTGCCCGGCTCTAGCGGCCGGGGCGACAAACAGCAGGGGCTGGCAACGGGAGCAGCAACGTCGGAAAGGGGAGAATTAGCAGAGGGTACAGAGGCTGCAACACCCCAGGGTGCACAAGTAACCCCACCAGCAACACTCCAGGGTTCACAAGTAACCACACGAGCAGCACTCCAGGGAGAAACAGCAGCCTCCCCAGCAACACCCCAGGGTGCACAAGTAACTACACCAGCAGCGCCAAAGGGTGCACAAGTAACTACACCAGCAGCACCCAAGGGTGCACAATTAACTACATCAGCAGCACACAAGGGTGCACAAGTAACCACTCATGCAGCGCTCCAGGAAGCACCAGTCGCCACGCCAGCAGCACTCCAGGGTTCACAAGTAACCACACGAGCAGCACTCCAGGGAGAAACAGCAGCCTCGCCAGCACCATCCCAAGGTGCACAAGTAACCACGCCAGCAGCGCCACGAGAAGCAGCAGCAGGTCGCCCCAAGGAGCCGCTCAAGCGGCGGGTTGGTGATGGCGGATTGTGGTGCTCGCACTCCGACCTCAGCTGCCGCTTCTATCAAGCCTGCTGGGGCTTGGACAGTTTCATCGAGCACTGCGGACTTGAGCCTGAGGTGATCCAGAAACTGGCCAGGGAGAAGTTTGCCGCCGACGCTGCCTTCGAAAGCTTTGCCCTCAAGTTTCGCAGCGTGAAAGGCCTGTCCCACTTGGATGACATTTTCGGTGACAGCCTGAAAAAAGGTTGTCGAGTCGTGGTCGGGTTGTGACACGGCCTGATGCGTGGTGACGCATGTAGTGATGCGCGGTGACTCCCTGTCACCTCTGGATGTTGGAATGTTCAAAATCCAGGAGCGACATCTGGGTGTCTCATCATGTCGTGCGCCCTGTCACACGCTGACGTATGCTGTCCTGCGGGTGATGACTGGTTAGGTTGTGATTTATTGGACAGTGGGACAACATGCCCTCTGGTGCTTGTTGATCTCCCCCTGGGGATTCCTTTTCACTTTGTACTGTCACTTGGTATTTGGCCCACGGTTTCATCACTCTTGTCCAAATCTATTTGCCTTACACTTGCCCTTCCATCGATTTGTGGGAGTCAGTCTGGATCCACCCTAGGTTTGAGTTTATGCTAGATTTAGGCCATTGGGCTCTTTCGTCTGTAGAGCTTCTATCCATAGCCTCTCTGCTCTTTTCCGTCTCCCTGTTGTCCAATTTATGTTTGTTTCCAGGCCCATGATCTCAAGGGACTGGATCCCATGTTGCTGGAAGTGTCTGCTAATGGGTATGGATTGGTTCCCCCTTCTGATGTTGCTGAGGTGTCCTGTCAGTCTGACTCTGATGGTTGGGGTTAGGGACCACAGATGGGCTGTAAAATATTCTTCCTTCAATGCATGGATTTTAAAGATTAATATATTAAAATTAATGCAATAAAATCAATTGTGCAAATGAAAAGATGTCTGTCCAGTTTTATTTACAGATGGATTAGTCCGCTTCCAGATCCAATCACCATCTCTAACTTTTCACAGGGATGGATTCAGTGAGTGTAGACTGAATTCCCCTCTCCCCTCCACCCCCCACTTCTCTCCTCCCGCACCAATCGCTCCTTCACCACTCTCCCCCCCCCCCCCCCCTTCCCTCCGCTCCACTCTTCTCCCCCTTCTCCATTCCCCAGGGCTCTCACTTAATTTGTTTTCCCCTGTTGCCAGCTGGGCAACCTAGGCAGCTTTTTAGGTTGTCAAATGACAGTTTAGGTGGTCATTTAACACGGCTTGCATGACGCGTGCAAAAATGTGCTCGGACGAAGTGGTTACCAGTCGGAATTATGCTCAATGAAGCATTCACATATTATTTCTGCTTCAAATAGTCACAAACTAAGCATAATCACCAATCAAGACATGATATATACCACAATGACATGCAGCAAAATTATAATACAGTATCTCAACTCTTTTTACACATTGCAATGAATGCAATTTCTATTATTTCTTTCCACTTCCAAACAAAAATTTGGTTGGATTATTCAGCATATGATCAACCTGTGTCAATAAATGCTGGACCATAGGAACATATATGCTTAACCATGCACACTACAGATTGATGCAGGGATGTTTTCTGTGAAGGACCGAAAATTATCATGACATGGCCATAGCATGGGTCGTTATTGCTATTGGTACAGAAACACTCTCGCTTTCCACATAATTTATCCACAACAAAATATACCGGTTGCAAGGAAATTTCTAAAGGCATTTTATGATAATAGCTGTTAAAACCGACTATACCATCTGACAGGTTAAACATTACACTAACTGACAAGAGATAGCCAAAGGGCATCAAATGCAACAAATGTTCTTTTGGCAATATGTTTAAAGTTGTCAAAACGCCACATTACCAGACATTCAGATTAGATGAATGTGTTGTGAACAGCAATGAAGATACCCAGTTTGTACACACCAGATTATTTTTAAATTATTGGTAAACGATGTTTCCATCATTCCCACTTCAGAATTAACGTTAAAATTACAACTGAAATATCTCCTGACCCAATTCGTGAAGCATATGTCTGACTGCAGAAGTAAAACCTGGATAAATCCAACGTATAGTTGTGAATGTTGCTCAATATATAGCTACAGTATTGATACTCCATGTTAAGAGCATTGATTTGCCCTTAAAATAAATTATGTAATAACATGTCAACGGTGGCAGTGACAATTGAACACTGCGGTTTTAATGCTTCACGTGTCCACAATTTAATTAATCCATCTTTATGGATTAAAAGAAATAATAACATTGGGAATTAAAACACATTTGACTGCATTCCATTATCAAACATTGTCAATGTTCGCTCTGAAGACATTTCCAGCGCAGTAGGGTCGCGGGGTGGGTGGGTGAATCAGTGATGGATAGATGGCGGGGGGGGGGGGGGTGGGGGGGGGGGGGGGGTCGAGAAGGCAATCTGTGTGGAATGGATTGATTGAGGAAGGGGAATTAGTGTGTGTTGGTTGGAGTAGGTAAAAACATTGTGAGTGGAGAGCGTGGGAGATGTCAGTGGGGGAATACGGGATGGATGGGGGGGGATCAGTACAGGATGGAAGGAGGAGAATCAGTACAGGATGAATGGGGGGTTTCAGTACAGGATGAATATGGGTGGGTCAGTACAGTGTGGATCGGGGGGGCTGTGCTCGATGAATGGGTGGTTCAGTACTGGATGAATGGGGGGGGGAGCAGTGCAGGATGGATAGGAAGGGGGTCAGTACAGGACTAATTGGGGGATGAGTGTTAGGATGGATGTGGAGGTGGCAGGAAAATCAATGCAAGGTGGATAGGGAGATCAGTGCAGGATGAATAGATGGGGCGCACAGGGGATGTCAGAGAGGACTGAATAGAGGGGGGAATGGGGATCAGTGTGGGATGGAGAGGAGGGGTCCCAGGAAAAAGGTGGGTGGAGGGGGGTGTACAAGAGAGCGAGAGGGGAAGGGGCAGAGGAGGTGGTGAGGAAGGAAGGTCAGCGCTCTTCGGACAACACCGGCATCATCGCCCTGCAGCCTTGGCCATCACTGTCCACTGCCAAGTGCCACCACCAAAGAGGGAGGCAGTTGGGAATTCCTCGCCACCGTCTTCTCTCCTACTAAAGCCAACAGGAAGGTGCGGGGCCGAGCGGTGCACGTGCATCAGACGGCAGAAGGGGGCCTCCCCCTTCTTTCCTCGCACCCTCCCTCCCTCCCTCCTCCCAGCCTCAGCGCGCAGGAGGGGTTGTTATGACAGCAGTTGTCGTCGTTGGCGGAGTGACAAGCAGCGGCCGCTGTGAGGGTGGAGCCACCGCCGCCACGACTGCTGCTTTGCGGAGCCCGTCATTCACTCCGACTCTCTGTCACCCCGCACTACAGCCGTCGCTGCTGCCGACCAGAAACGATGGGGGGGGGGGGATGCGAAGGCCTGGTGGGTGGGGGGGGGGGGGTGGTGTGGTCCCGGCCAGAGAAGCGCCTGGTGTCGGGTCATGGCCACTGCCAGGACCAGGTTCAGATTCAGTCCTTCCCGCAACGGACGGGACCCGGTGGTGAAGCTCCGACGCCACGGTTGGAGCCGATGGACTGGGCGGGCAAACACCGCACCCCCCCCCCCCCCCCCGGAGAAACGGGAGCTCTTTTTTTTTAACCATCCCGTTTTTTAATACCCCCCATATAAAACAAATAGATTCCCCTTCCCCGCAACGCAACACAATATTTCATGGTCCCACTCACCCAAACTAGGCCCTGAGGCGGGTGTATTGAAAATGGTGGTGATCTGATCACGCCCACTGCGCACGCATGGAGAGACAGCGCCATTTTGCGTCGCTTCTGCGTCTTTGGTCATCAGCTTCCCCCCACTGCACAGGCACGGATGTTCACAAATATATATATATTTTTTAATTTTTCCTCTGAATTTTTTTCCTCTGAAAAATAGGGGGGTTGCACCCAATGCACCCCCCCCCCCCCCCCCCCCCCCCCCCCCTCGGATGACCATGATGTTGTGTCGAAATTTTGAGAAAGGACATTATTGCTATTGAGGCATTGCAGCGTAGGTTCACCAAGTTAATTCCTGGGATGGCGGGACTGACATATGATGAAAGAATGGGTCGAATGGGCTTGTATTTGCTTGAATTTAGAAGAATGAGAGGGGATCTTATAGAAACATATACAATTCTTAGAGGATAGGACAGGGTAGATGCTGGAAAAATGTTCCCGATGTTGGGGGAGTCCATAACCAGGCGTCACAGTTTAAGAACAAGGGGTAGGCCATTTAGGACTGCGATGAGGAATTTTTTTTTTCACGCAGAGAGTTGTGAATCAGTGGAATTCTTTGCCACAGAAGGCAGCGGAGGCCAATTCGCTGGAGGTTTTGAAGAGAGAATTAGATTTAACTCTTAGGGCTAAGGGAATCAAGGGATGAAGGGGTCGCCTCGACGCTGCAGTTAGACTGCTGGACCATGGGAGAAGAGCAAAGGGAACAGATAAGACTTTTGCCTTCCATCACATTGAGGAGGTGTTGGAGATTCACTGTGATGGATGTTTGTGTAAAGTGTGGGTCTTGGGTTTTTTTGTAATGTAAGACTGTAGAAAATGCAATTTTGTTCAAACCAAGCTGTTTGAATGACAATAAGAGGCGTTCTATTATATTCTATTCTATATGGGGAATAAGCTGTAACGGGGTACTGATTTTGGATGAACAGCCATGATCAAATTGAATGGCAGTGCTGGCTCAAAGGGCCAATTGGCCAACTCCTGTTCATATTTTCTATGTTTCTAATGTGAGGTTGCCATTAATCAGAAGTTTAATTGGACCATAAATGCAAGTAAATTGGCAATGCAGGTGGATCAAACATTTTTTACTCGCAATGGGTACAATTAATCAGTTTTAATTGCTCTGGATGAACGAGGCTCCAAAAACACTGTAGCTCCTCAATAAAAAAAAAAATCAATAATATCTCATTTACCTTCTTAAATATTTGTTCTCTACACCACTCGCACTCTGTGCCTGTAGCATCTATCATCTGAAGATGCTTTGTACTGTGGGACCATCTTCAATATGCAGATGACAGAAATTCAGCAACTCATTATCCTCATCTCAAGGATAATTAGGGAAGTCCAATGAATTATATTGGTTTATATTGTCATGTACTGAGATACATGCTTTTCATGCTATCCAGGCAAATCAAACTATACATGAGTGCATCAACATAAAAGAGTAAATAATCTGTGTGCAGAAGATAATGTTACAGCTACAGAGAAGTAGCAGATAAATAAACTTCAACAGCTCATCGAGGCAGATTGAAAATCAGGATTCTATCCTTTTCATGTGAAAGGTTAATTCAAGAAACTGATGCGGCCCTTGCCATTGCCATCCACAATCTTCCAATGAAATGAAAAATGAAATTGTACGTGCAGGAAGGAACTTCAGATGTTGGTTTACACCAAAGATAGACACAAAATGCTGGAGCAATCCAGCGTGTTAGGCAGCATCTCTGGATAGAAGGAATGGGTGTCTGCAGAGACCATTTCCTCGGCAACTCCCTGGTATCCACAGAGACCATTCTGTCTACAAATGCCTGGTTAACTCGTCCCCTCCCACCCAAACCACCCCCTCCTCAGGTACATTCCCCAATAAACCACAGGAGATGCATCACCTGTCCCTATATCTCTTCCCTCGACTCCATCCAAGGAAAGCGACAATCTTTTCAGGTGAGGCAGAGGTTTACTTGCACCTCTTCCTACCATATCTACGCTGTTCCAGGTGTGGACTCCTGAATATCGGCGAGACCGAGCGCAGGCTCGATGATTGTTTCGCAGAACACCTCCGCTCAGTCCGCCTAAACCTACCTGATCACCCAGTTGCTAAACACTTTATCTCTCCCTCTCACACTGACCTCTCTGTCCTGGGCCTACTCCATTGTCAGAGTGAGGCCCAGCGCAAATTGGAGGAACAGCATCTCATGTTTCACTTGGGCAGTTTACACCCTAGTAGCATGAATATTGACTTCTCTAACTTCAAGTAACCCTTGCTTTTTCTCTCTCTCCATCCCTCCCCCTTCCCAGTTCTCCGACCAGTCTGACAGTCCCCTTGATTACTTTGTATCTCTGTTTGCTGTATTGTCACCAAGTTGTTTGCACCCGGGGTCGGAGTCTGGAGCCCCAAGATCACATAGGAGGACCGCTGAGGACAAAGTGGGACCCGGCATGGGGGTGGCGCCAAACTTTAAGTGGGGGTGCTGGAGGTGCGTTGAGAACTAAGGGGGGAATGGGGGGAAATACTTTGGAGATGTTTGGGGCAAATATTTTGTAACTTTGTTGGCGGCCTCTGCGTGGTAAATTTTTGTCTGCCTAGGTATGCAAAACAGAGCATCTCACCGTGGCTTGTTATATGTTACAATACAAGTATCTCATCTCATCATCAAGTTGTGAGATATCCTTTTCATGATTTAATTTGCCCTGCCTGTAGCGAAAGATATTTAGTCAACATTCTTCCCAATGTTGTGCATCTTGATTGTATTTTATTTTAATCTCAGGGTCTGGGCTGATAGTTTACAAAAGGTTTTGATAAAGAAAAGGTTCCCATAAATGAACAAAAGACAGGGTTCATGGGTCACAACTGTAAAATGGAAACTAATGGAACCAATAATGAATTATTGAGAAACCATGGCACATGTCGAGTGGCTAGACTTTGGAACATAACCACTGCAATAAGTTGTCAAACAAATTGCTTGGATTAAGCAGATGCTAAGTGAAACACGAGGGCAAAGAATAAAAATACATGAGGATGCAAAAGGGTGAGATGAAGTTGGCATTAAGAATAAACACCAGCATGAGCATATTGGGAGAATGATCTGTTGCTATGCTGAATGCACTCTTTATTAATCCTGAGAAAGACACAAAATGCTGGAGTAACCCAACAGGTCAGGCAGCATCTCCGGAGTACATCAATAGGTGATGTTTCGGGTCAGGACCCTTCTTCAGATTGATTACAGGGAGTGGGAGATCGGAAAAAAGTTGTCAATGGAAGAGGGATGCACCTCCATAAGTCACAAGAATCATTATTATATGCAGAGACAAGTCTGTGTTCATCTCCAGCCAATCTCCATCTGAATTTTAATGATTTTATTATTGTATCCACCACCACAAACATCCTAAGGTCAGAAGGGTCCCGACCTGAAACATCACCTATCCATGTTCTTCAGAAATGCTGCCTGAACCACTGAGTTATTCCAGCATTTTGTATTTTTCTTTGGTATAAACCAGCATCTGCAATCCCTTGTTATTACTTAAGTAATCTTTATTGAGCATGGTTTCACTGCTAAAAGCGAGTTAAATTTGATATGCCACAAAGTGAGTACAGTAATCATGATGTGCAGTGTGTTAATGCCTGCTGTGTGGGATGCTTGTTTCTTTGAACAAATCATTTAGCCATCATTAACTACACAGTTTAATGGATTGATGTATCGAGAAAAAGCCAATAGCATGATTACCATTTGTCAGAATGAGCCATTATTGCCTAATTCAAACCTGCACCACATCAAATTCCAGCTTCATATTCCCTCAAGATGTCGAAGGTGACAAATCGGTCCATGATTCCATGTTAGCTCTCACATCAATCACTCATTCCCACACTTAAATTACTGAAACCTATTCTTTCACACATGGCCACTAATGCTCAGGGATTCTCCCACAGCCAATGACAACATGGGCAAATTGCACTGGTCTCCCTCCCAGCCTGTCATTGGGATGTGGGAGAAGGCCAAAGGACTTGAGGGAAGTATGAAGAAGGGTAGTGAGCCAAAACTATCCATGATCTCCAGACATGCTGTTTGAAGTTACTTTGTGTCTAAGTATGTTGAGATAAAACTTTAAGGTGACAGGGCAATTCCAAAGTTTTGAAATGTTGTACTTGAGTAATTTAAAAAATAGGAAGAGGGGCAAACTCCTGCCATACAGATATAATTGGGAACTGATACTTTTTGGAGATAGGTATGAGATATTAAACTTGGAGGAAATGCATTTGGTTCGGCAAGAAGTCGTTATCTCACACAAGTATCAAGTCAACTGCATAACTAGCCTCACACATGCTCAGAACTCAGAACAGCAGATACTCACCTCTCTCCAGCCTCTGCTCTCTGTCAGTCGGGGCTCATGCTTGACAGCTATGCACAATGCTGTGTGCAACAAGCACTGTTATTTGCCTCCAATATACTGCCAGCTACTTAGTTGAGACAATTTCTTCAGCTGAGGAGATCGTCCAACAGTCACTGACACATACTTCCTAGTGTCCTGACGTGGAGCAGAGCCAGGAGAAGCACCTGTTAAATCAAGGGACCTATCCATTGGTAAAGGCAGAGTGATGACCATGGCTGAAATTATGGCCAGTGATGGTGACAGTTATAGTTGGTAAAATCATCATGTCCAGCTTCCAAAGAGAATAAATGTGTGATCTCACACTCCAGCGATCTGGCTCCTCCCAGCACTAATCACCCACCCCTGCAGGTTTGAGAGGCTCGATGCTGTTTCTGCGCTTTAACACATGTCGTGTCACGATTTGAACTGATGTGACTTCAACATTAGTTTTTCCTTTCTTGCTGTTTCTGGACTTCCTGGTTAGTTTGCATTTCCAATGCATTAACAATGTTTTAAAATGTTAAGACTGCAATGTAATTGAAATGAAGAGGTGGAAACATAACCAGTCCGCTCTATGGATATACCCTGTGGATATACTCAGTCAGGTCCTGAAACCACTGTGAAAGGGTGGGAAATTAATTGGCATATGTGTAGACTGAATCATACTGAAGTGCCCAATTGTCAATGTTGCACCATCCATTCCAATGCCAGCATTAGCCACCCGATGTCTGTGGTCCAATAAAATGTTCAGCTTATTCTCTTGCAAGGTCTCACTGATACCATAATCTGCAGTTCTGTGTGTCAAAATGTAATTGTACTGCTGAGCCCGTTGCTCCGCAGAGCATAAATGTTCCTCGCTCAGGTAAACATTCTTCCGCTCACTACTGCGACTTTGTAAATATCCTTAATATTGTGCCTTAAGGGGCTGTCCCACTGTACGAGCTAATTCAAGAGTTCTCCCGAGTTTCCCCTGATTCGAACTCGGAGAATTACAGTAATAGCCGCTCGTAGGTACTCGGGGCCTCGTGGACATTTTTCAACACTAAAGAGAGAAGAGGCATGACATTGAAAAATCTTCACGTGTCTTCACGAGCTTACCGCGTTTCCCGAGTACCTGCCGTTAGCGTTACGAGCCGCTAAGAGACGTCCCGAGCACTGACGTACCCCTATGTACATTCTACGTGCTTACCACGAGTTTGATTTTTTTTTTAACTCGGGAGAGCTCTTGAATTAGCTCGTACAGTGGGACAGCCACTTAATCCTATTTCTGTTGCCACATTTTTGCATCCTCTCCCTGCAGACCGCGGGAGGTCATTTAAACCTTTACCCTCCCTCTCTTCCCTGTACCCCTCTTGGACGTGCAACCATTTCTTCTATAAATCTACCCCTTTTCCCCCTCTCCCTCCCATCCCCTTCCAACAATATCCCTTCATATGTTTTCACATGTCATGCCTCTTCTCTCTTTATCTCACTGTCATTTCATCTCTGGCTTTAATCTAAACATCCCACCCCTCCACTACCCACTCTGATCCATTTGTATCCACTATCACTTGGCACCCCCACCTCTCTTTCAGCTTTCTCTTCACTTACTACAATCAATCGAAGAGGGGTCCTGACCTGAGGTGTTGCCTGTTCATGTCCTCTGTATATGCTGCCTAGCATATCTCTACCCCAGCACCATTCAAAACAGAGAATTAGCTTCTGAATGGAATGGAGAACAAAGGGCCTTTAAGGCCAGGCTGTGACTCCATATTCATGAGATCTTTGAAACCTGAAGCTTACAAGTTGGCGTTGGAAACGTGTTAACTCTTGTGTACTGCCTCAGTGTCATTTACTGTTCCCACACTCTTATACTTGGGTATGATTGTGACTAGGCTATGTATAATAAGATTTTACTTAGCTGTATGCAAAAACTAATTTCATTGTACCTCAGTACATATAATAAAGTACTGTAGGACCATCAGATAAGGCCTCATATTGAGAGCATTCCTCTTCCTCAGCCCTGTTGCAGTTTGTCAAGCTCAATGTGCCATCTGATTATTTTCCCAGCCACAATGCATTAAACATCTTAATCATATCTGAATAAGTATGGAACCAGTCCCACTGTAAACTCTACGTGGTCAACTCGTTTTGAAGAAATTCATTGATATTATCTGTACTACAAAGCCATTATTGTAATAAAATTTGCTGTCTTATTTATGCTCTCCCTTTGGAGATTTTATTTAATTCTCTGCAAATGATTAATTTTTCCACTTGAAGGGCACACAATGAATCTTTGTTTTAGATTTTAGAGATACAGCATGGAAATGGCCCTTTGGTCCACTGAGTCCATGCCAATCAGGGATGATCCCATGCACTAGCACAATCCTATACACTAGGGACAATTCAGAATTTTTATCGGCCAATTAACTTCCAACCCTCTACATCGTTGGTGTGTGGATGGAAACTGGAACACCAGGAGAAGACCCACGCGGTCACAGAGAGAAAGTACAATCTCCATACAGACAGCACCCATAGTCAGGATCACATTACACTTTGTGGGTGATTATTAAAGGTGCTCATGTCCTTCACT
Organism: Okamejei kenojei; assembly: GCA_035221665.1. Classification (NCBI taxonomy): domain Eukaryota; kingdom Metazoa; phylum Chordata; class Chondrichthyes; order Rajiformes; family Rajidae; genus Okamejei; species Okamejei kenojei. The sequence continues at coordinate 77,575,996 of CM069133.1, forward strand.
ATTCTCCATCCACACTGGTACATGACCTAGACTGGCTTGTACAGTATTTAGACCATCTTCTGGCATGGAGCATTCAAAAGTCAATACCAATATTCATACTACATTTTAATTTTAACAATAATATTGAACATAATTAAACAACATAAAATTTACCATTCAAACTCTTTGATAATTGACTTTGATAATTATTTTGGGAATATTGGATATCAGTATTGGTATTGGTTTATTTTGGTAATATTGAATATCAGTATTGGTATTGGTTTATTATTGTCACGTATCGATATACAATGGAAGTCTATTGCATGTGTGCTCTTCAGTCAAATCTAGTCATGCTGTACTCATACAATCAAGTCATACAGAAGTAGGGGGTACACAAAATGCTGGAGAAACTCAGCGGGTGCAGCAGCATCAAAGGAGAGAAGGAGATAGGCAACATTTCGGGCCGAAACCCTTCTTCAGACAGAAGTAGAACAGGTAGTGGAAAAAAAAAAACACCAGAGTGTAGAATATAGTTACAGTATTTTTAGCATTACCGTTACAGACAAAAGGTTTGATGTCTGGATTGAGGTAGCTTAAAAGAATGGAATTTCACCCTTGCCAATGGCAAGACCATTATGTGATCAGATAACTGAGAGGAAAACGCTATTCCTGAATCTGGTGGCATAAGCTTTCAAAATTTTGGATCTTCTGCCCAAAGGAAGAGGCGAGAATAGGGACGTCTGGTGTGAAAAGGTCCTTGATTGTCCTGGCAGCATTTCCAAGGCAGCATGAGGCATAGATGGAATCTATTGGGGGAGGCTGGTCTATGTGATGGACTGGGTTACATCCACAACTCCCCAGAATTGTTTTCAGTCTTGGGCAGAGCTGTTCCCAAAGTTAAAGCTGCGATACAACCTGGTGGTATATTTTCTGCTCTGCATCTGGAGCAGAGTTCTCGGAGACATACTAATCTCACTGATTCTCCAGTAGAGGTAAATGTGTCTATTTGGCCATAGCTTCAATATGGTTGGTCTCGGACAAATTGTTGGTAATATTTACACCTGGGAACGTGAAGCTCTTCGAACATTTCCACTTCAGCACCATTATTATTGAAAGGGGCATGTACTCTACCACACTTCCTTAAGTCAATAACCAACTCCTTTATCTTGCTGACATTGAAGGAGAAATTGTTGTCTTGATACTTGGTAGTGTGCTCTCTATATCTTTCCCTGTACTCCATCTCATCATCGTTCGAAATCCAGCCCACTTCACTGGAGTAATTTGCAAAGTTGTAGATAATAGCTATCCGTATTGAATTTGTCGTATCATTTTGAATGCATGGGGATTATAGTACGGGCTTGAGAACCCACCTTTGTGGTGTTGCTGCATTGAGAATTATTGTGAAAGATATTTTTGTTGCAGATCCTCCGTGATTGTAGTCTCTGGGCCAGAAAGTCGAGGATCAACTGGCAGAGAGTGGGTGCTGATGCCAAGATCGAGGAATTTGGAGATAAATAGTCTGGATTATGGTGTAGGTGGAACCACAGTGAATAAATAGGAGTCTGATTTAAGTGTCCTCATCAGCTAGGTATTCTAAAGATTAGTGTAGGGCCAGAGGTGTCTGCTATGGACTTGTTGTGATGGTTGGCCAAATGCAGTAGATTAAGGCTGACTGGGGTGCTGGAGTTAATGTGCACCATGACCAGCCTCTTGAGCACTTAATTATGTTGGATGTCAGAACCATAGGTCGGTAGTCATTAAGGCATGATACCTTGCTATCTTTTGGCACTGCAATGATAATCATTTTCTTGAAGCAGGCACGGACCTCAGAACAGAAGGATAAAGATATCTGTGAATACTACTGCCAGCTGGAGCATGCAGTCCTGATGGTGTCCTTGGGGATTCCACTCAGGCCAGTTGATGACTGTGGATGGACATAAAAAGCTAGAGTAACTCAGAGGGACAGGCAGCATCTCTGGAGAGAAGGAATGGGTGATGTTTCAAGACCCTACTTTGGACTGGGTTCACTCTCAGGCAGACAGATCTGATATTTGCTGCAGGTACCTGAGGCTGACTGCGCAGATGATGACATTTCACTGATCTATTATTCAAAGTAAGCATAGAATGCATTGAGCTTGTTGGGAAGGGACCTTCGGTTGCCAGCAACATTTCTCAACTTCACTTTGTAGCTCATTACAGCATGCAAACCTTGCGACCGATGACTGTATGGTTATTTCGGACTCCAGATTGGTTTGGAATTCTTTCTTGGCATCCTTGATGGCTTTACGAAGGTCATAAATATATTTCTTGCACTGCTCAGGATCATTTGCCTTGACTTCACCTGGGCATGGACCTTATGATTCATCTATGGTTTCCTGTTATGGAGCACATTACATGGTTTTTTGTTTGTCATGTATTCCTATCCACGCTTACTGATGATCTGTGATGCCAATGGCATACTCATTTTGGCTGGGCCCGAAGACGTTGAATATGGATTAGTCTTAGAGGTATAGAGTCATACAGCATGGAAACAGGCCCTTTGACCCAAATTCATGATGATCAAATGCCCTATATAAGCTCATCCCATTTGCCAGCCAGTCACAAAGGATATCACCTGTTTCTTCAGATCAGCAGTGTAAGACTTTCTGTAATGGATCTTCCCCTTCAGTTTCAGCCCGGTGGACAGATTTTCAAAAGTGTGGTTGGGGCTAGAGTGATAGTTGTGTAGCAGTAGTTGAGCTTCTGGTGGCACAGAATATGTGCATATAGTATTTTAGTAGCACACTCTTGAGGTTGGCCTGATGGAACTCCTCAGCTATTATGAACAAGGCCTATGTGAAATTCATTTCAAAGCTATTGTCTGCTGTTTTTAAATGATAGCAGGATATGCATAAATGTTATAAATTCAACATGATATTTGATATGAGCAATTTAGGCACACTCTTAAAAAATTGGATGGTAAATTTATAAAAAACCTCAGTGGCATCTCTGTTTAGAAGCAGAGTAACCCATTCAGCCTCAAACTGGCATTCAATAGGTTTAGTTGAGAAATACGGTGCGCAAACAGGCCCTTCGGCGCACTGAGTCCGTGCCGACCAACGATCCCCGCACACTATAACTATCCGACACAATAGGGACAATTTATATTTTTGCCGAAGTCAAATTAACCTACAAACCTGTACATCTTTGGCGAGTGGGAGGAACACCTGGAGAAAACCCATGTGGCCACATGGAAAACGTACAAACTCCGTAGCGACAGCACCTGTAGTCAGGATCGAACCTGGGTCTTTGGCGCTGTAAGGCACCAACTCTATCGCAGCATCACCGAGCCACCCCACGACTGGACTGTTGTAAAGTAAGTTATTGTACATTGAATTAGTTCCTTTGACTGAGATAATGAATAATAAGCACACTTTTGGCAATGAATAGTGCCTGCAGCATTGTGTATTTGTAATGCTCAGTGCTTTCTCTCATTCTGAGCATTTATGAATTATTCAGCAGAATATATTAACTAGGCGATTATTTGCTGATTGCTGGATGAGATTACTTTGATGAGAGTAATCATGGCTGAGATGAAGCAAACAGTTTCTGCCGTTTACGCCAAACAGACAAGACCGCACATCTTACAAATTCCCATTGTGAGATCCGCAGCTTTTATTGTCAATCAATTAGATTCACCAAGTAATCATTTTACAGCTGTGTGATGCCTTGCTATTTTATTACAATAGCAAAAGGCGAATGACCTTTGGGCTACTCTTTGTTGTTGTTTTTTAGCCCCCCCCCCAAGCATATCTTCTGCATGGATTCCTCTCCATTTTCCAATCCACTTGATACTTTGATCGCTTTATTCCTCTTCAGACTGTGCACTGTAAACAACAAAGACACACAGAGAAGAAAGTAATGATTTGGTCTGCTTATTTTAGAATTTGCATGGCCTTCTTATCATACTGCAGGAAGGCCACAGAGGAACACAGAATTCTGAGCACACACTTTCTTCCATCATCTTTTGTCATTTGAAGTCACATTACAAAGGTTCAAAAGATTGATAAGGAACAAGCTTTTTGATATTGATGTAATGGACAATTGCATCAGGTGTCTACAGCAGTGTTTATTTTGCAATTCCTTGCTTATTTATCACAGTTCTTGAAGAAACTCAGAACTATAAAAATCAGTTTGTTTGTAAAACTATTTGAACACATTAAAATTATTCAGCCAAATTATACATGATTTCAGTCTACAGAATAACCATATAACTATATAACAATTACAGCACGGAAGCAGGCCCTCTCGGCCCTTCCAATCCGTGCCGATCATTTGTTTTCCCCTAGTCCCATCTACCTGCACTCAGACCATACCCCTCCATTCCCTTCCCATCCATATACCTATCCACTTTACTTTTAAATGTTAAAATCAATCCTGCCTCCACCATTTCTGCTGGAAGCTCATTCCACACAGCCACCACCCTCTGAGTAAAGAAGTTCCCCCTCACGTTACCCCTAAACTTCCGTCCCTTAATTCGCATGTCATGCGAATGTGCCAGGTCAAGGAATGATGATTTAATTACGTGAAGCAATGAGATCTATTTTGACCATATCACCAAAGGACTCAATTTTGAGTCGTATTGCAAGAAACAGTGGTTGAAAAAGACCACTTTTGGTACCTAGAATTGAATGGTCCCAATTTGCGATTGAGAAACGAGATCCCTAGACATTCAAAGACAATTTGGACCAACTCTTTGGTTGATACAAAATGTTGCAGGAACTCATTTGACTACATTTGCAAATGACTGATTACAGATCATCTGACAAAGCAGCTTTAAACCAGTTTCTCCTTCACACATGCCATTTGAACTGCTGTCTACTGTCTAGTCCCAAATGTAATTGCTCTGCCCCTGGTGATTATGTCCTCAGTTCCAAAGCCTCAAACACTCCGCTTCCCTCCATAATGACTCTACTTCTTTTACCTTATCCCAATTATTCCTTTTAAAAAGGACAAACCTTTGACAAACCTCGGTCACTGACTTTCATATCTTTTCTGTGGGACAATTGATTCATTTGATGATTTTTTTGTCCAAAACAATTTGCCATGAGGAAGATAACATACAAATGAGGTTCCTTAAGGGCCTGTCCCACTGACGCGACCTTTCAGCGACTGTATTCGACCTTCAAGCTCGAGGGCACTCGCCTGGAAAACCTTGAGCTGGATCGACCATCAGCGATGAAACCGCGGACTGGATCAACCGTCTGCATCAACCGTCTGCACACGCACACACACAGACATATCACAAAGGAGGGGGCCAGGAAAAGCGGGGGAGCGCTGTCTGAAATTCACACCTGCGATGAACAGAAAGGTAAAAGACGGTTGCACAGTGTACGATAAGTCCTTTAGAGAGCGCGGAGAGAAGGGGGGGAGAGGAGTGGAGACACTTTCAAGAAGCCAGGCAACTTTATTAAAAGTTTAGTGGGCATTTTACATTACCGGTTGGTTTTCCCTGGTCCTGAAAACTCCAATGAGCCAATGTGCCTGGTCAGTGAAGGAGATTGCCTATGGCTGCCCTCAAATGCCTGTAACTACATAGCGACCCTACTCTGCTGCATTACGTTGAAAAGAACCATGCCGACCAATTTTTACTCGCTGAAAATGTTTCCTCAACCAAACTGAGGCAGCGAGTATGCTGGGACCTCCCTGGAGCATGAAGGAGAGTTCTAATGACCTCATAGGACCTCCTAGGACCACGTGTCGACCATGCTGAGAGTTTAAGTCGAGGGAAAACTCTTCTAAACTCGCAGATTAGATCGCCGCAGTGGGACAGACCCTTAAGTGTGCAGTACCTCCGTACATCCATATATTCTAAAAGTTTCAGCTCTGTCATTTTGCTCTGAATTTCTGGTTTTACACGTAGCTTATGGACCATGATTCATGACATTGAGTCTGAAGAAAGGTCTCGACGTGAAACGTCACCCATTTCTTCTCTCCAGAGATGCTGCCTGTCCCATTCAGTTACTCCAGCATTTTGTGTCTTCCTATGATTCATTGGGAGTTTTTATGATTTATACTCTGTTTCTGATGTTGTGTCTCCATTCTGTCTCAATGAATAAAATCCAATCTGAATGACCAGGACACGTTATATGGGAAGCACCATATTCTTGTGATTCCTTGTCAGATGTTTAGGTTTATTTTTGTCATGTGTACTGAGGTACAGTGAAAAGCTCTGTTATGTGTGGTATCCAAACATATCAAATGTAATATACAGAAATGCAATCAAGTTAAACTCAAGTACAATAGGTAGAACAAAGGGGAAGATAAAGTGTGCAGAATATCGATCACAACAGTGTAGCGCACCTGTTCCATAGACAAAGTCAAATGTCCGCGTTGGGGTGGATTTTAAGCAAACAGTTGCCTATCATATGGTAGGATCATTCAGAAGCCTGATAACGGAGGGAAAGAAGCTCTTCTTGAATCCCATTGCACACACATTCACATTTCTGTATCTTTTGCCCGTTGGGATGTAACAATGGCATGTAACAATGGCATGTAATGCCGCTGTGGCAATGGGAGATTTCAATATGCAGGTAGACTGGGAAAATCAGGTTGATTCTGGACCCCAAGAAAGGGAGTTTGTAGAGTGCCTCTGAGATGGATTCTTGCAGCAGCTTGTACTGGAGCCTACGAGAGAGAAGGCATTCTGGATTTAGTGTTGTCTAAAGAATAAGATTTAATAAGGGTACTCAAGGTAAAGGAACCGCGAGGAGGTAGTGAGAATAATATGATAAGTTTTAATATACAATTTGAGAGGGAGAAGGTTAAATCAGAAGTATCAGTGTTGCAGTTGAACAAAGGGGACCATGAAGGCATGTGAGAGGAGCTGGCCAAGGTAGACTGGAAAAGGATCCAAGCAGGAATGACGGTGGAACCGCAATGGCAAGAATTTCTGGGCATAATCCAGAAAATGCAGGATTATTTCATTCCAATGAGGAAGAAAGATTCTAAGGGGAGTTAGAGGCAACCATGGCTGACAAGGGAAGTTAGGGATGGAATAAAACTAAAAGAAAATGTGTATAGTATAACATCGCAAAGAGTAGCGGGAAGCCAGAGGATTGGGAAACTTTCAAAGCATAACAGAATGTAGCAGAAAGGGCAATACAGGGTGAAAAGATGAAGTACGAGGGTAAGCTGGCCAAGAATGTAAAGAAGGATAGTAAAAGTTTTGTTAGGTATATTAAGAGAAAAAGATTAGTAAGGACAAATGTGGGTCCCTTGAAGGCAAAAACAGGTGAAATTATTATGGGGAACAAGGAAATGGCAGAAGAGTTAAAAAGGTACTTTGGTTCTGTCTTCACTGAGGAAGACACACACAATCTCCCAGGTGTACTAGAGGACAGATGATCTCGGGAGACAGAGGAACTTAAATAAATTTGCATTAGGCAAAAAATAGTATTGGGTAGACTGATGGGACCGAAGGCTGATAAATCCCCAGGGCCTGATGGTCTGCATCCCAGGGTACTCAAGGAGGTGGGTCTAGAAATCGTGGATGCATTGGTGATCATTTTCCAATGTTCTATACATTCAGGATCAGTTCCTGTGGATTGGAGCTTAGCTAATGTTATCCCACATTTCAAGAAAGGAGCTAGAGAGAAAACGGGGAATTGTAGACCAGTTAGCCTGCCATCAGTAGTGGGGAAGATGCTGGAGTCAATTATTAAAGATGTAATAATGACATATTTGGATAGCAGTAAAAGGATTGGTCCGTCAGCAATTTTATGCAAGGGAAATCCTGGTTGACTAATCATCTGGAATTTTTTGAGGATGTGACATTTAAAATGGATGAAAGAGAGCCAGTGGATCTAGTGTATCTAGACTTTCAGAAAGCCTTTGATAAGGTCCCACACAGGAGATTAGTGGGCAAAATTGGTGCACATGGTATTGGGCGGTAAGGTATTCACATGGATAGAGAGTTGGTTGGCATATAGGAAACAAAGAGTAGGAATAAACGGGTCCCTGTCAGAAGGGCAGGCAGTGCCGAGTGGAGTGTCACAAGGCTCGGTGCTAGGGCCGTAACTACTTACAATATATATTAATATTAATGATTTAGATGATGGAATTAAAAGTAACACTAGCAAATTTGCAGATGACACCAAGCTAGGTGGCAGTGTGAACTGCGAAGAGGATGCTAAGAGGTTGCAGGGTGACATGGACAGGTTGCGTGAGTGGGCAGATGCATGGCAGATGCAATGTAGATAAATGTGAAGTTATCCACTTTGGTGGCAAGAGCAAGGAGGCAGATTATTATCTCAATGTGTCAGATTAGGAAAAAAGGAAGTGCAACGAGACCTAGGTGTCCTTGTACACCGGTCACTGAAAGTAAACATGCAGGTACAGCAGGCAGTGCAGAGAGCTAATGGCATGTTGGCCTTCATAACAAGAAAATTTGAGTATAGGAGTAAAGAGGTCCTTCTGCAGTTGTAAAGGGCCCTGGTGAGACCACATCTGGAGTTTTGTGTGCAGTTTTGGTCTCCTAATTTGAAGACGGACATCCTTACTATTGAGGCAGTGCAGCATAGGTTCACGAAGTTAATCCCCGGGATGACGGGACTGTCATATGAGGAAAGATTGGATAGACTGGGCTTGTATTCACTGGAATTTAGAAGGATGAGATGGGATTTTATAGAAAGGTATAACATTATAAAAGGACTGGAGAAGCTAGATGCAGGAAAAATGTTCCCAATGTTGGAGGAGTCCAGAACCAGGGGCCACAGTCTAAGAATAAAGGCGAGGCCATATAAATTGAGATATGATAAAACGTTTTCACCCAGAGAGTTGTGAATTTGTGGAATTCTCTGCCACAGAAGGCAGTAGAGGACAATTCACTAGATTAATTTTAGATAGATCTCTAGGGGCTAGCGGTATCAAGGGATATGGGGAGAAGGTAGGTACGGGTTACAGATTGTGGATGATCAGCCATGATCGCAATGAATGGTGGTGCTAGATTGAAGGGCCGAATGGCCTCCTCCTGCACCTATTTTCTATGTTTCAATGTTTTCTATGGTAGCGGGTGGAAGACGGAGTGACCGTGATGGAACACGTCTTTGATTTTGGACACAAAGTACTGGAGCAACTCAGTGGCTCAGGCAGCATCCCTGCAGTAAAAGGATGATGTTTTGTATCAGAACCCTTCTTCAGATTGAAAATCAAGGGGAGGGAACTCAGTTTGGAAAAGACCACAACGAAATCGGGGCCAGCAACAGATGTCCAAGGAAGGGTGGAGCCCACAATGGCCCATTGTTGGCTAGGGAAGAGGTGATAATGAAGGGATAGAAGGAAGCAAATAATGGAACTAGTAGGATGACTAGGGTGGGGTAGGAGGGGAGAGAGAGAATGCAAGGGTTAGGAAATTAGAGAAATCAATGTTTAGACCACTGGTTGTAAGCCTGCCAAGCAAAATGTGAGGTGTTGTTCCTCCAATTTGACGGTGGCCTCACTCTGAAATGGAGGAGACCCAAGACAGAAAGGCCAGTATGGGAATGGGACCGGGAGGTTAAATGTTTGGCAACCAGGAGATGGCGTAGGCCTGTGCTTGGTCTCGTCGATATATAGGAGCACACACCAAGAATAACGGATACAGTAGGTGAGGTTGGAGGAGATGCAAGTGAAACTCTGCCGCACCTGAAAGGACTGGCAGGGTCCCTAGATGGAGTTGAGGGAAGAGTTATAAGGACAGGCATTGCATCACTTGCTGTTGCAGGGGAATGTTCTTGGGGAAGGGGTGGTTTGGGTGGGAAGGGTTAGTGAACCAGAGAGTTGCGAAGGGAACAGTCTCTGCAGAAAACAGAAAGAGGTGGAGATGGGAACATGTGACTAGTGGTGGAATCCCATTGGAGGTGGCGAAAATGTCAGAGGATGATGTCTTGTATGCAATGGCTGATGGGTTGAAAGTTGAGGTGTTGAGGGACTCTGTCCCTTGCGACATGGCAAATACGCCTGGTGCTCAAAGGAGGACCACATCCCTCACATTCATGAGTTCCCAGCAGTTTGTACTAAGCAGTAGCTTCCTTACTGCGGTGCCATCTTTTATGCTTTTAATTATTCAACTAGGAAAGGGCCTAATGGTGAGTTATTCGAAGGATGGCAGTGCACCTTATTGTTGTAGTTATGGTGAAGACTCAGAATCTGAAGCAGATGTGCTCACTGTGCTGTCTGACAGCTGGGACACAGACTCAACTGGCACTCCTTCACAGATGAATGGAGTGCTCTTATTTAAAAGTCACAACTTCAAAGATCATCTTTCACTCCCCCAACTCTTCTATGGTCCAAATATTATGCTTGTTCCTCATTACTAAACATCACATCGAGTGTCAGCTGAAACTCAGTGAATGCACTCTGAGCCAGAGATCATGGGTTTCAGAGGCACATTTGTGCAGCCTGAAGTCTTGTATGTGGATTTAAGATATCCTGTGGCATCTGTCACAAGAAAAGGCAATAGAACAGAAAATGCTGGGAAAACTCAGCAGGCCATATCGCATCTGCAGAAAGAGAAACAGTTATTCTTCCACTTGAAGACACTTCTTCAGCACTGGGAAATAGAGAAACAAGTTGGGCTAGGGAGAAAGGTCGATGGGGAGATTAATGGGTCAAACAAAAAAAACTTCTCTGATAGCCTGAAATAACATGCTGTTAAGATATGTTCAGCAGAAATGTGCAATTGAAAAGGAAGGGGTGTGGCGTGAGCCAGTCCTGAGATCGTCAGAAAAAAGGAGGGAGTTATCTCAAATTATAGAATACCTTATTGAGTCCTGCAGGTGTTGTTCCTCAGACTTGCCTTGGACCTTGTTGTAACAAAGCGAGCAGCCGGAGGGAAAGAAGAAATCCCCTAGTGTTGTGGTTGGTATTTCATTTTGTCTGCAATGGTTAATATATACATGGAACCTCCTTCAACAACATAACATAGTCCAGCAAGGTCTCCTGCAGCCCACTGTCTCTGCCTCTTCCTTTCTTCTCCCCCTCCCACCTCACATCAGTCTGAAGATGATTCCTGACCCGAAACGTTGACTATTTCCTTCGGTCCAAAGATGCTGCCTCACCTGCTGAGTGTCTTTTGTCTACCAGCAAATATCAAAATGTGCTTGAAACATGATTGGTCCTGGTCTTTTTTCACCTCCAGCTCTTCACCAACCCTCTCCCCACCCCATATTTTCAGTCTGAAGAAGAGTCCCAACCCAAAATGTCAACCATTCTTTTTCTCCAGAGATGGTGCCTGGCCCGCTGAGTTTGTGTCTATCTTTGATCCAGTTCCTGTTCCTGCAATCCATGGTTTTCCATTCCTTATGTTGAAAAGCCAGTTGCCATTTAAAAAGTAGTTTTGCTTTCACCTAAATATAATTTTAACATCATGCTCGATAGCAAGCTGTAGAAGTTTATTGTTGTAACATTGTATATATGAATTATGTTCACTGAATGACATTGACTGAATAAATTAATTGTGGTAATGTTACTGGACTGGTATATTGTATCTGTTATCAACTCAGAAGATATCTACCTTTGTATTGAAGGAATATACATTACAAGGTGGTATGTCTTTTTCAGCAGAGATTTTTTGCTCCTATTGTTTGCATTTGACCTAGATCCATCTTTATTGGTTAAAAACTAGTCAACGCTTAGAGAACTGTACAACTCTTTTTAAAAGTTTCTTAAAACCGAGCAATGCCATAAATAAAGAAATATCAGCATAACCCATACTAATACTGTGATCTGAAATCACTGAAGATTTATGGTGAATATGTGCAAACTATAAGAACCTCTGTGTACTGTACCTAACACATTTGCACAGCTTTAACAGTTATAATTAATGGCATTTATTAGCATTCACCTCTCTGTCTTTATACAGGGTATCATTTCCATCTACAGTAACCTTATTTGAAATGTTACTCACTTGAGATGATTTTGCTTGGAGGTCACCTTGTTAATCATTCAGAAAATAGAATAATTCATTGACAGTTTCCTGCGAGTTGCCATATTGTGCCATGGATTCACCATGTATTACAAATTCTAAGTGACGTGTGCCAATTTGATTAATGCAACCTCCTCCTTTGATTGAACTGGCTTCATCTTGTTTCCTGTAATAAGACCATTAATTTTGAATATGGAATATTTGTTGGGTGTAAAAAGATTGAATCTATCAACATTCTAAAAGGTTGCAATTAAAGATTTCCCCCCAAATTTCTACCTTTTATTTGTCTTTTAAATATGGAACTCAACGTACTGTGAACATTTTTACCGGTCATTTGATGATGTGTTTTTTCTTGGTATTACTACATTACAAGGGTCCGAAGAAAATCTTGTATTTGGATAAACAAAGAGGATGGCACAGTGGTGCAGCGGTAGATTAGCACCTGAGTCCCAGCTTCGTTCCTGACTACGGGTCCTGTCTCTATGGAGTTTGTACGTTCTCCATGTGTATGCGTGGGTTTTCCCTGGGTGCTCTGGTTTCCTACACATTCCAGATGTGCAGGTTTGTAGGTTAATTGGCTTCTGCAAATTGTCTGTAGTGTGTAGGATGGCACTATACAAGGGATCACTCAGTAGGCCGAAGGGCCTGTTTACATGCTGTATCTCTAAAAAAAAAGCAATACTTCATGAGACACGGGAAACTGCAGATTCTGAAATTTTTAGCAAAGAGCAAAGGAGGTACTCAACAGGTCAGACATTATCTGCTGAAGGAATGGACAGACGATGTTTCACGTAGGGACCCTTCTTCACTCAGACCCAATCTGAAAAGTCATCTGTCCCTACCTTCCACAAAATCTCCAGGACTTTGGACTTCCAGTGGCGCCATGGAGGGCTAGAGAGTAACGCCAGCCAGCTCCATGGAAAAAACGAGGAAAAAAATGGGGAGAAAAGACCTACCTGCTGCCTGCTGTTTCTGCACTGGCTGCCGTGAGTGACGTCATCAGGCGTGCGACTCGTAATGGCAACACAGCGCAGCCCACCCGTGGATAAATCAAAACTTCGGTATACAAGACAAAAAACAGCAGAACAAGAACAAGGCCCGACTATCCCAAGAAGATATGTCAAAAAAATCGAAGAAAAAATCGGAAATTGAAGAACTTAAAGTTTTTTTAGTACAAGAAATGGCAGAGTTAAAGAAAGAAATAAAGTTGGAATTAAAAACTGAACTGGCAAAAATGAATTTTAAGGAAGAAATAGAAATAATCAAGGAGGAGATGAAAGAGTTAAAGTCTGAAATCAATATCTCGACCACGGAATTATCTGACACATTGCGAAAGGAATTGCAGAAATATTAACGGATCAAGATGCAAATATAGTAGTAGAGATGAATGATAAAATCCAAAATAAGATAGAAACAGAGCTGGAACCTGTGGAGGAAGAGCTCAAGGAGCAGTCGACAGCCATAAAGAACCTTGAAGATTTAGCCAAAACAAGTGCTCAGACTATGAAAACACTCCTCAAAGTAAATCAACGTCTATCTGATTTACTGGGCAAAATAACTGATAAATGTACCGAGATGGAAGGACGCCAGAGAAGACAGAACTTAAGGATCGTGGGTATTCGAGAAGGGAGAGAAAAGAATCAAGATACCCGAGAGTTTACTCCAAACTTATTGCAAAAGGTTTTATCTCTGGAACAAAAGCCTTTACTAGCCCGAGCACACAGAGTAATGAGACGTTATACTAACCAAGATGCCCCTCCAAGATAAATGATAGTAAAAGTCCAATATGATCATGTCCTGGAGTAGATGATGGACAAAATTGTAAAAAGTAGAAATCTTACATACGAAGAAGATTCGATCAGCATTTATCGAGACTACCCAGCAGAGGTCTCCAAGAAACGAAATGCGTTCAAGGAGACCAAAAGAATTTTGAAGGAATTGAAGAATTTGAAGTACAGTCTGAGGTACCCAGCCACCCTGAGAGTCACCTACAACCAGGAAGAACATTATTTCAAAAACCCAGCGGATGCAATGAACTTTGCCCAGGGGATTAAGGAACGAGAGGAAGACTGAATGAAATCTTCAAAGATGAACTATACCAACAAATAAAATGTATTTTCAGGATTGGAGTGGACTATGGACATGTGGCACCAAAAGAAGATGGAGAAAGATGCTGATTGGAGGCTCGGATTGGAGATACGGATTGGAGACTCCCCTATGGATACTAACAATTAGAATAATAAAACTACTAATATTAATAACTAACAAATACTAAAATTCATACAGCGGTATTATTATTCATTAAAGCTGATAACTACCAATTAATGATTAACAACTAATTATAGCTGATTTACTTAGAATTAGGTAATCAGTAAATATAATCACACAGAATATAAAGTTTGACTTCATTTATCCCCCCTGGCACTTTTTAAAAAAAGATTTATTTTCCTCCATTTTTTATTTTTTTTTTTTTAAATTATATATTTTAATATGTATTAAGTATAGATATTATCATATGCTTGACCAATGGATCATGTACACATCAGAGTTTAATATTCCTGGTTAAATATTTTTATGGAATAACAATTTTAAGGAACCATGGAGATGGATAAGTTTGTAACATCGACCACGGAAGTCGGTAGATTGCTAGCCATGGTAGTATGGCTAAAACTAACTACACTAATATTAGATGTAGTTTATTCTCTCCTTGAGCACCCTATTAATCTCTTAATCTATCCTTTTTTATATTATTCTTTGTTATTATTATTTTATATTTGAATGGAGTTATAAATTAATACAAAGGAAATATATACGTGAGTGATACCCAAGGGTCTTGAAATTCATCTATTCGGAGTTCGGGTGTAAAGTCGGGTATGTCGAGCTGAACCATTTGAACTATTACATACCTCCTTAGATAAAAGATGCAAGACTTAAAAACGAATACGGGGAATGGAGGAATAATATAACATTGTTTTGTAGCTGGAATGTTAAAGGTATTAACGAACCAATTAAGAGAGGTAAAGTTATACATTTTGGAATTTTATACATTCCATGGAATTTTATAAAAGATTCTATGATCTGATAGAACCACGTTTGAAGACACTTTATGAATATATTTATGCACAACAGAAATTACCAGAAACTTTAAATGTATCTATTATAACGCTTATACCTTATTTAGATAAAGATCTGGATGATCCAGGGTCGTAACTCTTTTAAATACTGATCAAAAAATATTAACCAAAATACTAGCACAAAGACTAAATACAATGATTAATAAAGTAATTCATTCAGATCAAACAGGATTTATACCAAAACGATACTCCTCATATAACCTGAGACGATTATTCAATGTTATATACTCGAAAAGAAATATTAATAAAGGTCTAGCAATTATTTCATTAGACGCAGAGAAAGCTTTTGATCAGGTTGAATGGTCTTATTTATTTTCGGTTATGGAAACTTTTCAGTTGGGAGAGAAGTTTATAACATGGGTTAAACTACTATATACCAATCCAACAGCTAGAATATTAACAAATCAAATGTTATCAACTAAATTTAATTTATCCAGAGGCTGTAGACAAGGTTGTCCTCTATCCCCACTACCGTGAGATTACATCCTGAAATATACAGGGATGAAACCAAAGAAATTGAAAATTAAATCTCTTTATACACAGATGATGTATTACTTTATATTACAAAGCCTGAAACTAATATCCCTAGCTTATTAGATTTAATAACTCAATTTGGCTTGTTTTTAGGATATAGAATTAATTGGAATAAAAGTGAACTTATGCCAATAATGGGAAATAACCCACATATACTACAACAATTTCCTTTTAAGATAGCAAATGAAAAAATCAAATATCTTGGAATTTATGTAACAAAAAGATATGATTCTTAATTTAAATCTAATTTCCCACCCCTACTGAATAAACTACTTAAGAATATCCTATGTTGGAAAACATTACCTATTTCAATGCTAGGTAGAATTAATGTGATAAAAATGATTTTTCTTCCGCAATTATTATACCTGTTTTAACTGATCCCGATATATCTTCCTAAATTTTTTTTTAAGAAAGTGGATTCTATAGTTAGCAATTTTATTTGGGATTATAAGAGTCATAGGATAAATAAAAAACATCTATGTAAATCAAAAATAAATGGAGGTTTTGCACTGCCTAATTTTATGTTTTACTACTGGGCAGTTAATATTAAAAATATGAATTTTTGGTTGGAAGAATTAGATAAAGAGCCATACTGGTTAAAAATGGAAAAGGAAAATTGTTCACCTTTCGAAAATAGCTCAATTTTATTTGCCAATATTAAAATAAGTAAGACAATTTATAGAGGAAATCCAATAATAGAAAGTGGGATACGTATCTGGAAACAATTAAAGAAAACATTAAAATTGGAAAGTATACCACTGGCTCTTCCCATTGTAAACAACATTACTTTTAAACCCTCAATGATGGATAAAGGTTTTTTACAATGGAAGAACTATGGAATGAATAAGATGGGTGATCTCTATAGGGAAAGTCTCTTTCATTTCAGGAATTACAACAAAATTATGGATTACACTCAGAAGAGTACTTTAGATATTTACAAATTAGTGACTATGTTAAATCAAACACACAGGATTTTAGAAATAGAAAGACAGAAATTTTAGATGAATGTCTAAATAAATATCCGAACACAGAAAAATTAATATAATATATTTATAATATTTTATTGGAAAATGATGTACCAATGTCGGAAATATATAGGCAAGTATGGGAAAACGAATTAGGTCAAACAATTAGTCTAGAAGTATGGAATGAAAGTTTACAACATATACACCACTGCTCATTAAATGCCAGACACTCTTTGATACAATTTAAAGTTTTACATAGATTACACTTTTCAAAATCCAAATTAAACAGAATTTTTTCAAATGTTTCTGCTATATGTGATAAATGTCAGCATTTAGAAGCTAATCTAACGCACTCATTCACAAAATGTATAAAAATTACTAACTTTTGGATAGAAATGATTAAGATAATCTCGAATGTGGTTAATGCAAATCTGACTCCAGACTCAAAATTAATCATATTAGGAATATTAGAAACGGATCAACTACTAACAACACAGCAAATAATTTTTATTGATAATAGTTTAATAATTGGTATAAAATTAATATTAAGATTTTGGAAAGGTCCTACATCCCCCACAATCAAAATGTGGATTACAGAAATGTCGGAGACACTTCATCTGGAAAGATTAAGACTTGTCCTTTTGGACAAGCTAGATCAGTTCAGAGGAATATGGTCTCCATTTATTGAATATTTAACAGATCAAGGTGGTCCGGTTTGAGGGCCTGACTGAAACCTGAATGAAGGAATAGATGAAGAACTATATATAATAGACCACTGAGATCTCCAATGAAGAATAGCCTGCTTAATACTCCACTCATATTATTGATTTTCTACTTTTATTTTATTTCTCTTTATTATTTCTCTTTACTATCTTCTTTCTGTTATAACATAATAAAAAGTATAGATGTATAAATAAGAATGATTGTAAACTTTAAAAATATTAAGAATGTATGTGACGAATAATATGTCTCTTTCTTTTTATTTTATATTATTCCTTCTTAATATGTATTTACTTCTAATAAAAATATTTTACACAAAATCTCCAAGACTTTCAGTTCCCAGCCAGTTTTAATAGTTCAGTACTGGCATTGTGTTCCACACATCATCATTATGTATTTGTGAATTTAAATAATTTAAAATTCTTGAATCATTTGTATGTTTCATTGCCCAATATAGCCACTTACATTATAAATTAAGTATTTTTTAATCTGTTCATAATTTAAAGCTTTTAAAAAGTTCTTCAAATTTTCTTTGCACCTTAATTAAAATTTAATGTCTGTTCAAAGGGCTGCATGATTGCAAAGGGAATAATTAGCAGAAACTCAGATGGTAATTAATTTAGTCTGAAGGCTAAGCCAGATTTTTGGATGTCAGTTCCGATGCTGATGTACATTTATTTTGCTGTGGACATAGCTTGCTTTGAAAATCCTTGGTCTTTTATAGTCATGGAGTTATAGAGTTTTACGACACAAAAGCAGGTCTGTTTCCCCATCTTTTTGATGATCACTAATGCAATTTGCCTGCATCAGGACCAAGCTGTGCCTATTTAAGTGTCTGGCTAAATGCTTCTTAATCAAAGCAATTGTATATGATTCCACATCTTCCTTTAATGGCACATTCCAAATGTCAACCAAAAATATACTTGCACTCAGATCATTTAAAAAAACCCACCTTAAAAATAGGCCACATTGTTTTTTTAATTTGGTTTTGCCAAATTTCCCTCGAAAAGATAAAAATGGACTTGATCAAACACGAGAGACACAAGAAATTGCTCATGCTAGAATCTTGTGTAGAACACAAAATGCTGGCATAATTCTGTGAGTCACGTAACATCTCTGGAAAACATGGGTAGGTATGTGAAGAAAGGTCCTGACTTGAAACGTTGCCTGTCCATTGTAGATCAATCACTATTGCGGATTTGATCCGTGCCTGGTTTTACTATTGCAACCTGATCCATCATCCATGCCGGGTTTCCACTATGCCATCTTGTGGTATGCGGTTAGCTAGGTGCGGTCTTCTGTCTGATATTGATATGAAACCCTACGGAGGCTATTGCTGTGGTCTCTGTATGTTATTTGAATATTAAATAACTTTTCATCACTGCTTCATACATCCATGTCCTTCAGAGATGCTGCCTGACCTGCTGTGTTAAACTTTGAGTTCTAATCAAACACTATCCTGGTGTGTTTCTTTAATAACATTTACTTGAATAAATTCATTTTCTATATGTTGGTTATTTCCTTCATCGGATAGAACCATGAAATGTCCGAAATTTTCCTCCGTAATCTGATCATATCTTAGTTTCCCAGGGATTAACTTTTCCAACTAACTGAAAATTGGTTGTGCTATGAAAACTCAATGATGAGGTGTAAGAGAATTTGGAACCAACTGCTTACCAGCTGCAATAAATTTGTTTCACACTTTCTCTCGCCTGTATTTCTGCATTAGAATCCAAAACTTTCACTTCTTCCAGAAGCTCTTCAACCTTTCTCATTATCCAATATGTGTAAAACAATATGTGTGATACAGAGATCATGCTCATTAATGTGGAGTTTTTCTGCTTATTCGGTTGACTTCAATGTACCCACTGACAAGTCTTCCTCAAGTTATGAATGCTCAACCTATGTACACTCCAAGTATTCAATTGATGGTTTGGGACTGGTGGGATTGGTTTGTAGGCAGCGGGGAGCTGCAAGCATCTCAGTGATGTAGCCATTTTGCAACCAAAATTTGCCATTTATACCTTCTGGAATAGCTCAGATGTAAATATAATCTACCATATTCAAATTGTTGTATTATTGCATCTACATGAAGCATTGTTTGGATTAAAGTTACCGTGCATCTTTTTCAGTTCTAAAGGTTGCAGTAGGTTTAAAAAAAAAAATAAGGTTTCAAGATTTGTGCACATCACTTCGTAATGGCAAGGTGTCACCATGCTTCATTCATCCAAGGTTACCCATCATAGTTAGTGGAACATTCATGCTCCTTGCAATTTCTCAAACTGTGTGCTTTAACCGTTAACAAATATCTTGGGCATGGTGGGGTCGGATGGGGTACAATCAGGTAAAATATGTACTCAAAGTATGAAGTTACTGCACAAATCATACACAGTTAAAGAGACAAAAAAAAACACAGAAAAGTTTGCAGAGGTGGAAACAGGGAATGCACGATTTCAAACTTCTGATCTGGAGCCAGAATGCTGCACTAAGAAATATTTAGCCTCAATGAAGATCAGAGGTCATTCGGAGATGGTACTAAAAATACTTTGTTGTTTGGCGTATTGTGTACAGCTCTGTTCACCGCTCTACAGGAACGATGTGATAGCAACAAAGAGTAGGCAGAAGAGATTCACTATTATGTTGTCTGGAATGGAGGGCTGTACTTCACAGGAGAAATTGGAAAGGATTGGTTTAATCTCAGTGGAATGTAGGAGTCTGAGGGGTGACCTTGTAGGGGTCTATAAAATTATGTGTAGCATAACGGATAAACTGTTGAAATAGGGCAGTGGAGATCAGAACTAGAGTTTAGAGTGATAAATCTACAGGAGACCCGCGGGGCAATTTTTTCATGCTGAGGGTGTGGTTATTTGCAACAAATGCCAGAGGAGATGACAAAGGCAATTACATTGTTCAAAGGACCATTGAAAAGGTACTTGGATAAGAATGGCAGAGAGGGCTTTGTGCCCAAGGAAGGTAAATAGGATTAGCTTAGATAGGGCATCAAGGTCAGCAAGGAAGAGGTGGGCGACAGAGCCCGTTTCTGCACAGCATGATTCTGGGATTTACCTCTCTACCCTGGTGATTAGGAGATAAATCCGGATTAGTCTGCATTTGATGTTTTCAGAATGATAGAGAATGATAGATAGTAATCCTCTTATTCCTTGTCTCAGTGAATTTCAAGAAGAGAAAAACTGAAATGAGTTGAATGTGAAACTCCCTCTTGATTACATGAAATCTATTTCTAAGTGGAGGGGTCATGAATGCCAGATATCATGAGAAGACGTGCTGCAGAGCAAGATGTCATTAAAAAGTTCAGAAATGCAGTGACTGTCTGAAGTTCTGTCCGGTTTTAGTTTCATCATTAGCCTGTCATTTTATCAGTTTAATTAGAAGTAGTGGAAATTAGGTTAGAAATAGTGGAAATGATTGGTTAGCAGGAGACAGATATTGTATATATAGCGCTCTCTATGAAAATGTTCTATCACAAACTACAATTTACTTGTCCTCTCAATCTTAGTCATGGCAGTACGATGGAGTTTATATTCTAGCTGCAGAAGCAAATTTATTACCGCCGAGAAACTAATCACAGACAAGAAGTGGTGTATGGAATAAATAGATTGTCTGGGTTTAAAGGATATTGGGATGTATACAATATCTGAAACAACATACAAATTAAACAAGAAGAAGGGGGAAATTCTTACAAGTATTTACACATTTTTTCCTTGAAATATGAGTATTAGATTTAGGACCTAAGATGGGTGGGGAAAATAGACACAATCCTTGATTTTATGGATTTATTGGGGAAGAATGATCACATTTTGGGTGACTTGATTGGATGCAATAAAGCACAGCAATACTGTTTAAGAAAACAAAGAATATGTTCCAAGAAGCTCTCTTTAATTATGGTTTAATAACAGCAAAAAAACGTATACTTAAATTTTGGAAAAACGCAACCACGCCAACGTTCAAAATGTGGATTTCAAATATGTCGGAAACGCTACATCTTGAAGTAATGAGATTCCTCCTACTAGGCAAAGTAGACCAATTCTTAAAGATTTAGTCTCCCTTTATCGACTTCTTACAAGCATATGATGCAACATAACATAACCTTAGAAATTAAATGGTTCAGAACAGGGTGACAGATGGGTAAAGATACTAAATAGGTATATCTCTCCTAATTTCTTTTCTTTATATTCTCTCTTTTTTTCTCAATCTCCTTAGCTTCTTATCTCTGCTCTCTGTCTCTCTCGCTATCTGTTTCTACTCGCTTGTCTATCTATCTCGACACCCTTTATTTTCCTTTTTCTATCACTGCTCTTTTATTATTAATTTAAAAATAAGAAGTTGTACAAGAATGCTAATGTGTATGTATGTATCAGGTACTTAGGTACCACATCACTGTATTTACTTCTAAAAATAAAAATATATATTTTTTAAATAATAAAAAAACAGAAATAAAAAAAATAATAATAATAAAAAAGAAAACAAAGAATGATTATTGTAAATTGAATGACTTAAGACTCAATGAAAATTCAGAAAATTTCTATAATTAACCTGTTATATTTAATTATCCCTGATCAATTTCATTTATAAAATGCTGTACATTCACAAGTGTACCACAAAGTTGCTTGTCCAACTTTGTTCGGTAAGGTCACCCAAATTAAATTGATGACGTCTTCAGCTAATTTTGAAGAGCTTTTGACTTGGATGTTCTTGCACATGTCTAGATGTTGACTTCTTTAATTCTAATTTAAAATGAAAACAATATCAAAAGCAAATGTGAATTCAGGTTCAATGTGTAGCCTGTGATAACCTTTAGTAGACATTCCTGAGTATTTGTTTTTAGTTTATAGAAACAGCATGGAAACAGGCCCTTCAGTCAACCATGTCTTCTCCGACCATTGATCACCCTGTCACACCAGTTCCATGTTATCCCAATTTCTCATCCACTTCCTACATACTACTCGCAATTTACAGAGGCCAATTAACCTAGAAGCCCGCACATCTTTGGGATGTGGGAGGAAACCGGAGTGCCTGGAGGAAACCCACATGGTCACAGGGAAAATGTGTAAACACCTCACAGACAGCACCTGAGATCAGAATTGAACTCCTATCTTTGGCGCTGCGAGGCAGCAGCTCTACCATCTGAGCCACCGTGTCACCCTGTTTTGTTGCAGCGCCAATGCTGAAATGTTTCTGATGATGACATTGTTCTGTAGGAAAGAGCAAATGATCTGCAATTCTGACAGTTCTTATGTTCTCATACTTACTAAACTATTAGAACACCAGAGAACTGAAAGATTTCTCGGTTATCTTGGATTTTGGTTGCTGCTGATATTTTATCATGTTTCAGTTTTTAGCTGGAATCTTCAGTCTTTCACAATTTATCACTATAATGGTTCTCTGTGATTATTGGATGCCTAGAGATAAAACATACATTGTATTCAACCATCCTGAATAGCATCTCACATCAATGATCCTTTTTATGTACAAAGTATCTTAAGTACAAAGAGAATATATTTTCTCATTGAATTCATGTATAAAACCAAACCGTGAGATGCAAGCGTGTTCTGCTAATGCAGTCTATTTTCACGGTTAATTAACATTTCTGGGTTGTTTTAGTTCATTGTGGAAATTTAGTCAGGCACTTCTAGTTTAGGTCCCCCTTGTGGCTTAAACATACATTCCTCTCTGAGGTGCTGAGAATGATGTTATTCATGCACAATGTCTCTTTTGTAACATGTGGAGCAGCTTGGAACACATTATTCCAGGGTTTTCTTTTCTTGGACCCTCCTGGGATAACCTGTACATACAGTCTTCCCAGAGAAGGATGGGATTAACCCCCCCTCCCCCCCAGATTAGCGCATTCACCCTTGCCTTCACCCTCCCATTACCCCACCCCACACACATCAAGATAATTCACAACCTCATCTGAGCCACCAAACAACATTGAAAAATGCAAAACGTGAATACTAGGTAGCACATATTCAATGATAAAAATATCAATTTCCTGGTCATTTTTAATCAAGACTGGCATTGGCACTGCTCTTAACAAGCAGTACCACTTGGGGTACCGTAGAATTTTTAGAGACAATTTCTTCTGGTCCTTAAGACAGGACAAAGTACCAGGAAGTGTTACATATTATGATCACTATGCCCAAAAACAAGTTGTAACTCATGCGTTAATGAACACAATATTCACAGTGTAGGAACTAGCTGTGATCTGATCAATGGCAATTTCCATTAGTGTCATTTGGCTGACCAAATACAAATACTTATTGAATAAATACGAACAGGCTAGAATAACTAACACTTATTTGTGTCCTGTAAGTAAAAAAAAAACATTGAGAAATGTCAGAATTGCAAAACATAATGGAGTAGAATTATTTATTGTTATTTAAACTAAACCTGCATATGGCAGCCTATTGTCATTGGTCAGGAGATTGCAGACAGAGGAGGTGGAATTTATCTTTGTATTCCTGGATGAACCATGAATCGTGATCAATTTTAGAGATCTGTGCTTGACGTAATCTAGTTTGATCTGGATGAAAGAAAATGAATGATTTTCTTTCATGCAGTGTGTTATATTGTTTCGTATATGTTGGTGTTTCCGGTGAAAATATGGGTCATGATAATAAAAGTGTTAATGTGAAAATGGTCATCAAAGATGGACGCAAGTAAATGAATAATATGATTAAATGTATGTCCTCTCTTTATAGATCTCTTTGCCACTGGAAATAGTTATATTTTAATTGCTCTGTCTTGATTTTGACCAGATTGTTAAATAGAAACATAGAAACATAGAAATTAGGTGCAGGAGTAGGCCATTCAGCCCTTCGAGCCTGCACCGCCATTCAATATGATCATGGCTGATCATCCAACTCAGTATCCTGTACCTGCCTTCTCTCCATACCCTCTGATCCCCTTAGCCACAAGGGCCACATCCAACTCACTCTTAAATATAGCCAATGAACTGGCCTCAACTACCCTCTGTGGCAGAGTGTTCCAGAGACTCACCACTCTCTGTGTGAAAAAAGTCTTTCTCATCTCGGTCTTAAAGGATTTCCCCCTTATCCTTAAGCTGTGACCCCTTGTCCTGGACTTCTCCAACATCGGGAACAATCTTCCTGCATCTAGCCTGTCCAACCCCTTAAGAATTTTGTAAGTTTCTATAAGATCCCCTCTCAATCTCCTAAATTCCAGAGAGTATAAACCGAGTCTATCCAGTCTTTCTTCATAAGACAGTCCTGACATCCCAGGAATCAGTCTGGTGAACCTTCTCTGCACTCCCTCTATGGCAATAATGTCCTTCCTCAGATTTGGAGACCAAAACTGTACGCAATACTCCAGGTGTGGTCTCACCAAGACCCTGTACAACTGAAGTAGAACCTCCCTGCTCCTGTACTCAAATCCTTTTGCTATGAAAGCTAACATACCATTCGCTTTTTTCACTGCCTGCTGCACCTGCATGCCTACTTTCAATGACTGGTGTACCATGACACCCAGGTCTCGCTGCATCTCCCCTTTTCCTAATCGGCCACCATTTAAAATAATAGTCTGCTTTCCTGTTTTTGCCACCAAAGTGGATAACCTCACATTTATCCACATTATACTGCATCTGCCAAACATTTGCCCACTCACCCAGCCTATCCAAGTCACCTTGCAGTCTCCTAGCATCCTCCTCACAGCTAACACTTGCCCCCCAGCTTAGTGTCATCCGCAAACTTGGAGATATTGCCTTCAATTCCCTCATCCAGATCATTAATATATATTGTAAATAGCTGGGGTCCCAGCACTGAGCCCTGTGGTACCCCACTAGTCACTGCCTGCCATTGTGAAAAGGACCCGTTTACTCCTACTCTTTGCTTCCTGTTTGCCAGCCAGTTCTCTATCCACATCAATACTGAACCCCTATTACCGTATGCTTTAAGTTTGTATACTAATCTCTTATGTGGGACCTTGTCGAAAGCCTTCTGGAAGTCCAGATATACCACATCCACTGGTTCTCCCTTATCCATGCTACTAGTTACATCCTCGAAAAATTCCACAAGATTCATCAGACATGATTTACCTTTCGTAAATCCATGCTGACTTTGTCCAATGATTTCACCACTTTCCAAATGTGCTGCTATCCCATCTTTAATAACTGACTCTAGCAGTTTCCCCACTACCGATGTTAGACTAACTGGTCTGTAATTCCCCGTTTTCTCTCTCCTTAAAAAGAGGGGTTACATTTGCTACCCGCCAATCCTCAGGAACTACTCCAGAATCTAAAGAGTTTTGAAAGATTATCACTAATGCATCCACTATTTCCTGAGCTACTTCCTTAAGTACTCTGGGATGCAGCCTATCTGGCCCTGGGGATTTATCGGCCTTTAATCTATTCAATTTACCCAACACCACTTCCCGACTGACCTGGATTTCACTCAATTCCTCCTTTGACCCACAGTCCCCTGCTATTTCCGGCAGATTATTTATGTCTTCCTTAGTGAAGACGGAACCAAAGTAGTTATTCAATTGGTCCGCCATATCCTTGTTCCCCATGATCAACTCACCTGTTTCTGACTGCAAGGGACCTACATTTGTTTTAACTAACCTCTTTCTTTAGCTTTTGCTATAAAGAAAACAGACCCAGTTTCACCAGTCTATTCAAGTAATCAAAGTGCCCTTTTCATGTTCTCGTAAATCTCCTCTGCACACAGATAGATAAATAACAAAGATGTTTTGTAATTTTCAGATTGAATGGAAGATATTTAGTCCCAGTATCTAATCATAAAATGGAAGAAACAATCTGTTGGAGGAAATCAATGCATCAAGTTGCATGAGTTTGTGTGTGTGTGTGTGTGGGGAGGGATATGGTGGGGGAATGGATAAGGAATTGTCCACAGTACAGATTGAAACCTTTCAATGGGAGGATGAGTGGAGGGGGAAGAAACCTGCTGAGTTACTTCAGCAGATGGCTTGATGCTTGATTGCAGTCTATTGTGTCTTTAATAAATAAGTGATTATTAGATATTGGGTCCACACATCCACTAAAAGAATGGTTCATTGGGATTCATTTTCAAATAACTGGACATAAACATTTTGAAAATAAAATTGTTGACAATTCTACACAATTATCCATAGAAAAAAATGTATTTTAGTATTTAGTGGGCTCTTCTCTACTGTGTGCATTTTGTCACAAAATCAACCAAGCTTTAATGTCATGGCATTTGCATGACAGAAAATCGAAAGAGGAGTGCTATTTATGAAATTTTAAATGCATAACATGCAGGACACAAACTCAATTTTTGTATTACTAATTTTAATTCTGCTTTAAATACTGGCAATTAATTTTGTTTTCATTTGAACCACATTTTATTCTGAGAAAAAATGTTTGATTATGATATTGTCCAGCAATTTGTAAAAGTTTTGACGAGTCAAGTCAACGTAAAAGTCCAATATAATTGAAGCTTTATTAGTCAACATATGCATGTCTTTGTGTAATTCATTTACATCTCCATTGGGCCAGTGGCTGAAGAATCAATGCATGCAGTCAAGTATTCTCCCATGTTTATCAACATAAATTATTGTGCCTAAAGTCTAATTGATTACTAATCTCAATCCTTCAGAAACAGATGGGACCAAATTTCAGTCATGAATTGAGATTGAAAATAAAGTTTTAATAAGCCATTTATCAGTTGTAAAAGCTGTTGAGGCAGCATTGTAGCAAAACAAATTGCTTCAGTGAAGCAGCTAACAGCCAGCTTTGACATAGATTCTCATGATAGTATCAGCGGAGCACAAATTCAGCAAATATCTCTGCCTTGTATATATCATTAATCACATCTCTGGCAGTTCCTTTATAGAGAACACTAATGTAAATAAAACTGTCTTTAAAATTTACAACCTCCGACTTCGAGTTGATATACAGGACCAGAGGTGAAACATAGTGTCAAACATGTATGTTTGCAAAATTAAAAGGGTAAATGAAATCAATTTGCAAAACCATTGGATTCAAGCTGTGAATTAGATGCAATAACTAATTTGCTGTTAACCTTGAAATCATGGAACCTGTTGTTTAAAAGAAGCAAAAACTGATGGAAGAAAACATAATTGGACGTTGAGCAGTGATGCTGCCCATTTGACAAATCAGTCCATGCCAATGCTTCTGCTCTCCATTGTTATCTAAATCTATTACAGAGGTAGAATGAATTTCTTACCATTTAAATACTTTAGAAGCTTGGTAGTAATGTAAGGAAATAAAAATGCAGCAAGCACAGTAAAAATGCCATTTTAGTCAAGGAAAAATAATTTAATTTGGAAAATTGTCACAGATCTGAAAGCATTGCCTGGCATATTTATAATTAAATGTGGCTATTGCCCATAAAAATAAGTCTTTTCATGCACTTTCTGAGGATCCCGTAATTTTAATGAAAATATTTTCAGTTGCAAAAATATCTGAGCCATAATTCCAATGTCACTTGCAACCAATCTTATGTCACATCAATTCATAATATTTCACAGAATATACTGATGCCTGATTTCGATCTCTCCAGAGTCAGACAAGAGTCTCAACATTTAGAGGCCAAGTATTTGAAGCACCCAACAGGAATAGGGGTCTGCACAATTTTAATTATGGATGGTTTCTTATTTTGTCCAATTAGCATGCTGGATTAATGCCAGAAGCAACCCTGGTGGAGAACATTATCATCTACAGTCCGTCAGATGCCAGGATACTCAAGTGTCTGTATCCAATAAATATTTTTGTTTGCCTTTTTATTAATTATATCTATTAGATTTAATGGAAAGAATCAGGGATGTGTTGTGGAATCTAAAATTCTCTGCTTTTGAACAAACACAATAGTCTACTCTCACAGACATATAATTTCCTTAATGCTAGTTGAGGATTCTACTTTCTGTTGTGAGTTATCTGAGCTTACATTTGCAGAGGATGGAATGTCATGCAAATTTGTGTGACAAGCTTTGAGGAACTACTATTTTTCCTGTCTTCAGCATCTATACAATTCATCCTGCAGAGAATTGTCTATTTTGGGAAACATAATGCCGCGGGGATTTCATTCATAAGGATGCAGTGCAGCAAGCTTCTAGTTAGAAATGATTTTTCATGTAGCCATTAACATGGCTGGCTCTTCAACTGCTGCCCAATAAAGGCATGCTATGCTTTATGTCATATCACATGAAAGAGAACATGAGAAAATAGAGTAGAGTAATTGCTTGTCACTGACAAAATAGCCTCCAACTCTTTGTACAGACTCTGACATTCCTTTATTGAAGAGATAGCAGTGGAACAAATACAGATGCAAGGTTCTACCATCATCTGCAGGAATGCTTGGTCGTGCAGTGTAGCAGAGAACCACCTTCAATAATTCAGTTCCATAGCACCTTAATGGCATGGGAGAGTGTTGGCCTTTGACACTAGAAGATAGACACAAAATGCTTGAGTACCTCAGCAGGACAGGCAGCATCTCTGGAGAGAAGGAATGGGTGATTTTTTTCGGGTTGAGAACTTTCTTGACCTGATACATCACCCATCCCTTCTCTCCAGAGATGCTGCCTGTCCCGCTGAGCGACTCCAGCATTGTGTGTCTATCTTTGGTTTAAACCAGCAACTGCAGTTCCTTCCTCCACACTGATCTTTGACAATGATGGTCCTGGATGAAACGGCTCAATCCATTTCACAAGCACCTCATTCAAAACACCCAAATTTGCACAACTATTAATCAGGAATCTCACTTTGGTCTGAGTGAGTTTGCCCTTAATGCCACCTTAGCATTACTTTACCTGTTGTTGGATTTATTGAAAGGCTGTCCATGAACCTTTTAAACCTAGCCAAGAAGAATTTTGTTAAGCTTTCCTCACAACACAACCACTTACTCCACAATGAGACCTGGGTGTCATGGTACACCAGTCATTGAAAGTAGGTATGCAGGTGCAGCAGGCAGTGAAGAAAGCAAATGGTATGTTAGCATTCATAGCAAAAGGATTTGAGTATCGGAGCAGGGAGGTACTACTGCAGTTGTACAGGGTCTTGGAGAGACCACACCTGGAGTATTGTGCACAGTTTTGATCTCCTAATCTGAGGAAAGACATTCTTGCCATAGAGGGAGTACAGAGAAGGTTCACCAAAGTCAAAGTAAACTTTATTGTCAATTCAAATAATGCAACTAGTTACACAGAGGATTGAAATTGCGTTTCCCCATACTCCAAATGTGCAAGTAATATTTATTTATAACACAGACAGATAATCTACCATTAAAAATACCATTAAAAAAATATACCATTAAAATAGACATTATATAGTGTGCCAGAGTACAGTAACATTTTGAGGTATGTTATTAAAGTGCAATAATAAAAGGTACAATTTAGAAAAGTACAAATAGCATACAGCAGACATTGAGTTAAAGTTATTTGACAGTCAGCTGATCTTTGTTTGTGTAATGTTCATGGAATTTTCTTGAGTGAGTTGAGTAGTCTGATGGCCTGAGGGAAAAAGCTGTTTTTGAATCTGGTGGTTTTGCACCGCATGCTGCGGTAGCGCTTGCCGGATGGAAGAGGGGTGAACAATTTGTGTGCTGGATGGGTGGTGTCTTTGATGATATGGGTTGTTATCTTGCGACAATGAGATGGGTATATGTCGTGGATTGCTGGTTGGGGTGATCTGGTGATCTTCTCCGCTGTCCTCACCACTCTCTGTAGGGCCTTCTGGTCAGCAGCAGGGCAACTGCCATACCAGACTGAGAGACTGCTGGTAAGAATGCTCTCAATGGCACCCCTATAAAAAGTGGTGAGGGCAGAAGGGGGGAGGTCGGCTCTCCTCAACCGTCAAAGGAAGTGGAAGCGTTGCTGTGCTTTCTTGACTAGGGCGATGGTGTTGGTAGACCATGTCTGATCATCTGTGATGTGCACTCCCAGGAACTTGGTGCTTTTCACAGACTCCACTGCACTACTGATGGTGAGTGGGTTGTGTACTGTCTTTTTCTTCCTGAAGTCCACAGTTATTTATTTTCTTTTATTGACATTGAGTTGAAGGTTATTGATGTCACACCAGTTGATGAGTTGTTCAACCTCCTCTCTGTAGGCTGAGTCGTCATCGTGGCGGATGAGGCCCACCACTGTAGTGTCATCTGTGAACTTGATGATGTGGTTCGAATTATGTTTGGCACAACAGTCATGTGTCATCAGCGTGAACAACAGAGGGCTCAGCACACATCCCTGTGGGACCCCGGTGTTCATGATGGTGGTCTCTGATGAGTTTTTGCCAACTCTTACTGTACAACCAGACTGATTCCTGGGATGGCAGGACTTTCATATGAAGAAAGACTGGATAGACTCAGCCTGTACTCGCTAGAATTTAGAAGATTGAGGGGGGATCTTATAGAAACTTACACAATTCTTAAGGGGTTGGACAGGCTAGATGCAGGAAGATTGTTCCCGATGTTGGGGAAGTCCAGAACAAGGGGTCACAGTTTAAGGATAAGGGGGAAGTCTTTTAGGGCCAAGATGAGAAAAACATTTATAACACAGAGAGTGGTGAATCTGTGGAATTCTCTGCCACAGAAGGTAGTTGAGGCCAGTTAATTGGCTATATTTAAGAGGGAGTTAGATGTGGCCCTTGTGCTAAAGGGATCAGAGGGTATGGAGAGAAGGCAGGTACAGGATACTGAGTTGGATGATCTGCCATGATCATATTGAATGGCAGTGCAGGCTCGACGGACCAAATGGCCTACTCCTGCAACTATTTTCTGTGTTTCTATGTAACCACCCTGGTTCACGTGAATGTGACATGTCACTTTAATTGTCTCCATCTTCTTGTGTTCAATTCTTGTGTTCAATTTTCCACATCCAACACAGCATATCATCCAGATATTTAATACTTAAATAATTATGGAAATTAGCTTAGATGGTTTCAGGACAATTGTTGTACTTGTTCTGTAGTATTTATAGTTGATTTAACAGTAATCTAATTTACAGCAGTCTTTCCTCCCATAATGCTTCCAATTCCAGATCAATTATAATCCCAGAGAACTGAGGTAATGGACTTTATTTTGTATGGCAGTGTATATGGCCATTAGTTAGGCTTTGAGTTGCACATTTTGGCTTTTGCATGTTTGCATGCTTGACTGGTGAAAGTGCGGCTAATGATGTTACAGCAAGAAAACTGGGCCCAAAGAATTATAATTAACAGGACAACTAACTGTGTCTCTTTAGCAAACAGAACCAGGGAACAAAACAAAACCTAAGGAAAGATGAAATAGGAAGAGGAAAATAAATGAGAAATTATAAAGTAAATTATTTCATTAAAAAAAATTCCAACATCAATTAAAGCCCAAAGGAAAACTAATAGCAAATTTCTATTAGAGACAGAGGTTGTTTGTCATTAATTAACAATTAGCACTTTGACTCTGTAAATGATATTTACAAATACTATGACAAACCTTTTATATCTAATGTACAGATGCTTCCAACTAGAAATTAAACAGCGTACAAAAACAACTATAAAAGTGGTGCTGAGCAACTGGTCTGCATCAGTTGTTAATAAAGCTGTGTGAGTTTGGGATGGTTTGTGTCTAATTGTGGTTTATTGGGCAATAGTTTGGAAGATTAGACTCAGGTGATGAGTGATTAAAAACTAATTGGAATCAGTGGGGACACAAGGACAACAGATGTTGACATTTGTGGCAAACAACAAATTGTCGGAGGGACGCAGCAGGTTTGCTCTATGGAGGCAAAGGGATGGTTGACATTTCAAGTTGAGACCCGGCACAGGATCAAGTGAATATAGCCAGCAAAAAGAGGTGAGAGGAAGGGGTGAAATGGGTGAGTGATAGATGGAACCAGGTGAGTTAAGGGATGATGAGCACTTGAATGCAAGGGAGGGGGTAGGGTCAATTCAGAGACAAAGGCAGAGGTGAAAGAAGCTTGCTAGGTGGGAAGAGGAGATGGGTGGTGGAGGCTACTTGTCTGATAGCCCAAAGGTTATGGGGCACATAGAAAGAGTAGATTTTTTTTAATGTTCTTATTTAATGGCAGAATGGATATCAGGCTGTGTGGCCCACTTCTCTTCCTGTGTCTTGAGGTAAATATTTGAAATGTTTGGCAACTCTAGAGGATTGATGGGTCTATGTGACTGTAGCAATACATTTAACATATAGTAAAGTGTGAAAAGGGATATAGTTCTTCTCCAGTAGCCAATATGCTTGTGGGTCTTATTTTGTATCACTGTTATAATCTTTAGCAGACTGTATTTTGACCAGTGGTGCAGTGGTAGAATTGCTGCCTTGTAGCACCAGAGACTTGAGTTAAATCCTGACTATGGGTGCTGTCTGCATGGAGTTTGTATGCTCTCCCTGTGACTGTGTGGGTTTTTTCCAGTACTCTGGTATAGAAAATGGGTGCAGGAGGAGGCCATTCGGCCCTTTGAGCCAGCACTGCCATTCATTGTGATCATGGCTGATTGTCCGCTATCAATAACCCGTGCCTGCCTTCTCCCCATATCCCTTGACTCCACTAGCCCCTAGAGCTCTATTCAACTCTCTCTTAAATTCATCCAGTGATTTGGCCTCCACTGCCCTCTGTGGCAGGGAGTTCCATAAATTCAAAACTCTCTGGGTGAAAAAGTTTTTTCTCACCTCAGTCTTAAACTCCCACATTGTGTGCAGATTTGGATTAATTGGCTTCTGTTAATTGTCTCAGGGGTACAGGATCGAGCTAGTGTAAGGGAAATTGTTGGTTGGTGTGGATTCAATGGGCAATAGGGCCTGTGCCTATGCTTTATTTTTAAACTAACCTAAACGGTGTTGGAGTGACTCAGCAGGTCAGGTAGCATCTCTGGAGAATAGGATGGGTAGAGTTTAGGGTTGGGGAGCCCTCTTCAGACAGAAAGTGGGGTGGTGAAACGCTGGAGGCAGGAAAAGACCAGGACCAATCTGGGCCAGCCACAAATGCCTCGGGCAAGGCGGTGCCTGGTAGGCCCATCATTTGCTAGGGGAGGTATGATCTCAATAGAAACAATGTGGAGAACCGTGGAACTCGTAAAAACAACTCTGGAGGAGGATGGGGGAGAAGATGGGAGTATGAGATGAAGTTACTTAAAATTAAAAAAATTCAATGTTCATCCTGTTGGATTGTGAACTCTGCAAGATCTGTGTCAGTGGATGTGTTCCCAGTATGATTGGAGAATATAACCAAGTATCCAAAAGAATAAAAGCTCAGCTTTTTTAAAGTTAAGATTTATTTGTGACCAAATGTTTTAGTGCAATTGGGAAGCCGATCAGAACAAAAGAAAATAGAGTTTGGTATCAAGGGACATTGTGGTATTCCACATCCTACTTGGTGTAGGCCTTTGGCAAGGCTTGTGGCTAATCAAATGGATACAATTGAGTTGGGTAAAAACCAAAAAAGCTTGCCATGTAACAGGGGTGATGGTGGTGAACACCAGATGGTGGTGCTTTGTAGTATTTTGCAGTTTTCTCAGCAACCATTTTCTCATGATATAAAGAACTTTCAGGAACATTTTTTCTGCTTATTGCTGAGCCCTTCTGGATGCCTTTTGCTCCATTTCATTCCTTCACATTTAATCAATGAAGTATGTAATTGCTAACTGAACAGAGAAGTATTTAGCAGAGTCAATGATTTGAAGACATTCAGGTCCGATCCGCTGAAGTGCGACATTTCTGAAGCCGCACCATCAAGCATGAAATCTGCCATTGTATTAATTCAATTCAGTGTTTGTTTTCATTCTATCAATAGGAGGAAAAGTATTCTAATCGGCTCGCTTTCACAGCGGCCAGATTAAAAAAAAAAAAATACATTATTTTTCTGCTTCCTCTGATCATAAAGTTTCATCATGTTGTTTCAGCAGTCATCATATTGCTTTTCTGAGGAATTGCGTTTTCTAATCACGAACTCTGCTCATTTAGAGATAACTCATTTTAATTCCACAGAATGTTTTTGTATTTCCTGTGGTTAAATGCCACAAGGTTCAAGGTCTCTTGTTTGCTTCCTTATTCCCTGACATCTACCCAGCCTCCTCTCGACGCAACCCCTCCAAAGTAGAACTATAAACCCTGCTTGGAACTTTATTTCTCTTGTACACTTTTTCAGTTTGCAATGCCATATTCAGCACCTGGCATCATGCAATCATATAACACAGCAACTATTACTTGCATCCCCCTTCAACATAAACATTTTGTAACTGCGGAGATCCAATCATCACTGGTGACAATACAATTGATGATTTGATTACCTCAAAGCAATAAATAGACATAGACAATCCACAAGTGCTGAAAACCCTCATTATATCCAATGATGGCGGAGGGAGGGGGACAATGTTGTCTGTTATAGCCAATGTCTATTATAACTGAGTCAAGAAGATTATTATTGTATACACACTAGAAACAAGGAACTGCAGTTGGTGGTTAAGAAGCAAATGGACACTAAGTGCTGGAGTAACGCAGCAGGTCGGGCAGCATCACCGGGTAACATGGATAGGTGATGTTTTGGAGTGGAGGCCTTCTTCGGACTCTTTCTGGAACTGAGCCTGGAATCCAGAGGAGTTGAAGCAGAGTCATTGGTTGCTTGAGAGGACATTTGCGGGAGCCCTGGTTGAAATGTAAGAGTCGTCCTTAAATACAGGAGAGGTGCCGGGAGACTGGAGCGTGGCGAATGTTGTGCCTCCTTTAAAGAAGGACTGCAGGGAAAATGCTGGGAACTATAGGCTGGTGACCCTATCATCTGCAGTTGGTAAATTTCTAGCCTTTTATTCTGAGGGATGGGTTGTACATGCATTTGGATGGCAAGGGCTGATTAGGGATAGTCAGCATGGTTTTGTATGTGGGAAGTCGTGACTCACAAATCTGATTTTTTTTTTGAAGACGTGACCAAAAGCGTTGATGAGGGTAGAGCTGTAGATGCTGTGTACATGGGTTCAGTAAGGCATTCGACAAGGTTTCGCATGGTAAGCTGCTCTGGAAGATTAGATCACATGGGATCCAAGGAGAGATAGCTCAATGGATAGCAAATTGGCTCCATGGAAGGAAGCAGATGGTGATGGTGGAAGGTTGCTTCTCGGACTGGAGGCCTGTGACTAGTGGTGTGCCTCAGGATTCAGTGCTGGGCCCGTGGATGTTTGTCATCCACGTCAATGATTTGGATGCGAACATACAGGGCAAGATTAGCAAGTTTGCTGATGATACAAAAGTGAGTGGTTTTAAAGATAGGGAAGATGGTTGTGAAAGATTGCAGCAGGATCTGGATTGATTGGCCAGATGGGCGGAGGAATGGTTTTAATACAGAGAAATATGAGGTGTTGCATTTTGGTATGTCGAACAATGGCAGGACCAACACAGTAAATGGATGGCATCTGGGTAACGTTATAGAGCAGATGGATCTAGGAGTACAAGTGCATGGTTCCTTGAAGGTCGAGTCGCAGTTAGATCAGGTGGCCAGCAAGGCTTTTGGCACTTTGGCCTTCATCAGTCAGAGTCTTGAGTATAGAAGTTGGGAGGTCATGTTGCAGTTGTATAAGACATTGGTGGGACCACAATTAGAATATTGTGTTCCTTTCTGGGCACCATGTTATAGGAAAGATATTGTCATGCTTGAAAGGGTTCAGAAAAGATTTACGAGGATGTTGCCAGGACCAGAGGTTATGAGCTATAGGGAGAGTTTGATTAGGCTAGGTCT
Source organism: Okamejei kenojei (assembly GCA_035221665.1). Taxonomy (NCBI): domain Eukaryota; kingdom Metazoa; phylum Chordata; class Chondrichthyes; order Rajiformes; family Rajidae; genus Okamejei; species Okamejei kenojei. Next base: position 77,611,959 of record CM069133.1, read on the forward strand.
CTATTCCATGGAGAACAGAAGGATGAGGAGTGATCTTATAGAGGTGTACAACATAATGAGAGGGATAGATTGAGTAGATGCCGAGTCTCTTGCTTAGAAAACATGGGTTCAAGGTCAAGGGGAAAAGATCCGAGGGGTAACTTTTTCACACAAAGGGTGGTGGGTGTATGGAACAAGTTGCCAGAGGAGATAGTTGAGGCTGGGACTATCCCATTGTTTAAGAAACAATTAGACGGGTTCATGGAAAGGGCAGGTTTGGAGGGATATGGACCAAACGCATGCAAGTGGGGCCACTGTATCTTGGATATTATTGGCCAGTGTGGGGAAGCTGGGCCGAAGGGCCTGTTTCCGCTCTGTATCGCTCTGACTCTGACTTAATATACAAGTACAGTCAAGCCAAGTGTAATAGGTAGAGCAAAGGAAAATAAATAGAGTGCAAAATATAGTTCTCGGCAACAGAGCACACCAGTTGCATAGACGAAGTCCAATGTCCAAAAAGGTTTAGTTGCGAATAGGACTGTACCCTAGCTTATGGAAGGACTGTTCAGAAGCCTGATAACAGAGGGGAAGCAGCTGTTCCTGATTCTGGTGATGTTCTAATAAGGTGTTAATCAAAACTGGGCTCAGTTAGTGATTGTCTCTGGTTCTGAGGGTACACAAAAAGCTGGAGAAACTCAGCGGGTGCAGCAGCATCTAAGGAGCGAAGGAGATAGGTGACGTTTCGGGTCGAGACCCTTCTTCAGACTGGTCAGGGATCAGGGAAACGAGAGATATAGACGGTGATGTGGAGAGACTACTTTGTCTCTGGTTCTGACTTATTTTTGCATAGATTGCATCAGAATTCTAATAATATTGAATTTGAATAGATTGCCCCTTTTGAATTAAAAATCCATGCAACTGTTCTCTAATCACTGTTCATATTGCATGTTTAATGTCATGCATCTGCAATTTGAGCTGCATCTGCAATGCTGCCGATTCACTATCTCCAAACTGTTCCAGTTTGCGGCTCCACCTAATTCATTGCCGCGTTTGGTGCTTTAACATCGGACTTTTTTTACCTTCCTTTCAGGAATTTAAGGGTGCAAATCCTTAATTTCTTGTACTTTTCTGCCACATCCTGGCCCTTTTTTCTGACCGCTAGTCTCATCCCTTGCCATGTTTTCATTATCTCTTCTTGATTCACATCTGATCGCAAATGATTTATCCTCAAGAGAAGCTTCAGTTTCATTCCCTAAAGTCCTTGACTCTGATAAAAGGTTATCAACCCAAAATATGGATTTTGCTTCTCGAGAGAGAGATACAGCTGTTGCAGTATTTTCTGGTTTTATTATAGAAGACCAAAATAAGCTGGGCAGCAGGTGGCATTTTAAGCGTACTGCATAAAGGTTGGCCCTTCGACACACTAAGCCCAGAGCAACCTTCACGTCCATCCACACTAATCCAATTTACTGGCATTAGTGCTGATCACTGCCCAGTTCTTCACAGGTACTAGCCTTCCCACCATCAAAGGGATCTGCAGGAGTCACTGCCTCAAAATGAGCCAGCATCATCAGAGACCCACACCACCCTGGCCATGCTCCCATTTCACTCCTGCCATCAAGAAGAAGGTATAAGGGCCTGAAAACAGTCATGTTCAGTAGCAGCTGCTTTGCAACAAACATCAGGCTATTGAACTCTACAACCACCAAGTAAGCTCACAATACATAGACTTTGGATAGACACAAAATGCTGGAGCAACTCAGCGGAACAGGCAGCATCTCTGGTGAGAAGGAATGGGTTATGTTTCGGGTCGAGACCCTTCTTCAAACTAGTCAGGGGAAAGGGAAACAAGAGTGATGTGGAGAGATGTAGATCAAATGAACAAAAGATGTGCAAAAAAGTAACTTTGATAAAGGAATAAGGCCATGCTTAGCTGTTTGCTAACAGGAACAGGAAACTGTCCCTACACCACCTTCCTCGAATCTGTCCAAGAACCCTGTTAACAGAAAACTAAACAGAGCTGAAAATGAAAAAAAGGGTTTCATTTTTAGTATAGGAAGGAACTGCAGATGCTGGTTTAAACTGGAGATAGACACAAATAGCTGGAGTAACTCAGCGGAACAGGCAGTATCTCTGGAGAGAAGAAATGGCTGATGTTTTGGGTTGAGACCCTTCTTCAGACATTTATAGTGTGCCTTTTCCAAACTGAAGACAACTTAATGCTTCACAACTAAAACTGTAATTTTAGAGATACAGCGTGGAAACTGGCCTTTTGGCCCAAGTTGCCCACGCCGACCAACAAGCCCCATCTACAATAGTCCCACCTGGCTGCATTTGACCCGTATATGTTTAAACCTATCCTATCCATGTACCTGTCAATTTTTTTAAGTGATAATATCTGTGTCAACTCTCCTCTCAATTTGTTCCATATTCCTATCTCCATTTGTGTATTAACAAAAATGTTGCCTATCCAGTTCCTATTAATTCTTTCCCCTTTCACCTTAAACCTATGTCTTCTGATTATTGATTCCCTGCACTGCATTAACACTGTCTATTCCCCTCATGATCTTAAACAACCCTCATCCTCCTGTGTTCCAAGGAATACAATCCTAGCCTGCTCAACCTCTCTCTATTGCTCAGGCCCTCATCCTGGCAATATCCTTGTAAATCTTCTTTGTATCCTTTCCAGCTTGACTATATATTTCCTTTCACAGGGTGACCAAAACTGAACGCAGTACTCCAAATATTGCCTCACCAATGTCTTGTACATTCAAACTTCTATACTCAATCCACTGACTAATGAAGGCTAATGTTCTGAAAGCCTCTTTACTGCCTTATCTACCTGTGATGCTATTTTTAATGAACTATGTACCCACACTGCTAGATCCCTCTGCTCTACAGCACTTCTCAGAGCCTGTGTGGGTCCTGCCCTCGTTAGACTTCCCAAAATGCAACACTTTGCGCTTATTTTTTTGAAATATGATTGTGTGGTAATTTAGATCATGCAGCAGTTTGTTCTCATGCAGAAAAGTGTCAATTAATTAAATGATCAGCTTATTGGTTTGGGAGCATTTTGAGTGCTAAATGTTGGCAAGATAACCAGGAAAATTGATCTGCACTATTTTTGTTTGGTGGCATTTTGCAACCACAAAGATGCTGCCAGGACTGGAGGGCTTAAATTATAGAGAGACAGGATAGCCTGTGGCTGTTTTCCCTGGAGTGAAGGAAGCGGGGAGGTGATGTTGCATAAGCTTATAATATCATAAGATGGGTAAACAGGTAGGTGCATAGATAGGGTGAATAGTGTGTATTTTTAATCGCAGGGTCAGGAATCTAAAACAAGAAGTTGTAGGTTTAAGATGAGAGAGAAAAGATTTCAAGGTGACATAACAGGCACATTTTCCCCACAGAGGGCGGTGGCCAATTGGAATGAGCTGCCAGTGGAAATGGTGGTCAAAACGTTAGAAAGACATTTGGATAGGTACATGGATAGGAAAGTTTTAGAGGGATCTAGGCCAAATGCAGGCAGATGGGACTAGCTCAGTAAGGCAGCTCCTTTGCCATGAGTGGACTGAAGAGCCTGTTTCAGTGCTGTATAATACCATGAATCCTAGTTAATAACAATGCAGCATTTGTGGTCCAGGGAGACAGCAAGAATTATATGCACAAGCTTTTGAAGTGAACTTGAACCCACGAGAGATCAGTTGAAGTGTCTGAAGGGTGAACAACAATAAAAGACAAAGAATCAGTGCTGAAACAAGGAGAAATTATGGGGAAAAATAATAAATTAGTACAGGGATACAGAGTGCAGATTCTTTAGCCCTTGTGGTAGTACAAGTATCAGGATGAGAAGACCATGCAGGTGTTACTACGAAAACAGAACCATGAAGATAATAGGAACAGGAATCGGCTATTCTGCTCCATAAGTCTGCCTATCATTCAGTATCATCGTGGTAGATCTATGGCCTCAGCTCCACTGTGCTAATGCTTCATAATCCTCAATTCCTTGAGTTTCCTCCTGGTGAATCTCCTTTGGCTTGTCGAAATTGCTGAGCATGTGAGACAATATATGATCAACAAAACAAAGTTGAAACAAAAAGTGAGAAACATTTGCAATATAAGATAATCAGGAGAGTGAATTGTGTGGTATAATTGTCTGGGAGAAACTATTGATCAGATGGACTTATTTAAAAGCATGTAGGTTTAATGCAGAAGCAAACAAATAAAAGTAGGAATAAATTGCTAGTCATAACCCCCCTCCAGGTGATACAAGGATTATCAGCACACAGTTTTGTTACTATTTTGAGAATTCCTTCAACAGTTATAAATTATCTTTGTTGTCCATGTGTCCCTTTTGGACAGCAATTGATTACATGGATTTAATTTCAAATATCTATTAAAGTTGGGCACAAACTCTGTCAGCTCAGCCAGTAAATATCTGTGACGTCTATCAGCTTGTGAGCTGCACATACTGTAGAAACATAGACAATGGGTGCAGGAGTAGGCCATTCGGCCCTTCGAGCCTGCACCGCCATTCAATATGATCATGGCTAATCATCCAACTCGGTATCCTGTACCTGCCTTCTCTCCATATCCATTTAGCCACAAGGGGCCACATCTAACTCCTTATATATAGCCAATGAACTGGCTTCAACTACCTTCTGTGGCAGAGAATTCCACAGTTTCACAACTCTCTGTGTGAATAATATTTTTCTCATCTCGGTCCTAAAAGACTTCCCTCTTATCCTTAAACTGTGACCCCTTGTTCTGGACTTCCCCAACATTGGGAACAATCTTCCTGAATTATGCCTTTCCCACCCCTTAAGAATTTTGTACATTTCCATACGATTCCCCCCCTCAATCTTCTTAAATTCTAGTGTGTGCAAGCCGAGTCTCTCCAGTCTTTCTTCATATGAAAGTCCTGCCATCCCAGGAATCAGTCTGGTGAACATTATCTGTACTCCCTCTATGGGAAGAATGTCTTTCCTCAGATTAGGAGACCAAAACTGTACGCAATACTCCAGGTGTAGTCTCACCAAGGCCCTGTACAAATGTAGTAGAACCTCCCTGCTCCTATACTCAAATCCATTTGCTATGAATGCTAACATACCATTCGCTTTCTTCACTACCTGCTGCACCTGCATGCCTACTTTCAATGACTGGTGTACCATGGCACCCAGGTCTCGTTGCATCTCCCCTTTCCTAATCGGCCACCATTCAGATAATAGCCTACTTTCCTGTTTTTGACACCAAAGTGGATAACCTCACATTTATTCACATTATACTGCATCTACCATGCATTTGACCACTCACCCAACCTATACAAGTCACCTTGCAGCCTCCTAGCATCCTCCTTACAGCTAACACTGCCCCCCAGCTTTGTGTCATCTGCAAACTTGGAGATATTGCATTCAATTCCCTCATCCAAATCATTAATATCGATTGTATATTATAGACTGTAGATTATATGGCTTCAAGTTGGAACATTCTTAATTCTCTTAATAATGATTCAAAGCCAGTGGCACAAATTCAATGATACAGGGAAAATATTGCTAATGAGTATTTCAATGTTAGTTCTGTTTCAAGTTTATTGCTGTAGTGAAAGGAGGATATATCTTGTAGAATTTAGTCATTCCGTAGTATCAATGTTATAACTAGTATATTTCAGTTAGATTTTTGGCTTTCTTAAAATGTACTGAAAAGTCTCAATTTTACTAGACAGAAATAAATCTCTTGTTTGAAGTCTTAGTTTGTTTTTAAATATTTGTTAATTTGGGACATTTTTCTGACCTTTCACCCCAATTCTCAAGTGGTCAAAAGCTGTTTATTTGTATGGAAATATACTTATTGTGCATTATAAGTAAAGGGTGGCCTCTGCAGTTCGTCTGTCTTTTATTTTTATTTTTGTCCTGTTGAGTGTATAGTTTGGTTGTAGTTTATATTGTTTTTAGCTGTGTATATGTGGGGGGTCTTTTAAATCTCTTCCCTGTACGGGGTACCTGACCTTTTCCCTGTTGGGTCTCTGTTGTCGTTGGGGCCTAGCACCGTGGAGCGGCCTCCAACTGGAACGACCCGGGGGCTCGAGTCGCGGAGCCTGCGGACTCACCATCATTGTGCGTGCTGGCCGGCTTCGGAGCATGGAGAGCTGTGGTGGTGTGCTGCTGCGACCTAGCTTCGGAGGCTCCAGCTGCAGGCCCAGTGGACGGTGACATCGGGAGCTCGCAGGTCCCTGGTGAGAGACCTCTTTTTGGAGCTCCCACAACAACAACTTCTCCCGCCCGAATTGTGGGGTTGAAAACTACCCGGAGTGGGGCCTTACATTGCCCGGCACAGCTTTAACGGCCGCGGGACTTGCTGTCACCCGCCGGGGGCTCCAACGTCAAGACCCGGAGCAGAGCCTTACATTGCCTGGCGCGGCCTTAATGGCCGTGGGACTTGCCATCGCCCGCCGGGGGCTTTAACATCGGGAGAAGAATGGAAAATGGGAGAAACAATGACGTTGCCTTCCATCACAGTGAGGAGGAGATTCACTGTGATGGATGTTTGTGTAAATTGTGCTAATTGAGTGTCTTGGGTTTTTTTTTCTTGGTGTATGACTGCAGAAACCAAATTTAGTTTGAACTTCATTTGAGGTTCAAATGATAATAAACGGTGTTGTATTATATTGACATTGATCAGTGTAACTTGTAAGGATTAATTTTCATAAGTTACACATTAGAGAGAAGATAAAATCATATCAGATGGTGATTTTGATTGAATAATTTTGCTGATGCTTGGGTTGTAAAAATCGGATCCTACAGCCCTTTGGATACAATTTGATGCCTGGAATTGAAAGCATAACATGCTCCATTCTTGTACAGACACATCCTCTGAAATCAGTGATGTTGTTTCAATGTGTTTTCCATAACTGTGCTTATAAAAGGAAATATGCAGAGACAGGAAAATAGCTTCAATTTATAATTACACAAGCTTCTTAAAACTTTCTAATCCCTGTACAGAGACAGAATTGCTTTTGAGTTAAAATCCACGTTTGGTGCAAGTAGAAATTATCAGCTGCTTTGCACACAGCAAGGTCTTGTAAGAAAGAATGAGATGATTAATTAGGCCATCACCATTGTTTTTCACTGAAAAAAACGTGTGGAGCCAAGGAACAGGGAGAATTTCCTATTTCTGTCTGAATGGTATCTTTGAATCATTAATTTTCCTCTGACTATGCAAACGGAGCATGAATTTAATGTTTTTACTGTTCTGATCCAAAGTGCAGCTTCTCCATCATCATAAAGAGAATGAGTACTAAGATGATAAAGCATCATGAAGTGAATGAGTAAATCTTCCAATCCAGTGGTATCATTCAACATACAAGTCGGGCTATTTGCCAGTTTGAAAGACCAGCATTTGAGGTAGAGCAAAGACGAGAACAGGGAACACACTACTTTCGTTATTGGAGAACTGTTTTTCCTGAGTTATCACACTTCTGGCCGTGCTATTCCAGTGCAGTTACAAATCTGACATTTCTCCAATTATGTAGAAAGTTGCCTTGGTATGGTTTTTGTGCACATGGCAGGATAAATCCAAGCTGTCGATTACAACTGGATTAGTCTGTCCCTTGTTAACAACAAGGTGCAGTTGTTGTCAATGGTATTATCAAATGGCACTTATTCACTGTCCAGTCAATTTTCCAGTCAATGCTCAGCATGGGTTTTACAAGGACAACTTGATTCCATGTGATATTATACCCTCGGTCTAAGTATGGGTGCAAATTAAAACTCAAAATATTGGAAAAACTCAGCAAGCCAGGCATCTGTGCAAAGAGTTATTGTTTAAGATCAGTTGAAAGTTATGAAGAAGATTTTTAACTGTACAAATCTCCATTGTCTCAAGGCGTATCTCGTGCAAAGGTAAAAGGCGTTGGGGACTTTAATTGAGGAATTGTATTGGACTCATCCATCTTAATTTGATTTTCTTTGAAGTAGTTCCATGAGATATTTTGTATATGTTTTCAAAGGATCTTGCCCAGTGCTTCTTCCAAAATATGTTACTTCATTACTTTCCTTGAGTATGCATTTGCATTCTCTGTTTAGTCATTGTAGTACATTCTGAACCAGTGTGAAGTACTTTTGAAGTTTGATAAGCATTCATTTGATGACCATGTCACACTGTGTTCAAAAGCTGCAATTATCAGTAAGATTGTTTTGACGTCAGTGTGTGTTTTTTGTAAGAGAAATTTTCCTTTGAGTGCATCCAATATTTTGAATTTTTATTTTGGAATCCAGCATCTGTAGTTTTCTCATTTTACACCTGATCAAATGTTGCCTTGATTTGGTTGACAGTAGGTTTTGTTATTATCAGATCGATTCAGATCGATGTGAAGTTGGGACCAGACCCAAAATATTATCTGTCCATATCCCTCCTCAGATGCTGCCTGACCTGATGTTATTTGACCCCTTTGATCTTTGATGGTCATTGGGTTAAAAGTATGTTCAGCAGATTTACTTTTTTTCTGTGCAGATGAACAAACTAGTACTTGTACCGATCCATAATAGAGCATAGTCTAGACCAGAGCACAGGGGCAGGCTCTTCAGCCCATTATGCCTGTGCTGAACATGATGCCAAGTTAAACACATCTCCACCTGCACATAATCCATATCCCTCCATTTCCTGTATATCCAAGTGCCTGTCTAAAATCCTCTTGATGGTCTCTGTCTTATCTGCTTCCACCTACACCTCTGGCAGCGCATTCCAAACACCCAGCTTTCATTGTGTGTGTGTGTGTGTGTAAACAAATAACTTGGTTGCCCTGCAATTCCGCTAAATTTTACCCCTCTAACCTTAAGACTTGAAAGTATTTTCTGTTAAAAGATTATGTATTTGCCAAGAACTTTAACTGAAGATGTTTGAAATTGTCTCCTATTATTGTTGTTGTTGTTACTCAATATCTTCCTTATCCAGCTAGTTTAAAATACTGCAGAGCTTTTGCGGATGCTCTGTAATTAGCCTTGCCTCTAAATTAATATTTTACTTTTTTTTTAAGCAAATGCAGGAATAGCTTAATATTGTTGAAAATTGGCTCACAGTGAATACAGGTTTATCTATTTATGCTGGGATTTGGTGTGCACTCAGAAAATCATATGGGGTGGTTCCTGCCTATACTTTAAAGAATGTGTCAAATAGGTGGCGAAGAACTGTTAAAGGCCCTGGTGTAAGAAACAAAGCTTTAGGGTCTTGACCTGTTATACGTCAAATATGATTCTGCACAACTGAGCTACATAAATATTTGATGCACAGGTTATTGTTGTATTTGCCTAGAACATGATCTGTTTATTGTGCATAATGATTTTATATTCAAATAGGGTCTGTACAACAAAGTATATAGCTTTGTCCCTTTACAGAGTGAACAATGAAATAATGACAATGTTATCCACAGAGTCTGTTAGCAGGTATCTTGTCGAGCAATAATGCACACACACGGTTTGAAAATGTGTCTATTCATCTGGACACAATAGTTTTGGGTTTTAAATCTGTCTCAAGGTAGCACAATCTTGGACAGGCTGTCACCTATTCAGCATCTTTGTACCAAGGGAGATTTATCTGTTCAGTTTGGGGAAAACTGGAAAGAAACAGAAAGAGCAGACAGTGATTGAAGTAGAGATTGGATTGTGATAGTTTCTGGCAGTGCTGCAATGGGGAATTGAGGATAGAAGCTTGATTGGCATGTGTTTTCATCCTTCAACTGACCTTCCTGTCCTGTTGCCTTGCCCAAGTGCAGACTACTTCCTATGTTCACTTTTTTTCAAGATTTTCTCGCTTTTTGCATAATATTACATTATATTTATGTCAAAGAAGCAGGTCATTTTGGTCATGCTGATCCTTGGAGAGAATATAGAACCATAGACTCAAGTGCTTGACATACAGTATGTGGCCTCTGAGCACTTTGAAATTTCTGCTTATTAGGGAAATTAAATAAAGGTAACTCCAAGAGTATATTTTGTTGAAGGCAGTAAACGTTCAATTACAGACACTGCAACAACCTATCTAAACAATCTTCCGTTTTCCAGGCCCCCACTCCCTCATCTTCACCATGGATGTGCAGTCACTCTATACCTCCATCCCCCACCAGGGGAGGTCTTAAAGCCCTCTGTTTATTCCTCGACCGCAGAACCAACCAATCTCTGTCTACTAATACTCTCCTCCACCTAGCAGAGTTGGTCCTTGCCGTCAACAACATTTCGTTTGACTCCTCCCATTTCCTCCAATTCCAAGGCGTAGCTATGGGCACGTGCATGGGCCCCAGCTATGCCTGGCTCTTTGTAGGGCATGTCGAACAATCCTTGTTTGAAGCGTACCGTGGCCATATCCCTGAACTCTACCTCCGCTACATTGACGACTGCATCGGTGCCACCTCCTGCACCCATGCAGAACTCACTGACCTCATCCATTTCACCACGAACTTCCATCCAGCACTCAATTTCACCTGGACCATTTCCCACATCCCAATACCGTTTCTAGACCTCACTATCACCATCGCAGGTAACAGACTACTGACTGACATCTACTACAAACCCACTGACTCCCATGGCTATCTGGACTACACTTCTTCCCACCCTGCTTCCTGTATGGACTCTATCTCTCTCCCCCCCCCCCCCCCCCCCCCCCCCACTCCCAATTCAACTGTCTATGCCATATCTGCACCCAAATGCATTGGAGATGTCCTCATTCTTTAGGGAACGGGGGTTCCCCTCTTTGACTATAGATGAGGCTCTCACCAGGGTTTCCTCTATATCCCGTAAGTCTGCTCTCACTCCCCATCTCCCCCCCCCCCCCCCCCCCCCCCCCCCCCCCCCCCCCCAGTTGTAACAAGGACAGAGTCCCCCTTGTCCTCGCCTTCCACCCAACCAGCCGTCACATACATCAGATAATCCTCCAACATTTTTGCTATCTCCAACGGAATCCCACCACTGGCCACATCTTCCCATCTCCTCCCCTTTTGGATTTTCACAGAGACCACTCCCTCCGTAACTCCTTGGTCAATTTGTCCCTTCCCAACCAAACCACCCCCTCCCCTGGCACTTGCCCTTGCAACCGCAGGAAATGCTACCCTTGTTGCTTTACCTCCCCCCTCGACCATCCAATGACCCAAGCTGTCTTTCCAGGTGAGGCAGAGGTTGACCTGCAACCCCTCCAACCTCATCTATTGCATCCGCTGTTCTAGTTGTCAACTGCTCTACAAGTCGTCAACTTTATTTGTCACATACACATACAGGGTATGCAGGGAAAGTGGCAATGCGTGTGGATTGTGCAAAAACAGAATAGAACAGAACCAGTATTTACATATTTAGAAAAAATAAATAAAAAGACATAACACAACAGTAAATTAGTCCCTGGTGAGATAAGAGTGCCCAGTCGTGATGGCCTGTGGGAAGAAACTCCATCTCATCCTCTCTGTTTTCACAGCATGACAGCGGAGGCGCTTGCCTGACCATAGCAGCTGGAACAGTCCATTGCTGGGGTGGTAGGTGTCCCTCATGTTGCTGGCTCTGGATCTGCACCTCCTGGTGTATAGGTCCCACAGTGGGGTGTGTAGTTCCCATAGTGCGTTTGGCCAAACGCACTACTCTCTGCAGAGCCTTCCTGACCTCGGCAGAGCTGTTACCAAACCAGATTGAGATGTTGTGGGACAAGATGCTTTCTACACCCCAGAGTAGAAGCACTGAAGGATCCTCAGAGAGACTCTGAATTTCCTCAGCTGGCCTGAGGTGGTGAAGGCGCTGCCTTGCCTAACCAGTGCGGCAGTGTGTGTTGCCCGTGTCAAATCCTCTGATGTGGATAGCCCCTGGTATTTAGAGCTGCTCACCCTATCCACAGTAGTCCCATTTATCTCCCATGGCGTGTATGTCCTCGGATGTTGATCCCTTCTAAAGTCCACAATCAGCTCCTTAGTTTTTGTGACATTAAAGAGGAGGCTGTTGTCCTGACACCAGAATGCCAGATCAGCCACCTCCTCCCGGTAGGCCTTCTCATCATTATCTGAAATCGGGCCCACCACTACAGTGTCATCAGCAAACATGATGATGGAGTTGGAGCTGAACCTGGCCACACAGTCGTGTGTACGGGAAGTAAAGTAGGGGGCTCAGGGTGAGGGCATTGGAGGTATGTCTCCCCATTTTCTGGCTGTCAAGGGGGGAGAGGGAGAGAAAAAAAACCTGGGAGACCGTATCATCCGTGGATCTGTTCAGACAGGATGCAAACTGCAGCGGGTCCATGATGTGAGGGAGGAAGGCACAGATGTGGTTCTTGATCAGCCTCGTGAAGCATTCCATGATTACTGAGGTGAGGGCCACCGGTCGGTAGTCATTCAAGTAAGCTGGAGAGGCATTCTTTGGCACTGGTACAATGGTGGATCTTTTGAAATGGGCAAGGGCCATGGACTTGGCCAGGGAGAGGTTGAATCTTGCAGGTGAGCACTGGAGCAAGCTGAGTAGCACAAGACTTTAGTACTCGCCCATATATACCATCTGGGCCTACAGCTTTCCTCATGTTCACACGTGTCAGAGCCCTCCTCACATTGTGCTCGGTCACTGAGAATGTGTGCACATCCCTAGCGATGGACCTCCTTTCAGCCTCGCTAGCCAGCGTGCTGGCGGTGTTGTTACCTGGCGAGCGAGGGGTGATATTGCCTGTCTCGAATTATGCATAAAAAGAGTTCAGGTCATCAGCTTGGGAGGTGCTGGCACTCCCGGGTGGGGGGGGGGGGGGGGGTGTGGGGCGGGGCCTGCTCTGGTTGTTAGTTATAGTCCTTAGCCCCTGTCAAAGGCGTCTGGTGTCCCATTACTCCATCCTGTCCCTGTATCTCCTTTTTTGCATACTTTACCGCCCTTCACAGCCTGTAGGACTCTGCCTTGTAGGCACCCATATTGCCAGATGCCAGGCCGGAGTAGTAAGCATCAGTGCAATCATTCAAGGCAACGCGAATGGACCTGTCCACCCAGGGTTTTTGATTAGGCAAGATGCTAACCCTTACCCTGGGGCCGATGTTATCGGCTATTGTTGCAATGAAGTCCGTGACCACTTCCGCGAACTCACTGATGTCTCTTGAACTGGCTTGGAACATATTCCAGTCAACATCGCTCAGTGCATCTTGCAGCATGGCTTCTGAATGGTCAGACCACCACTTTACATCCCTCGTCACTGCCGCTTCCCGAACCATCCTTTGTTCATACTCTGGCAGCAGGAAAATGGCAGTGTGGTCAGATTCTCCATAAGGAGGGAGAGAAACGGCCTTGTAGCTTTTCATGAACGGCGTGTAGCAGTGGTCCAAAGTTTTCCCACTGGTGACATAACACATCGTGGTGGGTAGATAGTGCCTCTTCGGTGTCTGCATGCGGTGGTATGTGGACGGCTGTGATTATCGCTGAGCTGAACTCACAAGGAAGGTAGAATGGACAGCATGAGACAGTCAGATGCTCCAGGTCCTGGGTGGTGGAACGAGAAAGTATCTTAATATTCCGAGGGTTGCACCAGTTATTGTTGGTCATGAAACAAACTCCTCCACCCTTTGATTTCCCAGATTCTTCTGTTCTGTCTGCACGGAAAATAGTGAAGGATTCGGCAGTGATCCGGCACCAACGGGTCAGCCATGTCTCAGTCAGACAGAAGATGTTGTAGTCCCTTATGTCCTGCTGAAATCTGATCCTCTCCCTGAGGTCATCCAACTTGTTCTCCAGGGACTAGACGAGAGCCAGAAGAATGCTGGGCAGAGGTGGACGGAACCTTGGCCAGCAGGAAAATGGGCTCTCAACCTATTCCGAATCCCTCACCCGTTTACCTCAATATTTTCTCCGCCTTTTTCCCGGTGCCTCGCTCCCATTGTTGTTGCTGCGGTGCGCTCTTGTGATATCTGCTGGACATGCAAGAGAGTAAAGGCCCTGTCCCACTTGTGTGTCTTTGGCATGCAAATTACGTGACCTCGTCATCGCATTGAGGCGCACGGATATTGTGCGGCCATGCGGGGCTGGTCCCAATGAGAAGCGCGGAGGAGAATGGAGTTGTGCGCCGTATCGCGTGGCGCTCTGAAATTGTGTAGCAAACAATCTTTGCACATCATTGGCCTGTCGCGCAACTGACGGCCAAAGTGGGACAGGCCCAAGACCCTGGAGCGAAGCAACGTCTCGCCTCCAACAGCAGCAGAAGCAGGCAAACGATCACCGTGCTTGGCCTGGGGCTCGCGGCCATTGCGGTCCGGAACTGCCCCCACTTCTACTCCCAGTGCGGGGCCAAGAAAATTGAAGATAGACACAAAATGCTGGAGTAACTCAGCATGACCGGCAGCATCTTTGGAGAGAAGGAATGGATGACCTTTAGGGTCAAGACCCTTCTTTCAGACTGAAGAAGGGTCTCGACCCGTAACATCACCCATTCCTTCTCTCCAGAGATGCTGCGGGTTGTGCTGAGTTACTCCAGCATTTTGTGTCCATCTTCAAATGACGTCACGCACTCCAGAAGGCTGTGCGAGCGCATGAAGTCGTGGGACCTTTGCGTCTCAACGTGACCAAGATGTCACGTAATTAGTGTGCCAAGGATACGTAAGTGGGACAGGGGTTTAACGTGTCCAAAAGGCCTTGGGTTACTCTAAAGTTTAGTTTTAACACTGTTTTCCAATCGTACATTGTTAGTGCTAATGTGTTAGTAGTAAGAAATTTACAATTAACATTCAAGTTTTTTTTTTTTTAAACCACGCAATCTCCACTGAGTTACCACATAGGCTTGGCGATCGCTTCGCCCAACACCTCCGCTCAGTTCGCATTAACCAACCTGATCTCCCGGTGGCTCAGCACTTCAACTCCCCCTCCCATTCCAAATCTGACCTATCTGTCCTGGACCACCTCCATGGCCAGAGTGAGTCCCACTGCAAGTTGGAGGAGCCACACCTCAAATTTCACATGGGTAGATTGCACCCCAGTGGTATGAACATTATTTTCTCCAATTTCAGGTAGTCCTTGCTTTCTCCCTCCTTCCCCTCCCCTTCCCATCCCAGCTCTCCCACGGCCTACTATCTCCGCCTCTTCCTCCTTCTTCCTGCCACCATAGTCTGGCCGTATTGGTAGAAATGTGACATCCTCGATAACAATCAGCACGTGAGCACCTCAAGTCTGTGTGCTCAGCCCTCTGCTTTAATCATGAATGCGTAGCTGGACATAGTGCGAACTCCAGCATCAAGTTCGCCCACGACACCACTGTTGTGGGACAAATCACTGATGGGGATGAGTCGGAATATAGAAGTGAGATCGACCGATTGACCAAATGGTGCCAGCACAACCTGCCTCTCCACACCAGCAAAACCAAGGAACTGATTGTGGACTTTGGAAGGGGTAGGATAGGGACCCACAATCCCGTTTATATCAACGGGACGATGGTGGAAGGGGTGAAGAACTTCAAATTCCTGGGCGTACACATTTTCGAATAACTTTCCTCGTCCCAGCACACTGGTGCAATTATAAAGAAAGCACATCAGCGCCTCTACTTCCTGAGAAGATTACGGATAGTCGGTATGTCAAAGAGGACTCTCTCTAACTTCTACAGGTGCACAGTAGAGAGCATGCTGACTGGTTGCATCATGGCTTGGTTTGGCAACTTGAGCGTCAAGCAGTGGAAAAGAATGCAGGAAGTTGTGACCACTGTCCAGTCCATCATTGGCTCTGACCTCCCCACCATCGAAGGGATCTATCCTAGTCGCTGCCTCAAAGGCTGCCGACCTCATCAAGGACCCACTCCATCCTGGCGATGCACTCATCTCTCCACTACCATCGGGTAGAAGGTACAGGAGCCTGAAAACTGGTGCATCCAGGTTCAGGAACAGCATCTTCACCACAGCCATCAGGCTATTAAACTCGCCAACAAACAGACTCTGAACTGTAACAGCCGATTGCACTTTATCTGTTTATTTATGTGTATATTGAATTGAACTGTTCTGTATTTATGCTTACAATATTCTGTTGTGCTGCAGCAAGCAAGAAATTCATTGTCCGATCTGGGAAACATGATAATAAACTCTCTTGACTTGACTTGACTATTGTGACTATCTAAAGTCACACTACTCGGTTCTTAAAGATGCATTTGCACTTGTATTGCGCTTTCCCTTTTTTTAAAAGCAATAAGCCCTGACAAATCATCTACATACATTAAAAGTACATAAAGCTATGCACACTTATTTAGTTATATCTATATAAATATATAATCTACAAATTCACTTGGGCTCTTTGCTCGGTTCATTTTTCACTGAGTTTCACTTGACTTTGCTGAAATTTTCACACCAGACACTTGAATATATATATTTTCCACATATGGTTCATGCTCATTTAGTCAAGATTATTTCTAAGGCTTTCAGGCCTACTGTGTCACTTCTGTCTTGCCATACTGCATTTCAGGCATTGGGAAGTCTGTAGAAAGGATCTGGTGGTTTAAACCAAAGATGGATACAAAAGGCTAGAGTAACTCAGTGGATCAGACAGCATCTCTGGAGAAAAGGAATAGGTGACATTTTGGGTTGAGACCCTTCTGAAGTCTATCACTGCTGTGAAATTTCGTTGAATGTGAAGACGTTTTGAACTGCCTCCATATTGTAACTCAGTCCTCTTGTGATGCATCCTACCAAATATTGATTCGGCCCATTTAGCAATTCTTTAAATGACGAAAACGATATGAACGTTATACTCTTCTAGACTTCACATGGTCTCATTTCCTCCATCAATATTTTCAGTGCTGACTTGTTCAATATTCTTTCAAGAGCACTCTAGTCTCAACCTTTGGCTTCGCACCCTTTTACAGGTTAGATTGATATGATAGATTGGCATTCTCATCCCATTCAGATTATGGACTCTGTATATGCAACATGAATAGTCTGATCACTTTGAAAATGATGGGTGACTGTAGCTTTTGACTTGGGCTATTCAAAGAGCAATTAGTTTCAATGACCTGTAACTACAAACACCTTTGCTGTGGGACACCTTACTCTGGTTTATTAATAATAATAATAAATTTTATTGTCATTACACAAGTGCAACGAGATTTGGTTTGCAACTTCCATCCGATGTCATAACTTAATCGACAAATAAAATTTAGGTTTAAATACCCTGAGAACAAGGTTTGTAAAAACGAACAATAGACCAGTAAAATCAACACAGACTAAAGTGCGAGGCCGGGGGAGACAGTCCATGGGGGTGGGGGGGGTACTCAGCAGAGCCGGTTCAGAGCCGCTATAGCTCTGGGAATGAAGCTGTTCCTGAGTCTGGTGGTGCGGGCGTAGAAGACCTTGTAACGTCTGCCGGAAGGGAGTAGTTCGAACAGTCCATTACAAGGGTGAGAAGAGTCTTTATGTATGCTGACGGCCTTCCTGAGGCACCATGAGTGGTAGATGCCCTCCAAGGCTGGTAGCGGTGTCCCAATAATCTGTTGCGCTCGGTGGACAACGCGCTGAAGAGCTCTCCTCTCCGCCTCCGTGCAGCTGAGATACCACACACAGATGCCATACGTTAGTATGCTCTCTGTGGTGCAGCGGTAGAAGGTCGTCAGCTGCTGTTGGGGCAGACCAGTCCGTTTCAATGTTCTTAGGAAGAACAGTCGTTGCTGTGCCTTTTTGACCAGTGCAGCAGTGTTGGTGGACCATGTGAGGTCCTCTGAGATGTGAGTGCCCAGAAACTTGAAGCTGGACACTCTCTCCACACTGTCTCCGTAGATGGAGATTGGGGCGTATTCCTCATTCTGCGACCTCCTGAAGTCGATAATCAGCTCCTTTGTCTTGGAGGTGTTTAGCGACAAGTTGTTCCATGAGCACCAGTCCGTCAGGTTCTGCACCACCGATCTGTAGTTTTTCATCACCGTTGGTGATCAGCCCAATCACCGTTGTGTCGTCTGCAAACTTGACAATGGTGTTGTTGTCAAATGCAGGGACACAGCCGTGGGTGAAGAGGGAGTAGAGCATGGGGCTCAGTACACAGCCCTGTGGTGTGCCGGTGCTCAGGGTGATAGCGGAGGACAGGTGCGGCCCCAGTCTCACTGCCTGCGGTCGCTCCGTCAGAAAGTTCAGGATCCAATCGCATATCAGTGAGCTGAGGCCTAGCTGGTGGAGTTTGGTGGTGAGCTTGGTGGGGATGACCGTATTGAAGGCAGAGCTACAGTCAATGAAGAGCATCCTCACGTAGGTGCCCTGTCTTTCCATGTGGGTCAGGACGGTGTGAAGAGCCACAGAGATGGCATCTTCTGTGGATCTATTTGCCCTGTATGCAAATTGATGAGAGTCCAAATATGCAGGGATGTTGGATTTGATGTGGGAGAAGACAGCCTTTCAAAGCACTTCATTGGTATTAGAGTTAGGGCAACCGGGCGGTAGTCATTCAGGTTGGTGACTTTAGACTTTTTAGGCACGGGCACTATGGTAACTGTCTTCAGGCACTTGGGGACCGTTGCCAGAGATAGAGACAGGTTGAAGATCCTCATAAATACCTCCACCAGCTGTACAGCACAGTCCTTTAGTATACTACCCTGTACTCCATCCGGGCCTGCAGTCTTGCGTGGATTGATCCTGCGCAGAACGTACTGTACCTCCTGGGTGCTCAGTGTTAAGGCCTGTCCCTCCACCCTAGCCGGGGTTGTTCCTCTCCTGGTGGTGTTGCCAGTTTTGAAGCAGGCAAAGAAGGTGTTTAATTCATTGGCCAGTATGATATCACTGTGGGGGCAGACGGGGCTCTCTTGTAGTTGGAGTAATTAATTGCATTGCTTTCTGGATACTTTTCCTTAGCGGGTGCTCTTGTAATCTACATCTAAAACCTTTGGTTCTTGAATATCTCAGATAGCTGTAGGTTAAATTGTCCTAGTTGTTTGTTTATCATTGTATGTAAGCTTAACCTACAGTTTGTGGCAATTGTCTTAATTGAATCATCGAAGTTTCCAGTGTCTCCAGGCCAACCACCAGTAGCCAGATAACATGACTGGTCATGTTTCTCTTCTGTATCCTCCATTGTTAGTGGTTTACACTCAAATAAACATTTCCAATCATTACATGTGAGACTAATACTGTTTGTTTCCCTTGAACGCTTGATAAATCTGCTATTGTTACTGCTTGTCGTTGTTCTTGCTGCACCATGGTCATCATGTTCTGGTCTGAAGGGTCTCAACCCGAAACATCACCCATTCCTTCCCTTCAGAGATGCTGCAAGTTCCGCTGAATTACTGCAGCATTTTGTCTGCCTTTGATTTAAACCAGCATCTAGTTCTTTCCTACTCACAATGTTCTTAATATCATTGTGGATATTAATCCAGTATCCCCTCAAAAACTAACATCCCAAGATCAACCCCAGCATGATGCAAACTGTTTAGTGTATTGAGGTAACTAAAAGAGGTTGAGGTTTGCACTAACAAACAAATGTCAATATCTAGTTCAACAAAGACCTTCCACAATGTAACAACATGTACTGATCTACTTTACCCTCAAAAAGCAACAGCGCAGACTCAATCTCAACTTGATGATTGCAGGCTGTTTAGTGTATGGAGGCAAGTAAGAGGTAGAGGTTTGCACTAACAAACATGTGTTAGTATCCAGTGTAAAAAAGTATCAAAAGTTACATTCAGCTTGTCATTGCCTTCCACATACCAATATGACGATATCGTATACCAATTCACATTTGAAATTCTGCTGTGATTCTACAAATCATCAATGGTACAGTATATTTATTTGTGGTAACATGACAATTTACCCTGTCCTGGGGAGTATTTAATTTATGCTTGCAAGAACAAAATAATGAACCTGCATGCCATAAAATAAAAGATAGACATCAAATGCTGGAGAAACTCAACGGGACAGGCGGCATCTCTGGATAGAAGGAATTGGTGACGTTTTGGGTGGAGACCCTTCTTCAGACTAAGTCCAGCATCTGCAGCTCCTTCCTAATATCATTCCTACACATTTTGTATGCAAAAAAAAAGGATGTGTCCATGTGTGCGTCAATGATAAAATCTGTCAGCTTCGACTTTGTTCACATCAATCGTCTATAAGACTTGTCGAGCAGGAAAGGCATGAATACCAATCTGGCAAATGTTTAGCAAAACCATTGGGTCACATCCATATTGGATATGAGCACTCCTAATCCCAATTTGATGTCAGAGTTGTGCACCTGTTTCTTTGTGAATTATATATTTTTTAAACTATTTGTTTTTGCTTGCTTTCTGCATGGAGATATGTGAGCTACTTAGTTGTTGAAAGGCTGGACGTGTGTTATGCTCCATCTGTTATCTAATTTGCACTCTATATCAAACTGCAGGCAGAGACGAGAAATAACAAATTTAAAATGTTAAAGGCATATAATCTTGTTTTCTGATTGGAAGACTTCAAAAAGAGCCCAAAACAGAAAGAAATGTTGGAATAATATTTGGGGAAACACAATGGATTAATTGAGCTGTATTCACCAACTTAGTCCCTATGGGGTGATACTTTTTAGATATGAAGAGTTACAGGTAAATAAGTTGACCTCAACCCTGGAACGTAGCAAGACCTCAGTGGTAAGCTGCCTGCAGCCTATTTGTGGCTCCTGATCTGTCCTTGGAATGCTCTAGCAGCCTTTGACAGGGGGTGAGGATTGAGAAATGTCAAGGCTTTGTAATTTTAGTTTAGAGATACAGCACAGAAATAGGCCCTTTGGCTCACCAAGTTTGCGCCGACCAGCAATCCCCACACACTAACACTGTCCTACACACGCTTGCAATTTACAATTTTACCAAGCCAATTAACCCACAAACTTGTACGCCTTTGAAGTGTTGGAGGAAACCGGATTTCCTGGAGAAAACCCAGGTCACGGGGATATCTTACAAACTCTGTACAGACAGCACCTGTAGTCGGGATCGAACCCAGGTCTCTGGCGCTGTAATGATTTTTTTATTATCATTGATGTTTCAAGGAATTAAAAAACATAGCTGTGAATATTATTTTAAAAAGTATCTGAATGGGCCTGTCCCACTTGTGCGACTTTTTCAGCGACTGCACCCATCATAGGTCGTTGAAAATTTTCAACGTTGAAAATCCAGCGGCGACCAGAACAAGATGCTTTCGGCGACCACTCATGACCATACAGGCTTCATCCCACGACATGTCGGCGGGGTTTTGCCTCTGGTCGTGAATAGTCGCCTCAGTCGCTCAAAGAGTCGTAGTGTCTTTCTGTTCGACACTGGATTTTCAACATGTTGAACATTTTCGGCGATCTGCAATGACCTATGACGGGTATCAGCAGTCGCTGAAAACGTTGTGTAAGTGGGACAGGCCCATAAGTTATTGAAGCACATCCTGATTCTAAAGAAATATTTTAAAAACATATGAGAAAAATAAAAACATTATTTTTGTTTATCTATGAACCAGGAAACTCAAACCAAAAACTTGGGGATTTCTATTCAGTGCCAAGTATAACTGGCGTAAGATCAAAGAGATTAATTTCTCAGTGTAATCCACACGGTGTATGATTTTAGAAGGTCACCTTAAGTACATATCCGTTAGTTCCAGGTGGTTCCCCAAGGGACTGCCATCCTTGGAGTTCAATTTGGCTAATTTGCTTTCATTGTTAATCCCAGTTTGTGAGTGCGAAGTTGAAAAGGATTGTCTGATCCCCCATTTTGTTGTTAAAGGTATGTACTATTTTCTAAGTCCCAATATTCAACATGCCATCACCTACAAATTTGCAGTGATGAGGAATGAACGAGTGATCATAAGTGAAAGGGGAAAAACAGACTTGCGGTTGTGTACGAGATTCCAAGTTTATGTTCAAGTGTTTAACCGAGTTCCCATGGGTATGTCATTTCTGTGATGTTCCAAGTTCCTCTCCCGAGTTACCATGTTCCTCTCCCATTACTATTGAGCCAACCGTGAATGAAGGTCTGTTTTAATAAGCAACAGTGTCTGTTTTAATAAGCAACATCTCCATCCTGCGGCTTTGAGTTAAAGATAGAATTCAGCGCGGGGCATATCTATTGATATGACCTACAAAGGGAAAATGCACACCCTCCAGTTCCAGAGCAGTTATACTTATGATTTGTTTGAAACACACATCACGTAGTTAGAAGACCAGCGGGCGGAGGTTTGTTATATTTTAATTGAATTTACTGCCAGATCTACACACTGCGGGGAGACGGAAGATGAAATCTTTGAATGTGGATGGATGTCTCCGCGCCTGCTCGTCTAAGCAGAATATATTTTTTGTTGCCTTTCAAGCCGGGCTTTGGTTTTATTCCTTGTTTTTTGTTTATTTGCACACACTTTTCGTGTATGAGGGTGTGAGAATCCATGCCGGGTGCCAGCCGGCCACAGCCGCTGTTCTTTCACATCAGTTGCACATCAGATTGTTGGGAAACGAAGCTCAGGGTTCGCCTCCTGAGCTCCTTTGATGCCCAGGCGTGAGTTGAGGTGGGGGGGTCATTAATCTGTCTGGGGTGACAAGGCTCATGGGTTAGGCTGGGATCATTCTCTGCAGGATGCTCTTCGTGCGGGAGGCAAGTGTAGGAGAGGTGTGGGCAGACACTTTGGTAGTGATTGCCTACCAGTCTCAAAAGCCGCTGTGTCTCCCTGTTCCTGGGATAGCAGGGGGCGATCAAACAGCACAATACCCCCCTCCCCCTCCACCTCCACGCCAACATGAAGGGCAATGATCCCAAGGCTTTAGCTTCAGAAACAGCGGGCTGGCGACAATCGCCCACCATAACGCTTCTGGTCTGCAGTGTGCAATAGTCACCAAAATACACTGCATCTTTATAAAGGAAAAATACAAAATATGTCAATCCCACTGGATAGGCCTTAGTCATGGTGTTGTACAACATGGAAACGGGTCCTTTGGCCCAGCTTGGCTGTGCCGTCCAATTTGGTGTCTTGGGGTAGTCCTATTTGCCTGCATGTAGCCCAAAGCCCTCTAAACCCTTCCCATCCATTTTTCTGTCGTTCATAACCTCAAGAAGATCCCTGCTTCAGTTTCCTGGGTCCAACTCGGAGAGAAGTCTCCCCCCTTTCCAGGGTTAATCGCTCCACTGTTTATAATGCTCTCTGCATTATGAAGTCCTCGACAGTGAACCCCATGGGCAATCACTACCAAAGTGTCTGCACTTGTCAGTACACTTGTCTCCTGTACTAAGTCACCCCAACCCCCCTCCCTCCCCGATCCCTTCCTTCCCCCCCCCCCCCCCCCCATTCTCTCGCCCCCCCCCCCCCCCTTCTCTTCCCCCCCCCCCCCCCCCCCCTCTTCCAATCCCCCCCCCCCCCCCCCCCCCCCCCCCTTGTTCACATGAAACTGAAAAAGTAAACAGATGCACGGAGCAATGATAAATGTGACTATAACAATAATGATTATTGCACAACAACAGAATGGTGCAGGATTGCAATGCAATTTGAAATACGGCAAAAAAGGTGCAATAACAGAGTAGCCAAATAAGGTAGAGTTAAGAGCAAGAATACAGACAACACTGTCTTTTATTCAGTCCATCTTCATGTTGCGTTGCAGCAGGAAGTCTGGAAGTATCATCAAAGCTGCCTGCCAACCTGGCCATTCTCTTTACCATCCCCCTCCCCCCCCCTCCCCCTCCCCCTCCCCCTCCCCCTCCCCCTCCCCCTCCCCCTCCCCCTCCCCCTCCCCCTCCCCCTCCCCCTCCCCCTCCCCTCTTACCTTTTTGGAAAAGATAGAGGAGCTTGAAAGCTCAAACATCCAAGCTGAGGAACAGCTTCTTCCACACTGCAATCCAACTCCTGAACCAATCATCTCTTTTATAATGCTTGTTATAATTACTGGCATGATGCATAGACTTTTTTACTCGTTATCCTGTCAAGCTGAACCAATGAGGGCATTAGGATTGACTGATTTCCGTCAGTTGCATCATTAGTTTTATTACTAGCATCTAGCTTTGCATTATCAATCAGTTAATCCTCATGACCTCTATAATAATATTCATGTCATTATTAGCAGATAATGCGATCAGGAAAATTATTAAAACTAATTTAAATAGAATTATGGTTTCAAAATAGACTATACTGGTCTTCATTGCAATATTCGCAACAACATACAGTATCTGTGAATGCAGTGGGGAAAACATGTCTTAATTGTAGCCCCAATTATGCAATTTAGATTCATAGTCCTGTGGTCCAACTCATCATGCCGACGAAGACGCATATCTGAGCTAGTTCCACTTGCTTGATCCTTGCCCATATTCCCCCCCCCCCCCCCCCCCCTTCCCCACCCCCAAACCTTTCCTATTCATGGAGCTGTCTAAATGTCTTTCAAATGTCATAATTGTACCAGCCTTTGTCACTTTTACTGACAGCTTGTTCAATATATATACCAATCACTGCTCAAAAAATGTTCCCCTCTTATCCCTCTTTAATTTTTTTTTACTCTCACTCTAAATCTATGCCCTCCAGTTTTTGACTCCCCTATTATGCAGAAAAGAATGTGGCTGTTCACCTCATCTGTGACATCCCTCCACAAGGACATCCCTCAGCATCCTATGCTTCTGGGGGAAAGAAAGACAGCCTATCCACCTCTCCTTGCAGCTCAAGCACTCCACATTTAGTAACATCATCAAATCTTTCTTTACACCCTTTTCATTTTAATATAATAAGACAACCAGAACTGTACACAGTACTCCAAATGTTATGTTACCAAATCTTATACAGTTGTAACATAGCATTCCATCTTTTGTACTCAATACCCTGTGTAACAATGGCAAGCATGACATCTACCAAGTACGACAATGTCTCTAAAGGCAATGTGCATGTGATACATGTTACTCGATTCAGTAGTTTAGAATGTACTCACACAACTCATTATTTATTTCCAGGAGGAAAGGAAGACAACTGACCTCCAACTTGGGCTGAAGCTAGATTCTCGTATTTTTTAAATCTTTTGACAACATATTGGCACCTGCATGACCAACAATGAAAAGCCTCATCTGGTAAGTTTAAAAAACATTTGCGATTTTCAAGTTAAATTAATTTTTCCACTCCAAATATTGCTTGGATACTTCCATGGAGGATCATTAAGAAGCCATGCAATATTTTGCATCACAAATATTAATTTGACTTTGCAGATTTTCCCTCGATTAACGTTGAAAAAAGCTTTTCTGTTACATGGTGATATTGCTGTAAACAAGTTCTGTATATGAGTTTTGAATGTTGATCTGTTTCTTTTATTGATGTAATGTAAAGGTATATTTCTAGTTATATTAATGTAACTTGCCTTGCAGCTGTTTGCAGACTATATTGCCCAACTTTGCCTTGCTTCTTACTCCTCCATACACATACCAGTTGTCGTCTTTATAAGTGTAATTTTACTGGCACAGATATTAATTAAATAGCTTTAAGTTCCTCAACTACCCTTGCTGGCAGAGTGATTCTTTAGGACAATAGTGCTGTTGACAAACTGAACTAATCTATTAAATGAAAAGGTGCAGAATAAAAACATACCTTTGTTTCAAGGAATGGGCCGTGATATGTGTTAGTTTCTGAAAGGTTTTAGAGTAGGGGATTTAGGATATCGGAGTGGTGCAATGTGAAATTTACAACAAATTTGTAATCTTTTCATTCATGATGCATTATCTCACCAACTTGGAAAAATATAGACCAAAAATAAATGAGTGAATATCTTGAATTAATTATGCATATATCGAATAAATACTTCTGAAACTCTTTAGTATCAGTAACTGTAACAGTTTTATTTGTTGAGCCAAAATCATTTCTTTGCATGAGTGTAAATACGAGGTCCCAGACAATAGAGCCAATTCTGATGGATATGTAGGAATCATAAAAAAAAGTTTTTACTCCAAAAGTGAGTCTAGCTTTGTTCTCCCCCTTTGGCCTTTGCTGTGGGTATTGATTCATTTCGGTGGTGCTTACAGCTGCAAATTGGTTGACTGAATGAAAGGTGAACCATTCACCACTGATGGGAATTTTGGGGAATTGCCCATAACGTAGCTTTTACACCTGTTCAATTATGTTGTCCATTATTCTCCAGTACACCAACTAAACCAGCAGATTAATGTCCTTGAATAATCAGTGTGTGTGCGTGTGTTCTTTCATCAATGCATAACTCTCAAATATTTATTTACATTTCTTGAATTTGTATGTTAAACATAGATGAAAGAATATGAAGCTTGAACAATAAATGATTCTGAATTTTTAGTAAAATGTGGTAAAACTGCTGACATTGGGATAAACCGACAAGATGTAAACAAGTTCAAGAACATTGCATCTCTCTATTTTACTAATACTCCAAAATTTAAGGTCAGATCATCAGTTAAACACAGAATATTGAAGCAAAAAAAACAATTGTGATACTTTCTTTATTTGTAATTACCAGATTAGATATTAATAAGTACATGTAGAAGTGTAGCAAACAATGTCGAAGGAGTGTAAACAATTCTTTAATTCGGGCTGCAGACAAGAGATTCTGAGGCAGCAGTTAAGACTCCAGAATGGTGGGCTATCTCCCAGGGTCCATGATGACTGAGTGGCTGCATGACTTTCTCAAGGGGGAGGATGAACAGTCATAAGTAACTGTGCTTGGTAGTGCAAATGCCATTGGTAGGAAAAGGAACTGCAAAATGAGTATAGGTAGTTAGTCAAAAGGCTCAAAAGTCAGACCTCCAGGGTAATGATCTCTGGATTGCTTCCAATCATGGACAAGGGCTGATTAGGGATAGTCAACACAGTTTTGTATGTGGGAGATTGTCTCACAAATCTGATTGAAATTTTTGAATATATGCCCAAAAATGTTGATGAAGTCGAGCTGAAGATGTTGTATATATGGATTTCAGCAAGGTATGTGCCAAGTTTACATATGGTAGACTGCACTGGAAGGTTAGATAGCATGGGCTCTGAGGAGAGAAAAACAACTGGATAGAAAATTAGCTTCTTGGAAGGAAGCCAAGGGTGAAGGAAGAAGGATGTTTTTTGTACTGGAGGCCTGTGACTAGTGGTGTGCCTCAGGGTTTGGTGCTCAGCCCATTATTGTTTGACCTCCATATCAATGATTTAGATGAGAAAATACAAGACCTGATTAGTAAGTTTGCACTAAATGAGATTGAGAATCTCTTGGTGTCAACACAATAACCTTTCTCTCAGTGTCAGTGAGACAAAATAAATAGTGATCGACTTCAGGAAGCAAAGTGCTACACATACCCTGTGACCATGTGACGTAGATATGGTTGAATGCTTCAAGTTCCCAGAAGTAAATATCACCAGTAACATGTCCTGATGACCAATATCAAAATAATGGCCAAGAAAGCACACCACCATCTCTACCTCATTAGAAGGCTTATCAAGTTTGGCATGTCCCCAATAACTCTCACCAACTTCTTAGAAAGCCTTGGAAAGCATTATATCAGGATGCATTACAGCATGATTTGGGAACAGCTCCATCCAAGACTGCAAGAAATTGAAGAGCATTGTGAATACAGCACGATCATCACGCAAACCAACCTCCCTTCCATTGACTCCACTGCCTCAGTAAGGCATCCAGCATAATCAAAGACTGGTCTCATCCTGGACACTCCCTCTTCACCCGTTCTCCCATCAGGCAAAATGTACAGAAGTGTAAAAACGCTCACCTCCAGATTCAGGGACAGTTTTGTCCCAGCTGTTATCTGGCAACTGAACTAATTACAAACTAGAGAGGTCGTGAGCTAACAGCTACCTCATTGGAGACATTCAGACTATATTTAATCTGATTTACCTGGACTTTATCTTGCTATAAACATTATTCCTTTATCCTGTATCTGTACACCATGGATGGCTTGATTATAATCACGTGTCATCTTCCTGCTGACCGGATAGCATGCATCAAAGCTTTTCACTGTCCCTCCGCACACATGGCATTAAACTAAACTAAACTTAAAAAGTAGATGGTATTGTAGATAGTAAAAATGGTTGTCAAAAATTGCAGCAGGATCTTGATTAGTTGGGCAGGTGGGCTAAGGAATGTTTGTTGGAGTTTAATACAGAGAATTACCTACACGGTGAATGGCTGGGCTCTGGGTGTGTTGTAGAGCAAAGCAGACAACTCGGAATACAGGTACATAATTCCTTGAAAGTGTCATCAGTCTTTTACCCAGAGAAGGGAATCCAGAAACAGATGGCATAGATTTAAGGTGAGCGGGGATAGATTTAATAGGAAACTGATGACAACTTTTTTACATGAGGAGTGGTAAGTATATAGAATGAGGTGCCGGATGAGGTAGCTGAAGGCAGGCACAATCACAATGTTTGAAAAAAAATTTGGACAAATTCATGGATAGAAAAAGCTTGGAGCGCTATGGACCAACGCAGACAGGTGGGACAAGTGCAGGTGGGATATGTTGGTTGACGTGAGCAAGTTGGGCCGAATGGCCTTTTTCCACAATGTGACTATGTTGAGTTTTCAACTCTGAGGTTCCAGAAAGAATTATCATTCTGTAGGTTGTACTATCTGATATTATATCAAGGCAGAGTTGTTTTACTAAGCTAATGAGCTTGAGCAGATTGCTATTGAAATGATGTAGATGACTGTTAACAAAATTACTGTTCAACTTTATTAATTGGTGTTTTTCTATGCAAAAATACCAATATTCACAAGTTGCAACAGCTCCCTATGTGTGTACTATAAATTAAAGTTGGATTTTTGTCTGTGTAGCTTTTTCTTGAAAGGGGAATTCAATTACAACATTTAAAGTTAACTACTTGAAAAGGCAGTGGTGTGGAATACGTTTGGTTAGCTTTTTCGTAAGGCATTAATCAGCTGGGAGCTAAAAACTGTGGCTTGTTATTCTGTAGCATATTCTTGTAAACACACTCATTCTAGTATTGCCTCTTTAAATCTTGGAGCTCATTTTATGAGGTGGAATTGGTGTTTCTATGATATTAACATCAAAGCCAAAAGGTAGATTTTTTTTTTTTTTTTGTTTTGGTGGTATCTTTTGTTTTAAATTGAGGTGGGCATATCAATAGGTTGAATCAATCCATGGTCAGGAAAATAAAACTTTTGAGGATAAATTAAGGCAAAACACTTTGAAGAAGAGTTAGAATATGAGAAATTGAGGGAGGAATAGATCCTCAAGTTTGCTTCACCATTAAATAAGGACAGAGCTGAAGCTGAAACCCATTTCTTCACCTAATACTCAGATCCTTCAATTCCTTTTGTGTCCAAAAAATTGACAAACTCAACAACTGAAAATACATTCCGTATCCAACCTCTCTGTCCTGGGCCTCCTCCACCGCAAATTGGAGGAATAGCACCTCGTATTCCGCTTGGGGAGTCTGCATCCTCTTGGCATAAAAATTAAATTCTCTCAATTCTGTTAATCCTTGCTGTCTCCTCCCCTTCCTACCTCTCCCTCAGCCCTCTGTCTCCTCCTTTTTCCTTTCTTTCCCCCCCCCCCCCCCCCCCCCCCCCCCCCCCCCCCCCCGCCTCCCCTCACCCCCCATCAGTCTGAAGAAGGGTTTTGGCCCGAAACGTTGCCTATCTCTTTCGCTCCATAGATGCTGCTGCACCCGCTGAGTTTCTCCAGCATTTTGTGTACCCACAACTGAAAATACATGGGGCTCTGGATAGAAAATTCGTAACAAATCTATATGTGCAGGAAAGAGCTGCAGATGCTGGTTTAAATCAACGAAGCCACAAAAAGCTGGACTAACTCAGTGGGACAGGCAGCATCCCTGGAGAAAAGGAATGGGTGATGATTCTTCAGAATCTGAGTCTTACATAGTCTGCCCACTTATCATGCGGCTCGTGTTCAAGTAGCAATGTTGGATTAATTCTAATGGATTCAGCTGTGAGCTATTAATGTAACCTTTTGGGATTAAAGGCTTAGATCAAACCTAACAAATTATGAAGCAGAATACATTCTTTAGACTTTAGCCTTTAGAGATAGCACGGAAACAGGCCCTTCGGCCCATTGTCCAGCGATCATGCTGTACACAAATCTACACACACTTGGGACAATTTTTACAATTTACCAAAGCCATTTAACCTACAAACCTGTGTCTTTTGGAGTCTGGGAGGAAACTGGAGTAATAGGAGGAAGCACACATTGTAACAGGGAGAACGTAAAAAACTCTGTACAGACAGCACCCAAATCCGGGTCTCTGATGCTGTAAGGCATCAACTCGACTGTTGTGCTGCTGTGCCATCCAGAAACTGAATTCCAACCATTTGAGTACAGTGCAATAATTGGCAGAATGGGCCTCGACCGCCGATGCAACACTTCTATATGACCCAACCACGCACTTTCTACTTGCACGCTGGAACAGCACCACCAACCTGGACCTGGCCTTCGCAAAATGATGCAACAACGAACCGCTCCCAGTAAGACGCATCCTGGACAGGTTTCCCCGGTCACACCATCAACCATCGCTCATAACCATTCCCGTGGAAGGGAAAGACGTCAAGAGGTGGAACTTTTGGAAAGCAAACTGGGTCGGCGTCACACAACAAGTGAATAAGGCAGCCGCTGGCCTCCCACACCCACGCACCACCAACCTGAACAACGCCTACGACTCGTACTGCAAGATGCTGCTGGCCGCCGCCAAGAAGGACATCCCCCCCCCGCGGTGTACGTAAAGCCTATGTTCCCTGCTGGGATGACGAATGTGAAGACCTACTTCGTGCCCACACAGAATCACAAAACAGCGAAGACAGGGACAAAGCAGCGAATGACCTAATCTACAGACTAAATGAGAAACGCAGGCAAAGATGGACGGAGACAGCGGAATCAATTGATTTCACACACGTCAGGCGTGGCAGACCATGAGTAAGCTGATGGGCAGGTCGACAACCCCAGCACAGTGTCTAATCACTGCAAATTCCATTGCATCGCTACTGCTGAGCAACGGCGCTTCCCCAGCGTCACAAGGACACCAAAACAACATCGAAGAGTCGCTGCAGCAGCTGGACAATTTCACAACACAAGAAGTCGAGCAGGCCATCCGACGGCTGAAAACCGGTAAGGCACCAGGCACCAACGGCATCCACCCTGGAATACATAAAACACCAAGGCAAGAAGGCAACTGACAGGCTGTGCTCCTTCCTCTCCACGTGTTTCCGCTGCCTGAAGCAGCCAAAGATCTGGCGCTGTGCTAAGGTGATCGCTCTGCCCAAGCCTAGCAATGACCCCAAGGGAAACCGACCCATCTCACTGCTGTGTGTTCCATACAAGTTCCTGAAACGTCACCTCATCCCACGTCTCAATCCAGTGATCGACCCCCAGCTGCCTAAAGAACAGGCTGGCTTCCGAAGCGGTAGGTCAGCGGCGGACAGGTGACCCTCCTGTGCCAAGACATAGAGGACAGCTTCCATGCAGGGGAGAAGGCTGGCGCTGTCTTCTTGGACCTCACAGCTGCATATGATACTGTCTGGTTGCATGGACTACACATGAAGCTTCTGGAAACCATCCCAGACAAGCACTTGGTGAGCTTCATCATGGAGATGCTGAGCAACCGCAGCTTCAGGCTACACACTAGCAACGGGCAATGCAGCAGGGTGAGGAAACTTAAGAACGGCGTCCCACAGGGCTCCGTTCTGACACCAATGCTGTTCAACATCTCCATCCATGACCTGCCTGTAACCCAGTCAAAGAATTATGGCTATACTGATGACCTGGCCATCCTACTCAGAAAGCCATCCTGGGAAGCAGCAGAAGAGGGCCTCTCTGAAGACATGAACATCCTGTCTTCATACCTGAGAAACTGGCGCCTCAAGCTCAGCATGGGTAAGACAACATCTTCAATGTTCCACCTCAACAACAGGGAAGTGACCTGTGAGATGAACGTCATGGTGGATAATAACCGGTTACGGTCCCAGCCTGTCCCCACGTACCTCGTTGTGAAGCTGGACAGAACATTGTCATTCAAACAACACCTGGAAGGTGCCAAGGCAAAGATAAGCGCCCGTGCCGCAATGATTCGCTGCCTAGCCGGCACCACATGGGGAGCCACAACGAAGACACTGCGCATGTCCATAGTGGCCCTGGTGTTCTCAGCCGCTGAGTACTGCGCCCTGCTCTGGTGCCGTAGCCCTCATGCCAAGAAGCTGGATGCTGCCCTCAACAGCACCCTGCGGACTGTCTCAAGATGCCTACAAGCCACCCCAGTAAACCAACTGCCCGTCCTCGCTGGCATCGCCCCAGCCAACATCAGACGAGAAGCAGCCACGCTGACCCTCTCTCGAAAGGCTCAGACCAGTGAATCCCACCTCCCACATCAGATTGTCACAGAGACACCACGACGAGTGCGCCTCAAGTCACGGCACCCCTTTGCCACGCAAGCCCAAGAGCTGCTCTGCACAACACCGGCTGATGCTTCTAAGGCTGCCTGGGTCAAGACGAGATGGAGACCAGTGGAAGTCAGAAGAATCATCTAGACTACACCAGTACATCAATGACCCCATGGATGTCCCTGGCCAGGTCCTGCCCCGAAAGCAGTGGACAACCCTCAACCACTTGATGACAGGCATCGGACACTATGGAATAGCAATGAAGAGGTGGGGCCTTGTGGACAGCGCCTCCTGTGAGTGTGGGGACCCAACACACAGTAGAGCACAGTCACCAGTTGCCCCAAACACCGGCCACCAAATGGTGAACGAGGTCTGATTGACCTGGACGATGACACGTTGGCCTGGCTCGCCTCAACAGAGCTGCATGTCTAAAAGACACATGACAGAAGAAGAAGAATTCTTTAATTTAGTTTTGAGATCCAACACCTGCTGAGTGCATCAACCAGCAATCCCCACACATTAACACAATCCTTCACACACTGGAGACAATTTACATTTATACCAAGCCAATTTACCTACAAACCTGTATGTCTTTGGAGTGCAGAAGGAATGAAGATCTCGGAGAAAATCCACGCGGTCACGGAGAGAACGTACAAACTCCTTTCAGACAGCACCCATAGTCTGGATTGAACCCGGGTCTCCAGTGCTGCAAGCACTGGAAAGCAGCAACTCTGCCTTTGCGCCACTGTGCCGCCCATTTGGAGTCCATGCAATTAGTCGCTAAACATTAGTTGTTCTGCCAACTGGTATTGCAACGGTAGAAACCTTATTTGGTCTCTTCTGGTCATGATGAGTTATGAACTAAGAGTAGAATGGAAAAATAAAGAATTTGTTTCCAACATGTGTTGGATGCAGTGTTGTTTTTCTTTTGGAAACATTTCTTGAAATTCTGGAAAGTGCAACTAATTACTACAAGTTCAGCACCAGCTGCATTTTATCATGTGCATTGAAAACGTTTTGAATAACTTCAGGAAATAATATTTTGAATAACTTCAGGAAATAATATTATAATGACAACCCAAGTGCATGAAAGTCTGCCAGAATTCTACTGAACTTGTCAAGAATATAAATTATATTTTAGCTAAAAGTATTATCAAACTTTAAATTATTTGAGAAATACCAGATGCTATTCCAATGTAACAATTGTTTTTATTTTGCATGAAGTAAGGCAGCATTTTGTATGACCCCATTTCTAATAAATTCTGCAGGCACATTTTACTAAAGCAGTTTTAAATTCATGTTGATTTAAATACATTTAACTGGAAAGCATTTGATAAGAAATAATGTCTACCGCAGTATGTCTTTTTTGTATGTGTTTAACCCTTCCAGTGCCATATCTTATCTTCCATGTCAAATTGCGTGAAGTTCCTGGGAGCACATATTCATTCAGAAAAGCCAATCTCTTATTTTCGTACCTCAGGAATGACATCTTTACAATTGTAAATCTTTACTTTCTGCAGTTGTTGGCTTTACTGCGGGAAGCTAGAGAAGAAATTGCAGGAATCCTGATAGAGATTTATGAGTCGTCATTATATACAGGTGAGGTGTCAGATGACTGGAGGGTGGCAAATAGTGAAGATGGTTGTGAACAATTGCAGCAGGATCTGGATCAATTGGCCAGGTGGGCGGAGGAATGGTTGTTGGAATTCAATACAGAGAACTGTGAGGTGTTGCATTTTGGTAGGCCTCTGGGTCATGTTGTAGAGCATGAATGTCGAGCTAGGAGTTTAGGTGCATGGTCTCTTGAAGGTCGAGTTGCAGGTAGGTAAGGTGGTCAAAAAGGCTTTTGGCACTTTGGCCTTCATCAGTCAGAGTATTGAGTATAGATGTTGGGAGGTCATGTTGCAGTTGTATAAGACATTGGTGAGACCGCATTTAGAATATTGTGTTAAGTTCTGGGCACCATGTTATAGGAAAGGTTTCAGAAAAGATTTATGAGGTTGTTGCCAGGATTAGAGGGTGTGAGCAAAAGGGAGAGGTTGATCAGGCTGGGTCTATATTCCATGGAGTGCAGGAGGATGAGGAGTGATCTTATAGAGGTGTACGAAATCATGAGAGAAGTAGATTGAGTAGATGCACATTCTCTTGCCCAGAGTAGGTGGGATGAAGGACATGGGTTCAAGGTGAAGGGGAAAAGATTTAATAGGAATACGAGAGGTAACTTTTTCACACAAAAGGTGGTGGGTGCATGGAACAAGCTGTCAGAGGAGATAGTTGAGGCTTGGACTATCCCATCATTGAAGAATCAGCCTGACGGGTACATGGGTAGGACAGGTTTGGGGGGATATGGACCAAGCGCAGGCAAGTGGGACTAGTGTGGCTGGGACTTTGTTGGACGGTGTGTGCAAGTTGGACCAAAGAGCCTGTTTTCACACTATCACTCTGACTCTATGACTATATAATGGGGCTGTTCCACTGTACAAGCTAATTCAAGAGTTCTCCCAAGTTTCCCCTGATTCGAACTCTGGGAATCGCGGTAATAACCACTCGTGAGTACTCGGGGCTCTCGTGGACATTTTTCAACAGGTTGAAATGTCTTCGCAAGCTTACCGCATTTCCCGAGTACTTGCCGTTAGTTTTAATCAATATTTAATATAAGCAATATTTAATATAAGCAAGCCAATTGATAAGATTCTGCGCGGTAGGCTGCTCTGGAAGGTTAGATTTCATGGGATCCAAGGAGAGATAGCTGAATGGATAGAAACTTGGTTTCATGGAAGGAAGTAGAGGGTGATGGTGGAAGTTTGCTTTTCAGACCGAGGACTGTGAGTGGTGTGCCTCAGAATTAAGTTCCGGGCCCGTTGCCATTTGTCATTTATATCAAAAACCTGGATGAAAATGTACATGGCATGATTAGCTAGTTTGCCGATGACAGGAAAGTGGCTGGTCTGGTAGATAGTGAAGATGGTTATCAAAAATTACAGCAGAATCTTCATTGTTTGGGTAGGTGGGCTGAGGAATGGTTGATGGAATTTAATACTGAAAAATGTGAGGTGTTGCACTTTGGGATGACGCATTTGGGCAGGAAATATTGTGAATGGTAGGGCTCTGGCGAATGTGGTAGAACAGATGGATCTCAAGTTTACGTTTATTGTCACATGCACCAATTGATTTGGTAAAATTTGGGTTACCATACAGCCATAGAAATAAAAAAGAACTAACACACGATAGAATTTAACATAAACGTCCTCACACAGCGGAATCAACTTTTCCCACTGAGGAAAGGCAACAAAGTTCAGTCATCCTTCCTCTTTGTTGTTCACCCGTGGACAGGGCGTCCTGAGCCATCCGCAGTCGCCGTTACGGCGGCCCAATGTTCAGGCCCTCTCGCCGGGATGATCAGAACTCTGACGTTGGAACGGAAGAACATTCTCAGCGGCTTGGAGTTCCAAATCGGCCACTTCTTACTGGAGACCACGGCTCCTGACTTCCACAGGCCAAGCTGGGTGGAGATTTAACACTGGCGGCCCTCGGCAAAGGGATCTCCAGGACTCTGCGATGTTGAAGTCAGCGCTGCCCGCGGCTGGAAGCTCCGCAACCACAGCTCCACTGTGATAAAGCAGCAGGCCCAACACGCCGGAGCTTCAACAAGCGATTCCCGGGAAGGCATCGGCCGTTCCGCGATGGCAAATCAGTGCTGCGCCGCTGCTGAGGCTCTGGTCGGTCTCTGGCAGGAAAGGAAAATTAGAGATATGATAAAGTACAAAGAACAAATTAATGAAGATTATGAGATGAATGCATCAAAGCCAACACCAATTAACAAGAAAATATGGAGCCCACCATGATCCATTGTTGGCTGTGGCAAAGGTGATAACAAATGAATACAAACAGTGAAACTACGCAGAACAACAGTGAAACTACTCGAGCCACTAGGGTGGTGGAGGAATAGAGAGAGTGGTAATACAAGGCTTATGTGAAGTTAGAGCATCAAATTTTGATCAAAAATAAAACAAATTTAGTGTGCCACACAATTATAACTGTTCACATCATGTTGACATGCTCAAAGCACATTGAACACAAACAAATAGGATGTGGATGCTGGGAATCTACCTCAATCCAAACAGTACAGTATCTTGGCAGCATTTATTATGGCGCAAGCCAAAGTCGCACAGTGTTGGGGGGGGGGGGGGTACAATAAATGCTCTGCCATCTGTCAAGTTTGCTCTGACTCGCGCAGTTATTGTCACGCAGTGTGGGGTGACAAGGTTTCCTTCTCTCATGATGACACCATGTATCCTTAAGCCTGGAACATAGCTGAATTTATTTGTAGGAGTGTAGCAATCTCTCTTCAATCTACTGCAACTGCTAATGAGGTTTTGAGTAAGAGCTTGGTGGTTTGATACAATACATACCCAATATATTTGGAATACAATATTTGGTGTGGCATTTTAGTCAGCAAACAAGTTGGATCTTGTTACCATCTTGTCTATATTACTTAAAGTCTGATCTTGACCACTTCCTGTTCTGTATATTGATTTTTAGAAAAAAAACGCTGCCACTTACGGCTTGATTTTTGGCCATCATACTCAGAGTCCCCCTCTGCTGCACAGAACGAGGATTTTTCCCATCGATGAAAAATAAGAGTTATCAGTGTTTAAAAATGTTGATTCTCCCTCCTGAAGGCCACGCCCCTTCCGGAGGGACTATAAAACCCGGAAGTGTTGAGTGCCTCAGTCAGTCTCTGCAAGATGGAGTGAGAGGGTCACGTCTCTCAGTCTGAGCTGTGAATAACACTGAACACATGCCTACTAAACTGAGTGGTTTTACTGACCTGTCAGTGCCCTTATTTTGGTTTGAAAATATATTTTGGAAATGCTGAAGCTGTTGCCTTTGGTTTGGAAATGCTAAAGCTGTTTTGCCTAATTAAAGTTGCCTTGCCTAATTAGAGTTGCCTTGCCTTCTATATAATTAAGTCTAATCTTGACCATTTCCTGTTTGCGCTTTATATTGATTTTTTTAAATGCTGCCATGTATGGCTGTGATTTTTGGCCATCTTACTCGGAATCCCCCTCCGATCATCAGGTGCTGAGGATTTTTCCCTTTGATGAAAAATATTGGTGTTTAAAACATGTTGAGATTCTCTCTCTCTCATGTCAATCACGCCATGAAGGCCACGTTCCTTCTGGTGGGAGGGGAGGGACTATAAAACCCAGAAGTGTCGGCGTGACTCGGTCTCTGCAAGATGGAGGAGGGAGAGACCACGACTCGCTGTCTTTAGTGGCCTTGCACCCTGCTTGAAGTGGTAAGAAACTGCACTTTAATTTGGTGACCTTGCACCCTGCTTGAATTTCAAGGAATAGCCGCGAGGCAACTGCCAGCCCACCAGCCGTGAGTAAGTCAGCTGGCAGCACAACAGGCTTGAGTGACTGAGCTGCCAGCCCAAGAATCCATTCAGCCCACAATGTCCATACTAGCCCTCTGGAATCCAGTCCCTTCAGCCCACAATACCCATACTAGCGCTCCAGAAAGCGCCTCTACCCCCACTGGCCACCAATATTGGAATTGGTGGAGAGGTGGAATATTGCATTGTGAGACCATCCCTCCGATGTGATGCTGGGACCCAACGGGTCCCACTTAGTCTAGTATCATTCTATAACTCTGACTAGTAATGGGTATGTATTAACCTTTCTGTGGATGATCCCTTTAGACCCTTTTAAAGATGATTGAATGCACGGGCAGAATTCAGGTAAAGGGAGAAGACTGTCTGGATCACTCAGAATATCACCACAGGCATCATGACATTATTGCACATTGAATACTTATTCTGCGTGGCCCCTGGGAATGTTGGCTGCTTATAAACTAATAACCTCGTCAACATGGTGACATGAACCAATGATGTGTATGCATATCGTGTACTCTGGAATTATTTTGTTTTCTATTATCAAAGCAATAATTCTCCAGAGTTAAATTATGTGCCCTATTTTTTTCGCTTAAATTAGGCAAATGAGCATATTTTTCCAAATGTTCTTAATATTTTTGTTCTGTAGCTCTGTATTCTTGTTAAGCATTTCTTTAAAATTTAATGTAAAAAGTCTTTGCAGAAAATCGGTTTTATATTTGATGATATCCAAAAATTTGCCATTTCAGCATTCATTTATTGGTGTAGTACTTGGCTTCTTGAGTTCATTTCATTTTCTACAGATGGTAATGTTCACACTGCTGAACAGTTCACTTGTTGCACATCACAGAGTAGATTTTTCCAAACAGATCAATAAATGGGATGAAATAACATAACTCGACCTTTCAAGCATAGGCTAAATAAATAAAATTCAATGAAGAGGGAGGGTTGTCTTACATTTTTTGCACAGCTTTGTGCTCGCAGATATTCTCTGCATGGGCCAACAATCTCTTGAAAGATTAATTCATCAATATTTCCAGTTCTGCCTGTGAGCTTGTAAACAAAGTCATCAGAAATATACAGGAGTCACTGTGGCACAAGGCTTATGCCCCTGCTGTTCAAACCGATCATTGGAGAAACACAGCTTATTGAAAATATTATTAAATGTACAGAGAAGATTTCTGATTCCTAAAACCAGGTAAATTGCCAGAGAATGGTAGAGAGTTGGGCTTTTTTTCTAAACAGAACATGGTTGATATCTGGAATTGCTGGAAAATTGGGCCCCATATCCGAGGGTGTGCTGGCTCTGGAGAGAGTCCAGAGAAGGTTTATAAGAATTATTCCAGAAATGAGTGGGTTAGCATATGTTGAGTATTTGACGACATTAGGCCTCTACTCGCTGGAGTTTAGAAGGTTGAGGGGAACCTAATTGAAACTTACAGAATAATGAAAGGCATTGATAGATTGGATATGGAAAGGATGTTTCCACTGGTGGGAGAGTTCAGGTCCAGAGGTTATAGACTCAGAATTAAAGGGAACTCCTTTAGAAAGGTGGTGAGGGGGAA
Source organism: Okamejei kenojei (assembly GCA_035221665.1). Classification (NCBI taxonomy): domain Eukaryota; kingdom Metazoa; phylum Chordata; class Chondrichthyes; order Rajiformes; family Rajidae; genus Okamejei; species Okamejei kenojei. The sequence continues at coordinate 77,651,153 of CM069133.1, forward strand.
CCATTTTAGTCAGAGGGTAGTTAATCTGTGGAACTCATTGCCACAGAGGGCTGTGGAGGCCAAGTCAGTGGATATTATTAAGGCAATGATGGACACATTCTTGATTAGAGTGGGTGTCAGTGGTTGTGGGGAGTAGGCAAGTAAATGGGATTATGAGGCAGAGATCAGCCATGATTGAATGGCGGAGTGGACTCGATGGGCTGAATGGCCTAATTATACTATAACTTTTAAACTTTTATGGAGGTGATGGAAGCAATTACAATGGCTTTGTTTTTGAGGCATCTATCAGCCGCTTAAATCGATAAAGCATATGAGGAAATGAACACAATGAGGGGAAAATTAGGTTAGTTTTAATTTAAAGATAGAATCTCCATACAGACGGCACCCATGGTCAGGATTGAACTCTGGTCTCTGGCGTTATCATACAGCAACAATTCTGCTGTGCCACCCAGTTTAGTTTTGATGTGGTGGGCCAAATTGCCTATTTCTATGCTTTGACTCTCCAGCTCTAATGTACTGATAATTCATGTCTATTAACATTTTCCAGCAAAGTCAGCATCCATTTCCACATGTTGGCCACAATCAACTCTGACCAGAGATCTTCAGATTATACTACCCTATCCACTATACACTTTTTTAACACTTATTTATTTGAAGAAAACTGCTGACAAAAAACTTCACACATCAGCTCATTTGTCCCAAAAGGAAAATAGTATGGATGCTTGAAATGCCTGGATGTACTTGGCAGACCCGAGGAGATCAGAGTTAATGTTTCAGGCCAGTGACCGTTTGCCGAACTGACCTGTCAGCTTGGTACACGTTATGGATGCATGCACATTAATATCTTGCCAGATTTTGGGCCCACGTGACCATATGACCAGAGGATAAATATCTTTGGGTTCCTGCCCAAATGATTGCCTTAGCTTTTCACACAGAAGACTGAAGGAGTTGATAGCTTGAAAGAAATCTAGCTGCAGGTCAAAAGTCCTCTCAAGTCACCATTGTGGATATCTCAACAACAATAATGTCATTGGTGCTGGTCTCTCGCATCTATTTTTGATTATAGAACAGTAATGATCTGACCATGGAAGATGCACCTGATTTGCTTTTAGCAGTATCTCTGGTTTACAAAAAGGTGATTAGTTAATTAGTTTTCCATCAATAGGCAGTCGTTTATTCATGTGCGAGGCTGTTCAGCCCACCAGGTCTATGCTAGCTCAAAGAACAACCCATTTCCCATTCAGTAAAACAACTAAACTGAGTTTCCACAATTTTTTTGCCACATTCAAATTAATCCAGGTATAAATTGTTTTCATTTCTTTTAATTAAAGTGTAAACAGTTATAGGCACCACAAAAATAAGCAAATTATCATTTGTTTCATTCAGGAAGCAAAGTGTTAAATCACAGTTCCTTAATCTGTAAAAACCGAGCAACAATGTATAACTTGCAGGATTCTATTAAGATCGGTACCTGGACAAGGTGCAGGTGTATTCATTCAGTGGCATTCCAAAAGTCTCATTGATTTCTAGGCTGTCAACTATTGACATTTCAATCTTTACACTGACATCGTAGCCCTGGCAAGTAAAGCTTGTAATGCACACATGTTGGTCTTAATTAATATCAATACATATCCATGAGCCCTATTTTGGTGGTTAAATATGTGTAAATAATAGAGATAGATGAATGTTGATCTTGTTTGTCATTCTTAAATTGGTAATAATTAAATAAATGGCTTTTGGTTGTTTCTCTTTTATTACTTCTATTGTTTTATAATGGAAAGGTCATGTCTCAGTATGCCCTGACATATGAATGTTTCTAAGTGGTCAGACCCTTGGAAATATCGCAAAGGCGATCTTTTTTACACACCACATAACTTTTTAATTTAAAAATCCTTATTCTCTGATTCTCAAATCACTCTGTCATTCAAAAATTAGTGTCCAGAACTATGGATAAAACAACTCTTTATTCATAACATGCAAGGAAGAAAGACAAGCGCTTCCCTCTGGCTGAGTAAAGCACAATGTGCAGGAAGAACGCAGCAGGTCAGGCTGCATTTGTGGAAGGATTGGACACATAACATTTTGGGTTGAGATCCTTTAACAATCTAAAGAAGGGTACCGATCCTTCCACAGATGTTACCTGAACCACTGAGTTGCTCAAGTACTTTGTGTTTGCTCAAGATTCAATCATCTGCAGTTGCTTGTGTTTTAGACACATTTTGAAATAAACAACAATTTTCAGTAAACCGATAGTAATACAACTATAGATGCATTTTGCCAGCAGATGCTTTAACTCGAGGCATTAGTTCTTTCTGGTGTTCATAACACTCTGAACATGGATGAGGACATCATGACTTCGTTCTCTTCTGCAACACTCTGGGTCCAATCCACTTATCTCCCATTTTTCAAGGTAATAATAAAATTAACTTTGGGTGCCAATTTTTTGTTTTCTCAACTGTTACGACACCCGAATGCAGGTACTTCAGAGCTGCATAACATAGTCAAAAAACAGGCTCAAGTTCAAGGAAATAGTCTTTTATTTAATTAAAACTCAAACCTGAATCAAACAACACAGTCAAGGACAAGAATAAACTAATAAACAAAGATAACAGTGCTCCAGCCAGCCACGCAATGGGCCGTCGAACTAGAGTCTCTAACCTGCCTAAATGGAAATAACCCTGAAACAAAATACACGAAAACCCTCAGGTCAACCCTTATCTGTCCCAATTCAATATTAATTGATAAATGTAGGTAATAATACACAAAGTTCTATGCCATGCAGCCAGGCCTCCTTCAGTTCAGAATACAGTCTGTTCATGAGTCAGGGTCGACGAAGAGAGAGAATTCTGGGAGCACCTGGTATTTAAGCATCTGATGAGTCACCCGTCACCTGACGCAGCTTGGCCAATCGGGTACAGGAGCCCTTAACCCCTTGATTCCTGACTCCCAGCCACTGGGCCTGCACTCAGGAGAGAAACAAAAGAGTTAAGTACATAGCATTCACCGGGGGGGGGGGGGGGGGGGGGGGGGGGGGGGGGGGGGGGGGGGTGGGGGTCAGTGTTCATAGTGAGTTTTTTTTTTGTAAAAAGATTTGAAAACCATGTATCATTTTCTTTCCACTTCAAAATTATGTGCTACTTTGTGTTGGTCTATCACATAAAATCCTAATAAAATACATTTACGTTTGTGGGTGTAACGTGACAAAATGTGGAAAGGTTCAAGGGGTATGAATACTTTTGCAAGCCACTGTATGTCCATATATATTTCATTTACTTCAGTGTTATATTACGACTGGATGTCATAGGGGATTCTCACTATATCCCCTGATATCCCCATATATTTAAGAGCTCTATCTAACTCTCATGAAAGCATCCAGAGAATTGGCCTTCATTGCCAACTGAGGCAGTGAATTCCACAGATTCACAACTCTCTGGGTAAAAAAGTTTTTCCTCATCTCTGTCCTAAATGGCCTACCCTTTATTCTTAAACTGTGGCCCCTGGTTCTGAACTCCCCCAACATCGGGAACATGTTTCCTGCCTCTAGCGTGCCCAATCCCTTAATACTCTTATATAGCGTTTCACATTACCCAGTTCCCTCCCCTTCAAATCCCTCTGGAAGCAGATGTATGCAAATCACATAAAACATAGAAAGGATAGCACAGGAACAGGCCCTTTGTACAAAATGTCTGTGTTGAACATGAGGCTGAGATAAACTAATCTCATCTGCCTGCACATGATCTATATCTGAACTATGTGTCTGTTTTCTAAAAGTCCATCTCATTATATTCCTGATCTACAAGTCATGAAGCAGTCAGCAAGTCCTGGATAGCAATAACAATCAGACACATAAATGTCTGGCAATGAACACCAATATCAAAAGAGACTTTGACAACCTCCTTTTGCTGTTCAATGACATTAATACTCCAAAGTGTTTTTGCTCTCGGTTTCCCTAAAAGAGAAAGGGGTTCACTGTTGACCATAAATGTAACTGGAATAGCAACATAATTACTGGGGCTACATGTGTAGATTCATGGCTTTGAAATAAGTCATGACTAGCCTAACTCCTGATTCCTCAAAATCATATTTACCATCAACAATATACATCAAGAATGCATTTTTGTCTCGTTACGGGTAGCCCAACCACAATGGAAGATCAACATTAGCCAGGGCAAAGCAACTCATTTGATTAGCATTCTATTCACTATCATAACGTGCATTTACCCCACTGCCAGCAATTTCTGCTTGAAGTATACAACATCAATAAGATATATTGCAGTATCTTGCCAACATTTCTATCGTAATGCCTCCCAAATTTGTGACATCTGCTGCCTAGCTAGACAAGAACACATGGGCATGCTGCCATTTTCAAGTTCCTTTTGAAGTCAAACAGCATATCTTGGAAGTATATTAGTATTTTTCACTGTTATTGGGTTCAAATGCTCAAATTTCTGACCTTACATCAATGGATAGGTAACTTCATGACAGACTCAGTGATAAAATAACCTATCATCTGGATTAGACTATTTGTGCTCAATCTTCCATTGATTTAAATTATGTCTGGTTTGGGGCCGAATCACCAGTAGTTGGGTGAACAAAAAATATATTAATTTCAGAATTAAAGCTCACAATGAACCAAGCACAAATTGCCATTTATAGTAGTGAATAACCAATTTTTGGCACCTTTCAATGTTGAAATATTTCCTGACAACACCTGAATGAAGCTAATTTTTTTGATTGTTCAACTGGTGTAAACTGCTTCTGCCAACCCTATTAATGTATCTTCATTTTTTGTACTGAACAAGTCATCTCAAAGTATTTTACGATTTCATGGCTATCCCTCCAGGTTTTTCTATCAATTCTATTCCACTTAACTTCTGTGCAGTACACATTTACCAAACTCCATATCTAATATAACATTGAAACCAATAGATTTGTTCCAGTCAAGGATTTTTTTTAGCTGTATCTTCTCAAGACATTTAATGACCATTGTGTATGGGTCCCAAAGTCTATTTTGGATTCCTGCTGTATCTATGTTTGCACTCCTTTAAAAATTACTCTGAGAAAGAATTGGTCATTTATCTCCTCAGATCCATTCTGACATTCAATTAGATAATGGCTGTTTGAAGTCCAGGTCCATTTTCACACCATTGTTATGTGTGATGGTAGTTTGGATGTATTTTATCTTCCATAAGAGAGCATCTGGTAACCACTGCAAGGTTCCCCATTCTGACTTAGCTGGGAAAAAAAGATTAGAGTACCAAAATAACTTTTGCAGAAACCCATTTCTCATTTGTATGTGATATTGAGCACTGAGGCATTAGGTTGAAAAGTCTAATTATAACGTGTGAATACTCACATGAGTAAATAACATTTTAAGAACAAAGCAATTAAACTTTCAGTGTGTCTCCCAGTGTTACAAAGAATAGAGATTTATTTTTTTAATTGAATGGTGCTGATTATATTTGTTATTATCCTAATTGATGATTTTAATTGAATCAAAGGTATATATGTTTTGTATTTTTTAACCATTTAAAAATATACTCATGCAATGGGTTGTTAGTTTATTAAAACAATTATTCCTTGCATTCCTTGCATGTCAATACAATGATGTTAACTCAAGAACAAATATCCTGCACAAAGTTTAATTGCATGTATTCTGTGTTCTAGGAAAGCAGAAGCCCTTTCTTCTTAAAAGTTAGATGTAAGAGATTATCAGCACCTCCATCGTCATGGAGTATAATTTTTTTGCCATCATTACATTTAAAGTGCCCATACATGTACATAATCCGAAGAAGGGTTTCAACCTGAGACGTCACCCATTCCTTCTCTCCAGAGATGCGCCTGTCCTGCTGAGTTACTCTAGTATTTTGTGTCTATCTTCCATAATCAACACCATTTAGTTTCAACCTATTTTTGCTAATAATTCCTCACCGGTGTTTATGTTTTGCGCAACAGATGTATGTGATTTTACACATTTCTGAATTGCAGCATCTGTTTGGAACTGATAGCAATGATGGATATTCAATGTGATTTGTTTGCTGCTCAAGCATCTGAGCATAATAAGGCTGGATTTGCATACGCATAATAAATGTTCCATTCATGTAAAGAATATTCTGTTCCCAAGGGATATCAGTAAATTTTTACTGCATTAACACTATCACTTGATTCGTGAAAAGATCGTAATGTGACAGCAGGGAGAAAATAGAGCACTTTCATTCAGCAAATTAAGAGATTTTGCCAGATTGTAGCCCTTGCTTAAAATAGATATTTTATAAATTCTGAAACTCCTCTTTAAATTATCCATTGTGTTGTTGTATTTGTAATAACTGCAAAAGCATCACTCAAAAGAACACAGCAGGAAGCAGTATTCCATATTTTGTTTACTGTTTCATTTTTTCTGCAGCATTGTGCACCTTTTCAAGTCCAGATGGCATTAAATTGGATTCATTACCATTCCTCCAGTGCTCACTGAAGTCTTGCACAAGTCACGGATTCATTGCAATGTCGCAGGACAGAGGAGGCCATCCGTCCCCTTGAATCCCTGCTGGCTCGTAGCAAAGCAATCTGTTCAGTCCCAAATGACATTCTTTTCACCCCGACCTTGCAAATTATTTTCCTTCAAATGCCAATCCAATTCCTTCTGGAAAGACTCGACTGATTCAGTCTTCACTGCTCTTGCACAAAGAGTTTCATTTCTTTGCCATTCTAGGTATGTTTTTCAATCAAAATGTTTTATATCATATCTGGAAACTGGAAAGTGTACAAGAAAGGTTTCTGATGATGTCACTGGGTCAGGATGCTTTGCGTTATAATGAGAGGTTGGATAGTCTGTTTTTATTTTCCCTGGGGCATAACAGTCTGAGGGGTGAAGATTCAGTTTTATAAAATCATAAGGGGCTTTTCCTCATGGAAGGGGAGTCTGTTCTGCCTAAAGGAGAGAGCAAAGATTTAAAAGGAATCTGAGGGTCAATGTCTTCACATATATGATGCTGGGTATCTGCAACGTGTTCAGGGAAGCAGTGGTGGAGTTGTAATGTTGTACGATTACAACACTTGGAAAGATATTTGGAAAGGTACATATCCAGGAAAGATTTGGCAGGATAAGGACCAGACATGGGCAAGTGGTTGACATGGGCGTGTTGGGCTGAATGGATTGCCTTTAAATCTTCTGACTCAATCTCCCATGTCATCAGCACATACAACTGTTCTAAATGTGTGATTGGAATACGTCAATGAATGGGGAATTTTTAAAATCTTATTAAGCTTCAGTATTTGTCAAGTGTTTACACACCTGTACAAAATCATACAGGCTTACAAATTATTCTATTTGCCAGAATGTGCATTAAAGCAGTGTCTTCTGATGGGCCAGTGCTTAAATTCTTATGTTCATTAGAATTAGCGTTGTCAACAAGGGTCTCCTCTTTAAGGGTCACTGGAGAATAACTTGGATAGATTACAGATCCCCAATGAATGGGTCCTCACAGAGAGAGAGTGGAGGCGGGCTGTGAAGGACGGTGGTTGGAGATTGACTTGGAGAGCAATCTTACGGTTTGGATAGGGTCATTGGCAATGTGGGCGAGGCAGATGATTGAGGGTGGTCACACTTGCAATTGAATGCAAAGGGGTGGGGTGGTGTGGGCAGTGACGAGGTTCTACATTCAAGGCCCCCAGTGCAAAGTCGGAGGATGTAGTACATAAAAATCCTAAAGGGGATCTTCGTACTTGGGGGATCGGAAAGCATGGCAACAGATTAGGGAAGACTTCTCCTTTTCTCCTTGAAGTAAACAGATTAAAATTCTCTAGCTTGTCAATTTGATTGCACAATTATTTTTCCACTGTGTATCTCAAATGGGTCAACGTTTTTACTGTGAATCATAATTGCAATTTTGGAGCAAATCTTGTGCTTCTTCCGAAAGGTGCATGCAACAAATATGAAATAGACCTGTTGGTGTGTTTTGTTGGCCATTGCTTTGACGTGGATAGTCCAAGATAAATTGCTGGTGATGTTTATTCCTAAGAACGTGCAGCTTTCAACCATCCATACTTTGGCACCATCAATGTATGTGTACTGTGTGTGTGTGTACAGTTTAACTTCCTGAAGTCAATCACAATCTCCTTTGTCTTGCTGACATTAAGGGACAGGTTGTCGTTTTGGCACCAGGTTGCAAGATTCTCATTCTCAAGCCCTCGTGTCCTGTCAACTTCCTCATAAATCTTCACTGCAGACTTTCCAACTTAACGAGATCCTTCCTATAGCAGAGAGACCAAATACTGAGCACAATACTCAAAATGTGGTCTCATCAATATCTTGAACAACTGTAACATAACATCCCAACTTCTATGTGTAGGGAGGAACTGCAGATGCTGGTTTAAACTAAAGACAGACACAAAAAGCTAGAGTAACACAGCGGGTCAGGTAGCATCTGTAAATGAAAACTTTACAAGCTCTTAACACTTAAGAGCTTGTAAAGTTTTCATTTACAGCATCTCTAGAGAAAAGAAATAAGTGATGTTTCGGGTTGAGACACTTCTCCAGACTGAGGGTCAAGGGAAAGGGAGCGAGAGACATAAACGGCACTTCAGACAAATGAATGGATGATGTGCAAAATGCAACGATAATGAAGGAAAGGTGGATCCCACAATGGTCCAATGTTGGCCTAGGTGATAACGAGTTATACAGACAGTGAACTTCAACAGGTCGACAACTAAACTAGTATGATGATTAGAGTGGGGGAGGCACAGAGTGAGAGTGGATGAACGGGTTACTTGAAGTTAGACAAATCAATATTCGTACTGCTGGGTTGTAAGTTGTCCAAGCAAAATATGAGATACTGTTCCTCCAATTTACGTTTGGCCTCACTCTGATAATGAAGGAGGCCCAAGACAGAAAGGTCAGTATGGGAATGGGAGAGGTAGTGTTTGGCAACGGGGAGATCACATCGGTTGAAGTAGACTGAACGAAAGTGTTCAGTGAAACAGTTGGTGAGGCTGTGCTTGGTCTTGCCGATATATAGTAGTCCACAGCTGGAACAGTGGTTACAGTAGGTGAGGTTGGAGGAGATGCACATGAATGTCTGTCATGGACTGTCGGGATCAATGAACATAGTCAAGGGAGGAGGTCTAGGGACAGGTTTTGTATCTGTTGCAGTTGCAGGTGAAGGTACCTGGGGAGGGGGTGGTTTAGGTGGGAAGGGATGAATTAACCAGGGAGTTGCATGGGGAGAGTGGTAGGATCCCCATTGGAGGTTGCGAAAATGTTGGAAGATTATGTGCTGTATGTGACAGCTGATGGGGTGAAATGTGAGGATGAGATGGACACTGTCCCTGTTGTGACTTGAGGGAGGGGAGAGCAAGAACAGAGCTGTGGGGTAATGAGGAGACACATGTGAGGGCCTCATCTATGATAGAAGAGGGGAGCCCCAATTTCTACAGTGGCTTGCAAAAGTATTCATACCCCTTGAAACTTTTCCACATTTTGTCATGTTACAACCACAAACGTAAATGTATTTTATTGGGATTTTATGTGATAGACCAACACAAAGTGGTGCATAATTGTGAAGTGGAAGGAAAATGATACATGGTTTCCAAATTTTACTACAAATAAAAAACTGAAAAGTATGGCATGCAAAAGTATTCAGCCCCCCTGAGTCAATACTTTGTAGAACCACCTTTCGCTGCAATTACAGCTGCAAGTCTTTTGGGGTATGTCTCTACCAGCTTTGCACATCTAGAGACTGAAATGTTTGCCCATTCTTCTTTGCAAAATAGTTCAAGCTCAGTCAGATTGGATGGAGAGCATCTGTGAACAGCAACTTTCAAGTCTTGCCAGAGATTCTCAATTGGATTTAGGTCTGGACTTTGACTGGGCCATTCTAACACATGAATATGCTTTGATCCAAACAATTCCATTGTAGCTCTGGCTGTATGTTTAGGGTCGTTCTCTTGCTGGAAGGTGAACCTCCACCCCAGTCTCAAGTCTTTTGCAGACTCTAACAGGTTTTCTTCCAAGATTGCCCTGTATTTGGCTCGATCCATCTTCCCATCAACTCTGACTAGCTTCCCTGTACCTGCTGAAGAAAAGCATCCCCACAGCATGATGCTGCCACCACCATGTTTCACAGTGGGGATGGTGTGTTCAGGGTGATGTGCAGTGTTAGTTTTCCGCCGCACATAGCGTTTTGCATTTAGGCCAAAAACTTCAATTTTGGTCTCATCAGACCAGAGCACCTTCCTCCACATGTTTGCTGTGTCCCCCCATGGCATATGGCAAACTGCAAACGGGACTTCTTATCGCTTTGTTTCATCAATGGCTTTCATCTTGCCACTCTTCCATAAAAGCCCGATTTGTGGAGTGCACGACTAATAGTTGTCCTTAGGACAGATTCTCCCACCTGAGCTGTGGATCTCTGCAGCTCCTCCAGAGTTACCATGGGCCTCTTGGCTGCTTCTCTGATCAATGCTCTCCTTGCCCGGCCTGTCAGTTTAGGTGGACGGCCATGTCTTGGTAGGTTTGCAGTTGTGCCATACTCTTTCCATTTTCGGATGATGGATTGAACAGTGCTCTGTGAGATGTTCAAAGCTTGGGATCATTTTTTAATAACCTAACCCTGCTTTACACTTCACCACAACTTTATCCCTGACTTGTCTGGTGTGTTCCTTGGGCTTCATGATGCTGTTTGTTCACTCATGTTCTCTAACAAACCTCTGAGGCCTTCACAGAACAGCTGTATTTATACTAAGATTAGGTTACACACAAGTGGACTCTATTTACTAATTAGGTGACTTCTGAAGGCAATTAGTTGCACTGATTTTATTTAGGGGTATCAGAGTAAAGGGGGCTGAATACTTTTGCAAAAAAAATTTGAAAACCATTTTCCTTCCACTTCACAATTATGCGCCACTTTGTGTTGGTCTATCACATAAAATCCCAATAAAATACATTTACGTTTGTGGTTGTAACATGACAAAATGTGGAAAAGTTCAAAGGGTATGAATACTTTTGCAAGCCACTGTATACTCAATACACTGACTGACGAAGGCCAATGTATCAAGAGCTTTGTTTATCACCCTATCTATCTGCATGCCACTTGAATTTGGGGTCTCTTCCACAACCAGATATTGAGGCCAAAAGCTTAGTGGTAGAAAGATACTGCATGGAAACAGGCTATTTGGCCCGCCAAGTTCATGCTAACCATCAACCATCCAATGTCACTAATCGTACATTAATTTTATTCAACTCTCCTTGAATATTATGAAATTTCCTCCAGATTCTATTTACTAAAGTGGTAATTTCAGTGGCAATTAACCTACCAACCCAAATGTCTTTGGAATGTGGTGGGGAAACACAGCACCCAGAGGAAACCCTGAAAGTCAGGATTGAATCTGGATCACGATTCACCAGCTCTACAAGCTGCGGCAATGTGCCACCCTTTCATCAACTTTATAAAATTGGGAAATATTGAATCAAGTAATGCCAGACTCTATTATGAAAACAAGGCTCCCAAGGATTTAAACTGACACTCTCATTATTAACCATCATCAAAAATGTGACATTTCACTCCCTCCCTTTTCCTTACACCTTTCTGTCTCCTTTACATCTCCAGCCTTTGTGCACCCATTTGCCAATCAAAGCCCTTTCACCAACATCAACATTTCATTTGCCAGGCTATGACCCATTCCCACCAATTTTCCTGCTTTCCCTCCCATATGGCTATGCTTGTAGGGGGTGCCGTCGAGTATTGCTGCCCCGCCAGCAGCTGTTAGTCTTTTCACCCTTTTTTATTTTTAGTTAGTTAAAAGTGTTTGTTTTGGAGGTCTTTTAGTCTTTTTAAGTGGGGGAGGGGGGAAAGTGGGAAACTGTTTTTCTCAGTACCTACCTGATTGGAGACGCGGCTTTTCTCCAAGCCGTATCTTCGCCCCTTCCTCGCGGCCTACTGGCAGTCTGGAGCGGCGATTCCTGCCGGATCCAAACGGGACTTCAGCTTCGGCGGCTGCACAGCGCTGGAGCGTCATCGTGGAGCGGGCGATGACTTGCCCGGGTCGCCGTGCGGTGGGCTCCAGAGGGCTGGGACCGTTGACTCCAACATCGCAGAGCTGCAGTCTGTGGTCTGTGGTCTGTGGAGCTTCCAGCCGCAGGCGGCGCTGAACTTTAAAAACTGCGGAGCCTGGGATCTCACGGAGGTCGCCAGAATCGGAGCTCCGATCAGCGAGGCTCGTGGACTTCGGAAACTGTGGTCTTCGAGGAAGAAGCGGACGCTCCAGACACCCCGGGCCACTGAGAGTGTTCACCCAACGCCAGAGCTTCATCATCCGGCGAGAGGGCCTGAAGCTTCGGGCTGCCGTAGTGGCGACTGCGGAGGCCTCACTCAATAGGCCAGACTATGGATGAACTGGAGATGGGACTGGACTTTGCTGCCTTCCCCCACAGTGGGAACTGTGGGGGGGGGGGGGGATTTATGTTTACTGTTAAATTCTTTAATGTTGTGTATTATCTTTATTCGTGTGCTGCATTGGCAAGTCAAATTTCACTGCACCAATTGGTGTATGTGATAATAAATGTCCTTTGTCCTTTGTCCTTTGAAACTTGTCATCTTGTTCACTGCCAAGCTGCTTGGGAAAGCCAGGTTAGAGTCTTCAGCTTGCCAGTCACATATGAACAAGATCCAATATTCTAAGTGCCATGGGTCCATTGTTGGCCAGGGATCGTGCAGAGCTCTCAGTTTGTCCTGTCAAATCAACTATTGGTCACACAAGACACTGGGTGAAATGCTATTTGTCCAAGAAGTATCTTGGGGGTCTTGTATGTCGCAGCCGACCAAGCAGATGTACAGTTGCTTAACTTTGCAGATGGAAGGTGGCACCTCTGACATCATTAGACTTCCAGAACTTTTGAGTTAAGTGCAAACCTCATGTCCTGAAGTGAAGCATGGAGCAGAGCTGGCGATGCAATTAACATAATCATAATCATAATCATACTATATTAGATAGGTATGCTTTGCAACATACAAGAAATTTGATTTGACATACAGTCATACTAATAAAAAGCGACAGAACACACAAAATACATTTTAACATAAACATCCACCACAATGACTCCTCCACGTTCCTCATTGTGATGGAAGGCGAAAAACAGTTCAATCTCTTCCCTTCTTTGTCCTCCAGTGGTCGGGGGCCTCTACCCTTCTGTTGACGGGGCGATCTTACTTCCGTAGCCGGCAGCGGGCCTCCTCATCGGGGTGATCAAGCTCTTGCAATTGGGGGAGAGAGGGGAATCTCAGCTCCCCCGCGCCGGGCAATCTACCTCGGGTTGGGGCTAGTCAAACGTCATGTGGTTTTAGAGCTTCCCTACTTGGTCTCTCCCGAGACTGCGAGCTCCTTCATGTTAAAGTCCGCAGGCCGCAGTTGGAGCATCGATCTCAGGCAAGGAATCGGCTCTGATGTTAAGTCCACGCCCCGCAGTGGGGCTCAAAGTCAGTCCCGAGCAAGACCCCCAGCTCCATGATGTTAGGCAGCAGAGCGACCAGAGATACAACCTGGAAAACAAATGCATCTCCGGCAAGGTAAGTGTAATGGCAAATTTCCGACCTTTCCAGTACCTCTTTTCCAGTTGCCATTACTACACAGGTAAGTAGGAGTGATCTTATGCAGACCTAATTGAACAGATCTTCCAGTTGTTATTTCCAGTATAATTGGTTGTTTATCGAAGTAGTTGTACAAATAAAGAGTTGAACGAACCAGGCTTTCCTTATTCTGCATGCAAGTTGTAGCTGGCTGCTCTGTCCCTGGTCTGGTGGGAACTGTTTGCTCTCCCTCCCTGTGCCTGCCACTTCCTGTACCCTAAGCCCTTATATATACACCACCCTGTGCATCTAATAACCTCCCCTAAGTTTCCAAAATAACACTGCAAGATACACCTATAGACAAAATAATATAATATGCCAACAGTGCTAGCCTAAACATAAATGGCTCCTACAGTAAGAGATTGAAAAAAAAATTCTCCCGACCCTCCGCGCACCCCCCACATCACACAGAGAATATTAACACAAACTTTTTAAACACACTAAAAATACAACAAAAAGATGAAAAGGACAGACAGACTGTAGGCGCGGCTGCCATCGAAGTGCCACCCGGTGGTATAATCTGGGATAGATTTTTTTTTAAACTAATGAGTTGGTACATTGTGCACAGATAAACAAAGATTTCAATATTTTCTGCATTGTTAAAGACTGATGTTATTAATTATGAGAAGAGAATTGAGTAGCCCTGAAGTTAAGGAAATCATCCAGCTTCATCCTGGCTCCCTTCATGTTCTCACAACCAACCAAATAGCCATTGAGAAATTGAAGTCATCTGTTGGCACTTTTTTTCTTTTTCTCTGCAATTAATAGCAGCGGCCTTTAACAACTGCAGAAAAGATTGGAATCTTTGTTTTTCCATGCAAAATGTACCAACTCATTGGTTAAAAAAAGACTATCCCAGATTTTTTTTAAAAACATAGAATTTAAGATTACTTGCTCAACAAGTTTACCTTTAAGAATTACTCAAACTACAGATCTATACAGATTAACTTGAAAACCAACCATTGTTAGACTGCTCCTTTAAATTCAATAAACCGTAAAATGTACATTAAACTGCGATAAACTTCAATGTTGAGCAGTGTAACATCCTCGTCTCCTGGGTGTGTGGTAACAGCTGGTAAATATATTAATACCTTTGTCCATTGTATGCATGTAGGCATCAAATTGTTGATGCAAAATGGGTCAGAAGATATTTTAAATTTGCAGATGTAGGAACATGATCTGGAGACACGTCACTGAATTCTTCCAGTGGGTTGTTTCCTTGCTGAGAATATGATGTGCCAAATTTAAATTCCTGTCGGTATTCACCCACAGATTTCACAATTTCTGGTCCAGAAAATAGTTTGACTTGCTAGGCATTACAGTTATATTTCTAACCCCCAGGGCCTGTTGTGATGATCACAGGTGACCTGCACGTTGATGAAGTGGATACTCCTGAGTTTCATGAGACAGTGGAATCATACATACTAGCCACACGGGACCCATCAGCAATGTACTGGAATCCTGCCAGCCAAAATAATTGCATATCTCTTTAACTCTGCTTCCAGCTGCTGATGAGAAAATTGCTGAAAGTGCTAGCCATTGCATGCCATGCATCAGTCAGCTGTCCAATATATCTGTGAAATGCTGATTGATTAATGTTGCTGATGTTCCCTGTGATGGCTGAGAATGAGGCAGTTGCATACAAGGTTCAGGGCTGTGGTGACCTTGACAGACATTCTGGAAGTAATTTGTTTCAGGTCACATTTCATAAGACAACAAGTTCTGTGCGTCAGCCTGGAAAGGCAGCCTTTTTTTTCCCCCCAGCCTTCTAAGATAATTATTTTTCAGCCTGTAAGTAATCCTTTGCAGGTAAAGTGGGTTAGTGCTGTCTTCTCCTGTTGTACTTACCTTGTATTCTTCCATGCATCACCTCATTCTGAAATAAGCATTTTGCAGAGCAGTTGTGTCGAAGGGTCTGTTTCCATGCCGTATGACTATATGACTGTTCCTCTATGACTTAGACCTCTGATCATTTATCTTCAAAACAAAATAAAATATCGGTGTGGTGTGGAAAGGACAACTCAAGCTAATTCAGTCACTGCATGATTAATCAAACTGCCTTCAAAGAACTATGGTTGATTCTGGTGACAGCGACTGTGAACAAATTCTCTCAAAATTTACAACTGTCTTGAAAAAAGTGTGATTCTGGAATGCATTAAAGGTAGTCAAAGAAAATAGTTCCTCTACAGAAATTCGATCGCCAGGATTTGATTTGAAAATTATTATTTGACATATATGGGACATACTACAAAATTCTTGTGCCTGTATAGCAGTGTTAAACAGAAAGTGCAAAGAACATTTTGTTTGAGAACTTGGTGCTGCAAAATACAGCTCTGCATAGGCTCTAATAATATGATTGTGTTATCTAATATGTTGATTCCAAGTCCAGGATATGTTGTGGGAATGGAACACTGTGAGCAGACAGTTGGGACACAACACACACTTCATTCGTCTGAGAGGAACCAGTGATGGGTGAGCTGGTCCATAAAATACAACAGTGGACCTGTTGGAGTGTCTAATTGGTCTTTGCTGATGGGTGGGCAATGGCTTGAGATGTTGAGCCAGAGCCCAGTTAGGGAGTGGGTTGTTGGTGTAGGGGTTTAATTGCTGGGAGGTGAAAACTAGGAAGTAGGCACGGGTTGTGATCAATGTGGAGTGGATATAGGTTTCAAAGGCAATTTGTCAAAGGAGAGAAATATCTTAATTCAAGGATACCTTCCAAAAGTGAAATCGTAGCACCATGTCCACAGATTTGCATTGAGACGTCCCCTTTATATAATGGTGAAGCAGGTCGTCAAATGTTGTATTTGCATGTCAATGCCTGAGTGAAAATCAGGGAAGTGTCATCCAGATTTCTTTGTCTCGGATGAGTTACTGCATAATTCACACAGTGCATCTGAAATGATGATTTCACCTGCATATGGCTTGTGGTACAACATTATTTTTGTGATTGAGTTTTTATTGAAATTGAATTGCTTACAGTGCAAAAGATATAATAAACAGGTTTTCAACAATGCACTTGCATCTGGAAAAGCCTGGATTTGTTGGGGATAGTCAGCATACTTTTTGTCTTACAAACTTGATTGAGTTTTTCTTGAGGAGCTGATGAAGACGATTGATGAATGTATGCCAGTGGATACTCTCCCAGGTTTATTTCTCTACTACCCCTACCCCCCCACAATCAATCTGAAACATAAACATAGAAACATAGAAAATAGGTGCAGGAGTAGGCCATTCGGCCCTTCGAGCTTGCACCGCTATTCAATATGATCATGGCTGATCATCCAATTCAGTATCCAGTACCTGCCTTCTCTCCAAACCCCCTGATCCCTCTAGCCACAAGGGCCACATCTAACTCCCTCTTAAATATAGTCAATGAACTTGCCTCAACTACCTTCTGTGGCAGAGAATTCCAGAGACTCGCCACTCCCTGTGTGAAAAATGTTTTTCTCATCTCGGTCCTAAAAGATTTCCCCCTTATCCATAAACTGTGACCCCTTGTTCTGGACTTCCGCAACATTGGGAAAAATCTTCCTGCATCTAGCCTGTCCAACCCCTTCAGAATTTTGTAAGTTTCTATAAGATCCCCGCTCAATCCTCTAAATTCTGGCAAGTACAAGCTGAGTCTATCCAGTCTTTCTTCATAAGAAAATCCTCCTCTGTTGAATTTCTCCCTGTCCTTCTGGCTCCCACGAGACCATTAATACTTGTGTGGTACCCTGATTGTTTGCACAGTCTTCTGCTGACCCAGACCTGTACCAAACTTTTTAGAAAGCACAATCTTAATCTTAGACCTTTGCACCATCAAATTATTGTCACCTCCGTGTTGACGAAGAGGGTTGAGACTCCCTTTAAAAAAAATAAGAATAAAATGCTGGAAGTATTCAGCCTTAGCTGCCCTGTTATAGGCAGCTTCCTTTTGTTCAGAGCATAGGGGTGATCAGTGTGCTACGTGCCACTCAGCCCCTTCCCCATACCCCTGTATTGTAGGTGCATTGAACAATTTTGATCCATGTCCCTGAGATTTGCCTCAAAATTCTATAGGAAATCCAAGATGGTCTTGGTGAATTTACTTAATGTTTAGCAAACTTTTCTGATCGGTTGGTCATTTGTTTTTTTATTTGTAACACCACTATTATCCACCGAACTCCATGCCTGCCCCTTCTTCAGATTAGAATTTTGAACACATGCTGAAACTTCATGCATAATGTGTATTAATCAATTGATGAGATGGCATCATAATAACACTGGAACGTCAGAGGTTGAGAGGAGACTTGAGAGAAGTATTAAAAAAAGAGATGCATAGATAGGGTAGATATTCAGAACCTTTTTCCCAGGGTGGAAATTTCCAACACTAGAGAGCATAGCTATAAGGTGAGAGGGGAAAAATTTAATGGGGATGGGAGAGAAAGTTTTTTAAATACGGAGTAGTGGGGGCTTGGAGCACACTGCCAGGGGTGGTGAAGGCATATACAATACAGGCATTTGAAAAGCTTTTAGCTAGGCAAATGGATGTGCAAATATTGTGGGCTGAAGGGTCCATTCCTGTGCTGTGCTATTCAAATCTTCTATGCAACTTTAACTTTGTATTAAGTTATTTTCCTCACTACCTGGCTATATAATGTAAAAGAAACAAGTTAGTTATGAACAAATTTTGCAGAAACCTGCTGTTTGTGACCAGCACCAGGGGAAAGAGATGTGCACTGAGAAGTCTGCAAATAGAATTGTAAAAAACCTATTCTCAAGAAATCTAAATTAAAGTCTTGAATTCTGTTCCAAAGACTGAGAAGATTCAACATATAATTCAGAAAATACCATTACAAAAATAGAAATCACAAATTTATTAAACTTCACTTTTCCCACAAACTTGTTTTAATGTCAACTATGAAGGCATTTTTCCCAGCTTGGCTTTATAAATTGCAGCAAGAGGTGTTAAATGTTATTCAGTACTATGAAAGGAAGATGGCAGTGCAAGCTAAACATAAATCTGTGGCATTCTACAGTTGAGTTGTGAGCACATAAATCATGTCGGATTACATGAGCATCGAGGTTGAACAGAAGAAGGTTAAAAAGTTATTTGTGGTACGTGTGTGTTCTCTTAATGTTGATCTATAGACGTACTGAAATAATCATTTCTATAAAATGTCACAAAAAGAACATAAATTGCTGGTGAGATGCCTTGTGTCAATTTGTATTGTAATGTATAATTGACCCCAAATTATCCTAAAGTACAGAAAGCTTGATGGTGTCATCCAGGATGTCACAGGCCTTTACACTGAAATATTTAGAAGATGATTTGGAAAATAATTAACAAAGGTAGACGTGGGGATCCATCATAGTATTGCAGAGCTCTGTAATACAAACAATTGTGACAATACTGTAGCTGGCATTACGCTTAATTGAAAGTCGTCAAGAGCAAGTTGAAAAAGCGAAAGATAAAATGTGTCCTTTCCCAGCATCCATAGGTGATGGCAAGGTAGCAGTGCAACAAATAATGATTTGATAAGACAAACTGCCTTCAACTTGTAATCCACTCTGCCAGATATCAGCGTCAGTTAGAGCAGATTAATAGATCAGACTCTCGCTCACTTCCTTGCACCTGTCTGCTGACTTAATTGATCTCTTGCTTTACACATGGCTTCAGTGATTGATAAATGAAAAGCGGAGCAGGTCAAAATTCAATTCATTGTGCTATTCACTTTCAGTTTAAATAATTCAGGAGTAATATTTCCTGGGTCAATCTCACAACATCCAGTGTTTGAGTCAAAGTGTTTATTGACAGAGTGCTGGCCTTCTGCAGGGTCAACACCTTTCTCAGCAAAGTTGAAATTTGACGAAATTGTCGATATTGACAATGCTTCCTCAGGGAACTCGTATGAAGTGACTGACACGAAAAACATTAACTGTAATGGAATGAAGCTGACACATGATTCCTTCAAAGATTTTAATTAAAGGTACTTTGTGCAATGCCTCAAAATATTTTTACCACTTTTTGCCCCGAGCAGTTGCATTTTCATTGCTATACCTGGTCCTGAAGGTAAATAAAATGTATATAATTATATAATTTATTTTTGACCAGAACTTTGAAACAGTGGGATATATTTAAATGGGCAGTGTATATTCTGTTAAATAAATGTGTTCATCATTCCTATTTAATGAATTGTTATATGTGCTATGATAATGTTTAAATTATATTGAAATATTTGGAGCTTTCAAAAAAAAGTCAAAAAACAATTTTCAGAAAATGCTACCTTGTATAATTTTAGTTTGTAGCAATAAATGTAGTCTCCTGTAATAAACAAAACAGGCTTAGGAACCTACATGGGAACTACAGTTTATCTACTTCTTTCACCAGCACACTCCAGTTTACGAGTGCATAAATAAACATAGCTTCTTGCACCTTTTCATTGCCGAGTCATGAATATTATTCATACTCAATTAGTAAAATGTGGTACGATGATAATTTACGAATTAAGATGAAACAGAACAGCTATAGGAGTCTGTGTCACTTCCCTTTCATGAGATTTGGGAGATATTTCTCTGGAGCTGTGAATCCCAATCTGACTTTTTTGAAGCTGAGGTGAAATTAAATTGGTTTAAGTAAACACAATAAACACCTCAAACACCTTGAACGTCATCAAATCTACAATTTGATTATGTTTTTACTATCTCTGCCCAAGCCAGTGGATATGATACCTGGAGAGTTTATTAAACTGGTTGAACAACTTGAGAGCCTCTTCTCCAATAATATAACTATCCAATTTTTGTAATGAAAATCATCACCCAAATTGACTTTGTGGCTGATTTGAGATGTATTATTGGACTTAGCAAGTTAAGTGTACAGTAGGGTGGATGTTGTGTTATATTTTTTCATGGAATCACCACTGAGTGCTTTCAAAATTGGTCAAAGAAATCTGGCCGGATGTGAAGTTAACATGAAGGATGCATGTTCCTTATTTTATTATGAGAGTAAACTGCACAAAATAACATGTTAAATACCTGATGAGCAAATGTATGAGAACATATTGGGATTTGAAGGTTGACGTCAATGTTACTGTGGTATCCAAACAAGAAAAGCAGAAGAAACAATATGCTAGAATCCACTTGAAGTAAATGAGTATTCCAAGAACAAGAAATATCCTCAACTTCTATTGAACAAAATGTGATGAAAGAGAATATACTTCAGAATTATGGAGTTCCTACCATTGGCGAACCTCCAGCACAGACTGAACTCTTGTCAGTTGTAACAAGCAAAGAAAACATGAAATGGATAGAATTTGAAGATAGGAAAATATTTGTTTTACAGGTTTTTTTTGCTAACTGTAATGAGTCAAGTCATACACACATCAAGATAAAACATATTGATTTAAGTCCACACAGCATTGGGCAGCAGAACATTACAGTGCCCAGCAGCTACTTAGACTGAATTACATAAGCAAGATCTTGATAATATAAATCGCACATTAGGCAGAGCAACCACTAACAAGCAGTACAATTGGTTAGTAGGAAATAACCAATCTACATCTTTCCTTGTGGAAACAAAAGAAAGCATAGATATGTGGAAACAGGGTGGCTAAACAATACACCAGCTGAAACGTTAGTAACGCATAGGGGAAGTATAAATGATTACACAAAATCGCCATATCTAATGGGTGGCCTGCTGACCCGTCCGGCACATGTGCGGTACGAATGCGCATCTTCTACTTTCACAAGTGAAGTGACTGGGGAGAGGACCGGGGATGTGACCGGGGACGGCACCGGAGACCCGCCGGGTAGAGGTGGTGAAGAAGGGGAGCTGGGCGCTGAACGCCGTGGAGGGGCCGCGGGGGACACAGTCTCTGATAGTGGAGCAGCCGGCCCAGTAATGGGAGGGTATATGAAACGCGAGACCGCTGGATACGGAGTCGCAGGACACGGTTCCTTCACAGGAAGGAGATATTGACGGTTGCGTTTGTAAATGGCCCTGTCCGCGCTAACCAGGTAGGAGCGCAGTTCTTTGCCAGGGCTATGGATGTGACCCAGATGGCCATAGCCCTTGTTGGTCTGGAGGCGAACAACCTGTCCACTGGAGAGAGGTTTAAGTGCCTTACTGGACTTGTTGAAAAACGTTTTTATGCAACGCACTTGAATTGTAGTTGTTTCTGAACTGCAGGCGGAGAACGGATCTGTGGCTGCAGAAGCTGCTGGTGTACAGGGAGGGCAACACAGGTTTGACGAGACATCAGTCGTTTGGGCTGGGGAACCCAGTATGGGATCCCTGGCAATGTACCTTAAAATGAGCAGGTCCAGGTAGGTCAGATTTCGCAAGGTAAGAATGCTCCATTAGTTGTTTTGCGCTTTGTTCGGCACGTCCGGCGACTCCGTTGGACAGCGGAAACTCAGGGCTGCTGGTGATATGTCGAAATTCCCATGATTGTGCAAAGTTTTTGAAAAGCTGGCTGGTGAACTGACTGCCGTTATCGGATAGAAGGGGGACCGTGCACGGAGAAATGGCGTTGCAACTTCTGGATAACTGCTTCAGATGTGATGGTTTGATCAGTAGGAACATACGATACCTTCATTACTGAGAACTGGTCCTGTTCAGAGAGTTGATGTTCGCTGATTTTGTGCGGGGCCCTTGATAGCATGTCAGCAATATGCATGTCCTTGCCCTTTTTATAGACAATGTGAAAATCAAAACGCAGCAGCTGCATCATTATCCATTTCAGGCGAGCTGGAGCAGCGTGAATGGGTTTATTCAAGATGGTGATCAGCGACTGGTGGTCTGTTTCTATAATCACAGACATCCCAAAAATAAAGTCTTTGAATTTCGTGCTGGCGAAAACCACTGCAAGCAATTCTTTTTTAATCTGGGCATAACGTTGTTCAGTATCGGTTAGTGTGCGAGAGACATATGAAACAGGCTTGCAGTCGCCATCAGCTGTGGTCTGCAGGACATTACAGTAACTAGCAGCTACTCAGAAAGATCTTGGTAATATAAATTGCATATTAGGAAACCTGAACGGAAGCCTGAACGGAAACCTCTGGTGGCCTTGCCCATGACCCAAGGTTTCCATGAGGTCACCGGAGGTTTTAGTGACTCGCCTGGATAGCCTCGAGTTGGATTGACTGAAGCATGAACTACATCTAACACACACACACACACGCACATGCACGCACACACACACACACAACCCCCCCCTCCCCTCCCCGAAGGTGGGGGCATTGGAGAGCGGAGGAGCGCTGTCTGCGCGATGAATAGGAAGGTAAACGGCCACCGCAGAGTACGGTCAGTCCTTTAGAGAGCGCAGGTGGGGGGGGGGGGGGAGAAGCAGAGAGGAAGGGGAGAGAGGAGAAGGGGGGAAAGAAGGGGGGGAGAAGTAGTGGAGACAGTTTTAAGAAGTTTTATAAAGTTTAACAGGCATTTTACCGACCGGGGGGGTCTTCTAGGTCGTGAAACTCCAATGAGCCAATCAAAATGGCCGGTCAGCGAAGGAGATGGCCTTCGACTGCCTGTAAGTAAATAGCGACCCCACTCCACTGCCTTTGACCAAACAGCAACCTATTTTTAGTCGAGGCCGGTTTTGATCATGTTGAAACAATCGAAGCAACCCAGAAGAAGCCTCGACCACGCGGAAACCACTTTCGACCATTAGGGAGAGTGACCAAAACCTCCAGCAACCTCATGGAAACCTTGGATCCTGGGCAAAGTCACCTGAGGTTTCCGTTCAAGTTTCCTAAGTGGGACAGGGGCTTTACAAGCACAACAATAGGTTAGTAGGAAATAACCAATCTACACTAACATTGGGTTTTTGTGACTTTTTTATGTTTTCAGACAAGTTTGGATATTGAGTCGAACTATCCAAGGAAAACATTAAAATCTATGTGAGCACTTTGTACTGTAATTTCCTTATAATTAACACCCTCTAGTGGCGAGTGAACAAATAAAATAGTTTTCAACACAAACTCACCGGTTTTATTGCTGAATTGAGAGCATTGTTTCTAGAATCAACTTTCGACTACCTTGAACTCTGATATGATACAGGTATTGAACATCAAAGCTATCATAATTGTTTATGATAGGAGATTTTAGTACTTTCCAGCAAAATCTGTCCCTCTTTTGTTAACGCAACGGAGATTATTTTGTCATCTCACATCTGACCACCAGCTCCAAAAGGATAATAGGAAATGAATAATGCAGTGATTGTCTCAAGCTTTGGCTCTTGCTAACAAGGCAAATATGATTTATTCATAGTTATCCTTAAAGAGGTGATGATGCAGCCCTATTGAATCATTGCATTGGTTGTGATGAAAGTATTTTGAAAGAGCTGTCACGTATGAAGTTCCACACATGCACACACAGATGCACACACATGTGCACAAACACACATGCTCACTCGCACACTTACACACATTAAATAATCAGACAAGCTTTCAAATTTTATTGAGGTACCTTGTGCAACACACCTTCTACCATCCAGCTGATTTCCCCCATGGATTTCCAAATGGCTCTGTTCCTGCACAATATTGACCTGGTATAGATTCAGCAGGTAGATTTTCTAGTAGACTTATAGCTGAGAAATCAGCAAAATAAGATGGCCCATCTATGTCCTGCAATATATCATGTCTTGGGGAATTATTGAGCCAATTTGGACATCAGGTTCTAATAAAAGTTCAACAGTTGATTTTTATTTCTTTTTTTGGGTCTTTTGCGACTAGTAGATCCCATTGCTTTGAAACTTTACCAATAGGTTTTACTCATTCTGTTGAAGGAGCAGTGCACATATTTGGTGTTGATTGGTTTAAGCTGAGAGCAGCAAGCTTTAATAGGAACCTAAGGGGCAAATTTTTCATTGAGAAGGTGGTGGGTATATGGAACGATCAGTCAGAGGAGGCATTTGCGACAGGTAATACAACAGGATTTAAAGAAAACACTTGGAGAGACTCGTGGATAGAAATGTTTCTGAGGAATATGGGCTGAACGTGGGCCAATAGGATCAGCTTAGATGGAGTATCTTGGTCAACATGTACAAGTTGGGTGAAGGGCCTGTTTCCATGCTGTGTGACTATGATACAAAAATTGATTTAATTATGAAATGTAAATTCCAGATGTCATATGTAAAAGATGAATGCAACTTGTTTGTTATCTTCAGTGAGGATGAAGTGAAATGCATAATATAGTTAGGTGCAGATAAATCCAAATGGGTACACCATGCAGCGTTAAGTGCTGCAGGTTGTTAAATTAGCAAAGGACATAGATATGAAATTAATTGTGTCATTGAAGATTAATATCTAAGTCCAAAAGTCAATTGGAAAATCCAAATATATTGCCAGGATAATAAAATATAAAATTACAACTAATTGCGTTTAAATTCTAAGTGAATGGAGCCCATTGGGAAAAATGACACCCTGTACCAATTTTTCTTGCACTGCGGAAGATCAATATTCCTGTACATAACTCATGCAAGTGATTGCATTGGAAACACAGCTATGTATTTAAGAGTCATATAATAACAAGCAAGAAGCAACATTTTAAAATGCAATGTTTCTCATGGTGGGAGTTTAACAGGACTCAACACTTGCCATTGGATCTGTTCTCCAACACAAACTAAACTATGCTCATTCGATTTTGATAAATGAGCAGGGGATATACATATTATTGTACATGTGAGACCCCATTCTAATCATAACATTTATAACTCTAGGTTGTTCTTCCCTCAGCAGGAAATATGATCCCCATGTCTGCTGTAATAATAGCCAGCAAGACATTCAGTTAAGTATCACTGAATTTGGGGACCACTGCCATTTCCTGATCCCCATCTGCAGTTCATGCAGCTCCAGGGTCCATTAAGTGTAATGACAGCTGAGAGTTTTTAAATATCTGAGCTGGAATAGAGTCGTATTTGCGGGCCCCCTACTACACCGGGAAACCAGGAACCTATTTGTTAATGGAACAGCTGAGTTAAATCAACTCTAGTTAAATAACTGGCAGAAAATTTGAGTTAAATGTTCCATAGCGAGCTGCCCTGCTCCCTGTGTTTTGCAAAGTTAAAGTTCGCCTCTCAGTTCTTGGAAGAGAACTTTTGACATCTTCCAGCTTTTCTGTATTCCTGTGGAAAGCATTTAAATTCCTGGGGAGCAAAGGTCGTCGCTGTACATCTTGCATTGGCGGAAGAAAGCAACTCCAAAGGCAATTCTTGCAACCACTGAGTTATGTGAGCAAGAATGATTTACAAGCGACAAAGGATAAAAATGGAAGCAAACTGACTTTAAATTCTAACAGATACACTGTCAAATGTCATAATTCTTATTATAAACAAAGATTCATGGAGTGATATAGCATGGCAATAAGCTCTTCAGCCCACAGATTCTACACCAATCATCAACCATCCCACCAATTTGCCCTTACAATGCATTTACATGAATCCCATTTTGCATTCCCATCAACTCCTCCAAGATTCTCTCATAATAATTATTGGCCTTGGCATCTGAAGAAATTCTGTCAAATCAGTAAATAAATTCATATTTTGAAGTTCATATCTTGAGACAACGATAGTTTACTTTGCTTACCCCTTATTCTTAAACTGTGGACCCTGGTTCTGGACTCGCCCGACATTGGAAACGTGTATCCTGCCTCTAGCGTGTCCAAACACTTAATAATCTTATATGTTTCAATAAGTTCCCTTTTCATCCTTCTAAATTCCAGAGTATACAAGCCCAGCCACTCCATTCTATCAAGAAATGACAGTCCCGCCATCCCGGAAATTAATCTTATGAACCTATGCTGACCTCCCTCAATAACAAGAATGTCCTTCCTCAAATTTGGAGACCAAAACTGCATTTGACCCATAACCCTCCAAAACCTTCCTATGTGTATATATAGATCTGAGATGTTTTATGAACTAACATTGAAACTTAACTCTTTTATATTGCAAGACAAATTTATGTGGTAGGATTTGTTTTGCCTGCACGTAGTTTCCAATATTAATTTGAAACTGGTCTGAAATTTACTTTATTGAATAGGTATAAGTAAAGAACATTTCTGTACTTTTGATATGGAGATTATATATTCCACACAGACCAGTTAATATTTTATTTCCTCGGGGAGATTCTTCTCGGTAACATTCTCCATGAAACTACAACTTCAATGTCAATGGATGATGCTCAGATTTGTCATGGGTAATTCCCGAAACAAGCTATCAATGGTTCAAAAGTAAAATTGATTAGTTATGGTGTCAGGAGCCACAATCAAATGGCAGAGTAGACTTAATGGGCCTAATGGCCTAATTCTGCTCCTATAATTTACAAACTTATGAACATCTTTGCTTCTCCGTCAGTCCAGCATACCTTGTTGGGGAGAAGAGAATGGTAAGTGAAGGTGAGGAGGTAGGGTGAGGTTGGTGGGGAAGCTATAGGGGAGTTAAGAACGGGTGTAAGCATTGCACCCTGTTATATCCTTTGCATACACAGAAAGACAAATTCAGTTGTGATTTGGAAATTGTATTACCCACACAATTTAACAAACTAACAAATCATTTACATTTGCTTATATCTTCCAGGAAATTGGTTTAGATATTCCTCTGTCAATTCACATTACACGGTTGTGTACTATTTTAATCTATCCAGTTCAGGTATTATTGCATATTGCATATGTATTTATTCATATCCTGAAGTAACTGTATGAAATTTGACCTTGGACTCAGTTTCTCCTGAAATGAAATTGCTGAGCTATTTATTAGAAGCCAGTGTATTTTAATGAAGGGACTCAAGATAGAGTCAGCATTTATTTGCCCAATTTGCTTGTGTATGCAATTCAAAAATCATGTACACTCTTATTTTAAACAGATTAACAACTGCATTTAATTAGCTTGGAATTGAAGGAAACATGTTAACCAGTACAATAACTGCAGGGCACATTGAAGATGTGATTGCAAGAGTTTGTTTGCACTTGGGGGTTCCCACAAATCAGTATAACCTTTTTTTGAATTTTTATTTGCTAAGCGATGAATTATTAAAAAAATGAATAGTTAAAGTATATTTATCCAGAAACGCTTATGACATCCACTTTATGATTGGTTCCTGAGTGTGTTCAATCTGATAAAAATCGTACAGGCACTGCAGGTTTATTTAGTTTGCAGTGAATACTGAACATTTGGTTGAATGGAGCATAATGATTTTATTTTCATATTCCTGTATATCTCTCTGGAAATTTGGCTTTGGGGGAACAAACATGTTTTTGCAAATTAGTGTTTTCTTTTTCTTTTCAAAGAATTTCACCAGATGTGGCCAAGATCTCTTACAGCTTAACATAGAATAGTACAGCAGAGGGACGGGCTCTTCGGCGCACAGTCTTTGTGTCGAGCATGATGCCTATCTGAACTGATCTCATCTGCCAGCAAATAATCTATATCCTCCATTCCATGCAAATCCGTGTGCCTATCCAAATGTTTTTTTAACACCACTATTGCATCCACCTCCACTACCACCCCTGGCAATGCGTTCCAGGCCCCTACCATTTTACATGTAAAAAAAAACCTAACCCATACATCTCCATTAAGCCTTCTCTCATGATATCTATGAGAGCTATGCTCTCTAGTGTTGGACATTTCCACTCTTGGAAAAAGGTTCTAACTGTCTACCCTATCTATGCCTCTCCCTGTAGCTGAAACCTTCTAATCCAGGTTGCATTCTGGTAAATTTTTTCTGCACCCTCTCCAAAGCTTCCACATCTTTCCTGTAATGGGGCGACAACTCCAATATGCAATACTCCAAATGTGGCCTAACCAGTCCTATCGAGCTGCTTCATGACATTGACTCTTCTTACCACTCCATGTACTATTTTTCATGATTCGAGCGATTTAAGGTTATTGTCAGAAGAGTTGCCCAAGCCATTGCTTTGAGGGCTATGGGAATGGTAAAACATGATTTAGAAAATGGTGTCGCAAGAAGTGACAAGTAATAATGTATGGTTTAATCAAAAGAAATATGACCAATGCACAATAACAAGAAATGTTGGTGGACTTAATCATTTTATGCCATCCATTGCAATATCAACTAAAGTGGGAGATGATTCCCTGGAAGGTTTGGCCAACTCCCCACCACTGGACCAAGAACTATTAGAATTGAGCAGCAATTACCAGCCATGTCATTGATGCCCAGATATCGATGCTTGAATTAGAACATATTAAAATGACTTGCCATGACATATTACCAAGACAGATAATGAACCTCACACAGTTAGCTAATATAGTATCACCACGGTAAAGGTTTAATTTATAACATTTTTTGTTCCTCTATTATTCTAGCATCTAACGTGACCCTTTAGATAGCATTTCCTTCACAGGCAATTTCGTTGTTCTAAAATTGTTTCAGCATTCTTTATAATCCAGGATAATAAATAAGAATTGTTTCAACATGTTATTGATGACATAATGTGGAAGAACATCTGCTACCAGCAACATGCAGCAATGAGCCTGCCCAGAATTCGACTGGCCTTCAAGCTTGCCTCTGTCCTGATCCAGCAGAAACAAAATTTATAAGGCCCTAAGTCATAAGGTCGAAAGAGATTCAGCCCGTCAAGTCTACTCCACCATTCAATCATGACTGATCTATCACGCACTCACGCACGCACACACACACCCACACTCCCCCCCCCCCACGCACACACACACACACACACACACTTCCCCCCCTCCCACACACACACACTTACTCCCCCCCCCCCCCCCCCCCGAAAGCGGTGAGCGAGCATTTAAATTACCGATCGGTTGTCCTTGGTTCTGAAAACCCGTGCTTGCGTTTTTTTTTTCCCCTAATGAGCCAATGAAAATGCCCGGTCAGCAAAGGAGATGAATTAAAACTACCTACGACTACCTTGACAACCTACAACTACATGGCTGCCCCACTACCACTGCACCTACAATTACAAAACTATTGATTTTCTGCATGGCGACCAATGTTTGGTCGCAGAAATTTTTTCAACATGTTAAAAAATTTGCTGTGACCATACTGAGGCCGCAACTAGTTACCAGAATGCGGGGACACCTTGCAACCATGAAGGAGACTCACCTGAGACCACCAGCGAACATGTGGCGACCATGTGGCGATCATGAGGTGAGCACAGAGTCTCTTGCACTAGCCTAAAATGTCACCTAACTGGGATAGGGCCTAAAGGCTATGACTGGTCCTAGACTCTCCCACCAGTGGAAAAATCCTCTCCACATCCACTCGATTCAAGCCTTTCACTCTTCTGTATGTTTCAATGAGGTCCCCCCTCATTCTTCTAAACTCCATTTAGAGGCCCAGTGCCGACAAACGCTCATCATAGGTTAACCTTCTCATTCCTGGATCATTCTTGTAAACCTCCTCTGGACCCTCTCCAGAGCCAGCACATCCTCCAAATGAAGCCTTATAGAACTTCAACATTACATCCCTGTTTTTGTATACAAGCCCTTGTAATAAATTGAGTTTGCTTTCTTAACTACATTTCTTTACTACAATTCCCAGCTAATTAGTGACGGATATTTTTAAAACATCAAGGAGAATAAAGCAACTATGCAAGTCAGATTGTAAGTTATCGTAGTCATTAAAATTTTGTATAAAGTAAAGTGACAGCTTGCCGGGAAATCTCTGAAACCCCTTAGTGAAGGTAGCAGGTCAATTGGATTACAGTTCCCGAATGGATTGTTAGCCATGGCAGCTCTTTTTTTTATACGTGGAAATCAGTTTCAGCACCATTGAGCCAGCTGGAGATCTTCCTTGGCTCAAAGAGTCACTGACTATCACCTTGTGCACACATTGAATCAGATACGAAGCTGCTGATATTGAAAAATTGGCAAACCTGTACTGAGAGTGGATTTTATATATCAGCTAGTGTTTACCTCTTGAACATTTTAGGAATGGCTGAAAACACTTTTAAATTTTATTAAAAAAGTGCTTTCAATGATTGTATGTGACATTAGTAAAATTCATCCAAAGAAGCAATTTTGCCATCCAAGGTGACATTTCGATTTTCTGTGAATTAACTGCTTTTCTTTTTGTGGAGTAACTTAACCCAAGTAATCTTGAATCTATTTTGTAGAGTTGGTTTATTTAATCTACATCTCCTGGAAGGAGAAAATAGTTTGAATCTAACCATCATATTCCAGATGGTATTCCACATAATTGTGAATGAAAAAGGAAATAGAATGACATTTGCAAACATCTGGTAATCGATGAACCTTACTCGCCAAATAATTGTCAACCTATGATTGACTTGGGACAATTTATAATTGGCATGGGGAACCAAGTAATGCCCTTGCAGGAGGAGACTGGAGTATCAGCTGAACATCTGGGCCAATATCCTGAACTCCTTCAGAGCAAGTGGAGTTGACAGGAAGTAAAAGATTGTATGCATATGGGAAGAAACTGAATTCCAATTGAAAGCATACATTGAATCGTGATGCAGAAGTATCATTGTCAGTGTCATTTTAGCCTAGTGACCAATGTCAGTTTGGAACAATGGTACAATGGAAGATAGACACATACCAATAAGAATCTGTCAGCATTTCCTGATAGACCTGGGTAAATATGCACAATATACTGCCAGGAAGCTCCCATCATATGAATAAAATGTCCATACATATTTCCATTGTACCATTATTTAGGAAGGAACTGCAGATGCTGGTTTAAATCGAAGATAGATCCAAAATGCTGGAGTAACTCAGCGTGACAGGCAGCATCTTTGGAGAGAAGGAATGCGTAATGTTTCGGGTCGAGACCCTTCTTCTTGACCCAAAACTTCACCCATTCCTTCTCTCCAGAGATGCTGCCTGTCACGCTAAGTTACTCCAGCATTTTGTGTCTATCTTCGGTTTAAACCACCATCTGCAATTCCTTCCTACATAATGGTAGAATGGAAATATGTAAGGGCATTTTATGCATACGATGGGAGTATCTTGGCAGTACATTGTGCATATTTACCCAGGTTCATCAAGAAATGCTGACAGGTACTTATGGAACCCATGGCTACATCACCGATACACTTTAGTTGGTGGATGCCATGAGATGGTTGGAGCAAATTAAAGAGCACAAATGCTGAGGTTTCCCAATGCAGCGATGGATGCCCCAGTGGAAAGGTGTAAATGAGCAATGTACACACGCCAAGGCATTGAAAAAAACTCAGAGTATGCAGTGAAATTATGATGAAAAGAAGATGATGATGAAGCATGTTTAAGAAGGATGCTGGAAAATGGAAGGTAGGCAAAAATGCTGGAGAAACTCAACGGGTGAGGCAGCATCTATGGAACGAAGGAAATAGGCAATGTTTCGGGTCAAAGCCCTTCTTCAGACAACCCCTTCTTTGTCTGAAGAAGAGTTTTGACCTGAAATGTTGCCTATTTCCTTTGCTCCATAGAAGCCACCTCACCCGCTCATGATGAAGCATTATTGGGTGTGAAGCACCCAAGGCCTAAATAGATTCTGGAACGAGGTTAATGGTCTCACACAAATGATGAAGATGAAGATGTGTTAATTTTTGCCTTTAACTTGATACCAACACTGTGTACCAAGAAAGGCAGTCCTGGGCCACCGTCACTGCTAGATTGAGATCACTCACAACAGGAGGAATACCTCCTCGTATTCTACTTGTGTACTTGAGTTATGCTGCGTTACTCCAGCAGTTTGTATCTTTTTATATAACCTGAGGTAATGGATAAAATAGCAAGACTATATTTGTGAATTCCTTTTAAAAAGAGACACATTTTATTTCCTATCCCATTTTTTATCAATTTCATCTTGATCAATGCACAATATGGCATAATGGTATAGCTATTAGAGCCACAGCCTACAGCGCCAGATACCCAGGTTCGGTCCTGACCTCAGTGTGGAGTTTACACATTCTACCTGTGACTGTGTGGGTTTCTTCCAGGTGCTCTGTTTTCTTCCCACATCTCAAAATGTATGGGTTGTGTATGGAGTGAGGGAGAAAGTGGAATAATGTAGAACTGGTGTGAGCAGGAGATCAATGGTCGGCATGGGCTAAATGGCCTGTTTTGTGCTTTTTTTCCTTAAACTAATCTACAATAAGTTTTCACTACCAGATAATTATTTCTGCTGATTACACACAATACTATTGATTGTTTAATGTAATTAAATGATGTTGTCCCTGGGTGAATTAATAGGTCAAATTAATAGTCAATATGGCATTTTTCCTCAATTATATGTACCAAACTAAATCTAAGTTAATTTGATGAACTACAGCTTACTATCATAGTTCACTTCATGAGGCAAATATTTTTTGTAATACATAAAATTAAATTAAGGATATTTTTCAAATTGAAATTTGCTTCTTAATCTATATACTTTTAAACCTATATACTTTTAAAACTCTGTGTGTGTGCGTGCGTGTGTGTGTGTGTGTGTGTGTGAGATTTTGCATGTGAAATGTATCTCCTCGAAAACCAGACGCAAAAACACGGAGATTTTTACCATTTCGGTAGGGATTTACCTTATGAGTTCGGAAATCCACTCCTTGGTCAATTATTTCCCCAGATTTTCAATAAAATTGATCACAAAACTTAAACGAAACTCAATTTTTAAAATCTAAACAGCTTTCACCAGCTGCTGACGTCACAATGCCCATATGCCGACCAATTCAGGCCCACCTGCTTCCTGGCCCCGCCCCCCGCCTCTGTGCATTAAAGGCGCAGAAATATCGAGAACATTCTGCAGAACATTCTACAGCTATGTTCCGTTGTAGCTTCTTTATTCTACAGATCTCGGGGCAGCGACTCCTCACGTGCTGAACCTTATCAAGACTGATGGCGCATCTCGTGAAGCCCTGCACGCTCATTCCAGTTGTGGGTTTACAGTAACAAGCCGCTTCCCTCTCTCTCTCTTCATTTGGTAGCCCGGCTCTCCTCCACCCCCCCACCCCCCCCCCCCCCCCCCCCCCCTACCGGTGCCCAGCCCAAGTACGCTCGCTCCACGCCTCCGCAGCTGGACTCCCATACCCGCTTGCCCCCTGTTGTTCAAATTGCACAGAAAGATCGAGAAAGTTCTGCAGCAAAGATCCTGCAGCTCAGCTCCGTTATAGGATCTTTGTTCTGCTCAATCACGAGGTCAGAGGCACCCACGCGCTGAATATTCTCCACGCTGCACGTGCAGCTTGTGAAGCAGCCCCTCCCATCCCCCGCCCGCTCACTCAGCTGCTGGTTTCCAGAGAGTCAAGCCGGTGCTGTCTCTCTCCATTGTTCGCAGCCCACTCACTCGCCCAGCCCCCCCCCCCCCCCCCCCTCTTCTCACCTCCTCCCTCTGCTCTCTACCCGTCACATGGGATGACCTCCTCTTGGTCGTGTCCATGGCTCGATCTTCTGTAACGCTGGCGGAAGCTTTTGGCAGTCCTCAGTAAAGCCTATAGCTGGCTATAGGATCTTTGGGTCTCGGATTGCTCCGGGCTCGCTCAGGCCCCCGTGACCTGCCGCCCTGCCCCACTCCTCTCTCTCGCTCCCTCGATTTATCCCCCCTCTCCCTATCTCTCTCCCCCCTCTTCCTATCTCTCTCCCCCCTCTTCCTATCTCTCTCGCCCCTCTCCCTCTCTCTCTCGCCCCTCTCCCTCTCTCTCTCCCTCCCCCTCTCTCTACCTCTCTCCCCCTCTCTCTCTCTCTCCCCCCCACTCTCTCTCCCCCTCTCTCTCTCTATCCCCCTCTCTCTCTCCCTCTCCCCCTCCCTCTCCCACCCCCCTGCCCTCCCTCCCCTCTCCCCCCTCTCCTCCCCTATCTCCTTCCATCTCTCTCTCCCTCCTACCCCACCCTCCATCTCCTCCTCCCCTCCACCCCCTCTCCCTCTGACTTGCCCTTCTGTCTCTGCTCCTCTCTCTCTCTCTCTGTCTCCCCACATTCTCTCTCTACCTTCACGCTCTACCCCCCCCCCCCCCCTCTCTAGACGCGCCTGCGAGTTGGGGGCTATGCATCAGTGGATCTGGTGGTTATTGGGTAAAAGGAGCAAATTAATAATATTAATATAATATCAAGGGGGGTAGTGAGCGTGAATGCGGGGAGGGCAGTTAGTGTGTGTGTGGGGGTGGTTAGTGCGTGTGATGCCGCATGCCCCCCCCCCCCCCCCCCCCAGTGTAAGTGCGTGTTGGAGGAACAGACCCAATGGGTCTGCACTTAGTCTAGTATAATATAATTTTTTGATAAGCAAAATGATTGCAAGCAGCATGAAGAGAGTGAGAGTCATCCTCTGGGATATTGTTCCCACAGCTGAACGATTCTCTCTTGCCCCGGTTCAAGACAGTGGGACATCTTTGGTGGTTGGGATTGGTGAATGTTGTAGGAAGGTCCTGTCAGACTGTTTAAAGACAAAAAACATAAATAAAAGGAACGGGAAGGCTTAAGTTCTTCGGTGAGTGGGTGCACAAATTTGCAGAAAATACTTCCATATTCTGACCCCAGCATTCATTTTCTACAAGATACGAGATACATGTATCTGTCACATGTGCCAATTGACACAGTGAAATGAAATCACCATACAGTACACCATACAGCCATACAGTAAAAATAAAGAACACAACAGAGTTGATAGAATTCAACATAAAACATCCCACAAAGCAGGATCAAAGTTTCCCACTGTGAGGGAAGGCAGCAAAGTCAGTCTCTTCCTCTGATGTTCCCCACTGTTCCCCCTGGCCCTGAGCCCTCCGCAGTCGCCGCTACGGGCAGCCCGATGTTCAGGCCCGCTCGCCGGGGTGATGTAAGTCCGACGTCGGGGCTGGGGGACGTCCTCAGTGGCCTGGACATCAGAGTCGGCCCCCTTCTACCGGA
The DNA here is from genome assembly GCA_035221665.1 of Okamejei kenojei. Taxonomy (NCBI): domain Eukaryota; kingdom Metazoa; phylum Chordata; class Chondrichthyes; order Rajiformes; family Rajidae; genus Okamejei; species Okamejei kenojei. The sequence continues at coordinate 77,686,554 of CM069133.1, forward strand.
GTCTGCTGCTCCCAAAGTCCACAGGCCTCGCCGGGCGGAGATACAACACTGTCGGCCCTCGGCAAAGGGCCTCAGGACTCCACGAAGTTGTTCAGCGCCGCCCGCGTTGGAAGCTCTCCAAACCAGAGCTCCATGATGTTGGAGCAGCGGCCCAACACTCCAGAGCTCCAAAACGGCGACCCAGGTAGGCCTCGCCCGCTCCACGGTGAATCCAGCGCCACCGCTATTGCCGCTCTGGTCCAGTTACCAGTCCCCGGCAGGAAAGGCCGCTATGATCCAGGTGGTAGTCCGCAAGATGGGGGGCAAGGACGTGACTTGGAGAAATAGTCGCGTCCCCGCCAGGAAGCGACTGGGAGTTAGATTCCCCCTTACCCTGACCCCCTCCCCCCACATATAAAAGTTAAAGACTCCAAAACAAACTTTAAACTGACTAAAAATTTTAAAAAAGATTGAAAAACAAACGGGCTGCAGGCAGAGGCTGCTGTCAGTGCAGCGCCCCTTGTGTACATTGCACCTTTCCCATGCTTACAGAGTCCGTACTGATACTGGGAAGGCATTCTTCTGAATGAGTGTAATGATGGATTAACATCTAGTGTTTAGGAACTGTACATTTGAGTGATATTTAAAGTTACAGGACAACCATCCGCACAAGTGATCTATCTTTTTTGACTGATCACCTGTGCAAATGGGAAATCAATTGATTATCAGACTGAATTTTGTTCAGATGGTGATTTAGGGAGAAATGAGTGCCACAGTTATTATTAAAGGTTAAGCTAATGGAAGAACATTAGAGAATGGAAATCCATAAGATAAAGCGCAACCTGTTGTGTTTTTTTCATTCCGTGTTCTTCAGTAGTTTCTTGATATAGCTTACATGATTTGCAGTGCTGCATACACCGTGAGTAGTTTAACCCAATTCAGATGGATTCAGGTATATCTATGTGGTTAAGTATAAGAGATAACTTCCATCACAATGTGGTAAAAATAGAGACAGACCTCAAAATAATATCAAATGATAAGATCACTTCCCATGTGTGGACTGAGCATCCACTTCCCACCCTGCTATTTCTGAAATATCAAAATTGGCAGGTTCTGTCGAACTCCTTGACTTATTGTGTTTCAACCTTGGGTGCAGCCCAACTATTCCCAACACTTCAGGGACAAGAAATACACACCCTTTCCCTCTCTACCTGTCTCCATCTACTTATTGTTCCTCCTCTCATCTGGTTCCACCTATTACATATCAGCCCCTCAGTCACCCCTCTCTCCTTACCACTTTATATTGGCTACCTTCCCTCCACACTCTCAGTCCTGATGCAGGACCTGGACTTGAAATGTTGACAGTTTATTTTCCCACTACAGATGCTGTTTGCTTCATAAACATCTTCAAACTGTTTATTTTTATCTCAAACTTTATGTTCAGTTGGATAAACAGAGCATTGTGTGTGGGTTAGTGTGGAGTTGTTGGGTCAATCAGATTTACGATTGGATGGAAAATAGCGACCAGGGTTTAGTTTACTTTAGGTTGGTTTATTGTTGTCACGTGTACCGAGGTTCACTGTAAAGTTTTTGTTTGCTATCCAGTCAGAGTAAACACTATACTTGAATACAATCAAGCCATCCACAGCGCACAGATAAAGGATAATGGGTACAACATTCAGTGCAAGATTTAACATTGAAGTCTGATAAAGTCCGATTAAGGATAGTTCTAAGGTTGGACTTAACTCATTTGGTTCAAATGAGGTAGTTAAGAGGTAGATAGATTTTGAGATAAGCTAAAGTTTACATCGAGTAGAAGGTGGGAACACCCAAGAAATCATGATTAACGCTTCAGAAACACTTAGGCTGAACATGAATAAAAATTGATTCATGTGAACTTTTACATGGATAGAGGGCTGAACAATTTAACCAAAAATCACAAGTCAATAAAGAAAAGTTACAATTTTTACAGGTAATTTTGTAGCTAAATTATTGTGCAATCCAGCTTGTGATTCCGTGTGATTTTGTTTTGGATTCTAACCTGCATTGTGTTTTCGTAATTCATTAACCACCCGTGTGATATGATTTTTTTTAACTTTTAAAATCAAATACTGTACAATCTCCTTCTGTTGCATTTGAACCTGGTCATAGTCAAATCTGCAAATCCAATTGCTTTTGACTGTGGAAATATTGAAGGACTTGTTGTGACTGAGACCAGATGGAAGTTGTCTGACTGTCTTTGATTTGTTACCTTTATCATTGCCTTTGTTGCAGCAAGAAACAGTTCCTTCAATGTGGAAGAGATGAAAACTATGAAGAAAAGAGCATGGCAGGACCCATCAAATGTTTTTAAAGCATACAAAAAATTATGTTTTAAATAGCCCCATGTCATTCATCTCTGTGAGCTAGTGAATAACCATGGATTGAACATCTGAAGATCAAATGATTTGAAATTTGTTCACAATCCTCGAAGGAAATCTAACAAAAAACTTGCATCATCTAGCCTTACAGATTACATTATTTAAACCATGTCCAATTGCGCTTACGGATGGAAATATCATGGTCCCAGAGGAATGTAACATACATTAAACATCCATAAAACATTGAATACTCTGAGTCTACTTCACCCTTGTAGCTTTTAACCTCATTAATCAAAACAACATTTACAACTTTTGATGTGAAACTTTTGCTTGTGGCTTCCACACTGGTGAAAGGAAAGTTATTTCTCTGAGCTTTAGTTTTACTTTGGTCTGTTAATTTTATAGTCTAGCTTTATGATTCTAAATCAATTGAATAATACAAGCCAGTTGTGTCTTTGCCATTTTATATGCACTAAATTTTCTCTGAATACTTTGTTTTTTGTCTAATGATGATAATTTCAATTCTGTGTGTCATTACTAGTGATTCTTAATTTTGTGATAGGAATTATATTTAATCTTTCTCTTGGTGCCACTCAGGAATACCAGCATTCTGAGAAATGAGGGGTTCAAAATTTCTCATGGCAGTCCATAATTGGCTACATCATATGCTAAGTTTCCCATCTTGACATACATTTTATTGAAATCTGTCTAGGTACTTGATTAGTATAAATCATGACAATCTCATATCGACTGGCTATTTGGTGAACAGTTCCATAATTTTCAACATGCATTGGCCATTGAACTGTAGAGTTCAATTCATTTGACAAAAATCTTGATAGCAACTGAGTTCATAGGGTTGCTTGTAAATAATGGAAATATTTTGCACCAAAGTTCACATAACACATATATTTACATCATCTATCTGCTACAGCTTTTAGTTAATTAATTTTATTAAGTAGATTGTATCATTTTATAGAAATTCAGTGAAAACCCCTCATAAATGTTATGTTGTGAACATTCTGTAATAGTGCACTTCCAATAGCACTTAGCAAGATTGATCTTCCTTTGGCCTGGATTTTATGGGTTTTATCCGCAACATATGTTTTGGTGATGTATGGTGAACTGCTGAGTGCCTGGTCCATAAGTAGTCATCTGTCTTTTTTTCCCTGTTTGTACTAACTGTCATGAAATTTATGAAGTGGTGTTTTGTTTTTAGTTTTGTACAAAGCAAGATTTACAGTACCAGTTTCAAGGCACATTTCCTGTGCAAAATAACAAGTTGGGTCAAACCAGATCACAGTGTTTAACATTTACAACCCCACTGAAATTCACATACATTTTATTCCTGTCTAGTATATCTTTGATCTGAACAATGCTGCTTATTTCTGTCACTTCATACATTTGCACTAACCCTTCGAAGACTGCTTGTGCTGAAGGAACAGATCGACTATACAGAAAATATTTTGCATGTTGAGAATAATGTTTAGCACCTCGATTTTGTGAAAAGTGGAGCATTCACCGCTGTATCGTTTGTTGTGTGGGGATTGTGTGTGTGGATCTATATGTGTGTGGACTGAGTGCACTACATGCGTGTGAGTTATGTGTGTGCATCTGTTAAATAATGATCAAATTAATTAAACTTCCAAACAATCCTATCTTAAAATTTGCATTGCAAAGGAAGAACTTGCAAATGAAGGAGTATGTTTGTTCTTCCTGTGACCGCGTGGTGTAAATTGGCTTGGTGTAAATACAAAGTTCTCACTAGTGTGTGTAGGGTAGTGTTAATATGCGGGGATCCCTGGCCAGAGCAGACTTGGTGGGCCGAATGGCCGGTTTCCACACTGTATCGCTGAATTAAACTAAACTAAATCCAAAAAGGACACCCAGTCTGGTTCCTGCATCTGTCTGTGCCAAAGCAGCTCATATGAAAATCATTCTGGTCATATTAAATGATTGTATCAAAGGAAAGCTATTTTATGTTATCCACCCCCCCATCTATCTATGACCCTCTTCTATTTTTTAAATTCAATGTTCCCTGCAGTAACATTACCTGATTGCACAGTGTCAGCTTCTGATGACTCCCACCTCCATCTCACCAGCACCTCTCTTGAACCATACATTGTTGAACAATTCTCGGATTGACCATCTGATTTTCATTGTTTTCTCCAACTAAAATCTGAATGTGGTATAGAAATCGACAGGGTATATTGGAATGAAGGCATAATTATTCTGCAATGAAATATACAGAGCATGAGTGATAAGCCAGAAACCTGGAAAATTGAATTTAATGTAGGGAAGTGTGAGGCCATGCATTTTCAGTGAGGGGAAACAAAAGGCAGATGATTATCTAACTTGAGACTGGAAGGGAGTGTTTTAGAGGTATCTGTGTGTTCTCATGCATGAACCACACAAAATTAGCAAGTGGGTCCAACAAGTATTATGAAGGCAAAAGGCATTTTTGTCTTTTTTTGCAAAGGGGATCGGGTGATTTTTTAAATATAATTGTATAGAATGTTGTTGAAGGCGTACTCAGAATATGACATACATTTTTGGTCCCATTACTTAAAAAAAAAACGTGTTTTAATAGCTTTGGAAGCTGTTCAAATGAGATCAGCCAAACCTGGAATGAGAAAGTTGTCCTGTCAAAAGACTGTTTAGTCTATATTCCTTGGAATTTATAGGAATGAGGAGTGACCTTATTCAAATACATAATACTTTCATGGAACTTGGTATGGTGGATGTTGAGATGTTCTCACAAGTGGAAGCACCACAAACAAGGTGACATTATTACAAAATAAGGGGTCAGGCATTGATAACAAACATGTATAATCTTCTTTTGGAGGATGGTAAATGTCTGCAATTCTCATCCAGCAAGGGTTTTAAAGGCCAGGTCATTAGATATAGACAATAGACAATAGATGCAGGAGTAGGCCATGCGGCCCTTCGAACCAGCACCACCATACAATGTGATCATGGCTGATCATCATATTTAAGGTGCAAATGAATATAAGTGAGAAATATTAAGGAATTGAGTATTACGAGAAACTAACGTAGAAGAGGGTGTTGAATTCAGCAGAGATGAGCATTCATCATGTTGAGTAATGGGCAGGCTTGAGGAGCCTGGTGGCATACCTTTGCTCCTATTTTCTTGTGTTCTTGGTATCCTCAATATCCATCACTGTAGCGGCAGAATTTTATATTGTTCAAGAGATTACTCCCTCTAGCCTCTAAAGTAGACTGCATGGTTAAGGAGAATGTCGTAATACGCATGTGAGCTCTCCATGAGACCTTCGGAGCTTCTTCACAGATAAATCTTCATAACACAGTCTTTTGATTAATAGTTTCTTTATTGTTGAAGAAACGCAATAAGATACATCCGACCTTCTTCTCCGACTCGTACACTTTAATCTTTGTCAAACTCCAGCATATCGTTTTAAACATTAGAAAACTCCTCGTGTCTCGGTTAAATGTCACAAGGTCGAAGGGTAAACCTTCCCCATGTAAGTTCAAAGCTAAACTAAAAACTAAGCTTCTGCGCAAGAAACCTAGCTTCTTACACGCCCTAGAATACATAATAAATCCCACCCACATAATAATTGCCAGTCTAAAATTTAAAGGCAAATGCCATAATTAATGACACAAAAAAGAAGCCAAATGGCCACTACAATCACAAACTCCAATCCATAATCAATTATTATTTTAATTTTACTGACCAACTGCATGAAACTGAACCAAGACTATTCACAGCTATGATATTGTATTTTCTTCCAAGAAGGGCTTGGGTCATATTACCATGCAGTCAACAAATATGTCAATAATGGGACCACATTGCTGCCTCAACTCAAGAGATGCTGACATCTTCACCTCTTCTTCATAGCATCATAGAGAGTCATAGAGTGATAGAGCGTGGACACAAGGCCTTCGGCCCAACTTACCCACACCAACCAACATGTGTTGGAAAGAACTGCAGATACTGGTTTAAATCGAAGGTAGACACAAAATACCGGAGTAACTCAGCGGGACAGGCAGCATCTCTGGAGAGAAGGAATGGGTGACGTTTCGGGTCAGGTCTGAAACTTCACCCATTCCTTCTCTCCAGATATGCTGCCTATCCCGGCCAATATGTCCCAGCTAAACAAGTCCCATCTCCCCACGTTTGGCCCATATCCCTCCAAACCTGCCTTGTCCATGTAACTTTTTAACTGTTAATTAAACGTTGGGATAATCCCTGTCTCAACTACCTTCTCTGGCTGCTTGTTCCATACCACCACCATCCTTTGTGTGAAAAAGTTACTCCTCAGATTCCGATAATTACTTTTCCCCTTCACCTGAAACCTTTTCCCTCTGGTCCTCAATTCACAAACTCTGGGCAAGAGACTCTGTGCAACCCTTAGACTGTATATTCTAATGTATTTGTTGTAATCCTTGCTCCCTCTATCCTGTATAAACTTAAGATACACTAATCTAGAGAAGGAACCACAGATGTTGTTTTCCAAAAGAAAGATACAAAGTCCTGAAGTAACTCAGGTCAGGTAGCATCTCTGGAGAACATGGATGAGTGATGTTTCAGGCTGGGATTATTCTTCAGACTGATGAAGAACGGTCTCCACCCGAAAGGTCACCTGTCCATGTCTCCATATACACTAATCAACACTGGCTCCCAGTGCACCAATGACTCGTATTTAAAATTGACAGCCTTGATTTTAACCCCAGAACTAGAATGTCCATCTGACCTACAACATCCCTAGATATCTATGTTATTTCAATTCTGGCAACTTGCACATCCATAATTTCCTCAGTTATTTGTTGGCCATGCTTTCAGTTGTCAAAGAATGTAAGCTCTAGAATTTCTTCCCTCACCTGTCCTCCACTTTTCATCCTCCATTTTGTACGTTCTTTATAACCAGCAACTTTGACTGTGATTTTGACCATCCAAAAGATTCTTGTATGACAATGATAAAATATGTTTGTTAACATTCTTATGAAACAAATTGGTACTCTGCCATGCTATTAATGTGATTATAAATTTTAGTGCAGTTTTGTAGTTTTGTAAATAATAGTCTCTTGAATATTTAATACTTCAACATTTTTGCATAGCATTATATTTGCATTTGGTGAATACCATGGTGAATTCAGGCAGTCACGGTGTCATTACAGCATGGAAACAAACTCTTTGAGCCATCTGTCTATGGGAACCAAATAGCCCACATGAGCTGGTCCCATTTGTTTTCATTTGACCCATATCCTCTAAACCTTTCCTACCATGTATATGCCAAAATATATTTTCTTCTTTTAATCCTAACCCTCTGCAACTTCCTCTGGCATGCCTTCCTTATACCTTCCTGCTGTTCTTTTGTTGAGGCATTCATACTGTGCTGTTGGATTGAATGTTACAGGATTTAGACTCAGCAACAACAATATGCTTCTAGCTTAATACAGAAAGCAGAGACTACTCCTTCATGCTGCTGACTTTTGCCTTGTAAATAGTGGAAATGTCTTAGATGTAAGGTGTGACATTCATTGCAACATACCAAACCTCTGACTTTTGTATTGACTGTTTTTGTGGCTGGTTCATATGAGATTTTTGGTTATTCGTACATCTTGGGGGTTTGATGGAGGGGGACAATAATGATAATGCAAAGATAGAAAAAAAAAGCTGGAGTCAGTCTGAAGAAGGGTCTCGACCTGAAATGTCACCCATTCCTTCTCTCTAGAGATGCTGCCTGTCCCTTTGAGTTACTCCAGCTTTTTGTGTTTATCTGCAGTTTAAACCAGCATCTGCAGTTCCTTCCTACACAATAATGATAATGCTATTGACAGCCAAAATTGGATTGTGAGACTTTCGTACATTGTACTGTTGGAGTGCAAATGTTACCTGTCACTTAATGTTACTGATGTCTGGATCTTGCTGAATACAGGCTGGTATTCGAGAAGTTGCAAATGGAATTGAACATTGAGCACACAGCAATGAACATTACCACTTCTGACCTTATTATGGAAGGAAGCCCAATGTTCACACTGTGGTTGCCACTGGCTAACAATGTGCACCAGCTTTTTCTCTGGAGGAAGCTGCTGTGGCAGAACTGGTGACCGTCCTTTGCCTCATTTTGTCTGTCAGGAGGTTTGGACCAACTAACCACCTCAAGATGCTCAGACAGCAAACGTTACAGGTGAAACAATGCTGTTCAAATCTTGCTGAAGTCCGCACTCAAATACATTAATGAGAGGAAGCAACTAGTGAGTAGAAGAATTGCAGTCTGATTCACGGTCCCAAGGAAAAAAGTTAGAAAAGGTCTAAGTCCATGTAAATTTGAAGTTCATCATGGCAATAATCACGATCGTCTTCATATCAGAAGGAAAACCAAAATAAACTCCAAAGTGAATGGGTTATGTATCATCCGTGTTTATTTGGCACAAACAATGATTAGACAAGTGAATAACAGTAAGATGCCATGTGAAGTTCAATTTCATGCGACATATTTCAGGAAATTTATTTTATCCTAGGATGTACCTCTTGGCTTCACCAATTAAAATATGGTGGAGAGGCAATCTAATTGTGGTCTGCAAATTAATTCAAAAGAATGCATACACATAAACTGCTTGCACTGGTGAAGGAATCTGAGTAAAGTATAATTGAAAGCATCATTCCACTTTGAAGAAAATATAAATCATTTTGAAAACCCATTCTGCTGATTGATGGGATATTTAATGCTTAGGTTCATTATTGTCACGTGTACCAAGGTACAGTTCAAACTTTGTTTTTCACAGAACCCAATCAAATCAGATAATACCACACATAAATATAATCAATTCAAACAAGTACAATAGTTCGAGAAAATGGGGAAGATACGGAGTACAAAATATGGTCTTGGCATTGTAGTGGAAATACCATATTTTGCATTCCGTATCTTCCCCATTTGCTCTAATTATTGTACTATGTCCGCAATTGGGAAGGCTGTGTGCTGTTTGCATGTTTTCCCTGTGATTGCGTGCGTATTCTTTGGCTGCTTCGGTTTCCCCCACATCCCAAAGACGTGCAGGCTTATAAGTTAATTGGCTTTGATAAATTGCCCTTAGTGTGTAGGGAGTATCCAAAGGTATCTCTCTACTCCCTTAATCCTTTGCTTATAACTAACCTGGTTTAACTTTCAGTCACCTATCCAATTGTCTCCTACTATGGAATGGTGTCAGGTTTTTATTTGCAATAACACTGCAAAGAGACACCCTGGGATGTTAATGAACTTTGAGTCTGCTGTTTAAATGAAGATTTTTGTTGTTAATTATGCCTCAATACTTCCTCAATAAGCAGTTTTCTAAGATTAAAAATAATATACTTAGCATCAGCATTTCTTCACAGTTCGTTTCACCATCATCATGATAATTTACACAACGTGGAAATTGCACATCAGCATTTTATTTTTTTGTTTTGTTTTCAGTGGATATTTTTATTTAGTACTGTACTACATTTTGCACCAGGTGGAGAAAATACAATTTTTTTGTGTATAGAAAATATGACCTCAGATGAGAATGCAGCACTGCCTGTTTACTTCTGATTATGATTTACAATTGATGGCTGATTTTGGTGGGTTTTAGTTCATAAAATAGCCTACCATACTTTTTGAAGAAATCTAAAATGCATCAGAAACGAACATCATGTGTATAGCTGGACAATGTGTAATTTTTCGATAGATACCACATGAAAATTAGTTGATATTTCTTATGCAAAAAATAATCTTTACATTATTAGCCTGAGCAAGAAAATGTCTACAGAAAAATATGAGTAAATAATGCACTAATCTAATCCCTTGCTGCAAATGTATATAAAGTTACACATCTAGCAAGTAGTGCTGCTGCCTCACAGCACCAAGGACCCAGTTTCAATATTAGCCTCTGGTACTTACTGTGTGGAGTTTACACATTCTCCCTGTGACCATGTCAGGAGTCCCCTCGGATTTCTGGATTCCTTCCACCTCCCAAAGATATGCTGGTTGCCCATTGCATATCACCCCTCTTATTTTGTTATGTGGTAGAATCTTGGGAGAAATCATGAGAATGTGGAAAGAATAAACAATGGGATTTATAGAGGATTAATGAAAATGTGTGTTTGATGGTGGACCAAAGGGCCTGTTTCTGTGCTCTTTGTGTATTGTCATACTCTGCTTCCAAACTTTATTCCAATGGAAGTGAATAGATTGGGTTTTGAGGCAGAACATGGTGCTTGACAGCTGTGTCCATTATGCTCTCCCCTCATTCTTGCTCCTTTGCAGACTTTATCCTACTTTCCTGTATGTTTGTGCAATATGTTGTGTTTTTCCTGACATAATAGACTGCAGGTGCTGGAATCCAGAGCAAAAAAAAACTAATTGCTGGAGGAACTCAATGAATCTAACAACTTTTATGAAGGTACAGGAATGGTTGATATTCCTGGTTAAAACTCTGCGTCAAGATGAGAGCGTGAAAGGAAGATAGCCAGTACAAAGAGATGTGAGGAAGAGGTGGGACAAAGGTTTGTATGTAATAGGTGGAACCAGATGAAGTAAGGTCTGATGGCAAGATGGAGCAACTTTGGGAAGAAGTAAGGAAAGGGAAGAGACCAATGCTGGGAGATTGTAACTGGATCCAAATGTGGGTGAGGGGTGAGACAATGGATAGATGGGAGCTGGGAGAAGATGGGAAAGACTGGAGACAGAGGCTGGTAGGTGATGGGTGGAACCAGTTAAGAGAGGGATAAGAGGCAAATGAAATTTGGTGGGAAAAGATAGGAAAGGTAAACTGAGGGAAGAGTCCCAGATAAATATTATGTGGGTGATGAGCATGGTAGTGGAGAAGATGAGTCTTGGTAATGGATTGTGGGGATGGGGGGTGGGATGGAAAAGGTGAGCAGAGAGCATGAGAGACATTGGGTAGACCAGTTGGTTTGGGAAAGTAACAAGGAGAGTGGTTATTAAAAATTTGAACATTCTATGTTTATTGGGTTGTAGGATACCCAAAAGGAATACAAGGTCTTGTTTTTTTTAATCTGTGGTTGGCTTTACTGTTGCAATGGAGAAGGCTGTGGAAAGACACGTTGGTGTGGGAGTGAGAAGGGAAATTAAAGTAACATGCTCAAGACGGCCATTCCCGAGGCAGGAGCCAACTGCCTCCACATCCAGCATCTCATCCTTTGCCACTTCTACCAGCTCCAGCAGGATCCCACCATCAACCACATCTTTCCATCTTCTCCCCTTTCTGCTTCCTGAAGGGTCCACTATTTCCAAGACTCTCTCATCTGCTAATTCTCTCACATACACATCTCCCCATCACCTGGCATTTTCCCTTGCCATATATGTCCCCATTTCTCCTCCCTCACTATCATCCAGGGGTCTAAACAGCTCCTCCAGGTGAGGCACCTCCAACCTGGTCTACTGCATTTGGTTCATGTGATGTGGCCTCCACTGCATTGGTGAGAACAAATGTAGACCAGGAGATTTTTAAGAGGATCTTTATTCTTTATCCACAACAGCCTTTCAATTGCAAGCCATTTTGACACACCGCCCCATTGTCACAAGGCCTGTCTGTCGACCATCTCTATTGCAGTGAGGCTGAGCACAACTGAATGAACAGTACTTCATATTCCACTTAGGTAGCCCTAATGCCAAATAGTATGAACAATGCTATGTGTGCCTTTCTCACTCCCACAAGTCCATTCAGCGTCTCCTTCCCTTTCTTTCTCGTTTTCCATATCCCTTGAAGTGCCTCATTACCTTGTCTCATCACTCCCCCACCATTTCCATCTGCCTGTCACCCACGTGACTTTCTACCTGAATTTTGTTCCCTAGCTTTGCTCTTCCTATCTTCTCCCTCATTTGGTTCCAACTCCCCTTTCTTCTCATTCCACCAATCACCTACCAAACTCTATGTCTATCCTTTCCTCTCTCACCTAGCCCCACCTGCCTACTACCTGACCCTCATCTAGGTCAGCTTATCACCTATCTGACTCTGTCTTACCCCTCTCTCGCACCTATTTATACAGGCTTTCCATTCTCTACATTCTCAATCTTGATGCACGTTCCCAACCTGAAAAATCAACCATCCTTTGCCTCCACAGATGCTACCCCACCCACTGAGTTCTTCCAGCATTTTGTTTGATTGTGTGGTTTGGTCAACTACTTTTATTGATACTGAAGGATTCATGATTTTCATTGTCAGCAATTCAGATTTTCTTGGTGACCATCTGCATGCAGGTAATGATAAACACAATATTTAATGATCGGCCGACAGTGCACCAATGTGCACCATGTTAACAACAGGTCGAGAGGCTTCCTGTCATGAAGTAGTTAATATTCATGTTCCTACAGAAGGTTGTACTTCATGTTCATAATCACCTTTTCAAGTTCATTCTCATTATCTGTCACGTCTTCTGTGACATCAATTAAATAAAGTTGATTCCTCACAGCCACCTAGATATTTACAATATGACATTCAAAGGATGGCACATACCATAGAAATGTGACATTCATATTTACAATAGATATTTACAATAGATATTTACAATATGACATTCATAGGATGGCACATACCACACAACATAGAAATATGTTGATTGAAACTGATGTCGCTGTATGGAAAAATGAATATCAAGGGAACAAATGCACAGCATAAAGCTGGCAATTCAGTGAACTGGATCTTGCCCAGATCTGCTGTTTTTCTAACTTCTCACTCTGGTCCAACTGTGATTACTGTTCATTTACACTTTAAAAAAAAACAGGGATTGCAAAAGTGGTGTAATGATGCTGCATCTGATAACACGACTGATTAGGCAGCACTTCATCTATGTAAAAATTGATGATTTTATTTCAGCTTCAGGGAATTCAACTGACGATCCAACAAAAACTGCAAGTTAACTGCTAATTAGATTTGAAATGTGTAGCATCAGTGTGCAGAAACAACGTGTAGCTACGAATCTTGTTATTTGTTTGCTGAAATTTAGAGCGGAAGAAAGCTTAATACAGGACATTATTAAAAAGCATTTACTTAAGTGAGATTGGTGATTGGTCATTGGGGATAAAAATTGATGGTGCAGTCAGTTCAATAATATCCTTCACTGCAACTTTCTGATTAGTTGGTATATCAAAACTGGTTAGCAATTTTTGCTCCTTGTGGATAGGAAAATTACTTCAGGAAATCTATTTTTGAGAACCCAATGAAGGATGAAAGCCATTAAAGAGCATTTTAGTAGCTAATTTAAAGATATTTTAACTCATTTATTTCCAAAATAATGACTTTTGCCAAAACTATATTTGCCAAACACCCTCACATTTTATATATACATGCAATATAGTTCATTAATTAATATGTTCTGGTGTTGACAAATTACATCCACACCTTAAATTATCGGTAAGAGAACAGTGTTAAATATTGAGGTGCAATTTACTTGTTTTACCAAATACCTCAAAATAATATGGTGAGGAAGGTCTATGGGACCTTGGCAAATTGGGGAAGGGAGAAATGAAACCTTCAGAATGTAATATCACATATTCTTCGACTTGCAGGAAACACCTTGAATAGAGAGCAGAATCCTTTGTGCAGGAAGCTGAGAGTTGATGACACCCTTTCCAAATTTCAAGTCTTTCCAGAATCAGGAATGGGAATAGAATTTGAGTAACGGGTTAAAAAAAGGCACAAAGTGTTTGAATATCTCAAATGGTCATGCAGAATATCTGGGAATATGTACAGGTGACATTTTGAGCTGGGACTCTTCTACAGACTCTGTTTCAGGTTGGGGTCCTTCTGTTTGCATGGATTAAAAATGACGAATCAGTAACATTTGTGATTTGAAGACTGCAGAGCAATGGAGAAAAAATAGACTTTACATCAAGTATTAGAATGTATTTTGTTTTGATTACTGCTGGCTCCACTGGTGTATGGGGCATATCGGTAAACAAGAAATATGCAGGAGTATCAGTTAAAGATGAAAAAAGATGTGACAAAGAGATTGGTGTGCAGATTGCCCATTCCTGACAGTAAGGCATTAATTATTTCTGTGGTTCTTAACACACATTTACAATATGTTCTGTTGTCAAATAACTTTCTAACATAATATTGAAAATATTATAGCTGGTAAAAAAATCTATTGCATCTGCAGAGCTGTTAGAAAACGGTACGTTTTGTTAATGTGATATGAAACAGAGATTTTCACCTGCAAATGGCTACTATGCCATTTCATTATTTTGTAGTCTGTAGCCATTTCATTATTTTCCAGTGTTGCTTCTTCTCATATTAATATATTTGGAGTCAATTTTAAAATAGTTATGGTGATCGCCTATGGCATATTGCACCTTCATCCATTGACAGTTCCAAGATGTCTCCTTGATAACATGAACCATTGCTGAAATGTGTGAATTACTGTAAAATGAGACTTTTTTCTGCCTGTTTTCACGTTATGCACATTGTATAGACTTACAACACACATTAGGATGTCTGCCTGAATGCAGAGAAACCTGACTGGTTCCATGTATCTGGGCACAAATGGTGTGGGATGTTTATTTTTACAAGATGATGATTTTTTACATAGGAGCTCACTTGGCCATTTACTTAACATGATACAGATGGCACTGAGGACCCTGCGGAAATCTGCATTGTTAGTCCTATTGTAAGCTATTAATGGCTTGTACTTGAGGACTATACAGTTTTGTTCTTAAAGTGGTTTCTTCCACAAAGCTCAGCATATTTTAACTGCTGAATATTGAGTGGAGTTTTTATCTTCACAAAAGGACACAAATTGCTGGAGTAATTCAGCAGGTCAGGCAGCATCTCTGGAGAACATGGATTGGTGACATTTCGGGTCGAGACCTTCAGACAGAAACTCAACCCAAAACAACACCATGTTTAAGAAGGAACTGCAGATGCAGGCAGAATCAAAGGGAGACAAAAATGCTGGAGAAACTCAGCGGGTGAGGCAGCATCTATGGAGCAAAGGAAATAGGCAACGTTTTGGGTCGAAACCCTTCTTCAGACTGATGTGAGGGTTGGGGGGGGGGGGGGGGGTGGAAGAAGAAAGGAAGAGGTGGAGCCAGTGGGCTGAGGGAGAGCTGAGAAGGAGAGGAGAAAGTAGGGACTACCAGAAATTGGATAAGTCAATGTTCATACCGCTGGGGTGCAAACTGCCCCAGCGAAATATGAGGTGCTGCTCCTCCAATTTACAGTGCTCCTCACTCTGACCATGGAGGAGGCCCAGGGCAGATAGATCGGATTTGGAATGGGAGGGAAAGTTGGTTATCGCGAACTGAGCAGAGGTGTTCGGCGAAGCGATTGCCAAGCCTACGCTTAGTCTCACTGATGTAGAGCAGCTGATATCTAGAGCAGCGGATGCAATAGATGAGGTTGGAGGAGGTGCAGGTGAACCTCTGCCGCACCTGTAAAGACTGCTTGGGCCCTTGAATGGAGTCAAGGGGGGAGGTAAAACGACAAGTGTAGCATTTCCTGCGGTTGCAAGGGAAAATGCCCGGAGAAGGGGTGGGAAGGGAAGAATTGAGGGAGCTTATGGAGGGAGCGGTCTCTGTGGAAAGCAGACAGGGGAGGAGATGGGAAGATGTGGCAAGTGGTGGGATCATGTTGGAGGTGGCGAAAATGTCGGAGGATTATTTGTTGTATGTGACGGCTGGGAGGATGGAAGGGGAGGGCAAGGGGGATTCTGCCCTTGTTATGAGTGGAGGATGGGCAGTGAGAGCAGAGTCACGGGGTATAGAACCTCATCTATAGTAGAAGAGGGGAACCCCCGTTCTCTGAAGAATGAGGACATCACCGATGCCCTGGTGTTGGACACCTCATCCTGTGTGCAGAACACCAGTTCATGTTCTCTAGAGATGCTGCCTGATCTATTGTGTTACTCCACCACTTTGTGTCCTTTTGTGTATTAAACCAGCATCTGTGGTTCTTAATTTCTCTAGTTTTTTTTTTTTCCTTGATGTTTGAATACAGTCAGTGTTGGTTTGGATTAATTCAAACATTGAAATTATGCTTTGTTGTCAATAGTGCATTTATGCTCCAGGCTGAGTTGTGTACATGAGTGTGAGCCATTTGGCATTTAGCTCTAGATTTGATGTATTTTTCTAAATATCAAGTCTCAAGTTGTGAGTTTTCACTGGGCACATTGCATGAGAAGGCTGAACACCCACTTCCTGCAGTTCCGATGAAGGCTCTTTGCCTGTTAACTCTGGTTCTCTTCCTACAGATGTGGTCTGTTGTTGAGTACATCAAGCATTTTCTCTGTGTTTAATTTAGATTTTCAGCACTACAATGATTTTGATATAATTTTTTTTGATTTTTTTTAAATCTTTCCTGTGTTAAAGCAAAATACCAGCAGCATTACGTCAACTCCTATTGCTTTACTGGAACATGTACTCAGCACTATTTTGATTACCAGGCCTCCATTCAGTCAAGTGATATCTATCTTTTCGTTCCAACTGGAAAGCGATGTAGTTTGATCAGATTCTAATTTTACATGCAGCCTGTTTTTATTTTCCATTAAAGCCACAGAATGGCAATTAGACCCCATTCGATTCCTGGTGGATTGATTAGTTTTAAAATGATCCCCTTGGAAATGATGGGAGATCTGGGGAGTTGAAGTCTAGTTAGTAAAAGTAGAACAAATTGAGGAGTTTGTTTTAGATTATTTTAGGGGTTGAAAGCAAGAACACTATGAGCCTGCCTTTAAGTATACATGAACAAAACTACAACATATGCAAAATTATGGGCTATTATGTTCATAAGTTCATAAGTTATTGGAGCAGAAGTAGGCCAGTTACCTCATCAAGTCTACTACGCCATTGAATCACGGCAGAGGTATACTTTCCTCTCAACCCCATCCTGCCTTCTCCCCATAACTCTTGACACCCTTAGTAATATTATGGATCTTACTCTTAAATGCGTATATCGCACAGACCACAGAGCAAAAGTTATTTCTTTCTGTTTCCAAGATGAAGCTATACATTTCCCTGGAGGATCACAAGGCTGGATCACACAGCCCACCGCACAGTTGGATACAGCTTGTCATTTGTAATCCCAACACATTGTGACCTCAAGTCTCAGGCATCCAAATTAAATAGAAACATAGAAACATAGAAATTAGGTGCAGGAGCAGGCCATTCGGCCCTTCGAGCCTGCACCGCCATTCAATATGATCATGGCTGATCATCCAATTCAGTATCCTGTACCTGCCTTCTCTCCATACCCCCTGATCCCTTCAGCCACAAGGGCCACATCCAACTCCCTCTTAAATATGTCCAACGAACTGGCCTCAACTACCTTCTGTGGCAGAGAATTCCACAGACTCACCACTCTCTGTGTGAAAAACGATTTTCTCATCTCGGTCCTAAAAGTCTTCCCCCTTCTCCTTAAACTGTGACCCCTTGTCCTGGAATTCCCCAACATCGGGAACAATCTTCCTGCATCTAGCCTGTCCAACCCCTTAAGAATTTCGTAAGTCTCTATGAGATCACCCCTCAATCTTCTAAATTCCAGCGAGCACAAGCCAAGTCTATCCAGTCTTTCTTCATATGGAAGTCGTGCCATCCCAGGAATCAGTCTGGTGAACCTTCTCTGTACTCTTTCTATGGCAAGACTGTCTTTCCTCAGATTAGGAGACCAAAACTGTACGCAATACTCCAGGTGTGGCCTCACCAAGACCCTGTACAATTGCAGTAGAACCTCCCTGCTCTTGTACTCAAATCCTTTTGCTATGAATGCCAACATACCATTCGCTTTCTTCACAGCCTGCTGCACCTGCATGCCTACTGTCAATGACTGGTGTACCATGACGCCCAGGTCTCGCTGCATCTCCCCTTTTCCTAATCGGTCACCATTCAAATAATAGTCTACCTTCCTGTTTTTGCCACCGAAGTGGATAACCTCACATTTATCCACATTATACTGCATCTGCCATGCATTTGCCCACTCACCCAGTCAATCCAAGTCATCCTGCAGCCTCCTAGCATCCTCCACACATCTAACACTGCCCCCCATCTTCGTGTCATCCGCAAACTTCGAGATGTTGCATTTAATTCCCTCGTACAAATCATAAATGTATATTGTAAATAGCTGGGGTCCCAGCACTGAGCCTTGCGGCACCCCATTAGTCACTGTCTACCATCCTGAAAAGGACCCGTTCACTCCTACTCTTTGCTTCCTGTCTGCCAGCCAGTTCGCTATCCACATCAATATTGAACCACCAATACCGTGTGCTTTAAGTTTGTATACCAATCTCTTGTGTGGGACCTTGTCGAAAGCCTTCTGAAAGTCCAGATACAACACATCCACTGTTTCTCCCGTATCCACTCTACTAGTTACACCCTCAAAAAATTCAATAAGATTTGTCAGACATGATTTACCCTTCGTAAATCCATGCTGACTTTGTCCAATGATTTCACCACTTTCCAAGTGCGCTGCTATCCCATCTGTAATTCCCCGTTTACATTAGCTACCCACCAATCCTCAGGAACTACTCCAGAATCTAAAGAGTTTTGAAAAATTATCACTAAGGCATCTGCTATTTCTGGGGCTACTTCCTTAAGTACCCTGGGATGCAGCCTATCTGGCCCTGGGGATTTATCGGCCTTTAATCCATTCAATGTACCCAACACCACTTTCTGGCTAACCAGGATTTCACTCATTTCCTCCATCTCATTTGACCCGCGATCCCCTGCTATTTCCGGCAAATTATTTATGTCTTCCTTAGTGAAGACAGAACCAAAGTAGTTATTCAATTGGTCTGCCATGTCCTTGTTCCCCAATATCAATTCACTCTTTTCTGACTGCAAGGGACCTACATTTGTTTTAACTAATCTTTTGCGCTTCACATATCGATAAATACTTTGCAGTCAGTTTTTATGTTTCCCGCCAGTTTTCTTTCATACTCCATTTTCCCTTTCCTAATTAAGCCCTTTGTCCTCCTCTGTTGGTCTCTGAATTTCTCCCAGTCCTCTGGTAGGCTGCTTTTTCTGGCTAATTTGTACGCTTCATCGTTTTCTTTGATACTATCCCTGATTTCCCTCGTTATCCATGGATGCGCCACCTTCCCTGATTTATTCTTTTGCCATACTGGGATGAACAATTGTTGTAGTTCATCCATGCAGTCTTTAAATGCCTTCCATTGCATATCCACCGTCAACCTTTCAAGAATCAATTGCAATTCGATCTTGGCCAATTCACGTCTCATACCCTCAAAGTTACCTTTCTTTAAGTTCAGGACCCGTGTTTCTGAATTAACAATGTCGCTCTCCATCCTAATGAAGAACTCAACCATATTATGGTCACTCTTTCCCAAAGGGCCACGTACAACAAGGCTGCTAACTAACCCTTCCTCATTACTCAATATCCAGTCTAGAATAGCCTGCTCTCTCGTTGGTTCCTCCACATGTTGGTTTAGAAAACTATCCCACATACATTCCAAGAAATCCTCTTCCTCAGCACCCCTGCCAATTTGATTCACCCAATCTATATGTAGATTGAAGTCACCCATTATAACGTTTTACCTTCGTTGCACGCATTTCTAATTTCCTGTTTGATGCCATCCCCAACTCCACTACTAATGTTAGGTGGCCTGTACACAACACCCACTAGCGTTTTCTGCCTCTTAGTGTTTCGCAGCTCCACCCATATCGATTCCACATCCTCCAAGCTAATGTCATTCCTTTCTATTGCATTAATCTCCTCTCTAACCAGCAACACCACCCCACCTCCTTTTCCTCTCTGTCTATCCTTCCTGAATATTGAATATCCCTGGATGTTCTGCTCCCAACCTTGGTCACTCTGGAGCCATGTCTCCGTGATCCAAACTATATCATAATTATTAATAGCTATATTAATTGTGGTTCAAAGTCCAAGACATGAAAAGTACTGAGTTTATTGGTGAGTTCTGTGCAGTTGGGAAGAATAAGATGATTTCAAACTGTAAAGAATAAATAATTCAACATTTGATCAAGAGTTCAAGAACCATTTTAAAACATAATTGGCAGGATAAACTGAAGAAACATCTGCAAATACAGGGTGTAGTTTGAGGACTGGAGTATTGCAATGTTAATATCTTAGAGTTGCACAGCATGGAAACAGGCTCATCAGCCCAACTCTTCCATGCCAACCAAGATGTGCCATTTGCCTGCATTTGGCCTGAACCTTTCCTATCCATGTACTTGTCCAAATGCCTATTAAATGTTGTTACTGCTCCTGCCTCAATTTCCTCTTCTAGCACCTCGTTGCATATACCCTCTTCCCTTTGAGTGAAAAGGTTGCTCTTTGAGCTCCAAATGGGCCTGTCCCACTTGGCGATTTTTGAGGCAACTACCGGCGACTGTCATAGTCATAACAGGTCACCAAAAAACCGGCGACAACGTACGTCATCCTGATGACAACCTACGACAGCACCTACGTCAGGAGAAATCAAGCTACGCTCATTGGCGTCAAACTCACTGTTGCTGAAATTGTTTCAACATGTTGAAAATTTAACGGCGACCAGACTTTTTGCGTGACTGAGGAGACTATTCCTGGCGACCACTGGCAAACATATGGTGACAAACTAGTCGCCTGTAGCTGCCTTAAAATCGCTTAAGTGGGACAGGTCTATAACAAATCTTTCCCCTCATACCTTAAACCTAGGTCCACTGCTTCTCGATTCCTCTATCCTGGGTTAAAAAAAAAAACTGTTATTTTCTTGATCAGGAAATGGTGAAAGGATGACCCAAGCAACCAACATTTTACTCTCAATGGTGGAAAAGCTTTTACAAAAGATTGTGGGCCAAAATATCCAACCTGCAGGTCGATTCCCATTGGAGGCACTGCTGTTGCTTTCATTCCTTTCTGGTCTGAAAGTAAAATGATTGCAAGAGCATTGAAGTGGCTAATGCATTGTCAACCTTGTAATCTCCAGCCCCCTACAAATAGGATTTCTCACCAATCCCTCAACCCACTATTCCAACCTGAATCACCCAGCAAGCAGCACCCCCATTTCACAATTTGATTTCTTGGTGTGCCTAGATTGTTGAGGAATGAAAGACTTTCCACAGGAATGGAGTACTCAGCTTATTCTGAGACTGGGAGTAGGGAACTAAAATGTAGGTTTAGTTCATTTGAAGATGATACATGTGATATATGTTATGTATTTAACCATTCCATGTTAGCCATTATTTTTTTTTTAATATTGATTTCACATATCGTAGCTCGCTTCATGCAAAATGTTTCATCAAACTTGGATTTTGAATGTGTTGTCATAAATAATTTCATCCTATGATGAAAAGATAGTTCTTCCACAAAATTAGATATGTCACAGAAACATACGTTGACCATCTGGTTTAATTTCAAATATTTCTGTTTCCCTGGAGAAATATCCTTATAATCTGCAAAATGAAGTTATCAACTGTTGTTGAACTTATGCCTTAACCATCTGGTGAAAAGGCAAGGATAATTTAACACATTATTCTGGTTTATCCGTAACATATAATGCAATGCTTGACTGCAACTTGAGGATAGTTAGTTAATATTAAATAAAATAATATTAGAATCGCGATTATTGGAATGGGACCCACCACATATGTTGTTGTAAGGAGGCCCAGGAGCCGTTGGAGCAAGAGGAGGAGTTTCTGGGTGGGGAGTAGAAAAATCGAGCATGGGGCTTTGCTCCACCGAGGCCCAGGAGCTGTTGGAGTGAGAGGAGGAGTTTCCGGGCGGTGAGTTGAAAAATCGAGTGCGGGGCTTTGCTCCATAGAGGCCCAGGAGCCGTTGGAGCGAGAGGAGTACCAAATCTGCAACGTTCAAGCACACTTCAAAAGAAGTGGTCTGGTGGAACCCGCTGATTGGTGGAAGCGGACTAGAGGAAGCAGCTGATTGGGAGCAACCCCAGGTTTGCATTTCTACTTACGGTAAGTTAAGGGTTCAGTGAGTTAAGGGTGCAGTGAGTTAAGGGTGCAGTGAGTTAAGTGTACAGTGCTTTTTAGTAAAGGTACAGTTTAAAGGATTAAGATTTTTATTGTGTGAGTGAGTTGATTTAATTTGGGGGCAAGCCATGTCAGTTGAGATCGGTCCCATGGTTTGCTCATCCTGCAACATGTGGGAGATCAGGGATATCGTCGGTGCCCTTGGTGACCACGTTTGCAGGAAGTGTGTCCAGCTGCAGCTCCTGGCAGACTGCATTGAACGGTTGGAGCTGCAGTTGGATTCATACTGGAGCATCCACGATGCTGAGAAAGTCGTGAATAGCACGTACAGTGAGTTGGCCACACCGCAGGTAAAAGTTAAGCGGGCGGAAAGGGAATGGGTGGCCACTAGCCAGCGTAGCAGTAGGCAGGTAGTGCAGGAATCCCCTGCGGTCATCTCCCTCCTAAACTGGTATACCTTTTTGGATAATGTTGGTGGAGATGGTTCATCTGGGGAAGGCAGCAGCAGCCAAGTTCATGGCACCATGGGTGGCTCTGCAGCACAGGAGGGGATGAAAAAGAGTGGAAGGGCTATATTAATAGGGGATTCAATTATAAGGGGAATAGATAGGCGTTTCTGCGGACACAAACGAGACTCCAGGATGGTATGTTGCCTCCTTGGAGGAAGGGTCAGGGATGTCACTGAATGGCTGCAGAACATTCTGGAGGGGGAGGGTGAACAGCCAGTTGGCACCAACGATATAGGTAAAAAACGAGATGAGGTCCTACAAGGTGAATTTAGGGAGTTAGGAGATAAACTTAAAAGTAGGACCTCAAAGGTAATATTCTCTGGATTATTACCAGTGCCACGTGCTAGTCAGAGTAGCAATAGGTGGATATTGCAGATGAATACGTGGCTTGAAAAATGGTGCAAGGGGAAGGGATTCAAATTTCTAGGGCATTAGAACCAGTTCTGGGGGAGGTGGGACCAGTACAAACAGGACAGTCTGCACCTGGGCTGGAATTGAACCAATGTCCTTGGGGGGAGGGGGGTAGTGCTGTAGGGGAGGATTTAAACTAATGTGACAGGGGGTGGGAGCATGAGCAGAGAGACAGAGGGGGTGTAAATGAGGGTAGAAGCAATAGGTAGCAAGGCGAAAAGTAAATGTGGCAGGCAGAAAAATCCAGGGCAAAAATAAAAAAGTACCACTTTTCAACATAATTGTATAAGGGGTAAGTAAGAGTGTTGTAAAAACAAGCCTGAAGGCTTTGTATCTCAATGCAAGGAGCATTCGTAATAAGGTGGATGACTTGAATGTGCAGATAGTTATTAATGAATATGAGATAGTTGGGATCATGGAGATATGGCTCCAGGGTGACCAAGGCTGGGAGCTGAACATCCAGGGATATTCAATATTCAGGATGGATAGACAGAAAGGAAAAGGAGGCGGGGTAGCGTTGCTGGTTAGAGAGGAGATTAACGCAATAGAAAGGAAGGACATTAGCTTGGAGGATGTGGAATCAATATGGGTAGAGCTGCGTAACACTAAGGGACAGAAAACGCTAGTGGGAGCTGTGTACAGGCCACCTAACAGTAGTAGTGGAGTAGTGGAGTTGGGGATGGCATCAAACAGGAAATTAGAAATGCGTGCAACAAAGGTAAAACAGTTATAATGGGTGACTTCAATCTACATATAGATTGGGTGAATCAAATTGGCAGTGTTACTGAGGAAGAGGATTTCTTGGAATGTATGCAGGAATGTGATTTGGGGAAAACAAATGGTCGGCATGGACTGGAAGGGCCGAGAGGGCCTGTTTCCGTGCTGTAATTGTTATATGGTTATATGGTTAATGTATGCAGGGTTCACAAAGGAAGTCCAGATCAAGGGGTTACAGTTTAAGGATAAGGGGGAAGTCTTTTAGGACCGAGATGAGAAAAATATATTTCACACAGAGCGTGGTGAATCTGTGGAATTCTCTGCCACAGAAGGAAGTTGAGGCCAGTTCATTGGCTCAATGGTTATATTGGTTATATTTAAGAGGGAGTTAGATGTGGCCCTTGTGGCTAAGGGGATCAGGGGGTATGGAGAGAAGGCAGGTACGGCAAATATAGTTGTTTTAAATCATAAGCATACTCAAGGACTGGAATTATAACCAGTCCTTTTCAGTGATGAATGCCAAATGGTGCACAATCTGCCATAGGATTTGCATGCTGAAGTCATTTGAGAGTTCAGTAGGCCATTGAAGAAAACTGACTGGCATGCTTTGTCAAGTCAATTGAACGTGTCTGGTTAGATTATTTGGTCTCATCAAGTACAGAAGTAGCAGTCAGAGATAAATATGCATCAGACAGGAAGCAAAGAGTAGGAATTAACGGGTCCTCTTCAGAATGGCAGACAGTGATTAGTGGGGTGCCACAAGGCTCGGTGCTGGGATCCAGGTTATTTACAATATATATTAATGATTTAGACGAGGGAATTAAATGTGACATCTCCAAGTTTGCAGATGACACAAAGCTGAGTGGCAGTGTGAGATGCAAGAAGGATGCTATGAGGCTGCAGGGTGACTTGCATAGGTTGGGTGAGTGGGCAGATGCATGGCAGATGCAATATAATGTGGATAAATGTGACGTTACCCACTTTGGTGGCAAGAACAGGAAGATGATTATTATCTGAATGGTGTCAGATTAGGAAAAGGGGAAGTGCAACGAGACATGGGTGTGCTTGTACATCAGTCACTGAAAGTAAGCATGCATGTACAGCAGACAGTGAAGAAAGCGAATGGCATGTTGGCCTTCATTGCGAGTAGATTTGAGTTTAGTAGTAAGGAGATCCTACTGCCGTTGTACAGGGCCCTGGTGAGACCGCACCTGGAGTATTGAGTGCAATTTTGGTCTTCTAATTTTAGGAAGGACATCATTGCGTTTGAGGGAGCACAGAGTACATTCGCCAGATTAATTCCTGGGATGACGGGACTGATGTATAATTACAGAATGGGTCTGGACTTGTATTTGTTGGAATTTAGAAAGATGAGAGGGGATCTTGTAGAGCATATAACATTTGTTGAGGGTAGATGCAGGAAAAATGTACCCTATATTGGGGTAGACCAGAACCAGGAGTCACAGTTTAAGAATAAACATCTCAGGCCATTTACGACTGACATGAGGAAAAACTTTTTAACCCAGAGAGTTGTGAATCTGTAGAATGCTGTTCCACAGAAGGCAGTGGAGGCCAACTCACTGGATGTTTTCAAGAGAGAGTTACATTTAGCTCTTGGGGCTAAGAGAATCAAAGGATATGGGGAAAAAAGCCGCAACAGGGTACTGATTTTGGATCAAGTCAAGTCAAGTCACTTTTATTTATATAGCACATTTAAAAAAAACAAGTCTCATTGGCCAAAGTACTTTACATTGGTGGAGATACTAAAGTTATACAACAGTGGTTCATAGATTAAATACAGACATCACTACATACATATAGCCCTCGATCAGAGGACGTCAAGAAAGGCTTGGTAGTAGAGATGAGTTTTAAGTCTCGACTTAAAGGAGTCGATGGAGGGGGCAATTCTGATAGGAAGAGGGATGCTGTTCCACAGTCTAGGAGCTGCAACCGCAAAGGCGCGGTCGCCCCTGAGCTTATGCCTAAACCGCGGGATGTTCAGTAACCCCAAGTCGGCTAATCTGAGGGACCTGGTGGTGGTGTGTTGGGTAAGCAGACTTTTGATGTAGGTGGGGCAAGCCCATTAAGGGCTTTGTGGACATAAAGGATGATCTTGAAATTTATTCGGAACCGCACAGGGAGTCAGTGGAGAGAGGCCAGGATCGGGGTGATGTGGTCCCTTTTTCGGGTGCCCATCGGGAGTCTCGCTGTGGCGTTTTGGACCAGTTGCATGCGGGGCTGGGAAGATTGGCTGATGCCAGTGTAGAGGGAGTTTCAGTAATCTAGGCGGGAGGAGATAAATGTGTGGATGATCTTTTCAAGGTAATCAAACTGGAGGAATTGTTTTATTTTAGCAATCGTCCGAAGCTGGAAGAAGCATTGACTTGTTTGTCAAATTTCAATGCTGAGTCAAATATCACGCCAAGGTTTTTGAGGTGAGGTTTGAGTAATGGGGTAAGGCTTCCAAGGCTGCCTGCTATCATTTTGATTGAGTCCGAGGGGCAGAGAAGGATGACCTCAGACTTACTCTCGTTTAGTTGGAGGAAGTTCTGGGCCATCCAACACTTTATATCCTCGAGGCAGCGGATAAGGTTAAGCAGATTTGATTGTTTTTTGAGCTTCTGGGGGAGATAAGATAGAGTTGTGTATCGTCTGCATTGCAATGGAAGAAAATATCGTGCCTTTGAATGACCTGGCCTAAGGGGAGCATATATAGGGAGAAGAGAATGGGGCCAAGGATGGAACCTTGTGGAACCCCATAGCAGAGGCTAGCTATGGAGGAGAAAGAGTTGCCTATGTTAGTAGAGAATCTCCTACCTTTGAGGTAGGAGATGAACCAGCTCAGGGCAGTGCCATCAATACCAACCCCGTACCGGAGACGGTCAATTAGGATGGTGTGGTCGACAGTATCAAATGCTGTGCTGAGGTTGAGAAGGAGCAGGATTGCACAGTCGCCGGAGTCAACGGTGAGCAGTAGGTCATTATGTACCTTCAACAAGGCAGACTCTGTGCTGTGGTGGGCCCTGAAACCTGATTGGAAAGTTTCCAAGATAGTATTTTGGTGAAGATAAGGCATAAGTTGACTTAAAATTACCTTTTCAAGGGCTTTTGAAAGGAAAGGCTCAAAGGGCCAAATGGCCAATTCCTGCACCTATTTTCTATGTTTCTATGCTTGAGTATATGGCAATAAAACTCGACCACTTGATTTTGAAGCATTCATGCATGGTGGAGGTATAATGTAGTCATAGACGGATACAGTGTGAAAACAGGCCCTTCGACGCAACTTGCCCACACCCGCCAACATGTCCCAGCTACACTACCTGCTTTTGGTCCATATACCTCCAAACCTGTCCTATCTTAAGTATCAGTCAAACTGTTTGTTAAATGTTAGGATAGTCCCTGCCTCTGGCAGCTTGTTCCATACACCCACCACCCGTTGTGTGGAAAAAGTTACCCCTTAAAAAGTTACCTCTTAACAATACTTCAAACAAAAAACATTGAAATCATACTTCCACAATGCACTAAAACATGATTTTAATAAATCAAATTTTGAAAAGTCCCTACCATGGGAGGGGGGACACCCCACTTGGTTGCTCCACTCCCTCACCTGGTACCCCCAAGGTCAGTGATCAGTGATCGCTTAGGCCCCCCCCACTTACAAAAACGCTCCACGGCCCCTGGTTCAGATGGAGAACACGGCCAGATATGAGCGGGGAACATATGCCAGTTGTCCGTGATGTCAAGATCCCAATGCTCATTGGTTCATGTTTCGGAGTTGCCTAATATTATTGATTTGTAATTAGCCAGATTTGTAATTCTGACAAAAAATATTGTTTTAATCCTGAATATCCATGGGGATGGGATAAGTGTAATAAAATGACTTGCAAGGTGTCAGGCTGTCTGTCACAATATACAGCCCTGATAGCATATTATTTCCTTCAGTTAAATATTGGGAAGATAGCACTATTGTCATTTGCCAGTCAACTGTTATGTTTGTTTATTTCTGAACCCCACCCACCCCCCAAAAATTCCTTTGACAAGTTGAATAGAAATGTCCCCAATCTTGTTGTTTTATTAATTGAACACGTAGATGAACATCCTCAAGGAGCGTAATCAGATGGAAACTGATTCAGATGCGATGTTTAAGAGCTTGTTCAAAGAAGGGACATATTTAAAGGAGTGGCAGAGATACTTGCAGGGGAATGTGCGAGGAGGTTATTATTTGTCTTTAGTTTTAGCTTGAATCAGGACATTTGAAGATTCAAAGTTTAATATAGTGATTATGCTGATACTGACTCAACCACGTAATGAATATCATCCATCCTGGAGGTTTTATTTTTCTGATGCTATTTACATTTCACTTGGATTTCAATCACTTCAATGCAAAAATAATTTGGAATGGGGAGCATTGGAACAAAAATTTGTCCTCGGTGCATCTTAACAGTAATATAATAATGTATGCATGTTGGTAGATGCAATCAAACAAAGATCTTTTATCATTGTTGTTTTATGAATACCCACAGGAAATATTATATACTCTCAAGATCACATTTAATAGAATAATATTGCTTAAATATATAGTTATTGGACTTTGCATTTCGGAAAAGTCCCAGCTGAGAGGAAGACAGCAAAATACTGAAAATATTGGGGGTGAAAATGACTTCAGGACAGTATTTTCGGAAAATGAAGGAAATTGTAACATAATAATTAAACAGCTGAGTGAGTATAATTTTATGGGTGAGAAATTGTGTTCAACCAATTGCTTACTTATTTGACAAAGTAACTAGCATGTTAGATAACAAGGAAGGCAATGGATGTAGCAAATTTTGTTATGCAAAATTTGGTCTGTGAGGTGCCCCATAAAAAAATTACCGCATTAGTTAAGCACCAATGGACTTAATAGGTGCTTAACGTAGTAGGTTAAGTAATAGGTTAAGTTCAGGGGGTCAGATATGGGGCTTTATGCATGGGCCAGTTATATTGTCAGTGGAGAGGGGCAAGGAGCAAGGCCAAGTGTGCATCCAGAGTCAAGGTCTGGAATAGTACTAGGTGTGCAGTCAAAGCTGGGACAGCACTGGGAACCTAAGCACGTAAGCAGCTATGATCAGGGTAGAGTAGGGGGGCAGGTGTAAGGCTGGACTCAGGGTCAGGAATGAGGGAAGGTATGCAACTGGAGTCAGGGTCAGGAGTATTACCAGGTGTGCAGTGAGTACCAGGTTGGTCAACATGGGCCAAGTGTTTGATTATAATCTGATTTCCACACATGAATATACTAAGATCATTCATGTGCTGTTGATCAGAGCCTGGCACTAATGTGGAATGAAATTAAAAATGTAATTTAGCCAAGCCTTATTCATAGCTAATCCAATTTAAAGCATAAATATTGCATTCAAGTGTAGGTTAAAAGACTCGCTACAGTATGCATCAGATTGCACAATTTCAAGCTGAAAAATGCAAACGCTCCATACCAATGGGAGGGGGGAGACCCCCCCCCCCTCCCAAACCCTCCCTCCCCCTTGGTCGGTACGCTCCCTCGGGCTTGGTCTCTCTCAATTTCTCACTCCCAACTCTCACCCAATGTTGGCAGCCCTGGAATCAAACCTAAATCTTTGCACAAAATCACATAGTTTAAGATTAAAATGATCCTTCAACAAGTTCACCATTTACTTAAAATTTCCATTACCATCATTGCCTGGGCTCAGTTTTTATCATATTTATACAAGGGCTTCTGCTCCAAATATTAGGATAAATCTCAGTTTATTTTCATCATCAATCTCATTTGCAGCAAAGAAATGTCTGAATTCGAGACTCAGATACTGCAATCAAGCCTAATTGTGTGACTATTTTCCTTATTTTTTAAGTAGATTGCAGTTAGATGTATCTCCCAATGTAATTTTTGAAAATAATTTTGTTGCAGTCCTATCTGAAATGGAGAATGATTTTCCTCATCACCAATATCTCAGAGTTATGTACAAAAAATGTGTACAAAAAAAGGCCTAGTTTCATCCATCAGAAAGCTCGCTTAATTTTCTCAAACCTGCTGACTGCACCCATTTGCAAGCACAGCCCTTTCGGAGATCAATGAACATGGATTCTGCCAAAGTTCAAATCTGCAAGAAGTCCCTGAAAAACCATGTTAGAAGCTATAACATTTGCTTGGAAGAGAACAATCAACACTACGTACATGAATTATGTGCATTAATACCAAAGATCAAATTGGAATTGATGAAGACAGTCAGCACAATTCAATTAAACAAATCTAGAAGGGAATAAATTAAAGTTGAAACATTTGTAAGGACCACATGGTCTAAAAATGATGAAACCTAATCCATGATTCTCAGTTTCTCTCGCTGCATCTGCTTCCACGATGAGGCTTTCCTTTCAAGGACATCCGAGATGTCCCTTTTATTATAAACGTGGTTTCCCCCCTGTTGTCATGGATGGATCCCTCACCCACATCTCCGCTGTGACATTTGATTCTGCTCTTACTCTCCCTAACCCCAGATGGAACGAGGATGGAGTTCTCCTGGTGCTCAACTCCCCCCCCCCCCCCCCCCCCCCCCCCTCCAAACCAGCCTCCGCATCATCCTTTGACATTTCCCTTATCTCCAACGTGATCCCACCACCAGTCACATATTCTCATCACCACCCCTTTCTGTCTTCCACTGGGATCACTTCCTCCACAACTTGGTTCACTCATGCCACTCAAACAATCCCGTCCCCAGGTATTTTCCCCTGCAAGAGGAGATGTAACACCTGTCCCTATACCTCCTCCTTCGCCTCCATTCTATAAGGTTCAGAAAATCGAACCGTCTGGCTTAATTAGACATATTACTATTTAAAATGTAATCCCCTGAGCTCACCCAAGTATACACTCCATCACATGCATTGCTAAATCTTCTTTGCACTGCAGCATTCAGTTGAATTCACATACTTTAATTTTGCTGACCTCAACTTCTGAAAGGTCATAAGTGATAATGTGCCCTGAAACTTTTCCTGCCACATTGGTAATCACTGGAAATGTATTATTTTTTTTTTTTTACTTTAGTTTTTATTGCTTTTATATATACACAAATAAAACGCAAATATAACAACGAAAATACAACATTACAATGAAATGTACAACAGTGTAGCGGGGGGTTCAGTTTACAATTAATGATGCAGCATACAGAACTATTTTCATATTAAAACATTTTCCAATAACTTACATTATTGTCTATAAAATTATACAGTGTTGATGTCTTTATTTCTATACCTAATCCATTTTTCCCATTATCTTTTAAATTCGTCTTCTTTCACTCTTAGAGAATATGTCATTTTCTCCATGACAAATAGTTCCTGTACTATGTCTAACCATTGTCTAAGTCTGGGTGTGTCCGCTGCAAGCCAGTTTCTTGTAATGGCCTTTCTGCCAGCTGTGAGTAGGGTTTTAACCAAGTAATGGTCTTCCCTCAGCACCACTGTATTTATATTACCCAGGTATAAAATGGAACACTTCTTGCAGACTATATATCCTAATACCTCCGTTAATTCTGAATTCACTCTGTCCCAAAATGGTTCTATTTTTGGGCAACTCCAGAAGATATGTGCATGGTTTGCGTCTGTTTGGCCACATTGCCTCCAGCATGTCTGCTACCTTAGAATTTGCTTGCTTTTTATGTTAGGTGTAATAAAGAAACAAATCAAATTTTTCCAATTAAATTCTCTCCAATGTTGTGAATTGGTGGATGTCTGTAGTGTTACACACATATGATGCCATTCTTCTTCTGAGATCGTAATGTTCAATTTCTTTTCCCACTTAAATTTTACATAAAATGTAGTTTTAGCTTGACATTCCATTAAACTCTGATAAAGTTTAGAAATAATCCTTAATGTTTTTTGATGATACGCACTAACTATCACTTCTATCACTGGATTATTTTCTTCTAGTGCCTCCCTTTTTACCTTTTTATTGTAATAATCTCTCAGTTGGAGGTATCTAAACAAGTCTTGGTTCCGAAGTGCAAATCTATCCTTCAAATCTTGAAAACTTCTTAGGTTTCCATTTTCAATAACGGTACAAAATGCAGTCATTCCTTTCTTCATCCACTCTTTAAATGTTGAGTCATACATCCCTGGTTTAAATTCATTATCCAAAGCTATCCATCTTAAAGCTTTTTGTCGTTTATTCAGTTTAAGTTGTCTTGTAAGCGTGAACCAAGTTTTAAAAGTAAATATCGTTATTGGATCGATTATGCTCCTGATGTGTCCAGGAAGCGCTTTTTCTCCCAAAAGTGTTTGGATGTGGAAGTCAGGGATATCTGTCTCAATCTCTTTCCACCTAGCTATATAGCTGTCCTCACACCAATTAATTAGTGGTCGAAGTTGGGCTGCATAGAAATATATCCTAAAATTTGGAAGTGCCATTCCACCTTTGTCCTTTGGCAACTGTAGTGTAGTATATAGAAATCTGGCCTTCTTTCCTCCCCAAATAAATCTAGATATTAATTTATCCCATTCCGTGAATTGTTTTAATGGTACCTCTATTGGCAGAGATTGAAACAAGTACAATAGCCTTGACAAAATATTCATTTTCACGACATTTATCTTACTACTAAAATCCATTGGGTAGGTGGACCATCTTTCTATATCCTTTCTTATGTTTTGGTTGATGTGATTATAATTGGCCCCATACAACATTGATATATTTTTTGTTATATGTACCCCTAGGTATTTGATTGATTTTGAATCCCATTTAATATTATAATTTTGTTTGATTTCTTCTGGAGGACAATTAAATAGGAGGATTTGAGTTTTTGAAATATTCACTTTATATCCTGCATAAAAATTAAATTTATCTATGATCCCCATCATCCTTGGAAAGGAGGTGTTTACTTCCGTGAGATACATAATTACATCATCTGCAAAAAGGCCAATTTTATGTTCTCTGTCTCTTATAGTTACTCCCCTCAGTTCCCTATCTTGACAAATCGCTTGAGCCAATGGTTCAATATATATAGCAAACAGGGTAGGGCTAAGACAACATCCCTGTCTCGTTCCTCTTCCTAACACAAATCTCTCAGTTAAGGACCCATTCACCTTTACTCTTGCAGTAGGTTGCTGGTAAATTGCTTTAATAACTTGAATTGACTCTTCGGTAAAGCCAAATCTTTCTAGTGTTTGATATAAAAATTTCTAATTCACCCTATCAAAAGCCTTTTCCGCGTCTAGACTTATCAGGACAGCAGGCGTACTTTCCTTTTGAATCTTATGTATTATATGTAGGGTTCTTCTAATGCTGTCCTGTGTTTGTCTGCCTATTATTAAACCAGTCTGGTCTTCATCAATTAAATCTGGCATGAACTTTTCAAATCGTTTGGAGATAATTGAAGAATATAATTTATTCTTCATAATTATATAATTTATAGTCCACATTTAGAATTGATATCGGTCTGTAGTTGGTACAATTTTCCTTGTCTTTGTTCTCTTTGGGGATTAATGTTAAAATTGCCTCTTTCCATGACGGGGTTGTCTTGCCTTCTTTGATAATCCAGTTAAAGGTTCTCAGAAGAAGTGGGTTCAGCTCATTCCGAAATATTTTATACCATTCTATAGGGAAACCGTCACTGCCTGGGGCCTTGTTTGATTTCATTCTACCAATTGTCTTCTCTATCTCCTCCAGTGATATTTCTGCTGTGATGATTTTATTTTGTGTCTCTCCAATACAGGGCAGATCTATTGTACTTAAAAAAGTCCTCATTGATTCCCCATCTACTGTAGATGTTTGTGTATATAATTCTTTATAATATTCCTGGAAGATATATTCTATTTCTTTTGGATCACTCTTCAAATTCTGTGTACAGAGGTCCTTAATTTTGTGTATGGTGTTGTCAGTCTGTTATTTGCGTAGCCTTCGAGCAAGTATTTTAGTGGATTTAGGGCCAAGCTCATAATGTGCCTGTTTTACAAATCTTGCTTTTTTCTCCACTCTTGACCCAATATTCCATCCATTTGTCCCCTCAAATCTTCTATTTGCTTATAAGTTCTCTGGTCCTTATTATTTTTGTACTTCTGTTCTAAATCCTTCAGGTCTGTTATCAACTTATTATATGTTTTCATTCTGGCCTTGTTAATATGTGATGCCCTCGCTATTAACTACCTCGTATTACAGCCTTCAATGAGTCCCATAGTATGGATGGGTCCACCTCCCCATTGTCATTCTCCTCTAGATAAGTTTTGATTTCCAATTTAATATCATTAACAGTTGTTTTATCATTCAGTATTCTAACATTTAATCGCCACACTGTGTTTTTCCTTCTACTGTTCATTTGAATTGTTAAGTATATGGCATTATGGTCTGATACATCTGCCACACCAATTCTGCAATCCGTTACGCTATAACAGTCTTCTTTCTGCATTAAGAAATAGTCTATTCTGGAGTAAACTGAGTGCGGTATTGAGTAATGTGTATAGTCTCTTTCTAGAGGGTGAAAATTCCGCCAGACATCAAGAAAACCAAATTCTTCACAGGTAGTGTTTAGTAGTTTTGTTAACTGGTTCTTATTCTTCTTTTTACTTGTCGTATCAAGCCTATGATTCAGTACAACATTCAGATCCCCCCCACATATGCAAATTCCTTCTGCTTCCATTGCA
Organism: Okamejei kenojei; assembly: GCA_035221665.1. Classification (NCBI taxonomy): domain Eukaryota; kingdom Metazoa; phylum Chordata; class Chondrichthyes; order Rajiformes; family Rajidae; genus Okamejei; species Okamejei kenojei. Next base: position 77,721,066 of record CM069133.1, read on the forward strand.
ATAATATCAAATAGGGATTTGAAAAAATGTTTATCACTATCTGGGGGAGCATGGGATCCTAAGTTTATAAATATGTGTATATATATGTATATTCATGGACAAATCTGTTTATAAGCCTGGTTCTAAAAATATCACCAAGCATCCCAGACCTCATGTGAGTGTAATTAATGTTGATTTAATACAACTTTCTGTATTAGATAAATCCGACTGTTAGGGAGATTAGCGAAATATTAGAGCTAGAATGAATGGAGGGACCCATAGAGGGTTACCCCCCTAGGAGAGGGCCATTTCTTAGTGTTAAGCTTCCCCCCTCAATTTACAAAGGGATTCCGGATCTATGGAGGAGAGAGAATACCCTTTTTTGGGAGTCCATATATGTTTTGATGTTTTGTTTTGTTTTGCCATGTAAAACACCTTTGTTTGTTCATATGTTTGGTTTGTCGTTCAGAATGGTTCTGGTGTTGAGTTGAGGGGATACAGTGAAATCAATCACACTAAGTGTAATGATGCAATGTCAAGGACTTAAGCTGATGTCTCTAAATGTTAATGGTTGGGTAATCCAATTAAGAGGGCTAAAGTCATGACTAAATTGAAAAAAGTGAAGATGCATATTATTTTCTTACAAGAAACCCGTTTATCGTTACAAGAGCACGAGAAGCTGAAAAGATTTGGATATAAAAACACATATTATAGCTCACATACTTGTAGTCATAAAAGAGGAGTGGCAATCTTGATATCAAACTCAGTTAAATTCGAAATGTTTAAAGAAATAAAAGACAAAGAAGGGAGGATATCATAGTAAAGGGCAAAGTTGATGATAATATCCTGACACTGGAAATTTATTTCTGGTATCTTTATAATCTCTGGATTAAAATTCTGGAATGTTTTACTCAAAAACCCTTTGGGAATACTTGTATTTGATGTACAACAGGATAAAAATTCCCACAAACTATTATTGCCTGTTTGCAGGAATTCATATAAATTGTGCAAACTTTCTGTTTTACTGCTTTATGTTTTATTCATTAGAATAATTCTCTTAGCTCATAATCCTCAAATTTTTATCCGTTATCTGGATAAAGTCTTTGGATAAAAAGCAAAAACCTTTGCTGAATTTCTAATTGTAAGAATAGTCATAATTTATTAAATTTTGTTTTCATTCAGCTGTGTTGCCAGACCCTAAACTTGTAACGGCTGAAAAAAATCATATGTTGGAACTAATGTAACTGAGCTTGAGAGTTGATAATTGGATGTATTCATTGTTTCTCAGACTGGAAGAAAGTAGGCTGCAATTCATTTGAAATGTAAATTCTGTGTTTTTTTCAACCCAAACCATAAACTGTTTAGTTTGTTTCAAAGGTTTCAAAGGTCTTTTATTGTCACATGTAACAATTAAGATAGTGATATGCGAATTACCATACAGCCATATGATAAAAAAAGCAACAAGACACACAACAGTTTCATGACACATAAATACATGTGATAACAATAAGACATAGTTTTCCTAACACTTGGAAGTAAATTTGTTTCAGCCGCAACCATCGAAAACGAATTGTTAAATTCATGTTATTGATTTGCAAATCCTAATCTGGAGTAAATTAATTATATACTTTTTACTGGAGACACAAGTCTCTACAGATGTTGTAATCGTGAGCATGTCGCAAAGGTGCTTAGCAGGTCAGACTGCATCTGTGAAGGGAAAGCAACAGGTAACATTTTGGGTGGGGACTCTTCTTCAGACTCAATATTCTCTCTTTATGTGATGGTGACACTAAGACCATCATTGCCTGTTCTTAACTTAATTTGTGTACTGACTTCATGAAATCCTGCAGCCCACCAGGGGAATGTATTCCCAAAGTGTTAGGTAGTAGGGCTTTCCAGGATTTTTGATCTTGAGATGGTGAAGGTAGCAGCAACATATTTTAATGTCAGAATGAAGTGTGGGTTGGGAAAGTTGCAGGTGTTAGTGTTCCCATGTGTGTGTTGCCCTTGTCTTGTTCTGAATTTAAAAATAAGCTTTATTCAGAAAAAAAATGTACAAGATACACATAAAACAAATTAAAAAACTGCATTGCTTTCTTTAGATTCATTATTTTCACATATTCTTAAACCTATTGGTCCCATACAATTATAGTGTGAGCACCTTCTGTATTGTGCTGTTTTTGTCCTTCTACTAGAGGTTATGAATTTGTGAGGTGCTGTCAAAGATGTTTTATCAAGTTGCTGCACAGCATTTTGCTACACAGCATACATCAAATTCAGTGTGATCTGGTGGCGGGAGATTTGAATGTGGAAGGGGCAGTGATGAAATGGTTTGTTTTGTTTTTGAAGGGTACAAGCATTTTAGTTGCAGTTTCAACTGAATTTATCCAAGGAAGGTAAGAATATCCCATTGTATTTCTTCCTTGTGCCTTGCATTGGTATCCACGTTTTAGTGAGTTAATTGTGCAGGATTTGAAGAATCCCAAACTGCAGTGTAGCTTTTGTGGCACCTTGCCACAGTATTTATGTTTACAACTATCTGGGCAAAGGTGACTTCTAGATGTTGGTGGTGGGTGGTTTTGCTATAGTGATATCTTTGAACCTCAATGATAATTGGTTGGGTGTTTCCTCTGGTGTTGGTCATTCCCTGACATCATCTAGCGTGAATATTACTTATTAGTTCTTGCCTAAATGTAGACTTGATCTTATATATATATAACCCGTTGGGTCCCAGCTTCACACGGGAGGGCTGGTCCCTCAACGCAATATTCTACCTCTCCACCAATTCCAATATTGCTGGCCAGTCGGGAGGGGGGGGGGGGGGGGATTCTGGAGCACTAGCATGGTGTTGTGGGCCAAAGGGACTGGTTTCCAGAGGGCTAGTATGGACATTGTGGGCCAAATTAATTCTTGGGCTTAATTTGACAGTAGGTGATAGCTATTTTTTGTGAAATTCATCAATGTAGATCCTGCAGAGGAAATGCCAATGATAGCTTTATTTAAAACATATTTGTCCTTTAAGATGTATCTACGAACTTCTTGTGAACATTATCTACAAATAAATACATAAATTGCTGGAGTAACTCAGCGGGTCAGGCAGCATCTCTGGAGAACATGGGTAGGTGATGTTTCAGTTCGGAACCCTTCGTCCAGACTGAATCCTAATGCTGAGTTACTCCAGCAAGTTGTGTCTTTCTTTTGTAAACCAGCATCTACAGTTCCTTGTATCCACTAAACAATTATATTCTTTTACTTTTTGTATCCCCCAAGGATGCGTTATCCTTGCAATAACACACTGTTACTTTCATGTGTGCAAATAAATAAAAAAGACACTCTTAATTTCCTACCTCATTTATAATTTCTAGAGAAATAAATATAGTTTGGATCTTGATATGCCCTTTCATTTTAATGGGCTGTTCTTTGTAGAAAAGGCAAGTGGAAGTCCATATCATGAGTATGGGGAAACCTTGAATTGCCTAGGTTGCTCTTCATTAGTGATATCACGACTGTACACTACTGTCAGATATCACATCGAGTTATGAAGTTCCCCCCCACCACCTATTTACCCCCCTCTCTTCCCTATGACCCAACTGGATGCAAACCCATTCATCCTGCTATCCTGTGCCCCCTTTCCCCTTGCCCCTATCCCTTATCCCCTTCTATCCCTATCTCTTCCTCTAGTGTCACATTCCCCTCCTCTTCTCTCACAGTCATAAAGCATGGAAATAGGCAATTCAGCCCAAATTGCTTGGACCAACCAAAATGCCTCATTTACACATTGCATTTGGCCCATATCCCTCTCAACCTTTCCTAATGCATGTATCTAACCAAATGTCTTTTAACTGTTGTTTTTGTTGGTATTAATATACTCTTCGCTCCTTATCTTACATCCTTCTGTCTTTTGTTCAGTCTTACATAGAAACATAGAAACATAGAAAATAGGTGCAGCAGTAGGCCATTCGGCCCTTCGAGCCTGCACCGCCATTCAATAATATCACGGCTTATCATCCAACTCCGTATCCCTTACCTGCCTTCTCTCCATACCCCCTGATCCCTTTAGCCACAAGGGCCACATCTAACTCCCTCTTAAATATAGCCAATGAACTGGCCTCAACAACTTTCTGTGGCAGAGAATTCCAGAGATTTACCACTCTCTGCGTGAAAAATGGTTTTCTCATCTTGGTCCTAAAAGATTTCCCCCTTATCCTTAAACTGTGACCCCTTGTCCTGGACTTCCCCAACATTGGGCACAATCTTCCTGCATCTAGCCTGTCCAACCCCTTAAGAATTTTGTAAGTTTCTATAAGATCCCCCCACAATTCTCTAAATTCTAGCGAGTACAAGCCGAGTCTATCCAATCTTTCTTCATATGAAAGTCCTGACATCCCAGGATGTCTTCTGCCAATGAATCACTCTCCACCCTCCACACATGTTTTCACATCACTTGCTCAGTTTTATCTCACCCTCAACTCTTTTCCAGCTTCCTCCACACTACTACAGTCAGTCTGATGAAGAGTTCCGACCTGAAATGTCACCTATCCATGTCCTCCAGAGGCACTGCCTGACCCTTAGAGTTACTTTAGCACTTTGTGTTTCTTTGTCTGATGGAGTCCAGTGTTGTCATGCTAAAACTCCAATCACATATTAAGTTTGTTCACATTTATTGCCACATGCACCATTTAAGGTACAGTGGAATTTGATTTACCACGCAGCCATACAGTCAAAAGAGCACAATACACAATTGAATATAACATGAACATTCACCACAGTGGAATCAACATTCTTCACTGTGGTGGAAGGCAATAACTTTCAGTCAGTTCTCCTCCGGTTGGGTAGCCGACTCGCAGCACCCCCAACCGACCGCTAGGATTCTCTCTGCTGAATCCGCATCAGTTTAGGGTTGGCAACAGGATAAAAAACCAGAGCCTGCTGTCAAAACTTTTATTTGTCAGTTGTTAAAATAAAAGGGCTATTTTTTTTTTTACCTTACTCCCACATAATGACATTAAAATGTTTGACGCACAGTGGTGTGCAAACCCTTGCCATTTTGGATCGTGACAGTTTTGTAAAACAGGTTGATAAGGGCAGAGCTTAAAAAAGGTGTGTTACACCTACCACTTAGCTCAGCAGCAAGAATGGGCTGTATGCTACTCTTTATGTTTTGTCTCACGTTTCATATTTTCTTACGATGAAATATTTCAAACATCACTCTTGATTTTACTCTCATAGTTCTATCTATATCTAGTACTGATATCTCCCAAAATAATTTTATCAGCAGTTTTCCTTAAATCTATTTAATATTTGTGTACTTCTATTTATTGATTCAAAATGTTCACATGATTAAAAAGAGCACTCAGTTGATCAGATAAAATTAATCATTTCAGATTGATTGCAGGACTGAACAGTGTACATTTTGTTATGTCTGGTCCTACTCTGGTCTGGTTGCTGTTAAAGAGGCCAATGTTTTAATTTAAAGATTAATGTGGTTTATTGCTTTATTTATGGGTCCTGGTAATTCTGTTGAATCGCTGCAGATGGATAGATATGTAAATGAAGTCAAATTTGTCAATGCTCAGTAAATTATTTTAAAACTTGTATTCACAACTATAACTTTCTTTCCTCTGCAAAGGAATAAATTGTCAAAATCGGGCCTTGTGTGAATTCAACAGTTTAGAATTGTGTCAAACAAGGGACTTCTTTCTCTGATTCAGCCCAACATTTCCGGATAGGATCTGACCCATACATACAGCTTGCGTTGCATTTAAAAAATGAACATTATCAAATGTATTTGATTTTTTTTTAATTCTTGCTATCAATGGTTAGAATCAATTGTGGTTGTGCAGCTTGGGGCAATACTTAATGCAAATAAAGATTGCTGGAAAGGAATTGATCATGTTCATGGTTAGAAGGGCAGGTATCTGAAAGTATTCTACTGCCAGTTCTAGCAATATTAGAACAGAATAACATGCAGTGAGTTCTGGCATATGTATTGTTGGTAACCTTAGCCATTGCTGTTTGCAATACCCCTCAAGTTTCCTCGTGAGCACAAGATTTGTTTCTATTATTGTGGAAATCGCAGCAATAAATAAATAATTATTCTTATTTTATTCCAATTGCAGTGTAGGTAGTCATACAGTGTATAGAGAGAAAATGTATCTCTCTCTGAATAGAGATATATAAATGCAAAAAAAAAACAATCAATAAAATTATAAGAAAGACCACGAAGAATAGTCAACAAATCTCTGATGTAATCTCTGGGTCTGAACTCACTGGAGTTTAGGAAGATGAGGGGAATGGGGGAAAGAAAATAATGAAAGCCCTAGATTGAGTAAATGTGGAGAGGATGTTTCCAGTCATGAGAGAGACTATGAACAGAGCGCACAGCCTCAGAACAATAGAACGTAATGAAAGAATGGAGATGAGGAGGAATTTATTTAGCCAGAGTGTGGTGAATCTGTGAAATTCATTGTCACAAACGGTGGTGGAGATCAAGTCATTGGGTATTTTTAAAGCAGAGATTGATAGGTTCCTGAATAGTCAGGGTGTCAAAAGTTACGGTGGTAAAGCAGAAGAATGGGGTTGTGAGGGAAATAAAGATCACCCATGATTAAATGGCGGATCAGGCACAATGAGCTGAATGGCCTAATTCTGCTCCTATGTCAAATGATCTTATAATATAATTTGTAATGCATGATTCCAATGTCTGTGCATTCAGATTTGTTGATTATTCTTTGTGGTCTTTTAAAGAACCCAATTATTGAGTTTTTTTTTTTTTTTGCATTTATATACCCAGCTTAATATTGTGAATTGCCTAATTTTGTTGTTTAATCATCAGTACTGCTTTTTTTTACAAATGCAGTGCATATTTCAGTTTCTTTAACCTGCTTATACTCTGCATTAAGCTGTCATCTCTCGTATCAAAACGTTTTAGTTATTAGTAAAAATATAGTTCTTGATCTGTTTTGAATGCCATTGCAAAGAAGTTCTTTAATATTTGTATTGTTATTATCATAAAATTTCTTGATTAGTCATCCATAACATTTAACAAAAAACAGCAGTTCTTGGGGTGAGAAGAAATGAATTGGTGAATCTGTCAAGAATCATGTACTATGTACATCATATATTGTGTAGGGATGGTGAGACAATGCCATTTTTGAATCGTTATGAGAAGATTTTAAAATAGCTGTTTCACAATTTATTCCCCACAATGAATAGTTACGAACTGGAATGTTGAATAAAAATGACAGGTCTTGAATAAGATTCAATATATCTGCACAATAAATGTACAATTAATTAACTTGAGAGCAAAGCCACTTAGTAAAACTTTAGAGATTGGTTAAATTGCTTCTTCAAGGCCACACAGTATTGTCTTTACATACGAAAGATATTTGTTAATTGTCTAACTTTGTTGTGAACGTAGAAGCTTACTGTACCTTGGTGTAATAATCAAATATAATATAATTTATTGTCATGAGATTTAGCCAACTGCTCGACAGTTCAAACCTGTTGCAAAATATTTTAATACAAAATTCGCTGGAATTTTAGTCTTCATTTGACCATCCCAGAAACATAATTCCCAGCTGTGCTTTCCTATTTTTACTGGGTGTTTGGTCAGAAAATATTTCTTCCCAACCTCAGTTGCACACCATAGTTTAGGTCAAAGAGTAACTACCACTGAATTGCAATGTGGTTGTGGATTATAAAGTATGAGCTGAGGACCTTAGATACTACTCCAGCAGCTGCTCTGTGGTATGAAGAAGCTCACAGGCACATGATAGGCCAATTAGGAGAATAATCATGCTTCATGTCAAGGGTTTCCAGACCAGAAAACAATCACCACCACTCTCTGGGATTTTGCTGATCTATTAACTCAAATGCTAAACTGCAGGCCACTTTTCATGTCCCATTTGGGAGATAACCTTCACTTTTGAAAGCTGCAATGAACACTTTGGTGTTGTTTTCCTCAAAGCATGTCAGAGGCAGTAAAAGGGACCAGATGATTTGTGTTGTGACCTGTGACACAATTGTCTGTAAACGTAAGGAAGATCGGGATCTTTTGGAGTGATACTATAGTTTAAACATTTATTTGATTGCTGCTGAAAAGCTATCAGTAAAAACAATGAGGGAAAATGGGAAGATTGTCACAACATTGTCCCAATACACTTTTTTGATGTGTTATTGGAAAATAATCTACACAGATCCTTTATTGTTTCATAGAACCATAGAAAATAGGTGCAGGAGTAGGCCATTAGGCCCTTCGAGGCTAGCACTACCATTCAATATCAGTGACTCCAACTCTCCCGCTTTCGGCGGGAGATTGCCCGCTGAAAGGGCATTTTCGCAAAATCTCCCGCTTGAGATATAATTTCTCTCGCCCGGGCGGGAGAAATTATATCTCAAGCGGGAGAGCGGGAGATTTTGCGAAAATGCCCTTTCAGCGGGCGATCTCCCGCCGAAAGCGGGAGCGTTGGAGTCACTGCAATATGATCATCGCTGATCATCCAAAATCAGTAACCTGTTCCTCTTTCCTCCCCCTATCCCTTGATTCCATTAGCCCTGAGAGCTATATCTAACTCTCTCTTGAAAACATCCAGTGAATTGGCCTCCACTGCCTTCTGTGACAGGGAATTCCATAGTTTCACGACTCTCTGTGTGAAAACGTTTTTCCTCATCTCAGTCCTAAATGGGCTACCCCTTATTCTTAAACTGTAACTTCTGTTTCTTGACTCCCACAACATCGGGAACACTTTTCCTGCATCCAGCCTGTCCAATCTCTTAAGAATTTTATATGTTTCCATAAGATCCCTTCTCATCCTTCTAAATTCCAGTGAATATAAGCCCAACATATTATATTATACTTAGTCATGCTTTTGACTGGAAATATTGGCTTCAAGGAACTATTTCTGATGTTGAAGATACTTTGATGGATTTCAAAAAAACTCACTATCTAACAATACCAAGATTTTTATTTTATTTGAACAGTTTCTGAGCATCTCTGGTAAGACCCACACATATTGACCACCCCTAATGCCTCTTGAGAAGGTTGAGGTATGGCCTTATGAACTGCTAAATTTCCCAAGATAATGATGCTTCCATTTGTAAATCAGTAAATTGTAACAATTTTAATCCAGTGACAATGAAGGGCTGCAAATTCTTAAAAAGCCAAGATCTTGTGAAATAACCTGCAAGTTTCAGCATTCTGACATCCAGAGAGAGAGAGAGAGAGAGGGAGTTCAGTGTGTGTATATCCATAAACATGCACATGCACATACACACGCACCTGCGCATGAACACACAAACGCAAACTTTAATAGTGCTGAAAGATAAAACCCATGCCCCCAAGTTTATGTCGTTCAGAGCTTATTTGGAGTGGAGGATCCAAGTTTGCGAGATGCTGTGAAGCAAGCTTTGCAACATTATTGCATGCATTCTGTAGATGTTATGCACTGTTTTCATGGTACATTGAATGTGAAGAGAAGGGATGTTGTATTGGTAACCTGGCTGATGATTTTCTGACATTTTTTAAGCTACTGTGTTGCAATATACTGGCATGATGAACATTATTTCACACACTTTTTGACTTGTGCCTGTAAATGGTGGGAGTGGTTTGTAGTGTCGAAAGATAAGTCACAATCCACAGACCTCTAGGAATCACACATTTTACATAGTTGGTTAAGATAAGTTAGCAGTAGCCACAGAATATTTTTGGTGCACAATTTGGTTATGGTAATGCATTGAATATCAAAGGAAACTGGTTAAACATTGTCTTGATAGAAAGCATCAAAGGATTGAATTAATCAAAGTTTAAACAGCTGGGACCGTTGCAGGTCAGTAATCCAGAATAAAGACTTACTTAACCAGATTAGATCAGTGCAGTTATCATACCATATGACCATTTTACAGTAGTCTCATTGGCACACCAGTGGAATATTAAGCACTGAAATGATAATATCTGCTAAACCACAGAGCCTTGAGATGCCCGATCAATATGAGAAACAGGCATAAAAAGAATCAAAGAAGAGAGTACCTTATAAATAATAATCAAGGTGGTGGGGAAATGAAGTTGAATTTGGAGCGAGATATTTAATAGTAACAGGTGCAATTTGAATGTGGTGAAAGGGAAAAGAGGTGTGAAAGTTTGACCATGTTTTAAAAGGATTAATGTGGAATATGAACAATAGGCTATTGTTAAATAATTCCAAACGGATAATAAAAATTCACCTCCTTATCTGTTCCTGTCTCGTAATTATAATAGGAAACCAGCGGTAGTTTCTAAAAATAATCTTTCAAAGCCTAAATTGTGTTTGGATATCAACAATTTCCACCATTTTACTTTGTTTCCAATCAGCACGGGACCCATTTGAAGAGTTCTGTGATAGGTGGATCACATAGATCACGATAAGGAGCAGTGGTATTATATGTTGCCACTGTTTATGACTTTTCTCTGCAAATCCAAAAGCCAATTGGAAGCTGGAGTTTCTATGTAATGTTTTACTGAGAATAATGGACTGAATCAAGCACTGAAAACTCTGGCTGTCATGAGGAACAAAAGGGATGCAGCAGATAGTAATGCTACCTCATAGCTCCAGGTTCAATCCTGATCTCAGTGCATTCTATGTGGAGTTTGCATGTTCTCCCTGTGATGGTTTCCCAATTGATTGTCATTTTTTAGTTAAATATTTTTATTAGAAGTAAGTACATATTAAAAGAAGAATATACATGTCACATACATTCTTAATAATATTAATATTAACAATTACATCTTATTTGTACTTATATGCATTTTTAAAGTTTTAGTACAGGTAGGAAATAATAGAGAAAAATAAAGTAAAAATAGATAATCAAAAAGATGAATGAAGTGTTAAGCAGGTTATACATCATTGGAGATATATCCATGGTTTATTATGTGATTCTTCATCTATTCTTTCATTCAGGCTTCAGTCAGGTCCTCGCACCAAGCCATTTTGACCCTTTAAATATTCAATAAATGGAGACCATATCCCTCTGAAATGATCCAGCTTGTCCAGTAGGACAAGTCTTAATCCTTCCAGGTGAAGTGTCTCCGACATTCCTGTAATCCACATTTTGATTGTGGGGGATGTAGGACCTTTCAAAAATTTCAATATTAATTTTTTCCCAATTATTAAACTGTAATCGATAAAAATTAATTGATTCATTGTTATTAATTGATCTGTTTCTATTATTTTTGAGTCAGGAACCAAATTCGTATTAACAACATTCGAAAATTATCTTAAATATTTCTGTCCAAAAGTTAGTAATTTTTATACAGTTTGTGAATGAGTGCATTAAATTAGCTTCTAAGTGCTGACATTTATCACATATGGCAGATATATTTGAAAAAATTCTATGTAACTTGGATTTTGAATAATGCAATCTATGTAATACTTTAAATTGTATCAAAGAGTGTCTAGCATTTAACAAACAGTGGTGTATATGTTGTAAACTTTCACCCCATACTTCTGGTCTGATTATTTGACCTAATTCGTTTTCCCATAATTGCCTATATATTTCTGTCATTAGTACATCATTTTCCAATAAAATTTTATAAATATATGATATCAATTTTTCTGTGTTCGGGTGTTTATTTAGACATTCATCTAAAATTTCTGTCTTTCTATTTCTAAATTCCTGTGTATTTGATTTTACATAGTCTCTAATTTGTAAATATCTAAATTAATCTTTTGAATGTAATCATAAATTTTTTGTAATTCTTGAAATGAAAGAAAGGAGTTTTCCCTGTAGAGATCGCCCATCTTATTAATTCCATAGATTTTCCATTGTAAAAAACCTTTGTCCATCATTGAGGGTTTAAATGTAATATTGTTTACAATGGAGAGAGCTAGTGGTATACATTCCAATTTTAATGTTTTTTTTAAATTGTTTCCAGATACGTATCCCATTTTCTATTATAGGGAAAACCTATAGTTTTCTTACCTAGTTTAGTATTGGCAAATAAAATCGAGCTAATTTCAAAAGGTGAACAATCTTCTTTTTCCATTTTTAACCAATTTGGTTGTTTATCTGTTTCTACCAACCAAAAGTTCATATTTTTAATATTAACTGCCCAGTAATAAAACATAAAATTTGGCAATGCAAGACCACCATTTATTTTTGATTTACATAAATGTTTTTTATTTATTCTAGGGCTCTTATAATCCCAGATAAAGTTGGTGACTATGGAGTCAACCTTCTTAAAAAAACATTTAGGAAGGTATATCAGAATCAATTGGAAAAGATATAGTAATTGCGGGAGAAAAATCATTTTTATTGCATTAATTCTACCTAGCATTGAAATAGGTAATGTTTTCCAATATAAGATATTTCTTATGTAATTTATTCAGTAAGAGTGGGAAATTAGATTTAAATAAAGAATCACATATTTTTGTTACATAAATTCCAAGATATATGATTTTTTTCGTTTGCAATCTTAAAAGGAAATTGTTGTAATATATGTGGGTTATTTACCATTATTGACATATTCACTTTTATTCCAATTAATGCTATATCCTGAGAATGAGCCAAATTCAGTTATTAAATTTAATAAATTCGAAATACTAATTTCCGGCTTTGTAATATAAAGTAATACATCATCTGCATATAAGGAGATTTTATTTTCAGTTTCTCTAGTTTCATACCCATATATTTCAGGATGTAATATCACGCTTTGAGCTAATGGTTCAATTGCGAGTGTAAACAATAGTGGAGATAAGGGACAACCTTGTCTATAGCTTCGAAATAAATTAAATTTAGTTGATAACATTTGATTTGTTAGTATTCTAGCTGTTGGATTAGTGTATAATAATTTAACCCATGTAATAAACTTCTCTCCCAACTTAAAAGTTTCCATGACCGAAAACAGACAAGACCATTCCACCTGGTCAAAGGCTTTCTCCGCATCTAACGAGATGATTGCTAGGTCTTTATTAATACCTCTTTTTCAATATAGAATATTGAATAATCGTCTCAAGTTATATGAGGAATATCGTTTTGGTATAAATCCTGTTAGATCCGGGTGAATTAATTTATTGATCACTGTGCTTAGTCTTTGTGCTAGTATTTTGGTTATTATTTTTTGATCAGTGTTTAAAAGAGCTATAGCTCTATATGATCCTGGATCATCCAGATCCTTGTCTATTTTAGGTATAAGTGTTATAATAGATTCATTTAACGTTTCTGGTAGTTTCTGTTGGATATAAATGTATTCATAGAGTGTCTTCAAACATGGTGCAATCAGATCATAGAATTTTTTTTTTTAATTCCGAACCAATACCATCTGCTCCCGGAGTTTTACCATTTTTTAATGATCTGATAGATTCTTCGATTTCTTTTGCTGTTATTTCAGCGTTTAGTGATTCTGTATTTTCTAAATCCAACCCTTTTAGATTACTTTTTTTTTTTAAATGTTTTTATTCCTATCTGGTTTTCTGTCATTTTGACTGAGTATAATTTTTTTATAATATTGCAAAAATCTCTCATTAATATCTTTAGGTTGTACTAGTGGTTCCCCATGGTGTGATTTAATCCTATGGATTATTTTTTCTCCCTCCAATTTCCGTAATTGACGAGCCAATACTTTTTGGGGTTTATTTCCAAATTCAAATTGTAATTGTTTAGTATATTGATAGAGTTTTACAATTTGATCTGAATATATTTTAATTTAATTTATTTAATTGATTGTCATTTGACCGGCAATCAACCACATTGTGGATGTTGGATTGTAAGGGTGCTTCATTTTTCCTGAAGGGCATTTCTTTTGTAAAAGATCACCTGAAGGTGATCTTTTACAACATTCCATCAGTTTTTATGATCATTTTCAATTGAAGCTCTTTAATGTGATGCACAATAAACTGTCAGGATATTTGCTCAACACTACAACCACAACGTTATCACTTATTACTTTGGAGGGTTATGTGCAGCAGTGGCATTCTGTAAAGATGAAGCATATGGGATGGGTATTTTAACATGTTGAACTAGGACCTCACCTTTTAAAGCCCTGGATCTGTGTTTTAGTCTCATACCATCTGTTGAGCATGTACTTGACAGAGAATATATTGCAGAGCAGGATCATTCATGCATTGCATGTTGATTGATGTTACTGCTGTGTGGTCAGAGGTCCCTGTTGCAAAACTTTATCATGTACATGGAGAACCATGCCAGAATTTATCAAAGTGTGTCATGAAAACAGAGTTGCCAATTGCTTTAACAATCATATTTTGGGAGATTAAAAAAATGTCATGTATCTCATAAAAAATGTAGCATGATGTGATAGAAGTTCTAACATGAAATGTCTTTGGGTGAGTATACAGATTTATATCAGTGTAAAGTGAGTTTGCATCGGTCTTATGGTCATCACAGCCAAAATACCAAATTTAACAGAATTTCATTCTGGATTTACACAAACAATGGTTTACATTTTAATGCAACACAGAAATTTGAAAATCACAATATGCATTAATGATAAATAACTCTGTTTTTAGTAAATCATGTATTAAAGCCATATTAAATTGTTAAATTCTGCTCCAGAATGGCAAAACAGATTTTATTTAAAGACATTTAGTAATCCAGTTTGTCCCATTTCATGAATACAATTTTACGCACTAAAATTTCTCAACATTCAGCATGAAGCTCTTAAGTGCAATAGAGTGCATTTTGTATAACAGTCATGCTCAACTCCAGAGACTTAGAGAATGGAAATATTTCACGCCTCACCCTTGATTTACCCTTGATAGTACTCTGTAGTTCCCTTATTGAATGCAGAATATATTTTACTTGTGACCTCTAGACCTTCACAAGTAACTTAAGTAGTTGTGAACTATGAAACCAAGCCATGTCTTGAATAACTTTTGGTATTTAACTAGTCCAATGAGAATATACTTTTTTTGTATTCTCTGTATGTCCTTTTGCGATAGAAAATGTATTTGCTCACAGCTGATAGTAATTACTTATGCAAGCTGGAAAATGATGAGATAACATTTGAAACTAACGTCAAAATAGTTAAAATTAAAATCTGAATTGCAGATCAAAGCACATTTACATATTTAATACATTGCCTTCTGTGAAAAACATAATGTGCTTCAAAGGGAATAAGTTGGACACAAATAATTGTCAAGCCAAAGGAAGGGATATTCGATGGGGCGACCAAAAGTTCAACTGAACAGCTGGATTTTAAGTGAGGTCATAAGGGTTATGCATCAGTTGTATGGGGCATTGGTGAGATCACATCCGCAGATTGTGTATTATATTGGCCTCCTAATTAAGAAAGGATGTTGATATGTTGGGAACAGTTCCAATGGACCAATACCTGGAATGGGGTGATTTATCTTATGAATGGGGATTGGACAGGCTGGATTTCCATCCATTGAAGAGGTGAGGTCCAGTTGATTAAACAAATAAGACCCCAAGGGGAGTTCACAGGGTAGATGTGGAAAGGAAGTCTCTCCCACTGGGAGAGACTAGAACCCATTTTAAAATAAATTGTTTGTCCATTTATGACAGAGATGAGGTAGAAGCAATTTTTCCCTCTCACAGTTGTGAGTTTTTGCAACTTTCTTCCTTAAAGGGCAGTGGAAGCCGAGGATTTGATTACTTTTAAGGCAGAGAGGACAGATATTTGATAAGCAAGTGAATAAAGGGGAATCACGGATGAATGGGAATGAAGAGTTGCAATCACGATCGGATCAGCCATAATTCTGTGGCAGTCACGGTGTCGCAGCGGTAGAGTTGCTGCCTTACAGCGAATGCAGCGCTGGAGACCCGGGTTCGATCCTGACTACGGATGCTGTCTGTAAGTTCTCCCCGTGATCTGCATGAGTTTTCTCTGAGATCTTCAGTTTCCTCCCACACTCCAAGGACATACAGATTTGTAGGTTAATTGACTTGGTAAATGTAAAAATTGGCCCTAGTGGATGTAGGATATTGTTAACGTGTGGGGATCGCTGGTCGGCGTGGACCCGGTGAGCCGAAGGGCCTGTTTCTGCATTGTATCTCTAAACTAAGCTAAACTAAAAAAAATTGGAGTAAATGCAGGTGCGGGCTTGAGAAACAAATTGACTACTCCTGTTCCTGATTTTTTTCTTTCCAAATGGAAGTGAAGAAGAAAGGTTGTTTCCAGGGTTTAGTGAATTATTGTCAGAGAGAGTTGAAAGATTAGCCTCCATTTGTGGACAAAAAGGAGAGGGTTATGTATGAGAGGACAGAGAATGACATGTTAACAGATCAATTTTCCTCCCGGGATAAATAAATTCTATCATATCCTATCGTACAGAGGTTGTAGGTCTGGAGGAATTCATCTGGACATAAAGACGAGAGGTTATTGAGGGATTTGAACATGTGGTTGTGAACTTTGAATTGAAGGGTTTGGTGTGCTAAGACCCAATGGGAATTTTAAACTCTTTATAAACATTGACAATATCTAAACCTGAAAGTGATAAATGGATTTCAATAGTTGGGTTGAAGCTTCTATTTTCTAGAGAGGTGGTGGACAGTTGGAGCTCAGTAGCATCTGAACTGGAGGTAAATCTGAAAAAAAACTGAACACAGAACTGAGTAAAACCACCAAAGATCAACATGTATTATTGGCAGGAGCGCCAGAGTAGTTCCTCAGAGGACCTGAGCCACAGTGATGAAAGGTGCAGCAATTAATAGAGCAAATAATAGAGGCAAAAACAATGTAACAATGTGTGAAACCATGTGAAGGTTATCCCACAATGAGCTGGATACTAATGAGGTTTTGGAGCGCAATGGAAGGTCGCAATGACTACATTATTGACAATAATGTCACACGAGTTGTCATTCTTGATGTTAGAATTACCTCCGTGTGGCACTGTTATCTGATTGTACAGATTCACTCATGGGATTGTGGTGAGGGTTTGACAAGGCATGGTATTCATAATGGTTTGGAGAGGAAAGGCATTTGATTATTTGTGAAGGCAAAGTATTTAAGAACTGAACATTTTTGAAATAGAAGGAAGCTGAACTGCATGAGTGGGGACAATTCACAGACAGGATGGAGGCAAATAGGTAAGTTTCTGAGTTTAACAGGAAAAGGCTAAGGTGTTAGGAGATAGGTCTTGTGTAATATAACAAAAATGAAGTCCTGAGTTGAAATAAGGGATATGAGGGAAAATGGCACCAGTTCAGGACGGACGGAATCTAAGAAATGACATGGATTGGTGGTGAAAGTTAAAAGCAGTGTTCACAATTTGTTCGGTGCCCCGATCCATTTGAGCCAGTGAACAGCTTTATGTTTCAACCAGTGTTTAAAATTCATTACCTGGAGGATGAGAACCAAAACGGGCATCTCAAAATACTTGCTGGAGTTCCATCAATTGTACCTTTGCTATGTCTGGCGCTCACTCCAACAGTCAAAGGACCCATCACTCAGATGGCATTCCGATAACAGATGAGACAACTGAATGAATTTTAACTTTAGCCTTTGCCATTCTAGTTCATTTCCAATCAAAGTTAAAATGAAGCTGCGACTTTGGGCAAATGAAAAAAAAGCCATGAGTTGTAACTGTAATCCGATCTCTTCACTTGCTTTTGTGAACTAAATTGATTAGGTTTTGATAAGGATTTTAACTTCAAAATCTCATTATTGGGACAAAGCATCTATCAATTTCTGACTAAATTTTTTGGTGTGTGGTCTTACAATATAACAATCTAACTGCATTACTGTGATTGAAAGAGAAAAAAGGCACTTTAATGATAGAAATTGGGGATGAAAGGTAAGTAGTAATGCAAGACTAAACATTTATTTTGCTATTCGAAGGCCTTTCAAATGATCTTAACTACTTCTTGAATATCTTCACCAGTAATGATAGTTAGTGTTCTTTGACCTATTGTTTAATAATGACTAAGCAAAACATTTAATTGAGTCGTCGATTTCCTGCTAATGTCTGTGTAAAATTTCACGGTGAAGTGAAAGGATTGTAAGCAGTTTCCAAGTGTTCTGGCTGAGATTTTGCTGTTAAACAGGCAAATCAATGACAAGCCTAATATCGCCCAATTTGGACCATAAAAAGTTTACAGTGCCAGAGCTCAGAGTTCGATCCTGATCACGGGTGTTGTCTGCATGCAGTTTGTACATTCTATCCATAACCTGCGTGCATTTTCTCCGAGTGCTTCAGTTTCCTCCCACTCTACTGGCGCACAAGTTTGTTGGTTAATTGGCTTGGTAAAATTATAAATTGTTCTTCGTGTGTAGGATAATGTTAATGTGCGGGAATTGCTGGTCGGCATGGGGCTGCTTCAGTGAAGGGGCTGTTTGCGCACTGTAACTCTAAACTAAACTAAATGGGCTGATAATCATCATTATTAAAAGACAAAAAGCTCAAGGTCCAAAGAAAATTCAGGTCCATGTAGCTTGATCATTATAAAAGCATGGACTGCTATGCAAAATAAGTAAAGACTGAATAGAACCCTGGTTTTTACGTGGCAGATACACTAAAGCGAAATAAAGTTTCAGTTATATTGCACATTAACTATGCTTTAATGGTTCAACTCTACTTGTGACAGATGTAACAGCATTGAGAGGTTTCCCCTGTCCCATTAATTGTGGGATCGCTTAGCTAAATCAATTGAGTAAACTATGATTGGTGTGC
This sequence comes from Okamejei kenojei, assembly GCA_035221665.1. Lineage (NCBI taxonomy): Eukaryota > Metazoa > Chordata > Chondrichthyes > Rajiformes > Rajidae > Okamejei > Okamejei kenojei. The sequence goes on from CM069133.1 coordinate 77,739,668, forward strand.
CTTTGGAATATGTGATTAATTAGACAAGGTCAGTGCTGCAGAATGGGGAACAGTGAGAGGTTTTATTTTTATTATTACATATAACGTGCTGGCCATCTTCCGAACTATACACTATCTGTGCAGTATTCTTAAAATGTGAAAAACAATTACAGAATAGTACTATTTCTGCTTCCATCTCCGTTAAATATTACAATGTTTCTATCTTTGCCTGTATGATAGAAGATACCTTGTGATTTGCTGATAAGAGAGCAACGGGTATTTCATTTCTATAGTCTACTCAATTTCTTCAACCGATGTTGCTCATGTTTGATCCAAGATGATGTTTTGAGTCCTTTGAAGAATGATGCATTTTATATAGAAACCAAGAACTGCGGATGCTGCTTAATACACAAAAGGGCACAAAGTGCTGGAGTAATTCAGTAGGTCAGGCAGCATCCTTGGAGAATACAGATAAAATACATTTCTTATACAATCTGAAGAAGGATTTTGACCAAAAATGTCACCTATCCATGTTTTCTGGGGATACAGCCTGACCTGATGAATTCCATGTGCTGGTTGGCAAGCCATTTAATGTTGTGATCATGGAATCTTTTCTGTTCTCAACATGGTGAGAGCACTTTGAAGTCACCACCTTTGAGTGGTAATCCATTATCCATACCAACTGTCAAGGAAAGAGTTTGTTCTTTGGTGATCAGACAGCTAACCTGTGCTGAGGCAGAGGATGCGAACATTCTAAATGAATATTTTGCAGATGTACTGACAAAAGAGGAGGACGGCACTGATTAACATTGTTGCAGTTAAGCTGAATAAGTGTGACATTTTGAATAAGTCTATCCTAACAAGGTGATACAGACACACACCGCGATGAACAGGAAGGTTAGCGCTGCAATTAAGACAGTTAAAGTACAGTGTATGGTAAGTCCTTTAAAAGAGGAGGGAGAAGGAGTTTTAAGAAGCCAGAGATACACGGCTGTGAAGCTTGGAAGACATTTAACATTACTGGTTGGTTCCTTGGTTCTGAAAACTACGGTTTACCTTTTTTTTCCCCCAATGAGCCAATGAAATTCACCAGTCAGCACCGGTTCCAACCAACGAGAACCTCCGAGAACATTCGACCTCCTGGAAACCCACTAGGACCTCCTTGCGACCGACCTATGGCTCGAGAATTCTTGCTAATCTCCATGACGACTTCATTTTAGTCACCGCTAATTTTTCAACGTTGAAAAATTCTCAGCGACCATAATGAGGCCACGACTAGTTCCCAAAATGTGGGAACTCCTCAAGACCATGAAGGCGACTCCATGGCAACTACCTGCGAACATGTGGTGACCATGTGGCGACTGCAAAGTCTCCTGCAGGCAACTAAAAAGTTGACTAAGTGGGACAGGCCCAGAAGGTGATTATCAGTGAGGATTTACTTACCTCATTATTCTGTACATTATTAAATACAAAGTAGAATAAAATTATGTTTGGTTGATAATATGGAGAATAGGTTTAGGTTGCAGGAAAATATAAGTGAACCGGTCAGTTGGGAAGAAAAATGTATTGTGTGAGGAGATGCACTTGGAGAGGTAAAACAATGCTAAAGGGTGCACAATAAATTGGAACATTTTGAGTTTGCAAGAACTTTGGATGCATGCCCATCTTATTCCTTTGTGCTTCTGGAAGTGCTCACGAAAAACCTCTATTTTTCTCAAATCTGCCTTGGATTGTGTAGTGTTTGTCTTTTTACCTGAGGTTGTTATCTTGGTACTTTCGCCTACTTCTGAAATGTTCAGCTAGTACTTAAAGCATTTAAAGGCACTTTAAAGGCTAAAAATGCCATTATAATCATGCAAGTTAGCTTGTAACCTTACTTCTACTGCTTTAATAATAGTTAGAAAAATCTTAGAATATTATAGATGATCCAAGTATGGTGCACTCAGGACAGATTGCTGGTCACATGAATGCATGTGAAGCAGGTGCCCACTGCATAGGTTGTCATGATCAGAAAGCTCATTTAGTCTGCCCAAGTGCAATGAAAGCCAAATAGAACTCACCATTTTTTCCATGGCACTGTATTCCTTAAAACAGCAAAACCAAAAGGTGCTCTTTAAAATCTATGTTAAAAATCTCTGTTATAAGATTAATAATGCAGTATATAATGTTTAATGAGGTATGAAATGGTAGTTAGGTTGTGTCAAGTTTGATGATCATTAGTAACAAATGTGGAGTAAGACAAAAGGTAACATTTTGTGGAGTGTTATGCTTCTTATGAATGCGACTGAAAAAGGTTTTTTCATTGGGGCAGCTTTTATAAACGTTGTCATCTCCACTTCTAAGTATGTTCCCCAAATCTGCAGTTATCATGCACCAAACCATCAGCTTCTGGCAGCCATCTAACTGCTCTCCTTTAAGGGGCAGGGCTTCACAGTGCCAAAACAAAATAACGTTCCCCGGATCCATTTAATCCAGCACCACCTTCCTTTCAACAGCATCAGATGGGGTTTTACATATTAAGCTCACCTGTTTTCGACTCGCAGTTGCCCCTCCTTTTATTTTGCCAGCAATTTCCTTTAATTATTCTCATTCTATCCTGCTTTAGGCTTTGAAAAAACCCAATGTTGAAACAATCTGGAGAGCTTGCAACAGTATTTGCTCTTATGTAGCTATTTAGTTTCAGATGACAAAACTTGCATTGATAATGTGGTCATTAGGTCACCCTCCAGATTATTCTGCTGGGTGATACCTTATTTATGGCCAGTTTAATAAGATCGAGATCATGTAGTTAATTTTGTAGATTTATCTGCCTGCATTGTACAGTGTGCTGCTCCCTAATTTTCAAATAGTACAGCTGATGAACACACAGCCATTTGGTGGAACTGACAATTGCACATTTTTATCTGATATGACATGTTCTGGTATATCACCTCAAGCATAATTGGATTTTGGATGTTCAAATGATATCAAATGACACCTTATGACATTTTTATGTTGCATATTCAAATTAAAAAGAAATATGTTGTAAGTTACGAATACCAGACCATTCAAAAGAATCTGCATCTGTTTTATTCTATGTGATCACTGATGCTCATGGATTATTTTCAATTTTGCTAAAATTGACGACTGACTAAATATGGAGTTGGATGCTGGAGATCAAAAATAAAAAGGGAAAATAATTGAAAATACAACACATCAGCCACCTGTGCTGAGAAAGTGGAAGATTTCTAATCCAAGGACATGGAACTGGTGGACACAAAATGCTGGAGTAACTCAACAGCTACCATCTCTGGAGAAAAGAAAAAAGTGATATTTTGGGTCAGGACCCCTTAGATCTGTTTTGGTTCGGGTTCCACAGGCATTTTTTGAGCAACTGAAACTTTCCAGCATTTCATGATTTTTTTTTTACATTTGGGTATAGCAGAATCTAAATAGAAATAGATTTGTATACTCTTCTAGACAACAAAAATATTATTTTGTTATAATTTGTTATTTCTGCCATAAAAAAGGTCATTATTAAAGAAGGTGTAGAGAGTCCAGATAGTGTTAAGAGGATTGTTGTCCAGACTTAATGTTTGTCTCTGGAGTCTTGATTCTCTACTCATGGATTAACCTTTAACAAAAAAAATGCAAAAGAAAAGTATCTCATATATTAAGGATTCGGTAAAGACCAATTACAGGGAGTTCTTGAACAGTTATGGCTCATCATACACTGAGTATTTAATGCCAGGGATGACATATTATTAAACTGAACAAACAAAAGGATTTTCAATAGAAAAGCTTTGAAGTGTGACTAAAAGATGTAGAGCTTACAATCGTGAATTGTTTTGTCCAGTGGCCATCCTTAGTTTATTAATAAAAGCGAAGAAGCTTGTAAAAATTTGTTAAGTGCATTCATAAAAGGCATTTTGTTTTGTAAAGTCTAATGAATGATTACAATGAATCCTCTTTAGCCATGTAACTTTGGATGACCTGTTGCTGCAGCCAGCATAAACAGATGAAGACCGAAGAAATTCAGCCTTGGTTATCAGGATTTTGGAAATGGAATACACACCATAAACAATACGTAACTGCATTTAACACAGATAAATAAAAGGTTATGTATTGTTTGTTGTTATTCCATTTCCAAAATCCAGTTTCAATGAGACTAAATTTCCAAAATTTGCAATTATTTCACACATTTAGTGTATGTTACTGTGGCTCAGTGTAGGCTCAGTGTTTTCCCAAATTGATGGATTTTGCTTGTGGCAATCAAGAATGTTGCTGCATCAAATGGTCAGGATCATCTCCCCTGTGGGGTTAAAACAGGCAGCTGGCTGGTTTTATTCACCATCCTCCCTTTTGAAAGAAAACTAGGTATGTCAATGATTGTGGAGCAAACTATTTTGAGTAAAGTTATTGATTATGGCCAGCTTACACTGCCTGGGAACGATGAGGATGTGCAAGTGGGAAGCAAGCTAAAGAGGTAGTGAGTCAGGCCATGTGCAGGCCAATTGAAGATAAAATTATGGATCTGGACTGCTCATGTGAGACAGGGCTGCCATTGAGCGTGAGACTAACGCATTTGAGGAAATTCTCACACTGATGACAGAAGTTCTCGCGCTCAAATTTTTTTTTAAAAACATACGAATAAATAAATAGAGTCACACTCCTCCACACTCACCAATGAAAATCGTTTTTTTTTTTTGTCGGCAGGTTCCCTGTAAAGAACGAGCGATTTAATTGGCTTAAGCTCATCGCACACAATTTAAAATGGCAATGTAGACAAAAATGCTGGAGAAACTCAACGGGTGAGGCAACATCTTTGTCTGCGTTTACCCCTTCTTCAGACTCAAGCATTTCTCCAGCATTTTTATTTTTGACCACCGCTCTATAGATGCTGCCTCACCCGCATTCACATTCCCATGCAGATGGTGTGAGAGATGAGACGCGGTGGTGGTCCCAGCACTGAAACACCCTTCCCCCCGACTCTGCTCACGCCCCCCACCCTCACTTGCGGGGGCTCTGTGGCCGTCGGCTGCTCTGTCCACACCGCACGGAGTTTTAACCCCGGCCTGGAGCCCAGGGCGGACCGGATGAGTGGGGGCGCCGGTGCCACCTCTGGAGCCGCGGGGATGAATCTCGGGCTATAGCTCCGCTCTGATGCCCGACTCTCTGTCCCTCACCTCCCCCGGACCCCCGGGTCACTGACCCTCACCTCCCCCGGACCCCAGTTGGACACAGAGCATCTAGGCTGGCCCGCATTCCCGGGGAGGGGGGGAGAGAGGGAAATGCTCCCTGGACATCGCCAAGTCTCCGCTCAGTCCGGGTGTTGTCGTCGCTTCACTGACACAGACAGCCTAACACACACCCTTACTCTCACACACAACCTAACACACACTCTCACACACAACCTAACACACACACAAGGTTTAAAGGGATATGGGCCAAATGTGGATAAATGGGACTAGTTTAGATGGGGCATATTAATCTGCATGGACATGTTGGGATGAAGAGCCTGTTTCCATGCTGTAAGACTGTAGAAAGGGTGCAATTGCTCTGGAGAGGATCCAGGGGCGATTTATGAACATATTGGTGGGGCTGGAATTTTTTTTTCACTTTGAAGAAAGATTTGATAACTGGGATTGTATTCTCTATAGCAACGGAGGTGAAGAAAATCCTTAGTTGAGGTGAATAATATTATGAGAATAGGTCCCGTTTCGCTTAACAAAGAGTGTAAGAAGGAACTGCAGATGGTGGTTTAAACTGAAGATAGACACTAAAAGCTGGAATAACTCAGCAGGACATGCGGCATCTCTGGAGAGAAAGAATAGGTGATGTTTCGGGTCAAGACCTTCAGACTGAAGAGGTAGAAAACCAACCATAAAACACAATGACTGGAGATGAGTGTTATCCAACTAAGGGCAGAAATTATAATCATGTGTTCATCTTTATTGACGTGAAACTATAATAAATATATTACAGAAAAAATAATTTAATTCAATATTAATGATCTGGATGAGGGAATTGAAGGCAATATCTCCAAGTTTGCGGATGACACTAAGCTGGGAGGCAGTGTTCGCTGTGTGGAGGATGCTAGGAGACTGCAAGGTGACTTGGATAGGCTGGGTGAGTGGGCAAATGTTTGGCAGATGCAGTATAATGTGGATAAATGTGAGGTTATCCACTTTGGTGGCAAAAACAGGAAATCAGACTATTATTTAAATGGTGGCCGATTAGGAAAAGGGGAGATGCAGCGAGACCTGGGTGTCATGGTACACCAGTCATTGAAAGTAGGCATGCAGGTGCAGCAGGCAGTGAAAAAAGCGAATGGTATGTTAGCTTTCATAGCAAAAGGATTTGAGTACAGGAGCAGGGAGGTTCTACTTCAGTTGTACAGGGTCTTGGTGAGACCACACCTGGAGTATTGCGTACAGTTTTGGTCTCCAAATCTGAGGAAGGACATTATTGCCATAGAGGGAGTGCAGAGAAGGTTCACCAGACTGATTCCTGGGATGTCAGGACTGTCTTATGAAGAAAGACTGGATAGACTCGGTTTATACTCTCTGGAATTTAGGAGATTAAGAGGGGATCTTATAGAAACTTACAAAATTCTTAAGGGGTTGGACAGGCTAGATGCAGGAAGATTGTTCCCGATGTTGGGGAAGTCCAGGACAAGGGGTCACAGCTTAAGGATAAGGGGGAAATCCTTTAAGACCGAGATGAGAAAGACTTTTTTCACACAGAGAGTGGTGAGTCTCTGGAACTCTCTGCCACAGAGGGTAGTTGAGGCCAGTTCATTGGCTATATTTAAGAGTGAGTTGGATGTGGCCCTTGTGGCTAAGGGGATCAGAGGGTATGGAGAGAAGGCAGGTACGGGATAATGAGTTGGATGATCAGCCATGATCATATTGAATGGCGGTGCAGGCTCGAAGGGCTGAATGGCCTACTCCTGCACCTAATTTCTATGTTTCTATGTTTCTATGTTAATGAGGTGGCACGGTGGTGCAGCAGTAGAGTTGCTGACTTGCAGCACCACAGACCCAGATTTGATCCTGACTACATGTGCTGTCTGTACAGTATTTGTACATTCTCCTTATGACCACATGGTTTTCTCTGGATATTCTGGTTTCTCCCACATCCGAAAGAAGTGCAGGTTTGTAAGTAAATTGGCTTCTGTAAATTGTCCGTGGCGTGTAGGATACAACTGGTGTAAGGTAGATTGCTGGTCAGTGTGGACTGTTTCCATATATGTTTTACATATATATCTTAATTTCATTGAACCATATACGGTTGAATATGTGGCAGTATTTTTGTCTTCTTTCTATAGTCAAAGGGTAAGGTTGATTGATTTATTTGCGCAGAACAGTGATGGAAGTCCAACTCCTCTTGCCTTGTTTCTAGATTTTTGTTTCTCTCTATATATGCATAACAGCATGAATTATAATCTGATTTCCATACATGAATATACTAAGGTCATTCTTGTGCTGCAGCTGTTGATCAGAGCCTGGCTCTACTGTGAAATGTAGTTAGGAATGTAATTTAGCCTAACTTTATTCATACCTAATCCAATTTGAAGCATAAATGTTGCATTCAAGTGTAAGTTAAAAGATTTGCAACAGTATGCACCAGATTGCATAATTTCAATCTGAAAAATGCAAAAGCTCCCTACCAAAAATTCCCCCCCCCCCCCCCCCCGCTCGGTCGCTACGCCCTCTCACAATTTCTCACTCTCAACTCTCACCCAATGTTGGTAGCCCTGTGTGAGATTAATAAAGATCTTCATTCTCTGCATTCAAGTTCCAATTCAAGTCACTCTGCTGCTCTTCAATCCCACTTCATCCTCTGTTTTGAGGACCTCCTTTTGTTAATATGAGACATCTCCCTTTCTTCCCTATGAAGCCTATATCTTCCTCTTTGCAAAGCTTGATAGATGTTTCCCCTCCTGAATTTAAGTATGGTTCAATTGATTAAAGATCAGAATTATTTTCTCAGTGCAATCTAATATTTATCACAAATCATCTTCTTCAAAAAATGGAGACTGCATTTGTACGTCATCCATGAGATTTGCTGATTTGTGTAGCTACTGAATAATCAAGTGGTGCTGATTGTGTCCAGCAATCAGGTCAGTCAAATTAACCACTTTACCAAGCTCACTAACCAGGTGGAAGTTAATCACTTAGAATCTCTCCATAATACCTTTTGAGAATAATACATTCCTGTCCCTATTTTTTTAAAGACATAACATGTCCTCTGGAAATATATAACATACTCTTGTTATTGTGCCATGGGCTTAAAGATATAAATTGGATAGTGCTCCATGTTTCAAGGGTGCAGGTGTGGTGGTGTTGGCAATCTCAGGCTTGTTCCAGCAACTCAATCCTGGTCTCAAAGGAAGAGGCATGGCAACCTCAAGTGTTTCCCTGCAGTTCACCTTTGCCTCGAGAGGAAGTGCTGGTTGTCTCAGATGTATCCTGGTGCCTCAGCTTTTGGCTTGAAAGATGGCACTGGCAGTCTGCAGTTTATCCTGGCAGCTCAGTCTTTGGCTCCATGTGTGGGCACAGTCCCTTGTTGTTCATTGGCAGGAAGAGGCACTGGCATCTCAGACTTGCCTCAGTCATTCAGTCCTAGCCTCAGTAAAGACACTGGCTGTCTAGTGCTTTTTTCCGCAAGCTCCGTCTTTACCACATGGTGGCACTGGTGGGCTCGGGTTTGGCCCGGTGGCTCAGTCTTCCTCAAACCTGCAACAGGGGAACCCAGCAAGCAGGGAGGTACCCCTTTCTCCCTCCTTCCTTCTCTATTTCTCTCTTTCTCGCTTTCTCCCTTTCTCTCCTGCCTTCTCCGCTCTGACTTAGATGCCTGCATTTTATGGGGAGTATGCTGATAAGGTGCAAGTGGCCAAACCAGCATCAACTAATTGGACCCAGCTGTTACCAGTGATGCTGGGGAATGGCCTCTCCTGGCTTGTCAGCCAGTGATAGGGATCAGAGCGGCATCTGAGGGCGGGAGCGCAATTACACTTACTAGATTTTTACAGCATGAATTTGGGCTCTTCGGCCCAACTTTCCCATGACGACCAAGTTGCCCCATCTACACTGGTCCCACCTGCCTGTGTTTGGCCCATATCCTTCTAAACCATTCCTATCCGTGTACCTGTCCACCATTACTAGTCATAAATGAAAATTAAAAGCAAACTAACTCTAATTTGAAAGATTATAGAGAATGAATTTGAAAGATTACAGAGATTACAAATAGTAAACCTTGTGCTAGATTTTTGGGTGTACTCGTTGCTGGATGCGGATGTCATCCCCAAGTTGGCACAAACCATTTGGCCCTCGATGTCCATGTCCACCACGATGCCAATCTAAACTAATCCCATCTGCTGCACATGGTCTATATCCCTCCATTCCCTGATGGTTAAGGTCCCTGTCTAAATACTCCTCTAATCTGGTGATTGTATCTGTTTCCATCATTGGCCCTATCAGTATGTTCCAGAACCTGGTTAACCTACGAGGATCAATATTAAGCTTGTGGATTTCCCTGTCAAAGCGAGGGCAGTTTAAACAAAGGTTTCCAAAAAATATATAAACAGTTCCTGGAAATACTTAGCAAATCAGCCAGCATCAATGGGGAGGGAGAGACGGAGAGAGAGATAGAAACACATGCCAATTGTTTCAGGTTTATCAGTTTTGATAAGAGGCCATTAACCTGAATCAATGACTTTGTTCTTTGTTTCCCTCATCATTGATTCCACATGAACCATGACTATTTGTCATGTTTTTTTTTAGTTTTTATCCAGAGACACAGCATTTGCCTTATTTTGCATTTAAGTTAAAAAAATATAAATTGCTCTTCTGATTAATGAAAAGGATGAAAGTACTCAGGTGGAAGGACTTCAAATCACTGTTGACTATTTAACTTTACTTTTGCTCAGGAGCAATTTCAAATGGCAAATGGCAAATGAAATGGCAAATGAATAAACTGAAGAAACTCTGTGGTTGGGAAATTAACTCAGAACTTGGAGTTCTGGTTTCAAGCTTGGCATCTCTGTAATTGGAGACTTTACTTCCCCCATGCCATTGCTGTGCTCAAGGGAGCTTACTCTGAATTGTAACTGTAATAGGATATTCTTTGTGGCCATGAGACATTGTCTAACATTATTGCACATGCCACAGCTGAATTAACAAAGCTTGGGAAATTTATGCAGCCTAAGAAGCTCATTAGCTGCTTGAGGAATATTAAAGTATCATTATTGCAGTTGTGTTGCGACTGACTGATGATTCTTCATTATTGCAAATGACCCTGTTTTTGCAGGAAATGGAACTTCATAAAACATGCACTCCTGCATTTTCATTTGTGATTTATTTTCTAATGATAATGAAGGTACCTCTCACTTAAGAGGGTTCAGTGTTTGGTTATGATGCTATTCAATTGTGCCTACAGCACTGAAGAATTCACAATAGCAAAGTATCATTCCCTTACAATATAAATTTTCTTTTTTGGCCACCCACATATTTTTTTACATTGGGTGTGGATGTAACTGGCAATGTTGTCATTCATTTTTCATCCCAACTTGTCTTTAAATTAAGAAGCTAATTAGGAGTTAACAACATTGGTTGACAAAAGATACATAAATACTGTAATGTTTAGAGGGCAGATATCCTTCTGTGAAGGAAGCAAGTGAAGCAGATGAGGATTTGTTTTCGAATTGCAACAATTCTTTTTAAATAGGACAGCACCGAAACAGGCCCTTCAGCCGAACATATCCTTGCTGACTTTTTTGTCCATCATGCTCATCCCATTTGTCTGCATTTGGACGTATTCTCCCATGTCTTGTCAATTTAAGTGCCTGCCAAAATGCCTCGAACAATGTATCAGATTCTCCTGCCAGCTCTGGCAGTATGTTCCAGATATCAACCCTTTAAAACTCCCTCCTCTCACCTTAAACTTATTTGTTTTTGATATGTAAATGGGGAAAAACTTTACAAGCTCTTAAGTGTACAACATCTTTTAATGATGGCACTGGGTATTACATACACCTTCAAGCACCGGCTACATTTTCTACTGAGGGGAAGGCGTTATGATTGATGTTAACTGGGCGGGGTTAATGGGAGTGAGGTAACTATATTATTGGTTGCATATAAACCATCTACATCCTTCCCCTTAGAAATCAAAAAAACAGATTGTTGTCACGGCAACCGAATTAAACAGCAGAATTAAACGAAATCGCCGTAGCGAACAGGCGGCTTACTGATCCTGCCCGAGCGCGTACGGATGTCTCCCCCTCCCCCCGAAAGAGCAGAAGAAGCAGGAGGACGCAAGGCAGCTAGGGAGCCAGGGAAGGGCATTGGGGTGGGAGAAACAGGAGAGGGAGAACCGCGATCGGCAACAGGGGACCCGCGCAGAGGGGAACCAGGCGCCCGCGACGGGGACCGAGGCATGCAGGGAACACCAGCCGGGGCGGCAGCCGGCTGCTGGTAGGAGAGTGGAGGGGCATAGGGCCCAGGGGGCTGCGGCTGTGGCTCATTAACCGCAAGCAGGTGTTGTCGGCTTCTTCGGTAGATGGAACCCTCACAGTCGACCAGATACGAACGAGGTGAGTCGGCCACCCCAACCACGGTGGCCAGACGGTAGTGCCCACTGGCGGTCTGCAAACGAACAACCTGTCCGGGCAACAGAGGATCGAGTGGTCTGCACGACCGATCGTGGGAACGCCGCTGGCTGTCATGTTTCTCTTGAATTCGCCTCTGCACGGAGGCGGGCTCCAGCACCCGAGGTTTCAGCTGGCGCTGGGCAATCGGGACGGTGGATCTGGTAGTTCTGGACATCAGACGCTGAGCAGGGGACCCCATGGCCGGATCCCTGGAAACATTCCTGAGGTTCAGGAGATCCAAATACAAATCAGAATTGGATAGTCGCGCCTGTTCCATCAGAAGCTTGGCGCTGCGGACGGCCCGTTCTGCTAGGCCGTTGCTCTGTGGGTACTCTGGGCTGCTGGTGAAATGCACGAAGTTCCACTTGTCGGCAAAGCTTTTGAATTCTCGGCTTGTAAACTGCCTGCCGTTGTCAGTCTGCAGCCTGACCGGGGTCCCAAAAGTGGAGAAGTGTTTCCGCAGCTTGCGGATCACCATCTCCGACGTGAGGGATGTCAGCAAATCCACTTCGAACCAGTTGGAGTACGAGTCGACCAGGACAAGGTAGTGGTTACCACGCCACTCGAAAATGTCGGCAGCCAGCGAGGACCAGGCCAAAGCAGGGGCGGGCTGTTGCAGCAGGGGCTGTCACTGCTGTTGCGGCGCAAGACTGTTGCACGTGGAGCAGGCAGAAACTCTGTCTCGGATATATTTGGCCATTCCAGGCCAATAGAATTGGCACTGAGCGTGGGCAAGCGTTGCATCGACCCCAGGGTGTCCGCTGTGGGCTGCACAAAAGTAAAAGTCAAACAGGGAGGACGGGACCACAACTTTATGTCCCTTGACGATAACGCCATCCTGGAGCACCAGTTCGTCGCGGACCAGGAAGAAAGGCTGTGCTTCAGATGGCGCGGCGGAGCGCTTTGTTGGCCACCCTGCTTTAATCACCGATGCAAGCTGCTGCAAGGCCGGATCGGCAGCGGTGTGCTCGGCCAAAACCTGTAGCTGCTTGGTGGGAATAAAGTTAACGCCCAGTACGAGCAAGTCCTCTGTTTCGTAGGGGTGGCGAGCGCAGGAGGTACGCGGGGCTCGCGACAGGGTGTCCGCAATGTGCATCTCGGTGCCCTTCTTGTAGATTATGTCAAAGTCGAAGCGCTGGAGCTGCAGCATCATACGCTGCAGCCTGGCAGGGGCAGCGTGAATCGGCTTGTTCAGGATTGTCACCAGTGGCTGGTGGTCGGTTTCGACCGTAAATCTGCTGCCGAACAGGAAGTCTCTGAACTTGGAGCAGGCGAACACCACCGCGAGCAGCTCTTTCTCGATCTGAGCGTACCGCTGCTCGGTGTCCGTCATGGTGCGGGAGGCATAGGAGACGGGATGCAGCGATCCATCGACAGACTGAAGGCAGGCCGCACCCAGACCAAACTTGGAAGCGTCACAGGTGACGGTGATGGGGCGACCCACGTCGAAGAACCGCAACGTCGGAGTGCTAATCAGTTTCGACTTGAGGCGGTCAAAGACCTGCTGGTGATATGGGAGCCAGGCCCAGGCGATATCCTTTTTTGTCAGCTGCCGCAGGGGAGCACTCAGCTCACTGAGGTTTGGTATAAACTTGCCAAGGTAGTTCACCATGCCCAAGAATCGTTGCAGACCTGGCACGTCGGTGGGGGCTGCCATTTCGGAGATGGCAGCGGCCTTCAAGGGGTCGGGCTTTAGTCCGTTAGGGGTGAAAACATGTCCAACATACGTGACCTCTGAGACACGAAACCGGCACTTCTTGGGATTCAGCTTCAGGTTCGCCTGTCGCGCGCGATCCAGGACGCGGCGGAGGTTCAGGTCGTGCTCGGCAAGGTCCTTCCCGTAAACCAGGATATCATCCACGATGATGGCACATGGCAGGTGCGCGAATAATTGCTCCATCGTCTGCTGGAACACCTCGCTAGCAGAATTGATGCCGAATGGCATTCGCAGGAACTTGAATCTGCCGAACGGTGTGGCGAAGGTCGTCAGGTCAGAAGACGCTTTGTCCAACGGGACCTGCCAAAACGAGTTCTTAGCATCTAGGACCGAAAAGATGGTGGCTTGCCCGACCTTTGCCGCCACATCCTCAACAGACCGCATGGGGTAATGTGGTCGCCTGATGGCAAGGTTTAAGTCCTTCGGGTTGATACACACGCGTATCTCGTTCTTGTCTTTCTTAATCGTGGCAACCATGGTGGAGACCCAATCGGTGGGCTCGCTAACTGCTACTAGCACCCCCTTTTCGACCATCTCGTTGAGCATCGCCTCGACCTTGTCCTTCATGGCGTGAGACACCCTGTGAGGTGCGCGGACCACGGGTTGTATATTTGGGTCAATGGAAATATGGTATGACACTGGTAACTTCCCCAGGTCATCGTCGAACAGGTCCTGGTATTCAGCAACCGGGTCAAACGAAAGTTGCACTTTGTGGACCGTGCGGTCAAAGGAGACCAGGCCAAGATCCTGGCACGCACGGTTGCCCAACAGGGTTACACAGTCAGAGTTCAAAACATAGAAAACCAGGTTTCTTGTGGCCTTTTGCAGCACGCAAGTTAAAGTGGCCCTCCCCGCAGGCCTTAGAATCTCTCCACCATAGGCGTGCAGGGTAGCATCGTCAACAACCAGAGGCTCATTACTCCTTATCTTGTTGAAAAGATTCATGGACAAAACATTGACTCTCGCGCCAGTATCTAATTTGGCAGAGAAGGTTACGCCATTGACAGTCACAGGTACGGAGGGATCATTGCGGTGGGCGGGTGTCTGTAGGAGGGTAAACACATGAGAGTCCTCGGCAGAATTAATTGGCTCCGCACCATTGCACTCAACTAAATTGGGCTGTGAGTCGAAACAGAGATCAGATTGGGCCAGCATGTTTAGACTGGGACTGGAAGCTTGTGCCTGGCTCCCACGGGAACGGAGTAAGCGACAGGAGGCTGAGAAATGGTTCAGCTTTTTACAAAAGTTACAGGTTTTACCAGAGGCGGGACACGTCGACAGTCTATGGTGCATGTAGTTACAGTTCGGGCATCTTTTTCGGGGCACATCGCCAGGTCCAGGGCGGGCACGCGGCAGAAAAACATTGTTTCCCACCCGAGGCTGTGGGCTCCTAAACCCAGCCAGGTTGACAGATTTATTGCCCAAATCCCGGTGGTCCTCTTGCAAAACAACGACCTCAGACAATCTGCAGGCATGCATAGCTTTGTCCAGCGTTAGATCCGGATCCCTCAAAAGCTCACATCGCAGCTTCTGGTCACGCATGCCAGTTACTAAAATGTCTCTAGTGAGCTGGTCTGTCATGTCGCCAAAACGGCACCGCTGGGCGAGATAACGCAAATCAGCAATAAAACATTCAACAGGTTCATCAGGCAACTGTCTCCTCGTAAAGAACCGTGCCCTCTCTAGAATGCGGTTCGAGGGCAGGTCACAAATCTCCCTGAACTTACGTAGCAGGCAAGCGGGTCGTCAGCAGACTCTGCAGGAGTAATCACCGCACCATCGACGCCCAGGACCGCTGGAGCGTAGGTGAAAGTTCTGGCTCTCTTCATGGCATCAGGTCCGACAAGGTTGAGGAGGAGGGAAGCTTTAAGGGAGTCAGGATCAGCGCGGTGTGCGACGTTGACAAAGTGTGTGAAATCAAATTCAAACGTGGCCCAGCGCTCAGAGATGTCAGCATCAAAGACAAGCTGCTCGGGCTTTCTGCAAGAGGACGCCATGGCCAAAGAGATCAAAGCACAAAAAACACAAATCAAAAAAAAGAAATAAAAACCGATAAACAGGAGACGCAAGTATCTTCCAGCTTCGACACCATGTAAATGAAAACTTTACAAGCTCTTAAGTGTACAACATCTTTTAATGATGGCACTGGGTATTACATACACCTTCAAGCACCGGCTACATTTTCTACTGAGGGGAAGGCGTTATGATTGATGTTAACTGGGCGGGGTTAATGGAGTGAGGTAACTATATTATTGGTTGCATATAAAACCATCTACACCTACTATGGGGAAAAACATTATATCCATCCTATCAATGCCTTTCATTATCTTTATACACTTCTTATGGGTCACTGTTCAGCATCCGTCGCTGCAGGGAGAACAAGGCTACCAATCTCTCCCCATAACCAAGGTCTTCCATCAGTTAATTTCTGGTGGCCATCCTGTGCACTCTCTCTGCTGCAATTATATTGTTCCTTGTTCATTGATCATCTGTGCACATGCAAGGCCATGTATCTAGTCACCAAACAGTCTGATAACAAGTAAAGATTTTGAACACGAGTGGCAACACCTCCCTCTCTTTCTAAGAGCACAGTGCAGAAATGTCGCCAAGCGTCACCAAGGCAATTCCTATTCCAAGGAAGAGAATAGTACAAAATTCATCAATCTCCTCCACCGCCATCCCACCATTCCTTTCTTGATGTTGACACCAAACCCTTTCAGAAACCTCCCCAAACCTCAAACCAGCTTCCACCACCTGACACAGCTCCACCGCTCTGGGCTCCACCACTTCTGGCGATACCAAGACTAATGTGGCTCTCTCGCACAACAATCCAGGAGTATCTGAAAATATTGGTGGAGCTTGGGTTGTTGATTAAACTCCCAGAAACCTGAGAAAGGACCCTCTTCAGCAGCAAGTGGCTAACCAGAAAGTGGATTGCTTGCCGATGTCTAAAATGGAATAGAACAATCATAGTGTCATACAGTATAAAAGCAGGCCCTTTAGCCTTCTGTGTCAG
This sequence comes from Okamejei kenojei, assembly GCA_035221665.1. Lineage (NCBI taxonomy): Eukaryota > Metazoa > Chordata > Chondrichthyes > Rajiformes > Rajidae > Okamejei > Okamejei kenojei. Next base: position 77,756,012 of record CM069133.1, read on the forward strand.
TGAGATTTGGAATTGCTGTTTGGCTTGTCTTGATTACACTCTTTCAGAGAACGTTGTGAACACCGTCTTTTTCTTTGTAGTCTTTCTCAAGTTTAGTGTTTATTGCCTCCAGGATTCCTGCATTAAGCTGTAATGTGAACATTAATAGAAGGATTAAACAAAAACTTTCCATTTGAAGTTTGATCTTTATTTTATGAGAAGTTGAAGTGAGGGACTACGTGATGAGCCGGCCAGCCCGCAGGCGCATCAATCTTCAGAGCAACTGCATGAAGCCACAGAACACTTGCACAAACTTAAACTATAGACAGATTAATAAACGTTGACTAACCAAATGATCTTTATGAGAATCAAGGTTGGGAATGGAGGGCACGTAGTCCCTCACTTCAACTTCTCGTCAAATAAAGAACAAACTTCAAATGGTAAGTTTTCGTTTAATCTTTTTACTTAATATCAAAGTCACGTGAATGACTACGTGAAGCCTTTGAAGCTCTGTGGTTTCATGCAGTAAACAAAATCTGTGTGTGAAACACTTAAACAGATAAGCCATAAATAGTAGAAAAGACATGGGTTGTTAACAACATGATGCTAACTTGCATACATGGCCATTGCACTTAAACGGATCACAGTCCCAATTGGCTTTGAGTTAGACAATAACTCATGCAACACTGTTCAGAATTCTATCTGCAATCATCCAGGCATATTCAACCAAATTTTATAACTTCTGAAAGTGCACTATGTAACCCTCCTGCTGTTGCAAGAATGGGAATTAAATGGGAATATCCATTCCATTGGCTGCTAATGAGCCAGCCCACTTGGAAGTGTGATACTTGAAATTATTTGAATTCACACCCGCTATTAGCTGCTTACACTCTATTCATGTTGAGATGGTCTGCACCAGCAACGTCTTGAGAAAACTATTAAATAACAACAAAGAAACTATCCTTCATCTCATAGGTACTAGCAAGCTCAGTGTACCTGTATACATAATAACACCCCAATCTCCGATCTGGTGGGTATGCTGTCAACTACAAATTGTACCCAACCATGCCCATTTTGATTTATGAGATCATTCCCATAACAAGTTACCCTCATGTCAGTTATGACCCAGAGACGGAGCCAGAGAGTAAAGACTGTGTTCTTTGTGCTGAAAGCAGTTGCTAAAAGCATAATCAACTTAAAAGATACTGCTCCCCTTAGGAATACAGTGGGTGAATATCTGCCTAATAATTTACTGATACACATTCCACACTACTATGAGTCTAGGCTTTAGAGCGTTCATACAAAAGACACCTTGCATAACGTTAGTCAACAGTGGGTGAATAACCAATGATTTATTGTCCCACTTACGGTACTAGAGAGAATGTCAATTGTGCTATAACATAATCACTTCTCTAAGCCCAAACTGAAAGAAACACAAACCTCTGCTACTTCTGTTTAAAAGTAACTCACGTGTCTTCTTCACAACTTCCCATACAACCGTGCAGAGCTAGCTGCACGAGAAATAGGCTGAACTAGCCATCACTCGTTACTTTGAGAAAATAGGAGCTTCTGTCAGCTGCCTTTTACAATGGACACCCTGAATGAGTAGGCCAAATTGGCATTATTAAAATTCATGTCGCCTCATCTTTTATCGTAAGAGGCATCTACTGATAAAACTCCCGAGTCTTATCAGCTACACAAGCATGTTGTCTATAAACTCTATGACACAATGCCCTTTTGATCTGAGTAGGGCAGCATTAGCTTTAGAATCTTTGTAAATAGTCTGGGCCTGAAGACAACCCCTAGGTAGAGCCTAAACCTTCCACCACTGAAGTTGTCACCAAAAACACCAGATATATCTGTGCCTCTCATGTATAGATATGGAAAAGTATGGATTTTCAAGATCGATTGAGACCATAAATCCTCTGAATCAGCTAAATTGCTGAAAGACAATTATCCATCTTAAATTGGTTAACCAAACACATGATCAGACTAGCCAAATCCTAACCTGATTTGGCATGCTCCACTTTTCTTCAACCTTGAAAAAATATTGGAAATATACCCCTCTTGTTCTTGGGCAGACTACTCATCCTTTGTGAGATGTCTCTGTTTCCACTTGGATAACCATTGTTTCCTCTATTGACCATATGGACGGAAATGTTGGATTCTCAAGCTCATTCATTGGGAGTTTCTTTAGAACACATTCAAATTAACTCACTTGACTCAGGAGGAACTGTTGCTGGATCTATAATCACACCAGAAGGAAATTAACAGAAACAAAGAAAAAAAGACTTCCTGATCAGTCGGATAAGAAAGCAAAATCACCCAGCACAGCCTTTGTAACTAGATCTGCAGGGGTCAAGGAAAGAGCATTCACGTCACGGCCAAGTTTTCACCAATCTTTCCACCAAGAAGCACAAGAAGCGCAAGACAGACACCATTGTATGCAGATGCCGAGAAGTGGGTTCAGCCTGGCTGAACAACTTCTAATCTTGTGTGTGTACTTGATAAGAAGACTGGATCTGCTAACTAAATGTAGAAACAATTCTGAAGGGTCAGAGATTGGGCCATAAATGGGCAGATGTTACTTGGTGAATAGATTAACATTTCTCCCATTCACCTGCCTACTCCTGCATTGTCAATCTTGACTGGGCAATCAGAGGCCACCGATGTGAAATAGAAAGAACAAAGGGGATTTGCAAACGGATACAGCAACTTTAATTTGCTAAAATAATAGTGGCAATGAATTTGACAATCTTGCCATCCAATACTCTAAATGGAGCCTGAGGGTAGAGGCTTAGGAATACTATTAAGCAAATAAAGGTCAAATTCATCCTAAAAAGATGTAAACAGGCATGCTAATCTTTGAAGAAGGTGCATTTGTATGGTTATACATAGAATCTATATCGAAGAATCATCTGCTTGTTAATTAATTGTTTGCTAATGGATCCTGGAACAAATTAGCTCACATAAAATTCATATTGTTTTCTGAAGCAAATAACACAGTGTATAAACATGGGTGTCCTTTTAAACATCAGCTTGTTAGTGCATGCCTGCAGGGGATAATTAAAATAGCCACTTACAACTCTGCAGAGTTTATTGAGATGAGAATACATTGAAGAAGTTACAATCGTCTTTATAAACCAAAAGCAGAAATTGAGGAAAAATATAGATCTTAACCTTGTTTTACCTGTTGCAACGTGTTCAATAAATAATTCTATTTTTTTCAGCGATATTATTTATTTATCGGGTTTTGAGTTAAGCCTTTCTGAATATAATTTTCTCTTGTTAAGAGTTTATTTTGCGATGAACATTTTTCAGGATTGCTTTTTTTCTACAATTATATCTAGAAATTCAAGGTAACTTTTTTCACAAAATGGATAATTTCTGTCAATGGCATGTGACTGGGGAGTGGATTGAGGGAGAACATAGAACGCAGAACAGTACAGCACAGGAACAGGCCTTTGGCCCACAGTGTCTGTGCAAAAATGATGCCAATACATCCTCTTATCTGTCTGCACATAGTCCATATCACTCTGTCCCATGAATATCCTTGTGCCTGTCCAAATTCCTGTTAAATTCTACTATCTTATCTGTGTCCACCACTACTCCTGGCAGCATGTTCCAGGCACCTGCTACCCTCTGTGTAAAAAAATCTTCCCTCTCATATTTTCTTAAAACTTTGCCCCTGTCACCTTAAAGCTATGTCCTCTACTATCTGATATTTCCACCCAGTCTGTCGTATCAATGCATCTCATGATTTTATACAGTGCATTCAGAAAGTATTCAGACCCCTTCACTTTTTCCACATTTTGTTACGTTACAGCCTTATTCTAAAATGGATTTTTTTTTTTTAATCATCAATCTATACACAATACCCTATAATAAAATAGCAAAAACAGGTTTTTTGAAAATTTTGCTAAGTAATTAAACATAAATAACTGAAATATCACATTTACATAAGAATTCAGACCCTTTATTCAGAACTTTGTTGAGGCACCTTTGGCAGTGATTACAGCCTCAAGTCTTCTTGGGCATGACGCTACAAGCTTGGCACACCTGTATTTGGGTAATTTCTCACATTCTTCTCTGCAGATCCTCTCAAGCTCTGTCAGGTTGGATGGGGAGCGTCAATGCACAGCTACTTTCAGTTCCCTCCAGAGATGTTCGATCGGGTTCAAGACCGGACTCTGGGTGGGCCACTCAAGGACATTCACTGACTTGTCACGAAGGCACTCCTGTGTTGTCTTTGCTGTGTGCTTAGGGTCATGGTCCTGTTGGTGAACCTCCGCCCCAGTCTGAGTTCCAGAATGCTCTGGAGCATGCTTTCATCAAGGATCTCTCTGTACTTTGCTCCATTCCCTAGATCCTGACTAGTTTCCCAGTTCCTGCCGCTGAAAAACATCCCCACAGCATGATGCTGCCACCACCATGCTTCACCGTGATGAGCAGTGCCTGGTTTTCTCCAGATGTGACGCTTGGCATTCAGGCCAAAGATTTCAATCTTGGTTTCATCAGACCAAAGAATATTGTTTCTCATGGTCTGAGAGTCCTTTAGGTGCCTTTTGGCTAACTCCAAGCAGCTGTCATATGCCTTTTACTGAGGAATGACTTCCGTCTGGCCACTCTACCATAAAGGACTGATTGGTGGAGTGCTGCAGATATAGTTGTCTTTCTGGAAGGTTCTCCCATCTCCACAGAGGAACTGTGGAGCTCTGTCAGAGTGAACATCAGATTCTTGGTCACTTCCCTGACCAAGGGCCTTCTCCTCCGATTGCTCAGTTTGGCGGGCAGCCAGCTCTATGAAGAGTCCTGGTGGTTCCAAAGTTCTTCCATTTAAGAATGAGAGAGGCCACTGTGCTCTTCGGGACCTGCAATGCTGCAGAAATTGTTTTATACCCTTCCCCACATCTGTGTCTCGACACAATCCTGTCTCGGAGGTCTACGGACAATTCCTTCATCTTCATGGCTTGGTTTTTGCACTGACATGCACTGTAAACTGTGGGACCTTATGTAGACAGGTGTGTACCTTTCCAAATCATGTCCAATCAATTTAATTTACCACTGGTGGATTCCAAGTTGTAGAAACATCTCAAGGGTCTGAATACTTATGTAAATATGATATTTCAGTTTTTTTTAATTACTTTGTAAACATTTCTAAACACCTGTTCCCACTTCTTCATTCTGGGGTATTGTGTGTAGATTGATGATTAAAAAAAAAGAATTTAATCCATTTTAACATAAGGCTGTAACATAACAAAATGTGGAAAAGGTGAAGGGGTCTGAATACTTTCTGAATGCACTGTATACTGCTATTAGGTCTTGCCACAACCTCTGACATTCCAGAGAGAACAATCCAAGTTTTTTCAACCTCTCCTTTTAGCTAATACCATTTAATCAGGGCATCATTTTAGTAAATGTTCTCTGCACCTTTTCCAAATTGACAACATTATTTCTGTATTTAGGCACCCTGAACTGCACGCGATATTCCATCATCACCTGCATCATGACTTCCTGACTCTTATACTCAATGTCCTGACCAAGCAATGCAAACATAACTTATGTCTTCTTTACCACTCTATCTACTTCCCCAGATTCTACCACTCACCCACACAATAAGGGTAATTATGGTGGCCAATTAATTTACCAACCTACATCTTTGGGATGTGGGAGGAAACAGAAGCATCCAGAGGAAACACACATGGTCACATGGAGAACATGCAAACTCCATACAATAAATCTGTTCTCTTCTCTTGTACCTTATTACCTATAAGACTTTGTAATACCAAAGAGCGTGTTGGGTTGAGTGTTCCCAAACTTGCCTAGAAAACCATCTGGTAATTTTGGGGACAGCACAGTACCTCAGAGTACCAGAAGTCTGGGTGCAATCCTGACCTCGGGTGGTCTTATGCATAGTTTGCATGTTATCCCTCTAAATATGTGAATCCTCCCACATCACAGGCCATGAAGGTTGGGAGGTTAAAGAGTTACTGAAACTTGCTCTTTGTGTATAAGTGAGTGGAAGAATCTGAAGAGAAATATAATGTGGAGAAAATCAAATGTGGGATCAATGCAGGAATAGTGTAAAATGGAGGTTGCTGATCAGTGCAAACTTGAGGGGGTGAAGGATCTATGTCATATCTCATAGAGTCGTACAGCATGGAAACAGGTGCTTCAGCTCAACTTGCCCATGCTGACCAAAATTCCCCATCAATGTTAGTCCCATCAACTTGCTTTTTCGCATATTCCTTTATACATTTCCTGTCATCTCTATGAATCTTCTGCTGCTTTGAGGATATTGTTTGCTTGTATCCTGGACTATTTTGTCTCCTCCAATGTGATTGCAGGCACCATCCTCTCAGCATTCCCAGGTCTTCGGTATAATCAAGTACAATGTGGTACAGTACAAAGTTCTTCCAGTGCACCAGAAAGTGGCTTTGAAATGCTGGACTCCGAGAGTATTTTTTTGAGTCCGCAGTTAAATTCAATGTCTGTTTACATTTTAACATTAAAAAATGTCCACAATTACCCAAGGCTGTTTAAAGATAGTTGTAAGGATTAGTATTAGTAAAAACTGTTAAAACAAAAACATACGCGTAGAAGAATGATTAAAAAATAATAATAAACCTGGCATAACTGACCGGAATGAAATAAAATAAGAAAATATTGGAAAAACTCAGCATGTCTGGCAGCATTAAGGGAAAGAGAAACAGTACATGTTTCAGGACAACAAACTTCCTCATAACTGAGAAAGATAGATAACAGGTTGGTTTCGGAGAGCAGAGGTGATAGTGGAAAGGCAATTGGTGGAATAAATGGAGTTTCCCTCTGTGGGGCAAATTTATGTAGCCATTGAGGTATAGTTATAGACAATAGGTGCAGGGGTAGGCCATTCGGCCCTTCGAGCCAGCACTGCAAGCCGGCACTGCCATTCAATGTGATCATGGCTGATCATTCCCAATCAGTACCCCGTTCCTGCCATATCCCATGACTACACTATACTTAAGAGCCCTATCTAGCTCTCTCTTGAAAGTATCCAGAAAATCTGCCTCCACCACCTGAGGCAAAGAATTCCACAGATTCACAACTCTCTGTGTGCAAAAGTGTTTCCTCATCTCCGTTCTAAATGGCTTACCCCTTAGTTAAGTTCCTTGTAAATCAGAAAAATGTCAGATGCTGGAAACCTAAAATAAAATCAGAACATTTTGATAGGCTGCTTCTATGGGAAGAGAAATGATTGGCTCTTCAGGTTGAAGACCCATCATATCATCAATGGTCATATAGTCTGGCTTGTCCAACCTGGAACATCAGCACGATTGTAAGTTGGTGGTGTAGGAAGGAAATATAAACGCTGGTTTAATTTGAAGATAGACACAAAATGCTGGAGTGACTCAGCTTCAGTCATTCTGAAATGGTCCACACTCACAGCATCACGGAGAGAAGGAATGGGTGGATAGAAGTTGGCAGTGTTGTGGATAGAAAAGTTTGAGACTTCACCAGGATATTGTTTAAATGGAATTGAATCTTATCTAGGAGGTGATGGATTTTAGGAGACAAATAGCGATGGGATATATCGTAAGACATTAAGGATTGTTGATGAATGGATGGACGTGGGGTTCAAGTCCATAATTAGCTGAAAGTAGCAGCACAATTGAATAAAGTAGTGAAGAAGGCATCTGCCATTCTTACCTTCATACGAAGGGTCATAGAATGTAAGGATTGGGATGTTACATTGCAGGTTTATAAAACACTGGTGAGACTTCACTTGGAATATTGTGTGCAATTTTGGCCACCACACTATTGTTGTTACACTGGAAAAGATTCATCAATATTTTGCCTGGTTTGGAAGACTTTAGTTATGGGGTGACATCTGATCGGTTGGGTTTGTTTTCCCTGAACTGAAGGAGATTGAGGGGTGAATTGTGTTACATACAATTAGAAGAACTACAAATTGAGTCGATGGTCATCATCTTTTTCCCATGCAAAGAGTATCAAATACAAATGGATATAGGTTTAAACTGAGAGGATGGAGTTATACTGGGGATCTGACATGATTATTTACACAGGGAGTGATTGATATTTGGAACTCACTGAAGAGGGGTTGATGGAGTCAAAACCTGACCTAATGTGGACAAATAGGATTGTGTAGATGGGCAAAAAGGCTACATGAAGTGGTCCACACTCACATGGCAGTCACAACCTGAGCCAAATTAGACCACAGTGGTTTGTAAAGATATAACAAAATGCTTCGTCAAGTGTTGCCTGCGCTATAATTACAAAACAGCAATAAAATCATATGTTTTCAGAGAAGACCATTGAAATAGTTGGGTTTGAAGACAACAATTGGACAGAGGAAATTAAGGTTGGATGGGACTATGTGCAAGTTTGTCCAATCATTTACTTTTCTAAATTTTCGAAGTCAAATCTATTTTTTTAACCTCTCATCGTGTTTAAATGTTATATTATTGAATCATTGCTAATTACAAACCCTGCTGAGGTTGCCTCCATGTAAATGGAACAGAGCAATTTTTAGTTTCACTATTACAGTAACTCATGGTTAGAATATATATATATTTTTTTCTTTTACATTTTCATTATTAGAAGTAATGTACATTACAATAATATAAGCCCAAAATAACATAATACATTTCCTGTGCCACTTCTTATTTTCTACTTTAGGAAGAAGAATAGAGAGCGTTAGATAGGATAGTAAGTGTGTGAGAGAGTGATCCGGAAGAACCCGTAGAAACGTAAGACACAAGAAAGACTAAAAAAGAAAAACAAAAGAAAAGAAAGAAGAAAAAAAGACAGAAAATATGAGAAAGTAAAATAAGCTAAGATAAAAGGGATGTACCTCCTTCGTATCTTTACACACCCCTCACCAGGTCCTGATACCATTTATTTTCAGAGTTGTGTTGCACCCTATGCTTGTAATAAGTCGATAAATGGAGACCAAATCTTTTGGAAATTGTCTGATTTGCCTGCTAGGAGGAATCTCATATCTTCTAGGTGTAACATTTCGGACATATTTGAAATCCACATTTTTATCGTTGGTGTGGGAGCGTTTTTCCAGAATTTAAGTATAAGTTTTTTTGCCATTATTAAGCCCAAATTAAGAAAGCTCTTTTGGAACGAAGTCAGCTCAAAGCTGGCTTCAATTCTGCATTCGGTTTATTTTGTAAAAATTTCAAAGACTTCATTCCAGAAATTTTGGATTTTTATGCAAAAAACAAAGGAATGTGCAATGGTTGCTTCTTGGGATAGACATTTATCACAAATTGGGGAGACATTTGGAACAATTTTACTTATTTTAGTTTTTGAATAATATGTAAAGTTTTAAATTTGATTAAAATATGTCTTGCATTGATCGAGCATTTGTGCACATATAGCAAGTGTTTATCCCAACTCTCTTATGGTTAGAATATTTTAACACTGATTTATGTTTCAGTTATCTGGCTTCTTTATATCTGACTTTAAAATAATGTTGTATTGGTATTGTTTTATTATTATCACGGGTAACAAGATAAGCTTAACATGCTATCCAGTCGAATCACACTATACACAAGTACGAACAACCTGTTCAAAAGCACAATTGCCCTAGCAAAGGGAAAAAACACCAGAGTGCAGAAGTAGTTTTAGAAACACTGATAGATTTACAATGTAACAGATGTTGGCTTCTGCCAAAGATAGACACAAAATGCTGGAGTAACTTAACGGGTCAGGCAGCATCCCTGGTGAAAATAGATACGTGATGTTTCGGGTCAGGACCCTTCGTAAGACTTATTGTTTTCTGACTTATTGTGACCTGCTGATTTACAATTGGAATAAAGATTCAAAATGAGTGGAATAATTGTATGGATGGCAGATCCTCTTCTGAGATCGGTCTGCAAAGGGTCACCATACTTTGTTCCTGCCAAGTGCACAGGATGGTCAAAGCTATGTTCATCGCCCATTCCCAATTGACCTGAGAAATCTTCACTCTGAGTCGCTGTAGCCTATGTGATGGAAGTATTCCCACTGTCTATTCAGTTACAATGACAGCACATGGAGCATCTACTGGCCGTTGACCTCATGGTCAAAACAATGTGTTGTGCAGTGGTTTCATATGGATTTATCTTGCTTTCAAAAGCACCCCCATGTACTGGCGAAACCTATTGGGCTAAATAATCTTTGAAGCATAGAGTTATGACTGTTTCTGAGACGATGATCTTAATTCAGCCATATAATCGCAGCTGGTCATATATTGTAGCTCTTCTGCAGTGCTCATTGGTCCAGAACAAATGAATGGCTCTGCAGTAACATTTCACAGTTCAAAAGTGTTATTTCAACTGTATACATTTTACTGTACTTTAATTTTCTTATTGGTAAATTATTCGTAAATCAGCAAATTGTTAATCAAGATATTAATCACGATATTTGTGTAAAATCTAGCAACAAATTGCATTCACCATTGTAGAATAGCCAAGCAACAGTGCTTTACAAAATAAATTAATTGTGCCAATATAGAACACATAAAGTTTGCTGAAGGATGTTGAATCTGAAATACAGCAGAAATGTAATCTTGGAATTGTGTTCGTCCATAAGAAATAACTGTTCGTCACATGTTATTGGTTTGTATTTTTAGTTTTTTTGTTCTTTAGGTTTTAGTTTAGTGTATCAAAGCACAGTGAAAACCTTTTGATACGTACTGACCAGTCATCGGAAAGACTATACATAATTGCAATCGAGCCACCCGCAGTATACAGATATATGATAAAGGGAATAATGTTTAGTGCAAGGTAAAGTCCACTAAATTCTGATCAAAGATAGTCTGAGGCTCTCCAATGAGGTAGATAGTAGCTCAGGACCACTCTCTAATTGATGTGTTGCGGTGGGTCTTCTGGTCCTGGGAGTCGGAGAATCTGCAGATCTGATAGGAGATTATGAAGAACATAGTTCAAGTAAAAAATGCTGCTGTTGGAGTAGAGGTTTAAAAATATGGAGCGATTGTAAAGCATGATTGCAGATCCAGGTCTGGGACCAGCACGCAGAGAGTTTCCTGGCCTGGGCGCCATCTTGAATTTCTAATAATATTCTAGTTATAAGGAAAGATGAAGATCTGAAATGTTCAAAATAGAGATCCCTCTGAATCTCTTTTTTTGCAGCAGAGTGGAATTGGAATTTTATTGCAAGTGTCAAGTGCAAATCTCCCTGGATAGTGAGGTCCTTATTTTAGTCATACAATATCCACGTGCTTTGAGGTTTATGTGTAAGCCTCTCTGGAATTCATGGAACATTCCAGAATGGAACTGTTTTCCTCCTAAATAATTAACAACTTGATTGAACTGCAGTTTTTTTTTTCTTTGAATATACTCCTGTGTTGCTTTTGGAATAGTGTTGCTACATTGCATGAGCGAAAAAAATGCCCAAATTCTTCACTGTTACTATGATCTTAATTCAGCCATGTAATCGCAGATAGTCACAAACCTACTTCTGATAAACAAAGTGTTGCAAAATTACTCATACAGGTCCTCCCCAGGTTACGAGCACCTTGTCTCTGTACACCCCATACATACGAGAGAGATTTTGGGAGACTGACCGGATGGATTTGCTGTGTAGGAAGGAACTGCAGATTCTGATTTATACTGAAGATAGACACAACATGCTGGAGTAACTCAGCGGGTTAGGTAGCATCTCTGGAGAAAAGGAAAAGGAAAAGGAATCTTGATTGATGCTATCTGACCCACTGAGTTATTCTAGCATTTTGTGTGTATCTTTGGTTTGCATTTGACGATAGTTGTGGGGCTGCAGCATCTTCTGCTGTCTGAGAAGTCGTTTTGCAATTGCATTTTCGATTTGTAGTCTGTCCATGTGACAGACAGTATACAGGAACTGAACCCTGTCCTTTATTGGTGACAAGACTGATATCAAATTGATCTTCTTTGAAATCATGATAATATTGTACGCCCAGTGCCAGTGACTGGTAATGGCATTAACACATTTGGCATCAAGAAGCTCTGATAACACAAATGGGCATCAAAACATAAAACATAGAACAATTGTACAGCACAGGAACACGTCCTTATGTGCATACATGATGCCAAAATAAACTATTCCCATCTGCCTGCACACAATCCATATCCTTGCAAATTCCCCTCGCAAAGGAAGTATCCTTGTGGTTGGAGTTGTACTTCACAGAAAGGTAGTTGTGAAGGCCAACCATCTCAAACCCAGGTTATTACCATGGAATTGCTCAAAGCAGTGCTTTGGGTCCAGCCATCTCCAGCTGCTTCATCAGTGACTCTCTTTCCATCCTAAGGTCAGAAGTGAGACATTTGTTGATGTTCAATTGAATTTGTAACTCTTCAACACATGAAACGGCCCTTGTCTCTATTGTGCCATAAACAACAAAGAGATTAAATTATTGACAACAATTATTGACAGCTGGAAGGAGGCCAGATTAAAATCTTCATGATAATGAAAGGGGTTAATACGTTAGAGAGCAAAAACATTTTTTATTTGCGGAGAGTTAGGTATCATGTATCATAATTTATTGCCTTAAGACATATCATCAGACCATTGGTCAATCAAATTTACGTCCGCTCACAGAGTGAAGACATCAGTCTCATTCCCCAGATATTTCACTGTAACTTATTATTTTATACATGCCCGTTCACACATGTTTCACCATTATTCTCCTGCACATCAACATCAGGGGCAATTTCTAACAACCAATTCACATGTCAGCCAGTTTGGCAGGAGGGTGTGGGACGGGGCCGGATTTAGATGAAGAGAGCCCCCCCACCCAGGACTAGAGGACCATGACTACCCGACAGTGACAGTGTGACACTTTTACTGTATGCTGTCATTAAACAGTTGGTTTTAAAATACAGGGTACACTAAAAGCTGGAGAAACTCAGCGGGTGCAGCAGCATCTAAGGAGCGAAGGAGATAGGCGACGTTTCGGGTCGAGACTCTTCTTCAGACAGGTTTTAAAATACATATTGGATTCATTGCGGAGCGGGCGATGCTTTACCTGGATCGCCGTTTGAAGCTCTGGAGTGTTGGGCCTGCTGCTTCAACATCATGGAGCTGTGGTTTGCAGAGCTCCCAGCTTCGGGTCACGTTGATTTCAACATCGCGGAGCCCTGGGATCCCTTTGCCGAGGGCCGCCAGCGAGAATCTCCACTCAGCTCAGCCTGTGGACTTCGGGAGCCGTAGGAAGTGGCTGATTCGGAAGTCCAAGCTGCTGAGAATGTTCTCCCGTTCAGACGTCGGATGGTGGCCCCAAATTTCATTGTACCAATGGCCATGATGGGGGGTCCAAGAGGAGGGGGTCCATTGGAGACGAGAAGAGGGATCATCAATGGGGGCGAGGACTCCTTCCCATGGAAGAACGGTGTGAGGCGGAGGCGATGGAAGAATAGTTCCAAATCACGGCGGGCGCAGAACTCATTGAGGTGGGGACGGAGGAGGCCAAAGGTGAGGCCTGGGCTGGCCTTAAGACAATTGGACCGATTGCTCCCAATTGGGCCCGCGAATAAGGGGCCGCGTGCCAGAGTAATCTACTCTTGGCTCGGGTAGATGTACCCCGGGTGGAGGGGGGGGGAGAGGGGTGGATAGAGAGTAGAGGGGTGGAGAGGGAAGAAAGGGGTAGACGGGGAGAGGGGTGTGAGGGGGAATGGAGAAGGGGAGTGGGGGAGGTGGGTTATTCCCTCACGGTCCCGCCCCTCCTGTCGCCCTGCTCCCCATGGTGGGTCGGGCCGGGGGTTGGAGCAACGTCTACAAACCTCGGCATCAGCTCACACCCGTCCGCCCGGACCCCGGCATCCGCTTCTGCCGCCGGCCCTCTCCCTCCCTTCTCTCTTTCCCTTCTTCCCTCCATCCCTTCTCTCCTTCCCTTCTCTCCTTCCCTCCCTCCTTTCTCTCTCTTTTCCCTTCTCTCATTCGCTCCATGCCTTCTTTCTCTCCTTCCCTCCCTCCTTTTTCTACTTCCCTCCCTCCCTTCTGTCCTTCCTCCCTTCTCTCCCTCCCACACACACATCACACACAGACAACTAACACACAGTTCAGATGGGGTAGAAGCCCAAAGGGTAGGATGGGGCTGAAGCCCAAAATTTAATGCCTGGACTGGTTTTTCACCAATGGTTATTGGTTTTCCAGGATCTATTTAATTAAATTACTTTTTTTTTCATTTCATAGTCACTAAAACAAGTGATATTGTAACTATGTACTTTTCAGATTTTGTTTGTTACTTGTCGGCTTACAAGTATGCAATTTTATATTAAAATGTAGCTTAGATCTGTTTGGTCCATTAAGTCGCATGCACTTTTTAAGCGCACATTTTGATTACTTTCCATTCTACCATAGAGATATAAAGTCTATAATAGACTTTAATTATATTTCTATGAATCTACCGACCTTGGCTGGGAACCTGGGTTCACCAAAATTGTTCCCAATTGGGCCCCGCACATCCAAAGGACGGCCCTGGGTGAGGCCTCTGCTGAGGACAGACCATTGGGTATCTGAGAGGGGGAGGTCAGGGGGGATGGTGAACACACAGCAGGGATGGGGGTTGGGGCCGGAGGAAGGCAGGTGAGTGGACTGAGGCCGAGGTGATGTCTGGTGGAGGGGTGGTGGGTGGTCAGGGGGTAGGGGGGTATGAGGACTGTAGTGTGGGTGGGGAAGAGCTGGGGTCATGTGGTTTGCGGAGAATGGGGAAGACCCAGTGGAACAGTCACTGATGTTACATTGATTAGGGGACTAGTACTAGAACCCAGCACAGTCAAACTCAGGGGAGTTGGAGTCTGCAGCGTGAAAGCTTCAGGCCCAGTGCTGAGACCAGGCTGCAGGTAAGGGGGCTGCTGGAGGGTGGTGGAGTGGCCAGGGTCAGCGGGCAAAGATTAGGAGGTCCCGGTGGGTGGATGATTGGTGGAGCGGCGAGGTTCGACGGGTCCGGTGAGGCAGCTAGGTGAGTAGGCCCCCCTAGATCTCGAGGCCCTAAGCTTAAGCTTGTCTAGCTTATACATAAATCCAGCCCTGGTGTGGGAGGATACTGGAGTTTCCTGGGGAATCATGCATGTTCCAGAGAGAAATTGGAAACAACACACAGACAGTACCTGAGGTCAGGATTGAACCTGTGCTGTTGAAGCTGTGCCATAAGCAGTCACTAATAAATCCAACAAGTATTTCAGAAGAAACTTACTAAAGTGTTGTATAATTGTGAAACCTACAAGCAGTAGTTCAAGCTAAATACTTAACTGCATTCAAGTTGATTGATTAGTAAATTTGGTGATGAAGTTCATGAAGGAATGTGGGAGGAGGATAAAGAACGGTCATGTGGAGCATAAACATTCGAAAAGGTTGACCAAGTTGAGCCATATTGATTATTCTGCTTTCTAGGAACAATGTGTTGTAATTATATAGCTGTTTAAAAATGCATGGCAAATTAGTTAATTTATTCATAAAGATGCAGTATGGTACAAATCTTGCTGGAAACGTATTGAAGGCATGTTTGATTTCTGAATTATGCATGTAGAAATTAGTGTTTACATGCAAAAGCATTGTGAGCCAGAGCATAGTTATTAACGGCGTTATATTTGACCCACTTAGATTAACAGTATTGATGGAGGCAATGTAGTCAAGGTAAAATGCGTGGATTTAAGAAGTTCAATAAAATGGCTCACGCAAGACTTACAGCATAAGCTTTTGGTTAATGTTCCTGAAAAAATCCCCATCACAATGTGGATAGAAATAGGACAGGAAAGTCAGAGGCTAAATTTTAATAGATGCACCACAGCATGAGAAGACAGTGAGACGATAAAATCTGAATCTGATGAGGGATGTCTATATTTTTGGAGGAGAAATATGGTAAAGTATCAATGGAAATATATTGGGTTCTGAATGGCCAGTGGACATTTGGAGCATCCATAGAAACACAACTGGTAACATAAAACATGAGTGTGTCTCAAAAGATGTAACTCAAAATACATATTTTAAGAAAGATTATTTAGTTGTATCAGAAGTTATTAACTGCTTGCTAATTATCAAAAGTGAGTTGATATAAATTAGCGTGTCAGTCATGCAATTGACACCATCAAAACATGCACACACAATATCACTCTCGGAGGTGCACACACACGCACATAAGATCTGGAGACACAAAAGAATGCAAACACTGGAATCTGGAGAAAAAACAACTGGGGAACGTAATGGGCCAGGCAGCATTTGTGGAAGAAAATGCATGCTTGTAGCAAATGGATGGTTCAATGCTTAATGTTTTGGATCATGGCTGCATTAAATCTGGAGGCTGGATCTGGACCTGATACAGGCTCCCAAATCAAAACAACTACCATCCCTTTGCCTCCGCAGATGCTGCTTGACCTCTCCAGCAACTCAATTGAGCACACTGCAATACTAATTTGCACATGTGCTCATGCATTAGATTGACATAAGACATGTTGGCCTTGAACTTGGTGTGCATAGAATCCTTTTTATCACTTGCAAATCTAAACTCCCAAATCCTATCTCTCACTAAAACAACTTACATGTCCCAAATAACCGGCCAACCTGCATGTCTTTTTTTAAGGGGGAGGAAACTGGAGCATCTGGAGGAAACCCATATAGTCACGGAGAATGTTGACACTCCACAGAGACTGTACTGGAGGTCAATGTGGAACAGGGTTTAGAAACATAGAAAATAGGTGCACGAGTAGGCCATTCTGCCCTTTGAGCCAGCACTGCCATTCAATATGATCATGCCTGATCATCCAGAATCAGTACCCCGTTCCTGCTTTCTTCCCATATCCCCTAATTCTGTTAGCCCATAGAGCCATTTCCAACTCTCTCTTAAATACATCCAATGAATTGGCCTCCACTGCCTCCTATGGCAGAGAATTCCACAGATTCACAACTCTCTGGCTGAAAATGTTTTTGTCATCTCCGTTCTAAATGGCCTACCACTTATTCTTAAACTGTGACCCCTGGTTCTGGACTCCCTCTACACCAGGAAATCTTTTCCTGCATTGAGACTGACCAATTTCTTAATAATAGTATATGTTTCTGTAAGATATCCTCTCATCCTTCAAAAATCCAGTGATTATAATCATAGAAAATAGGTGCAGGAGTAGGCATTTGGCCCTTCGAGCCTGCACCGCCATTCAATATGATCATGGCTGATCATCCAACTCAGTATCCTGTACCTGTCTTCTCTCCATACCCCCTGATCCCTTTAGCCACAAGGGCCACATCTAACTCCCTCTTAAATATAGCCAATGAACTGGCCTCAACTACCTTCTGTGGCAGAGAATTCCACTGACTCACCACTCTCTGTGTGAAAAAAGATCTTCTCATCTCGGTCCTAAAAGACTTCCCCCTTATCCTTAAACTGTGACCCCTTGTTCTGGAGTTCCCCAACATCGGGAACAATCTTCCTGCATCTAGCCTGTCCAACAGCTTAAGAAATTTGTAAGTCTCTATAAGATCCCCCCTCAATCTCCTAAATATGGAAGTCCTGCCATCCCAGGAATCAGTCTGGTGAACCTTCTCTGTACTCCCTCAATGGCAAGAATGTCTTTCCTCAGATTAGGAGACCAAAACTGTACGCAATACACCAGGTGTGGCCTCACCAAGACCCCGTACAACTGCAGTAGAACCTCCCTGCTCTTGTACTCAAATCCTTTTGCTATGAATGCCAACATACCATTCGCTTTCTTCACAGCCTGCTGCACCTGCATGAATACTTTCAATGACTGGTGTACCATGACACCCAGGTCTCGTTGCATCTCCCCTTTTCCCATTCAGATAATAATCTACCCTCCTGTTTTTGCCGCCAAAATGGATAACCTCACATTTATCCACATTATACTGCATTTGCCCACTCACCCAACCTATCCAAGTCACCTTGCAGCCACCTAGCATCCTCCTCACAGCTAACACTGCCCCCCAGCTTCGTGTCACCCGCAAACTTGGAGATATTGCATTTAATTCCCTCATCCAGATCATTAATATATATTGTAAATAGCTGGGGTCCCAGCACTGAGCCTTGCAGTACCCCACTAGTCACTGCCTGCCATTCTGAAAAGGACCCGTTTACTCCTACTCTTTGCTTCCTGTCTGCCAGCCAGTTCTCTACCCACATCAATACTGAACCCCCAATACTGTGTGCTTTAAGTTTGTATGGTAATCTCTTATGTGGGACCTTGTCGAAAGCCTTCTGAATGTCCAGATATAACACATCCACAGGTTCTCCCTTATCCACTCTACTAGTTACATCCTCAAAAAATTCTATAAGATTCGTCAGACATGATTTACCTTTCATAAATCCATGCTGACTTTGTCCAATGATTTCACTGTTTTCCAAATGTGCTGCTATCCCATCTTTAATAACTGACTCTAGCAATTTCCCCAATACCGATGTTAGACTAACTGGTCTGTAATTCCCCGTTTTCTCTCTCCCTCCCTTTTTAAAAAGTGGGGGTTACATTAGCTACCCTCCAATCCTCAGGAACTATTCCAGAATCTAAAGAGTTTTGAAAAATTATCATTAATGCATCCACAATTTCTGGGGCTATTTCCTTAAGTTCTCTGGGATGCAGTTATCTGACCCTGGGGATTTATCGGCCTTTAATCCATTCAATCCATTATAAGCCCAGTCGATCCATTCTTTCATTATATGCCAGTCCTGCCATCCCGGAAATTAACCTGGTGAATCTATGTTGCACTCCCTCAATAGCAAGAATGTCCTTCCTCAAACTAGGAGACCAATACTGCACACAATACTCCAGGTTTGGTCTCACCATGGTCCTGTACAACTGCAGTATGAACTCCTTGCTCCTATACTCAAATTATCTTGCTATGAAGGCCAACATGCCATTTGCTTTCTTTACTCTGCCTGGTGTACCTGCATGGTTACTTTCAGAGACAGTGAGTTTCCATGAGGCAACTATTCTACTCGCTGCATCAATGTGCTGCCCTTTATTATTATTTTAAATTTAATCGGGAATGTAACGACTTCTTTGCACGTTCCCATAATGTATCCCCAGATTCTATACTCATCCGCACTCCTATTGGAATCAATTTGCAAATCTGCACGTTTGGTATGTGGGATGTTGGTTCACCAGGAACAAACTCATGCAGTCCCAGGGAGAATACTCCACCCAGACAAATTTGGAGTTCAAGATTGAATTCTGGTTGTCAGATCATTAAGAGCAGGTCTTCCAGCAATGCATCTATTCATTCTGCATTAATTGAGGATCCATGTTTTTTTTTCAGTCAGTAGGGACCTTTGGCCTGACTATGTGAAATTAAATCAAAAACAACATAATTATTTTTCATGAAATCTGGCTTACTTATTTTAATTTCGAAGAACTGAATTGAAACATTGTTTCTTAATTAAGTTTTACTTAGGTATATAACCATTAATTGCAAATTGTATTTCAAAAAATTGATAAATATAGACAATAGACAATAGAAAATAGATGCAGGAGTCAGCCATTCGGCTCTTCAAGCCAGCACCGCCTTTCAATATAGCTAATGAGAAACTAAAAAAAGGAAAGTACAAAACAAAAAACCCTTCCACATTATATTTATGTAGCATTGGAAGAACTAACAACAAAAAGTCATACAGTCATACAGTGTGGAAACAGGCTCATCAGCCCAACTTGCCCACACCAACCAACATGTCCCATCTACACTAGTCTCACCAGCCTGCATTTGGCCTATATCCCTCTAAACGTATCCCATCCATATACCTGTCTAAATGTTTTTTAAACATCGCGATAGTACCTGCCTCAACTACGTCATCCAGCAACTCCTTCCACACAATCACCAACTTTGTGTAAAATATTACCCTTCAGGTTCCCATTAATCATTCCCCTTCACCTTAAACATACTGTATGTCTTCTGATTCTCAACAATGGCCAAGGTTTTGTTTTGAATGGAATAGTTCCATACTCAAAGCAAGCATCAGCTGAATGTATCAGCATCTTTCCAAATATTGGTGATGAAAATACTTGGGGTTTGCATGTTTTTTGCATGTTGGTGCTCATATGTTCATGGACAAGGAGGTACATTGAATAGGTGTGAACAGACAAATTACTTCTGCATCTTCACCACTCAGGTTGAAGGATTCTGAAATGAGCAGTGTTAGTTGCGTCTCCCATAGTAAACAGGTGACTAAAAACTTATCTGTGTATTTCACCACTTAAGCAGATAAGAGCCTTGTGAAAATAATAATAATCAGAAAACAACTTCTGGAGTGTTAGGTTTAACTACAATTTTGCTCCTTGTGTGAAGGTGGGTAAGTAAATGCAACAACATTTGATTCACTATTATTTGGAAAGCAAATTATTACCTTGTTCTTTGCTTAAGCTTTGTTACCAAAACCATAATTATTTTCAATTTGCTACAAAATTTAAACTCATAATCTTTTATATTGTCTTTGAATGGAGCTTTTACCTCTATAGTCTTGAAATATGGAATCAGGAAGCAAATGCTGTTTATGTCTCTCTTGAAATCCCCTTGCCCCACATAATGCTACTTAAATGCACACATAAAATATTAAATATGCAATTAACTTTGTGTCCAATATTTTATTTGAACTGTATGTATAGGCTTTGGTTTTTAAAAGGCAGCTTCATATCTGTCCTGTGAAGGGCTAAATATAATTCAATGTTGAAGTTGTTTTTTGTTTTAAATTGAAGGAATTATCTATGGCCCTGTGGTTGGATGAGCCTGGGAGATTCAGATCAAGTCTATGCATTTGAAATATATTACATCAAAAGCAGATCTTTAAAATAGTTCTAAAAATATAACCACAAGAAACATTTAAATGACTTGTTTTCTTCAGTACTTTTTATATGCATCTGCACTATTGTTATTGAGTAACAATATATTTCATATTATTGCGCAGTAATAATATGACTGGAGGAGGTGCAACTGAACCTCTGCCTCACCTGGAAAGACTATTGGGTCCTTGGCTGGAGTTAAGGGGGGAGGTAAAGGGACAAGTGTTGCATCCCCTGTGGTTGCAGGGGAAAATACCTAGGGAAGGGGTGGTTGGGTGGGAAGGGATGAATTGACCAGGGTGTTTCAAAGGGAACAGTCTCTGCGGAAAGCATAAAGTGGTGGAGATGGGAAGATGTGGCCAGTAATGACATCCTGTTGGAGGTGGCGAAAATGTTGGAGGATTATATGCTGCATGCGACGGCTGATGGGGTGGAAGGTGAGGGCAAGGGGAATTCTGTTCTTGTTATGAATGGGGGGGAGGGGGAGTAAGAGCAGAGCTGCAGGATATCGAGGAGACCCTAGTGAGAGCCTCATCTATTATGGAAGAGGGGAATCCCCATTTCCTAAAGAATGAGGACATCTCCGATGCCCTGATCTGGAACACCTCATCCTTGGCGCAGATGCGGTGTAGACGGAGGAATTAGGATTAAGGGATAGAGTCTTTACAGGAAGCAGGGTGGGAAGAAGTGTACTCAAGATAGCTATGGGAGTCAGTAGGTTTGTAGTAGATGTCAGTCATTAGTCTGTTTCCTGTGTTGGAGACGGTGAGATCCAGAAGCGGTAGAAAGATGTTGGAGATGATCCAAGTGAATTTGAGTGCAGGATGGAAATTAGTGGTGAAATTCATGAAGTCAGTGAGTCCTGCATGGGTGCAGGAGGCAGCACCAATGCAGTCGTCAATGTAGAAGAGGTAGAGTTTGGGGATAGGGCCAGTGTACGCCTGGAACAGGGATTGTTCGATGTACCCTACAAGGAGGCAGGCATATCTAGGTCCCATGTGAGTGCCCATAGCTATGCCTTGGATTTGGAGGAAGTGGGATGAGATGAAGGAGAAGTTGTTGAGGGTAAGGACCAGCTCTGCTAGGCAGAGGAGAGTATTGGCAGACGGAAATTGGCTGGTTCTGTGGTCGAGGAAGAAACGGAAGGCTTTTAGTCCCTCTTGGTGGGTGATGGAGGCGTAGAGTGACTGGACATCTATGGTAAAGATGAGTGAGTGGGGGCCTGGAAAACGGAATCGTCGAGGAGACAAAGAGCGTTTGATGTGTCTTGGACGTAGGTATGGAGATATTGGACCAAGGGGATAGGATGGATTCGAGGTATGTGGAAATTAATTTGGTGGGACATGAACAAACAGAAAAAAATGATCTGTTGGGACAGTTCTGTTTATGGATTTTGGGTAGAATATAAAATGGGGCTGTGCGGGACTGGGGGAAGATAAGGTTGGAGGCTTTAGAGGGCAGAGAGCTGGATGTGATGAACTCAGTAATGTTGCTTGAGATTAAGGCCTGATGCTCATCTGTGGGGTCATGATCCAAGGTAAATTAGTAGGAGGTGTCTGAGAGTTGGCACCTGGCCTCAGACCGGTAGAGATCAGCGCACCAGACTGCCATGGTACCTCCCTTGTCGGCAGGTTTGATCACCCAGTCGGAGTTGTTGCAGAGTGAGCGGAGAGCTGTTCGGTCGGGGGCGAGAGATTAGAGTGCGAAAGGGGAGTGGAAAAGTTGAGGCGGTTGATGTCCCACTGACAGTTGGGGGAGTCCAAGAGGAAGGGGTCCATTGGAGATGGGAGAAGGGGTCATCACTGGGCGGTGAGGATTTCTTCCATTGAAAACGTCCCGGAGGCGGAGGCGACGGAAAAAGAGTTCTACATCGTGGCAGACCCGCAACACGTTGAGGTGGGGGCGGAGGGGAGCAAAGGTCCTCTGCTGAGGACAGACCATTACGTATCAGAAAGGGTGAGGTCAGGGGGGATGGTGAACACACGGCAAGGGTGGGGGTTGAGGTTGGATGAGGGTAGGTGAGTAGATGGAGGCCGGGGCGATGTCCGGTGGGGGGATGGTGGGTGTTCAGAGAGGAAGCGGGCATGGGGACTATATATTGGTAGAGAGTAGCTGCGGTCACCTGGCTAAAAGGGGAAGGGGAATACCTACTGCATGTCAAGTAGTTAGATACAAAGAGTTAGAGTAACTTAGCAGGAGCGGTGAAGAAAGTATAGGTGAGGTTTCGGTTCGGGACCCTTCTGCAGTATCGACCCGAAACATCACTCATCCTTTTTCTCCAAAGATGTTGCCTGATCTGCTGAGTTAATCCAGCACTTTGTGCCTATCTTCCTTATATACCAGCAACTGCAGTTCCTTTCCACCTATGTCAAGTCATTGGTTTTGATTACCACTGGTCCCCTTTCCCATTCAGATCAATGTTATAATCAGAACAAAGTCTTCAAACTGTTCACATTGTATATATTGACACCATCAACTGTGAAGTCGCAAGGTGCCAACGTGTAAATGAAGGTCACATTATATGAGAGCAACACCCCCTGTTCTTTGCCCAATAGGAAGGCACTTCACAAAAGTACACTGTACACTAAACACCATATTTTTACAGACAATGATTGTGCATTTATATAAATGTATGTGTTCAATATTGGGACAGACTAAGTGGGACCAATAGGGGAGGGCTGGTCCACCAATGCAATATTCCACCTCTCTACCACTTCCAATATTGGTGACCCTTCTCCCGTGGGGGAGGGGGGGCTTTCTGGAGCGCTAGTATGGGTGCTGTGGGCCAAAGCGACTGGTTTCCAGAGTGCTAGTATGCACATTGTGGGCCAAATGGATTCTTGGGCTGGCAGCTCAGTCACTCAGGCCTGGTGCGCTGGCAGTTCAGTCACTCAGGCTTGGTGGGCTGCCAGCTCAGACACTCAGGCCTGGTGCACTGGCAGCTCAGTCACTCAGGCCTGGTGGGCTGCCAGCTTAGTCAGTCAGGCCTGGTTGGCTGGCAGCTCAGGCCTGGTTGGCTGGCAGCTCCGTCACTCAGGCCTGGTGCACTGGCAGTTCAGTCACTCAGGCTTGGTGGGCTGCCAGCTCAGACACTCAGGCCTGGTGCACTGGCAGCTCAGTCACTCAGGCCTGGTGGGCTGCCAGCTTAGTCAGTCAGGCCTGGTTGGCTGACCGCTCAGGCCTGGTGGGCTGGCAGCTCCGTCAATCAGGCCTAGTGGGCTGGCAGCTCAGAAACTGCTAGAAATTCTGTCCAAAACAGGTGAGAGACTGTGAGAGAGAGAGAGAAGGGGGAAAGGGTGGAGAATCAATTTTAGCCATTTTTCATCTTTTTCTGCAGATCACAGCAATGAAGGAGAAAAGTCTATCCTGGCCTGGATCTCACAGGGATCCAATGAAGGGAGGGATAAAAATGCTGGGGTGAGGTTTAATACTTGCAGGGGGGAACCTTACTGATGGGCCAAAGGGACTACTCCTGGGCTAGTACATGATAGGCCGAAGGGACAAAAAAGTATCTGAGTGAAATCTCAGACAGGCAATTTTTCTGGACTTTTCCTGGCCTGGCATGGGACTTTTGGGCCAGAATGCTTCTTCTGGGCTAATACGGGCATTTTAGGCAAAAGGGACTGGTTTCTTGGCTAATAGGGACCTTGTGGGCGAAACAAGTCATTTAATTTCATTTCCATTTCCATTTCAAGCACAGGGCAGGCCAAACAACTCATTTCACTTAATTTCCATATCCATTTTGCATTGCCGTCTCAAGCACAGGGCAGACCAAACAACTCATGGCATTGTAATTGCATTTCCATTTTGCATTGCAGTCTCAAGCACAGGGCAGGCCAAACAACTCATGACATTGTCATTTAATTTCCATTTTGCATTGCCGTCTCAAGCACAGGGCTGGCCAAACAACTCATGGCATTGTCATTTCATTTCCATTTTGCATTGCAGTCTCAAGCACAGGGCAGGCCAAACAACTTATTGGATTGCCATTAAGGGCTAACAAATCATTTATTGCAAGTGCATTGCAGACTCTCAGTTCAGTTGATTCATAGCTTAGAATCACAGTTGTGGCCTCTCCCTCGCGATCTTCGAGAGTGACTGACATGTCCAGGCATCCGGGGTTTTATAATCCTGCACCCCCCCCCCACCCCGGAAGGGGCGTTATCTTCATCATAATGATTGACAGGCGAGAGGACCAATTACCTGATCTCAAGATTTTTTAAACACTCATACCTTTTTATTTTTCTAAAATCAATATACAGCGCAGACACGAAGTGGTCAAGATGACACTTTTAGTGATATAGATGTAATGGTGTGCTTGACTCTGGCACGTCACAGATTTTGGGATTCATGGCCAGTTCTGCAATGTTTCCCTTGCAAAAATTATAGGATTATTGCAATTTCTTTTCTGCAAAATATGCAATTTTAAGTCCTCCATTTAGATTCCATCCTTATCCTCTGGACCCCTGAAGTCCTCTTCAAAAGGTAGGCATTTTGATTTAAATTGTGTTTTCAAAGCAAGACTTTCACCTGAAAAAAATTGGTAATGCAGCAAAATCAACTTAAATAAAAACTAGAGCAACTGCTTTTGAAACAAATGTGATTGTTAACTGGGTTGAGAATATTCAAGTCTTCATTTTATCAACAGTAACTCACCCAGTCTGAGATGTGAACGGCATTGATTATTTGTACTACTTTCTGTTTGGATGTGAGTGGTAGTCAAGCTTAAAATTTATGACAATGTGACAACACAACATGGTGCACAGTTGTAATCCCCTTTTATTACTGTACAAAGGTTGTTACTCCCTGTGATACAAGCAGTTTGCTTGCCTTGAGAATGTTCATTCAATGTGAAGACAATAATTTTTTATGACAGCTGGTAATTTGTTCATTTACCACTTCCTGATTAAATACTTGGGTTACAAACATTTGCACAGGCTGATCATCTACAGTTAGAAATACATTGGTCTAAAAACTGAGGTAATACAGAGAATTGTATCACAGAAAGGAAGCCATTTGGTCTAGTTTGTATGTGCTGGAATGGAAAAAAAATCATGAAGTTTCTAAAATCTCAGTGTTTTCAAGTTATTCCTGCTGTGACCAGAACAAAATCTGTGACTTTCAAGAGAGAGCTAGATAGGGCTCTTAAGGATAGTGGAGTCAGGGGATATGGGGAGAAGACAGGAACGGTGTACTGATTGGGGACGATCAGCCATGATCACATTAAATGGCAGTGCTGGGTCGAAGGACCAAATGGCCTACTCCTGCACCTATTGTCTATTTATTATCCATTGTCTATAACATTAGATTTTTTTTGGACCCTGGCAAGCACTTCTTAAAGTTTTAGCACGACCTACCCATCTCTTGATCAATCGGGCAATTTCCTCAAAGGTTGTCTTAATTATTCATCTATCTCTCTTGCAGAAACAAGAAAGTGCAGTTGTCTCTCATCTCCATCTCTTACTGATTTCAGGACACTATGGATGTCCCCAGTTTCACTTCCCAAATGCATTTCCTCATGATTCACCAGAATGCATTCCATTTTGCCAGTTGTGTTTACACCTAACCAGTTCATTGATAGTTTTCTACTGCCCACAATTTGCCTTTACGCTATCAAAATCTACCAGTTTGTTTTGGACCTAAAAACAGCCCTATGGAAACACTTTGCACCCGTGACAATAATTTCCATTGACCATTCAGTCCTGCAAGAATGTCAAACCTATTTTTTTCATGTTCTTGGGTCCCATGGATTTGTACATATGATTATTGGTGTTTTGTGGTAATTTGCTATTAAGTAGCTGACAGGTCAGAGTGGGAATGGGATGGGGATTTAAAGTGTCAGGAAATGGTAAGCTCAGGGACACCACTGTAGACTCAACACAGTGCTCTTCAAAGCCACTATGCAACCTGTGTTTGGTTTCATTTGACCACATTTTGATCATTGAATGCAAAGATTGGAAAAAGTTCATGAATACTTAGTTAGCTATTGTGCTTGGATGTCAAAAGATTTGAAAAGCACCATATAAATTCAAGTTCCTCCTTTCTATTTTTCTTACATTTATTAACATGCACCTGCTGAGTTGTCATTTGTGACAGAGAAATGAAACAGGTAGCTGTGGAACCACTTCACACAGCATTGAAATTTTAATCTGAGGAATTGCAACGAATATCCATTTTAAACAGGAAAAATAATGACACGTGTATCAATTTTGTTTTGTAATTAATTCAAGGTAATTAAGCATACACACCTTGTGGACTATTGTTCTGTTGTTGATAAATGTTTACAAGAATTGGCATCATGAAATTTGCTCACTAGATTATAAAATCACAATCTATCTAACATCTTCATGTTTTAACTGCTGATGTCCCATTTATCACTCAACTAAATGTTTTGCTTTTCCAAAAAGCTGCTGCATACAACTCAACTTGTTCCAAGCCTTGTTCAACCATCAAAACCGTGCTTTCTGAGGGGCTCTCACTCTGACAATCATTAAGTCATAGAGTGATATGGTGTGGAAAACAGGTCCTTCAGCCAACTTGCCCACACCGGCAAATATGTCCCAGCTACATGAGTCCCACCTGCCCGTATTTGGTCCATATCCCTGCAAACCTGTCCTATCCATGCACCTGTCTAACTGTTTCTTAAATGTTGGGATAGTCCCTGCTTCAATTACCTCCTTTGGCAGCTTGTTCCATACACCCACCTTTGTATGAAAAAGATGCCTCAGATTCTTATTGAATCTTTTCCCTTTCACCTTAAAGCTATGTTCTCTGATCCTCGATTTACCTACTCTGGGCAAAAATCTCTGTGTGTCTTCCCATCTCTCATAATTCCTGAGGTAATAATTCTCATGCTTTATTTATCCTAGATATCAAAGATAAAGTTGCCTGCTTGGTGTAAACAGTTTTTCTAATTATGTGTTCCCTTTATAATTTCAGCACATATATTGTGGGCCAAAGGGCCTGTTCCTGTGGTATACTGTCCTATGTTTAAAGCATGTGTAATTTAAAAATAGTGAAAAATATTGAAGCCTACTTCATGAAATCAAAGACGCCACTTACATTTCACCTGGCAGACAACTTTACCCATTCATTTTGTGGTTGTCAGTTGAGCCCAACGTTGTCTCAGTGGGTACCTGTTTCAACCTGAACGCTGTTCAGATCAGGCAAACCCCAGCTGACAATCTGGCCCATTATGCGGTCGACAAAGCTTCTTCAATCCTGCTTCTTTGACAAATTATTCTGTTCTTCATATATTTTCCAATCACTCATCAGACTAAGGCAATGCACAGAATTAGCCTCTTTAATACTCATAAAAACAATAATTGTGGACCTCATATAATTCATAATTACAGCTCTTCTCTTTGAAAGCATAATTACATTTTTCCTAAGCCTACACTGCAAAATAACAGTGTGCTATCAGTATAAGCCTCTGTAAAATATTTTTTTTTTAACTTCTGGTGAATATGCAAACAACTTGATTTGTCCATTATTTTTTGAAGTTCTAAATGCCCTATTTTATGAAGGCTGGGAGCTTGCAATATTCATCCCTTCTGATCAAAATTACATTAATTGACCACAGGCTGCATTTGCAATAAGCCAAGATAATTAAATATTTACATTTACTGAAGTTTCCTAATCTTAATCTGTGTATTCTGTGATATTTACCTGCACTTTTATTGCATTTCTATGATTATCTCTGTCCATTAAGACTGGAATTTCAGTATTGCTCTAGATATGAGGCATTTTTCCAATTTATTATCCAATTTCACAAAAAGGGAGCTGGTCTGCAGAGTAGGATTCCAGCTGCCAACCACACATTGATGCTGCCTGTGAAGAAGGCGAGGGACATTTTGGAAGTACTGTATGTGTTTGTACAGCTTATGCAAAGGTTGTTAAAACACTCCTCACACAGCGAACCTCCATATATCTTGTTTCAGGGGATATGGGGAGAAGACAGGAAAGGGGTTCTGATTGTGGATGATCAGCCATGATCACAGTGAATGGCGGTGTTAGCTAGAGGGGCTAAATGGCCTACTCTTGCACCTATTGTCTATTGTTTATGTCTATCTTTCATGGAAGTGTCTCAGAAATATGCAGATTTGGTCTTCCTCCTAAACTCGGATCTGATAATACAAACTGATTAATGTTACACATCCTTCCTGATGTGGCAAAATAGTTTACTAATTCACCCAGTGGACCCAGAAGAAGCAGTGGAATTTATTTGATGTGACCGCATCCATTGAACTGGAAATAGACAAAGAGAACCCTTCCACAATGCAGAAGGTGCAGCCAATTGCCTCAACATGGAATCAATGGAATCAATGAATCATTACATCAAAGTCATGGAATCAATGACTATGACAATGACAAAAGGATGGAATCAATGAATCATTACATCAAAGTCAGAGACAATTCAGTCTATCATGATCTTCTGAGTTCCATTTCCAGTTCCATCCTGTAGCTTGCTAATTATTTTTCTTTGCACCCATCCAGTCTCTCACCTCCACCCTATCTTTTAACGCGTGGACTTGTGAATTCTGTCTGAAATGTTCTCAAATGGAAATTACTTCCCTCGGCCAACAGATAGGATGCTTTCACATGTTATGCCATTATTCAAAACTTGAAGTTGAAAACACATCCCTGGTATCACTCAATTTTCCAGATTATTGGAATATTTCTGAATGTCAATGCTGAATACAGAATGGGTGGCACGACGGCTCAGCGGTAGAGTTGCTGCATTGCAGCGCCAGAGAACCTGGTTCAATCCTGACCGTCAAATGCTGTTTGTACCGAGTTATATGTTCTCTCCAGGACCTACGTGGGTTTTCTCCAGGTGCACAAGTTTCCTCCCACACTCCAAAGATGTACAGGTTTGTAGGTTAATTAGCTTTGGTGAAATTGCAAATTGTCCCGAGTGTGTGTAGGATAGTGTTATGGCCCTGTCTCACGGTGCAAGTCCACCCACGAGTGATCCGGAGTGAAAGAAAAAAATCAAACTCGTGGTTGTCTACGAGATTCCAAGTTTATGATCACAAGTTTAAACGAGTTCCCACGTGTATGTCTAAGTTTGCCATTTACTTCTCATTTCTCATTTCTGCAATGTACCAGGTTCCTCTCCCGAGTTACTCTTGAGCCAACAACAACTTTTTTTTACTATAAAAAGACCCAGCCTGAAGAACGATCTCGACCTGAAACATCACCTATTTCTTTTCTGCAGAGATGCTGCCTGACCAGCTGAGTTAGTCCATCATTGTGTGTCTATCTTTGGTTTAAACTAGTATCTGCAATTCCTTCCTTCAAACTTTCAGAGCAGTTTGTTTCAAGAAACAATCCTTCCAAAATTGCATGCAAAAGTCAATTTGAACTGCATTTATTCAAGGTCTGGCATCAATCATTGAAAGGCATAGACGGTTTTGTGTCGGGACAAACTGCAGATGCTGGTTTACACCGAAGATAGACACAAAATGCTGGAGTAACTCAGCGGGACATGCAGCATTTGAATGAATGGGTGACGTTTCTGGTCGAGTCCCTTCTTCAGACTGAAAAAACGTTTCGACCCTTCTCTCCAGAGATGCTGCCGGCTTGGCTGAGTTACTCCAGCTTTTGTGTCTAGTAAGGTTGTTTTATTCCCTTAATTTATCTCTCATCAAAACGTTGGTAAACCTCTAACAAAAAGATTAGGTAAATTGAACATTAACGTTATTTTTTCACCCGACAGCAAGGTCCGTAGACCAGAGGGATAGCAGTGTGTGTCTCTCTACTCACCCAGTATGTCCGTAAGAGCAGCCGTCCCACCGTCGCGACTTAACTGTATAAAAAGCAGCGGCTCAAAACATTGCTGATTGGGCAGATCTGCCGAGAAACCACCCCTTTCACACTCACCCCAGCCCTGGGAAAGTTTTCAGAGCCCTACAGTCACCCAGCCTGACAGCTCCAGCACAAGCCTGGCTGATGGAAAAGTCATGTTGGGATCGAACCCGGGCTCTGGCACTGTGGGGCAGCAACTGTACCACCACGCCACCTAACTCATTGGGAACCAAGTGATTGCAGGTGATGGAATCTTGAACAAATAAATAATAAAATGGTGGAAGACCTCCAACATTTTAGTGTTTGGTAAAAAAAAATATTTATTCATATATCGGGATCTGGCTGTTATTGACAAGACCAATGTCCTTGACTGAATGGCTTGCTCGCCCATTCCAGAGTCGGTCATGTTACGGGCGACCAGGAGTTGCACACCGGGCAAGGATGTCAGATTCCTGCACTCAGAAGCAAGAGAAAAACAGATGTTTTTACAGTCATCTGTCATAGCTTTGTAGACACCATTACCATTAACAATTTACATCCCATAGCCGCCCTGGTGGGATTTGAACTAAAGTCATTTGATTGTAACTGCGTGTCTCTGGAAGATATAAGAATATATCAGGTATAATTACGTTAACCGCCGTGGCACTCCAGTATCTCGTGTTATTTATATGAGAGGGCAGATCTGTCACCCTTCCTTCCCTTGTTTAATTTCACATAAGCTTCCAGCTATCCTCACTCACAACCCTTGCCTATTTTCTGCTCTTTCATATTTTTTGTGACAACTGTACTTTAATTATCTTGTTTCTGTTTCACTTCCTTTCAATCCTTTGCTACACTAACTGCACAACTACAGCAACACCAAAATGGTATACAGATTGAATTGAAAAAGTATAATGGTCCCAATAATAAAACAGCATTATTATGTTTAACAAGCTTAAAATGTAAAATAAAAGAGGATTCTCAACTGTCCCAGAATAGCCATTGGGGTCTAAAGATCTGTTAACCAAATGACAAATTGTACCTAAGAAATGAGGTAAAGAAAAATATATATTTAAAAAAACTGAATATGGCATGGATCTTGGCAAATCAAAGAGATTCAAATAATGACAAACTTAACTGTAAAAAAGATCAAATGACAAGGGAAATCAAAATTAAAACCATAAAACTTTTACAGTTACAACAAAAGAGAACGATTAAGAGCAGCATCCGACTAAAATAAATATCAATTAACTGAAAAAAAAATGGCAGATGTGTTAAATAATTACCTTACAACATAAACAATGTTTATGGAAAGCTGGTTATTTGAAGGAATCTAGGTTAGAATTTAACATCAGAAATAAATTTATAAAATTAAGATTAATATGAAGAATTAACATTAAAAAAATAGAAACTGTGAAAAAAGTAACAGTTCTCAGTCTGACAATCCCCATGAAGAGGTGATTTTCACCCTTGGATTTTAGAGGAAATAAACGGGAATATTGGATGATAATACCTGAGGTATGTAGAGTTTTCATGATTCAGAAGCTGTTCGATTGGCCAATTTCACATCTCCTTTTGCAATTTAAGAAAATCTAATGTGTGGGTCTTGCATTGATTTAAGCAGATGATAAAAGTAATGGACAGGGAAATGCACATGGAGCAGAAAATAAACTGGGGAATTTAGGAACTGCTTGAGGTTGTAGGTGGACTGAGGAGGGGCGAAAGATGATGAGTAGAAGGAGTTGAGAGGGGGAGAGGTGGAGTTGAGCAATAGAGACAGGTGGATGATCAGTGGAAGCAGATAAGGAAAAGAAAAATTGGCAAATAGAACCGGATGAAGGTAGAGGAGTGCAAAGATGGAGACAGAAATTGGAGGAGCACCAGCAGGAAATCAAAGGCTACCAGGCTATCGATAATGGGAATCAGTAAGGGAAAGATGAAGATAGATGGAACCAGATGTAAGAGGGATACAGTAGTTGCAGTTCATGGGTGGTAGGTTGATGGAACCAGGAGGTCCTTCTACCTCTCCTTCTTGTTCTCAAAGGATTCCATTAATTGGAGAATCTTACAATAAGGGCCAAAGGCAATAAACGTTTGTGTGCCATACCGGCAGCGCTGTGTGTATTACCTTTATACGCCAAGTCTGTTGCGCTGTGGGTATTGATTTGTGCTCCAAGTCTGTATCGCTGTGTATTGCTTTCCACGCCAGTCTGTGACTGATAGCGCTTTGTTGCCGAAGGTGGGGGGTTTCGCATGTACGAGAAGGGTTCGCCGATGGGCTGAATCGCGATCAGCGCCGCTGATGGAGGGAGGGAGAGGGGGAAGAGGTATGCTGCTGTAAAAGGGGGGGGGGGTTGTGGGAGGGGGTTGTCCCCCCTTTCACGGTAGGGAGTTTTTGCATTTTTCAGATTGAAATTGTGCAATCTGGTGCACACTGTCACGAGTCTTTTAACTTACACTTGAATGTAACATTTATGATTCAAATTGGATTAGGTTAGGCTAAATTACATTCCTAAAAAAATTCCACAGTAGAGCCAGGCTCTGATCAACAGGTGCAACACATGAATGACCTTAGTATATTCATGTATGGAAATCAGATTATAATTCATGCTGCTATGCATATATAGAAAGAAACAAAAACATAGAAACAAGGCAAGAGGAGTCAAACTTCCATCACTGCACAATAAATCAATTGTTCTGCACAAATAAATCATTCAACCTTAGAAACAAGATGAAAATAATGCCACATATTCAACCGTATATGGTTCAATGAAATTAAGATATATATGTAAAACATATATATGGAAACAGACCCTTCGTCCCACCAAGTCCACACCTACCAGCATTCTACCATACACCAGTTGTATCCTACACGCCAGGGACAATTTACAGAAGCCAATTAACCTAAAAACCTGGGGGTTACACAAAAAACTGGAGAAACTCAGCGGGTGCACCCAGCATCTAAGGAGCGAAGGAGATAGGCGACGTTTCGGGTCGAAACCGAAACGTCTCCTTCGCTCCTTAGATGCTGCTGCACCCACTGAGTTTTCTCCAGCTTTTTGTGTAACCCTCGATTCTCCAGCATCTGCAGTTTCTTCGTTAACCTAAAAACCTGCACTTCTTTTGGATGTGGGAGAAACCGGAATATCCAGAGAAAACCATGTGGTCATAAGGAAAATGTACAAATGCTGAACAGACAGCACCCGTAGTCAGGATCAAATCTGCGCCACCGTGCCGCCCCATTAAATTCTTTTTTTTCTGTTATATTATTATGGTGTCATGTCAATAAAGATGAACACATGATTCTGATTTATGCCCTTAGATGGATAACACACACCTCAGGCATTGTGTTTTAAGGCTGGTTTTCAACCTCTTCAGTCTGATGGTCTTAACCTGAAACATCACCCTATTCTTTCTCTCCAGAGATGCCGCCTGCCTGTTGAGTTATTCCAGCTCTTACTGTATATCTTCAGTTTAAACCACCATCTGCAGTTCCTTCTTACAATCTTTGTTAAGCAAAACAGATCCTATTCTCATAATATTATTCACCTCAACTAAGTATTTTCTTCACCTCTGTTGCTGCAGAGAATACAATCTCAGTTATCAAATCTTTCTTCAAAGTGAAAAAAAATTCCAGCCCTGCCAATATGTTCTAGACAACTTATAATAAAGTTTAGCGGGCATTTAAATTACTGGTCGGCTTTCCTTGGTCCTTCCTGAAAGCTTCAATGAGCAAATTAAAATGCCCGGTCAGCAAAGGAGATTGCCAAAGGCTGCCCTCGACTGCCCATAACTACATACCAACCCCACTCCACTGCACTACAAGTTCGAAAGAACCATGCTGACCAATTTTTCCTCGACCAAACTGAGGCTGCGAGTATGTGGGAACGTCCCTCGAACATCAAGGAGAGTTCCAGTGATCTCATAGAGCATCCTAGGACCACGTGTCGACCATGCTG
Organism: Okamejei kenojei; assembly: GCA_035221665.1. Taxonomy (NCBI): domain Eukaryota; kingdom Metazoa; phylum Chordata; class Chondrichthyes; order Rajiformes; family Rajidae; genus Okamejei; species Okamejei kenojei. The sequence continues at coordinate 77,790,504 of CM069133.1, forward strand.
CGAGGGCAAACTCTTTTAAACTCGCAGATTAGCTCACCGCCCCTTAACGGCTGTGGGCTGGATGTGACGGTAACCAGACTGTTCAAGGTGTGGAATGTTATACGAGAATTTACCCAGTCTGTGACCCATAGCACTGTGGCCATAGTGTTATGTTTGAAGAGCATAGCGCTATGTTTAAAGCCCATCGCACTGTGACCGGTATCGCTATATTTAGAACCTATAGCACTCCAGCCAACAGCTCTTTGTTTAAATTCCCATGTGTCCAGCCGACAGCGCTCTGTTTAAACCTTTGCGCACCAAGTCTGTAGCGCTGTGTGTATTGATTTGCGCGCCAAGACTGTAGCGGTGTTTATTGCATTACGCGCCAGTCTGCGGCTGATAGCGCTTTGTTCCCAAGGTGCGGGGGTTCTTGCTGGGAGGCAGTCACCTGCCATTGGTTATAGTTTGAATTTGGGAGCAGCACTATTGGCCAGGACTTACTGGTGGTTATTTCAACACCTGATTTCTCAACTGTACAAAGGCAGGCACCAGTAAAGCCAGAGGTTAGTTCAAGTTCATGTATGAGAGCGGTTCGCCGATGGGCTGAGTTGCGATCAGCGCCGCGGATGGAGTGGGGGGGGGGGGGGGGGGGAGAGAGAGCGAGAGAGAGAGCGAGAGAGAGGTGTGCTGCTGAAAAAACTTGACCCACGCATACCGAGACAAGTATTGTTTATATCCTCTCTTGCAAATAAAACTGATTTGCAACTAAACAGACGAGTGAGCCTTTTTCTGTTCTACTATCCAGATCCTTGAACTTGTTCCCTTGTAACACCACGGCACTGACCGAAATAGAACTACAGTAAAGCTCTGATCATTTGCTATCTGATCATTCACAATTCCTGATGTTTCAGCATTTGCCAATGTTTACTGTGCTCTCTGGAGTTTCACTGGTCTCTGCACTCCTCCAAATCTCATGGTGTTCCATATTCCCCCGAGACTCATCAGGTCATTGATTCTTGAACTCACATTAAAGTTCAACGGAGAATATTTTATAATGAAAGAGTTAATCACTATTGTATCGCTTGCTGCCATATTTAACCACTTTCTGTAATGAAAGAGCTAATTGCTATTGCATTGCTTGCTGGGATACTTGACTATATTCTGTAACTTTGTTTTTGCCTTCAGCAGAAATACTGATGTCACTAGTAGGATGTGGGCAGAGCATCAAAAAAGTGTGTCTAGAAATCCATTTTTGTGACCCACGTCTCAGAACTACATTAGATTTTGCACAGATTTAGATGAAATATAATTGAGAAGGAAGTCATAACTCGTCAGTGCCAAACATTGCACATTAATTAATAAAACTAATTAGAAAATGATATCGAAAAAGTAAGCACCATCTAGTGCCCAATGCCCATATTACACCATGGGGAGTCTATTTCCGTGTTGCAGTCTCTTTAAAATATATTTTATCATACCATCTATATATATAATAAATATTGATTATATTTATTATATGAAAAAATAATATTTTATATGATAAAATATATTTTATATATATATAATTATGTATAATTGTATTCTATAGAAATAATATAATTAACATAATTGTGAGTTTTTATTGAATGAGACTGCCGCAGAGGTCCTCTTGAATCAGCCTAATTAATAGGTCAGGGCAGTTCTTCTGGGTTCTCCCGTTTACTGAACCCCACTGACTGCCAGTGTGCGGAGTGGGGGTCACAGCCATAGTGGAACTGGGGCAATGCCAGGCTGGGGGAAGGCTAAGGCAGGAAAATGCCTAGCCCTAACTCGCCCCCCTCCCAGAGCTGCCCAAGGCTGGAGCTGGAGCCGCTTTGGGACCAACTGCGGGCTCCGTACTGTGGTCCATCTCGGCCAGCATGCCCTTCTGGTGGTGGCGATGGAGAGGGGCAGCACTGCCTTGCACCTCGCTCGGGCCACCTTCAGCACCCAGATAGCGCCTGCTGCATCAGACCGCCCGCTCGCTCGCTGACTGACTCTCTGACTGACCGACTGACTGACTCTCTGACTGACTGACTGACTGACTGACTGACTGACTGACTGACGCACTGACTAACTGACAGACTCTCTGACTGACTGACTCTCTGACTGACTGATTCTCTGACCAAAGATCCTATAGCGGAGCAGGATCTTTGTCTCTGACTGACTCTCTGACTGACTGACTCTCTGACTCACTGACTGACTGACTCTCTGACTGACTGACTCTCTAACTCTGATCCTAACCTTAACTCTACATTTGTTAATTATCATTTTTTATTTACCAGTACACATTATAAAGATAAATCAAATGATAAACAAAATTATCAGCAAGGTTAGCATTACTTTTATCCTTGGCAACCTTACTATTGATGTAATGAGGAGACAGTCATGATCCCAGCGCCCTCACTGCCTAGCGACCATAAAACAAAGCACAGGATTGGCCAATTTGTGTCTGAACTCAACGTCAAACGTGCATTGATTGGGCAATTACTACTCAGAAAATTTGAGGTTTTTGTCATATTTCTTAAAAATGTGCAGGTTTTGGTCTTGACGAGTTTCAGGTATGGTTTATAGAATATTTTTACACAATATGTTAAAAATTCAGGTAGTTCTGTGAGTTGGGCCATGAAACTAAACGTAAAAGCTCCTACGCCCACAGCCTATAGTGGAAAAGTACTTGTGGCTGATAACAGAGACTGGTATGGAGCTGATAAGAAAGAGACAGGTACCAGCTTGCACTGAAAAACAACTCCATATTAGGACATTGGCTGCTGCCTCTCGGGATCTTGACTAATGCTTATGTTATGCTGCCTACTTGACTTAAACCGTATATAAGACGCTGTAAATATTTGTTAATTGAGTGGTCGCTTGGGGAACAGCATGTATTCTTGAATACTTGCTGGACTGTAAATCCCCGCCACTCCCATCTGACGAATAAAGTAAAGCTTGTTTGGTTTAACTTAACCCATTGTGTTATTGTCTGTTTATAAGTAGCAAGCTTTATCAATAATGCTCAATAACATCATCAATAAATTCATTAAAGGTTTATTGGGAAATAAATAATGAATAACATCCAGTAGTCCAGAAGATCTGTGTAGGAAGGAACTGTAAATGCTAGTGTAAACCAAAGATAGACACAAAAGTGCTGGAATAACTCAGCAGGATAGTCCAGAAGATCTGCCAGTCCAGCATCATCAAAGTCACTTGTGTGCCGGATTATAGCAAAAGGATTTGAGTACAAGAGCAGGGAGGTTCTACTGCAGTTGTACAGGGTCTTGGTGAGACCACACCTGGAGTATTGCGTTCAGGTTTGGTCTCCAAATCTGAGGAAAGACATTATTGCCATAGAGTGTGTACAGAGAAGGTTCACCAGACTGATTCCTGGGATGTCAGGACTTTCATATGAAGAAAGACTTCGGCTTGTACTTGCTAGAATTTAGAAGATTGAGGGGGGATCGTATAGAAACTTACAAAATTCTAAAGGGGTTGAACAGGCTAGATGCAGGAAGATTGTTCCCGATGTCGGGGAAGTCCAGAACAAGGGTCACTGTTTAACGATAAGGGGGAAGTCTTTTAGGACTAAGATGAGAAAAACATTTTTCACACAGAGAGTGGTGAGTCTCTGGAATTCTCTGCCACAGAAGGTAGTTGAGGCAGTTCATTGGCTATATTTAAGAGGGAGTTAGATGTGGCCCTTGTGGCTAGAGGGTATGGAGAGAAGGCAGATACGGGATACTGAGTTGGATGATCAGCCATGATCATATTGAATGGCGGTGCAGGCTCGAGAGGCCGAATGGCCTACTCCTGCACCTATTTTCTTTGTTTCTATGTTTCCATTATCAGAGTTCGACTTTCAAATTTTGCTTATCCCAATACCAACTCATGTGAATTGACTGTCTTCAATGCATGTATCTGCATAAAAATCAGTCCCTCGTCATCAGCAAAATCCTTGGAAAATTGATGCCATTGAAAATAAATGTTCTTTACTTTTTGACTTCTGTTTAGAATTTTGATCAGTCTGAAGAAGGGTCTCAAACTGAAACATCGCCTATCCATGTACTCCCGAGAAAATGCCTGAACTATTGAGGCACTCCAGCACTTTGTGTCCTTTTATGTATTAACGAACATCTGCAGTTCTTGTTTCTACATATAGATCTGTGCTTATTGATGTACTAAATATATGATACGAATTATCTTGAACAAGAGTCAAAATAGTTCGTATTTACTTGGCATGTTATGTTTTACTGTGCTCTATTTGATCCATCGACTGTGTGAATCGCCAGAGGCACTTTATCAGCCGGATGCTTTCCCTGTTGGCTATGTCCTTCACCTGGCAGACATGAATCTCAGTTGGCTACTTCCATGGGGTAAACAGTGCAATTTCTGTCTATCTTATGACTGTAAGGAAAACATGAGAAGTTCCATGGTTTGAATTGTAGTCTATTCAAGAAGATAGACAAAGCAGGCTGTGCATTTATATATATATATCTCACTCTTTACCTTCAATAATTCAGAATTCCAGAGATTGGGGAATGGACTCCAGAACATGGTGAAGGAATTAGTGAGTTTTTTGATTTTTTGAATTTTGTTCGTTGAAAGCCAAGCTAGCAATAAGTGTTTTTCAAATCGGGGATGAAAAAGAGGGCAGAATTCAAGGTGCAAAGAAATTTCGAGAGGTTTAAGTGCTGAAGGTGGTTGTAAGAAAAACAAACGTGATCATAGAGAAATAATAATCAATTATGTGAATTTTAAACTAAGCTTTTCCAAGCTGGGTGCAATGTGATCCAGAAAGCAATGGGGCAATGATGGTGAGGGCATTGTAATTTAGGAAATAAGCAGCAGAGTACTGGAAAGAATAACACATTCTAACAATGGTTCTTAGTTTAAGCACAATCACAATCACAGTAATACTTTATAAGCCAAGTATGTTTTGCGACATATGAGGAATTTGCCAAGTGAGTCATACAAATAAAAAGCAACGGAACACACAAAACACATTTTAACATAAACATCCATCACAGAGTCTCCTCCACATTCCTCACTGTGATGGAAGGCGAAAAAATGTTCAATCTCTTCCCTTTGTTCTCCCGCGGTCGGGGGCCTCGAGCCCTCCGTTGACAGGATGATCTTGACTCCCGTAGCCGTGGGGGCACTCCACGTCGAGGCAATCAGCCTGGCATAGCAGGCCTGACATTGATGGATAAGTACCTCAATTCTCTACACATCTGACTTGTGCTTATGTTTCTGGATGACAACGATGCCCATAGTGAAGAAAGCTATTAATGATGGTGGAATAATGGAGATCTTGGTCTTCTGCTGTTGTGGGAATATTATTAATTCGTCCAAATAACTGATGTCAAGGATTTCAATGATGGATCAATAAAGAATGATTAGGCATGTGGCAGCTGCTTTTCTGTTGCCAATGTAAATTCAAACGTTGCAGCAGAGGCAGAGGAGAGAGGTTGGAGGTAAAGTTGTGTCCAGTGGAGGTGGGGTGCAGGGGCTTTGTAGTCAGTTCCACCGCAAGGCTCCTGAGGGAAGTAGGAGTCAAAGGGCAGGCACACAGGAGGGCAATACAATAACTTGCCAATGCCGCCGAACGGAGCAGTCACTGGCTGTGGCTGAAGAGGAAAGATGCTGTCTGGGCTGCCACGTGACTATCTAGAAGCTAGCAATAAGACACACACCCAGGTCTCACCAACCGTGGTGGGCCTTCCTCGACTGAGTGTGTCTTGTGATAAAAGGCCGAAACACCCAGTGACGTTGAGGTACACAACTGAAGATGTGTCTGATTGTTAGAAAAACTCACCTAATGGTCATACCCAAGAATGTCAATTGTAGTGAAATCTTAGGGATTATAACATCCAGTCATAATAATCAGATAGCGTTTTTTCAATTGAAAACCATGTCATATTGGTTGTGGTGTGTAAAGTGAGCATATCATGTCTGATTCTTTTTTTGCCACCTGTGGCAAAATACAGAAACATTTATTGAGACCATTGATCAAACGATGGGAGATTTTACTCTAAAATTTGCACAAAAAATAGTGCCCTCTTTAGTGCTTGGTACACATCTCAGGTGAGTCTGAAGGATAGATACATTGATGAGCAGGGATTGCTGGAGGTGTTACAAGATATCTCAATCAGAGAGTTGTACAGCATGGAAATATGTTCATCCCAACATCCAAACTAATACCATTCACTAGAACATGGTCGATAGTTTTCTCTGTCTTGTTGATATGTGCTCATCTAAATAACTCTTATATCTCAGGAAGCTATTTTACTTCAGAGTCATGTGAGTGACTACGTGAAGACCCCGCCAGCACGCATGCACGACATGTCGTCGAATGCATTGCGGAAGCGACAGTCGGGAGGAAGCATTGCTTCTCCAGCGTACGTTTAAAAGACAACCGGAGGTAAGTACTTACCATTCTGGAAAAGACTCTGTGTGTGTTTTCACAGCCAAGAAGAACAGCATGGAGTCCAGGAAATCGAGGAGAGCAACGGCAAGAATCGCTGCTGTGGAAACCAGCCAGCAGCGTGCCGAATCTCCAGAGCTGCAGGTGCTTCCAGCAGCTCCTGACTTCTCGCCGCAACAGACCGCAGGTGCGCCGCGGTCCGGCGGCAAAACCACCCGGAATTCAGACAGGTCCGTAGACTCGGCTGGGTCCGGACCTGAGGACACCCCGTTCACGGATAGCGATGGCGGGCGTCTTTCCCGCATGGAGCGGATGGTGGAGCAATTGCTCCAGCGTGACCTGCTTATGCAGGGGCAGAGTCACAGTAGGTCACTTCGCAGACCCACGGCAGCTTCCTATCAAGGACTGCCAAATGCCTCACCCTCTTCCCAGGGGAGCATTGGGGGTCTGAACTGGGCTGACCCTGAAGAAGGGGACATGGCTGAAGACTCACCTGTGTTAGGGGTGCCGCAAGGAGAACTATTGGGTATGGTCAACAAATTTGCTACGCCTACCCAAAAAGGACTGCCATTGCATCCCAAACTGGCTGCCAGTATTAATTACATGGCAACTAACCAGCTGCAGGAACAAGCAGAAAAATACCTTGCGCCAGAGAATTGTATTTCTCTTAATGTACCTGCTGTCAACAACCCAATTTGGGGCAACGTGAGCCTGACCATAAGGAGCCAGGAGGTGAAACTCCAAAGAATCCTCAAACTGCTAGCTGCTAGGATTACAGCAGTAGCCAGAAATGTCAATGGGGTTGAGATGCCTGAAGAGCTGCAAGACACTCTAGCACTCCTGTGCAATACGCTGTTTGAAATCAACAGCTACAGGAAGAGCATCATAAAACCTGCACTCAATCCCAAGTTTGCGGGATTATGCAGACCCAGCAGTGCACAGCCACCTACATTGCTGTTTGGGGACAACCTCCCTAAGCAGGTTAAAGACCTGGATGAGGAGGCCAAGGCAATCGGCATGATAAAGATGCCAACCACCTCCAAAACCCCATATCAGCGGTGGTGGCACCCCTACACAACCACCAGGCACCGCTACAATGAGAGACCATCCGGTGGTGAAAGCTCGAAGGCCGGCCCACCTGCACAACGGTCTTTTTTAGACCATGGCCCAGCCCGGCCTTCTTGGAAAATATGCCAACCCCACAACGCAGCAACACAACAGAACAAGAAGCAACAGAGACAACCAACACAGCACCGCTGGTAACCATGGAGGAAGGTGGGTCTGGTTGTCTCAAAAACATTGCATGTCTAGACTCATCGCGGGTTGGGGGACGGTTGCACTTGTTTTGTCATGTGTGTAGCACTTTTACCTCTGATCTTTACATACTCGGAAGTATTCAGGGATATAAAATTGAATTTGTTTACGAACTCCCCATCCTAGTTCAGCATACACCTAGCCGGAAGTTTATACTTTCACAAAAAGAAAGGACAGAAGGCCATGCTGAACTTTTAAGATTAAACGCAAAAGGGGTAATTGAGAAGACAAAGAGAATCTCAAGAGTTTGTTTCAAACATTTTTAACAAAAACAAAAAAGACGGCGGATGCCGCATAATTATAGATTTGACCAAACTGAATACTTCCGTTCAGTATGCCCATTTCAAAATGTTTTCACAGCCAAAAAGCTAATGTCCAACAGGTACTATATGACGTGCATCGACCTAAAAGATGCATACTATTCAGTACCAATACTCAAGGATCATCGGAAATATCTGAAATTAGTCTGGATGGGACAGCTTTGGCAGTATAAGGCCTTACCCAACGGATTATCATCGGCACCCAGGCTGTTTACCAAATTGTTAAAACCAGCTTTGGCACATTTGAGGAAACAAAACCATATTGTTATGGCCTACCTTGATGATATTCTCATTGTAGGGGAAAATTTAGAGTTGGCTACATTGGCAGTATCAGCCACAAAGCATCTTTTTCAAAAGCTGGGATTTATCATTCATCCAGATAAATCAAAATTGAGACCCTCCACTACCATGGATTATTTGGGGTTCACTATTGATTCTGTTCAAATGTCTATCACCTTGCCACCAAGCAAAGTGGCAGACTTGACGGAAGCATGTAAAAGCCTCACTAGCATCAGAAAACCATCCATTCGGCAAGTAGCCAGAGTGATGGGAAACTAGTAGCTGCATTTCCAGCAGCACAATTTAGACCACTCCATTACCAAAATCTACAAAGAGCAAAAATATTAGCTCTTAAAACTCATGCAGGCCATTTTGATTGGCCTGTGGAAATACCAGGGGAAGCTAAATTAGAGTTAAATTGGTGGATAGACAATATTCAGCTTTGTTCTAACCCTATCACTATAATAAATCCCATGGTTACTTTACAGACTGATGCCAGTGCAAAAGGTTGAGGAGCAACTAATATCACCTCTAGTTGTGGTGGCAGATGGAGTGCACAAGAATTAACCCTGTTTGGAGCACTAAGGATTAATTATCTAGAAATACTGGGAGCATTTCATGGACTCCGGGTCTACTGCTCAGACATGCACCATTTGCATGTACGATTACAGATTGATAATACCACGGTGATGGCATACATTAATCATATGGGTGGAATAAAGTCGATATCATGTGATAAATTGGTTAATAATATCTGGCACTGGTGTCTGGAAAGGAATATATGGATCTCAGCCACTTACCTTCCAGGTAAGCTAAATACAGTAGTGGACACCAGGTCACGCAAATTCAACGACAACGCCGAATGGATGTTGGATCGGAAAGTGTTTGCCGATATTTATAGAATGGTATGGGACACCAGATAGCAACCTTTTTGCATCCAAATTAAATCACCACCTACCAACATATGTTGTTTAGGAACCAGACCCTGGGACAGTAGTGATGGACGCTTTCTCGTTATATTGGGGAGATTTGTTTTCCAATGCTTTTCCCCCCTTCTGCCTCGTCAGTCGGGTCTTACAAAAAATCAAACAAGACACTGCTTCGGGTATCCTGGTTGTTCCCGACTGGCCTACCCAACCATGGTTCCCAGTAGTTAAAAATATGGCCACAGAAACCTGCATTCGGATCAATAAACATCCAAGCCTTTTGGTACACCCTGTGACAGGGGAAAGTCATCCGTGTCATGACCGAATTAACCTGTTGGTTTGCAGATTCTGAACAGGCCATTTCTGGATTACGGACTCTCCGACAGGACGATAAATGTCATCACAGCGTCGTGCAGGGAGTCCACCAGAAGACAATATCTCACATATGTGAAGAAATGGGAAGTTCCAGAACTGCACCAGAATGAACACTTCATACGACACAGCCACCATCACTGAAGTGCTGGAGTTCCTGGCTACCCTCCATTTTGATGAGGGATTGAGCTACAGTGCCATTAATTGTGCCTGTAGTGCCCTATCCAATTATCTGGGGCGAGGGTGTGATCACCTGGCTGTGGGATCACACCCACTGGTATCTAAACTGATGAGGGGTATATTTAATTCTAATCCCTCCAGGCCCAGATACACCCATATATGGGACAAAAGCATAGTGCTGACTATGCTTCGAGGATGGACACCTATATCTGGACTCACACTGGATAAATTAACCTGTAAAATGGTTATGTTAATGGCACTTGTAACAGCACAACGGGTCCAATCCCTACATAAATTAAGTATGGACACCATGTACATTAAAAAAGACAAGATAACTTTCCTAATACAGGGGTTACTTAAACAGGATCGACCCGGATCTACTGGCCAAAAATTAGAATTTCTGGTCTATCCTGCAGATTGTTGGCTCTGCATCGTGGCATATATATTGCAATATATAGAGGTCACCAAGAGTCTCAGGGGCAAGGAGAAGGCTTTACTTATTAACCATAAACGCCCTCACCATCAGGTCACAGTACAAATCATTTCCAGATGGTTAAGGGTGGTATTGGGTGCAGAGGGGGGTGGATAATAACGTTTTCAAATCTCACTCCACCAGGGCTGCATCCACATCGGCGACAAGGATGATGGAAGTTCCAATGGACCACATCCTTGCAACAGCGGATTGGAGCAATGAAGGACTTTTCAGTGCTTCTATAATAAACCCTGAGATGCCACTCCCAAGACATTTGCAGGAAAAAAATTAAGTTCTGTTTCATGATTACCCAATGTAGGGGCATTATTATTTTAGGTATGAAATAAATACCTTTTTGTTTTTCAGCACAGTTTCATGTCTGAAATACGTTACATCATAGCATGGCAGTGTGTGAGCATGGACTTGTTCCAGGGCATGAAATCACAGAGCTTTGAAATCTTCACGTAGTCACTCACGTGACTCCGAAGTAAAATGGTAAGATTAAATGAGAACTTACCAGTTTGAAGTTTGATCTTTATTTTATGAGGAGTTACGATGAGGGATTACGTGCCCTCCGCTCCCAAACCCTCTATTATAAAGGTCAACTGGTATATAAAGTTCTCTCTTATCTTACTATGTTAGTCAACTTTGGTATCTGTGATTTCACACCACTACTTTGAAGAATGTTGTGCATGCATGCTGGCGGGGTCTTCACGTAATCCCTCATCGTCACTCCTCATAAAATAAAGATCAAACTTCAAACTGGTAAGTTCTCATTTAATCTTACTATTTTTAGTCATAGAGAATGGAAAAAGGCCATTTGGCCCAACTCATCAATGCTGACTAAAACGCCTGGTCTAAACTAGTGCCTTTCATTCGCCCTTAACCCTCTAAATCTTTCCTTCCATGTACCTGTCCAAGTGTCTTTTAAGTCAAATTATTCTTCACATTGAAAATAATTGAAGCAGATGCAACTGAAGGCTGGGGGGAGGTGGGGGGTGGGAGTGGATTGTATCAGTTAGGATTTGTAACTCATTACTTCCCATAACCATGCAAGTAGTAAAATACCACAACCTGTCTCGCTCAAACCCCGATACACACAATCTGATCTCTTAAGCCTTATTATTTGCTCAAAGACCCTGGCACTTATCCTCCTCCCTCCATACATTTCAAATTTAATGTGGCTTTAATTTTATTTGTATCTTTTCAAGCATAAGGCTTGAAAGATAGTGTAGTTGGGCAGTATCAATATGTTAATAACTAGTCCAGAGGCTGTTCACTGGGATGGTTTCCATTAAAAAATATTTCATTGTGACTATTTTGATATGGAGACTGAATACACTGCCAAAATTAATGATGTACATTCTGCTTCATATAAAGAGGAGGCAATGAATAAATATTAATGATTTTAAATTAATGAATTTAGATAGCAGAATTTTTTGCCATCCCTTGTGGATTTAAAAAAAATTCAAAGTGAACACATAATTGATACTCAGTCTTCAAGCAGGATATAAAATAACGTAGGATATCTGAAATAAAAACTGAAAATGCTGATAACACTCAGAAGGTTGAGCAGCTTTTAAGGCAAAACACAATTATGACCTTCAGAACAGAAAGACTGTAGGCATGAACTTTAAGGTAACACACAATTATGCAAAATAGTAGGGCAGGAAAGGAACAGATGAAGGTTTGAGATAGGCAGAAGATAGAATTGATTAGATGGCAGAATGTGTCATTATGAAAAGTGAAAGGAAATGATAACTTTTCTTAACATAAAATGTGTGCCAAGAAAATGTGCAAATTGTCAAGGAAAAATAGATGAGGGGTTCTAGTTAAGAAGACAAGACTCTTATAGACCAGGAATGTAAGTTGGACGGATGCATGAAACCTATGGGACAGTCAAGAAGAAAGATACTGCAGACTTACCATCAAGGGCTCGCAGTCTCGGGAGAGGCTGAGTTGGGAAGCTCCAATGGCAGAACCTTGACCAGCCCCGACGCGGGGTCCGATCGCTGACGCGGGGGAGCTGACATCCCCGCAATGTGGAGGACCCGACTGCCGGCTACGGGTGTCAAGATCGTCCCGTCAATGGAAGGCTCGAGGCACCCAACCACAGGAGTGCACAGCTGGGAACATTTTTGAATTTTATTTCACCTTCCATCACAGTGAGGAATGTGGAGGAGTCACCATGGTGGATATTTATGTGAAAATGTGTTCCGTTGCTTTTTATTTGTATAACTGACTTGGCAAATGAAATCCCTCGTATGTTGCAAAACATACTTGGCTAATAAAGTATTATTGTGATTGTGATTAAAAAAGCAGGAAATAATGGAAATACTCAGCAGGTCAGGCAGTAGCTGTGGAAGAAAATACAGGTTATCTACATGAAATACTGTTTCATTTACTCGTTTTATCATGTTCCAATAAAAACTGCCTTTGTTCCTCTCTCTCTACAGTGGCTGCTAAATAAACTGAATATTTCAAGCAATTTCCATTTTATTTCACACCAATTCCCCAGCTAAATATTTTGCATCTGTTATCATATATCAACGACAAACATCAGATCAAAGGAGATCGTGTCGTTTTTTTATCCACACATTGATTTTCACAAGTGGGTAATGAGAGCAGATGATTAACTAGTCTGGGGACCTGCACAATAAAACTTGGGAATTTGGTGAGGCATCTGCATCTGGCGAAATACCGTGGGACATTCATCAGTGCGCAGTGTGTGCCTCTCTTGAGGTTCAAGACCATAAGATGCATACTTCAACATTCTCTGCGATTCCTGTTGAGAATGTACACTTCGTTTGTGACTTTACAGAAATAGGTGGACATTTGTTCTGAAATATGCTTGTAGATCATCTGACCAAATGTAGCTTTCTTTCATAACTGAAATGTACGAAATAACATTAGATTGGCCAAACGGTGGCATAAAACTGCACAAACTAACCATTTCATAAATAGAGTGAATGAGGACTGCATGACGTTGTACTGATGGAGAGCTAGTTAAATTATATGCGTGTGGCAGAGAAGGATAGCTCATGCCTGTTAGTGTTGCAACTGATCTGTGAATGATTAATGGTGCTACTGGAGAAATGAGTGAAATATAATCCAATCTCCTCCCCAATGAAGTACCTACTTTAATATATCAAACAACAAAATTATGAGAAGATAATTGTCAGTATAATAATCTGTTGGCATTGATATTCCAGATGTTTAGTCTGTGCAATGCCAGCCAGATTCCAAGATTCACTGATGTATTGCAAATTACAGGATCACTTGTAGTGTCTCTGTTGCTATGGAAGCAAAGCAAGTGTTCATTATGGGTGTCTGCACATCAGCAGACACAAAGTGGTTTATCCAAAATCATGCACCAATAACTACAGTGTTTGACTGGGTATATTCTAATGTGGCTTTAATGCAGTTTCCAGCATGGTCTGTAGTGACAAGGGAGCTGGGAACTGAATAAAGCATGAAGCGATAGTTAAGTGCTTCAATCACCTCAAGGTTTCCTCTTCCAGAACAGAAACTGCTTGAGTATATATCCCATGCCATATACGTTGTAGGGGGCTTGCAGGCTTTACTCCATCCAGACCGCCAGCTAAGTCGTAATGTTTTTACAAATGAGTACGCTACTTGGAATTAACATTTATATCCCTGCCCTTATTGTGACAAATGGACATATCAAAAGCACAAATCAATTGTTTTGTGATTTATGATTTGTTCTCTCTGTGCTTTTAATGCAAAAATTATATAGTTCAATTCAATTGCTTCCATGCTAAAATCACGTCTGCACTTGTTTTATGGACAATATATTTTTCTCTCTGCATAGTTTGTTTTTTTGTACAAAAATGGTGGAGTTTATTTAGAATAAATGATATTTTGTGGTGTGTCCGATGGGCAAGCTTCAGCAAGTAAGAATTTCACTGTTCCAATCATATCCGGTGCAGATGACAATAAATACTCTTGCAAAACTGTGGCCCAAAAATTGTTTTGGATTCTGAAGAGTTTGCAGGTTAGTCATAGCAGCACCATTAATTCTCTCATATGTGAGACTGCTGTTGCAAACTTTAGTCCTCTCTGACACCCAAGCATCTGGTGCCATTTTTGAAAATGTAAAGATGCCAGGAGAGATGCTGGGTGGAGAGAGGACCTGTTACCACCGCCCAATTGAGATCTGAGGTTAGGGGTGGGGGGAGGGGTGGAGAGATGGGGTACTGTGGAGGGGGGGGGGGGGGGGGGGGGCGGAGATGGCAATCAGTGGTTCAAAGTAATTGGTTAAAGATGAAAGGTTAAAGCTATGGTAGGAAGTGGCAAAAGCAATGGTAGGAATTCAAGACTCCCACTAAGACCCAAGTTATTTTGATGAATCAGTGGGCTCTGATTGAAGGTGTGGGCTCGTATTCCACTTCTGACACCATGTTTTTAAGTGTTCCACTGCAAAGTCTGGAGTGAACCATTAGTTTTTTATTAAGATCATACAGAGAGAACGTTACACACAGCTGTGCTCATCACATCAGCTTACGTACTAACTGCAGTAACATAACGACAGGCTGTCAAAAGTACAGTACTCATGATGCCCAAAACCCGGACTGAATTATATGGTGGAATGCGCGACATGCATAATATGTGTAGTGGAGATTATATAGGCATGGATTAATATGGTTGATCTACACTGATGAAGACCTGGGCCAAGGTGGCCAATTTCATCAGAGTATCTCAGCAGGTTAGGTTCATCCTTGAAGAACGTGAATAGGTGATGTTTCGGGTTGGGACCCTTCTTCAGACTGACCGCAATGTCACCAATCCATGTTCTCCAGGCATGCCAGTCAAGTTAAGACGATTCAAAGGTAAAGCTGAGATCCCAGTGGTAAAGGTTCTGGCCATGGGTCCAGACCTGTTGGAGGATAATACCCATGGAGATTGGGATGTTTGAGAGGGGTTTCCAGGAACCAGGCCTGGTTTCCGGGTTCGACCTATTTTTGTATCATTTCAAGGGTGAGGAAATTGGTGGGTTTTGGCAGGAGAGTCAGATTTAATGAGGCGTGGATTAAAACTATGATTTAGACTTATCTTAATGTGCACCATGTGATATTGTGAAAGAAATACCTAGTTTGTACCAGGAATGCCCAAAATGGTTTCATTCTGGGACCACTTCCTCCAATGTATTCATATTGCTCTACGAATAGTGTCGCAGGGCAATTGACATAATTTGATTCAGGTCAGAGACACCAATGTAACACAGACGGCAAAAAGCTTGGATAATTTTCAGCTATGAAAATTGTTCAGGTGTGGAGATAGTTGTCATGAATCATGTAACATTGTAATAACCAACATCAGGTGATCAAATTTTAAAGCATGTGTCCATTCTTTCTTCCTTTACGAACGCAACTTGTCCTAATGTTTAATTTCAACATCTTACAAAGGCAGCAATTAGTGACACACCATTGAAAGCAACTTATAAAGATGCACCATAGAAAGCATCCTATTAGGATGTATGACAGTTTGGTTTGGCAACTGTTCTTCCGAAGACTGCATTAGCAGAGAGTTATGGACCTAACCCAGTCCATGATACAAACCAGCCTCTCCCACCACCCTACCCTCCAAATGACTCTGTCTACACTTCACACTGCCTCACTATGGAAAGCAGGCAACATAATCATGGACCTCTTACACACAGATATATCCCCTTCTCCCATTAGGCAGAAGATTAAAGAGAAGCTTGAATGAACAGACCACCAGCTTCAAGAACTGCTGCTTCCGTGCTATTATTAGATTCTTGAACACAACTCACATAACCTAAAGTAGACACGAAATGCTGGAGTAACTCAGCGGGACACGCAGTATCTCCAAGGGTCTTACCATACCCAACACCCAATATCCAAGGGACCCATCCCAAGCTTCTCGACTCGAAACATCACCCATTCCTTCTCTCCAGAGATGCTGCCTGTCCCGCTGAGTTACTTCAGCATTTTGTGTCTACCTTTGATTTAAAAGAGCAACTGCAGTTCTTTCCTAACAATCTCGTAAGCTAAGGATTTTTACCCGATCTTCCAATATACCTTGTTGTGGTCCTTACATTTTTTTCAATCTGCACTTTCTCTCTCATTATTTTGCACTGCCTGTTAAACTCATGAATGGTTTTGATTGTACTCATGCAAAAAATAATAATCTCAGTGCACGCAATAATAATCAACGTAAACCAATTCTCCTCTGAATCTATTTTCACTATCACACTTGGTTTAATCTTCACAATCACCCAAAGTATTCAACTTTCTGAACGTGCATTTATTTCTCCCACCTATCAACCATATCTTTGTGATTCATGTCCCGCAGAATTCGAAGTCTGTGTTCCCGTGTCCCTGAGTGAAGATAATTCATTAGGTTAGAGTGGGCCAGGAAATAGATGTATTTGAATATAGCTTATAGCCAAACATATTATTCACAATTAAAACCAAATGAATATATTCAAATCTTGTTCAAAGCTTCTGATAAAATGCGTCCCTATTCATTTTGGAAAAGGTAAATGTTATTAATATTTGTCTCTACAATGTGTGCACATATTTATGAAAAAAGTCTGATGAAAATCCATAAGTTAATGATACATTGCATTCTGTTTGTTGAGTATGAGACGGTGATCAATAATAAATTACCTGAACTACCACGATTTACAATTTACAGATTAGCAGTATTGAAATTTCATTGACATTCATAAATTAAACCAACTGCAAATGACACTTCACATTCTGCTGTAAAAATCTTATATAAATTGACCTTCAGCATTAAGAAATACAACTCAAATAATAGAAAAATGCATAATTATTGGCGTAAATACTTTGAATGCATAATATTCTTATTATTTATGTAAATAATGGTTAATTCTGCCTCATTTTCCATTTTTGGCTGTTAGTTCTTACCCTATCAAGAGCCTTCAGCTTCCTGGTTCAATTGAATACCACAGTTGAACTGTGGCTCTGATTGCAGAGAGCTGAGCTAACACACAGTACTGGCACTTTTGTATGCATTGTGCTGATAACTGCTGAAGTTCATTTTCCTCATGGATGATCACCGTAAGAAAAAGTCCAAACATGTAATTGCATGAGATGAGGACTGCTAATGTGCTTGATTGCTTTTTAAGCCTCAGTGCCACGTAATGAAATATGACTTTTCAAAAGAAATTAAAAGTGTGGTTTCTTTCTTCACTTCCATATCTTCCTATGGAATCCTTTATTCAGCACCTTCTGCTGCGCTTTTGAATAACAGCTTGAAAATCCGCACTGAAAACCTAATTGTAACTTCAGAGGTATAGTGTGGCTTAGACTAAAACTCCAAGATCATGTATGTTTATTAAACAGTATAATTATTTCTTTTTATGTGGATTTATTCTAAATTTGACTTTCACTATGTAAAATTGAAACCTTGCTGGTTACTGCAGCAGCTGGAAGTTACTTGGCTCCTTGTTGTAAGAGTGGTAACAGTTATGAAGGAAAATTATTTTTATCCGGGAGATTGCATGACTAGCAGATCACTGTAAATAACTGAGAGATGGGGACAGATAACTCTCAAAGGTGAGCACTGACACTGATCCATTGGTAATAAATAATGTTAAGTTTACAATTTGGGCCTCATTCAGGAAAATTGCTGCGTAAAAGGAAGACACTTCATTTTAACCTGTTTCCTTTCTTTAAAGCTGAATATTTAAAATTAAATGCAGTAAACCGATTGCAAAAATCTCTTGAACATGCAGTTTTTAAATGTAATTCATTTACTGCGATGCCCGTAACGTGAAAAGTATTCATCATTCTGCCCACCAGAGCCCATTGCATATTTCATGTGCGTGTGTATTTTATGAACATTTAACATCCCATTTCTGCACAGTTAGTTGGACATTGGAACAGCTCTCTGTCAAACCTTGGTCTATCTAGATGAGTGTCCTTTGTAGATTGGGGGATTAAAATGGAACAGAGGAAGAACAGACCAGGAGAGTTCACACTGTGAATGTCCTATCAGGTCACGCACTAAGTGCTAGAGAGAGGGATAAATCATGTTTTTAATACATATATTCAACAACAATAGATGCTGCAGCTGACATGTATGCAGTCACATTTTAAATTGTTTCTCAGGATACTCAAAGGGCATCAAACTAGAGTGTGAAAGATGCAAGTGGAGTGTTGATTTTGAATAAATCTTTTGAAGATGGTGATTGAAGTACAAAGTGTAGGAGTATAATAGGTTCTATCACCATAGGTGAGGCATGGGGCAGGAACTACATATAGGACAAAGTGCATGTGTGGTGGGAGAGTTTGTAAGGGTTTATGAATGGTCTGGCTAGGTTTTAAAATCAGGATAAAATTTCATTCCCATCAAAGAATACTTTATTTTTGTTATTTCTGTGTTCCTTTGAGTTTACAAGGGTGAGTTTATTGAAATACATGAAGTCCTAAAGGAGAGTGTCACAATAAATGAGATATTAGTTGGAGAGTCTCAATCAAGGGGTTATTGCTGCATGATAAGGGGCCGGACATTTAAATGGGGGTGAGTAGAAATTTCTAGTTGCAGACAACAGTGAATCTCTAGAATTCTCTGCCTCAGAGGGTGGTGTTGGTTCACTCATTAGAGGTTTCTTAAAGTGGCAGTACATAATTTTCTGAAAGATTGGGGGATGGAGGGCGATGAGCATCAGGCATGGAGAAGAAGTCGATCCTGGGCTGGCTCAGCATGATCATGTTGAATGGTGGAGCAGACTTGAGGTATCATTAAGTGTGCATTAAATTATCTGAAAGGACATGGGAAACAATGTCAGGGATGGACAAGGGGAATGTAGGGAGAATAAAATGGAATCACTTAAATGGGTGTTTCATGGTTGAAGCAAATAGTGAGCTAAGGAGACAGTTTCCATGCTGTTTAATTGTATGATTCAATCTGGAATTCCAGATAGTGTCCCGAACTAAAATATTGCTTATTCATGTCCTCCAAAGATGCTGCATGACCCACTGAGTTACACTGTTATTGTTTTATAAACCAGCATCTGCAGTCCCTTGTGTCTACACATCTGTTATGCTTTCCTTAAGTGGAAGAACAAATTCAAGGAGCCAAATGCATCCCCCTGTTCCACCCCTTAAGATATGCTTTAAAAAAACTTTGATCTTAATCAAGTATGAAAGGACTGCAAGAGCTGTGGAATTTATGCAGCTTGGCATTCACAGTTTCTGTTGTAATCATATATTTTGCATTGGAGGGTTGGGTTATTGGTGACGATAATGTGACGAGGTGGAATTAAATGGAAGTAAATGGTTTCTATTCGCCTGCCCTCAGGAGTCTACACCAAAACTGGATTCAGCTATGGCAGGAGTGTCACTCAACAATATTTACGATGTTGAGAGAAAGAAAAAAAAAACTATTGCTAAACCATTTGAGGAAGTATGAATTCATATAGCATTAGTTATACTTGGGTACCTGCAAGAGCTGCCAGTCAAAGGTAAGAAAGTGTCCAGATCACAGCTTGCTGCCAGAATGGATCCAAGGATGCTTGTCATAGTTAACTGGCTGTTTTAATGACAAACAAATATAACAAATAGCATTTTCTTTGATGTTCTCCTCTGCAAGTGAAATTTCACTTGTCAAAGTGGTCTTTGGTTGGAAAACAAAAGTATCAGCAAACATCCTCTTTACTGAATAGTCCAGGGCTGCTGTATTTAGACCAAGGGAAATGTTTCTTCGCTGTGCAGGCTATGACTGATAATTTCTGATGACATTCAACTTCACTGTAGAACCTTAAAATTCATTTAACTAATTTTAAAGTATAGATTCATAGAGAGATACAGCATGGAAAATGCTCCTTGGCCCATTGATTCTGTGTCAACGCAAAGCTGCCCATTTACACTCACTCCATTGTATTCTCCCTATATTCTCATAAACTTCTCCAGATTTGACCACTCACCTATAAACTTGGGTCAACACAGTGAACAATTTTACCTATGAACACTCGTATCTTTGGGATGTGGGTGGCAGTGGGATGCCTGGGAGGATATGCAAACTCTAAAATGACAGAAAATGGCATTCCTGCATGTCCTCATTTTTCTCATTTCCGTCAGCTCCTTTTAGGATTGACGATTTGGAAAACAATACTCCTTGTCAGCTATGCAGATTTACTTGCTTACTCTTCTGCTCACAGTGACCACTTTCTGAATAAGTGTGTGTGTTATTATATTTTAATTTTTGTAGTGAGTTATTTTACTTTTCTTGCATTGATTCCTGTGAATAGATTCATTGAAGCAATGGTTTGTTTGCAACCTACCCTTGGAAAACTTTATTGTCATTCAGACCTTGCGGTCTGAACGAAATTTCGTTGCCTGCAGTCATACATATAGTAAGTAACAAAACACACAATAAACACATATTTAACATCCACCACAGTGAGTTCACCAGACACCCCCTCACTGTGGTGGAAGGCAAAAATCTTGCCTTTGTCTCTTCCCTTCTTCCTCTTCCTCTTCCTCTGCGCTGAGGCGACCAGGGCCTCCGATGTTGTGACCGCACCGGGTGATGTGAATAAGTCCCGCGGGTGAACCGCGCTCCGCGAGCGGGCCGGTTCAACTCCGCGGCCCGGGGCGGTCGAAGCTGCCGAAGCTGCCGCCCTCCAGTCCAGCGGACGCAGCTGTTGCCGCAGGAGCTCCAGAAAACCAGGTCACCATCCTGTGACCTGCGAGCTCCCGACGATGTCGTCCACTGGGCCCATGGCTGGGCCTCCGAAGTCACTGCTGCCGCCACCGCCACCGGAAAGCCGCCACAGTTCCGAGTCGGGCCGCCGGAACACCTGAACGCGCCGCAGCCCCAAAGTCGGCCAGCCCCACGCTGGTAAGTCCTGGCTGGCTCTACCTCCGGAGCCTCGGGTCGGTCGCAGTTAAAGTTGGAGGCCGCCAGCTCCGCGATAGGCCTCAGCGCAGACGGAGACGGAGACGGGGGATATGACAAGAAAAGTCGCGTCCCCACAAAAGGAAGAGACTAAGAACGTTTCTCCCACCCCTCCCACACACATACACTACATAATAACTCAAATTAATGCTAAACCCATGTACAGTTGCTTGACATTTGGGATTAGCAATTCCCCCATTAGGATTAAAACTAACTGTTGGTTGACATTTTGAAAGCATTGTTCAAATTGGGGTCACAGGCTTAAAGAGCTGATTGGAATTCTTTGCTAATGTTACATTGAAATGAGGAATGGAGTTGTTCTTGTCGAAGAAAAATATGATTGAACATGCACATTAATATAACACATTCCAGTATGTCAGGATATTCCGAAGAGCTGGACAACCATTAAAGTTGCTTCAAAGTCATTGTTATAACTTAAGCAAATGTCACAAGCAGCATACATGCAGTCAAGTCCTGCTGACTAAATAACCAGGTAATCAGGAGGAATTTCCTGTGCAATTGGAATCAGAATATTGAACCCAGCTTTGGGGGTAACATTATAAGCATAAGCAAGTTTAAAGTGGCATATTGAAATGGAATTCTTGGCTCAAGAAAAGCACACAACTATTGCAATATAGTCCTCCTTTGAGTATGAAAATTAAAGTTAAGATATATTCCACAGTAATTGTTAAAAGTTGGTTAGAGTACTCAGAGTATACCCTACAGCTTGAGGTGCACCTGAGTTGATGCTCAATGAGAAGGAAATGCTGTGACAGACCTGCACTGATAAGGCTCTACTGATGAGAGTCAAATATCAATTTATAAAGGGAAGTAAAAAGGACCACGTCTTGGTCCTTGGTAATGAATTTGGTGGGGGATGATAGTGTTATTGCGATATGATATGATCTTGCCTATTAGACATGGCAGAGTGAGAATATGTAATTTTCAAGCTTTTCAGCTTTGAATGCAAATCATGCTCCTGCCATGAAATTTAATTTAAATGTCTTGAAAAATCTACAATGCCCTCATTGAGGATATATGGTTAAAATCAGTGCTCAATAAAATAGTCAAAAAAGATTGATTCTTGTGCATCCAAAACACTCAGTTTAACTTTAACATCTGTTTTTACTCATGTTAAATGCAGGAATTTCAGATATATTGAACTTTAACCTAGTTGTCGATCCATTATAATGTGTTGGGACATGTTTAGTTGCACAATTGATTTAAAAGCTGTTAAAAGAGCTTGGAATTGATATAACAACACCAGTAATATTTTTGCCTAAATTTCCTCATTCTTTTACATGTCACATTCTATGTGGGTCTCTTATTGGCAGATGGATAGAAAGGTGCCCTTTGTTTTATATGCTGAACATTTGACAAGTTAATAGAACAGCATTTTAGAGTGGAATTTAATCCACATATGTTATAGGTTCAGCACAATCAAGTGATCAAGCGAATTTATTGTCATGTGTCCCTGATAGGACAATGAAATTCTTGCTTTACTTCAGCACACAGAACATGGTAGGCATTTACTACAAAACAGATCAGTGTGCCCATATACCATAATATAAATATATACACACATGAATAAATAAACTGATAAAGTACAAATAACAGATAATGCATTATTAATAATCAGAGTTTTGTCCGAGCCAGGTTTAATAGCCTGATGGCTGTGGGGAAGTAGCTATTTCTGAACCTGGCTGTTGCAGTCTTCAGGCTCCTGTACCTTCTACCTGAAGGTACCAGGGAGATGAGTGTGTGGCCAGGATGGTGTGGGTCTTTGATGATACTGCCAGCCTTTTTGAGGAAGTGACTGTGATAAATCCCCTCAATGGGAGGAAGGTCAGAGCCGATGATGGACTAGTGATGAATCTTTCCTTCATCCCAGCATACTTTTGGAACTAACCTCAAGGTGCTAGAGTAACTCCAAGAGTTAGGTAGCATCTCTGGAGGAAATGGATAGGCAAGTTTCTGGTCAGGACCTTCCTTTAGACTGAAGATTCCAGCATCTGCAGTCCCTGATATCTCTGTATTTTCAGAACTCCTTGGTGAATCGCTGACTGGAACAATGCAACAGAATTGTTCATGAAGATAGACACAAAATGCTGGAGTAACTCAGCGGGACAGGCAGCACCTCTGGAGAGAAGGAATGGGTGACGTTTCGGGACAAGACCCTTCTTCAGTGTTATGTCAGGGGTGAGGGAGATACATAGATAAGGAAGTGCAAGTTGTGAAAACAGGACAAAGGGAATAATTTTCCTTGATCTTGATTCCATTTGTCCTGTTTTCACATCTTACACTTCCTTATCTATGTAGCTCCCTCTCCCTTGAAATCAGTCTAATGAAGGGTCTCGACCAGAAACATCTCCCATTCCTTCTTTCCAGAGATGCTGCCTATCCCGCTGAGTTACTCCAGCATTTTGTGTCTATCTTCGGTTTAAACCAGCATCTGCAGTTCCTTCCCACATAGAATTATTCACGAGGTGTGATACGTGCTTCATTGTATTTGTCAACCCACTTTGCACAGATAACCATTTTGACAACAATTACTAAGTGCCTTTGGATTCAAGGGAACACCTAATTTCCAGAATATACCCAGAATTCAAATCCTTTCCCTAGGGGAAATTTTGAAGCTCATTATTTCATACTGTCATGAACAAGTACATGCTCATGGCATGTGCAATAAATGCGAATATTGTTTTAAGTATTTTATATTTCTACCTTGACTGATGAAATATCAATCCTTTTTTCGCTGTTACTTCTACTGTGAATATATTGCTGCAGAAGATGATAGGAGATTGTTGCTTTATTTGTGCAATCATAATCTCTAAGAGCGACAATAGTCTTTTTTTTGGTGCATGCTTGCACTGTGAAATGCAGAAATAAAGTATAAAGAGGCGTGTGGTGTCTGTGTTTTCAGTAATTTCCCTGGTTCCACATGCACTGAGATAAGGTTATTAAGCAAAGCTGTGGATCTTTCTGAATGGAATAGTGAATCTATCACTGTATAAAACACATGAACTATCGAGGATACTTTTATTCTGAAGTATAGAACTAAAATAAATTTTATGTAAAGAATAAGATCAAAGTGTAGTTTTGTCTAACCAGTCAAATTTGGAGTTCTTATGTGGCATCACTGAATTACTTAATTCTGAATTCCAGCACTGTCTTAAATTGGTCCATCCTACCTTTTGAATAAGACACATTAAGGAACGATGGAATAGGGTGGGTGATGGAAGTGGTAGGAATTTGGTGGTGTAGTCAGCGATGGTGCACAATTGAGTAATCCCAAGTGTATACAGAGGCAGAGTGGTTAAAGTACTAGACTATTTTGCAGACGTTTAGACTGTGGCTAAATGGCACCATAGAAATTAGGGAATTTTGCTTCCAGTAATTATATAATTCAGAAATAAAATGCTGGTTTTAGTAGTGATGATCATAATGGGTGAAAATTTGAGGATGGTTGAAAATTTAGTTTACAAACCTGTCTCAGAGAAGGAAATCTTTAATTTGTCTTCTACTCTGTGTAATTCCAGGCTGCCTAATGTAGCCAGCGCTTAGTTGTCTTCCATAATAGCCCAACAAGTCACTCAGTTCATGGTCAAAATTGATCTCAGCACACCTATGATGTACTTATTCTTTGAACAAATAAATGACATAAATCCCAAAATGAACTTTAAGTGGCATTTAAAGAGTCCTTGTAGAATTTTTACCTCAAAGCATAAATATTGCAGGATTGTTTTTAACATTTATATAGTCATTATTTTTGATGCATGTTCAGAAAACCTCTAATTAGACATTTTAACTGACAGATATCCTGAATTGCATATTACAAAAAAAGACAAAATTACTGGTTAGACTGACTTGCTTGAGTTGATATATTTAATATGTGCTCAATGAAAATTGAGATGTTAGAGATTGTACAACTGGCATCCTTTTCATCTGCATCTTTGAAGAACACAGTATTCCTTGTCCAACAATATGAACCTAGTGTTTCCTACAATTTCAAAGATGAGCTTTACGTGCAATCCTTTTACAATTTCCGTGGCTTAGTGGGAAAAAAAACAGGCGATGGTAAAAGATTTATAATTTCATTCTTTCATTTCCCTTTTAGATCTCTGTCCTGGGGCAACAACAGAATGCACCTTGAAGAAAGGTAGGTCAAATGTTATCAGCTTTTAACATATTGGAAAGTATCAGAAGCTTCTTAAAACATTTTTTAAACCATTTGGTTTTGGTCATTGATGTGATGTGAAAGATTAACGGTCGTTTTTTGACATATTTTGTGAGTGGAACTTCGTGTTATGTATCATTTTCAGGATTAAATTTCAATCTGCCAAAATGTGGTGACCTCAATGGCTCAATATACAAAACTGGGCTTTTTAACTCAAATGTGGAATTGTCAAGGGTTATTTTCGGGGCTAATCATGTAGATTTTTTATAAGCATTGCCAGGAAACCCGGCAGCCAAGCAAATGACATTCCAATCTCCCTTTCGTTTATGTGAGAAATAGTTGCGATTTATAATGCTAATGTACGATTCCTCAAATGATTTTGTTTGCATTAGATTGGAATGACAGTAAGATTAATTAATTGTTCGATTAAGGGATATTTAGAAACTGTCATTCCTCCACATCATCGTCTATATCTCTTATTTCCCCTATCCCTAACCAGTCTGAAGAAGGGTCTCGACCCAAAACGTCACCCATTCCTTCTCTCCAGAGATGCAGCCTGTCCTGCTGAGTTAATCCAGCTTTTAGTGTTTCATTCTGAATGTCATATTTTGTTTTCTTATTGTCTCATGCTCTTCAGTTAAAATATATTTACTGTTGAAAATGTTTAAACCATTCAGGTATTACCATTGAAGGGAAGTAGAAGCATAAAGGAATATTCATTTGAATAAATGAGCGATCTAGTTATTAGAATTAATCTTTATTTTTTTTTTACTTTCATGGGAATTACACAATTTGTGGTTGTTGATAATTGTTCCAATCATCTATTGATACTGTCAAATAAAATATTTGATGTTGGATTTTATTTTATATGCAGTGGAATGAAAATTAATTTTTAATTTTAATATAATTATACTTTTGTTTGGTTTATTTGAGTTGCTACTTGAATTGCCAATTGCAATCCAAGCTTGACTTTAATGGAGATGATTGTATGCCAAAACCTCTCCTTTCTGTGAAAGTAGTAACACATTTTCACAAAAACACATCTTCACAATGCCTTTGTGTGTTGGATGAGATGTTCAATCATTTATATTCTACAGCAGCACTTGGATGAAGAGCTGCTCTTCTCATGTGGAATTCCTGTTGCTTCTTTCACAACGATTGATGTGTTAAGTCAGAGCCAATTTCTCGAGTTCATGTCACTGGATGTGTTACGTATCAGCCTGTATCATGTGCTTATCAGGACTGAAAATAACAATGGTACCTATTGTGAAGCAATATGGAGCCTTCTGGACCTGTGTTTCTCTAGTTTGTATTATGCAATGCAATTATGTTATGGGTCAAGCAATGCTGATATTGTTAAGATTTCAAAGATTGCACAATTCCATGGACACGGAAAGGTTCACAATATTTATTCAGATCCCTGAAGTGTTGTGATGGAGTGCTTTTCTTTTATTTGTCAATGCCTGACTCAGATACATCCTAAAATTGTGATTTCATCATGTTTCCATTCACTCATATAAATCGAGCCTTAAAACTTTGTTCACAGGGGCATATTTTTTTACTTCCTGCTGGATAGCACAAAATATATTTTTTTAAATTGATATTTCTCTGCATTCCAAAGAGACATGTATTGTACTTGTGTAACCAAACTTTGTCCCTCAAATAACATATACATTAACAATTAGATATTTCAATGTCCAATTAATTTGTGTTCAGCAGCACAAGTATGTAGAAGTCAGACCACATTATGTAACCAGATTAGCATCACCAATTTGGCAACCTGTTGCCGAATCTTGTGATGTTGAACGCTCTAACATGGTTGTTTTGTGTAAAGTATGACTTACAACAAATCTAGAGACTTCCATGACAGTAATCATGATCCTTTAGATGCGTTATATTTCCAGATTCTTTTGCACATTCTTTAATTGTAATCTTCCTCTCTCACCTTTCATTTTCTTTTGGCAACACCCATCATAGCTACATGAACAGTGGTGGTGTGAACTAATCCAACGAATTGCATACAAGGATGCAAGTAAAGTGATGCATTTGATGGAATCAGAGCAGAACTTAATGCAATGGAATTATGTAATACACTCCAATGGGTCAATTGAAACCAACGCCAGTGATTACGCTTTGGCTTGTTTTGCCTCACACATCATGGCATTAACACCAAGTTCCCCTGATTGAGCCATACACTTTAGAAACAGACCATTCAGCCCAGCATGTTCATGGCAACTTGTAAGCACCCATGTTCAAGTTCAAGAGAGTTTATTGTCATGTGGACAACAAAATTCTTGCTTTGCTTCAGAACAGAATATTCACAACAGAATATTATAGGCAAAAATAAATACAGAACAGATTAGTGTGTCCATATACCATTGAATATATATATATAAACATACATAAATAAGCATATAAAGTTCAATAGGCTATTAAGGTTCAGATTTTTGTTTGAATTGAGTTTAATATTCTGATGGTTGTTGGGAAGAAGCTGTTCCTGAACCTGGATTTTGCAGATTTCAGAATCCTGTACCTTCTACCTGAATGAATCTCAGATTCCAAGACTTGGTTCATTCCCTTCTATACCCAGACACTGAGTATTTGTCCAGATACTCCTTAAATGCTCTGTCATTCTCTCAGGAAGTACATTCCAGAGACTCACCACACCCTCTGTGAAAAAGGATTCCCTCAAATTCACTCTAAATCTCTCTCTCCCTACACTAAACCAAAGTTCTCTGGTTTTATCTCCCTCTGAAATGGGGGAAAAGGTACCTGTCATCTACCCTTTATATACCACTCAATATTTTTATCAATCATGTGCCCTCTTAACCTTGTCCATTCTGGGGAAACAGATCTAGACTTTCCAGTCTCCCCTTGAAACTGAAATGCTCCAACTCTGGCAATATGATAGTGAATCCCCTCTGCGCCCTCTCTAGTCCTATCACTTCTTTAATGTTCTTTAAATGTTGAACCAAGCTTAGAGTCAAAGAGTCATACAGCATGGAGAGAGACACATTGGCCCAACTTGTCCGTGCCGACCAAAATGTCCCATCTCAGCTGGTCCCACTTGCCTGCTTTTGTTCTATATTCTAAGAAAACTTTCATTTCCATGTACCTGTCCAAATGTTATTATTGTACCTGGCTCAATAGACAATAGGTGCAGGAATAGAGCCAGCACCGCCATTCACTGTGATCATGGCTGATCATCCACATTCAGTACCCCGTTCCTGCCTCCTCAACTATGTCCTCTGTCATCTGTTCTTTAAATTGAAATGACTTTGAGATTTGACTGCAGAAACAATCAACCCCTGTGTTATGGCAGTTCAGGTAACAGAAATTAACTGTTACAGAATTCATAAATCATGAGCAAAAATTTAGATGCATTCTAAATTTATATGGAAAAAAACATACTTTTTTTCCCCCAACTTGGCTTCCCTGACATATGCATATATGATGCAGCTTTGTGTTATATTCAATTGCAATAATGTAGAGTCTGCTTTCTAGGAAAGTAACCTTCCCTGCTACCACATCCCCCCTCCCCTAACCCCATAATGCAGGGTCACCTGTATCAATGCACAGATAAGATATACTTATCAACAAACAAATATCTACAAATTCCAGTATACTGATTGGTGTATAATTGGGAATTTGAATCACTCTTCTTAAATTGGCTGTAGTATCAAAAGAAAGCAGAGAAAAGCATTTTTTTTTTGTATTTTCAGTTGGAAAATGCAAAACAGAATGAATTTACGAAAGTACGGTTACACTACAAAACACATTCTGAGATATATTCCTGTTGTTACAAAGGATCAGCAGCAAATTGATCTCATAGCCTGAAAAGAGGCAGTTAATTTGTCTTGAATGACTAAAGTTATGATTCCTATGATTTTTGCAGGACACCTGAGAGGAGCATGTAGGAAGGCACTTTCTGACTTCAAAGCTTAATCAGAGTTTTAATTACATTATATCAAATAGATTAATTTCCTGGCAGTATTTTCTTCCTGCGGATGTTTTGGGGGCAAGTAAGAGGACCACTGTCATAAACAGTTGTACCACTGTTGTACTACTGTCATAAACAGATCTAGGACAACACCGTCCCCCACACCAGAAAGAGGAATGCAGACCTTGCCAAAAGAACATGGTTACTGAAGAAATGACTCTCAATAAAAAATGATATTCACAAAAGGTTCTGGATTTGCAGGTGATTGTGTAGGACTGCATGGTAACATCCTAGGAGAAACTTGTGGTCTTCCTTTGGTTGGTCCTGCACTGTAGAGGAGCATGAGAAGTTACAACATGCTCCCTGATGGAGTGCACAACTGAGAAAACACCTCGCAGAGTCATGCATCTCTGCAGATGTTTTCCATACTCTTCCAGCCTATTTTTTAAAAGCACGGATCACGAGACCCAGCTCAAGAGTCAGCATCAACATGAGATTGGTATGGATGTAATTAATTTGTATCCCATGTGAAACTCGTACGTCACTGTGTTTATGGCAATGGTTGCAAGAATATTCCCAGATGCACACAATATTGTAAGTCACACTAAACAGCTTCCTGGGCTTCAACTCAAAGTAATTATTTGAGTTCATTATTATAATAACACAGAATTCAGGGACTGTTCCAAAAAATAATGTTATAAACAATGGTGCAATAATAAGTCTCCACATATTGCATTCCTTGTTAATTTAATTAACTATTATGGCAATGAGCTGTTATTATCTTTCAATTTTAGTGAAGATTGTTGCTTTTCTCCTCTTTGGAGCCTGTGTTGCCTCCATTAACACAAGTGTTGTCCTCCATTTAGGTCATGGAGGAATGTGTCCACTGCTCTTCATTAAAGTGAACAAAGCTCAAGATGTGACTTTACATTGTTCAACATTAAAAGTTGAATGTCATAAATTATCTTTCCACAAAAATCCAACAGAACTGAAAAAGTGAAAGTCATTAAAATATTTTCATTATCATTTTAAACAATTAATCAAAATGTTGATTTATCCAGAAAGCAAAACATCTACTTAATGTGCCAGCTCTGAGAGAATGAGAATACACATGTCAAGTCAATTGCGTATTATTAAAATATAATCTTTAACGTGTAACCTTTAAGGGCAATTGATGCAAATATCTTGAACATCTAATTTCCATCTTTCCCATGGTGAATAATAATCTTAAATCATAAATTGCTAATGCCCAAATTGAGGAAAGGTTGTATTTCTAACATCTTATGCTGCCTTGTACTAATCAAAATAATTTGTGAAAATTAAATAAATATTAAGAATATGATTGTACGAAAGGGAAGAATAATTAAAAAATATGTTTAATATGTCTATTAAATTGTCAAGCAATTGGAAATCCAATAGTTGTTTTGGTCCTGAGTCTCAATGGAAATGTGCTGCCCAGGGATTCTGATCAAGGCAGGAGTTGTGGAGGCTTGGTGTTGGGTGGCAGTAGCATAGTTGGCTATCTATTTGGGCATGGAATTAGAAACCATGACTGACCTATTGGAAAATCAAGATTGTGATAAGGGTTGGGAGATAGAGAAAGGGGACAAGGGGATGGGGGGAAGAATGGTGTCATGACCTTGGCTGATTGAGTGGTTGGGACTTGGCAAGTGAATTGGCTTAAATCTGATGGCTGGGAGAAGTGTTATGGAGCATAGACTGTAAGAATACAACTTTTTAATTTGGTGTCCGAATTAGGTGCAATGAAGATTTGGTTGGCTCGGGTCTATCCAATCTTCAGAAGAATTAAATTTGAAAGGACAGCTTTTGATGACTATCTAACACTGGTCAGATTATGTGTCCTCTGTAGTTGTGGGCTTCACGTTTCTCCTTGTCCTCTGGTGTTTGTTCTGTTATTTGTGTGGTGATATTGTGACAAGAGAGTTGTCAGCTGTATTTCTAATTTGCATGTTTCAGGAATTATAAGTAAAAATATCAGCAGGCACTTCAATTCAGCCTGTCAACCTCTGAAAGAACCATCTGTAAAATCTTCAGGATCCACTGCAGTGATAAAATTCACAGGCCACCCATTCACCTTCAAAATTAAAAAATATATATTTATATTATTTATATTAATTTCCCCTCACACTCTATCCCTCCACAAATAGATAACATTGGTGAGGAAGCACTACGATGATGTTATAAGGGATTCAATGGAGGTTTGAGCAGCAGAAAATTGGTGGCACAGTCGTAGAGCTGGTAGAGCTGCTGTTTCACAGGAGACCCGCATTTGATCCTGACCTCGGATGCTGTCTGTGTGGAGTTCAAACTCAAGATTAAGCTGGAAAGAGTGCAGAGAAGCAAACAGCATCTTGGTCAACCTTCTTATTGCTCATTATTTCTGACAAAATGGATCAGTTCACACTTCATTGCAATAAATTCCAACTCCTCCGCCATCTAAAGGGATATATTATTCGCCAATTTTCAAATTACAGTAAACACTGGTTATGACAGACCCCTTTATAATGGATTTTTGTTATAGTGGACAGACCTGCAGACGCCACCCCTGCTTGCACCCCCTCCCCAGCCGTGGCTTCCAACCAGCTCCGGCTCGCAAGAGCCAGTCTTCACTCACATTATGGAAGCGCTGTTGTTGCGGCTCACGTTGTAGTCTCTCGTCACAACAATTTCTACAGGCCGCTGCCACCAACAGGACGTGCGCAGTCACTGTGAGGCTCCTTCCGCTCTCAACAGCTGCTGATTCTTTCTGTCAGCTATTGCTTTGCATGCCTGGCCTCTCCCACATCCACAGTTGCTTTGTCCAAACTGTCATTCTGTCCTCCACCGCTTCCGCCTCGTTCTACTCCCATTGCCTTGTCCATTCAGCCTCTGTCCTCCTTCACCATCGCCTACTCCTCCTTCTCCTGTTGCTCTGTCCACTCAGCATCGCTCCCACCGCACCCTCCCATCTCACCCTTCCACCGCACCCTCCCACCACCGCCTTCCCCTCCAGTCGCCCACATATTCCACCTTGGACTCTAGGAGAGGACACGGTGACGGCCGACAAGAAGAAGGAGTAGTTGGTGAGCGGGGAGGTAACCCCATGGTGACTAAAAACATCCTATCATTGGTGGCGGCCTGAAGAGAGCCAGAGTTACAACATGAGCCACAACAACAGAAGTGCTGACCGGTAAAGAAGGATTTGCTGGTGCAGATCAGTGGCAGTACACCTAGTTTTAAGGTGAAACGTCACTAAGTGCTGGAGTAACTTAGCGTTCTGAATCAGTATGAAGAAGGATCCCAACATCACCTCTCCAAGTTCTCTGGAGATGCTTCCTAATCTGCTGAGTTACTCCCGTATTTTGTGTCCTTTTCTGTATTAACTATCATCTGCAGTTCTTTATTTCAATTACACACAATGATAATACCTAACTCGATAATGATGAACAATCAGCAATAATTGACACCAATCCCCCCCCCCCACCCCCCCCACCCATGATCCATTATAGCAAAGGTTTACTGTATCAAAACCATGTCCAAACTTTGGAATGTTGACCCATTTACTCTATGGAAATGATGTTCCCCACCAAAATTTCATTTGATACAGGATCCTTGTATATATCCTTGAGCATCTTCATATCAGTTTAAAAGTAATGGATACAGAAGGAACTGAATGCCTCAAACATTAGTGAAGCTTTTTCGAGAATGTAAGCAAGTATTAATGTTAATTACAGGGGAAGACTTTGTTATTTTTCAGAATGTATGGTGCACAATCCAACTCTCTGCCATATAAGTACTAAATGCACTGTCTTTCCATGTGCTTATCTACAATTAAAAACCTGATTCATAACTAGCCTTCTGATTTTTATAATTATTCCTATTACATTGTGTTAAATCTTTCTCCATGTTTTAAATGTTAAGTTGCACATGAAACAATGCAATGCTAATCTGATTGCAGACTTACAATTTTTTTTTAAATGCCAAGCTGAAACCAGTAACATGAATTGCCTCAAAAAGGTACTGAACGCTGTAAGAATACTTCCTTTCTCTGTTATATTATCACTTTGCTTCAGCCGGTGTTCCCACTGAGGAGGCAGTGCCTGCTTACAGAGGATATTTGTCCTATGCGGCATGGCCTTTACTGCACTTCTGTGCTCCAGCTATTTAATTTTCTTTCCTGGCTGTTACCTGAGCTTTTGACAGCTGCAAGATCACAAATAGGACCAATGTAGCGCAGTATGGGATTTTGTAACAGGAGATGGCGTTCCATATTTATTATGTGTTGCTTTGTGGTTTGAACGAATTTGGTACTGTTTCTCAGGAAATCCCAAAATGATAAATGGGCTGCAAAAAGTCAATGATGGTACCAATAGATTATCAGCTGCAGAACCTTTTTATATTGTCACAAGCACTGAAATGTAATCAAAAGCCTATCCTTTTCCACTGCAACGCCTTGTTTTACAAAGCCCTGAGCAGATCCGATACCACATGCACAGAATTGAAAGGCAACTTTAAACAACAACAATTTAAATGAGTCTTTAGTTATTACCTGGAATGTTTTTTTGATTTTTCAAGATGCCAAGCATGTAACTTCCATCATTTTGTCTTGCAACATAAAATAAAGCATTTAGTAAACCATCTCTCCCGGCCCGCTCTTGGCAACCATGTGTCAAGATCCTGATAAAGAAGGCACATCTGATGACTCTGAATTAATACCTGTAGCTTTGACCAATAAATTTAAACCTCTAACTTTATCGGAATTAAATACTTACAGTTTCAGTGTCCTTCTATTGAAACTACAGTTCTCTCTTCCTTCTCAAAAGTGTAACTTTTGCATGTGACTGGCTTGACTGTGTCTATCACTTAATCCCCTCATCTAACTGCACCCTCGTTATCCTATCCAGAAGTCACATTGCCTCCGTAAGTCTTTCGGCCATATAATATAACCCACAATATCCAACTGCATACTTGTAACTGCAATATACTTCACAATACTTAGTTAAAATGTGCATTTAAAGGGCAAATATGTCAAATGTGACAGCTTCCATAAGGTGGCAAGGTGCCATAAGGTGCCAAGGTGCCATCCATATGGTGCCAAGAAGATTATTATTGTAATGTATTACCTCTACTAATAACATGGGTTTTTTCCAGCAAATGGGCCACTGCATTCTGTTCTTCATTTGTCAGCTGGTGTTTATTAGTCTTGCAGACATGTCCAGACACTCTAATCAAGATCCCTTGTGATGCATCATATTTCACCACTTTTCTAAAGTAACCTATTTGTATCATTTCAGAAAATCGTCTCGAGTTCCCTTTTCTGCCCAAGTAATATTGGATGAGTTTGGAAATTGGGAAAAAACATGGGCATTCTTGGCAAACATGGAAAAACATAAACCATTCCTCGACTGAACAAGGAATAGTTTTAGTTTTCACATGTTTTCCCAAATTTCCAAACTCATCCAACATTACTTTCTCCAGCCTGCGGCATTTGTATATCCCATTTTTCGCACCAGTGCACAAAATAGTGGGCTCTCCTAAACTGGTTTAGAGCTAAGTACAGTCAAAATTCAGATAATTAGATAATGTGGTATTTTATGCTTTGTAAATCCTACTGCTTCAGCATCTGACATCATTATATGAAGGAGATGAAGCTCCATTCAGTGAGGGGTGTAGATTCACACTGAACCTCCTCAGTTCCAGGATTGACACCTCTGCCTTCTTAAGTGCATCAGTCACACCAAAGTCAAAGTCCAAAGTCTCTCCTCGCTCCAATTAATATCTACTATACACCTTCTCTGAGACCTTCATACTTTTGTCCTAAAGTGTAGTGCCAGGAACTGGGCAAAATACAGCAATGATAGCTAAGCCAACATTTTATAAATTGTCATATGACTTCATTGCTCTTGTACTTCACTGAACCAGCCGGGAATTAAGAGTTGCAGAGTCACAGAGCACTGAAACCCAGCCTTTGGCCCTATTCTCCCATAACAAATAAGGTGCCTTCCTGAGCTAGTCCCATTTGCTTATATTTGGCCCATATCTCTCAAAAACATCAAAAAATGTATCCAAATCTTTTTCAATGTTGCAATTGTACCTGCCTGTGCCACTTCTTCTGGCAACAAGTTCCTTTCATCCATGTCCTCTGTATGAAAAGCTTGCATCTCAGGTCCCCTGTGAAGATTACTCCTTTGACCTTAAACCTATGCCCTCTAATTACACCCTACCTGTAGATCACGGTGACTCATGTTATGAGTCATACTTTGTAGCTCCGCCCACTAGTTAACAGAAAGCTTCTCTTCCCTTTCTTCATTATTCTCGAGTTATGTGTTAAGATGAAGTTACCTATGCTGTAATGCTAATAAAGTCTTTGGATCTTAATCATTGTGTGTGACTTAAGTTATTCCAACAGCAGAGCTCAACATGGTGTCAGAAGTCGATGCAGGAAAAATGTTCCCAATGTTGGGTGAGTCCAGAACCAGGGGCCACAGTCTTAGAATAAAGGGGAGATCATTTAAGACTGAGGTGAGAAAAAATGTTTTTACCCAGAGAGTTGTGATTTTATGGAATTCCCTGCCACAGAGGGCAGTGGAGGCTAAATCACTGGATGGATTTCAGAGAGAGTTGGATAGAGCTCTAGGGGCGAGTGGAGTCAAGGGATATGGGGAGAAGGCAGGCACGTTATTGATAGCAGCCGTGATCACAATGAATGGTGGTGCTGGCTCGAAGGGCCGAATGGCCTCCTCCTGCACCTATTTTCTATGTTTCTATGTTTCTATGTTTCTATGTTTCTAAGTGGGATACAAACCCACGCCTCCAATTAGAGACCAGACCAACGGGGCTGATATTTCCTGCTCTCTCGTGGTCTACTTAAAGGAGTTTTTGCTGCACGCTGGAGTTCTCGCCACATCACCAGCAGCCCTGAATATCCACAGTCGAATGGACTAGCTGAGCAGCCTTTCAGGAGTGCCAAACAGATCATGGAATGATCACACAGAGCTAATTTTGACGTGCACCTGGACCTGCCCAACCTACGTACCATCTTCCGCAACCCCATTTTGGGCTCAACGTTTATTGTCAAGGCAAACCCGAGCCATGGTGCCTGTGGCAGATCAGTCATTGATCCCGCAGGTGGTTCCACCATCAAAAGTCCAGTCCAGGTTGCAACAAAAACATGACATTCAAAAACAATGGTATGACTAAACAAGTAGGCCGCTGCCACCATTAACCAAGTGGCAGGTGGTTCGTTTGCAAACTGACAAAGGCCATGACCGTATCGGTGTAATTTCTGGAACTGTCTCTGAGCCACACTCATATCTGGTCAGTGCTGATGGCGGCACCTACTGGCGTAACAGAAAACCTATCCTGCCTGTGAATGAGCCACCTCTACGTCCGTATTATCCAGACCGTATAAGTGTACTTCCGTCGATGTCCAGCGGCATCGATCCGCCTGCACCAGCACAACAACCCACTTCTGAAACGGCTGCTTTGTCAATGGCGATGCCTCCTCCACCTGTTCCAAAGTCCCCTGTTTCATCGCCGGGAATGTTTTCAATCTCCGTCACCAGTCAAGCCACTGACTCTGTCCCCGGTGGAGAAAAACGGAGATGGTTTAAATCGCATACATGCTGGCCGTGTTTGCAAGCTGGTCGTGAAGTACCCAGGCTATGTTTGACTTTCCTCCAGCTTGTTATCAATTGCTATGCATGCCTTATTTAGTCAATGGTTTTGTACTTACATTTAATTATTTAAGAGGGGGGATGTAGATCACTCATGTTATGAGTCATAGTTTGTAGCTCCGCCCACTGATTAACAGATAGCTTCGCTTCCCTTTCTTCCTCAGTCTCAAGTTATGTGTTAAGATGAAGTAATGCTAATAGTCTTTGGATCTTAACCACTGTGCGTGACTTAAGTTATTCCAACAGCAGAGCTCAACACTACCCTTGGGAGGGGGGGGGGGGGGGGATTATGTATGCCCTTATGATTTAATAAACCTCCAAATTGGTTACTCCGGGGTCTCTTTCACTACAGGGAAAACATTCCTAACATACCCAGTTTCTCCTTGTAATTCAAGCCCTCCATCCCCAACAACATATGTGAAATACTGCATCTATTATTCCAGGTGCAGTCTCACCAATAGCTGGTAAAGTTTAAACATGATATCCCAACCTTTGCACATAATGCTCTGATGGATGCAGGCAAGTGCTCATTATTCACTTTTTTGTCCACTCATGTCGACACTTTCAGGAAATTATATAAGCACTCCTCGATCTCTCAGTTCGATAACACTTCCCTGGAGCCTGTCATTTGTTATGTATGTTCACCCCTGGTTTAACTGCACAGAATGTATCACTTCACCCTTGCCCAAATTCCAAGTGCCATTCCTTTGCCTGCTTTCCCAGTTGACTAGATCCTGTTGTAACCTTAGGCAACCATCTTCTCTGTCCTCCACTGCATCAACTTTGGTGTCATCCACAAAAGTACTAATCATGCCACCTGCATTCTTACCCAAATTGTTAATATTGATTTTTTTTTTAAAACAGGGGTCCCAGCACTAATCCTTACAGCACATCATTGGTCACAGGCCTCCAGTCTGAAAAAACGTAACCCTCACCTCTGACTTCTGCCACCAAGCCACAATTGTATTCAGTTTAACTAGCTTACCACCAACACCTTCTGGACCAGCCTACCAAGCAAGACTTTAACCAAAACCTTACTCAGGACCATGTAGACAAAGTTTACTCGCCTACTCTTGTCAGTCCACTTGGTCACCATTTTTAAAAATTCAATTAAATTCAAGAGACATAATGTCCTACTCTCAAAACCATGTTGACTATCCTAAATGAATTCTTGCTTTTGCAAATGCAGATGGATCCTGTTTTTCAGAATACCCTTCAGTAATTTACCTACCATTGATTTTTGGCTCACTGTCTCATAGTCGCCTGGATTGCCTTTGCAGCCCTTCTTAAATAAATACACTTCAGCCTCCCTCGAATGTTCCTGTACCTAACCTGGGGCAAAGGGTAATGCAAGGAAAATACAAAAGATGAGAAAGATATAAAGATAAGGAAGGTATAAAAATCTCTACCAGAGTTCCATCAATTTCTTCCCTTGCTTCCCACTATGTCCTAGGATACACTTGATCAGATCCCATGGGATTTACCTTGCTCTGTACCTCAAGACCACCAACACTTCATTTATTGTAATATTGTTATGTTTCAGGACATCACTGTTCTTTTCCTTGCTTCCACACCTTTCTCTGCAGTAAATATAGATGAGAAATATTCATGTTTAGAACTTGCTCATCTCCTATGGCTTCACACTGATACCCACACTGATCCATAAGTGGACCTATTGTTTGCCTCCTTACCTCTTTTTCTTAATATACTTGCCTGTTGTCAGCACGTTAAATGGGAATTATTGAGGTTGAATGGTAAATCCACAGGATTTATGCAGAGATGGTCAAGAAACTTATAAGGTTAGAAGCTTTGTACAATGAAAGGAATTAAGGAATTTTGAAGGAAGATGCAGTAGAGGAGACACATCAGTCATGCAAGGTTCGATCAAAGTTGTCTCAGGGCACAACGTGCATTCTGAACTGAGGAATAAAAATACAATTCAGCCTACAGAAAAAGACGTATTTGGGAATAGCGGTAATCCAGCAAAGAAAATCACCTGATTCGAATAAGACAGTAAAGGTGAAGATCACAGAGTAACCCAAGTCATTGGAGCAGTATAATTCACACAGGACAGCAGAATAAACGCTACGGTGCCAGAAACTTCATGTCTTTGGAAAAGCAGTGACAAAATTTGCCATTGTGTTCAAATATGCCCTACAGGCAACTTCCACTACAAAGAGCATTGCCAATAGCAGAGTTTTCACATCTTGGACTACTGACAAATTTTAAGCTGCCACAGGGAACATTAGTAACATCAGTCAAGTCGCAATCCACAGATAAATCAGACCGAGCACTGATGTATTGTTCACAAGACCACACTTTTATAATTTTACTGCTGGAAAACTGCCAATACAATGATAAAGCTTTGCAATTTTTTTTATATTACCAGATTCTCCAGAGTCCTGAACATAATCCTTTTGTAAACTGGTTGATTCCATTAATATGCAGGAGAAAAGATGGAAATCTGAAACAGAACAGAAAATGCTGCTCATGTTCAGAAGAACAGGCGAAAGAAGATTAGTTCATGTTTCATCAGCATTATTTTAAAATGAAGGGAGGAGAAATATGCGAGAAATAGGCAAAAAAAGGAGCAAAGATTAGCAACAGGATTGGTGAGTTTATTTTCCCTTGGGGCCGAGAGCAGAAAACAACACTGATAAGGTTCTGAGAAGAAATAAAACGAAGATGGTGAACTTTTCAGTTTAGTTTAATTTATTTAGAGATACAGCACAGAAACAGGCTCTTCGGCCCACTGAGTCCACACCGTCCAGAGATCCGCTCACATTAATACTATTCTACATACACGGTGCTGCAAGTGCTGCAAGGCAGCAACACTACTGCTGCTTCACCATGCTGTTCTTTCATCAAAACTATCCTAATAATTTTCTCGCTCCCAGGAGACTTCCTGACCTGTTGAGTATTTCAAGCATTTGCTATTTTAGTGGAGATGATCAGTAGAAGGATAATGAAACGCATTGTCACAACCCATATTTCCTCTTAAGGCATGGCTTCTTTCTTCATTGTCATTAATGCCACCAAAACTGTGCAATCACCAGGAACGGAACTGAATATACAATAGTTAGCTTGAAACAATCCATTTTATATTAACTATTAGAATCAAAGAAAACTGGTACATCCTGTAAAACTGACACGCAAGGAAGATTAATGATGTTGCTGGTGGAGGGAGAACAGTCCATCTGGAGCTAATAATGGAACAGGATACTGGACATAAGTCAAAAATAATTCCAGCTGCAACATCAGTCAACCAAGAACCACATGGCAACTCCTGAAGAGATAGAACTTCAGCGAAATGCCACGTAAACTAACAGCCTTTTCTGTCACGTGACTCATTCAGTAAAACCCCCATATTGTCCTCATCATTAATAAACCAAC
The DNA here is from genome assembly GCA_035221665.1 of Okamejei kenojei. Taxonomy (NCBI): domain Eukaryota; kingdom Metazoa; phylum Chordata; class Chondrichthyes; order Rajiformes; family Rajidae; genus Okamejei; species Okamejei kenojei. Next base: position 77,830,882 of record CM069133.1, read on the forward strand.
ATCAATGCCAGTCATCAAAATAGTGGAAAGTTTAATATAATGAGCATGTTAACCTTGACTGATCTCTGCACCTTCTTCAGTCTGTCTGGCATTAAATCGCATTGCAGCGTATTGTGAATGCAGCCCAGAACATCACATAAACCAACCTTGCTTCTTTTTACTACATTTACACTTCACGTTGCTTCGGCAAGGCCTCCAGCACAATCAAAGACAAGTCTCACCCTAGTCCTCTTTCTCTCCTCTCCCATCAGGCAAGAGGTACAGAAGTGTGAAGATGAATACCTCCACATTCAGGGACATTTTCTTCCCAGCTATTATCAGGCAACTGAACCATCCCATCAACAACCAGAGAACAGTCCTGAGCAACTATCTACCTCATTGGAAACCTTCAGAACATTTTTAATCATACTTTATCTTGCACTAAACATTATTGCCTTCATGATGTACAGTATCTGTGCATTGTGAATAGCGCAATTGTAATCATGTTTAATCTATCCACCTACTGGTAAACACACAACAAAAGCTTTCCACTATACCTTGGTACACGTGACAATAAACTAAACAATATAATTCATCCCTTGGTAAAATATTCACTTTACTGGACTCAGATCTTTACATCTGCATAAATATAAATTTACCAAGAATAGCAAATATGTCTTAGCTTTGTCCTTCCCCATTTTACAAATCAACTGCTCAAACACTACTCCTAAATTTATTATTCCTCGAATTTTGAGTTTTTTAACACAACCTACCTTCTTTTGCCACACTGTTATTTGACTTGATGCCCCTCTGTATCTATCTGAGTAGGAAAACATCTTCCCACATTCCTTTCTGCTTTCTTTTATCTTTCTTTAGGTCCATCTCTGTCTTTGAATCTTTGAATGAACCACCAATCTTTTTTTCAAATCTGGTGTGTAGCCTGCAGTTCTGGGCACCCATGTGAAGGTTGTGGAGGATATGGAAATGATAGAGAGGAGGTTTACGAGAGTGGCGTTAAGATTATTGATATTAGCTGCAGGGAGTGTCATAGAGTCATACAGCGTGAAAACAGGCCCTTCAACCCAATTTTCCACGCCGACCAAGATGCCCCATCTAGACTGGTCCCAACTGCCTGCATTTGGCTCATAGCCCTCTAAACCTATCCTATCCATCTAGCTGTCTAAATGTGAGAGGTTGGACAGGCTTGCATTATTTTTTCTGGAACCCTGGAGGTTGCGAGGAAAACGGATAGAAGTTTTTAAATTATGAGAGCCATACATATGGTAGACAGTCAGAACCGTTTTCCAAGGAAAGAAATATGAAATATTACAAGGTGTATCTTTACGGTGAGAGGTGAAAGGTTTAAAGGAGATGTGTGGGGAGAGTTTTGTACACAAAGGGTGGTGAATGCCTGAAACATGCTGCTGTCGGTGGTGATGGAAGCAGCTATGATAGTGACATTTAAGAGACCTTTGTGTGAGCACATGGATATCCAGTGAATGTGGATTATACAGGGGATGTGGATTGCATGCAGGCAGATAATAATTTGTCTTGGCATTATGTTTGGCACAGAAACTGTTGGCCATAGGGCCTGTTCCTGTGCTTTACTGTTCTATGTTCTTAATCTCAGCAGATGTTTACATGTCTTTTCATGTCAGTAAACACCTTGATACTTTTTTTATGTGAAGATTACTAAATTTTACTTCGGAGTCACGTGAGTGACTATGTGAAGACCCCGCCAGCACACATGCACGATATTGTCCAATGCATTGCGCAGCGACAGGCGGGAGGAGCGTCGCTCCTCAAGCGGTAGGTTTAAAACGGACCTGCAGGTAAGTTTTCACTATTCTGAGGTCATTTTTGGCCGCTCTGTGTAATTTCTTTTACAGAGCAACAACAATTATGGACAAGTCCAGGACTAAGTCCAAACGGACCGCAGCAAAACCGACTGTGGAGGACCGCGGGAATGCGGGCAGTCAGCAGCGGCCGACTTCACCTGAGCTGCTAACCGTACGGCCAGCAGCCCCCGACTTGGCACCGCTACAGCCCGCAGGTGTACCTCGGACTGGCGGTAAAGCCACCCGAAAGTCGGATAAGCCCGGAGATTCAGCAGGGTCCGGGCTGGAAGATTCACCACCTGCGGATAATGACAGTGGCCGTTTATCCCACATGGAGTGGTTGATGAAGCAATTGCTCCAACATGACCTACTCCAGCAAACGGAGTCTAGTCACCATGGGTCTCCTCGGACACCCATGGCAGCGCCTTTTACAGGGCTGCCAAATGTCTCCCTCTCCTCGGAGGGGAGCATAAGGAGTCAATTCTGGGCTGACTCTGAACATGGGGGTTTGGCTGAAGACTCTTCCAGAGTGCTAGGGGTGCAGGAACAACAAGAGCTACTCGACATGGTTTCTAAATTTGCCATGCCTTCGCGAAAGGGACAGCCATTACAGCCGTAGCTGGCAGCCAGCATAAACTACCTCACCAACAACCAGCTGCAGGAACAGGCCATGAGTGACATGGCTGTCAAATATTTTGAACCAGAGAACTGTGTTTCCCTCAACGTGCCTGCAGTGAACAACCCCATCTGGGGAAACATCAGTGCTGGTATCAGAACCCAAGAAATAAAAATGCAAAAGACTGTAACTACTGGCCTCTGGAATAACAGCTTTTGCCAGGTCGGTGGATGGGAAGGACATGTCGGAAGAGCAACAAGACGCCCTGGCACTCTTCAGCAATGCACAGTTTGAAATAAACTGTTTTAGGAAGAGTGTCATCCGATCTGCCTTAAACACCAAATTTGTGGGGTTGTGTAAGACCAGCAGCACGCAGCCGCCTACTGTACTGTTCGGGGACAACCTGCCAAAGCAGGTTGAAGACCTCAACGAGGAGGCAAAAGCCGTCAGCCTATTGAAACCGCCATCCACTGCCAAGACCTGGTATCCTCGGCGGCAGCACCCCTATGAATCCACCAGCAAACCACGTTACTACCCGTAATTTCAGGACAAAGGTCTTTTTTAGACCAAGGCCCAGAACGGCCTTCGTGGAAGATGCGCCAACCCCACACCCCAGCACCTCCACCCCCCAAGAAACAAGGATGGAAGAAACCTACACAGCCCCACCAGTAACCATGGAGGTAGGTGAGTCTGGTTTCTTCCGGAACATAGCATGTGTAAATTCTTCACAGACAGGGGGAAGGTTACACTTGTTTAGAAATGCATGGACTTCCATAACTTCAGATCCTTCTATACTGCAAAGTATCCAGGGATACAAAATTCAATTTGTTCACAAACTTCTCCCTCCAGTTCAGCATGCATTTAGCCGAATGTTCGTGCTTTCACATAAGAAAGATTGGAAGGTCATGCAGAACTGTTGAGACTACATACAAAAGCAGTAATTGAGAAATCCAAACACAAATCTCTTGAGTTTGTGTCAAATATCTTCACAAAAAACAAAAATATGGTGGATGTCACATCATCATTGATTTGACACAGCTGAATACTTTTTTGCAGTATACCCACTTCAAAATGGAAACCTTTGTTACTGCCAAACAACTAGTTTCCAAGAGATACTCCATGGCTTGCATCGACTTAAAAGATGCATACTATTCATATCAATAGAGAAAGATCACCGCAGATATCTAAAATTTAAGTGGATGGGGCAGCTCTGGCAGTATAAAGCGCTGCCTAATGGATTAACATCAGCCCCCAGACTGTTTACTAAAATATTGAAACCAGACTTGGGGTTTCTCCGGAAACAAAAACATATTGTCATGGCATATCTGGATGACATCTTAATTGTGGGAAAAACACTGGAGTTGGCCAAATTGGCTGTCTCAGCCACCAAGCTCCTATTTCAAAAGTTGGGGTTTATCATCCATCCAGATAAAGTCAAGTTAATGCCTTCTATGAAATGAACTACTTGGGGTTCACAATTGCCTCTGTTCACATGTCTGTCACTTTACCAAAGGACAAAATAGAGGATGCAACAGCCTTGTTTGCATCAGTCAACCATCTATTCAACAAGTAGCCAGGGTAATTAGGAAGCTCGTGGCTGCCTTCCCAGCCACACAATTTGGACCTTTACATTACCAAAATTTACAGAGGGCCAAGATTGAAGCACTCAAATACCATGCTGGCCATTTTGACAGGCCAATGCATTTACCAGCCAAAGCAAATTTGGAGTTGCAATGGTGGATTAACAATACTCGACATTGCTCTAATCCCATCATAGTCACAAATCCTTCAGTTGTGTTACAAACTGACGCCAGTGCTCACGGCTGGGGAGCAACCAATACCACTTCCAGTTGCAATGGTAGATGGAATGCACATGAGTTAATTTTACTTCAGGCACTGGGTATCAATCATCTAGAGATGTAGGGAGCGTTCCACGGACTTCGGGCTTACTGTTCGGACATGCACCATCTGCATGTTCGCCTACAAATTGATAATACCACCGTAGTGGCATATATTAATCATATGGGTGGAATTAAGTTGCTATCTTGTGATTAATTGGTCAAGACAATGTGGCACTGGTGCATCGAAAAAAATATTTGGATATCAGCTACTTACACAAGGTCACGCAATTTCAATGACATTGAAATGGATTGGACCACCAAGTATTTACTGACATTGTAGCTCTGTATGGAATGCCAGATATCGGCCTATTCGCATCCAGACTGAATCACCAGATACCAACATATGTTGCATGGGAACCAGACCCTGGGGCAGTAGCGATGAACGCTTTCTCGCTACACTGGGGGGAATTGTTTTTCTATGCATTGCCCCCCTTCTGCCTCATCAGTCGGGTCTTGCGAAAAATACAACAAGACTCCGTGTCGGGTATCTTGGTAGTACCCGACTGGCCCACTCAGCCATGGTTTCCTGTGGTACTTGACATGGTCTCGGAACCATGTATGCCAATCTCTAAACGCCCGAGTTTATTGGTTCATCCTGTGTCAGATGAAAGTCACCCATGCCATGACAGAATAAACCTGTTGATTTGCAGGATTTAAAAAGACCACTCCTGGAATTTGGACTGTCAGACCGAACCATGAACATCATCACGGCAGCATGCAGAGAGTCCACCAGGAAACAATACCTCACATATATCAGAAAATGGGAGGTTTTCTGTACCACGGCGAACACCACTTACCATACGGCTACTATAACGAATGTGCTGGAATTCTTGGCGAGCCTACACTTTGATGAAGGCTTGAGCTACAGTGCCATCAACCGTGCCAGGAGTACCCTATCATCATACCTGGGACAGGGTTTAGGACACCATGGGGTCGGATCTCACCCTCTAATATCAAAACTTATGAAGGGTATTTTCAACTCTAATACCCCCAGGCTTAGGTATTCCCAGACCTGGTATATTGGTATTGTGTTAACCCTGCTCAGGGATTGGGTACCAGCTACGTCCCTAACACTAACAAAACTGACACAGAAAATGGTGATGTTGATGGTTCTCGCGGGTCCAGTCTCTGCACAAACTAAGATTGGACGGCATGGGAACATCCATGAATAAGATAACTTTCTATATATTTGAGTTACTTAAACAGAACAGGCCTGCATCGTCTGGCCTCAAATTGGAGTTCCTGGCTTACCCCATAGACCTTCATCTATGTATAGTGACTCACCTATTACATTACCTGGAGGTCACCAAAAGTCTCAGGGGCACGGAAATGGCTTTATTAATGTCATAAACGTCCTCATAAAAGAGTGATCGTGCAGACCATCTCAAGATGGCTTAGGCAGGTATTAGGTGCAGCAGGGGTGGACACTGATGTTTTTAAATCTCATTCCACCAGGGCTGCAGCTACATCGGCAGCAAGAATGTTGGAAGTTCCCATGGACCACATCCTTGCGATGGCGGGATGGTCTAATGAAAGAACCTTCCAATGGTTTTGGAAAAACCCGTTCCCAGACCTGAGACATTTGCAGACATGATTTTGAGTTCTGTATTATGATTTTCCCCTGAATTAGGGGTTGTTATTATTTGTTAATAAATACATCATTGTTTTTCAGCAACTGATTCATGTCTGAATACGTTAACATACTTCCTCCATTGGTCATTATGGCAGTGTGTAAGCATGGACTCGTTTCCACGGCATGAAATCACAGAGTTTTGAAATCTTCACGTAGTCATTCATGTGACTCCGAAGTAAAATAGTAAGATTAAATGAGAACTTACCAGTTTGAAGTTTGATCTTTATTTTATGAGGAGTTACATTGAGGGATTATGTGCCCTCTTCTCCCACCCTCTATTATAAAGGTCAACTGGTATTTTAGTTCTCTTACTATCTTTAGTCAACTCTGTTATCTGTGATTTCACACCGCTGCTTTTGAAGAATGTCGCTCATGCGTGCTGGCGGGGTCTTCACGTAATCCCTCAATGTAACTCCTCATGAAATAAAGATCAAACTTCAAACTGGTAAGTTCTCATTTAATCTTACTATTAATGCAGGCTTTTAGTAAAGAAGGTATCCAAATTGGGAATAGCCAGGTATAAAAAGAAACTAAAGGTATTTTTGATAGTGTTTGTTGAGGGGAATCTGTTGGCTAGGAGATTAGAACAATTCATCATCCGAAGGAATCTGAATGTTGTCTGATTTTTCTAACAGATTGTGCCTTAGTTTTGGATTTCAACTTGAATACACAACCTCTGACCCAGCAACATGAGCACTTCCAATGAGCCAAGCTGTGTATTCTTCTGTGTAGGAAGGAATCACAGATACTGTATTAAACCATAGATAAACTCAGTGGGTCTGACACCATCTCTGGAGAAAAGGAATAGGTGACGTTTCAGGTCGAGACCGTTCTTCAGACTAAGATTCAGGGGAAAGGGAAATGAGAGGTGCAGAAGGTGATATAGAGAGGTATTGAACAAATGAATGAAAGATATGCAAAAATATATGATCAACACTGGTGGACCCTACAGTGGGCCACAGTTGACTGTGGGCTAGGTGATAACAGGTTATACAGACTATGAAACTCAACAGGAGGACAGTGAAACTAGTATGAGGGTTGGGGAGGGATAGAGAGGGAGGGGATGCAAAGGTTACGAACTTAGAGGAATCATCAATATTCATATCCTAGGGTTATGAGCTGTTTATGCCAAATATGAGGCACTGTTCCTCCAATTTGCATTTGACAATGGAATTCTTCAGTTTAAACCAGCATCTGCAGTTCCTTTCTACATAATGGAATTTTCCTATTCTTATTTGAACAGTGAAGGAAGCCATGCAATTGTACTCTGTACAAAAATAACTTCAGTTAACATGAACATAATAAGACCTGAAGACATATGAGCAGAATTAGGCCATTCAGTCCATCGAGTCTACTCCGTCATTCGATCATGACTGACCTATTTTTCCTCTCAACCCCATTTTCTGGTCTTCCCATAACCTTTGATGCCAATGGCATTTGGAGATTTTTTATTTTGTGAAATAAAGTAATGACAGAAACTATACAGAGGTATTTAGATTTAAGGGGTAAAAAGATGCTTCTAGTACTCTAGAATAAGACAGCAATTTGAGTTCAGGCATTCCACACTCATTCCAAACCAAGTCTTCAGGGAGAAAGAAATAACAAGAACTGAAATAAAAGTCTGATTTCTCTACAAGGCATTTAAAATAAATTGATAAATACGTTGACGTTCATTTTGCTTTCAGTGGCAAATTATGGTTTACATTGCACACCTCATATAGAAGTGTGGATTTTCAATCCCTTTTTCTATTTTCACATTTTGACATTCAATAATCTGTTTCAGTTTAGCACGAGCACATCAAGTGAACTGTAGTGTCCATGAATGGGCAAATTAATCTGAAGGTCTTTGTTAGAACACAAAGCGTTCAAACCACACAGTTAAACCATTAGAGGTATAAATCACAATTAATGTACAATAAGTTAAATAAACATTGGTTCATATGGGGATAAGGAAAAGAGATAAAAAGGAAAAGAAAATCAATGCTCCATTTTTGAAAAAAAATGTTGAAGTTTCTCTGAAGAAAATTCAAGATGTTTTTTTTTCAAAAATGAAGCATTGATTTTCTTTTTCTTTATACCATTTCCTTATTTTTTCAGAACTGGAGAGGTTCAGTAGTAATTATCATTCACTGTGGTTGCAGATAAACCTATTGCTGAATTAATTCACTTCAGATTTTTCACATGATAATGATTAATTATCCTTTGGCAGTGGGCAGGTGCTATAGACATGCACAGGAAGGTAGACTCTCCCGCCCCCACGAGTCTCGGGCTGATGGGGCTCATCAGCCTGGGAAGGCAGTCCATCTAGGAGAGGGAAAACTCTGATCTAAAACCTCCATTACCCTGTGGCCATATCCAGTCATGGGAAAGGCTCCAGAAGTAAACCTCAAGAAAATCCGTAGTCGGAGCCCCCTAAGGCAGTTTGTCGTTGTCTACAACCTCGCTCTGGCAGCTCCTGCGACGGCGTGGTGCCAAACTGTAACAGCCCTGCTGTTCCTTTGGATTGATCAGCGACATGGAGAGGGGGTACATGCTGCAAGGGCAACAGCCTATCCTCCATATGACATTGCCCAGGCTTGCATCCGACCACACATCACTCACCTGCAAACCTGCACCAAAACCTGGAGAGGACACTCCAGCTTCGCGTATGGCGTCGACACAACACGGGGAGCAACAGTTACCAGTTATAAGTCATCTCTAAATTGGCATAAAGCTAGGCGCCAGGGGTTGCTCCCGACGGTGGGAGGGAATTTCGGAACTCACTGGACAGCTACCGCCCGCCTCCAGCTGGGCAGCCCCCAGCCAGTAAGGTGCTATGCTCATTGGGTGCACGGGGATTAAGAACCATCCAAACAGTAGATTGCAACCATCGCACCTACCAACAAAAGAACACACCAAAAGAGACCAGCTTTAAAACTGGGAACTTGGAATGTCCGGACAATGATGACTGGCCTCCCTGAAAACCTACTGGACATCAGTGATTCCAGGAAAACAGCTGTCATAAACGACGAGCTCAAGAGACTCAACGTAGACATAGCCACCCTTCTAGAAAGTCGACATCGATGTGGAGTCCTGGGAGAGCCTTCCAGCTGACCGCACGAGGTGGAGAGAGAGATACTCTGAACCAACATCTCAAAACAGGGGAAGAGAAACTGACAAACGACGAGCAACAGTAAGTTCAACAGACCAGATACCACACACAAATGCGACCTTTGCGACAGAGACTGTCACTCCCGCATTGGTCTGCTGCTCATTGAGCGGAGTTGCTCTAGCCGAGATTTGAAGCAAGTGGCCAACAACTAGGATGCATCACCCATGGTCAGCCATGACCGAGGAGGGTGGAGGGGGGGTCTATATTAATATCAGAGATGGTTTTGTCTCTTGAGGACTGAAAAAGTGCTCCTTTGGAAAGAGCATGTTGTAACCAATGGATTTCTCTTTTTAACCTTTCAAAGGACAAATATCAAGACTTTCCATCAGCTTTAGCTGGTGTGGGTGAATTGGGCCAAAGGTCCTGTTTCTACACTGTATCACTCTATGACTCTGTAATGGCAAGATTGCCTTGGTATTAATATTCAGACTGAGATCGGGTACATTTTGCTTCATAATTCGCATGATGCATTTTGCATAAAGTTTGTAAAAAGAAGCTTGGCAATCTTTACTTTCTGTTTGTATTTTAGTAACGCCATTACATTTAGTAACGCCATTACATTTCCTCGAAACCTAGTTTTGTATTCCTCTGTAAATTTTCTGTCCAATTCAAATCTCTTCACTGTTCCAGCAACACTGTACAATTCATGAAATAATATCCCATTAATGTGTTGTACGACACTATACTCATATGTGTTTGAAAATATTTATGTCTGCGTTGCTCGATAAGTGTTTGTCCAAGAAGATATGTGTTTTTTCCTTCATTCTTGCACTGTGTTTTGATTACCATTTGGAGCCAAAGTTTGGAAACAAAGCTATGTATCAATACATCGCTTTAAAAAGATTGTTTACAAATTTGTTTAAACACTGATGTCTTCAGACGTCATCAGTTCAAATACAACACATTTCAATACTTCAATGCTAATATTCTTTGTAGAAATCCATAGGGAGCTTTTTTTTCTAGAGTTCGTAGTCTGGAAAATAACATTGGAATAGTTGTTTTGGTTGACTTTAGTGTCTGCCTGTATGAAATTATCAAATTATTTATGCTGAATATCAGAGGTTAATAAAATTGTAAAATTAAAAAAATAATCTGGGTTTCCTGATAGGAACATTAGAACAGCCCACCCTATCACTCAGGTTGTCCATCACCCTGAACTTGCAATCACTTTGTCCGTAACTTACTTTGACTTAATCAATATGACTAATCTCTCTAGTGGAGACCATAGGCAGGACCAAATATAGACCGGGCGATCATTTCACTGAACACCTTTGCTCAGTACACCTGGACCTACCTGATCTCCCAGTTGCCAAACACTTTAATTTCCCTTCCCATTCCCACACTGACCTTTCTGTCCTAGGCCTCCTCCACTGTCAGAGTGGGACTAATCGCAAATTGGAGGAACAGCATCTCATATTTCGCTTGGGCAGCTTACAACCTAGGAAGTGGAGAATATTTTCTCTAACTTCAAAGTAACCACATGCACCCTCCCTCTCCATTCTTTCCCCACCCAAGTCACATCAGGTTCCCGTTCTCAGCTAGCAAACAGCTTACATTAGCCTGTTTCCTTTATCATTGTTACTTTTTTTGCATATCTTTCATTCATTTATCCTATCTCTACATCACAGTATACATCTCTCGTTTTCCTTTCCCCTGATTTGTCTGAGGAAGGGTCTCGACCCGAAACGTCATCCAATCCATCTCTCCAGAGATGCTGCCTGTCCGGCTGAGTTACTCCAACATTTTGTGTCTATCTCGAGCTGAGAACCAAGTTATGAATATTGTTGAGGTCTTGTACTATGCAATTGAGTGACAGGAGCAAGTCAAAGTCCAGCTGTGATTTATAGCTACCATGACTATGATGTTTCAAAATATATATTCCTGAGATCAAAAATGAAAATATTTTAATAGCTATTAATTTGAGCGTCTCAAAATCCCACTAGAAGCTTAAAAATAATTCAATAAAATTAAAAACTATTAAATAAAACCCCAAATTTTGGAAATGTTCGGCAGGTTAGGTAGCATATGTGGAGAGCATTTCAAGCTAACACCTTATCATCGAAAGAAAATATCTCTCACCTCATTTTTACCTATCTTCCTCATGAAGCTGGAATCACCTTCCAGTGAAAGATCTTAGAAATGCTGATTGGCAAAAATTGGACTTTTGCTTTCATAATCAACTCCAAATATGCCTCTGCCTACCTGAGTTATGACCTGAGTTGGGAATTTTGTGCCACTAAAGCCCAGAATAACTTTGGCCATTAACTCTCTGGACAAGAAATTGAGGACTTTGTTCATTGAGAGCATCAGCTAATGTTGATGTAACCAATATTTTCTGACAGAGTATGTTTTGCTCTCCATCTGTTTCACAGATGACAACACTTTTTTTTCTAAATCATAATGACATTTCTGAAATTATTTCTGTTTTCTATTGTGCATAAATGAGTGAATGCAGTTAATACTCCACATTCAAATGCTTAGATTATACACAATACTGTACATAATCACTGGAATAACAAATTAGTAAATCTCAGATTGACAAGTAAATAATAATGGTTAATTATTAATTAGGCTTGGCTTACATTGAGTGATGAACACATGACATGTTATGATGGTAGAAGTAAGTGTAGACATTGATGTGTTTAATGATAGGGAGATAACTGCACTGAGGTATTAAATAATAAAGAAGAATTTGAAAAATTGAAATATTTAAAGTACAGGGTTTCCTGATCAGAATATTTTTGATGAATATTTAATTTGTAAACCTCCTTTAGGTTTAACCCAAATATATGAAGTATTAATTGTGGCTTGCTTTGAAAGTAAGAACCCCTCACCATATGCAATATGATATTGATGGACCTTATGCAAGGTCTACAGAAAATTATCTTATTTGAGAGTCTGACATTTCAACAGTAATTTTGGCTTCGCATTATGCATTTATGGAACACAAATGAAAATGTTTCAAACCAAGAGTGCAATGTGTAATACTTATTTAGACCATCAATAACAGTCACTTTATTTCTGATATTATGTTGCTCACAATGACTTTAATCACAGGCAATGAATATTTCAATTCAATCTTCTTCGTAATGATTTTAACTGGTCTAGATCCAAAACGCCACCAATTCCTTCTCTCCAGAGATGCTGCCTGTTCCGTTGAGTTACTCCAGCATTTTGTATCTATAATCCATTCTTCTTCATCTTTCTCTGTCGCAATTCATAATGGCAAGGAGCTCGTTATCTGTTATTGTAACCAGTGAAATATCTTATCCTAATTTTCCTGGTCACTAGATTATTAATCTGGAAGTGTATTTTTGCCGTGTGTGTGAGAGACGTCAGGAAACTGGGGAGGATGTATCATCTGATTTCTGGTTGGGTACTTGAGCATAGCAGGCATTCCTCACAAGCCAAACCTTCCTGCAGTTGGCAGTTGTATTGGAAGATTGAAGAGTTTGTGTTGGATTCATACTGCAGGGATTGGGAGTAGTGATGGCTTTGGAATCACAATGATAACTGATTCAGAATGCAGCTTAAGGCCTAAACTCACGTGGGCAGTCCAGTAGTGGTCAGTGGGAATAGCCTTGCTTTAATGGCGATTTGATAGTTTCATGGTGTGGTCTGAGGAGACAGTTGATGGCCGATTATTCCAATGGTGTTTGGAGAATCCAATGATTGTTGGAGGGAGGATCAGATTGCTGGGGAGCATACAGATCAGGCAGTGTAGTTGAGGGACAGGGGTATGTGGATTTATGAGGTAGCATATCCAATCTGCTTCTACTTTCTCACAAGTGTGCTCTGCATTCACTTGCTGCACTAGTTCTGCTAAGTGGTCCACAGATTCCAGAGTTTCATTGAGTTTCCAGATTGTTAAGGAGTGGGAGCAGGTTTGGTTGAATGGTTTACGTCTTATGGGTTCATTATCTCACGTGCTTCATTGAAGGCATCGACTATTGAGCTCCAAAGTTATGCCCTGCAAGTATCATCTTCATACTGCAAATTGATGACTGAGTTCTGGGGTGTCGATGATGAAGGTTAAGCAGTTATCCCTTCAATCAATAGATTAACAAACCCTGCAGGAAGCTTGCAGGTAGAGAACTGGTATTTCCATGAAGGAAGAAGAGAAGATTAGTGTGGAGACGCAACCTTCCTTGATACTGGTCTGCAAGGCTTGGTTGACTCAATAGATTAAATCACCATTTTTGTGCTTGATTGCAACAGATGTTGGGAAAGGCAAGTTTAGGCATGAGTGGGGGAGAGAGAGAACAAAAATGATGTGAACTCATCAACTCATGCAGTTGAGGTTGATTTATTGTTTGTGCATAGAGCTTGTGCTATTTCTTTTCCGTGGAAATTAAAAACGAGAACTGCAGCTGCTGGAAGTTTGAACTAAAAACTGAAAATAGTGGGAAAACGCAACAGGTAAGGCAGCATCTGAAGAAAAATAAACATCAATGTATCAGGTCTGACACTTTTCATTAGGCCCTCCCTCGTCACCAATTTAGACAAAAGGATCCCAGATATGAACAGTTGATTGTTCCTTTTCAAACAGATGCTGCCGAATCATCTACATTTTTCCAGCTTTTTCTATTTTTAATTACTTTCCACTTTGCCTTTTTTCGTCCTGCAAATGTCCTTATAAACATGAAAAACTCTCAATGCAGGATTTATTTCCAGCCTACATAACTCTAATCCTACCTTCACAATAGAACACTATGGCCCACCTATTGCACTACTAGGACATGTTTTATTTTTCTAATTATGTTTTTCTAGGAATAGGAATAGGAATACTTTATTGTCACGTGACTAGGCACTAAGATTCTTTGCTTGCATAACAGGGGTGGAAAACACGGGGGGGGGGGGGCAGAGGGGACACGTTCCCCCATGTTTTGAGAGGTGGGGGACATCCCCCCCAAGTTTTTGTAATCCGGATTTCTCCGAAATCTCCGCTCTCCGCGAGACAGTGGAGGTGGGACTGCTGATCGAGGGCGCCGATTGGACGAGAGAGACGTCGGTGAGCAGGCAATGGGGACAGGACATGATGATTAAGCGCGATGATTGATGGAGGGAGGAGTGGGGGGGTGGGTGGGACTGAGGATAGAGTGCGATGATTGGAGGAGAGAGATGTGGCACAGACCTGTGCCTCATCCGCAGCCAGGATCGATCCCGGCCGGGTCTCCGGCGCTGTCCGTCCCCACCAGAGTGCCCCCCACCCCATCACGGGTGGCCAGAGACATCGGCAGTCAGACGTGAGCTGTACCCCCAGGCCCACAGGCAGCGCAGAGAAGCAGCGCTAAACCCAGTTCAACTCTGCCTAGTTAACCTGCCTGGGCTTGCAGGAAATATAGGCAGTGCGGAGAAGCAGCGCTGGTGTCCCGTCAGTCCAGTCAGGGCCGTAGTTAACCCGGCGAGACAGGCAGAGTTGAGCTGCATTTAGCGCTGGATTGAGCCTCCGAAGCCTCGTGCATGTGTGCGCATGCGCGCGTGCCCGCCAAAAAATTGGCGTGTGTCCCCCCGTCCCCCGGTCCCCTCCATGTTTTGATAGCGTGTTCCGCTCTTGCTTGCATACACAATGTATACAAACAGCAGCCCCCTACGACGCTGACAAAGTTACAATGCATGCCGGCTCCCCCTTTTGTTCCCCCTCCCCCAACAGTTCCCCACGCCGGGTCCCCATTGTCCTTTCCCCCCCCCCCCAATTGTCCATTGCTCTCCCCCCCCCCCCCCCCACCTCCCTCACTGCAGTCCCCACACGCCGGATCCTCCATTGTTCTTCCCCTCCCTCTTCACCGTGGTCCTCCACGCTCTCATCGACCATCGCCACCGCCACAAGGCTTCAACACCGCCGAGGCCCCATCGATGTGAGGTTTCACTGCTGCTGCCACCAAGGCCTCACCGCTGTCAACGCCCCACTTCATGCCTCCGTGGTGCCGACCCAGGCCCCAGCCGAGGGCTCCGTTGGCCGCTTCGCCCAACCCGGGCTTCTACCCGCGAGGTTCCGGCCGTGCCCCGACTCGGGCTTCTGTGCAGCGATCTGGGAGTCATTGAGACTGCGGTGCCTCGATAAAGGCTTCCGATCGCGTTCCCAGTCCACAGCCACGCGGCCCGTTGGGAAACATTCCGGCCGCGCGGCTCGTTGTGAATCTTGTATCTTTGGCTTTTTTGCATAGTTTCTCAATTAGAATTTTATGTATAATTTACACATAATTAGTATTTATGTGTTTGTTTCATTTTCTGTGCCATTGTGTACTGCCACAAGCAAGATTTTTCATTGTATCTGCACTTCACTGTACATGTGCCCCTGACAATAGACATGAATTGAATTTGATCTTATGTCGATAAAATAGTAAGATTAAACGAGAACTTACCAAGTTTGAAGGTTGATCTGTATTTTACGAGGAGTCACGGTGAGGGATTTCATGAAGACCCCGCCAACACGCATGCGCGGCATCCTTCAAAGCAGCGGTGTGGAATCACAGAACTAAAACCATGACTAAAAATAGTAAGATGAAAAACGTAGAACTACCTGGTTGACCTTATGATAGAGGGTGGGAGCGGTGGGCACGAAATCCCTCACCGCGACTCCTCGTAAAATACAGATCAACCTTCAAACTTGGTAAGTTCTCGTTTAATCTTACTATTTTACTTCGGAGTCACGTGAGTGACTTCGTGAAGATTTCAAAGCTCTGTGATTTCACGCCCTGGACAACGTCCATGCATATCACACTGCCGCCATTCTGATGGAGGAAGATTGTTAATGGAGTTCAGTCGAAACTGGCTGAAAAATCAACACAATTTATTAACCAAATAAACAACAAACCCCTAATTCGGGGACAGACATTTACTGAGCGGTTCCCAGGATAGCTTCTGTGAATGTCGTAGAGGCGGCCAGAGGCTTGTTATAGAACCGCTGAAAAGTTTTTTCACTGGCCCAGCCCGCAGAGGCGAGAATGTGGTCCATGGGCACCTCCATGGCTCTCGCTGCTGATGTGGATGCAGCCCTGGTGGAATGAGACTTAAAGATGTCAGTAGCAACTCCTGCTGCATTCAGCACCACTCTGAGCCACCTGGCGATAGTCTGTGTAGTCACCCGACGATGCGGAGGTTTATGACTGATGAGGAGTCCCTGTTTCTTCATCCTGATAACTCCAGTAACTCGGATGTAGTGGTGGAGATGGGTGACTATGCAGAGTGTGGCATCTACAGGGTACGCCCAAAATTCCAGCTGCAGCCCATGCGCCCCTGGCCTGTGCTGTTTTAATAATTCTTTGACAAAGAATTTTATTTGACTAGGGGTGTCCAGTCGCAGTTTCTGTAACGTCTGGACTTGTTGGGCTGTAGTCAGTGCCATGAGCATCACCACCTTGAGGGTGAGCTGTTTCAATAGTAGCTCATCTATTGGAGCCCAGCTCCTCAGTAGGGTCAGCACGATCCCCACATCCCACATTACTATATATCTGGGTCGTGGAGGGTTGGTGTTGAACACTCCCCTCATTAGTTTAGACACCAGGTGGTTGGAGCCGACACCTATATCCAGGTATGAGGACAGCGCACTCCTGGCGCTGTTGATGGCACTGTAGCTGAGGCCAGCATCAAAATGGAGGCCTGCTAGAAACTCCAACACATCAGGTATTGTTGCCGAGTTGGAAGACTTGTTGTTCCGGGCACAGAAAACTTCCCACTTTCTGATTTGAGTGAGGTATTGTTTCCGGGTTGATTCCCGGCACGATGCAGCAATAAGGTTTTAGGCTCTTGACGAGATGCCTGCCCGGATGAGCGGTCTTTTCAGAACCTGCAAGCCAACAAGTTTAAATGACCATGGCAAGGATGACTGATCCCCGTAATAGGGTGAGTAATCAATTTGGGATGTTTCCCAATCGCCATCCATGGCTGTTTTAAAATTTTTACAACCATCGGGTACCATGGTTGTGTAGGCCAGTCGGGAATGATCAATATGCCAGCTGCAAAATCTAGTTTAATTTTCTGCAATACCCGACTGATGAGGCAGAATGGGGGAAATGTGTAGCAAAACCATTTCCCCAATGGATCGAAAACGCATCCATTGCTATTGCCCCAGGGTCTGGTTCCCATGACACATAGGTTGGTATCTGATGGTTCAACCTGGACGCAAATAGGTCAATATCTGGTGTCCCAAAGTGAGCTATAATATCTCTAAAAATTTGGGGATTCAACATCCACTCGATGTTGTCATTAAAGACTCGTGACCTGGTGTCCGCCACTGTATTAAGCTTCCCAGGCAAATAGGTTGCAGTAATCCAAATGTTTCTTTCAATGCACCAGTGCCAAATTGTATTAGCCAATTCATCACAAGATAGCGACCTGATACCACCCATATGATTGATGTAAGCCACCACTGTAGTATTATCTATTTGAAGGCGGACATGTAAATCCTGTGAATTAGTACAGTAAGCCCGCAGTCCATGAAATGCTCCCAGCATTTCTATATAATTTATCCCATGTGACTCCAGGAATGTAGACTCATGAGAGTTCCATCTGCCACCACAACTGGACATTGTATCAGTTGCTCCCCAGCCTTGTGCGCTTGCGTCAGTTTGTAACACAACATCAGGGTTGCCCACTATGATAGGTCTATGACATTCTCTAATATTGTCAACCCACCATTGTAGCTCATTTCTAGCTTCTGTTGGTAGCCGAATTGGCCGATCAAAGTGACCAGCATTTGTTTTTAATGCTGTGATTTTTGATCTTTGTAAATTTCGGTAGTGTAGCGGTCCGAATCGTGCAGCTGGGAATGCAGCTACCAATTTGCCTATAACTTTTGCTGTTTGCCGAATAGTCGGTACCCTGGCGCAAGCAAGATTGTGGCATTCTTCTATAATAGCAGTAGCTTTATTAGTTGGGATGGTAATCTTCATTAAATTGGTGTCTAGGGTGAACCCCAAATAATCCATAACCCGTACCGGGTGCAATTTTGATTTGTCTGGATGGATTACGAATCCCAGCTTCTCGAACAGAGCCTTGGTTGCAGCCACTCCTTGAATCGCCAATTGAAGGGTCTGACCCACTATAAGGATATCATCCAAATATGCCATTACTATATAATTTTGTTGTCGGAGAAGAGTTAATATAGGTTTTACCAATTTGGTAAACAGCCTAGGAGCTGTGGCGATTCCATTGGGCAATGGCTTATATTCCCATAACTGACCCTTCGAGACAAACTTCAAAAATTTCCTATAAGCCTTAGCAATGGGTACTGTGTAGTATGCATCTTTCAAATCGATGCATGCCATAAAGTACCCTGGGTAAAGCATCTGCTTAGCTGTTTCAAACGTATCCATTTTGAAATGGGTGTATTGTACAAAATTGTTCAATTCAGTTAAGTCTATTATTATCCGACATCCCCATCTTTTTTAATCCTAGTGAAGATGTTAAACACAAACTCAATTGGTTCATGCTTGGTTTTGCCAATTACCCCTTTTTCTGCTAACCGTATAATTTCAGCATGTCCTGCCTCCACCTCTTTTTGGGATAGAGTAAATTTTCTACGAGGCGAATGCTGAGTAGGGGGATTTATACCTTCAATAAATTCTATAACATATCCTTGAACACTTTGTAAAGTAAACTCATCCGTGGTGACAGTTTTCCATATGTCCAAGAAAGCCCGCAATCGCCCACCTATTCGTGCAGGAGGGGATGCTACGGTGTGAGAAGAACCAGACCCCCTTACCTCCAAGGTTAACGGCGGTTCCGTACATACGGTGTTTTGAGTGGGCGTTGTGGAGGTTGACAAGCTGGCGGCCACATTTTCCATGCAGGCCGTTGCTGGCCTTGCCCTAAAAAAGGTCGTTGCACTTGTTGGGATGGAGGTGGGTAGGATCTCTGTGCCCTTTCCGGCAGCCGTGTTCTCCAAGATGAATTAGGCTGTTGCCGGTGTTATGGGTGAGGTCTGGTCGGTGGAGGCTTCATGAGGCCATCCAGTTCCTTCACCTGATTGGATAGGTCTCCAAACAACTGATGCGGCGGTGGAGCGGTTGATGGTCGGCACAACCCCGCGAATTTGGGGTTGAGTGTGGGCTTTATGGAGTTCTTACGCAGGCAGTTTATTTCGTATTGGGCGTTGCATAGGAGTGCCAGTGCGTCTTGCTGATCGCTCGACACATTATCCCATCCAGGGTCCTAGCAAACGCCGTTATGCCCGTGGAGAGAACTTTTAATATACACTGGAGGCGGACATCCTGCATCCTGGTGGCCGTACACATGTGTCCCCAGATCTGGGCGTTAACCAAGGGCACACTGAGGTTGATGCAGTTTTCGGGTGGTTTTATTTTCTCCAAGGTATCATTGAGAACCTGACTCTGGAGTTGGTGCATAGTCAGGTAATCAATGGTGCCCGCCAATTTGTGGTGCAGAGGTTCACCTGTCTGGGTGGTAGCGGCAAACTTACTCACCACTTCCAGCATATCCTCCTCATGCTCTGGCTCAGCGGCTACTGGCTGCCCCGGGTCGTCTTCGAACACAGCAGCTGGAAAATCCCTCAAGCTTCCTGCTGGAGACGATGAGATGCTGAGTGGAGTCCTCGCACGGCTGGTAGATGCCCGCGAGTCCCGTTCTTCTCGTTCCCGGTCCCGCTGGAGGAGTTGCTCCACTAAGAGCTCCAACCGCTCTATGCGACCGTCCCTGCTATGTGCAGCGGACAAGCCGACTTCCCCAGGCCCTGCGAACTCACTGGGACTTCCACCATCGGACCACACCTCCTTAAGGTGCTGTCTAGGGTCCAATGGCAGGTCGTCGTGACCTACAGCCCAAGTAGGATCATACGACTCCCGCACGGACTCTACGCTAGTCTGTCTTCTCCCAGACTGTGGCAGCCCACCTGTCTGGTAAGAAGGCAGGTGAGTTGAATCGGCGCCGGCCCCCGGAACCTGGCTCCCCGGAGTCCGTGCAGGCTTACCTCCAAACATGCCCATCTTTTGGCGTGGAGGCGCATGGTCGGCCGCTCCCAGAGCTGAGCTGACCGACCGCTTCCTGCTGCCACCTCCGCCCTTGACCGCAGCCTGACGGGGTGTGTTGTCGGCGGTATCTGCTCCAGCAGGCCTACTCGACGCAGCAGTGATATTGCCAGGCTGCACTACGGCAGATTTCCCTGGCTGCAGTACGTTCTTGCACTTTGCAGGGCTCCCCTGTCGTGCGGTTGTCCTCCGGCCCAGCCCCCTCAGGTCTTCTGGAGCTCGGGGAGGGGTTGCTTGTAAAAAGCGAGACCCCTTGCCACATACCTGTTTCCCCCCTCTTTTCTTGGGGGAAGGGGGCTCGAAGTCTGGATCCGATACATCCAGCTCCGGAGCGGTAAACCATTCAGGTGAGTCGGCCCCTGAATCAGCGGGAGCGCCCGACTTCCGCATTCCTGCCCCCACACGCCTCGAAGCTGCTGGTGTTGCTTGCAGCTCCGGAGACAAGGGCCGTTGGCTGGTCGAAGCTCGACTTCTAGACAGCGCCTTTCTCTTGCCCTTGTCCATCCTGTAGGATAAAAGTAATACTTACCTGCCGGCTTTTATGAAGGAGCCCGAGGAGAGAGCGCACTCCCCCCCCCCCCCCAGCCTGCCGATGCAAATGCGCGCGACGATATGCCGCGCCTGCGTGTTGGCGGGGTCTTCACGAAGTCACTCACGTGACTCCGAAGTAAAACATGGATTTTGTTAATAGATGGAAGGAACTGATATTATTCCATGAATTAAAGTGATTGCAGAATCTCTGGCTCTTGGCCGCTCTGGTCTGTGCTTGCCCGAGATGTCTAGTGATATTCAGGCGAATGTGGATGTCCGAGATGAACTGCTTCTGTGGCATCTATGTGACCTCCAGTCACATACAGAGTTCATGATTGGGAGCACTGTTGTATTGAGTAGAGGAACCAACACAGTTTACATCTGGCTCCTCAGCTGAATGCTGGTTTGCATCCAGACAAACAAATGCAGCAAAAAATTTTAAGTTATTTAACTTTTGTTTATTTTGGGGGGGGTTTAGTTTAGGGGTTTTATCATTGATTTTTGTTATTGATTTTTAAAATGTTTCCATAAATTAACCATTGTTCAGCAGCAGTGAGGTGGAGAGCACTCCCAGCAGGGAGGAAGTCTATCATTGCATCTCGAGGGACGCATCTTGGGTGTGGTCAGTTAGTAAGTACCAGGCAGTTAAAATTCCAACAAAATCAGAAACAATTGCTGATTGTTGCTGAAAACAGCATTAATCTATTTTTCTCTTAATGGGAATGCCTTTATCCTGAGGCCATTTTATACAAAATCCAATTTAAATCAAACTGTGTATAGATCACAAATATTCAGTGATCTAAATTCAATTATGCATTGTATTTCCAATGCAGCTGTTTAAATTGATGCATTAGTATATGCCTCCTCTTCTTCTGAATGATATATTTGTTTATTTCCCTTTGTGTCAAATATTGCTTATCTATTAAAGCACTTGCCTGGTATGTTAGAAGTATGAATTTGACAGCATAGATATTCCTGTTCTGACCCTTGAAAAATCACCACTGGGAATAAAGTTGCCATGAAATATTTCTTGTGGAATAGAGGCATTGCTGTAGATGCACAGTGGTAGCGTATCCAGAAGATGGCAGATGAGCTTGCTCACAGTTAACATAACAGCCTGAATGGCAAAAGGTAAATTTACACACCCATTGCTTGCTCCAGCGGATGTTATTATGCACATTGACATACATTGTAAAGTCAAATTAAGTGGGAACCCTGTTCTACTTGACTGTGGCTTTCGTAGGAGGTGTTTGTGTGTAACCATAGAGGTGCTGTATTAAATAAATAAACAGATTAGTTTCAGTTGGTGATGATTATTGATGAACATTGATTCTAGGCTTTCAACAGCAAGCTTAAAATAATGTATGCTGTTCAAATAAGTTAATTGTCAGTGTCCGTGTGAATGAATGAGATTGTTCTGGGTGGAATATTTTCAACTATATATTGGACTAACAAAAGTAGAAATAGATTGTAGAATATTTGTTTAGGTCTAGGAAACTAAACAAGTACCATTTCGTCAAATAGTTGGCATTAATTTATGGATATAGTACCTTGGTAAAATGTTATTTCATAAGGTTACAACCTTATCAGCTCCAGTCGGTGGTTCGGTCTGGTAAATCAGTTCAGGTCAGTGTAAATGATGGCTATAAAATGACCAATAATATAATAATCTCCAAGCATGATCACTGGCATGTATTCATGAAGCTGTGACTTTATATCTGAATGGTATGACATAGCGACCCAAAAAGCTGCAGATGTTGGAATCTGGGGTAACAATCAAATTGCAAGAAGAACTCCACAGGCCAGGCAACATCTGTGGAAAGATATGGACAGTTGATGTTTTGGCTTGAGATCCTTCATCTGAACAGGAATGACATGTGAATGGGATGGGTGGCTGAAAATAACATTGAGAATTATTTGCTTCCTGCTCAATTTGAAAGAAGATCATGACTTTAACATGTTTTACACCTCCCTTTGCAATGCTCTGGATGTAAATGGCTGTATTTCAAAACATGGAAAGGCTACCGATAACTTAGAAAGAAAACATTAACAGTTTCAATGTGGTTGAAATTAAATGTTTAACAATGGAATTGTGCGTTTGCGTCTGCACATTCACATAAGACACTGCCAGAAAGGAATGTATCCAATATTCAAAATGAAGTGAGATGTCTTATTTATTTAACTTTGAAAGGATGACTGGAGCACTGCCAAAAATACCATGACATCACTCCATGTATAAATCGATTGGGGTATTAAACATTCATTCTTGATTATTCTGTTAATCTATTTAGTTTAGTTTAGTTTCGAGATACAGCGCTGAAACGAGCCCTTCGGCCCACCGACCAGCGATCCCTGCACATTAGCACTACCCTACACACAGTAGGGATAATTTTACATATATAACAAGGTAATTAATGTACAAACCTGTACGTCTTTGGAGTATGGAAGGAAGCTGAAGATCTCGGAGAAAACCTACGGTGAGAACGTATAATTCTGTACAAACAACCACCTGTGGTTAGGATCAAATCCGGATCTCTACCGCTAGGCCACCATGCCACCCTATTGTACTAAATCCTTTCTGATTTTGACAAAGTAGGCTTTATTTGTACAATTTGTGCTAAATAAAATATGCAACTGTTCATTTTTGATGACGAAAAGGAGGATGTGCAGAAATGGCCAGATCATTAAACCTTTCAAATTATGAAATGTTGTATATTACAAAAAATGCAACCCACCAATGCAATGCAATCAATTGAGTCATAAAGTTCATAAGTTCTAAGAGCAGAATTAGGCATTTGGCCCATCAAGTCTACTCTGCCATTCACACATGGCTGATCTATCTTTCCTTCTCAAGCCCATCCTCCTGCCTTCTCGCCATAACCCCTGACACCCTTACTAATCATGAATCTGTCAATATCCACTGTGAAAATATCCATTGACGGCCTCCACAGTCGGCTGTGGCAATGAATTCCACAGATTCACCACCCTTTGATGAAAGAAATTCCTCATCTCCTTTCTAAAGATACGTTATTTTATTCTGAGGCTCTGGTCCTAGACTATCCCACAAGTGGAAACTGTACTCCAGCGAGTACAGGCCCAGTGCATTCCAACGCTCATCATGAAAGACATTCTTGCCATAGAGGGAGTACAGAGAAGGTTCACCAGACTGATTCCTGGGATGGCACGACTTCCATATGAAGAAAGACTGGATAGACTTGGCTTGTACTCGCTGGAATTTGGAAGATTGAGGGGTGATCTCATAGAGACTTACATAATTCTTAAGGGGTTGGACAGGCTAGATGCAGGAAGATTGTTTCCGATGTTGGGGAAGTCCAGGACAAGGGGTCACAGTTTAAGAATAAGGGGGAAGTCTTTTAGGACCGAGATGAGAAAATCGTTTTTCACACAAAGAGTGGTGAATCTATGGAATTCTCTGCCACAGAAGGTACTTGAGGCCAGTTTGTTGGCCATATTTAAGAGGGGGTTGGATGTGGCCCTTGTGGCTGAAGGGATCAGGGGGTATGGAGAGAAGGCAGGTACCGGATACTGAGTTGGATGATCAGCCATGATCATATTGAATGGCGGTGCAGGCTCGAAGGGCCGAATGGCCTGCTCCTGCATCTAATTTCTATGTTTCTATGTTTCTATGTTTCTATGTTCTATCATATGTTAACGCACTCATTACTGAAGAAGGGTCCCGACCCGAATGTTGCTAGAGTCTGAAGGGTCCCAACCAAAAATGGTGCCTATCCTTGTACTCTGGAGATGCTGCCTGACCTGCTGAGTTATTCCAGCACTCTGTATTCTTGGCAAGATTTCACCATTTGCAGGTCCTCACGTCTCCAAATGGAATCATGGAAATGGGCTATTTTTGCTTATTTTTATAAGCCTTATTATGGCTTATTTTTGTGCTGCATTTCTCTATCTGTGTTATATTTCTTAGCATTTGTTTTTCTTGGTATGGCATTTGTAAGGAAATTTTTCAAACAATTAAACAAAATGGGGAAAAGATTAATTACATTCATATAGTTTTCTACTGCTCGCAGGTTGCTGATGATGCATTTAATAGCAAAAGTAAGGCAATGAGATTGTGGAAAAGGTTATTCTAATTTATACGGTAGAATGGATAGGAATTAGGTGACTGAGTGTGAAGCTGAGTGGGTGTGTGGGACAGATCAATAATTGTTCAGACAGGCAATTAGGTCAGTGTTCAGCAATCATTTTGCATTCTGGTTTTTGATAAAGTTTGATCATATTCACTTTTAGTACTGTATCAATAAGTGTTACTTTTGGTGTACAAATACCTAATTAGGTTGAAAATAAAAATATTTTATTACAGGTCAATATGATAATCCCTCAGCCTCTTGTGCTCCAAGGAATAATGTCGTGGCCTGCCCAATCTCTCCTGACTGCTCAGGCTCTCGAATCCTGGCAACATCCACGTAAATATTCTTTGTACTCTTCTCAGCTGAATAACAATACTCCAAATGCAGCGTTACCCAGATCTTGTGCAACTGTAACATAATGTCCCAGCTTCTACACTCAATATGCTGACTAATGAAGCCCAATGCATCAAAACCTTCTTTACCACCTTATCAACCTGTGATGCCGCTTTCACGGATTATGTCCCTGTACACCTAGATCTCCTCTGATACCTCCGCTAGACCCCTCAGCTGTACAACACTCTCCAAGACCCTACTGTCATGCAGCATCAATGGAGGCAAATGGACTGACAACATTTTGGGTTTGCACCTTTCTTCACAAGAATTCTTTGAATATGCTATCTCTGTTTGATTTCATTCAGACATCTACTTTAACCCATGCAGTTGAATACATCATTATTTACACCATCCACCCTAGAAACCCAGACTACTGTGTAGGGTACTTGAGATGGAGTTCCCGAGTAATGCATCAGAACTTTGCCTATCCATATTATCCAGTCTTGTTGCCTGACTCTGAGTTACCCCAGTACTTTGCAACTTTTTTTTGGTGAACCATCATTTGCAGTTCCTTGTGTCTACAAATCCAGAATATTACTGATTACATACTGTGGCCATGTGAATGTGGGAGATAAAAATAACATTGCACTGCCTCAGAGGAAGACTTTTGGTTCATAACTAGGTCCTGAGGCTTTCAAAATGATTGCATCATTGTGTCCATCGCTTACACCTTTGTAGGTCCATCCTTTTTGAACATTTTCATTTATCTTCTTCTGATGTTTACCTCAAGGTGGCATGCAAATTATAATCCTAGACCTGGAGTCTACAACACAGCAACCATCAGCATAAATTACCCTGGTTGAATGGGCAGAAATAGAAAGATTAAACGAGAACTTACCGTTTGAAGTTTGATATTTATTTTATGAGGTTGAAGTGAGGGATTACGTGAAGAGCCTGGTAGCCCGCATGTGCATCAATCTTCAAAGTAGCTGTATGAAACCACAGAATAGTTGCTGACCTAGGCTATAGGAAGATTAACGAGCTAGAACTACAGAATGATCTTTATGAGAATACGGTTGGGATTGGAGGGCACGTAATCCCTCACTTCAACTTCTCACAATAAAGATCAAACTTCAAACGGTAAGTTCTCGTTTACTCTTTCTATTTCATTTTGAAGTCACGTGTGACTACATGAAGACTTCAAAGCTCTGTGCTTTCATGCAGTGACACAATCTGTGTGTGAAACACTTGAACAGATAAACCATTAATAGTAGGAAAAAAACATCAGTTATGAATATCGTGATGCTAACTTGCATACATGGCCATTGTTCTTAACTGGACCATAGTACCAATAGACTGTTGAGTTAGACGATAACTCATGCAACACTGTGCAGAATTCTATCTGCAAATATCCAGACATATTCCACCAAATTTTATAATTTATTAACCTGCACTATGTGAACCTCATGCTGTATGATGAAAGGGAACATTCATTCTATTGGCTGCTAATGAGCCATCAGCAATATCTTGAGACTATTAAATACCAAAAGAACTATCTTTCATTTCATAGGTACTAGCAATCTCCGATCTCTGCTCTGGTGGGTATGTGTCAACCTCAAATGTACGCAATCCTGTTCATTTGCTTATGAGATTATTTCTATAACAAGCTACCCTAATGTCAGTTATGGCATAGAGACTAAGCCAGAGATTGAGTAAAGGCTGTGTCTTTATGCTGAGATCAGTTGCTGAAAGCATAATCATCTTAAGATACTGGTCCCATTCGGAAAAATATAGAGGAATATTTGCTTAACAATTTACTGATATACAGTACATTGCACACTACAATGAGTGTAGGCTATTCGAGTGATCAAATAAAGGACACCCTGCATAACATTAGAGAATAGTGGGTGAATAACCAATCATTTATTGTCCCACATGGTACTACAGAAAATGATAAAGCAGCACAAGCAATGTCAATTGTGATATCACATAAAAGCTTCTCTTGGCACAAACTGGAAGCCACACAAACCTCTGTTACTTCCATTTAAAATTAGCTCACATATGTTGTTCACAGGCTTCTCATATAATCGTGCAGAGCTAACTGCCCGAGAAGACAGGCTGCCCCAGCCGTCACTCGTGACTGAGTAAATAAGAGTTGCTGCAGCCGCCTACCATGGCGTGATTGCATAGGCAAATTAGTACTGTTAAATTTCATGTTGCCTCATTTATAATATCGCAAAAGATATCTACTGACAACCCATAAGTTTTATCAGCTGCAATTTTTGCACATTACCTAAAATTCAATGACACAATGTCCTTTAATCTGAGTAGGGCAGCATAGGCTTTCACCACTAGCTTTGTTATCAAAACAGCAGAATCTGTGCCTTATGTGTATAGATATGACAGAGTATGCAACTACAAGATCGATTCTCTGAGTCAGTAAAATTGCAGAAACCCAATCATCCATCTTAAACTGGGTAAGTAAACCCATAATCCGATTACCTAATGCTAACCTGATTCGGCCTGCACCATATTTCTGTAATCTTGAGAAGTAACAAAATATACCCCTCTAGTCCTTGGCCAGACAACTCATCCTCGGATGAGCTATCAATGATGGCAATGATGATTCCAATGAACCAGCAACTCTACTAACTGAGGAGAAATAAACCATATGTTGAGAAACACTTCAACTACTTCATTATATTGAGCAATCTGAATCACCTCATTCACAGATGATGAGGCAGTGCTTCCCTGGTCACTATAACCCCTATGGTCATCCAGTTCCATGATGGTCTACCCTGAACCAGGGTAACCAAACTGTTCCTACTTGGAACTTACAGAGGTTACTATGCAAAGCACCTTGCCAATGTCTGTACATCAACCTGATCTATCCCAAAGACAGTGAAAACAACTGGACAGCTCATGCTGGCAGTAAACCCAACCAGGGCTGATGGACCGCTCCATTTCAGAGTTTACGGAGGCCTTACTTACCAGCATCTCTAACCCCGGGTCGATTTTCATTGTTGGAGCTTTAGCGAAGTTCCATTTGCAGACCTTGTCTGTCATGCTTGTCATTCCTGTTAGATAGCTGATGCCGCTGGCCAACTCCTCTTGTAGTGGCTTGTCCGTTCCCAAGGGAACAGCAAATTTAGAGGAAAGAGCAGGCAGTTCTTCCTTATGCGCTTGTCGCACAGCATGCATTAAAGCATGGGATCCAGGCACATAGTCATGTTCGGGATCATGTTCGGAGTCAGTCCATACTGATCTCTGACACTCTCTTAGAGTGGGAGAAATATTGCACCCTGACCCAGGTGTTGCCATATGCGTATGCCTCGGACTGCCTGTGCATGCCTCCATAACACAGCGCATATTTTGTAACACCATCTCCGATAGTCTTTCGGGTGGGAGGAATATTCCAACCCTGAAACCAGGGGCAGCTACAGGCATATGACTTGAACTGCCTGTGCATGCTTCCGTAATATGGAGCATAATATATGGCACCATCTCCATCACTTCATACATCCGAGTGGGAGGATTTATGCAACCCTGAACCAGGAGCTGCCTCAGGTTGTGCGCATGTACTTTGGCACCATCTCCATCACTCCGCTCATCCGAATGGGAGGAATATTATAACCCTGAACCAGGAGCTGCTTCAGGCTTTGTGCATATACTTTTGCACCATCCCCACCACTCCTTTCATCCGAGTGGGAGGAATATTGCAACCCTGAACTAGGAGCTGCTGCCTGAAATGCCTTTGTAACATGGAGCATTTCTTGTGCCACCATCTGATTCATCAGATGTTCTAATTGAGACAAACGCCCAATTACATCTGCCATAGATGTCCCAAATCATCCAACAAGACATGTCCCAGAGTCTTGGCTATGACTTTGCCCAGACCTGGGGTTGTCAGGCTATGCCCTTCAGCAGTCGAACCGGGATTAGCTGTTGGTATCATCATTATACTTTCCAAACAGGATGCGCCTGCTAGTGACTCCGAGTCCTTGCTCCCTTTTGGAGCCCCAACGGAGTATTTCAGGGAAGGACTGGAGCACCTCTGGCCCCCGTACACTAGACAGAGTGGGAGAAATACTGCAACCCTGCCGGGTTTTGTCATAGGCAATTACATTCATATGATTAAAAGAAGCCTATCCCCATTAAATCAGAGATTCGACTGCTTTATCGATATGCACATAGTTGGAGTCTCTTGTAAAATAATCTTCAACAGTCCCCTCTAGAGTGCAGAAATGATCATGACGCCACCAGGTGTAGCTCCCACAGGTGTCTAATAGGCACAGCTCAAAAAAGGCTTCCTAAGCCAGGAGCTCTGGACTGCAAAGGCAAGTCCAATTTCACTACACCATTGGTGTATGTGATAATAAATGTCCTTTGTAATTATCATTTTTAACATAAACTTTATTGGCATGATAAGATATTTTGTTATATTGCCAAAGAATTAAACATGACTTCAGGATGCTATCAACTACAATAGTCACAAACGTGACCGAGTGTCAACTGCTATTAATGCCAACTCTACTTATAGCCGCCCAAGTATATGCTGCTGCAGCATAGCTCTACCAGTAACTTGGTTTAAAATTGTTCGGTGCTACGGCAACTGAGCTTACCTAAGCGGTAGCTCCTGGCCGTGGCTATAATTAAACTCACCGGCTGCTGGAAACCTCCTGCAGCGATAGTAGACCTGTCTGCCAGCAGCCGCAATTTATGAATCCTAGCTCCTTGCGGAGCCCCATGGCTGCCTCTAAATCTGTCTGCCTGCTCCAGAATGAAGCTCTAATGCCAGCAGCTGCAATAACTTATCACAGCTCTTATGGCGCTCCATGGCGGTCTCCAATTTCGGCCGCCTGCTCCCGTGCAGAACTCAAACAGCGGCGCAATTTTTTTTTTCTCTCTCTAGCTCCTATGGAGCTTCCACGGTGGCCCAAACCCCGGACACCTCCATAGCTACTCTGGGCCCACTATCGAAGCGGCCCGCTAAAAATAAAATTGACTTACCTGTCAGAGCAGTTTGAAACTAATCCGACTAGCGCGCCATACATTAGACGTATTGACGCGCATGCGGGCTGGCAAGCTCTTCACGTAGTCACTCACGTGACTTCAAAATAAAATTAAAAAGAATGTTTAAACACTTATCAGTAATTGGAAGGTATATAAACTGCAGATGTTGAAATTTATAACAAAAACAGAAATTCTGGAAGAACCTAGTATCTGTAGAAAGAACCATTTAATGGTTCAGTTCAACAACTTCCTCACAACTGCTCATCTGATAGCCTTTGCCCAGAAATTTGTATTTGTTTCTCATTCCATTGATGCTGTTTAACTGGCTGAGTACTTCCAGCATTTCTGTTTCTGTTTTAATCATTGTAAATTATTCTTAGTAGCAAGTGAACTGCACTTTATATTGTATAAGTATTTTTCTCTGTATAAATACTTTCAGAGGTTTGAATCCCCATTAGAATTTTACCCAAATGGATCCTGACTGTTGTTACACAGCAATAGTAGGAGAATATGTTGTTCTGCATCCCATTCTCAATTATATTATAATCAGTCTGAAGAATGGTCTTGACCCAAAACATCAACTACCCGTGATCTCCAGAGATGCTGCCTGACCTGCTGAGTTACTCCAGCACTCTGTTTTCTTTGTAGATCTGATTATCAAATTCCATTCACTAACCATTCTTCTAGAGCTAATTGTGCAACAAAACTTTATTCCCTTCACAAAACTTTATTGCTCTTGGTTGAGAAAATTAACTTTGTCCAGTTTCATTTGTCAGGAGCTAATTTTAGATTTTTACTTTTCATTTTCTGATAGAAAACTTAACCATTTCACTGCCAATGTTTTTTCTTGGTATTCCTTGAACAGAGGAAACTGCTTCTTGCCACAAACGCTATTAGAAATCTATCATTTTTCAGGATCTATATTCAACCACGTTTTAAACACAAAGGAAAAACAAGTTCAGTAAATTCAGGTGAATCTGTATTCTTTTACCTTGCAGGCCCAATCTATCTTTCCTGAGGTGTAGAACACAAAATTGAACACAGTGCACCAGGTGATGCCTAACTGTGACTGAACAAATGAAGTATCACTACCTCACCTAAGAATTTCATGCCCTTAAGGCAAGTTGTGACAATTTCTGATGGCTAATCTTAGAAGGATAATAGCGTCCTCATAATTATTTAAGTAAATGTCAAGGCCATGAGAGTAAATCCTAATAGAATTAAACGAGAACTTACTGTTTGAAGTTTGATCTTTGTTTTATGAGGTTGCGATGAGGGATTACGTGAAGAAGCCCGCCAGCCCGCATGTGCGTCAACCTTTAAAGCAGCTGTATGAAATCACAGAACAATCGCTGACCTAAACTATAGGAAGATTAACGAACTAGAACTACCGAATGATGTTTATGAGAATAGGGTTGGGAGTGGAGGGCACGTAATCCCTGATGAGATAGTCGGGCACTATTATAATACCTGAAGCGGAGTCTTGCTTGATTTTTTGCAAGGACCGGCTGATGAGGCAAAAAGGTAGGGAAGGCATAGAAGAACATTCCTCCCAATTGTAATGAGAATTAATCTATAGCTACCGCCCCTGGGTCTGGCTCCCATGCTACATATTTTGGCAATTGGTGATTAAGCCTGGATGCAAACAAATCAATATCAGGTGTTCCATAACTAGCAATAATGTCATTAAACACTTTGTGATGTAACATCCATTCCATGTTATCATTAAATTTACATGATCTAGTATTTGCCACCGTGTTAAATCTACCTGGCAAGTAGGTAGCTGTGATCCAAATCCTCCTTTTTATACACCAGCTCCAAATGAGATTAGCTAAACTATCACAGGATACTGATTTGATTCCACCCATATGATTAATATACGCTGTAGTGTTATTGATTTGAAGTTGAACATGCAGATCATGCATCTTCCCACAGTAAGCATTTAAACCATAGAATGCCCCCAGCATTTCCAGGTAGTTGATACCATATAGATGGATAAATGGTAACTCGTGCATATCCCATCTGCCGCCACAACTAGAGATGGCATTAGTAGCTCCCCATCCTTGTGCACTTGCATCAGTTTGTAGTACAATTAAAGGTTCACTAATCAAAATGTCGCCGGAGCAATGTTGAATATTGGTTGTCCACCATTGTAACTCTGTTATAGATTCGGCCGACAATTGCATAGGTCTGTCAAAATGACCTAAATGGGATTTAAGTGCTTTCTCCTTTGCACGCCAAATCGAGCAGCTGAAAAAACGGCCACCATTTTGCCAATTACCCTAGCCACCTGGCGAACAGATGGCTGCTCACTAACAAGAAGATTATTACAAGCTTCTATTAAATCTAATTTCTTTCCCCAGGGCAGGATCATAGACATATCCATAGAGTTAATAGTAAACCCAAAATAATCAATAACCCTTGTTGGTATCAACCTGGTTTTGATTGGATGGATGAGAAACCCCAATATCTGGGAAAAAAAAGAGCTTTGTGGCTGAAACAGCTAGTTTAGCCAAATGTAGTGCTGTTCCTATGATTAAGATATCATCCAAATAGCCCATAACAATATGCTCTTGAGCTCTGAGCAGGCCGAGCACCGGCTTCAGCAGTTTGGTAAATAACCTAGGAACTGAGGTTAATCCATTAGGTAATGCTTTAAACTGCCATAGGTGCCCCATCCAGCTAAATTTCAGATATCTCCGGTAATCCTTGTGAATTGGAACTGAATAATATGCATCTTCGAGATCGATGCATGTCCTAAAACATCCCTCAGAAATTAGTTGCTTAACAGTAAAGAAATTCTCCATTTTAAAATGTCTATATTGCACATTGAAACATAGAAACATAGAAATTAGGTGCAGGAGTAGGCCATTCGGCCCTTCAAGCCTGCACCGCCATTCAATATGATCATGGCTGATCATCCAACTCAGTATCCCGTACCTGCCTTCTCTCCATACCCTCTGATCCCCTTAGCCACAAGGGCCACATCTAACTTCCTCTTAAATATAGCCAATGAACTGGCCTCAACTACCCTCTGTGGCAGAGAGTTCCAGAGACCCACCACTCTCTGTGTGAAAAAAGTCCTTCTCATCTCGGTCCTAAAGGATTTCCCCCTTATCCTTAAGCTGTGACCCCTTGTCCTGGACCTCCCCAACATCGGGAACAATCTTCCTGCATCTAGCCTGTCCAACCCATTAAGAATTTTGTAAGTTTCTATAAGATCCCCTCTCAATCTCCTAAATTCTAGAGAGTATAAACGGAGTCTGTCCAGTCTTTCTTCATAAGACAGTCCTGACATCCCAGGAATCAGTCTGGTGAACCTTCTCTGCACTCCCTCTATGGCAATAATGTCCTTCCTCAGATTTGGAAACCAGAACTGTATGCAATACTCCAGGTGTGGTCTCACCAAGACCCTATACAACTGAAGTAGAACCTCCCTGCTGCTATACTGAAATCCTTTTGCTATGAAAGCTAACATACCATTCACTTTCTTCACTGCCTGCTGCACCTGCATGCTTACTTTCAATGACTGGTGTACCATGATATCCAGGGCGCGCTGCATCTCCTCTTTTCCTAATCGGCCACCATTTAGATAATAGTCTGCTTTCCTGTTTTTGCCACCAAAGTGGATAACCTCACATTTACCCACATTATACTGCATCTGCCAAACATTTGCCCACTCACCCAGCTTATCCAAGTCACTTTGCAGTCTCCTAGCATCCTCCTCACAGCTAACACTGCCCCCCCCCAGCTTAGTGTCATCCGCAAACTTGGAGATATTGCCTTCAATTCCCTCATCCAGATTGTAAATAGCTGGGGTCCCAGCACGGAGCCTTGCGGAACCCCACTAGTCACTGCCTGCCATTGTGGAAAGGACCCGTTTACTCCTACTCTTTGCTTCCTGTTTGCCAGCCAGTTCTCTATCCACATCAATACTGAACCCCCAATGCCATATGCTTTAAGTTTGTATACTAATCTCTTATGTGGGACCTTGTCGAAAGCCTTCTGGAAGTCCAGATACAACACATCCACTGGTTCTCCACTATCCACGCTATTAGTTACATCCTCGAAAAATTCCACAAGATTTGTCAGACATGATTTACCTTTCGTAAATCCATGCTGACTTTGTCCAATGATTTCACCACTTTCCAAATATGCTGCTATCCCATCTTTAATAACTGACTAGCAGTTTCCCCACTACCGATGTTAGACTAACTGGTCTGTAATTCCCCGTTTTCTCTCTCCCTCCCTTCTTAAAAAGAGGGGTTACGTTTGCTACCCGCCAATCCTCAGGAACTACTCCACAATCTAAAGAGTTTTGAAAGATTATCACTAATGCATCCACTATTTCCGGAGCTAGATCCTTACGTACACGTATGAGTTGAGTTGTGTCAAATCAAGGATGTTACCACCATCTTTCTTTTGCCTCGAGAATATATTAGAGACGTATTGATGTTTTTCATAAATTGATCTCTCAATTTCACCTTTTTTGTGCAATGCATGTATTT
This sequence comes from Okamejei kenojei, assembly GCA_035221665.1. NCBI lineage: Eukaryota > Metazoa > Chordata > Chondrichthyes > Rajiformes > Rajidae > Okamejei > Okamejei kenojei. Next base: position 77,865,479 of record CM069133.1, read on the forward strand.
CTGCTTGTATATCCAAAACCTCTTGTTTGGAATGAATATACGACCAACTTGGCGTATGTTGTATGGGTGGAAATGAGTTAGGTAAAAATTCAATTTTGAACCACTGTGCAATATAAACGGATCTGAAGTTATCCACTGCCAATCATTCAAGTTTAATCTACCACCAACTTGTAACTGCTCCTCACACCCCGTGTTACTGAAAGAACCAGACCCACCTACCTCCACGGTTACAGGTGGTCCGATAGCAGGCCCAGCGGACCCTAATACTGGTTCTGTTTCCTTCCCCTTGCTCTGGAGAGTTGAGCTGCTGGGGTGTGAGGATTCTGCATTTTCCATGATAGCCAGGACGGGCCTTGGCCTAAAAAAGACTTATGTCCAGGTAGATCAAATCTGGAGCTGCTAACTAGCTTCAGCAAACCGCTTTTTGCTAGTGGAGGCATAGCGGTGCTGATGCCGGAAGAGCGGAGACTTGCCAATAGGAGATGCTTTAATTAATCCTGCAGCTTTGGATTCATCATGCAAGTCTTTCACCTGTTTACTCAGGTCTTCCCGAACAGGAGATTGGGTGGCTGGACATTACTGGCCCAACACAGATGTGCAAACTTAGGGTTCAATGCAGGCTTGATGGCGTTCCTCCGGAAACAATTTATCTCGAAGTGTGCGTTGCACATCAGTGCCATGGCATCTTGCTGAATATCAGATAGTGGACCGCCATCTATCGATCTGGCAAAAGCCGTGATGCCTGCAGATAGTAACTTTAGAATGCGCTGGAGCTTCATCTCATGGCCCTTGATGCCACCTCAAATAGAATTGTTGACCAATGGCACTTTTAGAGTTGCACAATTCGCTGGAGTGGGGTACTTCGCAATAGTTTCTATCATGGTTTCCTCTTGTAATTGATGTGAAGTAAGGTAACTGATGCTTGAGGCCAGTTCTTCCTGAAGTGGTTTACCTGCTTGTGAAGGTACCACAAATCTGGAGGCAAGAGCGGGCAACTCTTGTGTATGCGATTCACGCATATCATGCATAACAGCATGTTCCTCTGACACTCTGACCTCCGAAACTCCCCTCATCTGAGTGTGAGGAACTAAGCAGCCCTGTACCAGGCGCTGCCGCAGGCATTAGAGTAGACCTGCCTGGATATGCTTCCGTATCACAGAGCATACTGTGTGTCAGCATCCTCTCCATGAGGTGCTTCATTTTAGATAAATGGCCAAAGACATTACCCATTGATGTGGGAGGGAAATCCTCCTGGCCTGAATCATCAGATAATACAGGCCTGTCAGACTTTTGTTTGGCTTTACCCCCTTTAGGGGTTGCCAAAGTGCTCCTTGCAGGCACCAAATCTGTAGTAGCTGAGCAAACTGCCAGCTATTCTGAAGGTGAAACAGACTGCTCTGGTTGTTCTGTGGAGAGAAAAACAATTATTGAGGCAAATACTTTCTTGAGAGTTTGCAATTTGCTGCAATCATGATGATTTTCCATGCTGTCATCAGACCTGAATGGGCCTCTCATAAGCTAAAGGTGTAGCCTAAATCTTCAAACCTATCTCTGTGCAGTCCTTGAACAGTTTTTTTTTGTAACCTACACATTCTCTGTAACTGTAATGCTATAATGCTATAATACTCAATTCTAAATAAACTCTAGTTATTGTTCTCTTTGCACTATCTTTGTACTTATGCCTGGCTTGAATGTACTTGTTCAGACTATGATAGACGAGATAGCATGCAACGTTTTTCACTGTCTCTTGGTACACATGACAAAATAAACCAATGCACTGTCTGATTTTTTTTTTCTGTGTTAGCTCCCCATGGCTGTCAATTGTCCAATCTTTCAAAAAGTGTATCTATCTCCTGTTTAAATACTCCCAATGGTTTTGCCTCCACATTACAGAGCAGAGAATTACAGAGATTCACCATCCATTGTTCCTACCAGCAGATAGCCAATCTCCAGTGTATTGATCTATATCGGTGAGACCAAGCGGAGGCTTGGCGATCGTTTCGCCGAACACCTCCGCTCGGTCCACAAAAACCAACCCGACCTCCCGGTGGCTCAGCACTTCAACTCCCCCTCCCATTCCGTATCTGACCTCTCAGTCCTGGGCCTCCTCCACGGCCAGAGTGAGCAACACCGCAAGTTGGAGGAACAGCACCTCATATTCCGCTTGGGGAGTCTGCATCCTTTGGGCTTGAACATTGAATTTTCTCAATTCTGTTAACCCTTGCTGTCTCCTCCCCTTCCCACCTCTCCCTCAGCCCTCGGGCCCTGGCATTCCCTCTATCTCTATCTCCCTCCCCCACCATAGTCGCACCAGCTTCTCATTTTCACTCCACAAACAGCTTACAATGGCTTGTTCCGTTTATCTTCGATACTTTTTTGCATATCTTTCATTCATTGTTCTTTATCTCTCCATATCAGCGTCTATATCTCTAGTTTCCCTGATCCCTGACCAGTCTGAAGAAGGGTCTTGACCCGAAACGTCGCCTATCTCCTTCGCTCCTTAGATGCTGCTGCACCCGCTGAGTTTCTCCAGCTTTTTGTGTAACCCTCCAGTGTATTGACTTCTGCTCAGCAGAGTGCCAATAGACTCCTCATGAAATCTCATCACCATCAACCTCTGCTGATTTCCCACTTCTCAGAATAGAAATCCGTCTGTTTGAACCAATGCAGGTTATCTCACCCTAGGCATTGGATGATGGACCTCTGAAATTCTCTGTTCCAGAGGTTGTTGAGGCATGATCACGCAGTGTTTGAAGAGGAGGTGTTTGAAGAGAAATACATTTCCGAAAGATCAGAGAATTGAGGGCTATGGGAAATTGGCACCGAAGAGGAGTAAAGGCCTAGGGCAGATCGACCCTGATCATGTTAAATGTGAGGCACTCTTGGCAAGCTATGTGGTTGACTTCTGCTCCTTTTCTCTTCTCCTGCACTGAAATGAATCAGATATATCGGCTGCAGGGAGAAAGATGAATTAATTTTATTTTTGTTTGTGAAGTCCATTTAAATGGTCTTAACAGTGTGTGTGTTTAATCTCCCAACCTTTTTTTAAACCATTATCCTTCACTTAACATTGGTTTCATTTTTAAATAGGTTCTGAATTATTTTAAACATTTGATAAGTCGTTCACTAAAAACAGCAGCCTTGTCAGCCAGTGAGCTCAGGGACATGGTCCTCACTAATTGCCAAAGATATTCTGTCAGCTGACCTCCTGACAGATGACTGCACTCAGGGACACGCAGAAGAAATATTAGGGTCAAAGGTGCAGACAACTGCTGACCACAAATCTCAGGTCGTGATCTTTCTGGTGAACTGATTGGATGAAATGTTACTAGGCTGAAATTTCATTCATTAGGGTTTCTGCCTGACTTGCATATTCTTTTAAGCTGTTCCACAGGGATCTTTAAATTTACCAATGATCAAGGGCACATTTTTGTTAAAGTTCGCTATTTTAAAATGCGACCATAGGTTGCATTTTGGAAACAGGAAATAATTCTAGATCAGAAATAATATTTTCCAATGTGTGATTATTTTGGGGGTGGGTGGGGGGGGGGGGGGGGGGGGTTGTTGCTTTGGAAAGGAGGTTCCAATAGAAAGACTAACATCAAACTTGGTCAGCATAGTTTTATTGTACCTGTGTTAACAAAGCCCTTATATTTTTCATATTATCTAAAAGAGAAGACTCTGAACTCCATTGGGATGGACCAATTAAATATTGGTTCCGACAACTCCGAAAACACTGTAGTCACAAAATGTTGCATCAAATTAACATTCAGAGGAAAGATGAACCAGTGGGCTGCAGACAACTTTGATGTTTGAACCACAACAAACCAGTTTTGATGTATCTTTAATTATTTAGCATCATAATTGTAGTGAAGACAAAAATATATAGTATAGTCTTACAGGATGGAAACATGCTCTTCAGCCCACCAAGTTCAGGCCAGTTATTAAGTATCTATATATGCATTTCCCATATTAATCCCATTTATTGTTCTGTTTGGTTTTGTTTGTTATTATTGTCACGTGTACGGAGATACAGTGGAAAAACTTTGTTTGCAAGCCATCCAGTGAAATCATGCTATACATTCGCACAGTGGTATACAAATATAATAAGTTGTGCAAATGAAAACAATGCGGAATATCAGCAAAAATCTGTGATTTTTGAGGGCGGTTGCTTTGAAAAGAAGGTTCCGATAAAAAGGACCAACATCAAAATGTACCAGAAAATGTTTCCATCTTCACAGGCCAATTTCATTCTTCAAACCTATATTGATTTAAAAAAATGCATTTCTCATAGGTTTCTAACATATGGTATTAACTTGGTCTTTTATAACTTTGCCTTTTTCACCTTATTGCCATGCCCTAGTATGCTACATTTCCAGACTGGGAAAAAGGTTTAATTGTATGAATGCCATCAATTAATTGTTCAAACCTCAAAGTATTGGCCCGATAAGCAGAGCAGGTTAACTTCAAACAGTGTGGGTAAGCTTTAAGGTGTGTTATCCTCTAACCACACTGGCCCAATGCTGAATTGTCCAACCAATCCCCAGCACATTGAAGATTGCCCCAGGTGATGAAATCATTAAAAATGCAGCCCGCACATCTCCGTTTCACCAACTGCTGTGAATTCAATGAGCGATGTCAATCATGTGATGTATCTCTTGGTGCCTCTTTTTCAGAGCTATCAAATTTACACACACACACACACACACACACACACACATATTCCCCCCCCCCCCCCCCCCCACCTCTGATATTCTGATAACACACACTCTTTTAGAATGAAGGCTAATGATTTTGAGCCCCTGAAAGGTTCAGGCAATGGCTGTGACAATGTGCACATCAGCTATCAGTAAACTGGTTAGTTGTCATAGTTTTACATGATTGAAGGAAAATGTCCCGGGATGAGGGAGAAGCAGCACACTAGAAATAGAAAACAAAAGGGATGCAATACCAATAAAACACAGACCATGGGAATTGCCTGCTAAGGGAGAGATAGATCAGAAGAGAAACATTGGAATCTTGTTTGACTCCGAGGAAAAGTCTGTGAGAAATTGGGAGGTGCCTTCTTTCATGTGATTCTCGATAAAGTGATCAGATGTAAATCCAATTAATTTTTTTTTTTACAGTTGCATCACTGGCATAGATCTTTCTCCCATGAAAGTCAGGGCTTAAGTGGCTGAATCTGTCAAATAATTTTGACACCTTCAATGCTCCACTTCAGGGCTCTCCCATCTGTCCTTACACAAATCTCTCATAGAAACATAGAAATTAGGTGCAGGAGCAGGCCATTCGGCCCTTCGAGCCTGCACCGCCATTCAATATGATCATCGCTGATCATCCAACTCAGTATCCTGTACCTGCCTTCTCTCCATACCCCCTGATCCCTTCAGCCACAAGGGCCACATCCAACTCCCTCTTAAATATGGCCAACAAACTGGCCTCAACTACCTTCTGTGGCAGAGAATTCCACAGATTCACCACTCTCTGTGTGAAAAACTATTTTCTCATCTCGGTCCTAAAAGACTTCCCCCTTATCCTTAAACTGTGACCCCTTGTCCTGGACTTCCCCAACATCGGGAACAATCTTCCTGCATATATCCTGTCCAACCCCTTAAGAATTTTGTAAGTCTCTATGAGATCACCCCTCAATCTTCCAAATTCCAGCGAGTACAAGCCAAAAGCGTAACAAATTACCGTAACAAATTATTCCTTCTTTTGCATGCTTATCTAGAGTCAAATTTAATCCTTCCCTGTGCACAATACCTCTGCACAGTCCGCATTAACCAACCCGATCTCCCGGTGGCTCAGCACATCAACTCCCCCTCCCATTCTATATCCAACCTTTCTGTCCTGGGCCTCCTCCATGGCCAGAGTGAGTCCCACCGCAAATTGGAGGAACAGCACCTCATATTTTGCTTGGGTAGTTTACACCCCAGCGGTATGAACATTGAATTCTCAAATTTCAGGCAGTCCTTGCTTTCTCCCTCCTTCCCCTCACCTTCCCAGTTCTCCCACAGCTCACTGTCTCCACCTCTTCCTTTCTTCTTCCCGCCCGCCCCCACATCAGTCTGAAGAAGGGTCTCGACCTGAAACATCACCTATTCCTTCGCTCCATAGATGCTGCCTCACCTGATGAGTTTCTCCAGCATTTTTGTCTACCTGCAATTCACTTTAATCATTGCCCATGCCACTTGGGGCCATTCTCAGCAGTCTTTGGGTAAAGAAGTTTTGTTGATTTCCCTTATGGATTTCTTGGTGACTGTCTCATGATGATAGTCTTTAGTTCTGCTCTTATCCCCGTGGAAACATCTCTCTGTGTTCATTCTATTAAAATCTATCTGTGAGATTCTATTAACATTTGATAGACCCACTCAGATCTCCATTCTCAGGAGAAAAGACTGCTGTCTAGATATTTCATATTCATACTTCTGCTTTTCTTATATTATCGCAAATCACCACCACTCTATTTCTACAGTAGAGCATGGAGATGCAAAACCCAAAGGGGAAGTGAATGGAAGAAGTGACATGAACTCAGGTCTCAACTCAAAAGATAGATTGTGTAAGAAGGAACTGCAGATGCTTGTTTAAACCAAAAGTAGACATAAAAAGCTGGTGTACAGTAACTCAGCAGGACAGGCAGCATCTCTGGAGAGAAGAAATGGGTGATGTTTCGGATTGAGACCCTTAATCAGACTGTTTGGGGATAAGGAAAACAAGAGATATAGACAGTGATGTGGAGAGATAAAGAACAATGAATGAAAGAGATGCAAAAAAGTAATGATGATAAAGGAAATAGATCGTTGTAAGATGTTTTTGTCGGGTGACAATGAGAAGTTAGTGTGATTTGGGTGGGGAGAGATAGAGAGAGAGGGAATGCCGGTGCTACCTGAAGTGAGAGAAATCAATATTCATACCACTGGGCTGTAAGCTGCCCAAGCGAAATATGAGATGCTGTTCCTCCAATCTGCATTTAGCCTCACTCTGACAATGCAGGAGACCGAGGACAGAAAGGTCTGTGTAAGAATGGGAAGGAGAATTAAAGTGTCCAGCAACCGAGAGATCAGGTTGGTTCACGCGGGCTGAGGGAAGGTGTTCTGCGAACCGATCGCCCAGTCTGCGTTTGGTCTCGCCGATGTATAAGAGTTCACATCTTGAACAACGGATAGAGTAGATGAGGTTGGAGGAGGTGCAAGTGAACCTCTGCCTAACCTGAAAGGACTGTCGTGCCCTGGGCTGAATCGAGAGAGGAGGTATAACAGGTGTTGCATCTTCTGCAGTTGCAGGAGAAGGTACCTGGGGAGGGGGTGGTTTGGGTGGGAAGGGATGAGTTAACCAGGGAGTTGCAGAGGGAACGGTCTCTGTGGAAGGTGGAAAGGGGTGAAGAAGGGAAAATGGGGCTAATGATGAGATCCCATTGGAGGTGGCAGAAATTCTGTGGATTATGTGTTGTATGCAACGGTTGGTGGGGTGGAAGATAAGGACTAGGGCGACTCTGTCTCTGTTGCGACTAGGGGGAGGATGAGCAAAGGCGGAGCTGCGTGGTACCGAGGAGACACGAGTGAGGACCTCATCACTGATGGGAGAGGGACCCCCGTTCCCTAAAGATTGAGGACATCTCAGATGTTCTAGTATGGAACACCTCATGGGCGCAAATGTGGTGTTGATGGAGGAATTGATAGAGTATTTGTAGGAAGCAGGGTGGGAAGAAGTGTAGTCGAGATAGTTGTGGGAGCAGTGAGTTTGCAATAGACGTCAGTCAATAGTCTATTTCTTGTGATGGAGACTGTAAGATCAAGAAAAGGGAGGGAGGTGTCGGAGATGGTCCAAGTGAATTTGAGTGCAGGATGAAAATTGGTGGTGAAGTTGATGAAGTCCATGAGTTCTGCATGGGTAGCACCGATTCAGTCATCAATGTAATGGAGATAGTTTGGGGATAGGGCCAGTGTGTGCCTAGAACAGGGATTGTTCAGCTCACCCTACAAAGAGTTAGGCATTGCTGGGGCCCATGTGGGTGCCCATAGCTATGCCTTGGACTTGGACGAAGTGAAAGGAGTCAAGGGAGAAGTTGTTGAGGGTAAGGACCAGCTCCGCTATGTGGAGTAGAGTGTTAGTAAAGGGAAATTGGATGGCTCTGCGGTCGAGGAAGAAACTGAGGGTGTTAAGGCCTTCCTGGTGGGGGATGAAGGTGTAGAGTGACTGAACGTTCATATTAAAGATGAGTGAGTGGAGGATCGGAAAGCGGTAGTCAGTAAAGAAATGAAGGGCATGTGAGGTATCTTGGACATAGGTTGGGAGAGATTGGACCGGGGGGAAAGGATGGAGTTGAGGTACGTGGAAATCATTTTCATGGAACAGGAGCTGGCAGAAACAATGGGTCTGCCAGGGCAGTTGTGTTTGTGGATATTGGGAAGAAGGTAAAAACAGGCTGAACGGGTCTGGGAAATGATAAGTTTGAAGGCTGTGGAGGGTAGACAGCCAGAAGTGATGAAATCAGTAATGGTGTTGAGGTTAAGGCCTGGTGCTCATCTGTGGGATCATAGTCCAAGGATAAGTAGGAGGAGGTGTTTGAGAGTTGTCGCCTGGCCTTAGAGGTCAGCATGCCAGATTACCACTGCACCTCCCCTGTTGGCGGGTTTGATTATAATGTCAGGGTTGCTGCAGAGTGAGCGGAGGGCTGTACATTCAGAGGGGGTGAAGATTGGAGTAGGTAATAAGAGTGTAAAAGTTGTGACAATTGATGTCACACCAGCAGTTAGAAATAAAACGGTCTAGAGAGGGTAGAAGGGCAATCTGGGGAGTCCAAGAGGAGGTGGAGACAGGACAAGGGTTCAGCACTGGGTTGTGAGGCGAAGGCAACGGAAGAAAAATTATTTGTCTTTCTGGCCTCTGTCTCCTTCATTGTCAGAGTGAGGCTAAATGCAAATTGGAGGAACAGCATCTCATATTTCACTTGGGCAGCTTACAGCCCAGTGGTATGAATATTGATTTCTCTCATTTTGGGTAGCCCTGGCCTTCCCTCTCTCTCTATCCCTCCCCCACCCAAGTTACACTTGCATCTCATTTTCACCCTACAAACAGCTTATGATGGTCTGTTTCCTTTATCATTGTTACTTTTTTGCATATCTTTCATTCATTGTTCTTTATCTCTCCACATCAGTCTACATCTCTCGTTTCCCTTATCCCTAACCAGCCTGAAGAAGGGTCTCGACCCGAAACGTCACCCATTCCTTCTCCCCATAGTTGCTGCCTGTCCCGCTGAGTTACTCCAGCTTTTTGTGTCTATCAAAAGACAGATTGTTGTTTAACATTGAGTAAACATGTATACTCTCATGGACTGCAACCTTGATGTGGAGGAGATGCTTGTGTACTCCAGTGATCCTGAGAGCTATGTCAGTCTCATGTGAGGAGGCAGACGAAGCAGTCCCTGGTCCTCCAGATTGCGGATTGGACGTGGGGTTAACTGCCCCACCATGGAAATAAGTGTGAGTTACAGAAACATTGACGAATGAAAACCAAATTACACACTTGGTTGAAGAAGGTGCCCCAGCGATGGGGAACATGACGTTTCCCAGCCAAACCCGCAAGGGTTCTGGGAAGCTGACACACCTACTGACGCCAAAGAGATCCATTCTTGTGGGGACATTGAACATCCAAACCTTGTTCCAGGCTGGCAAGGCTAGCATAATTGCTAACAAAATGGTGCGCTACAACCTCTTAGTCCTGGGCTTGGCTGAAACAAGATGGACAAACCTGCCACAAACATCACCCGGCAAGCCCTGAAATGGAACCCACAAGGAAAAAGGAAAAGAGGTCGCCCCAGGAACAGCTGGAGAAGAGGTGTCCAGACAGAAATGTCTGAGACTGGGGAGATCTCGAAACAACTGCCAACAACCAAGTGAGGTGGAGGACATTTGTCAATGGCTTATGCTCCCTAGAGGAGCAAAGGGCTTAAGAAGAAGAAGAAGAAACATGTATATCATGAACGATGTCCCTTAACATAAATCACAATTCTACTCACACAACTTTAGTTTTGACAAAACGTTAAACACACAAATGAACTGGAAGTTTATTTAACATAATGTCAGGTGTAATTGCTAAGAAACATTGTTTAATTCTAATCCAAAAATCTTACTTATTTTCCGATTCCATAGACCTATTTTACCAAAGAGATTTTCTGAACAATCCTATTTCAGTCATGATTTAGTGTTTTGTGGGTTTAGTAGTTGATTACTGCATATATTGTTGAATTGTGTTAACCTGACTAATTCACCAGACTTTAGACATTAGTCTATTTATAAGCCACTTTGCAATTATTTGAACTTGCAGACAGATATGCTGGGCATCCACCATCTTGTGGTTCATCATTATTCAAATATTACAGCACGGTAATTGAACTGTGGTGTTTGGAAATGTGTCCTGCTTTTGTAATGTTAATTCATTCATAAACACAAAGCAATAGTGCTGGTGCAGAATCCACGCACGAACAGAGGTATGGCATGAGATTTATTCAATGTAAAATCAGAACTATTAGTGCCTATGAGTTCAGGAGATCACAACTTAATGATTCATTAGAATTGGGAATGTGGCTGGACCGCATACACAAAGAGTAACCATGTATTGTTATGATATGCAAGTGCCTTGCTTAACCTGAACATAGAGCTTAAAACTAAAAGGCATTGGATCAACATGGACACACATGAGAGCACAAAAATGCTAAGCCACAGAGAGGTAGCAGGGAGGTGCATATTTCTAAGTTGATATTGCTGAGAGGATGGAGAACACCCACACACATAAGTTGGGAGTGAAAATAAAAAGCACTCGCTACAAAATTGAGTTTAAAAACTATGTTACATACTTGTAAGTTGAAAATGTATTTGGAGCATACATTTGTCATGGGTGAATGAGCCATTCATGTCAGTAAAAAAGAAAATCAGATGGAGTGCAATATGGATAGTAGACATTTTTATTGTTTGTTTTGTGCTGTTTCCAAGAAAAAATTATATCCCACTTTATTTTTGCCTTTTTTTGAATAAGAACTCAGAAAGCCAATGTAGTGTAGGAATGGTGATATATTAATGTTCTTAAGTGGTGTTGGCAGAATAATAAGTATCGTAAATATTCCATTGGGGATTAACCCACATATGGATTGAATTGTCACTTGGCTGCAAAAATTAATATGTTAAATTGGTAGTGCCAAATGTTAGAGAGATTGGGAAACTCTTGGGGAAAGTACATTTCTTAATTTGCAGTATTCTCCAAATAATCTTATCATATTACTTTTGGCACAGAAAATTATTGCAATCCTCAAAGGAGTGCACATAAACAGGAATACATCTTATTTATTTCACGTTATATAGTTACTGTCAGAATTATGTTTGTAAAAGGGATGAAAAATGACGGTCGCTGTCAGTGATGATGGTTCCTTCCATGTAATTAGTCATGCCTTCATCTGAAGGCCTAGTAAGGATGATATATCATAAAATATAATTTAATTAACACCAAATCATATAAAATCAGGAACTGGCTCAGTAGACAATGATGTAATCCATGTGAAGACAGATGAAACGTGTAATCGGAGATATGTGATAGAATGATGGTGCATAATTCTTAACGCCATTATTTGAGTTGAAACCATCCTTTTCATTCCATTTATCTTCAGGCCAAATGCAATTCCATGGTAGAAAGAAACGGTCTATGCTTGCATGTAGCATAATTCATGTTTGGGCTGAAAACTGCAAGTTTCACTCATACCACAGAAGTGCTAGGCAATGACCATCTCCAATAATGGAAAGCCATTTCACCTACAAGGGATATTCAATATTATTACCACTGTAAAGGTCACCATTGGGCAGAAACTCAACTGAAGCAGCCACATAAATACTGTGGCTTCCATATTGCAGGCGAGGGATTTGGTGAGAGACTGTCTTCCAAAAACCCTCAGATCTTTCCACCATCTACACAGCACAAAAAAGGAGCATGTGTATGCACTCTTCACTTGTGTGAATGAATGCAATTCAAACAATCCTCAAGAAGTGCAACACCAATCTGGGTAAAGCAAAGGGCATATTATTATCCACCCCTTGAAAGTTATTCCTCCATTGTTGCATGATGGTTACTGAGTACCCAATCTATCAAATGCACTGTAGTTATTGTGTAGGAAGGAACTGCAGATGCTGGTTTAGACTGAAAATAAACACAAAAAGCTAGAGTAACTCAGGCAGCATCTCTGGAGGGAAGGAATGGGTGATGTTTCGGTTCAAGACCCTTCTTCAGACAGGTTAGGGATAAGGGAAACAAGAGATATATACGATGATGTGGGGAGATAAAAAAACAGAACTCCCGTCAGAGAGAGGAGGTGAACTTCTTCAAGGTAGACATACCTTGAGGAGATTTCGCAGTGGAGCAGACAAAATATGTAGGAATGATCTGCAGATGCTGGTTTAAATCGAAGATAGACACAAAAAGTTGGAGTAACTCAATGGGACTGTAGTTATTCACTATCTGCTGTGTCCATATTTCGCCAAACTCTAATTACCATCAAAAAGGACAAGTGCAGCAGTTAATGTGAACACGACTACCTGCAGATTCCTTTCCAAATTGCACACTAATTTTGATTTGAAATTAAATTGCCTGTCATTTACCTCCACTCAATGAAAATCCTGGAACTCATTCCCAGCAGTATGATGGGAGAACCATCACCAGAATGTCTGTTGCTGTTTAAGAAGACAACTCACATTATCTTCTCCAAGGCAGTTAAGGAAGGGCTTTGTTGTAAATACCGAGATCCTTGAAAATTAATTATTTAAAAAATATATATATTTCATGATACCCCCTTCAGAAGAATGTTTCAAAACTTTCTATCTTGTATGGTATCATCGCCCATGTCAACCTCAGCCTGATTCTGGCAACTTAATTAATTTCAAGTAATTAAGTAACAATTACATTTTTCATTTTCTGTTTGCAAGGGATGGCATTCATTGATAACTCGGTACAACAATATAAGATATAATATATAATATACAGCAATATGATATATTATATTTACAGGGAATTGCCTCTAGAGTTCCACGTTCCACACTAATTGTAGGTTAGCATTCCTTGTCATAATCATCTCAGTCATAGCTGTTGTGGAAGAAAGAAGATCTCATTCTTGGTATAGATCAATTTACCCGAGTTCAGCTACAGTCCAAAAATAAAAACTGAAAACATGTTCAATTTGAGACAAAGTTCTTTGTACAGGACAATTCAGAAGTAAAAGAAACAGACCAAGAATATGTCAGCATAAACTGAAACAAACTTGTTCATTATAACATAGTGTTGTGTAACATTTAAAAATCAAACACTCTAAATCATAATTTCAGATTTTTAAAAATGTATTTTAACGTCTGAAAATGGGGCTACACTGGTAGCTTTCGTATAGGAACAAAAGGTGCAAATCATAGACTTGGTCCATAAACTTTACACATAAAATAAACATAGATCGTGTTAGTTCCTTCCTTGATCCCATCATAAATAGGTGCATTTGTCGCAAACTATTGGTGGTATTGTGGCATTTGACTTAGTTGGAGAAAAGTTGGAACCAATCGGTCATGTTCATTCATGAGCTGTGTCAGATAAGATAGTAGAGCAGAACTGTGGCATTGGTCACTATACAATTGTACAATTGTAGCTGTTTGCCAAAATCTGTTCAACTGAAATGGAGCTGAATTTTAGAAGTCGCAACAAACATCTATGTACATAGACCAGGAAGAAATTATTTCATCAGGATGAGGAAAGCGAAAACTCATAACTGTATTTTTTTTTGGATACAAATACATCTATTGATGCTCCTGAACACATCATCAGTGATGTAACCTGGGGTCATTGGGTGTTTCGGGTCTTTAAACATCAGACTCCCTCGCCCAGGCGACCCAGCCGTGGTTGATCAGACCACGACTTGTGTTCAGGTGGCATTCGCTCCACCCAATGGACCTTCTCTCCTGATCCAGAGCCATCTCGAGGCCTTCTCCGCTGCCTCTGTGGTGTTCGTGATGGCTCTTCTCATAGAAACAGAGAAACATAGAAAACAGGTGCAGGAGGAGGCCATTCGGCCCTTCGAGCCAGCACCGCCATTCATTGTGATCATGGCTGATCATCCCCTATCAATAACCCGTGCCTGCCTTCTCCCCATATCCCTTGACTCCACTAGCCCTAAGAGCTGTATCTAACTCTTAAATCCATCCAGTGATTTGGCCTCCACTGCCCTCTGTGGCAGGGAATTCCATAAATTCACAACTCTCTGGGTGAAAAAGTTTTTTCTCACCTCAGTCTTAAATGACCGCCCCTTTATTCTAAGACTGTGGCCCCTGGTTCTGGACTCGCCCAACATTGGGAACATTTTACCTGCATCTAGCTTGTCCAGTCCTTTTATAATTGTATGTGTTTCTATAAGATAACCCCTCATCCTTCTAAACTCCAGTGAATACAAGGCTAGTCTTTTCAATCTTTCCTCATACGACAGTCCCGCCATCCCAAGGATCAATCTCGTGAACCTACGATGCACTGCCTCAATCACAAGGATGTCATTCCTCAAATTAGGAGACCAAAACTGTACACAATACTCTAGATGCGGTCTCACCAGAACCCTATACAACTGCAGAAGAACCTTTGAAATCCTCTTGTTATGAAGGCCAACATTCCATTAGCATTCTTGACTGCCTGCTGTACCTGTAAGCCGACTTTCTCCTCGCCACTCAGTTGATGCCCAGTGCACTCAAGGCTTTGTAGAGCGATTGCCCTGCAAAACCTCTGCAGCCAACCTCGATGGGCATTCACCTTGCCTTCCAGCTCTGCTTACGGCAGTCTATGACCAGCTCTTCATACTTGGTCAACTTCCTCTCGTGGGCCTCCTCCAGACAGTCCTCCCACGATACTGTCAGTTCCAACAAGACAATGTTTTTGGTCGCCTCTGAGACCAGGAGGATATCTGGCCTCAGGGTGGTCGTGACAATGTGCTGTGGGAACTTCAACTGTTTCACCAGGTCTACAGAAAGCTGGAAGTCCTGACGGATTCCTGGCTGCTGTGGTTCTTGGCAGCTGCACTCCAGCCTTCACGAAGGTGATCATCTGGGTGGTGGGGCGTGCTCGTCTGCAGCTGCTAATTCCCATGCTGATGGCTTCTGCAATGGGTTTAAGAACCTGGTCGTAATGCCAGGTGTATCGGCCCTGCCCAAGAGCCTTTGGGCAGCAGCTCAGGATGTGTTCCAGCGTCCCCTTGCCTGAACATTGTAGGCAATCTGGAGATTCCACTTTGCCCCAGATGAAGAGGTTCGATGGTCAGGGCAGGGCATCATAAACTGCCTGGACCAGGAACTTGATGCGCTGTGGTTCAGCCTGCCAGAGCACAGTCCATGTGACCTTTCGGTACATGGCCTGCTCCCACCTTGTCCAGGCTCCCTGCTGCCTCAATCCAACTGCTCTGGTACACCTCTCCTCCTCCACCACTGCCCTCACTTCCTCCTGGATCAGCCTGCGCCTCTCCTTCCCCTTGGCCTTGTCAAACTGGGGAGTTGGGAAGATTCCCAGGCCAGCTCTTCCCCGAGTCACTGCTCCCACCAGGACTCTGTGGCGTATCCGAGACTCCGCTTGCAGCACGGCTCTCCACTTCCTCCCAGTTTTCACCTCCACCCCTGTCTGAGCCACCTTGGGGTCACCGAAGTCCCTGTACAGCATCACCTCTCTGGCCTGAGTCACCTTAAATTCCTCCTCCAGGGACTTCAGGGGCAGCTGCAGCTTGGTGTTATTTCCGTACAGGGCGATGCTACTAAGGCTCCTGGGCAGTCCCAGCCACCTCCTGAGAAAGCTGCTGACTTTCCTCTCCAATCTCTCCACGATGGATATTGGGACTTCATAGACAAGCAGTGGCCAGAGTATCCTTGGCAGGATACCATGCTGGTAAATCCATGCCTTGAACTTGCCGGGAAGCCCCCACCAGTCCACTGCTCTCAACCAAATCTCCAACTCCTGACAGGTTGCCTGGACAGATGCTGTATCCTTCAGGCTGCTGTTAAACACCTTGCCAAGAATCTTCACTGGCCTTTCGGAGACAGTTGGGATTGGTGTCCCTTCGATGCTGAAGCGGAACCTGTCCATGACTTTGCCCTTCTTCAGCACCAGTGACCTTGATTTTCCTGGCTTAAACCTCATCCTTGCCCATCCAATCAGTTTCTTCACCCCCTGCAGGATCCACCTGCCTCCTGG
The DNA here is from genome assembly GCA_035221665.1 of Okamejei kenojei. NCBI lineage: Eukaryota > Metazoa > Chordata > Chondrichthyes > Rajiformes > Rajidae > Okamejei > Okamejei kenojei. Next base: position 77,881,718 of record CM069133.1, read on the forward strand.
CACTGACTCAGTGGTGACAGTCAGGTCGTCCATGAAGGCTCTGATTGGTGGTTTGCGCACTCCTGACTTGGTCCGAGGGCCCCGGCACTCTGGTTCAGCCGAATTGACGATCATGTTCATCGCCAAGGCAAAAAGGATCACAGAGATGGTACAGCCTGTGATGATCCCAACCTCCAGTCTGTGCCACTCTGATGTTACTGACCCTGATGAGACTTTCATGCTGAACAGGTTGTAATAGTCCTGGATGAGATCTGCCACTTGGCCCGGCACATGATGCTTGGCCATGACTGTCTGGATCAGCTTGTGCGGGATGTAGGCGTTGGCCAGGTCCAGCCAGAGCACTGTCAGGTTTCCCTTGTTCTCCCTGGCTTCTCTGATGAGCTGGATCACCACTCCCATGTGCTCTAGACACCCCGGCACTCCAAATAAGCCTCCTTTTTGCACTGAGCTGTCGATGTAGCCATTGCTGGAGAGGAAGTTGGTCATCCGCCTCGCAACTATGCTGAAGAAGATCTTGCCTTCAACGCTTAGTAAGGAGATGATCCTGAACTGATCGATCTTCTTGGAATCTTCTTCCTATGGGATCCAGACTCCTTCAGCGAATCGCCACTGCTGCGTTACTTTCCTTCTCCTCCAGATGACTTTCAGGATCTTCCACAGCCATTTCAGTAACAAGGGGCAGTTCTTGTAGACCCTGTCGGGGACTCTGCTCGAGCCAGGGGGTGAGCCAGATCTTGCTCTCTTCACAACTCTTTCAGGAATGGCTCTCTACTATCAAGCTCCCTGATAAGTGGAGGCGGTTTTATCAGGATGTTGCACTGGCCCAACTCCTGCTGCCTGACGGGGTCACTGTAGGTGGTCTGGATGTGCCGGTCGATCTCCTCCTTAGAGCAAGCCAAACTCCCACTGCGCTTCTGCCCTAGCAGTTGTTTGGTGAAGCTTCGGTGCCACTTGGCTCTATGGAGGGTCATCAGCTTCTTCCTCAGGATGGTTCGCAGCTCAGCCAAGGGGGACGTTGCTCTTCACTGGCCTCTTTATACTGCTCCTTGAGGGACTTCAGCTCCTGTTGGATCATGTGGATCTTTGTTGCTCATTGGTTCATGGTGAAAGGTGTTCTGGCCGGCTTCTTCTCCACTGCTCCAAACCTTTCCACAGCTAGGCTGATGATGATTGTCGTCATCGTCCGCAGCCTTCGGTCCACGTCTCCCTTCGCAGTTACATAAATTGCATGGGATTTGGTAGTAGCAATGTTACAAAATGTTGAGATTTAAAAAATCAAGTCTGCAATTTATCCCATCAGATAAAGCATAAAAATAAGTTTAATTTGACACCTAAATCGCTTTCATATCTTCAGTATTAAAAAGAGTTTTGGCCATTTTCAGACTCGGAAATTAGCAACTTGTTTCCTATTGCTTTTCTATTGACTTAACACAAAAGTTGTGGTCGAGGACAGTCAAAAGCCCATAACTTCCTTAAAAATTAAGAGATCTGAAATAAATTTTCAGTTATTATAGATTGAAGTATTCTGAAACAAATATGAAACAATCTTACTTGGATGACCTGAAATTAAAGCATATAATTAGTTTGTTACCCAATTGTAGCTAATTACAAAATTCAATTACTAGATCTAAACATCTATCCATTTCTTAAGAAAAAATTAACATTTTTTTAAAGCCTAAGTGTCCAGTTAACATTCACACAATAATTCACAATATAACATGATTTTTAAATCTAATTGTCATTAATTTATGGCCAAATCGAAGGAATGTAGTGTTTAATGCCTGTAGATTAATGGCCATTTAAATCAGCTTGCGGGTGGGATTTTCTGGAACGCGATGGATTAGATCGTTGCGGTTGCGGTGGGTGAACTTAAACCCCATATCGGCAGGAAAAATTCTGCCGGTTCGTATGGGGAGTAAATCACCGTTTCGCGACATTAAATGTTGATTAAGGTAATCTAAAAAAGCAGGTTTATATATCAAAATAAACAGCTTTCACTTACCTGTCCTCTACGTAAAATCCGTCCCCGTTGTCGGCGTTCACGGCATTAGGAGCTAATTTTTATTTTACTCCAGCGCTGAAATAGTCGAGCTATTTAAAAAAAAAGAACTTACCGGCAGTCGAAACGAATCTCCAGAAATAGCTCGCACTCCGAGAAAATAAAGCTCTGGATGGCAAGAGGAAAACCGCATTTTAACCATCCCCAACCCCCCCCCCCCCCCCCCCCCCCCTTCAAAGCCAAAGTCACACACACGGCCAGTGACAGAACTGCAGCACCGCTAAAGGTACGTTTTGTAACATACCTAGGTAGAGATAGCCTTTTTTGATCATTCATTCTCAAGGTGGATATTTCATTAATTAGCAACTCCTTCATGATGCTAATCATTCAAAAAGTTTAACTATTAGACATCTTCACATCACACTCATTGAAAAAGGTGAGCTAAAAGTTGAACAGAAGACATGTACAGTCAAACTCAGATAATCCACTGTCCGTTTGTTTGGAAATCACAATATTTGGATGTCTGGTTTTCAGATGCTGGTTCTCACGGTCGATTTTCCACATCATTGTCTCAGTTCCTGTACTCCCTTTAACACACCAGGTTGCCGGCTCCTCTATACCCCATTAACCCACCTGTCCCAGTTACCACCCTCCCATAAATACAACTAAATTTGACACACTTGCCCCCTGTTACTTTTAACATTTTACTAGACTAAGTGGGACCCATTGGGTCCCAGCTTCACATGGGAGGGCTGGTCCCCCAACGCACTATTCCACCTCTCCACCAATTCCAATATTGCTGGCCAGTGGGGGCTTTCTGGAGCACTAGCATGGTGTTGTGGGCCGAAGGGACTGGATCTAGTATGGACATTGTGAGCCAAATTGATTCTTGGGCTGGCAGCTCAGTCACTGAGCACACGCACACATGCACACACACAGACAGAAGTCTGAGAGGGGCTGAGCAGAGAGAGAGAGAGAGAGATATCTCTCTCTCTCTCCCTCTCTCTCTCCCTCACTCTCTCACTCTCTCTCTCTCCCTCTCTCCCTCCCTCTCTCTGTCCCTCTCTCCCTCTATCTCTCCCATCTCTCTCTCCCAGCTACCCCCAAATGTATTGCAAGTACATTGCAGACTTACAGTTCAGTTGATTCACGGCTTAGAATGAGAGTCGTGGCCTCTCCCTCGCGATCTTGCAGAGTGACTGCGTCATGTCCAGGTATCCGGTGTTTATAGTCCTGCCCCCTCCTCCCGGAAGTTTCAGAAATCTCAGGTTTTATTAAACACTCTTTTTTTTTTTTAATTGATTGGAAAAATCCTTGGGGCCTGCTCAGCGGAGGAGGACTGTGAGTGAGTAAATAAGCAAATAAATTTTATTTATATAGCACGTTTAAATCAAATTGCGTTGAAACCAAAGTGCTTTACATAAAATAAATAATAACATAAATAATAAAGTTTCCATACATCCATAGAAAAATTTAAAATAAGAAAAATGACATAACACATTATAGAATTCAACATGAACGTCCCCCCACAACAGAATCAAAATTTTCCACTGTGGGGAAAGGCATCAAAAAGTTAAGTCCACTTCCTTTGTGAATCACCCGAGGTCGTGGCCTATTTGTGGCCTCCGCAGCCAGTCAGATGTTTTCAGGCCCTCTTGCCGGGAAGATGGAACTCCGCCACCGGGTGAACATTCCTTAGCGGCCAAGAGTAAGATGGCCAAAAATCATAGTGATATATGATAGCGCTTTTTCTAAAATCAGTATACAACGCAGACAGGAAATGGTCAAGATGACACTTTGAATTATGTAGATTATGAATTTGAATAATGTTTAATACGCCAACAATCTACCATCCCGACACGACCAAGACCTGAGCATGCTGGATCAAAAGAGCTTTCCTGCATATTATGGGGATTATGGAACAAATCATCTGAGCTGCTTCTTGTTGTGGGATGGTGTAGGTGGAGAGAAGATGGTGAGGATTGAGCCAGGGTGAAGCTTTATGGAGATTGGACTGGGTGCATTCAGACAGGGGGTCAGTTTCAGATCGCTCAGAAGACATTGCAGGACAATATTATGTTGAAAGGGAATCAGAGGCCAATTTCTCTTGGAATGGGGAATGAAGACCTGGTTCATTCTGGCTGGAGATTGGAGGTTTCTCGGAATGAAAATCGGAGGCCAGAGATTTTTTGAATGGGGATTGGAAGCCTAAGTCACTTTGAATGATTATTGGAGTCTCGTATCACTAGGACAGAGGATCTACAGTCAAAGTTGCTCCAAGAATGGATTTGGAGAGCAGGGTCACCCAATGCTTATCCCTCTGTTCATCATGTGATCATGTAAGCAACAGTTTGGGCGACATGTGGAATGAGCTGGAATCATTGGTGGAGCCGTCTGGGGAGAGAGATTAGTGTTTAATGAAATACATGATCATTGAATTTTGAAGGTATTGCTAGGAGCTCCCAGCAAAAGGACATGTTCGGTTGGGTCACCTTTAATTAACCTTGAAGCATGTCTCAACAGTCCAGCTGCGGCCTCTTTGGTTCGTAAGTTCTTACCATTCAGGGATTACATTTGAGCAAAGCCAAAACATGTGGTGTGCTCTGTTTGATGTCACTGCATGTGCTTGATTACCTCTGTGCAATAGGGCACCTGGGCTGAAATGTTTAATAAAAGGTCAGATTTCATAAGAGAAAATCTTGTTTGACAAAACGTATTATCAAAGAGATAACGGAAAGAATAGACAATATTGAGGTAATAGACAACATTTCAATTGAATTATCAGAGGTACTCAATGATGTACAAGTGAACAGTCGAACAGAATGTTTGAGAATTGACTTTAGGACAAAGGAGAAAGTGTGCGTGAAGGGTATGTATTCATATTGGAAAGTCGTATCTTGTGGTGTGCCACAAGAATCAGTGCTTGGACCACTGCTGTTCAGAAATGGCACTGACAGTGTAGGCTTTGGAATCTCATAGACAGTCTTTAAGTTTGCAGTTGTTGCCAGATTGAGGGTGGAAATGTGTTGGGTGAGAAGAAAGTTGTCAGACAACCAATGCCACAAACCTAAAAAAAATCAGACAGACATAAATAAACGCAGAATAACCAAGTAACTAACTGGCAAATTAATTTAAACCAGATAAATGTGTAGTATGCTAACCTCCTCTGTGAACCTCCGTGGACTGTTTGGTTGCATAAAAGTTTATACTTTTTATTTGCATTAATCTTATGGTTAATATTATTTTTTTTGTTTGTTTATTAAATGTTATCTGTGTGTATTGTATCTCAGGCCTGTTATGCTGCTGCAAGTAAATATTTCGTAGCTCCATTGTCAGTTAATATGATAATCAAACACACAACTCTTTTGGTTATACATGTAAAGAGGTCACTTTTACTTCAACAGTGCAAATCTGGGCAGTGATCTTGGAGTACAAATACATCAATTGCTAAAGGTTGTATCAAAGATTACTGAAGTCTTAAGAATAGCAATTAAAACACATAATTATTTTGAAAGGATTACATTGAAAAATGGGATATCGTGTAACTCCTGTATTAACCTGTGGGTGGAACACTCCAGCCTACTGCAGACAGACACAAAGGAGTGTGCAGAGAAAATGTACAAGGCCAATATCAGAAATGTGAGATACATGTCAGGAAATGATTGAGTGTCCCATTTTTCATGAGAATAGCAAAGGAGTGACACTCACAGTAGAGTATTTAATATGATGAAAAGCATTGATTGTGATTATAGAAATAATCTTTTGATTTGTAGGGAACAGAATAGAGGATGGCAGAATAGAAATAAATATTTGGGGAGTTGAAAAAAAACTTTTCCATTCATTGTGTGGCGAGACAACTCGCTATCGTAAATGTTGGCATGGAGTATTTAACCTGAATGGTTTGTTGCGATGCCATATTATTTGTACTTGGTGATGTTTTAGTTTTGTGTTTTCTTTAGTTTTCTGTGACATCAGGGCTGTATTTTCAATGGCAGTATTGGTATTATTTGGAAGTATTTTCAATGTCCTTTATTTAATGTATTTAAAATCTTACTTTCTTTACAACTTAAAAAAAAATATCTCCTTTAATTTTCTCTCTGGATTATGTACTTGTAGCTTAATAGGAGTGAGAAATAGATAAATGTTGTTAAAATAGCTAAAAGAGTTAATGCTTCATTCAAATAACAGGTGGTAAAATGTCATATGTTCACCTGATGTATTACTCTGAGAAGCCATTGCTATGCTTAAATCTTTACCTTCTTAATGTGCAACCCTTTTAAAATTATAATTTTAAAACATCAGATTCAGTATAAATGTGTCCATAATTCCTCATAATATCTGTGCTGCAATGTTGTTTTTGCAAATATAAAAAGTTGTGAGGTAAATTAATTTTCAGTTATGCTCGATACTCTCAAGAAAAAAGGGATTAGCATTGAAGATAAGGTTATACTACTCCCCCTTCCCTCTGCAAAGCGTACTTATTATTCATTCTCAGCGCATAATTGCATTAAAATGTATTATCTCCTTTTGTGCTTATTATATAAATATTGCAAGATCTTGTTCCATGCACCAAATGAGACATTAGGATGGGAGAATTTCTTGGAGACAAATTCTCTAAAAATAGAGAGGCTAGCAACACCGCTTGGCACCAACATGAAACTTGATGGCGGCTTAAGATCTGACTGAGGCTTGGAGGAAAACTTGAAAGACGAGAGAACAATTGTCCCAGAGCAAGAAAAAAAAATTATGATGGGATTTGGAGGTCACATTGAGGAAAACAGGAATCTAGAGTGATTAACGCTTTTCTTGAACACCAGAGAAGAAGAAAAAAATACAGTGCATGAATTTCTGTCAAATGAGAATAATCAGAAATGCAACAAAAGGATGTTGCAAGCTGGTTTTAGATTAAAACAAACATCCCCCTTTTGCTTGAATCCATTTAAAAATTAACAATATCAATGCGTTTCTTTAGGGATTACCATATTCATGATTTTTCTCAATGCATAACATTGCATTGTAATTAAATTCGTCTGTGCTTATTTTATAAATATTGCAATATCTTGATAGGGGAATCAAATGAAAGTAGAAAATGTTCTTCAGTATAAATCTGCCCCCCTCCTGAGTTAATATAATAAGAGTTAAAAGTGAGTGTGGAAAATTCATGTTAGAAAACAAGATGGCACATTAATTAAACAGGATGTTTCCCCATTTGTAGTTAATTATGCAGATGATATGTAAATCACAGTTTAATTGCCGAGCTGATTAATATTCAGCATTGGTTATTAGTTGCAGGATTAAGAAATTGAATTCTTCATAAAATATACAAGGAAAATTATATTTGTTAATAGCAACAATTCAGTAACTGCGACCTGATAAAAAATTAACAAGAATTGGATATATCATGATGGAAAATAAAGGATCTTATCAACTATCATCATGGTCAAAAGCGTAGTTGGAATCTATCAGCATCCCAGTATGCACCATGTGGCCAGTACAATTTTTGAGGACAATAATGTGTTAACTTAGGTGAGAAGCACTTGTCCCTCAATCTTCTTGCAGCATTCAGCATGTCACGGTTGATCTGACTGTAACCTCAATGGAGCTTTCTTGCTGACCCACAGTGACTTTTCACTCTCTTGATCATGACATTTATGTAACTTTGTCCTCAAAATGTCAAAAAACTGTTCCCACTGTCCTTTGAGAAAGTTCCATAGACTCATAATTCTATGAGAGAGAAATAAAATCACCTAATTGTCTTAAATATATGAATATTTATTTTAAATGGAATCTGGGTTCTCTCACATGAGGACATATCCTCTCCATATTGGCTCTGTCAAGACTAAGCAGGATCTAATATCATCAATCAAGTCCCCTCTCAATGATACAAGCCTAGTCTATCCATTCTTTGCTCCTGAGGCAATCCATCCATTCCAGGTATAGTTGAGTAACCTTCTGTGCATTGTTTCCAACAGTTCAACATCCTCCCTGAAATAGGAATAGCAATACTGTACGCATAACTCCCAATGTGGGCTCATCAATTTCCCTCGAAATGGACAATAACTTGCTGTTAACATTTCTGATCACTTGTTATGTCTGTATCAGCCTCTTTGGAATCAAGCAATGATGAAACACACATTCTTCTATGTCTCAGGGGGTGGTAATTTCCCACCATTTAGATAAAATGTTTTTTTTGTATTAATAATTTTTCCTGTTAAAATGGACAATTTCAGACATTGTATTCCATTCCAGATCAATATAATTGGTGATATTCACAATTTGCTTTTCCACCTGCTTTTGGGTCATAATCCAATCATTAAAAATGTTGAAAATTGCAGCCAAAATATTAATTGCTCATCTTGCTCATTTCTCCTTGTTAACAAGACAAAACACTCACAAATTCCTTCTCTCTATTTCCTGTCAGTCAAACTATTTCCTGTCAGTCAAACCCGTGTCAATAAATTATTTCCTGCACAAGAGCTTTAAACTTCCTCAGAAACCTTTGATTCATCGCCTTATCAAATGCCTTCCGGAAATCAAAGTAAATTACATCCACAAGTTCTCCTTTATCCACAACAAATCTTATTTCTTCAAAGCACTGGCCAAACATGATTTCCCTTTCACAAAATCATGTTGACTTTGATTGGCTATCTTCACATTTTCTCAGTGCCCTGATAAACCATCTTTTATAATAGCTTCTTACCCTAAGACGGATGTTAAGCTGGGAATGTGCCAAATGGGTTCCTTGGATCTTGGGAATTTATAAGATTAAACCAATGCAATATCATCTCATGAGATGCGACCTTTCAGACCCTAAGATGAAATCCATTTTGATAGAGTCAGGTCAGTCCACAGCTCCAACAATTGGTTCATTCCCAGCTAACTGGTGGTTTCAGTTTTCTTGAACTCTACTCTCTCTTCTAATTCCTGACCCTTATCCTCATATCCTCTATGATAAAGACCATTGGATTGGTGGCACTGTGTCAAACCAGCTACTGATGCTGCCTCACATTTCAAACAACCAGAGTTTGACCTGACCATGGGAGCTGTTTGTGTGTTTGGTTTGTATGTTCTCCGTGTGTGTGTTTCTCGAGGTGCTCTAGCTTCCTACCATGGCCCAAATATATTCAGATTGTTAGATTAATTGGTGACTGTAAATTTCCCTATGTGTAGATGGGTGTTAGGAGAACCAGATTTGAGTTGATGGGCATGTAAAATAGAATAGATTGTGGGGAAATGGAAATGAATGGGAATCTACTGAAAACTGATGTGGATGATGGGCTAAATGGCCTCTTACATGAGAAATCCACCGCAGTACATCTTCCAATCCTCTACTCTGGTCTCTGGGTCTCTCCGACATTCCTGTTGGGTTTCAACAGTTCAATGGTGCATTGTTGTCACATGCACTGAAGGGTGAAATTCCTTTTGTATAGATCACATATGCATGAGTCGCGATATTTTGCCGCTATTTACAAGAATTGTAAATCCAAATCTGTCATCAGGTGAGTGAAATACACTCTAACCTTCAATTCATCATGGAACATATGGCTTGAATGTTTATTGTGCCTTCTCTATTCTCCATTTGTGGTCAACATATATCAAACCTAATCTTTGTTATGCCTTTGGAGGAAGAGTCTCCCTTTCCCATATTCAAAAGTACCTTGGCATTTGCTTCAGCCTGGTCCTAATTTCCACTTCCTCTTCATCCCTTTACAATGTGCAGATCTTTCTCTTCTACCATTGTATCGAATCTCCACCTCTATTCCTTCTCTACCCCTTTATTTACGTGCTCTACTTCTGCCATCATCCTTGACTTGAAGAACCCCCCATCTTTATATTGTGCTGTGGAACCTTTGGAAGGGCACTTCTTCCCAGCAGAAACCAAATGGTCGATGGTGCACTCACCAGCCTTCCTTCCCTGGTCACAACTGGCGGCTGAATTTGCCATTATTTTTGTTCCACTTCCCCCTGCTTTCAGTGGCCCCATGGACTCTGCCAGAAGAGCTATCGTCATATCTTTCCACATTTCCTTCCTAAATGACTCCTAAGAAAAATCCACTGCCATCCAGTATCATGTTGTGGATGATGTCATCAATCTGATACTCAGAAACACCCACAAATATTTTTTATTGAGGAGAATGTAGTTAAGCTTTGTTATTACCAACCAATTAATATCTAGATATTAAACAGGCTGAAGCAAATGCCAAGGTACTTTTGAATATGGGAAAGGGAGACTCTTCCTCCAAAGGCACAACAAAGATTAGGTTTGATATATATTCAGTATGTGCTGTCAATGGACTTTCATTTGTTACTTCTTATGTGAAAGCATCAGTTTTCTTCAAATTGTTACTCTGCATTACTAAACCACAGCCAGAAAAACACATTGTATGATGTCCTTTTGCTCATTTTGTAATAATAATGTCAGCCGAATATGTTGAAATATTGTTATCTGCGACAAGTAATAGCAAATAAAGTGTGGCTACATAAAATGCAAGGAATTACATAGCTAATTCTGAAATATTAATAAATTGAAACAATGTAGGTATAATCCACATAAATATTAGATACGAAGCAATGTCTATAAATATCGTAAATTATAATAGGAACTATGCGCTTCTTCACTCTGAATCATTCCTTAAACATTGGTGGAGGTTCATGGAAATCTGGTCTGCAAACAAATATGACAACTAACATTGAACAGAAAGCTTTTTATGCACATTGATATATAAATAAATACATATTGGAGGCTTGCCTTGTGAACTCTGATAGTTGATAGTTTTTATTAATTTTTCATATTTGACTACTTACCCCTGTCCATGTGGAATTGGATAATATCTTAGAAATGCTTTTCTCAGCAAATAAGGAACCACAGGATGCCTCAAAACTGATATTGTTTTTGAAAGAAAAATGCACTGTTAAAATGCCACAGACGCGGAATCCAGTTTCCCACAGCAAGATAATTAAATGGCAATAAAATAATGACCAGATGGTTTTATTGTGGGATTAATGGATGGTCACTGGAATGAACTCAAATACAGACTTACATAATTAGTGATTTACATAAACTTGCACTAACATAAGTCATTCTTTGCACCCGCTGCTTTACTTTCGAGTTACACGTCTCAGTATTCTCAGTAGCAGTGTGCTACTGTGCCACTTCCACAAACCACCCAGCTGTCTTGCTGGAGCTCTCAGGTGGTCTCCACATTGGTCCTCCAATGTGGTCTCGGCCTCCGAGCTCCCACGTGGTCTCTGTGTCGAACAGTACATTTTCGCTTGCGCAGTTGCAATCTTTACCTAAGTCGGGCAGCATTTGTACTTTCCTATAAACAGGTCCTGTTTACATTGTGGTAATATTTCCAGGTTCAAGACTATTGTTTTGGAGATCGCACTTAATTTCAGTCATAAAGCCACATGATTGCAGATGCTGGAATCTTGAGCAAAAAACAAACTGCTGGAGGGACTCGGTGGGTTAGGCAGATGGTTCAATTTCCCTCCACATATGCTGCCTGACACACTGACATCCTCCAGCAGATTGGCCTTGAGAGCAAAAAACTCAGTGTAGCTTTGAAATTTGATTTCAAATAACTTAATCAAATTAGAATTTTTTTTTTGTAAGATATTTTTATTAGAATTAATTACATATTAAGAAGAAATATAAAATCCAATTAAAGCAAAAGAAAATATTAACGTCACATACATTCTTAATATTTTTAAAATTAACAATCAATCTTATTTGTACTTCTATAATTTTCTTTTTTATTTTATAGCAGTAGGAAATAAAAAAGGGAAAAAGAAAAGAAAAAAAAAAAAAAGAGAGATAAACTATTAGAATTTAAGTTACTTTCAGCAGCTATGAAATCACGAGGCTATGTATGAATTCATCTGGTGCACAAACATTCCTGGAGTGAGGAAATTTATTGTCGTTCCCAGGTCTGGCCAATACCCACCAATATTGGTGATTCACAACTGCTGCAAAATCAGTGCAAGGGCAATGCTGGACAGTAAATGCTCTGTCGTCAGCAATGTACACATCCAATGAATGACAAAAAAGCAATGGTAGCTCGGAGTGGGCATTGGCGGGGGGTGATTTGGTGTATAGTGATAATTTCCTTTCACCTCAGAAAGATGGTAGCTTGATTGATCATTTGGCCTGCTAAGATTTTGAAACTTGATCCGAGAACGTACAATTTTGAAGCTTGGGTTTTTAATTAAGTCAGTTATTTTCCCTATATAAATATCGAGAGCTTGTGATTATTTGGATATGCGCTGAACATGAGCACAGCCATCCTGGCATCCATGGTATATCAGGGAATTACCTCCTGAGTACATGATTTGATGTACTTTTTAAAATGTTAGGGCTGTTATGGAAACAAGACCAAGATTTTCAATCTTTCAGTGATTTCAATCGCTGATGGCGGCATTGATAGTTACCTGCTGACAATGAAACAAATGCAAATGAAATCAGCAGCAGGCATGAAGGTTCTTATTTGATCATGTGGAGTTTCCCGACAGTCTAATTGTGCTGATTTGTGGTTATCATTCTTATTTGATGTGTGCGCTTGCAATTAATGGATTTTCAATTAAAGCAACTTTGAATGCCCTGCTGATTTAAATGACAGTGGAAAGCGTATTGCTGCCGCTGGTAATATCGAGACCGAGGTGCAATGCTCCTTCTCAACCAGCTTGACATGAGATTGTTGAGCAATTGGCTTGTGCTTTCAGCTTGTGTACCTGAGGCCATTGTTCTACAAGTCCCTTCCTTTGTGATATTCACATCTTGACAGTTTCTTGTCAGGTGACAACAAATGTTCAGATATGATTGATTTGATATCTGTTTCAGGTCACTAAAGATGACTTTGCATCCTTCATCAGATTGGCTTTGTAATTTAAATGGCTCACAGACATCAATCTACAGTACTTAATTTGTTAGGGTGAATGAAAGAATAACATTAAGAAACATGAATTTATCAAACTGAAAGAAAATTTATTTGAGCCATTTCAGAAGTACATGAAGCTCATTTTATTGCAAAAATCCTTTATCAAGAATTAGTTCAGGGATAAACGCTCATTTGTCAGTAGAATAATAAATATTCTGATGCAGGTCATGAAGAATTTTGCTTCAAATATTACAGCTGCAACTTCTTTTGGTTTAATATTTTTCTAATGTCTGAAATCTTGTCCAAAACATAGCATAAATGTGAGCTGTTATATAAATTTACCTTGAGAGCTCTCGGTCACCATGCAGTTAATTCTCAAGCCCTAACCCAGTGTTATGAACATAGAACATAGAACAGTACAGCACAGGAACGGAGCCATTGACCCACATTGCTTGTGTCAAACATGATGCCAAGTTAAACTGATCTCATCTGCCTGTACATGATCCATATCCCTCTATTCCTTCCTCTTCCATGGGCCAATCTAAGCCTCTTAAAAGCCACTATCGTATCTGGAGTATCTATGGTATAATAATTCCTTCCTGACTGTATTTTCAATGTGACCGCCTGGCTAATTTGTTGGTGAGGTGGATTGCCAAACTCTTGAACTTCAAAGCTTCAACAAATTGATTTCAGGACAAGCTTGAGCAGATTTTGCACCATAATAAAACTCTAATAATCTGATATTTTATTGTTCGGAAATCCCGATAATTTGGCACCTAGCTTACCAAAAGCTGTTTCCCTAGCTCCTTTAGATTTACTGAATCTTGTTTCCAATGCTCCTTTGAAACTCATCAAGATTACGTCCCCTGCTTTCTTTAAACACAGAGGGGTTCTATTTCCCTCTCTGCCTTCCAACTCATGAGTTTTTTTTTCCCCCACACTATCTTAAAACTCATGAGGGTCGCACTTTCCATGCCCCTTAAAATATATTGGAGCCCAATTTCCATGCTCCTTTAAATTCACCGGGTCCTGCTCTGGTTAAGGTTGCTCTTTCCAAAAAATGGTGCAATGTGCCTGCTGAAATAATATTGATTTCCAACAATCCCATCATTATTTTCAGGGTAAAATCTGGCCAGCTACCCTTTAAAAAAAAATATTTGGAGTTATGTCCAATAAATTTTGTACTTCCACTCAATTTCCCTGTAATCTTCAGATCTCTAGATTTTTATTGAGGTACAAGTCTGCATACGAGCCAAGGGATTTTTTTTATTATATCTCCTCCTTTTCTGGACCATTGCGCATTCTCAAGTTTAATGATTCTACCACTGGTCCCCACCTATTCAGGAAAGACACTGTGGATTTCCCTCACTATCTAATCTTCTGTTCTACCCCTCTTTGCTCCTCGAGATATTACAACTATTTGACTTCTCCCTTATATAACCTAGCATGGGTTTGTGTCAACTTTAGTTTAGATTAGTTTAGCTATTCACTTTGGAAACAGGCCCTTCGGCCCACTGAGTCCATGCCAACCAATGATCACCTGTACACCAGTCCTACACATAGCAATGTTACAACATTTTGAGATTGAAAAAATCAAGTCTGAAATGTATCCCATCAGATAAAGCATAAAAAGAAGTTTAATTTGACACCTAATTCACTTTCATACCTTCAGTATTAAAAAAGTTATGGCCATTTTCATACTCGGAAATTAGCATCTTGTTCCCCATTGACTTTCCACTGACTTAACTCAAAAGCTGTGATCGAGGAGAGTTAAAAGCCCGTAACTTTCTTAAAAATTAAGAGAACTCAATGAAATGTTCAGTTATTATAGATTGAAGCATTCTGAAACAAATATGAAATAATCTTACTTGGATGACCTGAAATTAAAGCATATAATTAGTTAGTTACCTAATTGTAGCTAATTACAAAATTCAATTACTAGATCTAAACATCTATCCATTTCTTAAGAAATGATAAACATTTCTAAATTGCCTAAGTGTCCAAATAACATTCACACAATAATCCACAATATAACATGATTTTTAAATCTAGTTTTCATGAACTTATAGGCCAAATGGAAGGAATTAAGTGTTTAATTCCTGTAAATTAATGGCCATTTAAATCAACTTGCGAGTGGAACGCGGTGGATTGGAACGCGGTGGATTGGAACATTGCAGTTTGCGGTGAATTTAACCCCCAGTCGGCAGGGAGAATGTACAAACTCCGTACAGACAGCACACATCGTCAGGATCGAACCCGGGTGTCTGGCGCTGTAAGACAGCAACTCTACCGCGGAGCCACTCTGTTGCCCCTTGTGCGTTAGTCTGCTCCTGAGAGGCAACAAGGGTTGTTTGACAACGTTAATAGTCATATGAACATATATTATTCTTGTTTCAATACAGAATGCTTGTGCAAGTAGATCTCAGCTGTCTGCTCTTTTCTTTGCATTTCTGACTTCTAGATAACATCTTAGTTGCTTTGTTATTCCATCCCACCATTACATCTGGTTTATAAAATAATCTGCTTTGTAATATCACTGTGCAGCTAAGGGAACTGGATGAAATAAGAATCTATATCAATAAATTAGTCTGTCTTTAAAATGAGCATTCACTATTTCTTTAGAGTATTGTTTTTTAATTCCCAATTCGATTGGAAATTATTAATGTAATTGTAACATTTGTTGTCAATTAATTTTTTCCTTTAATCCCTCTGGACTAGGTCAGTGCAGATTTACATGTTGCTCGTTTAATTCTTGATGAAACTCACGATATGCAATACTGTAAATTCTGTTACACTGTCTTAATGTACTTTTTAAATTTAGATTGTGTTCTGCAGTAATTAAGCACATGATCGAAACTGTGATTTTAGCACGGCCTTATTCTGGAAATGCATTGGGTCTACACTGAACCCAGCCCATACCTCAAATGTTTCCCATGTAGGTCTACTGTAGGTCTACATATACTTTTCATCGCTATCAGAGTACTAACAACTTGCTGACATCACTGTTGTCCTCATCCTATGAGACTGACAAGTGGTAGTTACCAGGCAGACAAAACTTGGGCCTCACCCACAGACTGGAGTGAGGCCGCATTTTAAGTATTGTGTTCAGTATTGGTCAACCTGCCATTGGAAAGATGTTGTTAAACTGGAAGCAGTGTAAAGATTTACAAGCATGTTGCCAGGACTTGAGGGCCTGAGCTACGAGGAATGGTTGGGCAGTTTGGGACTCTATTCCTTGGTGACAGGAGAATGATGGGTGATCTTATGGAGGTGTAAAAAATCATGAGGGGAATAAAAAGGCCAAATGCAGTCTTTCACCCAGTTGGGGAATCAAGAACTAGACAACATATGTTTAAGGTGAGAGGGGAAAGATCTAAGAGAAATCTGAGGGTCAACGATTTCACACAGTGGATACATGGAACGAGCTGCCAGAGGAGGTAGTTGAGGCAGGTGCTGAACAGCAGAGGAATGGGCCCTTTGGCGAACAATGTTATGCCAAACATGATGCCTAGTTGTACAAATCTTATCTGCCTGTACATGCTCCATGTCCCTCCATTCCCTTTGCTTCTATGCTCCTACCTAAAGCCTCCTAAATGCCACTATTTTATCTGTCTCCACCACCATTGCTGGCAATGCATTGCAAGCCCCCACTGCTCTCTGTGTAAAAAGAAATGGCCTGCAGATGTCCTTTAAACTTTCCCTCTCTCATTTTATAACTCTGCCCTCTAGTGGTGGACATTTCCACCATGTAGAAAATGGTCTGACTGTCGATCTTATCTATGCCTTTCATAATTTTAGAAACTTCTATCTAGTCTCCGCTCAACATCTAATGTTCCAGAGAAAACAATCCCAGTCTATCCTACCTCTCCATGGAGTTGAAACTTTCTAATCTAGGCAGCATTCTGGCAAACCTCCTCTTCAATCTCTCCAAAGCCTCAACAATTTTGCTGTAATAGGGCGACAGAACTGCACGCAATATTCCAAATGTGGCCAAACTAAAATTCTTTTGAGCTGCATCATGACTTCCTGGCCCCTGTATTCAATTCCCTTAGCAATGAAGGCAAGCACACCATACACTTTCTTTACTACCCTATTTACTTGTTTTGCCACCCTCAGTGAGCTATGAACTTAGTCTGGTACATGGATAGGAAAGAGTTAGAGGGATATGGGCCAAACGTTGGCTGTTGGGACAAGCATAGATGGGACATCTTGGTTGGCCTAGAGAGGTTGGGCCAAAGGGCTTGTCTGCATGCCGTATGACTCTATGACCAAGACTGCCCTAATGATCAATTGACCAGCTTAGACTGAGTTGTGGATTTTCTATAGTTTGTAAACAGTGATATTTATTTAAATATTAAAAATCTTAATAAAATCAAATTACACTTTAATTTAAGAAAATAACTATTAATGTAACATTAATATAACTAATATCAATATGGATATCATTGCTGGAATATGGAGCAATAAGCCAACCACTAGAGGGACTTAGTCGGTCGTGCAGCATCTGTGGGAGGAAGGAATAGTCTACATTTCTGGCCGAGGCTCTGCATCAGCAATAAAGGTGGAAGGGGAAGGTAGACAATATCAGGAGGTATGATGCCAATATGAAGTAAAAATAAACACATTTTTTTGTGACTATCAGTGAGACTCTTTCAAAGAAATGGAGACCATTTGCAAGATCTGGGCACTGGTGGCAGGGCCAGTATTTATTGCCCACTCACAAAAGGCCACAAGGAGGTCATGGAATATCCCCTCCCTGAGATGCTGTAGGCCTTCTGGTGAGAGCACTTACCAAAGCATCGTAGGGTCAAGAATTCTATGATTCAGATCAGGTGATAGTGATGGAATGGAGATATATTATCAAATCAAGAGGGGTCCAGTCGACATTCGACATACAAAAATATTGTGTTACTAAAAATAAATTTTGTGAGTGGGCGAACAGAGATAGGTTAAGAGATTTCAGAGACACAGATAAGCATTACAAGGGAATCCCTAGACACTGGTGATGTAGATTAGATTAGAAACAGGCAATTTACTTTTTAATTCATGGGAAGAGAGTGTCACTGGCATGTCCACCAATAATTACCATCACAAATTACCCCTGAAGTTGCAGGCCATTCCAAAGCCTGGTAAGATTCAGTCAAATTGCTCTGAGTCAGAATCTTGTGAAGGCCAAACCCCGTAAGGAAAGCACATTTCCTTTCCTACAAGAGAACAATGAACTGATGGTTGAGTATTTGTGACTAACCATTAGTTTTACAATGACCAGTAATGATACCAGCACTTTATTCCCCATATTTATTTAATTAGTTGTATTTAAATTCCCCAGCTGCTGTGCCAGGTTCAAAACAATTTTTTCAGAGAATAGTGCATAAGTATGCATGTGCAGAAATTAATGAGTTTAAAAAGGAGAACAAAGCAAACATTTGCAACTATAGATCCATCAGTTTATCCTCTGATGTGTAAATTCATAGTGCATAACATCGGGCAATTAACTCATTAAGTCCATCTTGATACAAATAGGTCCAGTTAAATCCCATTTTTCAACTCAGCCTTTGGACTTTACCGTTACAGCATTTGATCTATAATTTATAGAGCCAATGATCCGAAGGAGATCAGAGGATTATTTGTCCAGACCTCCTTGAATTCATATATAGAGCAGTCCTACATTTTGCTGAATTTCTTGTTCAAGCAGAAAATGTTTGGCCTTTGAAGGCATAATCTGGGGATATTTAAGAATGTTGAGATATAGCAAACAAGAGCGATGCATTGTAAGGCTAATGTTGGCATTCGAGGAAAATGAGTGAGTCCATGGCTAGGTGTTGTAACTCTTACTGTTTCTAATCAACATACATGGCTAGTTTTACCATCTCACGGGCATAGTTGTATAAGAACAATCACATCACCTGCCAACAAGGGAGGTGCCGTGGTAGCCTGGCGTGCTGATCTCTACAAAGCTGAGGCCAAGCGCCAACTCTCAGACACCTCCTCCTACTTTTCCTTGGACCATGACCCCACAGACGAGCACCAGGCCACTATCTCTAGCACTATCACTAACTTCATCACTACCGGCTCCCTGTCCTCCCAAGCCTCCAACCTCATCTCCACGGCCAGAGTGAGCAACACCGGAAATTGGAGGAACAGCACCTCATATTCCGCTTGGGGCATCTGCATCCAGGTGGCAAGAACATTGAATTCTCACAATTCTGTTAACCCTTGCTGTCTCCTCCCCTTCCTAGCTCTCCCTCAGCCCTCGGGCTCCTTCTCCTTTTTTCTTCCTTCTCCCCGCCCACCCCCCCATCAGTTTGAAGAAGGGTTTTGGCCCAAAACGTTGCCTATCTCCTTCGTACCATAAATGCTGCTGCACCTGCTGAGTTTCACCAGCGCTTTTGTGTACCTCCAACCTCATCCGGCCCCGCACGGCCCGATTTTACCTTCTCCCCAAAATCCACAAACCTGACTGTCCTGGCAGACCCATTCCTTTTTCTGCCTATTCATGTCCTACCAAACTTATTCCACATACCTCGACTCCATTCTATCCCCCCTGGTTATATCCCTCCCTACCTTTGTTCAAGAAACCTCACATGTTCTTCGTCTACTCCAGGACTTCTGATTTCTAGGCCAATTCCCGCATCCGCACCATGGATGTACTTTCACTGTATACCTCCATCCCCCTCCAGGAGGGTCTTAAAGCCCCCCGTTACTTCCTTGACCGCAGAATCAACCAATCCCCATCTACTGATACTCTCCTCCCCCTAGCGGAGCTGGTCCTTACCCTTAAAATCTTTTCAATTGACTCCTCCCATTTCCTCCAAATACAAGGAGTAGCTATGGGCACGTGTATGGGCCTAGTTATGCCTGCCTCTTTGTAGGGTACGTCGAACAATCTTTGTTCGAGGAGCACCAGGGCCCATCCCCAAACTCTACCTCCGCTACATCGACAACTGCATTGGTGCCACCTCCTGCACCCACACACAACTCACTGGCTTCATCCATTTCACCACTAACTTCCATCCGGCACTCAAATACACATGGACCATTTCTGACATTTCCCTACCATTTCTAGACCTCACTATCTCCATCACAGGTGATAGACTACTGACTGACATCCACTCATAAAACCACTGACTCCCATGGCTATCTGGACTCCACTTCTTTCCACCATGTTTCCTGTAAGGACATCCCCTACTCCCAATTCCTCCGTCTACGTTGCATCTGCACCCAAGATGAGGTATTCCACACCAGGGCATCGGAGATGTCCTCACTCTTTAGGTTCCTCTCTTCTAATATAGATGAGGCTCTCACCAGCACCTGTAGATGTTAGAGAGAGTCCTCCTTGACATACTGACTCTCCGTAATCTTCTCAGGAAGTAGAGGCGCTGATGTGCTTTCTTTATGATTGCATCAGTGTTCTTGGACCAGGAAAGATCTTCAGAGATATGCAGGGATATCCCAGGAATCGCCCAGGAATTTGAAGCTCTTGACCCTTTCCACCATCGACCCGTTGATATAAACGGGACTGTGGGTCCCCATCCTCCCCCTTCCAAAGTCCACAATCAGTTCCTTGATTTTGCTGGTGTTGAGGGCCAGATTATTGTGCTGGCACCATTTGGTCAATCGGTCGATCTCACTTCTATACTCTGACTCGTCCCCATCAGTGATATGTCCCACAACAGTGGTATCGTCAGCGAACTTGATGATGGAGTTCGCA
This sequence comes from Okamejei kenojei, assembly GCA_035221665.1. NCBI lineage: Eukaryota > Metazoa > Chordata > Chondrichthyes > Rajiformes > Rajidae > Okamejei > Okamejei kenojei. Next base: position 77,902,305 of record CM069133.1, read on the forward strand.
CTATGACCGGCTACACAGTCATGAGTATAGAGTGAGTACAGCAGGGGGCTAAGCATGCAGCACTGAGGTGCTCCCATGCTGATTGTTATCGAGGCTGACACATTTCCACCAATATGAACAGACTGTGGTCTGTGAATGAGGAAGTCGAGGATCCAATTGCAGAGGGATGCTCAAAGACCAAGTTCTGCGAGTTTGGTAACCAGCTTGGAGGGGATGATTGTTTTAAATGCTGAGCTGTAATCAATGAATAATGGCCTGACATATGAGTTTTTGTTGTCCAAGTGGTCCAGAGTGGAGTGGAGAGCAAGCGAGATCGCATCCACCGTTGATCTGTTGTGGCGGTAAGCGAACTGCAGAGGGTCCAGCTTTTTGTTGAGGTAGGAGTTGATTTGCGCCATGATCAACCTCTCAAAGCACTTCATCACCACAGACGTTTGTGCCACTGGTCGATAGTCATTGAGGCACGTCACCTTGCTTATCTTGGGCACCGGTATAATTGATGCCCTTTTAAAGCAGGTGGGAACCTCAGACCTCAGACGTGAGAGGTTGAAAATGTCCATTAAAAACGCCAGCCAGTTGGTCCGCACAGGTTTTTAGAACACGACTGCGTATACCATCAGTGTACATAAAGGCACATCAGTGTTCTCCCTATCCACGCGTGCGTAAAACGCATTGAGCTCATCAGGGAGTGATTTCTCGGCAACATTCGAGCTGCCTCCTGATCTCGCCTTGCATTCAAGCCCCGCCACAGCTGCTGAACATCGGTGTCATCCTCCAGTTTGGAGCAGAAGTCCCTTTTGGCCTTTTTGATGGCCTTACCAAGGTCGTATCTGGACTTCTTGTGGACCACTGTATCATCAGACATGAATGCCCAGTGTCTGGTCTTCAGAAGAGTGCGGTTCTCAGAGTTCATCCAAGGCTTCTGATTGGGAAACACTTGGGAGATTTTTGTTGGGATGCAGTCCTCCACACATTTCTTTATGAAGTCTGTAACGACTGACGTATTCGATCAGGTCCATTGCCGAGTCCCTGAACATTGCCCAGTCTACAGACTCCAAACAGTCCTGTAGTTGTTCCTGTGCCCTGCTTTCTGCAGGTTGGCTTTATTGAAGTCCCCAGCTATGGTGGTAAATGCCTCGGTTATTGGGGTAAGATGTCTGGTGTTTGTTGACCACGGCGTGCAGCTCCTCCAGTGCCAGACGGATGTCTGCCTGGATGTAGACCGTGGTCAGGATGATGGATGTGAATTCCCTTGGGAGGTAGAAGGTTCATGGTGTGGAGAGCAGGAGTTGGAAAGGACTGCCACGTCTGAGCACCATGCAGAGTTGACCATGAGGCTGACGCCCCCTACTCTCCCTTTCCCAGATGCCAGTGTACAGTCCATACGGTAGATGGAGAACCCTTCAGGCTGGACCGCTGAGTCTGGGGAGCTGGGGTGAGCCATGTCTCTGTGAAACAGAACACAGAGCATACCCTCAGCTCCCTTTGATAAAGCAGCCCTGTCCTTAAGCCCTCCACTTAATTTTCAAGGATCTATACATTGGCCAGTAGGATAGTAGGGAGAGGGGGCCGAAGTCCCCTGCGGTTCAGTCTGACGTGAAGTCCTGCCCGTCGGCCACTTTTCCAGACACAATGGAGGCTTCCCCTTTGTTTCCAGGTACTGAGTTTACTGTACCTGCTGTTTCTGAGAACCTGCGGGATTCCTTCACAGAAGGCAGCTCCAGCTCCTTAACGAATGGGGGTACCTTCAAAGTCGGCAGCTCCAGTTTCATTGTTCCTGGAAGATCCAGTTCGTCGGCTCTGGAGGTCATCGTACCTGCGTTCCTCCATCGGATCTGGTGTTTTACAGCGAGTGTGGGAAACATCACTTTGCCTTGCAAAATCCAAGCAGATTTGATGAAGCATGGTAACTGACCCTACTTGTCATCTCCTCGAAGATGTCAAGTCAGTTCAGCACAATTTTTCCATTAAAAGATCCACGCTATATTTGGTTTACCTGACTATCACTTAATGCTTAGTTTTGCTGCTCCTCTGAGATTTTCACAACCAATGTTAGATTGACCAGCAATCAACAGAGTTGAATTCACAAGTGTTCTCCATTCTGTTGTTTGTGAATGCAACAAAAGACAACTTGCATTTTGGTAATGAGGTGCCTGAGGTAATCTTATGGTGATGCATAAACTTGATTAGAGAATGCAAGAAAGAAAGAAATGTTTCAGTTGGAAAGAAAAATACGACAGGGGAATATGGATCAGAATTATTAAAACGTGGTGCTGCTGCCACATGGCTCCAACAAGCTGGATCGATTCTGACCTTAGGTTCGGTCTGTGTGGAATATGTATGTTCTTCAGTGATCCCATGGGTTTCCCCAGTTTCCTCCCCATGTCTGCTGGCTAAAAGGTCATAAGGAACTGTATGTTATCCCAAGTACAAGTGAGCGGCAGGAGCATCACAGCAGAGATATTGAACATGTGAGAGAGAATATACAGCGCATTCAGGAAGTATTCTGACATTAGACAATAGACAATAGGTGCAGGAATAGACCATTCGGTCTTTTGAGCCAGCACCGCCATTCAATGAGATCATGGCTGATCATCCACAATCTGTACCCCGTTCCTACCTACATCCCATATCCCCTACTCCGCTAACTTTAAGAGCCCTATCTAGTTCTCTCTTGAAAGTATCCAGAGAACCGGCCTCCACCACCCTCTGAGGCAGAGAATTCCATAGACTCACAACTCTTTGTGTGAAAATCTGTTTCCTCCTCTCTGTTCTAAATAGCTTACCCCTTATTCTTAAACTGTGGCCCCTGTTTCTGGACCCCCCCAGCATCGGGAACATGTTTCTTTCAATTTTTCCCTTCACCCCTTCACATTTTCCGCATTTTGTTATGTTACAACCTTATTCTAAAATTAATTAAATTCTTGTTTTTTAACCATCAATCTAAACACGATACCCTATAATAAAAACGCGCAAAAAGGTGTTTAGAAAAATTTGCAAATATTTAAAAATAAATAACTGAAATATCACATTTACATAAGTATTCAGACCCTTTACTCAGTACTTTTTTGAGGCACCTTTGGCAGCGATTACAGCCTCAAGTCTTCTTGGGCATGACTAAAAGCTTAGCATACGTGTATTTAGGTAATTTCTCCCATTCTTCTCTGCAGATCCTCCCAAGCTCTGTCAGGTTGGATGGGGAGTGTCGATGCACTGCTATTTTCAGGTTCCTCCAGTGATGTTCGATTGGGTTCAAGTCCGGGCTCTGGTTGGGCCACTGAAGGACATTCACAGACTTGTCACAAAGCCACTCTTACATTGTCTTGGATGTGTGCTTGTGGTCGTTGTCCTGTTGGAAGTTGAACTTCCGTCCCAGTCTAAGGTCCAGAAAGCTCTGGAGCATGTTTTCATCAATGATCTCTCTGTACTTTTCTCCGTTCATCTTTCCCTTAATCCTGACTAGTCTCCCAGTTCCTGCCGCCGAAAAACCTCCCCGCAGCATGATGCTGCCACCACCATGCTTCACCGTAGGTATGGGGTATTGTTCAGGTGATGCGGAACCTGGTTTCCTCCAGTCAAAAGAGTTAAATCTTGGTTTCATCAGATCTTGTTTCTCATGGTTCGAGAATCCTTTAGGTGCCTTTTAGCAAACTCCAAACGGGCTGTCATGTGGCTGTCAATTAAAGGGTCTGAATACTTATGTAAATGTGATATTTAAGTTATTTATTTTTAATTACTTTGCAAATATTTCTAAACACCTGTTTTTGCTTCTTCATTCTGTGTAGATTTATGTTAAAAAAAAAATTAATCCATTTTAAAATAAGGCTGTAACGTAACAAAATGTGGAAAAAGTGTAGGGGTCTGAATACTTTCTGAATGCACTGTATTCCAGGGAAATATGTGGAGTATGGGTTTTCTGTGATTGTTGTGTGTGCCAGTGTAGACTCAATGGCCTGAATAGCCTCCTTCTATGTTATAATGAAGAATGATCAAAGTCAGAGTATTCTTCTTTTAATAATAGGACGACGGTGTGTGGGAAAAATCAGCTGTGACCTTGAAGCTCCTCAAACCTTGAAGACACAATTTAATTCTGAAATACACTAAAAAAATTCCAGAGCCTTTCTAAATGGATGACGATAAAATGGACGGTCCTGACCAGAATTGCCTTGAACCCTTGATAAATGCAACAATCCATGGTCTGAACAATAAGTAATGCACATATAACCAGTTATTTTCCTGTTGCCTGGAATATATTGAGAAATGCATCTCCACAGCATTGCTTTTCCTGCATCCTGCATGATGAATCAAATGTCTTACAAGTCAATGCCCCTCAAAATGTCGCGAAATTGCTAACTGAGTCAGTTTGCACAGAATATTTTTTAGCTAATATTTCTTGATTTGCAGTATTCAGCAGTTCATTTGTTCTGTCTTGTGTATCTAATTCTTCCATTAAGTCTGGAAGGTCACTTTTCCTATCTAAATAATTGAAGGGTATTTCTTCATTGGCTGTGGACATATGCCCTTGAGCTGCTGCTGGTGTTTAAAACTGATCTGTCTCCCTCCCATGGGTTTCTTTCAGGTTCTGAACAGGTACAGGTGAGGTGAATGATCACAGTCTTTTCCCAGGGTCAATGAGTAAAGCCAGAGGGCATAGGTTTAAAGTGAGAGGGCAAAGAGTTAAAAGGATCAAGAGGGGCAACTATTACACATGGATGGTATTGTTATAGGTTTATTGAAATACAGCAAAATATTTTATAGGAGAGTGGTGAAGGGAGGATGACTAGCAGAGTAAATAATCTTCAATTATGTTTGCTGCTTTACCATAGCAACGTGAAGAGTAGATGGAGTTAATGGATGGGAGGAGGCTGGTTTGTATGATGGATTGGGATACATCAACAACTCTGCATTTTTTGCAGTCTTGGGCAGTATTGCAGTGTGAGCAAACGATTGTGATGCATCCCAATAGGATGTTTTATATGGTTCACCTGAAGAAGAAGGTAAAATACTTTGAAGATATGTTGAACATTAGTCGTCTAAGAAAGTAGATGCGTTGGCATGCTTTCTTGCCTGTATCATTAACACGATTGGTCCAGGACAAATTGTTGGTGAGATTTACGCCAAGATATTTGAAGCTCTCCACCATCTCCATCATTATTGATGGTGACAGGTGCGTGGATACCATCTCGTTTCCTGAAGTCAATAATTAGATCCTTTGTCTTGCTGACATTGATAGAGAAATCATTGTCTTAACAAGATGTTACTTAGATGTCTATCACTTTACTGTACCCCATTTCCTCATTGTTAAAGATCTGGCCCACTATGGTGCTGACATCAGTAAACTGGTAAATAGAGTTCAAACAAAATTTGACAGCACGTTCAAGAGTGTACCGAGAGTTTAGTGAGGAGTTAAGAACACATCCTTGTGGGAAACCATTGATGACAATTATGATGGAAGATTTTTTGTCACCTATCCTTAGATTTATATCTGTGGGTTCGGAAGCAACATGGTGGCACAGCAGTCGCGTTTCTGCCTTGCAGCACCAGAGACTTGGATCGTGATTCGTAGACAGGATCATAGTTCAATCCTGACAACGGTGCTGTCTGTACGGATTTTGCATTTCCCCCCCGTGACTGCATGGGCAACATCTGTTTACCTCCTACACTCCAAAAATGTGCATGTTGTAGGTTAATTTGAATTTGAAAACAATTGTAAAGTGTCCCGATTGTGTAAGATAATGCTAGTATGTGGAGATTGCTGGTGAGGATAAATTGGGTTTTTGCAAGGAATTTAAATGAGTAAGGATGGAGAGAGTTGATGTTGGATTTTAGCTCTCATGTGTGCTGCGAATTTCTTTATCGTCTCAGGTGGATTTTCCAACAATATATTCTGGAAGCAACATGGTAATGTCCAGAGTAGACTTAGTAATGAAGAATGAGCCAGATGACTTTGTGGACAATTAATGCATAAATATTTACCCAGCATGTTCATATTTTTTGGGTTTTAATGGAACAAAAACAAAGGTCTAAATTTAGATAAGCACAATTGAGTGGGATGAGGCAAGTATAATTGCTTTATCCCACATTCAGATTGTTAAGGGCTTAGACACACTAGAGGCAGAAAACATGTTCCCGGTGTTGGGGGAGTCCAGAACCAGGGGCCACAGTTTAAGAATAAGGAGTAAGCCATTTAGAACGGAGACGAGGAAAGACAGAGGGCGGTGGAGCCAGGTTCTCTGGATGCTTTCAAGAGAGAGCTACATAGGGCTCTTGAAAATAGCGGAGTCAGGGGATATGGGGAGAAGGCAGGAACGGGGTACTGATTGGGTATGATCAGCCAAGAGGTGTGCGGCGGCGTGACTCGCGTTGCAGCGGCCCCTACAGCCTGTCTGTCTTTTTTTTATTTTTTGTCTAGTTAAATGTAGTTGTTCGTGTTTTTTTTGTACTATTTATAACTGTGTATATGTGGGGGGTGAGGAGGGGGGAACTTTTAAAATCTTTTCCCTGCACGGGAGACCCGACTTTTTCCCTGTCGGGTCTCCGTTGTCGTTGGGGCCTAGTACCGTGGAGCGGCCTCCGACCGGGACGCCCTGGGGGCTGCAGTCACGGAGCCTGCGGAGCTGCAGACATACCATCGTGGGGCTGGCCGGCCTCGGAGTGTGTGGAGCCGTGGTGGCTTGCTGCTGCGGCCCGACTCCGGGGCTCCAGCTCCAGCTGCAGCCCGATTCCGGAGCTCCAGCTCCAGCTCCAGCTGCGGCCCGACTCCGGAGCTCCAGCTCCAGCTCCAGCTCCAGCTCCAGCTCCAGCTGCGGCCCGACTCCGGAGCTCCAGCTCCAGCTCCAGCTGCGGCCCGACTCCGGAGCTGCAGCTGCAGATTACTACCGGTGGACTGTCGGGATATCGGGAGCTCGCGGCTCTGGGTGAGAGACCACTTTCTGGAGCTCCCGCAACGCGGCTTCTCCTGCCTGTGTCATGGGGTTGGAACGACCCAGAGCGGGGCCGTACATCGCCCGGCGCAGCTTTAATGGCCACGGGACATTCCAGCGCCCGCCGGGGGCTCCAACCTTGTGACTTTTGGGCCTAGAGCGGGGCCGTACATCGCCCTGTGGGACTTAACACCGCCCGCCTGGGGCTTCGACATCGGTTGAGAAATGGTGCGGGGGAGAGAGAAGAACTTTGCCTTCCATCACAGTGAGGAGGAGATTCACTGTGATGGATGTTTGTGTGAATTGAATTGTTTTGTGTGTTTTTTCAATGAATTGCTCTGTTTGTATGGTTTGTAGAAACAGAATTTCGATCGAGCCTATTTGAGGTTCGAATGACAAGTAATAAAATCTAATCTAATCTAATCTGATCACATTGAAAGGGTGCTGGCTCAAAGGGCCAAATGGCCTACTCCTGCATCTATTGTCTATTGTCTATTGTCTATTGTCTAATTGCCAGGCAAATAGTTAAAGATCATTGGTAAGTTTTCAAAAAGATATAAATCATTGAATATTCCCAATATACAAAGTTTTTGCACACCAACAAAAGATGACTCAAGAAGGAAGGTGCAAAATAAAATTAAAAGAAAAAACGAACTAAAATACCAAAACTTCCACAAACACAGTCGATTTGAAGAAACCAAAAGAGTAATAAGAAGATGATGAAGCAGACAGCAGGCTATATGAAGGGTATGTAACAGTTATTCAATTCAAACAACAGCCAACTGGAGGATCTCAAAGATTTATTATGATCCAGGTGAAATATTTGTTTTATCTTCATTCTGAATGGCCATTATTTATTCTGGGGCAGCGATTGTGAGTGCTTGATTGCACAACCAGGGCAAATATTATCTGTGCTTCTACTTTTTTGATCCCGACAAGAATTTTGGATGTTTCAGCAATAGACAATAGACAATAGACAATAAGTGCAGGAGTAGGCTATTCGGCCCTTCGAGCCAGCACCGCCATTCAAAGTGATAATGGCTGATCATCCTCAATCAGTACCCCGTTCCTGCCTTCTCCCTATATCCCCTGACTCCGCTATCTTGAGGAGCCCTATCTAGCTCTCTCTTGAAAGTATCCAGAGAACTGGCCTCCACCGCTTCTGAGAGAGAATTCAACAGGCTCACAATTCTCTGTGAGAAAAAGTGTTTCCTTGTCTCCGTTCTAAATGGCTTACCCCTTATTCTAAAAAATGTGAACCCTGGATCTGGACTCCCCCAACATCCGGAACATGTTTCCTAGCATGTCCAAATCCTTAATAATGTTATACGTTTCAATAAGATATCCTCTCATCCTTCTAAACTCCAGAGTATACAAGCCCAGCCGCTCCATTCTCTCAGCATATGACAGTCCCGCCATCCCGGGAATTAACCTTGTAAACTTACCATGCACTCCCTCAATAGCAAGAATGTCCTTCCTCAAATTAGGGGACCAAAACTGCACACAATACTCCAGGTGTGGTCTCACTATGGTCCTATACAACTGCAGAATGACCTCTTTGCTCCTATACTCAATGCCTCTTATTATAAATGCCAACATGCCATTCGATTTCTTCACGGTGCTGTACCTGCACGCTTACTTTCATTGACTGATGAACAAGGACCCCCAGATCCCGTTGCATTTCCCCTTTTCCCAACTTGACACCATTTAGATAGTAATCTGCCTTCCTGTTTTGCTATCAAAGTGGATAAACTCACATTTACCCAACCTGTGCCCACTCACCCAACCTGTCCAAGTCACCCTGCATTCTCATAGCATCCTCCTCACAGTTCACACTGCCACCCAGCTTTGTGTCATCTGCAAATTTGCTAATTTCACTTTGAATCCCTACTTCTAAATCATTGATGTATATTGTAAATAGCTGCGGTCCCAACACCGAGCCCTCTGGTACCCCACTAGTCACTGCCTTCCATAATGAAAGGGTCCCGTTAATCCCTACTCTTTATATCCTGTCTGCCATCCAATTTTCTATCCATGTCAGCACTTCACCCCCAACACCATGTGCCCTAATTTTCCCACTAATTTCCTATGTGGGACCTTATCAAATGCTTTCTGAAAGTCCATGTACACTACTTCCACTGGCTCTTCCTTGTCCATGTTTCTAGTTACATCTTCAAAAATTTCCAGAAGATTAGTCAAGCATGATTTCCCCTTTGTAAATCCATGCTGACTCGGACCGATCCTGTTTCTGCTATCCAAATGTGCCGCTATTTTATCTTTTATAATTGACTCCAGCATCTTCCCCACCACCACAAACTGGTCTATAATTCCCTGTTTTCTCTCTCCTGCCTTTCTTAAAAAGTGGGATAACATTAGCTACCCTCCAATCCACAGGAACGTTCCTGAATCTATAGAACATTGGAAAATTCTCACCAATGCATCCACAATTTCTAGAGCCACTTCCTTAAATACCCTGGGATGCAGACCATCAGGCCCTGGGGATTTATCAGCCTTCAGTCCCATCAGTCTACCCAACACCATTTCCTGCCTAATGTGGATTTCCTGCAGTTCCTCAGTCACCCCAGATCCTCTGGCCACTAGTATCTCAGGAAGATTGTTTGTGCCATCCTTAGTGAAGACGGATCCAAAGTACCTGTTCAACTCATCTGCCATTTCCTTGAACACCATAATAAATTCACCTTTTTCAGTCTTGAAGGGTCCAACTTTGGTCTTAACTAATTTTTTCCTCGTCACATACCTAAAGAAGCTTTTACTATCCTGCTTTATATTCTTGGCTAGCTTACCTTCGTACCTCATCGTTATCCCCTTAACATTACCCAATTCTTGCTTTCCGATTCTTTGTACTACTCCTCTTTGAAATGAACTGATCCTGCACCTTCTATATTATTCCCAGAAATATGTTGTTGCCATTGTTGTTCCACTGTTATCCCTGCTAGGGTATCTTTCCAGTCAACTTTGGCCAGCTCCTTCCTCATGGCTCCATAGTCCCCTTTATTCAACTGTGACACCTCTGATTTACTCCAATTGTAGATTAAACTTGATCATATTATGGTCACTACCTCCTAATGGCTCTTGAACCTAAAGTTCCTTTATCAAATCAGGTTCATTACACAACACTAAATCCAGAATTGCCTTCTCCCTAGTAAGCTCCAATACAAGCTGCTTTAAGTATCCATCACGGAGGCACTCCACAAACTCCCTTTCTTGGGGTCCAGTACTAACCTGATTTTCCCAGTCTACCTGCATGTTGAAATCTCCCATAACAACTGTAGCATTACCTTTACTACATGCCTATTTTAACTCCTGATTCAACTTGCACCCTAATATCCAGGCTAATAGATAGATATAGATAAGATAGATAGATAATCTTTATTGTCATTATAACACATGAACATGTACAATGAAATTAAAATACCAACCAGTCAGTGCACCATTCACACATTTCTAAAAGCTAACGATACGTAAGCATACACACACCAACATAAAATAAGCATAAACACACAACCATACATTCTTCTGTCGATTTCACAATCCATTTGGTAGGTAGCACACCTGCGCTCATTTGGTGGCTACATTAAGTGTAGTTATTGCTGTGGGATAAAAACTGTTTTTTAGTCTGTTTGTCCTTGTCCTAATTGATCTGTACCGTCTGCCTGATGGCAACAGTTCAAACAGGGAGTGGACGGGGTGGGAAATGTCCTTTATAATGTTCTGGGATTTCTTGAGACAGTGGGAACTGTGTAGGTCCTCCAAAGTGAGGAGAGGGCAGCCGACAATCTTCTGAGCGTTGTCAATAGCCCTCTGGAGCGCTTTCCTCTGGGCCAATGTGCAGCTGGTGTACCACACGCATACGCAGTATGTTAGGATGCTCTCTGTGGAGCACTGATAAAAGGACAGCAGGAGTCTCTTGGTGATGTTGTTCTTCCTGAGCACCCTCAGGAAGTGCAGTCTCTGCTGGACCATTTTCAGCAGCGCAGAGGTGTTCACGCTCCATGTCAGGTCCTCCTCAATGTGGATTCCCAGGAAGCGGAAATCCACCACCCTCTTCACACAGTTCCCTCTGATGATTAGTGGTGTAATGTCTGTTTTCTTCTTCCTGTAGTCTATTATGAGCTCCTTTGTCTTTGAGATGTTGAGGAGCAGGTTATTCTCTCCACACCACACTGTCAGCTGCTCCACCTCATCCCTGTAAGATACTCATCCCCCCCAGAGATGAGCCCCACCACAGTGGTGTCATCCGCAAATTTGACAATGGTGTTTCTGTTGTGGGCAGGGGTGCAGACATATGTGTAGATGGTGTAAAGCAGGGGGCTCGGCACGCAGCCCTGTGGAGAGCCGGTACTGAGGCTGAGGGCCGTGGATGTGTGATGGCGCATTCTGACTCTCTGGCTGTGACCCGACAGGAAGCTATTTATCCACAAGCAGGTGGAGTGTGGAAGTCCCAGGTACCCCAGTTTGTTCACCAGTTTGTGGGGATGGATGGTGTTAAAAGCAGAGCTGTAGTCCACAAAGAGCATCCGCACGTAGCTCCCCCGCTGCTCCAGGTGGGGGAGTGCAGCATGGAGGGCTGTGGCTACAGCGTCCTCTGTGGATCTGTTCGCTCCGTACGCAAACTGGTGGGGGTCAAAGCTTCGGGGCAGGAGTGATGTGATGTGACCCCGGTCCAGTTTTTCAAAGCACTTCATCACCACTGGTGTGAGTGCGACTGGCCGGTAGTCGTTGAGGCTGCAAATGTGGGGTTTTTTTGGCAAGGGGACTATGGTGGAGGACTTCAGACAGGGTGGGACAGTGGACTGGGCCAGAGACTGGTTGAAGATCCTCGTAAATACTCCAGCCAGCATCCAGAGACGCCATCGGGTCCAGCAGCCTTCCTCGGGTTGATGGCCCGCAGCGTGCGCCTCACCTCATGCTCCTCTATTTTGAGGGTTAAGCTGCTGTGGACCATGTGGTGTGATATGGCTGTCTCTGGTGGCTCCACTTCAAAGCGAGCAAAGAGGAGGTTCAGCTCCTCTGCCAGCGAGGCATCACCTTCAGCAGCTCCAAGGTTGGTCTTGTATTGGTGAGATACTGGATCCCCTGCCACACCTGCCTGCTGTTGTTACTGTCCAGGTGGTCCTCTATCCTCCTCCTGTAGTTTGATGTGGCCTCTCTGATGCCTCTCATCAGGTTAGCTCGGGCTGTGCAGTATAAAGCCCTATCGCCAGACATAAAAGCGGTGTTCCTCTCCTTTAACAGCCGCTGGACCTCCCGGGTCATCCAGGGCTTCTGGTTGTGGTAGACATGGATGCGTTTGTCCACTGTGACAGTGTCCATGCAGTTTTTAATGTAACATAGTACACTGTCCGTGAACACCTCCAGGTCCTGGTGCTCAAACACATCCCAGTTGGTCCTGTTGAAGCAGTCCTGCAGCTGCTGAGAGGCACCATCAGGCCAAGTTGTGATGGTCTTTGTGATGGTAGGAGCAGTTTTCCTGAGGGGGGCATATGCAGGAATTAAAAGCAGGGACATATGGTCAGACTGGCCCAGGTGTGGTAGTGGTCTAGCCCTGTAGCCCAGCTTGATGTTGGAGTAGACCTTGTCCAGTGTGTTAGCTCCTCTTGTAGCACATCTAACATGCTGGTAGAATTTGGGGAGCATTGCCTTCAAGTCCGCGTGATTAAAGTCCCCTGTTATGATGTGAACAGCATCAGGATATGTGCTCTGCTATGTTTGGGGGCCCTGTAGATGTCCCATTAGGGTATTTTTACCCTTACAATTCCTTAGTTCTATCCATACTGACTCGACATCTCCTGTTTCAATGTTACCCCTTGCAAGGGACTGGATTTCATTCATGACCACAGAGCTCCCCACCCACTTTGCCCAACTGTCTCTCTTTTGGATAGGAGGTATGCCCTTGAATATTCAGTTCCCGGCCCTGACCCCCTTGCGGCCATGTCTCTGTAATTCCCATAACATCATACTTGCCGATTTCTAATTGAGCCTTAAGCTCGTCCACTTTACTTCTTATACTTCGCACATTCATATGCAACACTTTCACCTCCCCTCTCGCACCGCTCGCAATTGGCCCTGACCTTACTCCCTTATCCCATTTCGAACTTTCCTTCCCATAATTCGAGAGTCTTTTGTAACTTTTCCTGTACTCACCTCCCCTTCAACTCCATATTTACAGTCCCAATTTGTCAAACCCAATTTGTCAATTATAGTCAAGTCAAGTCAAGTCACTTTTATTTATATAGCACATTTAAAAAAACAACTCTCATTTGCCAAAGTGCTTTACATTGGTATAAGAATAGTATAACAACAGTGGTTCATAGATTAAATACAAACATCACTACATACATATAGCCCTCGCTCAGAGGACGTCAAGAAAGGCTTGGGAGTAGAGATGAGTTTTTAGTCTCGACTTTAAGGAGTCGATGGAGGGGGCAGTTCTGATGGGAAGAGGGATGCTGTTCCACAGTCTAGGAGCTGCAACTGCAAAGGCGCGGTCACCCCTGAGCTTATGCCTACACCTCGGGATGTTCAGCAACGCCGTCAATTTGTCAATCCTAATTTGTCAATTATAGTTCCAATTTGTCAATTTGTCAAGGCATAAGATCATGCCTTTTTCATCTAAACTCACAATTTTAGCCTAGAATGTCCAATTGCTCCTCATAGGGTAACACAATAGCAGGGACCTCAAAGACTGCAATGGTTTAAAAAGGCACCTCACCATCACGTTTGCAAGGACAGTTAGAGATTGTGAACTGCATCCCTAAAATGTATAATAAGAAAAAAATCTGAATTCCTCACAATCTTGATTGCGATTTATGTGGAGGTAATTAAGGTAATTGATGAGTTATTGAGTTTAGTAAGTTGTTTGACAATTTATGGTACACTGATCTAGTAGATGAAGATATATGGGATCCATGGTGACTTGAGCAAAACACAAATGTTCTGTAAGAACTCAGTGAGTCAGGCAGAATCTCTGGAAGGAATGGATGGGCTACATTTTGATTTGTGTCATCTCTCACCAATTTGAAGAAGGAACCTGACACAAAACATTGCTTGTCTATTCCCTCCACAGATGCTGCCTAATCCATTGAATTTCTCCAGCACCTTCAGTTTTGCTCAAGATTCCAGAATCTGCTGTGCCTTGTGGCTTCACAGTGACTTGGTAGTTTGGATTTGGATCTGACCTATCCGTAAACGGCAGAGGGTAGTGGTTGAACGATGTAATTCTAACTGGAAGCCTGTGACCAGTGATGTTCTATTGGGATCAGTATTGAGACTTCTATTGTTTGTAATACATATAAATAAATTGGATGAAAATGTAGATGGGTTGGTTAGTAAATTTGCAGATGACACAAAAATTGCTGGAGTTTCGGACAGTGAGGAAGGTTGTCAAAGTATAGAGCGGGATATAGATCAGTTACAGATGTGGGTGGAGAGTAAGGGGAAGTGTACAGTTAATGTCAGACCCTTAAGGACGTTGATGCACAGAGTCTGAAGAAGGGTCTCGATCCGAAACATTGCCTATTTCCTTTGCCCCATAGATGCTGCCTCACCCGCTGAGTTTCTCCAGCATTTTTGTCTACCTTTGTTGCACAAAGGGATCTCTGAGTCCAAGTCCAGACCTCTCTGAAAGAAACAACACAAACAGACAGAGTGGTAAAAGGGTGCAGGGTATGCTTACCTTCTGCTGTTGGGCAATTGAGCATAAGAGTTAGCAAGTCATGTCATGGCTTTGGAAAACATTTTTGTGCTATGTGCACTTCAGATTGCCACATTACAGGAAGGATGTGGATGCTTTGGAGAGAGTGCAGGTTTACTAGGATGCAGCCTGGTTTAGAGAGTATTAGCTATAAAAGTAAGATTAAATGAGAACTTACCAGTTTGAAGTTTGATCTTTATGTTATGAGGAGTTACGTTGGTGATTACGTGAAGAAGACCCTGTCAGGCCGCATGAGCGTCAATCTTCAAAGCAGCGGTATGAAATCACAGGTAACAGCAATTTAAGTATAATAGTAAGAGCAGAAACCTAGAACTACCAGATGACCTTTGTGAGAGAGGGTTGGGCGTGGAGGGCACGTAATCACCAACGTAACTCCTCATAAAATAAAGATCAAACTTCAAACTGGTAAGTTCTCATTTAATCTTACTATTTTACTAGTCGCATGAGTGACTACGTGAAGATTTCAAAGCTCTGTGAATTCATGCCGTAGATTCAAATCCAGGCGTCTCACTGCATTGATTGACTCAGGATGAGTGAATAATCAACAATGCATTAAGCATGACATTGATTTAAATGTATTAATGGTTTATTTTAATAAGGAAAACCAATAGCAACCCCTCTATCTAAGAGGGAAGGCTAAACTGAACGCAAAACAGAATGGGCAAATAGCCCTGGGTTGGCAATTGGCCTATGGTAACATTTTTGTGAAAATCAATTCCCTTGACCATCCTGCGGCTGCGAGGATATGGTCAATGAGAACGTTGATGCTGCTCTAGTGGAATGAGATGTAAAGTTGTCAGTGTTAAAACCTGCATAACCCAGAATCTGCTTTAGCCACCTCAAAATAGTCTGAACTGACATTTTCCTGTGTGGTTGTTTGTGGCTAATAAACAATGCTGAACCCACACCTCTTAGGGTTCTGGTGGCCTTGATATAATATAGCAAGCGTGCCCTCACACCTAGACGTGAATCCGTGGGGTATGCCGAAATATGATCTTAAACCCTGTCCCCCTGGTCTGCTCGTGTAGATCAGAAATGTAAAACATAATGGCATTTGCAGCCATTTCCACCCTGTATAGCCACAGCTTTTGCAATGTCTGCACTTATTGTGTTGATACTAGTGCCATGACTAAGGATGTAGCTGGAGCTGGTGAAGTATTGTTAACACAATGTCAATATCCCATACTGCCTGTACTTGTACTGGGAGAACTTGTATTGAAGATATTGTTTACAAACTCGATATCCGGGTGTGAAACCCGACAGAGTGGGTCCCGTTTGCTGCAGCTAATATGATGGGAAGGCATGTTGGGCACAGTTAATGGCCCTATAACTCAATTATTGTCAAAGACCATTTAAGAATGAACTCCAAGACGTCAGTAGTCTGTACCATATGAAATGTAACATTAGCATTAAACAAAACACTTCCTATCTCCTGAAGAGGAAATGAACTGCTTTTATGGAGCTATCCCAGCACTCTAGAGTAAACACATACCTGGATCAGTTTGACAACCCAAGCCACAGGGGTAGGCCATTCAGAATCTGCAATGTCATAAATTGATGTCATCATGCAAAGGCTCGTTTCCCGAGCCACAGGCTGAACCAGCAAACTTCATGCTTAGAACAACCGTATTAGGTTGTATCATCATTCCCAGCAAAGCGGGAATCAAAGCTGCATAGGCCAGTCAGACAGTAGGAAAACCTAAAGCGGGATCATGATGACTTTATTTCCTGACTGATGAGGCAAAATAGAGGAAGACATAAAAGACTATTCCTTCTGCTTGTAGCGAGACTGTATCTGTCGCCATTGTTATGCCACGTATGTTTGCAACCGGTGAGCAAGCATGAAAACAACATATCGATATTCAGTGTTCCATTGAACCAGAATTTTATAAATACTGTGTGATCCAACACCCATTCGGTGTTGTCATTGATCTGTACTTGATGATACACCAGCGGCAAATGCATTAGGTAAACCATGACAGGATAGTTTTACTTGATTGCAGCCATGTGACTAACATATGCCATCGTCATAGTGTATCAACTTGAAGTTGAGCATGCAGATTATGCATATTCGCTCAATCACTCTTTAACCCATAGAATACCCTAGTGTCTATAGATAGTTGATACCAATAGCTGAAGAATTGGTAACTCATGGAAAACTCCTCCACCTCCAAACTAGAGATGACATTCTCAAGTTTCCACGTTAGAGCCCTTAGCATCAGTTTGCAATAGAACTTAAAATTTACTGATCAAACTATTGGAGCAATGCTGAAGATTGTTCGTCCATCATTGTGATTTTGGTAGCTTCAGCTGGTAATAGCATAGGTGTGTCTAACAATGACCTACATGGCAGCTGAGAGGTTGTCACTTTGCACAATATCAGTTCTCCCACTTACACAGCTGTTCACAGCTACTATATTGCCAATTAGTCTTGATAAATAGAAGGGTGCTTTATAACAACAAGGTTGTTACAGGTTTCTATTAACTCCAATCTCTTGCCCTGGGTGGAGATAGACTAATTAATAGTTAAAGGTAACTCCCAATGTCCAACAAGTCTATTGTGGTAACAACTTAAATTTAACTGGACAGAAGAGCCCAATTCCTCAAATATAATTTGAGGCTGACTCAGTTGATTTTTAGCAAAACACAGCATTAAAATATCATCCAAACAAGACATAACAAGTGTTTTTTGAACACTGCATAGTGCAAGCATAGATTTTAGTAATTTATTAAATAACCTGGGTAAACAATTAAGACCATTTTGCAATGCTTTATTGTTAGCATTACTGTTATCATACTGTTAGCATTGCATCATAGCAATTGCTTCCTGATCATTTGAATGTCTCCGATGATCGCTGTAAATGGGAACCTCCTATGAAAATCAGTTGTTAGTCAGTAACGAAGTTTCCTATTCGGAATATTTATACTGCACATGCAAATTAAACGACCTTCTCCATAAACGATGAAGCTTTGCTCGTCGTCGGCCTTGATTGGTCCGGCAGCTTTTCCTTCGCCCTCCAGGTTTTGCCTGTTGAATAGGCCTTACCTGAATAGAAGATTCGGCGACTGAGTCCAATATCCCGCTGATAGTGCTGTTCACTGCCGTCACACATGGCTCCAGTATGTTCCACGGACATCTTCAGAATTTAAAGTCAGTTACATCTGACCAATCGCACTCCCCTCCTCAGAGAGGGCGATTCGTAGGCAGCCCTGAAACCAGTGCTGCCGCAAGACCCTGAGGATGCCTGCGCTGATATAGCCCTTCCAGCAGACCTATACCAGGATGGAACATTTGTGCACTGATTCTGTTGAGATGGCAACCTTGCTGCCAGGAATGGTACCTCTGACATGTGCCCTTCATCCCTTGGGGTATGCTCCACGGTGATACCCTCAGACTCGGCGTCAGAATTATACTGACACAGCATGCTCTCCCCCTCCAAGAGGGAGACATTAAGCAGCCCTGTCCCAGGCGCTGTTGGCGCGGGCTCTCCCATAGGCCGGCGCTGCTACAGATTTGGCGTCAGATTTACACTGACCTGGCATGGTCTCCTTCTCGAAGAGGGAGACATGAAGAAGCCCTGTCCCAGGCTCTGCTGGTGCAGGTTCTCCCATAGGCCAGCGCTGCTGCAGATGCGGCATCAGATTTACACTGACCCAGCGAGACCTGGGTGTCCTTGTATACTGGTCACTGAAGGTTGGCGTGCAGGTACAGCAGGCAGTGAAGAAAGCTAATGGAATGTTGGCCTTCATAACAAGAGGATTTCAGTACAGGAGTAAAGAGGTTTTTCTGCTGTTGTATAGGGCTCTGGTGAGACCACATCTGGAGTATTGTGCACAGTTTTGGTCTCCTAATTTGAGGAAGGACATCCTTGTGATTGAGGCAGTGCAGCGTAGGTTAACGAGATTGATCCTTGGGATGGCGGGACTGTCATATGAGGAAAGATTGAAAAGACTAGGCTTGTATTCACTGGGGGGATCTTATAGAAACATATAAAATTATAAAAGGACTGGACAAGCTAGATGCAGGAAAAATGTACCCAATGTTGGGTGAGTCCAGAACCAGGGGCCACAGTCTTAGAATAAAGGGGAGATAATTTAAGACTGAGGTGAGAAAAAACATTTTTACCCAGAGAGTTGTGAATTTATGGAATTCCCCGCCACAGAGGGCAGTGGAGGCCAAATCACTGGATGGATTTAAGAGAGAGTTGGATAGAGCTCTTGGGGCTAGTGGAGTCAGGGGATATGGGGAGAAGGCAGGCACGGGTTATTGATAGCGGACGATCAGCCACGATCACAATGAATGGCGGTGCTGTCTTGAAGGGCCGAATGGCCTCCTCCTGCACCTATTTTCTATGTTTCTATCTTTCTAGCATGGTCTCCTCCTCCAAGTGGGACACCTTATGCAGCCCTGTCCCAGGCGCTGCTAACGCGGGCTCTCCCATAGACCGGCGCTGCTACAGATTCGGCATCAGTATTATACTGACATGGCATGGTCTCCTCCTCCAAGCGAGGGACATGAAGCAGCCCTATCCAAGGCCAGCACTGACACCACTCCTGTTGGAGCGTATGTATGCATTACTGGAGGGGAACCTTCTGAATCAATAGGGCTGCTGATTTATTGGTAAGTCTACCCATGTCCGGGGGACCACTGCGTTTGTGAGCCGCTGACCGCACTGTCAGCGACTCTGGCAGCAGTCTGGAAGCCACTGACCCTCTTTGTCAGTGACTGGATCGTGAGCCGGGCATCCGCCGACAATCCGCTTCTGCGGTCTGAACCGGGGTCTCCCCACAGCACATTGCCGGTTCACTCGCCGGACTCCGCGGCAATATTCAGCAGGAAACCTCTGTAAAAAGATGTTCCTGCAAGAAATTGAAAACCTAGTAAGAAATACAAACTTACCTGCAAGTTTAAACTTACCACTGGCAGGAGCGACGCGCCTGCCAGTTCGGTGCTACGCCATGCGAACAACGTTAATGACACGCATGCGGCCTGATGGGGTCTTCTTCACGTAGTCACTCACGTGTCTCCGAAGTAAAACAAGAGTTTGGTCAAACGTAATTGTTTTGTTCAGATTATTTTCTCTAGAGTGTTGGAACTGAAGAGAGACACAATAAAAATTTGTAAAATTATGAGAGGCATAGATCAAGTGGACAGTCAGAATCTTTTTTTTCCCAGGGTAGAAATGTCAAATAGTTTTAATGTCAGAGTGGAAAAGTTTAAAGGGGATGCATGGGCAAGTTTTATTTTACACAGAGGGAGTGATAGGGGTCAGGAAAGCGCCACCAGGAATGTCGGTGGAAATAGACATGATAGTGGTGTATAAGAGGCTTTTAGATACGCACCTGAGGGGTAGAGTGAAATGGATCACATGCAGGCTGAAGGGTTCGGTTTAATTTGGCATCATGTTTGGCACAGACATCACGGGCCAAATGGCCTGTTCCAGTGGTGTACTGGTTTATTTTCTTTGTTCTATACTTCCTTAAACATGAAGATCAGACTAAAAGACAATATTTCAGCAATCTTGCAATAAAGGTCAATAAACGGTTTGACTTCCTATCTTTGACTTCCTAATCATTAATTGTACCTGCACATTAACTTATTGTGATTCATGTACGAGGGGACTTAAGGGCCTGTCCCACTTACACGACCGTTATAGGCGACTGCTGGCACCTGTCATAGGTCGCCAAAATTTAAAATTTTAAATTTAAAATTTTAAATTTAAAGGTCGTTAAAAATTCAGCGGCGACCAGAAAAACCATAGGAGACCTCTCACGACCATAAGGCGATCCCTGGCGACATGTTGTAGGTGACCTCTCACGTCCAGAGGAGACCTCTCATGACTATACAACCTTTATGGTCGTGAGACGTCTCCAAAGAGTCGTAGCGTCTTTCTTGTCGCCGCTGAATTTTCAACATGTTGAAAATTTCGGCAACCTATGACGGGTGCCAGCAGTCGCCTGTATAAAGATTACGTAAGTAACAACAAACCAAAGAATTTTTATTGATTATGGGTTAATAATTGGGAAAAAATTAATATTAAAATTTTGGAAAGGCCCTACATCCCCTACAATCAAAATGTGGAATACAGAAATGTCGGAGACTCTCCATCTGGAGAGATTGAGGCTTGTCCTAATGGACAGGTTAGATCTCTTCAGAGGGATATGGTCTCCATACATTGAATATTTACAGAGTCATAATGGCTCGGTACGAGGGCTTGACTGAGGCCTGAATATTAGAATGGATGAAGAAAGAAATATAATAAATCATGCCTATATCTCCAATGACGGAATAATGATTAATACTCCATTCGCTTTCATATTTTCTTTATTATTTATCTCTATCTTTTCTTACTTTATAAAAAATAATTTAAAAAGTGTATAGAAGCATATAGTCCTAAATTTCAATATTAGTAATAATATTATTAATATTATGAAAGTATTTAATGATGTATTTTCGTTTATGTAAAATATTGTAATTTTCATAAATATGTTTCTATAATAAAAAATATTCAACTGTAATTTTGAGGCAACTACAGGTGACTAGTTTGTCTCCACATGTTCGGCAGTAGTCGCTGGGAGTAATCTCCTCAGTCGCGCAAAAATTCGTAGCGTCTTTCTGGTAGCCGCTAAATTTTTAACATGTTGAAAATTTTAAGATGACAGTGGGTTTGACGCCAATGAGCGTAGCTTGACTTCTCCTGACGTAGGTGCTGTCGTAGGTTTGCGCCAGGAAGACGTAATTTGTCACTGGTTTTTCAGCGACCTGCTATGACTATGACAGTCGCTAGTAGTTGTCTAAAAAATCGGCAAGTGGGACAGGCCCATTAGATCCCCAGCATTCTTCATTTTTGAAATCATTTTTTTAAAGTGTTTTTTTTCTTTTAATTTTTACCAAATTTGATGAGCTCATATTTTCCACATTGTACAACTGCTATGCTTTAACCATCCACTTAGCCTCTCTCTGAGAAACCCTTCTGCACCATCCTCGCAACTCATATTACCAGCTCCCTATGCATATATACTTCAGTAGACATGGCATTTGGTTGAGCTGAACATTTGCCCTCACTTCCTGTTCTACTTTTCCCCATGAGGAAATATCTCTTTGTCAATTCGCTTAGGAAATATCTCTCTTTGTCAATTCGCTTCGTCTAATAAAAGTCAATTCCTTTTCCTCACAAGCAAACTCCTTTATCCCAGGAATCAGTTATTCTTCTCTCAACTAATTCCCATGTAAATATGTAAACAAAAAGTGTACATATTATGTAATGTGTTGTTTTAACAAAGCCCAGGACAGTTGTAACAAGATTTCTCTACATTGCTGAGTGAGCAGGATTAAAATCAGAAACTTACAATACTGCAATACAAAATCAGGCTGCCTTTTCCATACTAACTGTGTTGATCTTTTTCTGCAAGTAGAGCAGCTGAACCTGGTCTCCTCTTGGACCACAAGCCCTCCTTTGTTTTGTAGAATGTTGGCAATGGTGGAATAATGTGCATACTGTCCGACCATGCTTTCAAAGAAGGCTGTAAAAACACAAGAATTAGAAGGCTATTGAATGCCATCAGCCTACTTTATGATTCAATAACTACTTGGCTGAATTCTTATCTCATTTACTTTCAAGGCCAATTACCACATCCCATGAGTTTTCAAAAATCTGTCATTCTTAACTTTGAAGATGCCGCAACATCTGACAGGAGAATTCCAAAGCTTCACAAACCTCTCAGTGATGACTTGTCATTTCAACGCATATCTCAATCGCTGCACTCTTCATCTAAGGCTAATTCTTGACTTTCTGTTCTGAGAAAGTAGAAACTCACTGCCTTTTTGTCCTTCAATATTTCTCAAAATTGACAGTTTTCAATATGATCATCACTCATTCTGTGAACCCAGTTTGTCCTCACAGGCAGCTCCCTCATGCCAGGTGAGAAGACAAATGGGTGAAGAGTTTGGATACATTCACGAGCAGAAATTAGCTATTTCTCCTTCCATTTAAATCTCGTCACTTTTAGCAATTCAGTTTGATTGTTAGGTTTACATTTATCTTTATGCCAACAAATATCATTAAACTCTGTTTATCTCAACTCTGGTGCAAAATATGTTCATCTTTGGTATTATTCATTTTACTTTATAGTTACATTCGATAGAACTCTATTTGCAAATTAGCAAGCAGTCTTGCTCTTATAACACATTGCCCCGACCTAGAAATTAAATTTGTGTAGCCTGATGAACATGCTGTCTCATGAACAAAATGTTATTGATTGACAAATTGTTGGAAGAGCAGAAAATCTGCAGAACAACCTCATCCACTAAGAGTAGACCTAATTAGCCAATACAATTTACAACTGATCACAGTTGTCCGACATTGAAACCAAATAAATTGGTATTGGCATTGGCTTATTATTGCCTAATGCTCTGAGAGATAGTGAAAATACTTTGTTTCGCTTGCTATCTAGGCACAGCATCTCATACATGAGTACATCAGGTACCACAAAATGAGAGAGATGAGATAGATTGGAAGATTGGGAATATATCCGTAGCATATAAAAATCTCAAAGCTTTTTATATCTACATGAAAAACAAGACAATAACCAGGGAGAAGGTAAGACCACTCAAGGATAAAGGATAAAGGAGGGAATTTGTGCTTGAAGTCATGGAATGCAGGCAAGGCATTAAACAAGTATTTGTTGATGCAAGGGGAAGGACATGTAGGTCAGTGAGATCAGTATACTGATATATAAAGACATAGGAGGAGGAGGTGTTGGGATTCTTCAAGAGCATTAAGTTAGACAAATCCCTAGGGTCTGATGGGATCTATCCCAGGTTATTGGAAGAAGCAAGAGGGGAGATTACAGGAGCATGGACAAAGGTTTGTGTGTTTTCTTTCGCCGCAGGTGAGGTCCCAGAGAACGGGAGCTAATGTTGTTCTTTTATTTAAGAAGGGAGGCAGGGAGCATCCAGGGTATCATAGAGCATTACATCAGTGGTACGGAAGCTATTAGAGAGGTTTATTTGGGATAGGATTTATTAACATTTGGAAGATAATGGATTAATTAGAGACAGTCAGTATGGTTTAGTATATGGCAGGCCATGTCTTACTAACTTGATCAAGTTTTTTGAGGAGGTGACAAAGGTGATTGATGAGGGTAGGCGGGTACATGAATTTTAGTAAGGCATTTGATAAATTCCCTCATGGTAGGCTGATCCAGAAGTTTAAGATTAAGAAGTTTAAGATGTTTAAGATTAACAGTGACTTGGTTGTATGCATTCAAAATTGGCTTACTGATGGAACTGTGGTGGAATGATATTCAGGCTGGAGGTCTATCACCAGTGGATTTCCTCAGTGCTGAGACCTCTGTTGTTTGTGATATTTATTAATGAAATGGCTTGGACATAATTGTAGAGGGGTTGGTTAATACATTTGCAGATGACACCAGGATGGCAGGGGTCACAGGATGTGAGGAAGGCAGTTAAAGTATGCAGCAGAATATAGAACAGCGACATGAATGGGAGACAATATGGCAGATGGAACTTATCTCAGCAAATATGAAGTGTTGCACTTTGGGAGGTTGAATGTAAAGGAAAGTATATAATTTATGGCATAACCGTTAACAGCATTTATGCACAGTGAAAATTTGGGGTCCAAGTTGATAACTCCTTAAAAATACCAACGCAAGTAGACTGAGTCATAAATAAGGCATATGGTATTTTTGCCTTCACTATCTATCTATACTATTACAAACACTCTCATCTTGCCTACTACTGGTCTGCGTTGTTTTTAAATTTGAGCAAAAACTCTACCCTATATCACTATGATTACTTGCCACCTTACTTACCGTTCTCCTCTGCTCCAAGCCACCAACTTTTGTTCCGATCGGTGGAAGATTACAAAAGTTTTGAAGGTTTAAAAAATTGTAAGATTAGCAGATTGGTCTTCTAGTCTGTCATTCGCAATGAAAGTAACGCCCCTTCTGGCATCCGCTGGAGAATAAATACCCGGAGGCAGGGCTGAAGTGTGAGCACATCCACAAGCCACACGTTCACAAGCCGCACGTCCACTGACCACACGTCCACAAGCTGCCCAGAATAAAGCTGAAGCAGCGGAGTGTGGGCTGTGTTCCACGGGCAGGGGCGGGCAGTGTTCGCAGGCGGGGGCTGTGAGCATGACAGGCAATGAGGACGGAAGCAGCTGAGTGAGTCTGGAGCAGGGTCCTGGAGCCAGGAGTGTGGTCTCCGTCCCCTGCACCCCTCCTCCCCCACACCCTCCCTCCCCTACACTCCCCTCCCCTATACCCCCCTACACCTCCCCCCTCCCCCAAATAACCCACTCTCCCACAACTCCCCTCCCTCACACACCCCCTCCCCTACCGCCCCTCCCCCACCCCTCCTCCCCCACACATGCCCCCCTCCCCCACACACACCCCCTCCCCCACACACACCCTCCCCCACCCCCTTCCATCACACATCCACCCCCACACAACCTCCTTCCCCCACAGCCCCCCTCCCCCACATACTTCCCCCACACACACCCCTCCCCGCACACACACCCTTCCCCCACCCCCCCCCCACACATACACCCCTCCCCACATACACACCCCTCCCCCACACCCCCCTCCCCTACACAACCCCTCCCCTACACACACCCCTCCCCCACACACACCCTCCCTTTCCCCACACTCCCCCTCCCCCACCCCCCGCACACACACACACCCCTCCCCCACACCATAATTCAAACATGAATTCACTGGAGAAATGATATTGTAAATATCTGATTATGCTGCATCTTCTATCCTTTCTTGATGAAAGACATTGTATTGGCTGGTATTTATACATATCTTCAAATCTATCCAATGTCAGGGATGAAGTCTTCTGAGATCCAGACTTAATTTTCTGTACCTCCTGTAATAAAGACACTTTCTCTGATATTTCCCAAAAACAATGGTTGGCAAATGTTGGATTGAAACTGAATGGAGCTGTTCTTCTGGAATTTACAAACTGTCGACCAACATCAAATCATTTGGGGCTTTAACAATTTCAGGTGGTGCATTAAGCCAAGTTCATCTCACTCCTTACATGTTGAATTTAACATCTGTGGTACATAAGGCTATCTGTAGGAGACAAAAGGTGTATGCTTCATCAATTATAGAATACCTACAGAAAGCTCTATGCAAAGGACGTCATTGGGTCATACAATGTCACAACATGGGACCAGGCCCCACGAGACCATATCAACCATTGGGCATCTATTTGCATTGATTGTCACTGATCCAACCTTATTTTTCTTTAAGTTCCTATAAACCTGTCTAAGATTCTACCATTCATTTACACACTAGCAACAATTTACAGTGGCCAACCAACTTGCCAACCTGCATGTATTTAGGATGTGGGAGAAAACCAGGCCACACCAGGTAGATACACATGGTCACTGGATGAATATGCAAACCCTACACAGACAGAACCCAAGGTCAGTATTGAATCTGGGTCCCAGGAGCTGTGAAGAAGGAGCCCTACTAACTGCTACATCCTTCACATCAGAGTTGGTTTCAAACTTACTTGTTCACTTTTATCCTTGTCCAGAAAGCATTATGGATGAATGGTCCAGTCAAGCATGAATGATGCAGTCTGATAGCTCCAAGTCTCCACCAGGAGATATAGGATATCATATTGAGCAATTTCAGCAGGAGACAATTTCATATATTTCTATGTAGCAATACAACAAATGTGAGAACTTGTGAAAGCAAACTGTTTTAGATTAAGTTCCATAGTTTTGCTTTATGCTGTAGGCAATTGTTAGACACAACTATAATTTATTTCAGTTTAGTTTAGTTTCTTATTGTCACATGAACTAAGGTACATTGAAAAGCTTTTGTATGCATGCTTTCCAGTCAGAGAAAATACCATACATGAGTACAATCAACCCATCCACAGTGTACAGGTAAGGACAATTGGTACAAACATTTAGTGCAAGATATATCATTGAAGTTTGATAAAGTCCGATTGAAGATAGTTCAAAGGTCTGCAATGGACAAAATTGGAGGTCAGGACAACACTCTAGCTGATGAGAGAACAATTCAGTTGTCTAATAGTATGGGACTGTGAATGCAATCCTGCGGGGCATCAGTGTTGAGGATTATTGTAGAGGATGATTTGTCATCTATACAGTTGCAGAGGGGAGTGCTTACTCCAAGTTCCACAAATTTCCAGATGAGCTTGGTTTGGATAATGGTATTGTTCACAAGTTCGCAAGTTATAGGTGTAGAATTAGGCCATTCGGCCCATCGGGTCTACTAGGCCATTCAATCATGGCTGATCTCTTCCTCCTAATCCCATTTCCCTGCCTTCCCCTCATAACCATTGACACCTGTTCACAAATGCATTTACTTTCAAGAAGTATTATAGTTGAAATAGAAGGTTACAGTCTATGTGAGTTCCTTTTATTACATTCTTAATTTCATAGGAAAATTTCACCAACCAAGACATTATCATACATTTTGTGACTTCATTACATTCTCATGGTTATTGGCACGCACAACATTGTACAAAAAAGAGAAACAAAGTGCGGGAGTAACTCAGTGGGTCAAACATGGACGGGTGACATTTCAGGTCGGGTCCCTCCTTCATTATAGGAAGGCGATTCTAATTAGTGCTAGTGATCTGCAATGCTTACCTAGAAGAAAATGTTAAGGTTTAACTTGTTTGACCATATTTTGAGGAACATTTTAGAAATGATGACACATTAATTTTAACTTTTAAGCAATACCAGCAAAATCCCAAATGCATCATTATAATAGTTCATGACTTGCTTCAATCAATGCTGTTGTGAGCTGTTGCCTGCCTTTTCGAGGAAGACATGATTATTTTACATGCCTGTGGTTGGAGGCTTGCAAGTATAGATTTAAGGAATCAAACGGGATGCTAAAATGGAACAAATGGAGAAAAATCTCTCATAACTTCCAAAAGTTATTGTGTTTCCTGGCCTCTTCAACAGTGGGAGTGTTGCAGGTGAATGCCAGATCTTTACATTTT
The DNA here is from genome assembly GCA_035221665.1 of Okamejei kenojei. Taxonomy (NCBI): domain Eukaryota; kingdom Metazoa; phylum Chordata; class Chondrichthyes; order Rajiformes; family Rajidae; genus Okamejei; species Okamejei kenojei. Next base: position 77,929,987 of record CM069133.1, read on the forward strand.
GTGAGCTGCTGGAACTTGATCAAAATCAAATGTTTTAATTGAAAGATTGCCAATTCATTTCCTGAGAAATATTCCATTCGTCTTCTGAGAAAGATTTAAACTTCCTCAGGTGTTTTACCAATGACCGTTTTGACATATCAAGTCAAATTGAGTTTATTTTTAAATGCACAATTATACTGAGATACAATGAAAGTTTTGCTTGCAGCAGCATCTCAGGCACATAGACAGCACACAAAAATATAATTTATATGTTAATTAGATGTAAATGTTATATGACGTGTAAATTACACCTGAATTATACATAAATTATACAAGTCAGTGAAATGAAAACTGCAAATAGACATTAGTTATACACAATTAGAAAACAAGTCAATTTTAGTGCAAATACATGGTCCATAGTGTTACATTGCAAAGGTAGGATTCTGATTATGCTGATAGTTGTAGGAAAGTAACTGTTCCTTCCTCTGGTGGTATGAAATTTGGGATTTCTGTGCATCCTGCCCAATGATAGCAGCGAAAAGAAGCATGATCTGGATCCTAGTTATGAATGCCACCTACTTGAGGCAGCACCTCGTGTAGATGCTTTCAATAGTGGGGAGGGTTGTTCTTGTGATGGACTGGTGCGATGGACCAGCTTCATGTGTTCCTGTGTGTTGGAATTGACCTGTCAGTCCATTGTAGATTTAGTCAGGTGTATTCAATGACATACCAAATCTCTTTAAACTTCCGGAAAAACAAAGTTGTTGGCATGCCTTTTTCATGATTGCATCTATGTGCTGAGTGCAGGACAGGTCATCCGTAATGTTAACACCCAGGAAGTTTAAGCTGCTAACTATCTCCAGCACTGACCTACAAATAAACACCTCCACTTGGTTCCCCAAATTCCTCTCTCTAAAGTCAATAATTACTTTTGTTAGTAGCCGAGGTTGAGAGGTGGTTTTTGCAATTCCACTTAACCATGTGTTGTATCTTGAAAGGGAGACAGGTAATGTTTTGCATTGAGACACTTCCATATGCTGACTCATTACTACCATTAATTCAGTCAACAACTGTGATGAGTAAAGCAGGGGGCTAACTGCTCATCCTTGAGAAGAACCCATGCTTCGTTCTTACTGCTCTGGCCTGATTGGGGTCTGCCAATGAGAAGGATTCAGTTACAAATGGAGGCACAGAGACACGAGTTTTCAAGATTGGCAATGAGTTTGGAGGATATGATTGTCCTGAACACCAAGCTTTAATCGATGAACAGTAGTCTAGTATATGTTTTCCTGTTATGCGGATGGTGCAAAGCAGAGTGAAAGATAGCATATGCTGTTAATTTGCTGTGGCAATAGGCAAATTGAATCAGACCCAGCTTATTTCTGAGGCAGGAGTTGTTTGCACCATAACCTGTGTAAGCACTTCCTTACAGCAGATTAAGTGCTACCAGATGGTAGTCATTGAGTCAGGTCACCATGCACATTATGGACACCATTCCTACACAACACTCCCCCAAGGAGGCTTTCCCGATATTTCCAGGTGCTGAGCGAGCAATCCAGAGATGGTCTGGCCCACTGAGTCCATTGGGTCCATTGCAAGATTGCTGAAGCATTCAAATGTTTTAAAAGCCTGTTTCCTACTTCTGTAGTTCTGGCTGCAGATTTCAGCTCTAAGAAGGTCTGAATTTGAGTAGATGAGTTCTACTTGCTGCCAGCAAAATGTGTCCTCTCTCCATACTATCTTCTCCAATCAAAATATTCTAACTGAGAATCAGTGATGAGTTTCTGTTTGTATTTTCTGCTAGGTTAGTCAAATGTCTATCTTTAGTTCTCAGGTGGTCACATGAGCTAACCATAGATTGTCTGTATAGAATATACAGAAAAGCCATAAGTATAGTAATGTGCTGTCTGCATCTTTGCAAATTAAGTCTTTAGTGGAATAATTCTTGAAAGCAAAGTACTAAATTAATCAGCTATCTTCCAATGATGAACTTAATTGTTGTATAGGCATGTTCTCCGGCATTATACTTGGAATTGTATGTTTAATTCCCCAAAATAGCCAAAATAGCCATTTGATTAATATAAGGTAGACAAAAATGCTGGAGAAACTCAGCGGGTGAGGCAGCATCTATGGAGCAAAGGAATAGGCGACGTTTCGGGTCGAGACCCTTCTTCAGACCCTTCCTTCACTCCACCCGCTGAGTTTCTCCAGCATTTTTGTCTACCTTTGTTTTTTCCAGCATCTGCAGTTCTTTCTTAAACATTTGATTAATATATGTAACTAAAGTCCCTTATGATCATAACTGGCCATTGGCAGAAGATATTTTATTGTCTGCTCTTTGGTGCACGGAAATGTCCATTCTTATGAAGATGAGTTCTTGGCCTCAGCGGTACACTAATATTTCAAATCGTAAAAGACATGCACTAAATCTAAAATCAAATAAGGGCTGTAAATAAACCATTTTACACAACTAGGAGACTCCACTGTGACACTTCATTCTGGAATTTCCCACATTATGGAAATAATTAAATCAATGCAGACTGGCAATGAAAGAATATTGACATTTTTATTGAAACATCTAAGAAATTACATAAATCATTCAAGCATACATATAAAAATTACACACACATCTGCACACACACTCGGTCTGCTATCCCCAGAGATCTTTCTGTCTCCTTTCAATGATTTAAAATATATTTTCCTTCAGGTTCTTCTATTTAACTCTTAATATTCCTGATACCTTAACAAATACAATAGACAATAGACAATAGGTGCAGGAGTAGGCCATTCGGCCCTTTGAGCCAGCACCGCTATTCAATGTGATCATGGCTGATCATCCCCAATCAGTACTCCGTTCCTGCCTTCTCCCCATATCCCCTGACTCCGCTATCTTGAAGAGCCCTATCTAGCTCTCTCTTGAAAGTATCCAGAGAACCGGCCTCCACCGACCTCTGAGGCAGAGAATTCCATAGACTCACAACTCTCTGTGAGAAAAAGTGTTTTCTCGTCTCCGTTCTAAATGGCTTACCCCTTATTCTTAAACTGTGGCCCCTGGTCCTGGACTCCCCCAACATCGGGAACATGCCTCTAGCGTGTCCAAACCCTTAACAATCTTATATATTTCAATAAGATCTCCTCTCATCCTTCTAAACTCCAGAGCTTATACGTCTTCTCAGCCAGTATAATTAAGAATCTATCACTTCACAACCGATGAAAGATTCCAGACTTGAATTGCCAAACTTTCAAGTGTGTTTCCTGCATTTTCAGTTTTCATTTCTTGATTTTTCCTTTATGTCCTGAAGTATCCTGAACTGACTGATTTTAATTCAGGACAAGTGGGCACATCCTCAGAATAAAAGGTTGTACCTTTAGAGTGGAAATGGGGAGGGATTTGTTTAGCCGGAGGGTTGTCAATCTGTGGAATTCAATGTCACAGATGGCTGTGGAGGCCAAGTAATTGGTTATTTTTAAAGTGGAGATTGATAGGTTCTTGATAAATAAGGATATTAAGGGTGACAGGGAGAAAGCTGGAGAATGGGACTAAGATGGAAAAATAGATTAGCCATGATTGAGTGGCGGAATGCTTGGATTCAACATTCTTGGATTAAGGGAACAAGCATCATTTGGTGTTCTTGCTAATAATCATTGATACATTTTAAGGACAATCTCATACTGTATTATACTTAGCCAGGACTATGAGATTAATAGTAGAGAGCACAGGGTCATGGGGAGGCACATTGTTGCCTTATGATGCTAGGGACTCAGGTTCGATCATTTGTATTCTCTCCCTATGACATGGGTTTTATCCAGGTGCTTTGGTTTTCTTTCACATTCCAAAGACATGCAGCATTGTAAGTTAATTGGCTTCTGTAAATTGTCCCGTGTGTAGGATTGAAGTAGTGTCGGGGTGATCTTTTGTCAGCGTGGACTTAATGGGCCAAAGAGCATGTTTCCATGTTGTATCACTAAAATAAATTAAACTAAACTAATCTAACAGCAAGAAGTCGAGTGGAAGTGCACCACATCAAGACGCACATTCCTTCAGGAGAGGAAAAAATCATGGGCGAAGATTGAAATTAAAAGGAATTAAATTTGGTGATAGCATATATTGTGTTTATTTTGACCAGCAGTCTCTCAAGTGTATTTTATGAATATTCAATTTTTCTCAGTGATTTTCCCCTCCAGTACTAGTTCTTAATTTATCCCCCAGAGGTCTTTCTTCATTGACTTAAGATCAGCTGGCTTACAGTCTGCTCATTAATTTTATTATCATCATTTTAAGCCTATTCCACAAAGGTTAGATCTGATGTTTTCAGGATTACTGGCAATCAAGTGCAACCTACCTTTCAAATTTTCCACCGTTTCAAGCATGCTGCTAAATGTCGCCACTTCCTGGATGAGCTTTCAAAGTAAAAGATTCCTAATTATAAAGATCCCTAGTATATCCAATATATTTATTTGAAGTGTTCCAGCTATCAGTTTGTAAATCATATTTCAATTAAATAGTGCACTTAATGAAAAACAAAACAATTTGGTCACAAATATTGTTGCCAGAAACCAAGATTTATGCTTAGCGGGAAATCCGGGCAATTGTGTTTATTTCTCCAAATGTTCTCTTGCACACAGATCCATAACTGAGTAATGAGGTAGGTGTATTGTGAATCTCTCTACAGCAGCAGGTGCAATTCAAGCAACAGTGAGATTGATCATGTCAGCCTTCACTTCTGTCTGAGGTGCATCCAGCTGAGATTCAGGAAACTACCATCCTCAGCATGAGATTTGTGACAGCATGCTTGATTGCAAAATTCACACAGATCATTCCCCATTCAGCAACATAAAAACAGATTTTGCGTAATGTACTGAGTGAAAATTTAGCATCTATTTTTTGCCTATCACATTTGTCAGTACTGTGATTTAAATGTTCCAAACCTTTTTGCGGGATATTTTCCTAAAACCTTTTTTTTTTTAAACTCAAAACAAATCGGCAAAATGTTGTAGCTCAAGCTGCTTGAAATGTATTATATCAAAAAACTGACAGAGCTTAGCATTGTTGGCAGACATTTAGTGGCCTAGAGGGTTGTATGAGCATTGGAGGATGCAATGCTGTCAGAGTCACAGAGTATTGGGGCTTGCTGCCAATTGCCAATGCACAGCATAGGACCTTTTTAATTTAAAGTGTGTCACTATCACATGGAGCAAAAAAAAACTAAGACATTTTGGCAAAAAGTTGTTTGAGCAACTTATGAATTCAATTTGGCAGAGAACGTATTTCGTCTTAACCTTGCAGCTGAAGAAAAGCTTTGTGACAGTAATGTTTTGGGTTCATGGGGTGGATGGTTACTATATCACTTTTTCATGAAATGGTAGAAATTTACAGCATAGGAGGAATTTATTTTGCCCGTTGTGTCAAAGCAGGCTGAAGAAAGCTGTTGAGAACAATCTGCTTCCCAACTCTGGCTGTGTAGTCTTGCAGGTCATTACATTGAAATCTAATCCAGGAGTGATGTGTTTCTTTCTCAATTATATTTTTTAACAGAGAATCCAAACCACCAACACATGAGAGAAAAACATGTCCTTAACTCTTAGTGTATAGGAAAGAACTGCAGATGCTGGTTTAAATCGAAGGAAATGCTGGAGTTACTCAGCGGGACAGGCAGCATCTCTGGAGAGAAGAAATGGGTGACGTTTTGGGTCGAGCCCCGAGTCTGAAGAAGGGTCTCGACAGGAAACGTCACCCATTCCTGCTCTTCAGAGATGCTGCATGTCCCACTGAGTTACTCCAGCATTTTGTGTCTACCTGTCCTTAACTGGTCTGCATCTGACATGTGAAAGTCAATTGATCCTTTACATTCTCTCTCTGGATAATTATAATTAGGTTAATCAAATTATTCCAGCATAAACAGCATTTCAAACTGTGTGAACACCATATACCTACTACACTTTGTGTGAAAAAGTTACCCCTCAGGTTTCTATTAAATCTTTCCCCACTCACCTTAAACCTGTGTCCTCTGGTTCTCGATTCCCCTACTCTGAGCAAGAGACTCCAAGGAATAGTCCTAGCCTGCTACACCTCTCCCTAGTGTTCTGGCCTTTGAGTCCTGGCAAAATCATCATAAATCTCCTCTGCACCTTTTCCAGCTTGACAACATCTTTCCTATAACATGGTGCCCAGAACTGAACACAATACTCTAATTGTAGCCTGGAGCATTTAATTGATAGTAATCTGATGAGACACGTGAGCAAACATAACATTCTTGCTGACAACCAACATTCATTTAGGAGGCATAGATCATGTGAGTCTCTGCTTATCCTGAGGACAAATGACCTGGCCAAGCACCTTGATGGTAATGCCATCAAGGATTTACCTGTCCGTGCTGGACCTTTCTAAAGCATTTGATGTCATCCCACACCAGAGACTGCTTCGGAAGCTTGACTTCTATGGTATTCGTTCCAACACGAAACGATGGATTTCCAGTTTCCTGACAAAACGCCTTCAGTGTGTGTGTGTGAATGGAAAGAGCTCCAATTGGCATCCAGTGTTGAGTGGTACACCTCAGGGCGCAGTACTTGGCCCACATCTGTTTTTGCTTTACATAAATGACATCCATGAAAAAGTCGTAAGCACGACCAGACTATTCGCTGATGATTGTTTGCTGTACCGTCCAATTAAGTCATCTGATGATGAAGATGCTCTCCAAAAGGATCTTGATACAATGGTTGAGTGGTCACAACAATGGGGCATGCAGTTCAACCCGTCCAAATGTGAAGCCATGCGTGTCACCAGAAAGAGGAATCCAGGCGAAACATCTTACAATATACTTGGTGCCACCCTTGAAGAATCCAAACAAACCAAGTATCTTGGCGTCAAATTGCCGAATGATCTGCGTTGGAATGGTCAGACACATCATGCAACAGTGAAAGCAACAAGTGTCCCAAATTTTCTGAGGCACAACTTTCACCATTGTTCAACCTCTGTCAAGGAGAAGCTATACTTCACCCTCGTTAGACCTCATTTGGACTACGCAGTTGCAGCATTGGACCCATACACAAATAAAAATATTTCTTCCATCGAACGTGCCCAAAGACAGGCAGCTCGATTTGTTATGAACACCTATGACAGAGAAGCGAGTGTTACGAAATTTCTGAATTCTCTGGAGTGGAACCCTCTCCAAGACAGACGTGAAGCTCACCGTTTGACCTGTTTTTAGAAAATGTTAAATGGTCAGCTCGATATAGATTACAAGACCTACACCAAACCCAAACCAATTAGGAGCAGATGAGGGCATTCGATCCAATTTGTGATTCCAGCTACCAAGACAGATGTGTACAGCAATTCTTTCTTCCCCCGCACAATTAAAGCATGGAATAATCTCCACCCTACTATAGTTACCCAACCAGATACAACTAAATTTAAGGTAGCTCCTTCTTCCCAAAAAACCCTTCCTGACTTAAGTCCTCCCTCCACCACCTCCAGTTTAAATTCCATTTGGAATATTTTGGATGACCAAAAAACCAAGACCAAGACCAACATCTTATACAACTGCAACATGACCTCCCAACTTTAATATTCAATACTCTGACAAATTAAGGCCAACGAGCCAAAAGTCTTTTTGACCACCCTATCTACTTGTGATGCCACTTTCAATGAACTATGTACCTATACTCCAAGATCCCTCTGCCTTTCAATACACCCCAGAGCCCTACACTTCACATTTCTCTGTATTAAATTCCATCTGAGCATCTGTGCCAAGACATGTGTCAATGACAGTGATTGACCCCACTGCCTAATACCCCTGTCCCACTTAGGAAACCTGAATAGAAACCTCTGGAGACTTTGCTCCCCATTCATGGTTTCCGTGCGGTCCCCGGAGGTTTTTGTCAGTCTTCCTAATGGTTGAAAGTGGTTTCCTCTTCTTCTATGTTCCGGCGATTATTTAAAAAAATTCAATACCGGTCGCAACTAAAAATAGGTTGCCGTTTTAAAAAACGGTAACTTTTTATTCGAAGCCGGTCGCGGTGCTTGTTGAAGGTGGTTGCCGGAGGTTGCAGGTGGTGGAAGGTAAGACCTCCCTGGTGGAATAAAACTGGGTGAAAAAAAGGTCTTACCTTCCACTACCTGCAACCTCCAGCAACCACCTTCAACTAGCATCGCAACCGGCTTCGACTAAAAAATGACCGATTTTTAAAACGACAACCTATTTTTAGTCACGGCAGGTTTGGAAATTTTTGAAATAATCGCCGGTACATAGAAGAAGCGTAAACCACTTTCGACCATTAGGGAGACTGACAAAAACCTCCGGGAACTGCATTGAAACATTGGGTGGGGCGCTAAGTCTCCAGAGGTTTCCGTTCAGGTTTCCTAAGTGGGACGGGGGCAATAAATTGTTTTTTAATCACCATTGAACTAGCCCAAAAAGTTGGAAGAAACAGAAATATTACTTCAAGAAAACTAATGTTGATGGTCTCAAGGATTTTATAAAGACAATTCTTCACAGGTAGCATTTCAGACAACTTGAAATCCCCAAATAACACGACCACAGGACCTGGCCTTCTTTAATTGGCACCTATGAAAAGATTCTTAACTTCTTCATCAGAAAACACTAGAAGAGTTTTTGATGAGAATGACTAGGAAATTGCAGAGCTAATTTACTGCAAGCAAAAGCATTCTTGAGTTGTAAGCCACAACATGCATCAAGTGAAAAGAAGCAGCTGGAAAAGTACACAGGGTCTATCTCCTCGCAGATAACAATGAATCACTGATTCTTCAGTGCTGACAAATACATATGTGGCCAAACAAGACAGTGTTCCATCAGAACAGAGAGGCAGTCAATGTTGACTGGGAAAAAACACAACAATTCTTCACTGTGACTTCTTGGTTGTTGAAATAAGTAATTTGAGTTAATTCCACAGTAAAGTATTCATCCAAACTCATTGTTAACACTGACCACCACGGCAATAAGGCCCAAAATAATATAAAAGGTGGAAAACATGACAGAGAAAAATTACAGTCACAAATTTACAACCTTTTCGTTCATATCTCGGAGAAGGAGTTCATGCCAAAGGTCATCGGAGATGCTGTAAATCTGGCTGCTTTCAAGAAAGGAGATAAATCTAATTATGTTAAATACAGATTAGATTTCCTACTATATGCCAGAGAGAAATATATCATCCTTATTCAACCTCTTTGTCCAAATGACCGAGAAGCTGCTCTTCAAATCCTTCCATTGACTCTGCATATTCAGAGCAATAAGATAGTAAGATTAAATGAGAAGTTACCAGTTTGAAGTTTGATCTTTATTTTATGAGGAGTTACGATGAGGGATTACATGAAGAAGCCCGCCAGCCCGCAGGCGCGTCAACCTTCAAAGCAGCGGTGTGAAATCACAGAATAACAGTTGCTGAACTGAATATAGTAAGATTCGAGAAACTAGAACTACCAGCTGACCTTTAAGAGGGTTGGGAGCAGAGGGCACGTAATCCCTCATCGTACCTTCTCATAAAATAAAGATCAAACTTCGAACTGGTAAATTCTTGTTTAATGTTACTATTTTACTTCGGAGTCACGTGAGTGTCTTCGTGAAGATTTTAAAGCTTTGTTATTTCATGTTGTGGACACATGTCCATGCCACACACTATATTAGTTGACCAAGGATGAGAGAATAATACATTCAGACATGACAGATTCTTAAAACATGCTGATGCTTTAATGGACAAATTATAACAATAATGAACCCTTTCATCCAAGGGAAATTATAAAACGGAACTTAAAATGGAGTCGGCAAATACCCCCAGTCTGGCGATAGGTTTATTATAGAACATCTGGAAAGTGCACTCTATGGACCATCCTGCAATCGCTAGGATATGGTCCAGCAGGACGTCCATAACCCTTGCTGCTGACGTAGATGCAGCCCTGGTGGAGTGAGATTTTAAAATGTCAGTATCTACTCCTGCACAACCCATTTTACCCACCTGGAGATGGTGTGTACTGAAACCTTTTTATGAGGTTTCTTGAAACTAACAAGTAGTGCTAGTTCCGAGCCTCTGAGGCTCTTAGTGGCCTTAATATATTGTTGGAGGTTTGTAACCACACATAACTGAAGGTCTAAAGGGTATGCCACAAAATGTTGTTTGAGGCCGGAAGTACCTGGTCTACTCTGCTTGACTAGATCATGCACATAAAATGCGATACTATTAGCAGACATAATCATCGTATCCAGCCGCAGCTTATGCAACGACTGGACCCGTTGTGCTGACACCAGCGCGATGACCATCACTACCTTGAAAGCGAGCTGGACTAGGGACAGAGATGTTGCCAGTGCCCACCTGCGAAGCAGTGTTAGTACCATGCCACCATCCCATATTTCCGAGTATCTGCGCCTGGGGGATTCGAGTTGAAGACACCCTTCATGAACCTGGATACCAAAGGGTGAGACCCAACAGAATGGTGTCCCGACCCCGGCCACAAATATGCCGACAGTGCACTTCTAGCACAATTTAAAGCACTATAACTCAACTTCTCATCAAAATACAGTTTTGAGAGGAACTCCAATACATTGGTTATATTTGCTGAGTCGTGCAAAATATTAGATTGTGAACAGAACACTACCCACTTCTTAAAATAGGAAATGTACTGTTTCTTTGTACTGTCTCTCCAGGCCACAGTGAGTACATCCACTGTGCGATCAGACAGTCCGAGCCCCCAGAAAGGTCTTCTCAGACTCTGCAAACCAAGAGTCTTCTCAGACTCTGCAAACCATTTGAAGAAGGGTTTTGGCCTGAAATATTGCCTATCTCCTTCGCTCCATACATGCTGCTGCACCCGCTGAGTTTCTCCGGCATTTTGTGTACCCTCTTCAAACCAATAAATTGATTTGGTTATGGAGTGGATGTTTCTTCCCAGTTAAAGGGTGGACTAGCAGATTACTGCCTTTGGGAATGGCCATAAAAGGCTCTGTGATCATTCCCAGTATTGGGAACCATGGCTGTGTAGGCCAGTCAGGCACTACCAGAATGCCTGAGGCAGAGACTTGCTTGCTTGATCTTCAGCAAGCAACGACTGACAAAGCAGAATGAGTGGAATGCATAAAATTCCTCCCCAATGTAGCAAGAATGCATCCACCGCTTTGGTAATACTTTGGTAACTGGTGATTGAGTCTGGATCAAACAAATCGATATCTGGTGTTCCATACTGATCGATAATATCATTAAATATGTTATGATTCAACATCCATTCTGCGTTGTCGTTGAATTTCCGTGACCTGGTCTCCGCCACCATATTGAGCCTTCCTGGCAGGTAGGTAGCTGAAATCCAAATATTTCTTGCAATGCACCAGTGCCAAATGAGGTTAGCCAATTTATCACAGGATTCAGACTTGATTCCACCCCTGTGATTAATGTACGCCACCACTGTCATGTTGTCAATTTGAAGTCGAACATCCAGATGATGCATATTCCCGCAATAAGCCTTTAACCCATAGGGTGCTCCCAGCAACTCTAAGTAGTTAATACCATACCAATGAAGAATCAATGACTCACGCGTATTCCATCTGCCACCACAACAGATGGAATCTGCTCCCCATCCCAGAGCACTCACATCAGTTTGTAATATCATTGAAGGACTGTTGACCAAAATATTACTGGAGCAATGCCGAATATTGGACGCCCACCATTGTATCTCGGAAATGGTTTCAGCTGGTAATTTGAGTGCCTGCTCCTTTGCACGTTGTAAATTTTGATAATGCAAAGGCCCAAACTTTGCAGCTGGAAAAGCAGCCACTAATTTGCCAATGATACTGGCTACTTGTCGAATAGAAGGTTGCTGTTTTACAATTAGATAATTACAAGCTTCTATTAATTCCAATCTCTTGCCCAAAGGCAGTCATAGACATGTGATTTGAGTTAATGGCAAACCCCAAATAATCAATCACCCTAGATGGTGTCAACTTGGATGGATGAGAAACCCCAATCTCTCAAACAAGAGTCTGGTGGCTGAAATAGCTATTTAGCTATTTATAGAGTTTTACCTATGATCAGGATATCATCCAAATAAGCCATCACAAAACGACATTGTGCTCATAATAGCGCAAGAGCTGGTTTTAACAATTTTGTAAATAAACTGGGAGCTGAGGTTAACCCATTAGGCAATGCTTTAAACTGCCATAGTTGCTCTATCCAGCTAAACCAAATATTTCTGGTGATCCCTATGAATGGGCACTGAATAGTATGCATCTTTGAGGTTGATGCATGCCATGTAACATCCTTTGGAAACCAGTTGTTTGCCAATAACAAGGTTTTCCATTTTGAAATGTGTACACTGCACAAAGGAGTTAAGTTGAGTCAAGTCAAGGATGATTCAGCATCCTCCGTCCTTCTTTGGTCTAGTAAAAATATTGGATACAAATTGGTGAGGTTCATGACTCGACTTCTCAATTACCCCTTTTGTATATAACAACTGAATTTCAGCTTGTACATCCAAACCATCCTGTTGTGAATGCATAAATGACCGGCTTGGTGTATGCTGTGAGGGTTCGGCAGATCTTCCCCAAACATGTAATTATGCGGCTGAACATTGCTGGCCCTGCAATCCCGCAAACTTTGGATTCAGGTCAGGGCGGATGGCATTTTAATGGTTGCAATTTATTTCAAAGTGCGCCTTGCATAACAATGCCAGCGCATCTTGTTGTCCGTCCGACAGAGGACCTCCATCCATTGACCTGGCAAAGGCCGTGATGCCTGAAGCCAGCAGGCTCAGAATTCTCTGGAGTTTCACTTCCTGGTTTCTGATGCCTCCACCGATATAATTCCATATCGAGCTGTTTACAGCCGGCACTTTTAGAGATGCACAGTTAACAGGCGTGTGGTACCTCATGGCCGTATCCACCATTGCTTGCTCTTGGAGCTGGTGTGAAGCAAGGTAGTTTATACTGGTCGCCAATTCTTCATCGAGCGGCTCCCCAATTTGCTGTGGTATCGCAAATTTCGATACCGATGCGGGTAATTCTGCTTGGCGCAGCCCATGCATCGTGGTATGCTCCCCGGACATACCGCCGAACTCTGAGCCAGCCCAAAACTGATTCTAGATGCTCCCCTCCTTAGAGAGGGAGACATCATGCAGCCCTGAACCAGGCACTGCCGTGGGCTCATGAGGAGACCAGTTCTGACATGACTCCATGTGTAGGAGTATATCATGGTGGAGCATCCTCTCCATGAGGTGCTCCATCCGGGACAGACATCTATCCATTGTAGAAGGTGCACCCTCCTGGTCTGACTCGTCTGAGTCAATAGGCCTCACAGACTTTTGCTTAGCTTTCCCACCTCTCGGGGTAGCCACGGTGTTCTCCAGAGGCACCAAGTCTGAAATCGTTGGTAGAATCATCAGCGACTTGGATGGTGAAATCAGCGGCCGCCTGCTACCCACGGTCCCGCGGTCTTCTGTAGCAGGTCTCCCCGCGCCACGTCTGGACTTCACCCTTGACTTGTCCATTAGTGTTTAAACTTGGAGCAATACTGCAAACAAGAATTATTGAACACACAACCTCAGACTAAGTTCGAGAACTTACCTGTGGGTCTTTTAGGAGAACTTACCTGTGGGTCTGTGGAGGAGCGACGTCCCTGCCAGCAAGTTGTGGCGCCATGTGTAGGCGTATTGACGCGCATGAGGGCTGGCGGGCTTCTTCACAAAGTCACTCACATGTCTCCAAATTAAAATCTGTCCAAATATGATAAACCCATACCTCTCTATGTTACTTCTGTGTAAGGTCATGAATGCATTTGCACTTGTGGTTTGTGAGCAATAATTGTTAGAGGAGCAAGTGTGTTATCAGAGCTACAGTGGCATTATAGAACAATATCTCTGCTTGGAATTTCATTTTGAGAATAATTTCATCCTCCTTTATGAAACACCCAAAATTGCAGACGCTTAAAAGTATCTACCACCAGACTCAGGAACAGCTTCTTTCCCCCTGCATCAGACTTCTGACTGGCCCTCCTATAAGTTAGGATACAATCCTGATTCTCCAACCTACTTCAGTGCAGGCATTAAACTTTTTTCTCTGGAACTGTAATGTTACAATGCCATTGTTTGAACTTTTCAAAAGAAAGTTCATGAAGAAAATCAACTTCTGTCACGTAGATATACCTATTTATGTTATTTGGAAAATTACAGACAATCACAATCAATGTATTCAATCCGATGATTAAAAGCAAGTCAAACCTCATTTTCTTGATTGTATCACTCTTCGAGCAGATAATTTTTAAAAGCTAAATTAAACCTCAGAGTAATTGTTTGAGTACGACAGAACCAAAATATCGCATCCAATGTGTTCCCATTTACAGGTGTTGAGCATCGACCGGAACATTTTAATTGACTGTTGAAGTGCACTTGTAGCTCACACCTGCTGGAACTTTACACAGATCATAATGTTAACCAGAGTCATTGATTGATTTAGAGATAAGTGTTTCACCCAATTGCTCCTTTCAATGTGAAATAGCAGTGGAGGGAGTTCGTACTCAGCTGATCAATCATTCAGCAAATAACTCCCGCCATTGCTATTTAAAGGGATTGTGCACTATTTATTTTCAGACGAGGAGCTGATTTATATTCTGTTTTCTGTTTTTGTTGCACCACAAATATTTGGTGATTTCTAGAGCTTCTAAAAATTGTTCAAGTTTGGAAGGTGCTGAAGGACTTTGGCCAGACTTCAATACTTTTGCACATGGCTTTTTCTCCAAGACATTGAACCATTTATAGAAATTCCTTTGGAGTTCAGCATAGCTGGAAGAATGGAAAAAAAAAAGCATGCTCACAAACTACCAGAAGCAGGAAGAAGAGGGAGATGAAGGATTTGGGCATGTTGTGTCTACCACTGAGTTGAGAAAGCAATTCTCTTCTTTCAATCCCAGCAAAGAACCATATGTAAACTTTTGCTTCAGTCCGTCTGCCTCACTCAATTGGTTATCCTCTTCAGTTACTCAATAACCTAGAGCACACTGAGAACCACATTGCCAGTGACTCTCAAGATGACCATGGCCAAGTTAGCTCTTTTTTATGCTAGACTTTTTTCAAGTGTGTTGCACAGTGCTAACACAAAGATATCAATAATGATCTTGGTTCAAAGAGTCATTTGCATTTACCCTCTTTTGTTGAAGAACACCAACTAGGATTAACAAGGAGGTAAGGAATAATTATCAGTGTTCATGTTACTCTACACATGCAATGTGTCATCTCTGAGATGTACTGAAAGGGAATCTGCCCACTCAGCATGCAGTTCATGTGTGACCATATGAAGCACAGTGTAGACATGTCAATGCTCATTGTCCACTGTGCCACCACTGTAAGCAATAGGTTGGCAATTTGCCAACAATAGTTATTCACTCACTGCAAGGGTCTTGATTCTGTTCTGTTCTGTACACCTATTTCTCCGTAAATTAAAAATATTAGTCATGTTCTCTTGATAAATAAATCTTACTTAATTTACACCTGCTGGGAGTCCACAGCCCCCTCCTCACCTGGCAAACCAAGTGGGGAAGACGGTTTAGTCGCCGACTATCCAACCATGGAGCAGGTAGCAAGAGATTACAGGGTACCCGTGGCGGGGGTAACTCCCCCCAACCTGAACAAAAAGATATAAATGGGATTAGAATAGAATGTATTTGATGGTCTGCATGGACATGGCGGTTGTTTCTGTGCTTTATGACTTCATCATTCTAATCTTATTGAATTTTTCCAGTTGTAATTCTAGCAGTCAGTGTGGACCCAATCAGCTTGTGTTTTGCTGTTAAATCTTATTGATTGATATTTGCACAAATAATAACATGGTTGACATTGAATATCTAGATTTTTAAAACTCCTGTGACAAGGTATCATATTTTAGGATACTTAATAAAATTAATGGGAAGATTTTGGTTGATTCTGGTAGTTTGTGAGCATGCTTTTTTTTTTCCATTCTTCCAGCCATGCTCTTTTTTTGGTCTTTTTATGGAATTGCCTTCAACTTTTTTTCTGAATAGCTGCGTTCTCTTTGGTTGGCTATTGTTTCTGACTATCAAACCTGGTTTGTGGTCATTCACCCAAATATGTTGTTGCTGTCCATGTTGTTTAATATCAGAAGTCACACATGCTGATAAGCAGTTTAAAATGTCCCAATCACTTGCAGTCGCCATCTCATCCTATCCTTCTTGACAGTAGCAAACTGACCTACCCAATTCTGTCAGGAAGTTCTGTCACCTGCAATAGTAAGATTAAATGAGAACTTACCAGTTTGAAGTTTGATCTTTATTTTATGAGGAGTTATGATGAGGAATTACGTGAAGAACCCGTCAGCCACGCATCGCGTCAACCTTCAAAACAGCGGTGTGGAGTCACAGACAGGAAACATTGACCTGAGAATAGTAAGATCGAAGAAACTAGAAATACCAGCTGGTTTTATGAGGAGGGGTTGGGAGCGGAGGGCACGTAATCCCTCATCGTAACTCCTCATAAAATAAAGATCAAACTTCAAACTGGTAAGTTCTCGTTTAATCTTACTATTTTACTTCGGAGTCACGTGAGTGACTACGTGAAGATTCTAAAGGTCTGTGACTCCATGCCGTGGAACTAATCCATGCATTACACACTGTATAGTTGTGCAAGAAGAGTGGACAAAACAGTTCAGACATGACATAATGAACAAATTGACAATTTAATGTGTAGTTAACGATAACAAAACAACAACAGTTCCCCCTCTACCTGAGAGGACCATTAACGCGAATTTAAAACTGAGTTAGCAAACACGCTCGTTCCGGCTAAAGGTTTGTTATAAAACGTCTGAAATGCGCATGCTGAGGACCATCCTGCAGCCGATAAAATCTGATCTAGCGGGACGTCCATGACCCTCGCCGCCGACATAGCTGCAGCCCTGGTGGAATGAGATTTAAACATTTTAGTATCAATCCCAGCCTCTGTTAAAACTTGCTTTAACCACCTGGAAATGGTCTGAATTGAGACCTGCTTATGTGGTTGCTTGTAGCTAATCAGTAATGCTAACTCAGACCCCCAAAGCCCCTTGGTGAGGGTAATGTATTGCCGGAGATGAGCAACTACACAATAATTGGGATCCAAAGGATATGCCATGAACCGTAATTTCAATCCCAAGGTACCTGGTCTACTCTGTTTTATAGGGTCGTACACAAAAAAGGTGAAACTACCAGCAGAGGTGAGCATCCTGTCCAATCAAAGCTTTTGCAAGGACTGGACTCTTTGCGCTGAAACTAACGCCATCAGCAATGACACCTTGTGTGTGAGTCAGAGTAGAGACAGGGAAGTTGGCGGAGACCATGACCGGAGTAAAGTTAACACCACCACTACATCCCAAATTTCAGAATATCTGGGCCTAGGAGGGTTCGAATTGAAGACTCCCCTCATGAATCTAGTCACTAAAGGGTGAGACCCCACTGATTGGTGTTCTGAAAGTGGCAGCAGGTAAGACGACAGCGCACTTCTGGCACTATTGAGGGCACTGTAGCTTAATTTGTCATCAAAGTGCAATTTCGAGAGGAACTCCAGAACATTTGTAATCTGCACTGCCTCATAAAAAATGTCGGCCTGTGCACAGAACACACCCTGTTTCCTAATGTATGAGGCATATTGTTTTTGAGTACTGCCTCTCCAAGCCGCAGTTAGCACATCCACCGTACGATCAGCTAGTCCCAGTCCAAGGAAAGGTCTTCTTAAAACCTGCAAATCAATAAATTGAGCCGATCATGCAGAGGATGTACTTCACCAGAGACTGGGTTTGTCAACATAGTCCTGCCTTTAGGAACCTTCCACACAGGTTCTACAACCATGCTCAGAACAAGAGGATACCATGGCTGAGTCAGCCAGTCAGGGACTACCAGAATGCCAGAGGTAGAGTCCTGCTGAATTTTTTGCAGACAGCGACTGACAAGGCAAAATGGGGGAAATGCATAAATATGTTGAATAATAATATGCCCAAATATGTTGAATAATACACCATTTCCAAATGAGACATGCCAATTTATCACAGGATACTGACTTGATACCACCCATGTGATTTATGTATGCCACTGCTGTGGTGTTATCTATCTGTAATTGAACGTGCATGTGTGCACAATAAGCTTTCAGACCGTAAAGGGCTGTGAGCAATTCCAAATAGTTAACACCATGCAACTGCAAAAAAGATATCTCATGCATGTTCCATCTGCCACACTGGCGTGCTCCTCTCGCACACATTCACCCATTCACCTTGTTTTCTTCTCCCTATGTTCACCTTTCCCATTCTGCTCCCCAAACATGGTTCCATTTGCCTATCATGTGGTTCCACATACCATCTGTCAGCCCTTGCCCCACGTATCAGCCTGTGCCACACCCCTCCCCCCCACCAGTTTCTCTTGCCAATTTACCTCTCTCTATCTGGTTTCACCTATCATTAACCAGCCTCTATCCCATCCTCAAACACATCATACTGCTATATACCAGCAATCTTTCCTCGACCCTCTCAGTCATCATTTTGAGAGCTTGGCCCAAAATGTCAACTTTATTCCTTGCTTCCAAAATGCTGCTTTATCTTCCACCAGTGTTTTGCTATTGTTCCAGATTGCAGCATCAGCAGTCCCTTTTGCCTTCTGACCTGTAAATGATGGCATCTGCAAATGATAATCTACGTTGGTTGATGTTACGTTGAGCAAGCAAAGATTTATAGTCACTTGAAGTTGTTGAAGTGTTTTGGGAGGAAAGGTCAGCGCTCGTAGTGATAGAATAAAACAGAAAAGAAAGTTCAGGGTTTAAAAAGGTCTGTTGAAAATTATGAAATAAAAATGTGCTTTTCTATTAATGTAAATCTTTGTCTGAAATTTGAAAAGGCCAAGCAAATATTAAATTACAGATCTAATATTGACAGAAAAATTAGAATGTACCTTTAGAAAGGTTAAAGCAACTTATCTGAAATGTATTGAGTGCTCTGGGAAATTCATGTCTACCCTTAAAACTGTGGCACTGTGGGATAATCCCTGTTATTAAGCAGAGAAACTGAAAGGTTAAATTCATCCAATTTCTTTTGTGATAAGGACTCTAAAAATGTGCTTAATATTTTGATACACATGGTTGAAATCATATAAAATAAAGGCCCATATATTTGTTTGACAAATGAAAGTTGTTCTCTTTCTTCATTCCATGTCTATTTATTAACATAGAACAGGGATCAGGACAACGCCGAAAAAGGCCGTTCAGCCGATCATGACTGTGCCAATTTAAGCTGCCTGTACATGGTCTGCATCACTTATTATCTGACAAAAGGCTGACATGTTACACATGGAAAGAAATTGGACTCCAAAGTTCCTGTTTATTTTAAGGTTGCAGAGTTGCCTCCTAAATGGTGCAAATTCAGCCCTGGACATTTCCACTGGATAGCGTGCCGAGCCTATTCCTTGATTTTCCTTTTTTTTTAGCACCAAGCAAGGCAACATGCAGTGTGCAAATATGAGTTGTCAACTCTGCTTCAATGATCGTGCCCGGTATTTTAACCTAGGACGGTTACAATTTCCTACAATGGTGCACATCCTGACAGAACAATTGGGATCCCATTAACACAGCCATTTTCCCTCTTCACTCACTTCCATTCCTGACATAGGTTCAACGCCATGCTGCCTTAGGCTGAAAGAAATTGCCTCCAATTATGGGTACTCTTGGAGGAACTGAATATGACTGAGAGAGTGACCAAGAGTTTCACAGAAGGGGGAAAGTTACCAGAAGAAGTGGGGTTGGGGAACAAATACCAGTAGATGAACATGGCCAAGCATAAAGTTATGAAGGAACTGGAAATATTAAATAGGAAGAATCAATTTCCGTTAAATTACAGAGTGGTCACAGACTGATGGACACAGATATGAAGTAGAGGTATTTCTGCAATAACGTATGTTTCCATACCCCAAATTGAATCTAACACGATTGATGAAATGGGGAACAGTATTTGTATTATTTGGCCTATAATTATTTTAACATGATTTTGATCAGACACTAAAGATTGAATTAAAAGTTACTCTGAAAATTGAAAAGCGGGAAAAAGTTGCCTGTCAAAACAAAACGTCCGGAAGAAATAATATTTTTCCAATAACCTCCCAGCAGTAATCATACACCATTGTCTCTTAAGAACACAGCCTATCAGTTTCACCATGGATGACCATTGATTTTACAAGTAATCACTTCTGTCGCTTGTTACGTGACACTTGTGAGGTGATGCTTTATCTATCTATACATAACTAAAACTGTGATCTTGTGCTCTTCCGGTTTGCGTGGTTTTTCTATGTGCAAAAACGAGACACAATAGCACTATGATTTCTCGCCACCTTACTCACCATTCTGCTGTACTCAAATGCAACAAGTTTTGTTCCGATCGATGGTATATTGTGAAAGTTATTAACGTTTAAAAATCTCAAATAAAAGCCTGCGCAGATTGGTCCTCTCCTGCCTCACTGATTGGCCAGATTGGCTGTCAGTCACGGGTGGTACCTGCCTCGCCCTGCATTGCACGGCCACAGCCAGTTGGCTGGAAGTGGCACGAAGCTTCAGCCATCAAGCAGGCACCCGTGGCCCAAGGCAGCCGCCGCTCCGGCATGTAAGGAGGGAAAGGAGCAGCAACCTCGAGATCCTGGGGAGGTGAGGAGGGAGAGTGGGGGGATTGAGGGAGAGGAGGAGGTAGGGAGGGAGAGAGGGGAAAATGGTGGATGTGTGAGATGGGAGAGTGGGGGAGAAGGGGGAATAGAGGAAGATGAGTGGGGGAAGC
Source organism: Okamejei kenojei (assembly GCA_035221665.1). Taxonomy (NCBI): domain Eukaryota; kingdom Metazoa; phylum Chordata; class Chondrichthyes; order Rajiformes; family Rajidae; genus Okamejei; species Okamejei kenojei. The sequence goes on from CM069133.1 coordinate 77,950,743, forward strand.
AGTGAGTGGGGGAATACAGGGAGAGGAGAGTAGTGGGGGAGGTGAGGAGGGATAGTGGTGGGGATAGGGGAGGTGAGGAGTGGGGTAGGTGGGGGATAGAGAGATAGGAGGGGGGTAGGGAGCGGAGAGGAGTTATGGAGCGAGGGAGGGAATAACTGAGAGTAGGGGAAAGGAGAGGGAGGAAGAGGTGAGGGAGGGATTGGGGAGGGAAGGAGGAGGGGAAAGAAGAGGGAGGGTGAAGAGGATGGGGAGGGAGTGTTGGGGACGAGAGGAAATGAGCCGCACATGTACAGTTGGGGGCTGTGAGTGAGTGGTGGAATATTGCGTTGGGGGAATGGGTGAGTGGTGGAATATTGCATTGGGGGAACAGACGGGTCTACACTTTGTCTAGTTAAACAATAAAACGTGCAGTATTCAATATATTTATCTTGCGGTATCAAAAATGAACTTAAAGCTATTCGGGAGAATTTTATTCTTGAAAATGCTGCTGGGAAAGGAAATTTTGGTGCTGCAAGGCTAAAACTCTTGAGCCATAAGCCCCTTCATCCCACTGCTATTGCTTTTATCGCAAGATCTTCCACAACGTGAGGTTTCTTCAGAATGTATCTGTCGGGTTACACCAAAATTGCCTGTTCTTGTTCGAAGGAATTGAGGAAGATGAGAACATTTATTTTCACTCAGTGGAGGAATGAAGCAGAATTCCTGAATGCTTCGTGAGAGGTAACTTTTTCACACAAAGTGTGGTGGGTGTATGGAACCAGCTGCTGGAGGAGGTAGTTGAGGCAGGTACTATTGCAACGTTTAAGAAACAATTAGACAGGCACATGGATAAGACAGGTTTGGAGGTATATGTGGCCAAATGCAGGCAGGTGGGACGAGTGTAGATGGGACATGTTGGCCAGTGTGGACAAATTGGGCCGAAGGGCCTGTTTCCACACTGTATCACTCTATGACTCTATAAGAGAGTTTCAACGATTCTCAACTCTGTAAGATAAAACATTTTACCTCATCTCTTCCTTCAATCGTGATCCTTTTTAATTATAGAGTGACTAAGTTTGAGATTATCCTGAAAGAGGGAACATCTTCTCCACATCCAACTTGTCAAGAACTCTCAGGTTCTTGAACGTTTCAAACACATTCTCTCTCATTCCTCTGAACAAGCCCAGCCAGTTCAATCTGTCCTCATAAAAAAATCTGTCCACTTGGTGAATGCATCTGTCCCCTTCCATGCTACTGGCAGAGAGAGCAGCAGCATCTGACAGTTTCCAGCTCACTACCACCTAAGGAAGATCAGTAAGACTCTCTGAGCATAGAGAGACAGCATATTTTCATTCCCACAGGTGCTGAAAGAACTTACAATGTGGTTACCATTACTTACTTACAAGCTTCTTTATGGTGCAGAGTGTCACTGAATGTGCACACTTTGCCTCACATCTACTTGACCGCTTTCTCGAAACAATAGGCAGGCCAATCAGTCATGGTGCAGCTGGTGTCCGATCACTGGCAGCTTATCATGCAGGAGACTACACATTATTCTGGCTTTAGTCAGGAATCCACTACCCTGCAGTAGGCTTCTGCCAACTGCATTTCAACAATGATTCACTTGAGGACAATTTCAATTATCCACTCATGACTTTTGTCAGAAAGCCACACAAAAGTGCACAGCAGACCAACAGTTGGAACCTGCTGTAGGAAGGAACTGCAGATGCTGGTTTACCCCGAATATAGGCACAAAATGCTGGAGTAACTGAACGGGTCAGGCAGCATCTCTGGAGAAAAGGAATAGGTGACGTTTTGGGTTGAGACCCTTCTTCAGACTGCAGAATTCTTCAGTGCAAAGAAGGGTCTCGACCCAAAACATCACCTGTTCCTTTCCAGCAGAGATGCTGACTGACCCACTGAGTTACTCCATCATTTTGTGTCTATATGAAGTGAGACCCTGCTGTTGCAAGGACATGAGAGAACATATCATATACAAATACCAGTAACTCTTTTCCTACCTTGCCTGTTGTGTCGGACCATACAGTACTTTTTTCTTGCTTTTAACAAGGTGTTTGGTGGTATACTGCTACTTTCCAAGTTGTAGATCACAAGCCACTGCCTTGAGATGAAGAGAATGAATGCAATGAAGAAAGGGAGGAGAAAGTGTTACAGGATAGGAAGTGGAGGAAGGGTAGATATATATAGTCAATTGCGCTTGTTATCAGGAATCAAATGCGAGAGAATACTGCTTTGTGAGAATGAGCAAATTTTAAAGGTTTTGTCCGGGACAGGTGCTGTGAGTGCCAAAGTGCAGTGGTTGAAGCAGATACATTAGTGGCCTTTGAAAGATATTTTGGTAGGCACATGGACATGCAGGGAATGGAGGGCTATGTGTTATTGTAGGAATAAAAATGATGATCTTGGCATCATGTGCGGCGCAGATATTGTGGGCTGAAGGGTCTGTCCGTATGCTCTATGTTCTAGATGGCTGTGAAAGAATCTAGAGTTTTTTTGATTTCCACATACTTTGAGTCCTTAAGTTTCTCGATGGACCTAAAATAGCTCATATATGGACAGTTCATATTTTTCAACTTTTAATGACCTTTCATTATACTTTCAGAAAGAATTGAAAATTGAAGTTATTGTCTGTCCATTAAATGCAACGCATGGAAGGAAGTCAATGGAAAGTATCAACAGAATTCGGGGGTAAAATGCAACACATACTTAATGAACTTACATGCAAATTTTCACAAGATGATCCATCTCCAGTGATATAATATTTGGGTAAAATCGAGTGATAATTTCTAATTCATTTGCTTTTTTAAAAAAGAAGAGGTCTTAAATAAAATCAATAGTGCAAGTATGTAGGTATGTTACAAAACTTACCTTGAGCAGCGCTGCAGTTCTGCCGCTCCCCGTGTGCGTGACTTTGGCGCCTTTCAGGGGGGGGGGGGCGGGTTTAAAATGCCGTTTTTCCACAGACAGGGCAAATCGATCCATCTCAGGCAATTTCGTTGCTGAAGAAAAATCGCTCCGACATTTCACTCATTAAGGTATTTTTAAATTACGCTAGATTATTTATTAACTAGAGTAATTTAAAAATCATCTTCTAAAGCCGTGAGCGCCAACAACGGGAAGGATTTTACATAGGGGAGAAAATAAAGTACACAGTTTATTTTTACATTAAAACTTGGTTTTTAGGAAGCCTTTAATCACATTTTCATGTTGCGAAATGGGACAAAAAAATGTATGAACCGGCAGTATTTTTCATGCCGACTTCACCGCAAACCGCAACGTTTTAATCCACCGCATTCCACTAAAACCCATTCGCAAGTTGATTTAAATGGCCATTAATTTACAGGAATTAAACACTAAATTCCTTCCATTTGGCCTATAAATTCATGAAAATGAAATTTAAAAATCATGTTATATTGTGAATTATTGTGTGAATGTTATTTGCACACTTAGGCAATTTAAAAAAGTTTATCTTTTCTTAAGAAATGGATAGATGTTTAGATCTAGTAATTGAATTTTGTAATTAGCGACAATTAGGTAACTAACTAATTATATGCTTTAATTTCAGGTCATCAAGTAATATTGTTTCATATTTGTTTCAGAATGCTTCAATCTATAATAACTGAAAATGTCATTGAGTTCTCTTAATTTTTAAGAAAGTTATGGACTTTTGACTGTCCTAGATCACAGGTTTTGAGTTAAGTCAATGGAAAGGCAATGGGGAACAAGATGCTAATTTCTGAGTATGAAAATGGCCATAACTTTTTTAATACTGAAGATATGGAAGTGAATTAGGTGTCAAATTAAACTTATTTTTATGCTTAATCTGATGGGATAAATTGCAGACTTGTTTTTTTTTAATCTCTAAACTTTGTAACATTGCTAAAGTATGTTGTTTCAATTCTGGTGTTAAAAGTGAACAATCCCACTGTTCTTATTAGTTTACTTAATAAATAAAAGAAAAACAATATTCTGCGATCGATTAATTAGTGTGCTAAATGTCCAAAACGTCCCTAGAATCTGAATAAATGATTCCACATTTGGCTGTTCACTAATCATCCAGTTGCGCAGGTTTGTGAGCAGAAAATAATAGTGTTGTGGAAGGAGAGAAATGTTTGCAATTATAATGACTCAAAGGATCTGCCTGTTAGAATTACAGAATGATAACAGACTGTCTATAGAGGCCCAATGTTGCAGTGAAACACCACATCAAATAAACTCAAGGGATTGTATTTATTCACAGGATGTGGACATTGGCAGTGCATCCAAAATGTATTATCTAGGCAAATAAATGATCGAAAATATTTTCAATCATAATGCTACTTGAGAAAATGCTTTATTTTGTTCAATGGCTTTTATGGGAGAATGGTGGTTCCATAAAATTTGATGCAATTTATTACCCCTTGAATGTCTTACTGGGACATTTGAAGGCAGTGAAAAGTTAACTACTTGTGGCGCCAGTCCAGAGCAACCATGACAGATTTATTGTCTAAGTTATCAGTGAAATAATTGTTTATTTTTCAATAATCCAGATGTTTTGCAGTTACTAGCCTTTAATTCCAGATTGGTAGAATTTTAAATTGTGTACTTTGATACTTGGCATTAGGATACAAGACCAGTAAGTTACTGTGCTATCATATGGTGCTACCATGCCCCTGTGTAAAACACTCAAAGAAAACAAACATTACGGGAATCGTAGTGTGATCGAAAATAATTTGCAATGCCATCATTTTCTTTCAGATAATAGGGGGTAGAACCATTGTCTCACAGCGCCAGTGATCTGGCTGCAATCCTGACTAGTGCTGTGTATGTTGATTTGGTACTTTCTTCCCTTGACCAAATGGGTTTCTCTCGGGTTCTTTGGGTTCTTTTCCCCATCCTGAAAATGAGTGGGTTGATATATTAATTAACCACAGTAAATTATCCCCCAGTATGTAGGTCAACAGTGGAATTTAGGAGGAGTTATAAGGTCATAGAGTCGTACAGCACAGAAAGAGGCTCTTCGGCCCAACTTGTCCATGCAGACCAAGATGTCCCATCTATACTTGTCCCACTTACCCGCATTGGACACATATCTCTCGAAATCTTTCCTTTTCATATACCTGTCCATGTGTCTTTTAAATGTTGTTATGTTGTTTGAGAGTTGATGAGAATGCGGGGAGAGTTTAAAAACTGGGATTAGTGTAGAATTAAATACAGCACAGAAACAGGCCCTTCAGCCATTGAGGCCACATTGACCATCAACAATCCATTTAACTCAGCACACATGACAATAATAAACCAATACCAATGAAAGCTGACCACACATCAAACTGTAAATCTAAGATGTATTCCAATTAATTTTAATAGCAAGTCATTGAGTCATACAGCATAGAAACAGGCCCTTCAATCCAATTTGCCCACACCGACCACAATATCTACACTAGTCCCACTTGCCTACATTTGGCCCGTCTTCTATCTATCTATCTATACATAACTAAAACTCTGATCTTGTTATTTTCCGGTTTGGTGGTCTTTCTATTTTCGCAAAAACGGTTTGCGATAGTACTACAGTTCCCACTGTTCTTGTGTGCTGCAAGTCAACCAAGTTTTGTTCCGATCAGTTGAATGTCCTAAAAGTTAGCGAAGTTCAAAAATCTTAAAAACCTCGCGTGCGCAGATCATTCTCTTCTGCCAGTCGGCGCCGCATGGATTAGTCTCTTCCCCTGTCACTCCCTGGGACAGTCTGCCCCTTCCTGCACCGTTGCATCTTTACTGGAGCTGAGGAAAGCCGGTGGAGGTTTCCAACCGGACCTCCAGAGAGACCCGCCCCAGCCCAGTCCAGCCCAACCCCGCCCTGCCCAGCCCCAAGCAGCCCAGCCACAAGCAGCCCAGCCCCGTCCCGCCCCTTCCCACCCCAAGCAGCCCACCCCAAGCAGCAGCCCCGCCCCAAGCAGCAACCCAGCATGGGAGACCCGACACAACCCAGCACAACACGGGAGACCCAGCCCAGCCCGGAGTCGGAGATGTTGCCAAACAGAAAGTGGAGACTCTGGTCCTGGCAGAAGAGAATGACCAGCGCCCGCTGTGAGTCCCCATCACATCTCCAATTTCAGCCACTACCCCTCTGGTCCGGACACCATGTTGGCTCCTCGCCTCCCTCCCCCGTGATGCCCCCATCTCCCTCCCCCACACACACCCTCCCCACACACACCCTCCCCCACACAACCCCTCCCACATCCATCCTCCCCCTCACACAAACCTCCCATAGTACCTACTTTGGAAATATACTTTAGAAATATACTTTAGAATATACTTCATAAAAGAGTGATTACCATTAATTTATTTAGCTTCTGAGGGGGCAGTAATGCCAATGAAGCTAGTAGCACAGCAGGATTACAAATTTTAAATCTGTTACCTTCCACAATTATATGTGATTCACTTTCATGCAACATGCTATGTCCAAGAGTCTGTAATGCAATGTCCACTGTGGGCAGCACGGTGGCACTGCGATAGAGTTACTGCCTTACAGTGCCAGACACTCGGGTTTAATCCTGACTACGGGTGCTTGCTTACGGAGTTTGCACGTTCTCCCCATGACCTGCGTTGGAATTCTCCAGGATAGAAACATAGAAACATAGAAATTAGGTGCAGGAGCAGGCCATTCGGCCCTTCGAGCCTGCACCGCCATTCAATATGATCATGACTGATCATCCAACTCAGTATCCTGTACCTGCCTTCTCTCCATACCCCATGATCCCTTCAGCCACAAGGGCCCACATCCAACTCCCTCTTAAATATGGCCAACGAACTGGCCTCAACTACCTTCTGTGGCAGAGAATTCCACAGATTCACCACTCTCTCTTTTAGTCTTTTAGGACCGAGATGATTTTCTCATCTCGGTCCTAAAAGACTTCCCCCTTATCCTTAAACTGTGACCCCATGTCCTGGACTTCCCCAACATCGGGAACAATCTTCCTGCATCTAGCCTGTCCAACCCTTTAAGAATTTTGTAAGTCTCTATGAGATCATCCCTCAATCTTCTAAATTCCAGCGAGTACAAGCCAAGTCTATCCAGTCTTTCTTCATATGGAAGTCGTGCCATCCCAGGAATCAATCTGGTGAACCTTCTCTGTACTCCCTCTATGGCAAGAATGTCTTTCCTCAGATTAGGAGACCAAAACTGTACGCAATACTCCAGGTGTGGCCTCACCAAGACCCTGTACAACTGCAGTAGAACCTCCCTGCTCTTGTACTCAAATCCTTTTGCTATGAATGCCAACAAACCATTCGCTTTCTCCACAGCCTGCTGCACCTGCATGCCTACTTTCAATGACTGGTGTACCATGACACCCAGGTCTCGCTGCATCTCCCCTTTTCCTAATCGGTCACCATTCAAATAATAGTCTACCTTCCTGTTTTTGCCACCAAAGTGGATAACCTCACATTTATCCACATTATACTGCATTTGCCATGCATTTGCCCACTCACCCAGTCTATCCAAGTCATCCTGCAGCCTTCTAGCATCCTCCTCACAGTTAACACTGCCCCCCAGCTTCGTGTCATCCGCAAACTTCGAGATGTTGCATTTAATTCCCTCGTCCAAATCATTAATGTATATTGTAAATAGCTGGGGTCTCAGCACTGAGCCTTGCGGCACCCCACTAGTCACTGTCTGCCATCCTGAAAAGGACCCGTTCACTCCTACTCTTTGCTTCCTGCCTGCCAGCCAGTTCTCTATCCACATCAATACTGAACCACCAATACTGTGTGCTTTAAGTTTGTATACCAATCTCTTGTGTGGGACCTTGTCGAAAGCCTTCTGAAAGTCAAGATACAACACATCCACTGCTTCTCCCTTATCCACTTTACTAGTTACCCCACTACCGATGTTAGACTAACTGGTCTGTAATTCCCCGTTTTCTCTCTCCCTCCCTTTTTAAAAAAGTGGGGTTACATTAGCTACCCTCCAATCCTCAGGAACTACTCCAGAATCTAAGGAGTTTTGAAAAATTATCACTAAGGCATCTGCTATTTCTGGGGCTACTTCCTTAAGTACCCTGGGATGCAGCCTATCTGTCCCTTGGGATTTATTGGCCTCTAATCCATTCAATTTACCCAACACCACTTTCCGGCTAACCTGGATTTCACTCATTTCCTCCATCTCATTTGACCCGCGATCCCCTGCTATTTCCGGCAAATTATTTATGTCTTCCTTAGTGAAGACAGAACCAAAGTAGTTATTCAATTGGTCTGCCATGTCCTTGTTCCCCATGATCAATTCAACCGTTCCTGACTGCAAGGGACCTACATTTGTTTTAACTAATCTTTTGCGCTTCACATATCGATAAAAACTCCACTACTACTGTTAGGTGGCCTGTACACAATACCCACTAGCGTTTTCTGCCCCTTAGTGTTTCGCAGCTCCACCCATATCGATTCCACATCCTCCAAGCTAATGTCATTCCTTTCTATTGCGTTAATCTCCTCTCTAACCAGCAATGCTACCCCACCTCCTTTTCCTCTCTGTCTATCCTTCCTGAATATTGAATATCCCTGGATGTTCAACTCCCAGCCTTGGTCACCCTGGAGCCATGTCTCCGTGATCCCAACTATATCATAGTTATTAATAGCTATCTGCACATTCAACTCATCCACCTTGTTACGAATGCTCCTCGCATTGAGACACAAAGCCTTCAGGCTTGTTTTTACAACACTCTTGGCCCTTTTACAATTATGTTGAAAAGTGGCCCTTTTAGATTTTTGCCCTGGATTTGTTTTCCTGCCACTTTTCACCTCGCTACCTACTGCTCCTATCCTCATTTTACACCCCTCTGTCTCTCTGCTCACACATTTAAGAAACCCTCCACTTCTTATTCTTCGTTTTTTATTTTGTTCTTCTTTCCTCCCTACGTGTTGTGTCTGACTGCTTCTCTTATCTGCCTCCTCCCTCACAAACTGACTACTTGCCTTCTCTATTTGAGTCCCTCCCCCCAACCGATCTAGTTTAAAGTCTCCCCAGTAGCCTTTGCAAATCTCCCCGCCAGGATATTGGTTCCCCTCGGGTTCAAGTGCAACCCGTCCTTTTTGTACAGGTCACACCTTCCCCGGTTTCCACCCACTTTTCAAAGACGTACATTTTTTTTGGTTAATTGGTTTGGTAGAAATGTAAATCATTCCTTGTGTGAGTAGGATAGCATCAGTGTGCAGGGATCACTGGTCAGCATGGACTCAGTGGGCCAAAGTGCCTGTTTCTGCACTGTATCTCTAAACTAAACAAAAAGATGACAGATTAATAATACAACTTTTTACTGTAAGGTCACAGAGATGCAGCATGAAAATAGCTTATATGGCCCATCAAATCCAAGCCAATCATCAACCACCTCTTAAATTGTTAATAAAATGTTATATTATTAATCTGTCATCTTGACTCTGAAACAGATATTGTTAACTAACCCACATAATATCAGAAAATGCTTGAGATTCAAAAAGCAAATTTTCTCAACTAAAACAATTGCTGGAAGGCTGGTGGACTGCTCTGAGGATAAATGTGGTCATAGAAGGCTGCGGTGAATTGTGGTTGTGGCCTACAGTTGGAAAAAATGGGGCAGGCATGTTATTTCTGCGACACCTAATTGATGTTATTAGTGCCAGAATTGGGCAACCTGAGAGAAGGAAGGAAGAGTACTTAGGAACACCAAGATAAATTAAAAACCCCCGAGTTCAACCATGCTCGGAATCGGATCTTCAATACCCATCATATCCTACATTCTGTAATCAATGGGATCAAAGTCATATCCTTCACTAGAGTTGTAATTCAATCTTGAGTGACCACACAGTGCATGATAGAACAAACAGCAATAATTTTTTTTGTTTTTGTTTTTAATTATTAGTTTTTTATTGGAGGGGGAAAAAAATTCACAGTACATCTGATGTATAGCATTACATTTTCCTCCATTTTTTCTTTATAAATAATAATAATAATAATAATAATAATAATAATAATAATAATAATAATAATATAAACAAAATAATCCTAACCCACCCTCCCTAAACGCCCCTTGGCAGCTTATTTTTGCACAATCCAAATACATCACAAAATCAAATGCACTTTTTAACAATAATAAAGTAACAAAACAAAATAAAGGCAGATCCCCACTTAATGTCAAGTGCCCTCAGTCAACAGGTAGTTCCTTTAGACCCTCAAAGTATGATAAAAAGGGTTCCCATTTCAAATAAAACTTTTTCACGGACCCCCTCAATGTGAATTTAATCTTTTCTAACCTTAAAAAAACATGACGTCTTCCAGCCAAGCAGCGGCAGATGGAGGAGTGTTAGATTTCCAGACCAGCAAGATTCTCCTACGGGCCAAAAGTGATGTAAATGTAATGATATCAGACTGGGTTGTATTTAAACCGAAGGTTTTATCTGCTACACCAAATACAGCTACAAGCGGGCAAGGTCTCACTGTCATCCCAAGGACTTCACTGATGGTTTTAAAAACCACTGCCCAGTAGTTAACAAGTTTGGGGCAAGACCAGAATGCATGAGCTAGATTGGCTGGAGAGAACGAGCACCTGTCATAGCCAGCGTCCGTCCCTGGATATATGTTAGCAAGCCTGGCATTGCTTAAATGAACCCTGTGTAAAACTTTAAATTGTATGAGCCCCAATCTAGCACATGATGACGAGGAGTGGACTTTTTTCAGCGCTTCTGTCCAGCATTCCTCAGACAGATTCATACCAAGGTCATCCTCCCACCTAGCTTTAACTTTGTTCAGGTTTTGATCTCCTAAATGCATCAATCGAGAATATACAGCAGAGATCAGTCCTTTATTTGCAAAGGTAAGAGTGAGTTTATCCAACACAGTGACAGGAGCGAGATCAGGAAAAGAAGGAAATTGTTTCATGACAAAGTGGCGAACCTGAAGATATTTAAAGAAATGATTATGTGGGAGGCCATGTTTTTTGTGTAGGTAGTCGAAACTATCAAATATGTTGTTAGTGTATAAATCCTTAATGGACATTAGACCATTCAAACCCCACTGTCAAAAGGTTGAGTCAAGTGTAGAGGGGGGGAATAAATGGTTACTGTGAATGGGACCCAGAACTGAAGCTGATGTAAGCTTATAATGGCAACAAAATTGGTTAAAATTTTTGATGGTTGATTGTACGACAGGGTTGGATGTAAATCTAGAGGGTTTCAATGGCAGGGAGGAATATACTAAAGCTGAGAGAGGAGGAGTAACAGGATTGTGATTCAAGCAGACACCAGTCTGTATCTGGTCGGTGGAGCCAGAGTAATATCTTTTGGATATTGGTTGCCCAGTAATAATTAATAGAGCTAGGAAGACCCAGTCCACCTACTTCACGATCTCTTTGGAGAGTACACTTATTGACCCTTGGAACCTTGTTACCCCATATAAAGGAGGTTATAGATTGGTTAACTGAGTTAAAAAATGACTTGGGTAGGAAAACCGGCAAACATTGGAACAAGTAAAGAAATCTGGGAAGTACAGTCATCTTCACTGACTGCACTCTCCCAGCCATAGTGAGTGGCAGACTACGCCATCTCTCAAAGTCAGCCATTTGGCTAACTTGAGGCATGTAGTTAGCTGCAAACAGGGATGTGAAAAAGCGGGTGATGTGTATTCCTGAATATACAAACCCTTCTTGAGATATGGGAAAGGGCAGGGTTTCCTGTTGGATCCGTAGGGCTAAGTTGATGGGAAAGCATTTGCTTTTTTGGAGGTTTAGTTTATAGCCAGAAAAAGTCCCAAACTGATCCAACAAGGACACAATTGCAGGGCTACTGGCTATAGTAATAAAATTATCAGCTTTCATTTAAAGATTTGTCTGGCATTGTGAATTTATATAAATTTATTGCTGTCACTATTGAGCTATTAAGAATGAACTTATTCATCTCCCAAGATGTTGCACAATGGTCGATAAAAGTGATTCTGCTGTCTCGTGCTACTAATTTGCTGATTCTCTCTGCACTGTTCTCTTTTGTTTCATTTCTCTTCTGTTTTATATGTATAATGAATGTTCTGTCTCTCTCTTCCTTGCATATCAAAATAATGCATCCTTTCTCTCAGTCAGTCTTGATGCAGGGTTGCAATCGTCCATCATCCCTTTGCTTCCACAGATGCTACTTCACCTGCTGACTTCCTCAAGCAGTTTGGGTTTTTTTCTGTCCAGATTCCAGCATCTGCAATTTATTGTGTTGCCACACTATCCTACACTCCTCTGCAATCTTAGATTGGCTAAGCATCCATACTAGGCCTTTACTTCTTTAGTTATCTGTGCATTGTTTAGGCTTTCAGAATTAAAACTATGGCTCAGCAACTTGATTATTCTTTCAATCTTGGGCCATATTCGTGGTAAATGATAAAGTCTTTATACAGAAAATAATGCACCAGTGGGTGATGTGATACAAGTATATTGAAGTATAATAGTAAGATTAAATGAGAACTTACCAGTTTGAAGTTTGATCTTTATTTTATGAGGAGTGACAATGAGGGATTACGTGAAGAAGCCCCGCCAGGCGCATGTGCGTCATACTTCAAAGCAGTGGCGTGAAAACGGCAACTATAGTCGAAGTGATATAGTAAGACTCAAAAGACTAGAACTATCAGATGATCTTTGCAAATAGGAGGGTCGGGAGCGGAGGGCATGTAATCCCTCATCATAAAATAAAGATCAAACTACAAACTGGTAAGTTCTCATTTCATCTTACTATTTTACTTCGGAGTCACGTGAGTGACTACGTGAAGATTTCAAAGCTCTGTGATTTCATGCCATAGATCCATTCCATACGACATGCTGCTTCAGTCGCCTCCCTAGAGCATCCTGCGGCCCTGAGAATTTGATCAAGAGGCACGTCCTGTGCCTTCACTGCGGATGTTGATGCCGCCCTGGTGGAGTGAGATTTAAACACATGAGTGTCTACTCCAGCACAATCCAAAACCTGTTTCAACCATCTAGAAATAGTTTGTACTCACACCTTTTTATGAGGTTTTTAGTGGCTGATGAGCATTGCTGTTTCAGAGCCTCTGAGACTCTTAGTTACCTCGATATATTGACTCAGGTGCTTAACTACACATAGCCTTTGGTCGACGGGGTATGCTTTAAAGCTTACTTTGGTTACGGCCATATCTGGCCTGCTTTGTTTGATTAAATCGTATACATAATACGTCATGTTATCTACAGAAGAATACATGCTATCCAGCTGTAGCTTTTGCAATGTTTGAACCCGTTGCGCTGATACTAGCGCCATGAGCATAACCACTTTAAGTGTTACCTTCTGAAAAGATAGTGATGTGATTGGAGCCCATTGCCGAAGAAGTGTGAGAACTATACTCACATCCCAGATTTCTGTATATCTAGGCTTAGGAGGGTTTTTGTTAAAGATACCTCTCATAAATCGGGACACTAGCAGATGAGACCCGATAGATTGTTGTTCTGAAAATTGCCCTAAATAGGAGGACATAGCACTCTGAGCACTATTAATGGCACTATAGCTCAACTGTTTATCAAAATGCAATGTAGCAAGGAACTCCAATACATCCGGTATGCTTGCCGTATGATAAGATATATCTGACTGCAAGCAAAACATCTCCCATTTCTTAATATGAGACACATATTGTTTATTAGTGCTATCTCTCCAAGCCGCAGTAATCACATCCACGGTCCTACTCGACAGCCCAAGCCCTTGGAACGGTCTGGTCAGAACCTGCAGATTAACAGATTAATACGATCATGTAACGGATGACTTTCTCTTGTTACCGTATGAACCAACAAATTACTGCACTTGGGGACAGTCATGAATGGCTGAGTCATCATTCTCAGGACCAATGGGAACCTTGTGTAGGCCAGTCAGGAACCACCAGAACACCTGAGGTGGAGCCCTGCTCTATTTTGGTGAGACATTGCCTGATGAGGCAGAGTGGGGGGAAAGCGTGAACGAACGTACGTCCCCAGTGTAGCGAGAATGCATCCACCGCTACTGCTCCTGGATCTAGTTCCCACGAAACGTAATTAGGCAACTGGTGATGTAGCCTGGATGCAAACAGATCTATGTCTGGCAAACCATACCGGCTGACAATCATTAAAAAACATTTGGATTTAGCATCCACTCTATGTTGTCATTAAACTTCCATGACCTGGTGTCCGCCACCACATTATCTCTACCTGGTAGGTAGATAGCTGAGACCCAGATATTTCTGGAAATGCACCAGTCCCAAAAGAGGCCAGATTATCACATGATACTGACCTAATTCCTCCCCTGTGATTGATATAAGTAACAGCCATGGTATTGTCAATCTGGAGCTGAACATGCAAATCATTCATTGCTGAACAATATGCTTTTAACCCATAGAATGCACCCAGCAATTCTAAGTAATTTATACCATGCCTCTGCAGGATTAATTCCTCTTGCACATTCCACCTACCACCACAGCTAGACACTCTATCCGTGGCTCCCCATCCCAAAGCACTGACATCTGTTTGTAAAATCACTGAAGGTTGTTGAGTCAAAAATATTTTTGGTACTTCGTGCGATATTGATTATCCACCATTGCAATTCGGCGATGGTTTTGGCTGGCAACTGCATTGGTCTGTTGAAATGACCTGCATGTTCTTTAAGTGCTTGTTCTCTAGCTCGTTGCAAACTTTGATAGTGCAGAGGTCCAAACTGCACTGCAGGGAAAGCCGCCACTAATTTACCAATAACACTGACTACTTGCCGAATGGAGGGTTGTTGCTCCTCTACGAGACTGCTACAGACCTCTATGATTTCAACAGCCTTGGCCGTAGGCAAAGTCACAGACATATCAACTGAATCAATGACAAACCCCAAATAGTTAATTATTTGGGATGGTACCAGCTTGAATTTTGTTTGATGGATGAGGAAACCTAACCTCTGAAATAGGTGTTTGGTTGCTGAAACCGACTCCTCAGCTGCTTCCTGAGTGTTGCTTACAATTAAAATATCATCTAAATAATCACAATGTGATTCTGGGCACATAGTAGCGCCAGAACTGGTTTCAACAATTTTGTAAACAACCTAGGAGCTGAGGTTAGCTCATTGGGCAATGCTTTAAGTTGCCCATCCAACTAAAGTTCATGCATCCATCTACGGTACTGATGATGAATTGTTACTGAATAATATGCATCTTTCAGATCTATGGTTGCCATATAACAACCTTTTGATAACAATTGATTAGCAGTACTGAAAGTATCCATTTTAAAATGCCTATATTGGACATAGGAATTTAACTGGGTTAGGTCCAGAATGACTCGACACCCACCATCTTTTTTCTGCCAGGAGAATATATTGGACACAAATTGTTGAGGATGATATACTGTCTTTTCAATTACCCCTTTTTGGAATAAAACCCCAATTTCATCATTCACCTGTAGAGTTTCTGGTCCTGAAAAAAAACAATACCCGACTAGGCATATTTTGTGCAGGTGGATGTATTCCTGACATAAACTCAATTCGAGACCCCCGGACACTGTCCAGTATAAACAGATCGGATGTCATGCAGCACCATTCATCATAAAACAATTGCAACCTACCCCCAATCAGAGGTTTTCCACAGAGGATTTATCCTGGACTGAATCAGTTACCTGTACCTCCATAGCCGACCTCGAATTTCTCAATAATCTGGCCATGTTGGGGTTGTAATTGGGGTACGCAGGTGCATATGGATGGCGGACAACAGGCAACCCTCTACATGGGCCTGCTCCAGCATCTGAAGCCCGTCTGATTGGAAAAGACCTGTGGGGTGGTATCCTGGCCGAGGGTGTCTTCATGAGGCCAATGGTTTTGACCTGTCCTCTAGGTCTTTAACCTGTTTCATCAGGTCTTCGCCGAATAAGAAATTTGGCGCCTGGATGTTAGCGGACTTACAGAGAGCTGCGAAGTGTGGATTTAATGTCGGTTTGATGGCAATACAATTTATCTCGAAATGAGCATTGCACAGCAGGGCCAACATATCCTACTGTGTTCCCGACATTGGCGCTCCTTGGAAGGGCCCAAATGCCGTGATCCCCGCCCCCACCAATTGAGGACTCTCTGGAAACGCAGCTCCTGCCCCCTTATCGATGTGCTCATTTGTGCCCTGATAGCCGAGTTCACGGTGGGCACCTTGAGCGAAGCACAGTTAACAGGTGTCTGGTAATGAGTTTTTGTATGTTCCATGATAGAGCTGGTGAGAGGCCATATAGTTTATATTACAAGCCAGATTTTCCTCCATGGCTTCACCAGACCCCTCCGGAATGGCAATATTTCTAGCCACATCCGGGACACCTGGAGCATGGCTCATGTGCCTTGGTGTATGCACAAAAGCAGTGACACCAACTTCAGGGTCAGAATCCTCCTGCCCTGGCTCTCCCGAGTCTTGCTCTAGGGAGGTCTCGACCATCCCTAAACAAGATGCTGCTGAGGGTGATTCCCATTGGAACTCATAGGCGTGCTGGAAGTCCTCCTCGCCCTACGGGCCTCTGACTGAGGCTGTTCCAGGAAGTTGTTGGGGAATCCTGTGGGTATGTGACCCCGATTGGAACACTTCATGGTTCATCATTGTTTGAATCATCTGCTCCATTTTATCGAGACGTCCCCAGACCTTCTTGTTGGAAGGAGGGGAGTCTTCTTGGTCAGACTCGTCAGAATAAACAGGCCTGACTGACTTCCGTTTAGCCTTTCTCCCTACTGGAGTGGCCACTGTGCCCTGAGGCACCGGAGTTAATGGAGGCAGTCGGCATTTCCCTACCCGACCTATGTGCAAAAACCGCAATCCCGCGAGTAAGGCTCTTACTACGAACGGCAGCAATCTTTTTTACAACTCTCTCCATTTTGAGAGTACTCCCGCTGGCTCCTGAACCTGTCTTACAGAGTTTAAATACCCGCAGAAAGTTGTTAAAATCACTTACCTGCCGGTTTATTACTTACCGCTGGTGGAGCTGCGCTCTCCAGCCATCAGTGCTCCATGCGTCGGACGTAATGATGTGCATGCACCTGGCGGGGCTTCTTCACGTAGTCACTCATGTGACTCCGAAGTAAAATTGTGCTTTCAATATAATTCTCTAAATATACTTACAAGATGTAACATTGGGTCCTTCCTATTTTCATTAAAATATTGTAACTGAAGAGTTACCAACCAATAGTTGTTTTATGTGCCATCAGATCTAGAATTCAGCATCTCCACTTCTGTTAGTGAGCTTTTAGTCTCATATACCAATATATCTTTCATTACTTCAGTTTTGACTCACCATTACCTCAGCTTTTTTTAAATGTGATTAGAAATCTGTAAAACCTTTGATGTTTCATTATGTGAAATACACTGTGATAATCTAAATTCAACGACAGCATTGTGAATAATCTGTTAATACCTGGGGTTTAATTGTGTAGTTTTGAAAATGTTCTTTCACAGCATTGTGTGATTCTTACGTAATTAAAAATACATTTACAGTGGATTATCAATATTCCACATACTAATAATGTGCATCTACATCCTGGACTTCATGCTATTTAGATATTCTGAGTTTTTTTTATGTCTCCAATCACAATCCATGTTGATCTTATGATCATTAGGCCATGTAATTTAAAAACCCTTGCGGCATAAAACTACATGGGATTGAGTTCATGAACTGATAAACTATATTTTCTTCTCTTTAAAGAACTGAATATGGTTATGGAAATGACCTTTACACCCTTGTACCACAGGATTGCACTTTGAAAATCAAGTGAAGTCATGCAAAATTTCCAATTAGTGGAGCAAGTATCAGCATTATTGAAGAAATTGTTCTGAGTCTAACGGTATCCATGAATTGTAATAAGGCGATGATGGGAAATGTCTTTAAAATTATTAGTTTTCTTTAGCCAATTTAAGAACATTGATGTACAAAGTAGCAGGTGGTCAGACAGATGAAAAAAGGTTTGATTAAAAAAAAAGTTACCATACATCCCTGGAATGGCACCCCAGTACTGATGCACAAAATTACCATGAGAAGCTTGTTATCAGGATCCATATTAGGGCGCTTGTCTCACCTCAAGTAGAAATGGATCGATCTTGAAGACAATGAAGGTGCTCGGCAACTTGCCTGAATCACCTTGAATAACGGAGGGTCAACTCAAATATTTAAATATGTTTACTTTTGCCAATTATTTTCTTGAGAGAGGGCAAGGGAGAGGTCTAAACAGTAAACACAAGCATTGCCCAAGGTTTATGTTAAATCAGTTGAAGCACATTTATGAATCATTGTGCTGTCGGAATTAATTATCATCCCGTGCAAACTAACTCGAGTTTGCAATGTGCATGTTACATGCAGCCAGGAACTAATTCTGGATTTACCAATTCACATGCGGGGAGCTTAATCCGAGTTTCAGGTTGGTGTCCTGGGCAACAAGGGAATGTCGCTCCGGACAAAGCCTTTTACACATTCCCCATATAAACTATGCAGTGCCAATTCTTTTGGCTCCTGGGATCCAATCTACAGGCAATTTGATATTCTTCGTACACATCTTGTGAGTTTTTGGGGAAACAAGTGATTGAAAATTCACTTAGTACCCAGGTAGGTTACAAGCATCAAAGTTTGTTGTTTCTTACTGGTGGAGAAATGTTGTGCATATTCCAGACAACTTTCTTCCACTTCATCCCCAGTTGGCTACAGACCAAAACCAAATGTTTAAGAAAGAACTGCAGTTGCTGGAAAAATTGAAGGTAGACAAAAATGCTGGAGAAACTCAGCGGGTGAGGCACCATCTCTGGAGCGAAGGAATAGGTGACGTTTCGGGTCGAGACCCTTCTTCAGACCAATATCAAATGTTCATTACAGACATTACATGCGCATCTAATCAGGTGTCTAAAAAGGTTGAAGGTGTCTGTCTTATTGAGAGAGGAAAATGGCTATGGGTGATCACATCATGACTACCATTCACACTGTGTGCTGCCTGAGCCAGAACAATGACCAGAGTGTTCAGTGACACAGGGATTGTCTCAATACTGATAAAGGTCCGGATGTGTAGGAAAAAACTGCAGATGCTGGTTTAAGTCAAAGGTAGACACTAAATACTGGAGTAACTCAGCGGGACAGGCATCATGTCTGGAGAGAAGGAATGGTGATGTTTCAGGTCGAGACCCTTGTTCAGACTGATGTCAGGGAAGGGGGCAGGACAGAGATAGAATGTAGTCAGAGACAGTAAGACTGGTGGGAGAACAGGGAAGGGGGAGGGGGTGGAGAGAGAGGGAAAGCAAGGGCTACTTGAAGTCAATGTTCATACTGCTGGGGTGTAAGGCACCAAAGCAAAATATGAGGTGCTGTTCCTCCAATTTGCACTGGGCCTCACTCTGACAATGGAGGATTCCCAGGACAGAAAGGTCAGATTGGGAATGAGAGGGGGAGTTATAGTGCTGAGCAACTGGGCGATCAGGTATGTAAAGGCGGACTGACCTACTGGCTCAGCAAAACGATCTCCGAGTCTGCGCTTGGTCTCGCCGATGTACGGGAAAAGGGGAAGTACAATGGGATCTGGGGATCCTTGTTCATCAGTCAGTGAAATTAAGCATGCAGGTACATCAGGCAGTGAAGAAAGCGAATTGCATGTTGGACTTTATAACAAGAGGAGTTGAGTATAAGAGCAAACAGGTCCTCGTGAGATCACACCTAGAGTAGTGTGTGCAGTTTTGTTCTCCAAATTTGAGGAAGGACATTCTTGCTATTGACGGAATGCAATGTAGGTTCACAAGGTTAATTCCTGGGATGGCGGGACTGTCATATGCTGAGAGAATGGAGCGGCTGGGCTTGTATACACTTGAATTTAGAAGGATGAGAGGGAATCTTATTGAAACATATAAGATTATTAGGGGTTTGGACTCGCTAGAGGCATGTTCCCGATGTTGGGGGAGTCCAGAACCAGGGCTCACAGTTTGTGAATAAGGGGTAAGCCATTCAGAACAGAGATGAGGAAACACTTTTTCACACAGAGAGTTGTGAGTCTGTGGAATACTCTGCCTCAGAGGACGGTTCTCTGGATACTTTCAAGAGAGAACAAGATAGGGCACTTAAAGATAGCGGAGTCAGGGCATATGGGGAGAAGGCAGGAACGGGGTACTGATTGTGGATAATCAGATTGAATGGCGGTGCTGCTTGAAGGGCTGAATGGCCTACTCCTGCACCTGTTGTCTATTGTCTATTGACAGGTAAAGGTCAGTTCTCTCAACTTAATCACAGAAATTGAATGTGGTCATGTTCCATAATACAGTACATAATGTATCTCTCTCTCAATCTTTACCTTCAAGCCATTGACCAACTCTGGCTCAATAAAAAGTGAATGGTGAGCACATCACACTTAGATGTACTTAAAGCATAGAATGGTATAGCACAAGACAGGCCCTTCCATCCACAATTTATGTGCAAAACCTGATGCCCAGACCATCACTTACTGACCTGCACATAACCCATACCCTCCATTCCCTGCATATCCATATGCCTATCTAAAAGTATTTAAATAGCTCAATTACCACCCTGTGGCAGCGTGTTCCAGGCACTCACCACCCTCTGTGTAAAAAAAGCTAGTTCAACACATATCCTCTAATCTTGTCCCTCTCACCTTAAAACTTGTATTTGATTTTTTGCATTCTGGTGAAAAGATTCTGACCGTCGACCCTCTTTATGCCTCTCATAATTTTACATACTTTTTTCAGTTTTCCCTGCAACCTACGATGATCCGGAGAAAATAATCCAAGTCTGTGCAACCTCTTACTGTAGCTAATTCTTCCAATCCAAAAATCAAAACTCAAAATCTTAAATATCAAGTTCACAAGTTGGGGAAGTCCAGGACAAGGGGTCACAGCTTAAGGATAAGGGGGAAATCCTTTAAGACCGATATGAGAAAGACTTTTTTCACACAGAGAGTGGTGAGTCTCTGGAACTCTCTGCCACAGAGGGTAGTTGAGGCCAGTTCATTGGCTATATTTAAGAGTGAGTTGGATGTGGCCCTTGTGGCTAAGGGGATCAGAGGGTATGGAGAGAAGGCAGGTACGGGATACTGAGTTGGATGATCAGCCATGATCATATTGAATGGCGGTGCAGGCTCGAAGGGCTGAATGGCCTACTCCTGCACCTAATTTCTATGTTTCTATGTTTCTAGGAGTAGAATTAGGCCATTTGGCCCATTGAGTCTACTCAGCCATTCAATCACAACCATAACCATATAACCATATAATAATTACAGCACGGAAACAGGCCCTCTCGGCCCTTCCAGTCCATGCCGACAATTTGTTTTCCCCTAGTCCATCAACCTGCACTCAGACCATACCCCTCCATTCCCTTCCCGTCCATATACCTATCCACTTTACTTTCAAATGTTAAAATCGATCCTGCCTCCACCACTTCTGCTGGAAGCTCATTCCACACAGTCACCACCCTCTGAGTAAAGAAGTTCCCCTCACGTTACCGCTAAACTTCTGTTCCTTAATTCTCATGTCATGCCCTCTTGTTTGAATCTTCCCTACCCTCAATGGGAAAAGCTTATCCACGTCAACTCTGCCTATCCCTTTCATCATTTTAAAGACCTCAATCAAGTCCCCTCTTAACCTTCTGCGCTCCAAAGAATAAAGACCTAACTTGTTCAACTTTTCTCTGTAACATACAGTGGCTTGCAAAAATATTCAAACCCCTTGAACTTTTCCACATTTTGTCACGTTACAACCACAAACGTAAATGTATTTTATTGGGATTTTATGTGATAGACCAACACAAAGTGGCACATAATTGTTAAGTGGAAGGAAAATTATACATGGTTTTCAATTTTTTTTACAAATAAAAAACTGAAAAGTGTGGCGTGCAAAAGTATTCAGCCCCCTTTACTGTGATACCCCTAAATAAAATCCAGTGCAACCAATTGCATTTAGTAAATAGAGTCCACTTGTGTGTAATCTAATCTTAGTATAAATACAGCTGTTCTGTGAAGGCCTCAGAGGTTTGTTAGAGAACATTAGTGAACAAACAATGTTCCTTCGGCATCATGAAGCCCAAGGAACACACCAGACAGGTCAGGGATAAAGTTGTGGAGAAGTTTAAAGCAGGGTTAGTTTATAAAAAAATATCCCAAGCTTTGAACATCTCACAGAGCACTGTTCAATCCATCATCCGAAAATGGAAAGAGTAAGGCACAACTGCAAAGCTACCAAGACATGGCCGTCCACCTAAACTGACAGGCCGGGAAAGGAGAGCATTGAGCAGAGAAGCAGCCAGGAGGCCCATGGTCACTCTGGAGGAGCTGCAGAGATCCACAGCTCAGGTGGGAGAATCTGTCCACAGGACAACTATTAGTCGTGCACTCCACAAATCGAGCCTTTATGGAAGAGTGGCAAGAAGAAAGCCATTGTTGAAACAAAGCCATAAGAAGTCCCGTTTGCAGTTTGCCACAAGCCATGTGGGGGACACAGCAAACATGTGCAGGAAGGTGCTCTGGTCTGATGAGACCAAAATTGAAGTTTTTGGCCTAAATGCAAAACGCTATGTGTGGCGGAAAACTAACACTGCACATCACCCTGAACACACCATCCCCAATTCCTCCGTCTATGCCACATCTGCTCCCAGGATGAGGTGTTCCACACCAGGGCATCACAAATGTCCTCATTCTTCAGGGAACGGGGATTACCCTCCCCCACTATAGATGAGGCTCACACCAGGGTCTCCTCCATACCCCGTAACACTGCCCTCTCTCCCCATCCCCCCACTCGCAACAAGGGCAGAGTCCCCCTGGTCCTCACATTTCACCCCACCAGCCGGCACATACAACACATAGACCTCAGCCAGTTTAGCCACCTCCAACGTGACCCCACGACTCGCCATATCTTCCCATCAACACCCTTGTCAATTCTTCCCTTCCCTCCACCCCTTCCCCGGGCACATTCCCTTGCAACCGCAAGAGATGCTACACTTGTCGCTTTACCTCCCCCCTTCACTCCATTCAAGGACCCAAGCAGTCATTCCAGGTCCGACAGAGGTTCACCTGCACCTCCTCCAACCTCATCTATTGCATCCGCTGCTCTAGATGTCAGCTGATCTATATCGGTGAGTCCAAGTGGAGGCTTGGCGATCGTTTCGCCGAACACCTCCGCTCGGTCTGCATTAACCAACCCGACCACCCGGTGGCTCAGCACTTCAACTCCCCCTCCCATTCCGTATCCAACCTCTTTGTCCTGGGCCTCCTCCACGGCCAGATTGAGCAACACCGCAAATTGGAGGAACAGCACCTCATATTCCGCTTGGGGAGTCCGCATCCTCTTGGCATGAGCATCGAATTCTCTCAATTCTGTTAACCCCTGCTGTCTCCTCCCCTTCCTATCTCACCCTCAGCCCTCGGGCTTCTCCTCCTCCTTTTTCCTTTCTTCCCCCCCCCCCCCCCACCCCCATCAGTCTGAAGAAGGGTTTCGGCCTGAAATGTTGCCTATCTCCTTCGCTCCATAGATGCTGCTGCACCCGTTGAGTTTCTCCAGCATTTTGTGTACCCTAATGGCATTGTCATTTCATTTCCAATTACGATATATAACCATATAACCATATAACAATTACAGCACGGGAACAGGCCCTCTCGGCCCTTCCAGTCCGTGCCGACCATTTGTTTTCCCCTAGTCCCATCTACCTGCACTCAGACCATACCCCTCCATTCCCTTCCAGTCCATATACCTATCCACTTTACTTTTTTATTTTTTATTTTTTATTAAGCATTGCACTTTCAAGCACAGGCAGGGCAGCAGACCAAACAACTCATGGCATTGTCATTAAGGGCCAACAAATGTTTTATTGCAAGTACATTGCAGACTCACAGTTCAGTTGATTCACAGCTTAGAATGATAGTCGTGGCCTCTCCCTCGCGATCTTGCAAAGTGAGTGACTCACATCCAGGCATATTCCTGCCCACCCCCCCCCCCCCCCCAAAGGGGCGTTACCTTCATCACGGTGATTGACAGTCGAGAGGACCAATCAGCTGATCGCAAGGTTTTTTAAACACTCATAACTTTTTTATTTTTCATCGATGGGAAAAGTTCTTGGGGCTGGCTCAGCGGAGGCGGACTGTGAGTAAGATGGCCAAAAATCGCAGCGATACACCGTAGCTTTATTTCTAAAATCAATATTTAGCGCGGACAGGAAGTGGTCAAGGTGGGACATTTAATTATATCGATATTTTTCTCAATGAGCACAGCAGATCACTTGATCCCACACTAACAAATAGGTTCAAAACTCAATTATTCGGATGAGTAAACTCCTTCTTAGGCCCCCATCGGTCATAGCTGACCATGGGTGTCTCCAGGGTTGGAGGACATCTGTGCATGACTTTGTTTAAGTTGAGAGACTGGTGCACAGACAGCCACCACGCAGTCCTCGACAGATCTGGGTCAGGATCCAGTGGCATGGAGTCCAAGACGACTGGAGACCCTTTTCTGCTGCAGCCTTCATCCGCCTTCCCAGCCATTGTGACGCTCCACTAAGGTCAGCCATCATCCTCCGCCTGTTCCACCATTGAGGTATTGGTTGCATTACTCTTTGTCAGAGTCCTACCCCTCAACCTTACCACCATGGGTGACCCTACCAGGAGCATAGTTCTAGACGGCATCGCTCTCAGGTTTCCAGGACCACACAAGTTTCTCCACCACGACAAGGTGACAATCCATGGAGAGGAAACTCCAAGAGCTCCCTATCCTAGGTGATGTGATGAGTGGGTGGAGAGTCTGGTGGAGGATCTAGATTATGAGTCTGAAGCATTTGCAAACACATTCAGTCAGAAATGCCGAGTAGCAAATAAACAGGAGTATTCACCAAAATAAATGAATGAAACAAGACATTTCAGCACTATTACACCCAAGTTTCCACCAGTTTTTTTAATTTATTTTCTCTGTTTAGTTTAGTTTAAAGACACAACATGGAAACAGGCCCTTTGGCTCACTGAGTCCATGATGACCATCGATCAAACAAGTTCTATGTTTTCCCATTTTCTCACCCACTCCCTGCACACAAGGGGGAATTTACAGAGGTCAAGTAACCTACAAACCCGCATGTTTTTGGGGTGTGGGTGGAAATCGGAACAACTGGAGGTAACCCACGTGGTCACATGGAGAATGTGCAATCTCCCCACAGACCGCACCCAAGGACTGGATTGGACCTGGGTCTCTGGTACTGCGAGGCAACAGCTGTACCAGCCACTGTGCCGTCCTTGTTGTTCCATTCAAGTATATTTGCATATGGCTCGATACAAAATCTTTTTTCAACTTGCATCCAATTCTCCTATTGTTAATCCTTTTTTATTATTTAAGTAGTCATTTCGAATGTAATGAAAATAGCTTAAACAAGTCAGTCAGACAACAATGGTCAGTATTTTAATAAATAAAATGTAATATCATTAAAAATTCCAATTGCGTCCTTGTATATTTGTGCCCAGTATAATTGTGGTGCCTCCTTTTAGATTGACGGCATATGTACTTAGCAGAGTTTACCAAAGATGATTAATTCCGACTATAATCCTGCACAGCTTTGTGTGCGGGGCCTGCCTTTAATCCAATATACAAAATATTTTTTAATGAGCACAGCAGATCACTTGAACTTGAGTTACATTAAATACAATTTGCATTATAATTTCTGTGATCCTTTGCAGCATTTACCTGAATATCAGGTAGATTGTGGTAGTAGAAATATAATATCAATGAGAAATTTCAGGCCCAAATATTTACCGCAAGAATATCTGAAGTTTGTGTGTTTATTTTAGTGCTAAAACTGAATACATTTTCTGAAATTGATCTGGGTAGAAACTGTGAGCAGCTTTTTAGCAAGTGCATTCTTCTAATTTGAAAGGAGAAACAAATGAAAGCAAAGCCAAACAGATGAATGATTAAAGGAGATCACAGTGGCACAGCGGTAGAGCTGCTACCTTACAGTGCCAGAGACCCGGGATTGATCACGACTGCAGGTGCTGTCTGTATGGAGTTTGTATGTTCTACCTGTGACAGTGTGGGTTTTCTGCACAGCAAGGATTGAACCCGGGTCTGTGGCGCTGTAAGGTGAGGTACAGGTACAATGACAATCATGTTTGTAGCATCACCACAAGCATATAAACTCAGACAAACACATAAAAACATTTTTTTTCTACATTTTACATTAGTCATACACAAATTTTCTGAACGAACATTGTGCAAAAAAATTGCATCATTTCAAAATGCAATTTGGAGATAAAATCCATGGTAGTGTAAGAGATGGTCCCTCCTGTGCTGTGGCCAAGGTAATATAACATGAAGTGGATTGGACCTGACCAATTACAAATTCTCTAAGACACCGTTGAGCAAGAAGCCTCTTAGATTTGCTTATCATATAAGCACCAATTTTAATTAATATTGCCAAGTACAAATCTGTTATTGCCCAGTACCAAATCTTCTAAATAATAGCAATGACTAGCATATTTTGTGTTCAGCAATTACTGATTTAGTTAATTGAGAAATACAGCATGGAAACAAGCCCTTCAGCCCACCGAATCTACGTCAACCATCGATCACTCGTTTGCACTATTTCTTTGTTCTTTGTTATCCCACTTTCTCATCTACTGCCCAAACACTCAAGGTCATTTACAAAGGTGTGAGGGGTGTGGGGGGAAGCTGGAGCTCCCAGAGGAAACCCACACCGTCACAGAGAGAACGTGCAAATTCCACACAGACAGGACAACAGTTCAACATTACCAGTTTCTGATCCTCCTGGACATTGTTTATTTTCAAATCTTTTTGGTGATACTGGGCATGAACTCCATGATATTTCAGATTACCATCTCTACTAGACTTTATTAAACACATATGCTCTTGCATATTCTCATCTTGTCCGGAGCATTGCTAATGATTAACTCAGTTAAACTTTGTCAAGTCCACAGGGATGCAACAGACCACACAACACCATTTAAAACATGTTTTCTTGGCTTACACTTATAATTCCCTTTCATTCTTTTTCACTATCCATCATTTTCTCCTTTTCTCATTCAATTCTTACCTTTATTTTTGTTCAAATGCTGTTGCAATTATTTGGAGAGTTTCTCTTGAGCAATAATTATGATGAAAAGCGGCACTGTGTTTTCTTTTTAATTATAGTCTCAAGTGACTGGAACATTTAACCATCAGGAGGTGAATATCATGGGGCTTCTGAACTTTGGGACTATGTCTTTAATTTCCTGCAATTTCCAGAGGAGTGGAGATCACCAACTGATCACATGGGACTTCATGTGGAATGTAACAGCACCCTCTTATTACAGAAATAGCAGTTCTTTATCCCTGCTTCTTTATTCATTCAACAACATCAAGAGCAATATGCAATTACAGTCTAATCATCCAGTTGTGTTCAGGTATGAATCTGCTAACTTTCATACCTGTCATTTCCTTTCCACACCTTCCCCACCGTGTCGGCATCAACCACCCATTTGCACTCATTAATCATAGTCTGTTATTCCCCACACATTCTCATCAACTCTTCCTGGATTCTACCACTCACCTATATACTGGGGTCATTTTATAGCGACCTGCATTCTTTGAAGGAAATGGGAGCACTCTCGGGAAATCAATATGGTCACAGGAAGAATGCGCAAACTGCGCACCGACAACGATGGACATTGGGATCAAAACCTTTCCGACAATGTAAGGCAATGGCTCTACCAACTGAGCCACCGTGATGCCCTATTATTGTCGTTGTAAACATTGACTTAAAAGACTTTTAGTTTTTAAATATCTCAGCATCAAGTAGCAATTCAACATCGCTGATTTGGAAAAGTGGGCTGAAAGATGGCAGATGAAGTTTAATGCTGATAAGTGTGAAGTGCTACATCTTGGACAAATCAAAATAGGACGCACATGGCAAATGGTAGGGAATTGAGGAATGCTGTGGAACAGAGAGATCTAGGAATAACTGTGCATAGTTCCGTGAAGGTGGAATCGCATGTAGATAGGGTGGTAAAGAAAGCCTTTGGTGTGCTGGCCTTTATAAATCAGAGCATTGAATATAGGAGTAGGGAAGTAATGTTAAAATTGTACAAGGCATTGGTAAGACCAATTCTGGAGTATGGTGTACAATTTCGGTCGCCTAATTATAGGAAGGATGTCAACAAAATAGAGAGAGTACAGAGGAGATTTACTAGAATGTTGCCTGGGTTCCAGCAACTATATTGAGAAAAGGTTGAACAAGTTAGGTCTTTATTCTTTGGAGCGCAGAAGGTTAAGGGGGGACTTGATTGAGGTCTTCATTCGCAGCTTTGCAAGTTGTTAGATCCTGTCCGCGCATTCTGGGCGATGAACCTCTGCTGAGGGCTAATTCCTTAGTTCTCATTGCACAACTCTAGGGCACAGAGGGCCAGTGAGACTGACTCAGGTGAGTGTGATGACAACAAGGGGAAAGTTAGGTCAAAAGCAATGCAGAGCACAATTGAGAAAAAAGACTGGGAGTGATCCTAAAAATAAATGTGCGTGCCTTGCAAGTTGAAAGTGCAGAAGCATTCTGCCTGCACATGATGGCCTAAAATGTTCCCTTAAATAAATTCCTTTCTAACTTTGACAGGGGTATGTAATGTAAGGATTAAAACATGTCAGTGACTGGATGGGAGTTGTCAGCTAATAGCGCCCAGGCTGCGCAAGCAAGCTTGCTTAGAGAAACAATTATATCATGAGGCCTTGAAGCCTGCACCTGTAAAACATGCAGTGAGGTAGTGGAATGGGACCAACATATTTGTGAAAGAAGATTTAGACCAGCTTGGAGCCTAGTTCAATAAATAGCCCAGTACAGTAAATAGCTTTGTATGGCAACTCACTCTGTTTGTGTGTGAGGGAGGCAAGATGATTTTTTTTTAATGTAACTGACATGTGCTTATAAGATAAGGAAAGAAGCACAGACATTGATCACAGAAGTGTAACCTGCTTACAAGTTCATTGGATTTATCTTCGTATCAGGATCCTGCACAGTGCCAGGACCCTCCATTTCACCATAGAAAACGGGGTCTATGATGTGCACGAGTGTGTGAGGAACTTTAATTATGTTTTAAGAAATGTATTATTTTTAACTTTGCATTCTAGAGCTGTCTTTCTCCATCATTGATCTGAATCCTGGAAACCAGCTTGTACCATAACAGAGAGTAGCTGAAGCAGCTGTATATCAGATAGCATATTGGGTGTAATTGACTCAATTGGCTACACTTCAGACTATGAATCAGAAGGTTGCAGATTCTAAACCCATTGTAGAAACGTGCACACAAAATCTAGGCTGGCTCTCCAGCACAGTGCAGAATGTGCACCAGATTGTCAAACATGCTGTTTTTGTGTGTGAGATATTAAACTTGCCTTTTCTCCCAAATGGTGTCAAGCATCTAATGGCACCGTCTCAAGGAAGGGCATGTGCATTTTCCTTATATAATCAACATTGCAGAACAAAAAAAAACATGCATTTTGTGGTCATTATCACGGAGTGCAGAAGCCCAATTTAGAGTCGTACAGCACAGAAACAGGCCCTTCAGCCCATCTTGTCCATGACAAACAGGATGCCTAATTTAAGCTAATATAATTTACTTGCTTTTGTTCCTTCTAAATAATTCCTATCTACGTACTTGTCTAAATGTCTTTTAAATGTTGTTACAGGACCTGGTTCATCCACTTCCTCTGCCAGCTTATTCCATATAACAATCACCCTCTGTATGCAAAGGCTGTTTCTCAGATTTCAACTAACACTTTTCCATCTCACCTTGAACCAATGCCTTCTAGTTCTTGGTTGCCCTACCCTGGGGAAAACACAATTCTTGGCCGCAATTTCCCACATTACTATAGTGACTGCACTTCAAATAGATTATGGCATGGAAAGTGCATTGGAACATTGTGCAAAGAACATAAATATTAGCATGTAAATTGTAGATTTTGTATAATAGAACTTGACCTTTCATGTAAATTACCTGATCTCTTGTAAAGATAATGGTGAACTTCTGATCGAAACAAAAATGAATTGGTTCTAACATTCTGCAATGACCTGTTTGAAATGTAGGGTTCCTAATTGGGTTTACCCCCCTTGGCTGAGCATATGTTGTATCCAGATCAACATTTTTAATTTTGTTGATGTACAAGAGAACATCAGATTAAGATAACTGATACTTTGGAAGAAAGCTCCAAAGATTTTATTTTAAAAAAACACTAAATTAATAAAGATATATTAATATCACCAAATAATTGAGGCAGTTCTAATTAATTTAGTGTTTTAAAAAAAATAAAATCTTTGGAGCTTTCTTCCAAAATCTCGAATTTGATGGCAAAAACAACACTTTTCCTACAAAGTGTGTTCTGTGGGTCTAACACATTTACTTCAGCAGTGGTGTTCAGTACCATGCAACCTCCAATTGGGTACAGAATATAAGATTTCTATAGGCCATAGACACACAAGCCTTCGCAACCTATGAACCCCCTGCTCTGGTTTTGGCAAGGACACCTGTCTGCACAATTTGCATTCTAGAGCAGGGAACTGGCTTCAGATTAACTTAAATCATATAATAATATATAATCATATAACAATTACAGCACGGAAACAGGCCCTCTCGGCCCTTCCAGTCCGTGCCGACCATTTGTTTTCCCCTAGTCCCATCTACCTGCACTCAGACCATACCCCTCCATTCCCTTCACATCCATATACCTATCCACTTTACTCTTAAATGTTAAAATCGATCCTGCCTCCACCACTTCTGCTGGAAGCTCATTCCACACAGCCACCACCCTCTGAATAAAGAAGTTCCCCCTCACGTTACCCCGAAACTTCTGTCCCTTAATTCTCATGTCATGCCCTCTTGTTTGAATCTTCCCTACCCTCAATGGGAAAAACGTATCCATGTTAACTCTATCCCTTTCATCATTTTAAAGACCTCAATCAAGTCCCCCCTTAACCTTCTGCGCTCCAAAGAATAAAGACCTAACTTGTTCAACCTTTCTCTGTAACATAGTTGCTGGAACCCTGGCAACATTCTAGTAAATCTCCTCTGTACTCTCTCTATTTTGTTGACATCCTTCCTATAACTAGGCGACCAAAATTGTACACCATACTCCAGAATTGGTCTTACCAATGCCTTGTACAATTTTAACATTACTTCCCTACTCCTATATTCAATGCTCTGATTTATAAAGGCCAGCACACCAAAGGCTTTCTTTACCACCCTATCTACATGCGATTCCACCTTCAGGGAACTATGCACAATTATTCCTAGATCCCTCTGTTCCACAGCATTCCTCAATTCCCTACCATTTACCATGTACGTCCTATTTTGATTTGGCCTGCCAAGATGTAGCACTTCACACTTACAGCATTAAACTCCATCTGCCATCTTTCAGCCCACTTTTCCAAATGGGCCAAATCTCTCTGTAGACTTTGAAAATCTACTTCATTATCCACAACACCACCTATCTTAGTATCATCTGCATACTTACTTATCCAATTTTCCACCCCATCATCCAGATCATTGATGTACATGACAAACAACAGTGGACCCAACACAGATCCCTGAGGCACCCCACTGGTCACCGGCTTCCAACCTGACAAACAGCCATCCACCATTACTCTCTGACATCTCCCATTCAGCCACTGTTGAATCCATCTTGCTACTCCGCCATTAACACCCAAAGATTGAACCTTCTTAACCAACCTTCCATGGGGAACCTTGTCAAAGGCCTTACTGAAATCCATATAGACAACATCCACTGCTTTACCCTCATCAATTTCCCTAGTTACCGCTTCAAAAAATTCAAGAAGGTTTGTCAAACATGACCTTCCAGACACAAATCCATGTTGACTGTTCCTGATCAGACCCTGTTTATCCAGATGCTTAAATATATTATCTCTAAGTATCCTTTCCATTAATTTGCCCACCACTGACGTCAAACTAATAGGTCTATAATTGCTAGGTTTATTGCTAGGTTTCCTAACAGGAGGTCCAGCACTGCCCCTTCTCTGGTCGATACCTCTATGTACTGCTGCAAAAAAACTATCCTGCACACATTTTACAAACTCCAAACCATCCAGCCCATTTACAGAATGTGTTTCCCAGTCTATTTTTGGAAAATTGAAATCTCCCACAATCACTACCTTGTGCTTACTACTAATATCTGCTATCTCCTTACATATTTGCTCTTCCAATTCTCGCTCCCCATTTGGCGGTCTATAATACACCCCTAAAAGTGTTGCTACACCGTTCCCACTTCTCAGTTCCACCCAAATAGCCTCCCTAGACGAGCCCTCTAATCTATCCTGCCAAACCACTGCTGTAATATGTTCTCTGACAAGCAATGCAACACCTCCCCCTCTGGTCCCTCCAATTCTATCACACCTGAAGCAACGAAATCCTGGAATATTTAGTTTCCAATCACAGCCCTCCTGCAACCATGTTTCACTGATTGCCACAACATCATATTTCCAGGTGTCAATCCAGGCTCTAAGTTCATCCACCTTACTTACAATGCTCCTAGCATTAAAATATACACATTTTAGAAACCCACCATCCCTTATTCTCTGTCTATTATCTTTTTCATCTTTCTCGCCTACATTTTGGATCCGAGTGCTTCCATTCTCTGCCTCTTGCCCCACACCCTGACCCCTAGCCCCCTCTACCCAAGTCCCTCCCCCCAGCCTTTCTAGTTTAAAGTCTCCCCAGTAGCCTTTGCAAATCTCCCTGCCAGGATATTGGTCCCCCTCAGGTTCAAGTGCAACCCGTCCTTTGTGTACAGATCATGCCTTCCCCAAAAGAGGTCCCAGTGATCAAGGAACTTGAATCCCTGCCCACTGCACCAGTCCCTCAGCCACGCATTTATCCTCCACCTCATTTCTTTCCTACTCTCACTGTCACGCGGCACAGGCAGTAATCCTGAAATCATTACCCTTTTGGTCCTTCTCCTTATCTTTCCCCCCAACTCCCTAAATTCTCCCTTCAGGACCTCATCACTTTTTCTGCCTATGTCATTGGTACCTAAGTGTACCACAACATCAGGCTCCTCTCCCTCCCTTATCAGAATCTTTTGGACACGTTCTGACACATGCGAGACCCTGGCACCAGGGAGGCAAACTACCATCCGGGTCTCCCGACTGCGTCCACAGAAACGCCTATCCAACCCCCTAACTATAGAGTCCCCTATTACAATTGCCCTCCTCTTTTTGCTACTCTTCTGAGCATCAGGGCCGGTCTCTGTGCCGGAGGCCCGGCCGCTGTTGCTGCCCCCAGCTAGGCTGTCCCCTCCAATCGTACTCAAACCCGAGTACCTATTTTCCAGGTGCACGGTCACAGGGGTACTCTCTAGCCCCTGCCTCTGCCCCTTGCCCTTCCTAACTGTGACCCACTTGTCTGCCTCCTGTGGTTTGGGAGTGACTACCTCCCTGTAGCTCCTCTCTATTACCTCCTCACTCTCCCTGACCAGACGGAGGTCATCGAGCTGCTGCTCCAGGTTCCTAACACAGTCCTTTAGGAGCCCCATCTCAACACACCTGGCGCAGATGTGGATGTCTGGAGGGCTATCAGATTCCCTGACCTCCCACATCTGACATCCAGAACAGTACACAGCCCTGGCCTTCATACTGCCCCCCTTACACAGGATACAATAGCAACACAATACAAAGTACACAACACACTGCTGGAATCTGACTGCCAATCAGCTGCTTTCCCTAGTCCACTTCCCACCAATCAGCGGCTTCCTCAAAAAAAAAAAAACACTTCTCCAAATGGAATGCTCCTGCGGGCCTCTGAAAAAACAAGCCCCGCGCTTGATTTTAAACCTTACCGGTCGGGTGTCGCTCCTCCCCCTCCTCCTCCTCTTCCAACGGCTCCTGTGGGCCTCTGAAAAAACAAGCCCCGCGCTTGATTTTAAACCTTACCGGTCGGGTGTCGCTCCTCCCCCTCCTTCACTTCCAACGGCTCCTGTGGGCCTCTGACGTAAACTAATTTTCTTCAGGGACTCCATTCCAACTTTTGTGTCCATATTCGGCAGGCCACTGCAAATTCAACCTCCACTTTAGTGCTGGACCTCCCCACGACCAATTGCAATTCTGCTAGTTTGTACTCCTCTCACTTGATTACTCCCATTGATAAAACATAGAAACATAGAAATTAGGTGCAGGAGTAGGCCATTCAGCCTTCGAGCCTGCACCGCCATTCAATATGATCATGGCTGATCATCCAACTCAGTATCCGTACCTGCCTTCTCTCCATACCCTCTGATCCCCTTAGCCACAAGGGCCACATCCAACTCACTCTTAAATATAGCCAATGAACTGGCCTCAACTACCCTCTGTGGCAGAGAGTTCCAGAGACTCACCACTCTCTGTGTGAAGAAAGTCTTTCTCATCTCGGTCTTAAAGGATTTCCCCCTTATCCTTAAGCTGTGACCCCTTGTCCTGGACTTCCCCAACATCGGGAACAATCTTCCTGCATCTAGCCTGTCCAACCCTTAAGAATTTTGTAAGTTTCTATAAGATCCCCTCTTAATCTCCTAAATTCCAGAGAGTATAAACCGAGTCTATCCAGTCTTTCTTCATAAGACAGTCCTGACATCCCAGGAATCAGTCTGGTGAACCTTCTCTGCACTCCCTCTTGGCAATAATGTCCTTCCTCAGATTTGGAGACCAAAACTGCACGCAATACTCCAGGTGTGGTCTCACAAGACCCTGTACAACTGAAGTAGAACCTCCCTGCTCCTGTACTCAAATCCTTTTGCTATGAAAGCTAACATACCATTCGCTTTTTTCACTGCCTGCTGCACCTGCATGCCTACTTTCAATGACTGGTGTACCATGACACCCAGGTCTCGCTGCATCTCCCCTTTTCCTAATCGGCCACCATTTAAATAATAGTCTGCTTTCCTGTTTTTGCCACCAAAGTGGATAACCTCACATTTATCCACATTATACTGCATCTGCCAAACATTTGCCCACTCACCCAGCCTATCCAAGTCACCTTGCAGTCTCCTAGCATCCTCCTCACAGCGAACACTGCCCCCCAGCTTAGTGTCATCCGCAAACTTGGAGATATTGCCTTCAATTCCCTCATCCAGATCATTAATATATATTGTAAATAGCTGGGGTCCCAGCACTGAGCCCTGCGGTACCCACTAGTTACTGCCTGCCATTGTGAAAAGGACCCGTTTACTCCTACTCTTTGCTTCCTGTTTGCCAGCCAGTTCTCTATCCACATCAATACTGAACCCCTAATACCGTATGCTTTAAGTTTGTATACTAATCTCTTATGTGGGACCTTGTCGAAAGCCTTCTGGAAGTCCAGATATACCACATCCACTGGTTCTCCCTTATCCACGCTACTAGTTACATCCTCGAAAAATTCCACAAGATTCGTCAGACATGATTTACCTTTTGTAAATCCATGCTGACTTTGTCCAATGATTTCACCACTTTCCAAATGTGCTGCTATCCCATCTTTAATAACTGACTCTAGCAGTTTCCCCACTACCGATGTTAGACTAACTGGTCTGTAATTCCCCGTTTTCTCTCTCCCTCCCTTCTTAAAAAGAGGGGTTACATTTGCTACCCGCCAATCCTCAGGAACTACTCCAGAATCTAAAGAGTTTTGAAAGATTATCACTAATGCATCCACTATTTCCTGAGCTACTTCCTTAAGTACTCTGGGATGCAGCCTATCTGGCCCTGTGGATTTATCGGCCTTTAATCTATTCAATTTACCCAACACCACTTCCCGACTGACCTGGATTTCACTCAATTCCTCCTTTGACCCACAGTCCCCTGCTATTTCAGGCAGATTATTTATGTCTTCCTTAGTGAAGACGGAACCAAAGTAGTTATTCAATTGGTCCGCCATATCCTTGTTCCCCATGATCAACTCACCTGTTTCTGACTGCAAGGGACCTACATTTGTTTTAACTAACCTCTTTCTCTTCACATATCTATAAAAACTTTTGCAGTCAGTTTTTATGTTCCCTGCCAGTTTTCTTTCATAATCTATTTTTCCTTTCCTGATTAAGCCCATTGATACTCCTATCTGGACCTCAAAAACATAATTCACCCACAGTGAAGTCACTGTTGTAATGTGGGAAAAGTGCAGCCATGAGTCTTTTTCTCCATGGTAGAGGATTAAAGATCTGGAACATGACTGATCCCTTTCCACCTTCAACATCCTGCAAAGGAATGGAATAAATCCTTAAATAATAAAGAAAAAAAATGGATATTTATTTTCCGTTTTCATCTGCACAGCCAGTAAACAGTATGTCCTCATACAGTCCTCATACAATTCACCGTTATTTCTTTCTTTAAGGTATTCAAAAAGTAAGTGTATTTGATTAATCAGGATATAAAACCGTTCCTAGTCGAGGCATTATATTAAGACTGTGATCTGAAAATTACTCACTGGTTTAGTTCCTCTTGGGTGAAGCTGTCTATTCAATAAATTTTAATGGACACTACATCACAGTAGTGAATCCTGACAGAAGAAGGAAATAAGATGTTTCTAAATACAAAATGACAAAGCACCAGCAGACAAACTGAATTAGGCAATGTAATATACCTTCCTTTACTCAATTTATAGCAAACAAATAAAGCAGATGTCCTGTGACAGTGAAAGCAATAAGAACAGGGATGTTGGGGGGTGGGGGGGGGGGGATCTCTTTACCTGAAAGTGAAAACATGCTGGGAACAGAATGTGCAAGAGGTGTGCATCAGAAGGTGGTGGATAAATAGGGAATTCAAATTTAAAAGGCCTGCATCGATAATGCCAACATTTATAGCTGCAGAGATTCATACAGCACAGCAACAGTCCATCAGCCTGCCATGTGCATGCCGACCATCGTGTCTCCGTCCACGCTCATCCTATTTTCAATACTTGGTCCGTAGCTTTCTGTGCTTTAGTGATTCAAGTGCTATCCAGGTACATCCTAAATGTAGTGAGAGAATTTCCCTCCAGCATTTTCTCAGGCATGGAGCTTCAAATTATATTCCCCCTCACTGGGTGAAAGAAAATAGTATTTTGTTTCAAAATGCAGATTGGAGCATACCCATTAAAAAAATGTGCTATCAGAAGAAGTTCAATGAGAAAATTTTAGGAACTAAATTTTTCCAAAACATTTCCAAATGGGGGAATTGGTTATGTTCATAAGTCCCAGGAGCAGAATTAGACCATTTGGCCAATCATGTCTACTGTGCCATTCAATTATGGCTGATCTATCTTTCCCTCTCAATCCCATTCTCCTGTCTACTCCCCAGAACCCCCGACACACTTGCTAATCAAGAATCTGTCAATCTCCAACTGAAAATGATCCATTGACTTGGCCTCCACAGCCTAATTTAATAGGAACCCCAGGGACAACTTTTTGATACAAAGGGTGGTTGGTATATGGAATGAACTGCTGGAAAAGGTAGAGGCAGGTACTACCACAACATTTAATAACATTTAAACAGGTACATGGATAGGGTAGGTTTAGAGGGATATGGAGATGGGGTATGTTGCACGGTATTGGCAAGTTGGGCTGAAGGACCTGTGCCTGACTTTTTATCTGTTACATTGAACAGTCCTAGTTCCAAACAAACAATCACATCAGCCCCACACCCCAACTTATTTCACTATTCTTTCTCACATGCCCATTAGCTCCTACTGATTCTCCCACAACCCAAATTGTTTCTATATTTCTCTGTAATTTGCGAGGCAGCCTTTCAGCATAGAATAATCTAATTCCCTACTGATATCGCTGTAAACTATTGCCCTCATATTCAAAAAATCTCCCCTCAGATTCTATCACTCAACTGCACACATAGGACAAGTTACAGTGGCCAATTAACCTATCAATCTGCACATCTTTGAGGTGGCAGGAACGATGTGAGTAAGAGGAAGAGGAACATAATCAGAGAACTCATGCTGATCAGGATCAACGCACCTCATCTCAGAGGAGGAGAGGAGCTGAGCTTTTGAATGCAGAGAAGATTTTCATATGGAACCTACCTAGTAAAATTCACTTTTGCAACCAAGTGCCAATTCTTAACAATGACAAGATATACAGGTAATCTGCTATGAAAGCCCAAATAAAATATATAATAATAATAACTATATTTGTGTATCACTTTTCATACAATTAAATGCAACCCAATTGAAGTGCTTTTCACATAAACACAGGTCTAAACAAAAATACAATTTAAAACAGTAAGAACATAAGCAGTTAATAGCATAAAAAGCACAGATTTATATGAAAATATAGAATAAAAATTTGAGAATGTAAAAGGACAATGGAAGTAAAGTCAGTAAAAAGCTTGATTAAAAAGAAAAGTTTTTAGCTGCTGTTTAAAAATGTCAACTGAGTGGGTGTCTCTCATAGCCCTGGCTAGGGCATTCCACAGCTTGGGGACGTAATTGAAAAAGGCTGCTTCAGCAATTTTTTTGTTGCTGTGGCATTGAGAGCCTAACAGGCCAGCATCAGAAGACCTGAGTGCTCGAGTAGGGGCATAGGGAACGAGTAAAATATGCTGCTCCTAAGCCATTTAGGGCTTTATAAACAAGAAGGAGGCACTTATAGTCTATCCTGGATCTCACAGGGATCCAATGAAGGGAATATAACACTGGGTTGATAGGTTCCCTTTTCTTGGTATTTGTTAAAAGCGGGGCTGCGGCATTTTGAATGAGCTGTAACTTGTTGGTGGATTTTCATGGCAGACCGGTAAATAATGCCCCTGTCCCACTTAGATGATTTTTTAGTCGACTACAGATGACTAGGCTGTTGCTACATGGTTGCCAGGGTGCCGCCTGTATGGTCTTAAGTAGTCTCCTCAGTCGCCCAAAGAATCATAGCGTTTTTGTGGTCGCCGCAGGATTTTGAAATGTTCAAAACTTTTCGGCGAAAGTCAGCGGCAGTTGGCTTGACACCAATGAGAGTAGCTTGACTTCTCCTGACGTAGGTGCTGTCGTAGGTTGTCGCTGGAATTACATAGGTTATCGCCAGGATGACGTAGGTTGTTGCCGGTGCAGACTTCGAAGAATTCCATTGGCGACTACCTACATCAACCTATGTCAACCGTGACGGGTACCGGCAACTGAATTGACTTATCTTGTAATAGCATGCAGTGGGTGGACATAGGCTGTCGTTGGTGTGGTCATAGGTGGATATCCTTATTATTCGCCGGTTGTCGGTAACTTGCCATAGCTTAGGTGGTAGGTTGTTGTTGACATTGTCGTAGGGGATCCAGTCGCCGTTTTTTCAGTGACCTGCTACGATTATGATCTTTGCCGGCAGTCACCGAAAAAATTACCTAAGTGGTACAGGCCCATAAGACATTACGGTAATCAAGTCTGCTTGATATGAAAGCAGGTATATGTTTTTTCCAGTCATGTTGAGTTAAGAATGGCCGTACTTCAGCAATATTTCTGAAGTGATAGAAAGCACACTTTGTTACCTTGATTATGTGAGATTTAAAATTAAGATCATTGTCAATTTTTACCCCCAGTTTTATGACTTCTTGTTTGACGTAGGCAGTTAAATTCCCAGTTTATTGAGTAACATCTCTCTCTTGGGTTTTGATCCAAGGAATAAAATTTCTGTCTTATGATCGTTGAGTTTTAGAAAGTTAGCATTCAGCCATATTTTAATGGAAATTAGGCAGGTCAAAGAACCCAAGACATTTCCATCAGTGGGTTCGACAGAGAGATATAACTGAGTGTCATCGGCATAACTTAGAAAATTTACATTATGCTGTCTGATAACGCCTCCTGGTGGCAGATATACACAGAAAAGAGTGACGGGCCAAGGCAGCAACGTTGTGCTACACCAAAGGGTATATCATGCAACTATGATGCATAATCTCCAAGGCTAACAAAGTACTTCCCTTCCACTTTGGAACCAACTTAGCACCTGATTTGACAGGTCAATCCAGTTTTCTAGGTGATCTATAAGAATACTGCGATCTATGGTGTCAAAAGCTGCTGTGAAGTCTGAGAGGATCAGCATTGAAACTTTGTCCTCCTCAGTGCTAACTCTAAGGTCACTGACTATTTTTATCGAGGCAGTCAAAGTGCTGAAATTTTCTCTGAAACCAGATTGAAATTTCTCTAAAATGTAATTTTGATTCAGAAAGTGTAGTATTCGGTTGAATACCACTTTCTCCGGTATCTTGCTGATAAAGGGTAGATTTGATATGGGTCTGTAATTACTCAGTAGCCCACAGTCTAAATTTGGTTTCTTTAACAAAGGCTTTTCGACAGCCATTCTATATCTGGGAAAATTCCAGTCTCAAGGGAGATTTTTATAATTGTCAGAACAAAACTGGATAAACTGTTAAAAACATTCTTTAAAAAACTTTGTAGGAACCGAGTCAAAATGACAGGTCGTGGGTTAGCTCTCAGCCACAAGTTTACAAAGTTCTGAGGTAGAACTTATGCAACTGCTGATTGCACCGTACTAGGTCGGCAGCAGAGGACAGTAGAATCTAAAGGGATACCAGCTCTGATAGTCTGAAACTTATCTTTAAAATAATCGGCAAACAGCTCACATTTTTCAGCAGAAGCTTGGCTTAAAAAAATCAGGGATTGAAGCAGACTTGAGTAATATGTCAATGGTGGAGAACAAAATCTTACTATTTCCACCACTTTCTGCGATAAATTGAGAAAAATGGGTCATCCTTGCAGATATTACAGCATTATTATAAGTAGCAATGGTTTCTTTATAGATGCCAAGTACTTCTAGTCCTGTTTTTCTCCACTTTCTTTTAGCTACTCTACATGATATTTTAAACATACGAACAGAGTTCTTTAACCATGGAGATGTTTTAACCCTTACTTTTATTTTAATCTTGAGAGGTGAAATTTTATCAAGAGTCGTAGATAGTTACTGTTAAAAGCGTTTATCATTTCAACAACAGAATCTCCCTGGGTGAGCGGAGTGAAAGCACCTTTTTTTAAGATCCCTTGAAATCCTGAGGTGCAGGTTCAGGTTCAATGGCTATTGTAAAGAAAAGAATGAATCCTATTTTCAATGGTTTTGATAGCTTGTGACTGCATCCTATATTTCCTCAATTACAGATCATAAATTTCCATGTATGAAATGTTTGCAGTGAGTATCTCCACCTTCCATGCACACAAATCATCTTTGTGACTCTTAAGTGATCAACACATTTATTTCATACCTGCTCCATGTTGTGCGAGTACTTATTTCTGAGGGATTACAATATTCACTTCCAGAAAGGATAAGATTGTCAAACTAGCAGGACATGTGCAGCTTCGGAACACAAAACCTCCTATCTGACATGTAGTGTCTTGATCAGGA
Source organism: Okamejei kenojei (assembly GCA_035221665.1). Lineage (NCBI taxonomy): Eukaryota > Metazoa > Chordata > Chondrichthyes > Rajiformes > Rajidae > Okamejei > Okamejei kenojei. The sequence continues at coordinate 77,992,021 of CM069133.1, forward strand.
TTTGCTTGACCTTTGAGCGGATGTGGAGTTACCTCCCTCTCACCTATTGTCTCTGTTTCCCCTATGCTGTGTGTCTACCATGTGGAATGTGTCTCCAAAAGTTAGCTTGTGCAGCAAATTGCTGGGACATACTCAAAGCTGGGAGAAATCCCATTAGGAATTGTGCATGCCTATGTTTGTGTATGTTTTTGTCTACAAACCACCCAAAACACTATTTCAAATTGGATTTTGGACAAATTATTTGGGGAGGGTTTCAACACACGGATAAGCACTAAGGTGAGTTAGTTTTAGCACCAAATGGATGTAATCCAATTTCCAGGCATAAAAACATGGAAAATGTTGTAAACAGTGAGGAAGTCAAGGTGAAGAAATGCAAGTATGGTCACATACTTTCCAGCTCCTCGTAGTCTCACTCAATTATTTTGTGCACAGGCAGTATATTCATACATGAGTAGTCACGGGTCTAGCTAATCACACAATTAGCACATTTCTGCACCGGTTCTTTTTGTCTAGAACAGATTTTATTTTCTCTGCAGTCCTACTTGGTATCGGGCCTCTTCCCTTTTTAGTCACAACATCCTTTGCAGTTCTGCAAAACCACCTGTTATTCACTAGCTAGCAATTCTAAGTAAGAAAAGCAGGCTCACCAAGCACAACATGCAATCTGCCACGTACACATCATATACTTATTAAAAGTCTGATCTTGTTAGTGTGTTGTGTGTGTGTGTGTGTGTGTGTGTGTGTGTGTGTGTGTGTGTGTGGTTGTCTTTACATCCTCCCAAAAACACTACGTGATAACGATAAATTTTTTACATATTCTGATTGAAGTCGGGATCAAATTATCCGAATATTTTGTGCTTTATTTCTCGACGTATTCTCATTACTGATTAAAAGACTAAAAACGTCAAAAGGCTGAAATTGAAACTATCAGCTTCAACTGATGATGTCACAATGGCTCTGCTAGCAGTGAACAGCCTTAGTGAAGATTTCATCCTATATTTGACTTGTTATTCATGATTGAAGCTTTAAAAATGCCAAATTTCAAAAGAGTTTTACATATTCTGATTCACATTTCCCCCCTCTAGGCGGAGATCACTTTCACTGAACATTTTATGCTTTATTTCTGGACCGACTTATTACTGATTAAAGTTTGAAAAAATCAAAATACCTTGAATTTCAAACCGACAACATAGAAACATAGACACATAGAAAATAGGTGCAGGAGGAGGCCATTCGGCCCTTTTAGCCTGCACCGCCATTCATTGTGATCATGGCTGATCGTCCGCTATCAATAACCCGTGCCTGCCTTCTCCCCATATCCCTTGACTCCACTAGCCCCTAGAGTTCTAACCAACTCTCTCTGAAATCCATCCAGTGATTGGCCTCCACTGCCCTATGTGGCAGGGAATTCCATAAATTCACAACTCTCTGGGTAAAAAAGTTTTTCTCAGCTCAGTCTTAAATGACCTCCCCTTTATTCAACAAGCTTCAACTGATAATGCCACAAAGGATGGGCTAGCAGGAGGAAGGCGAATTGCTATTGTAACACACAGGGCAAGTGCACTTTGATTTTTTTTAGAGATCACTGTTGAGAGAGCCAAGGCGAGTGCTGGAATCTTATGGTCGGGAACGGCTTGATTTGGAGGACCACGCCTCCCATGGGGGCTACGGGTAAGGAACTGGTGCATTGGGGAGCAGACCCAAAAAGTCTGCACTCAGTCCAGTTAACTCCCATAACCATACAACGTCTTGAGTGGGGATGTACTTCAGTCGGGCAGTTCCATGGAAATAGAAATGCTTCAGGTTTAAAATTCCAGTTCAAACAGTTTGAAATACTTTGTCCTTTATTTCAGATTTACAACATTTGCAGATATATATATAGATATAACATATCCAATTAGGCATGAATTAATATGTTTTTTTTAGTTTGAGCAAAAAATATATATATTTGCTGAGAATTGTTAATCTATTAAAATGTTGGCATTATTTGTTAATTAGCCTATGTTTTACTTTGTTCTTAATGTATGTTGACTGTTACCCTTTATACACTGTAAATGGGTTTATTTTAATGCCCGAAGAAGGGTCTCGACCCGAAACGTCGCCTATCTCCTTCGCTCCTTAGATGCTGCTGCACCCGCTGAGTTTCTCCAGCTTTTTGTGTACCCTCGATTCTCCAGCATCTGCAGTTCCTTCTTTAAAATTTATTTTAATGCAAGACTTGAGGTTCTTAGAGAAATGTGTCAATCTCAAACTCTATTTAAAATTTGGTCCCAACTTGTTTTCTTGGTCCTAACTCAGTTTCTTGCTCTCAGTCCTAATTGTCATCAACTGCCTTTCTCAGAATCATTTAATGTGATGGTACAACACAGAAACACTTTGTGTTAAATACTCTGCACCTTACTCCACAAAATTATAAAATGTTTGCCTAATGAGAAAAAAATGTTCATTACTTTTGAATAATATTGTTAATTCTGATGAATGCCATGTTGAACGTGGTTGAGGCATGAATATTTCAGTCATTTTTCCAGTTTTTAAATCTTATGGCAATGGAAATGACCTTCACTAAGATGGCCATTTTGGGGGTTATTACAGTATTGTTATCCTTTTGTAGGTAGGGGTGACACACTTTTCGAACCTCCCATTTTACTTGGTGAAGGTTTACCCACACAGTCATTACAAAGCGAGTCGCAGCATCAAAGGTAGTAAAATGCTCATGAACTTCCTGTTTAAGGGATGTGTAACTCAGGTGACAATATTCCTGAGTGCTTCTTGTACTGTCATAGAGTCATAGAGTGATACAGTGTGGAAACTAGCCATTCGGTCCAACTTGCCCAAACCAGCCAACATCTGCCAGCTGCACGAGTCCCACCTGCCTGCGTTGGGTCGCTATCCCTCCAAACCTGTCCTATCCATGTACCTACCCAACTGTTGAGGTTGGGGTAGTCCCAGCCTCAACTACCTCCTCTGGCAGCTTGTTCCATACACCCTCCAACCTTTGTGTGAAAAAGTTACCCCTCAGATTCCTATTATTTTTTTCCTCTTCATCATGATCCTATGTCAATAGACAATAGACAATAGACAAATGTGTAGGAGTAGGCCATTTGGCCCTTCAAGCCAGCACCACCATTCAATGTGATCATGGCTGATCATCCAAAATAGGTACCCCGTTCCTGCCTTCTCCCCATATCCCCTGACACTGCTATTTTTAAGAGCCCTATCTAGCTCTCTCTTTAAAGCATCCAGAGAACCTGCCTCCACCGCCCTCTGAGGCAGAGAATTCCACAGACTCACCACTCGCTGTGAGAAAAAGTGTTTCCTCGTCTCCGTTCTAAATGGCTTACTCCTTCTTCTTAAACTTTGGCCCCCAACATTGGGAACATGTTTCCTGCCTCCAGTGTGTCCAAACCCTTAACAATCTTATATGTTTCAATAAGATCCCCTCTCACCCTTCGAAACTCCAGAGTGTACAAGCCCAGCTGCTCCATTCTCTCAGCATATGACAGTCCCGCCATGCTGCTACGCTGCACTCCCTCAATAACAAGAATGTCCTTCCTCAAATTAGGGGACCAAAAGTGCACATAATACTCCAGGTGTGGTCTCACTAGGGCTCTGTACAACTACTCTTTGCTCCTACATTCGATTCCTCTTGTTATAAAGGTCAACATGCCATTCGCTTTCTTCACTGCCTTGCTGTACCTGCATGCTTACTTGCATAGACTGATGTACAAGGACCCCCAGGTCCCGTTATACTTCCCCTTTTCCCAACTTGACGCCATTTAGATAGCAATCTGCCTTTCTGTTTTTGCTACCAAAATGGATAACCTCACATTTATCCACATTAATCTTCATCTGCAATGCATCTGCCCACTCCCCCAACCTGTCCAAGTCACCCTGCATTCTCATAGCATCCTCCTCACAGTTCACACTGGCACCCAGCTTTGTGTCATCTGCAAATTTGCTAATGTTACTTTGAATCCCTTCATCCAAATCATTGATGTATATTGTAAATATCTGTGGTCCCAGCACCGAGCCTTGCGGTACCCCACTAGTCACTGCCTGCCATTCTGAAAGGGACCCGTTAATCCCTACTCTTTGTTTCCTGTCTGCCAACCACTTCTCTATCGTTGTCAGCACTACCCCTAATACCATGTACCCTAATTTTGCCCACTAATCTCCTATGTGGGATCTTATCAAATGCTTTCTGAAAGTCCAGGTGCCCTACATCCACTGGCTCTCCTTTGTCCATTTTCCTAGTTACATCTTCAAAAAACTCCAGAAGATTAGTCAAGCATGATTTCCCCTTCGTAAATTCATGCTGACTCAGACCGATCCTGTTACTGCTATCCAAATGTGCGGCTATCTCATCTTTTATAATTGATGCCAGCGTCTTCCCCACCACTGATGTCAGGCTAACTGGTCTATAACTCCCCGTTTTCTCTCTTCCGCCTTTCTTAAAAAGTGGGATAACATTAGCTACCCTCCAATCCATAGGAACTGATCCTGAGTCTGTAGAACATTGGAAAATTATCACCAATACATCTACGATTTCTAGAGCCACTTCCTTAAGTACCCTGTAATGCAGACCATCAGGCCCTGGGGATTTATCAGCCTTCAGTCCCATCAGTCTATCCAACACCATATGGCCTCTGTTCCTCGAATCACCTATCCTGGGCAAGAGATTCTCTGAATCTACCCGATTTATTCCTCAGACAAGAACAGACAGCCAACCATGTCATCTCTGGGTGCCCGCTCTACCACCCACCAAATGGATTTCAGGGCCTGGCAGACATTGATGCAGAGACAACAACCTGGCTGCTCAACACCTGGCTTGAGATGTAACTATTCCTTTGGTTTATTCGCAAGAATAAGAAGATTCCTCTCATGATTTTATACACCTCCATAAGACCACCCCTCATCCTCCTGCGCTCCAAGAATAGAGTCCCAGCCTACACAACCTCTTCCTATAGCTCAGACCCTCTAGTCCTGGCAACATCCTCGTAAATCTCTCTGAACCCTTTCAAGCTTGACAATATCATGGTGCACAGAAATGAACACAATACTCTAAATGTGGTCTCACCAACATCTTATACAACTGCAACATGACCTCCCAATTTTATGCTCACTGTCCTTTGAGATGATAAAGCTCTTGGACTTGCTTATGCTGGGAGAGCATCAAGTGTGACTATTTTTCACTGGCTAGTGACAGGCTTCTTGAGCATTGCTACACCAACCAAGGCAAATGCAAAGTATTTCATCCTGTATTGTCTTGTCAGTTGTGGAAGATGCACCACCAATTTATCCAGCCTCCGACCCTTTCTTATTAGCAATGACTACTTGGAGGAAAATATACAGATATTCCTGTTAAATGTTATACTTTATCGGTTAGATTATGTCTTGCTAGAGACAGAGTTACTCATTATCAAATGAATTGTGATTGGAAGTGACCACAATGTATCTTTGCTCTAATGATGAAAGGACGAACTCTGAGAAAGCAGCTAAAGGCAATTGATTTTCAGCAGAATAGCCACAGTGAGAGGTCCACTCACAGGGGAATTCTCTACCTAATTCCAATGACTTTGAGGTTATTGCGGCTACTTAGTACAGCAGAATTGAAGGCTACCTTGAAGATTCCCACTCCTCACATTGAGAAACGAGTTGTCCTGGCACACTCCAAATGGGAACTGGTGAATAAATTCTCTGTCGGTGCAGCTTCAAAGCTTTGTCAATTTCTTCCTCCATCATATTGCTATTGATCAGAAGATTACTTGATGGCTTTGGAAGTGGCCGCGCTGCATTGTCTTGTAACATTTGTTCATTCATTCATTCATTTTCCAGTCAGACTGGATAAATCCAGTCATTTACCACAGTCATTTATGTGTTAATGTTGTAACAGTAACAGTGCTGAAACAATGTGGCTTGGAGACAGGATTTGTTCAGCAGCACAAGACTCCAGCACCACGAACAAGCTTTTGTCAAATTTCATAGATTTCCATGCTCTAATCTATTCTTTAACATCACATTAATTGAAATGATGACTGGAATCTGGGATCAAAATTTGACTGAAAAAGAATCATCCACCTGCCAATTCAAACCACCTGCTCAATCTCACAAGGCTGATCTATGCTGGCCTTAACTGGAAAATAATGATTGTAAGGGATGAATGTACAATTTAGTACTTTTAGATAATTTCATTTGTTTTGACTTGTATATTGTAATGTTTTTGTGTTCATATATTCTTTATATATATATATATATATATATATATATATATATATATATATATATATATATATATATATATATATATATATATAAAATAGATTTAGAATTGATTAACATTTAATAGTTTTTTGAACATTTTGGATACTTTTTGTTTGATGGTGTTTTTTCAATGGATGAAGTTTGAATTTGTTTTGACCCTCACACCAAAGAATAAATACCACTGGAAATCTTGCAGATTTCTTCCAGTAGTGTCCTGCCGTGGGATGAAGATAAGATATGTTAAAACTTCATCCACTAACTCAGTGTTGTATTACACATATTTCTTGACACCTTTGGATCTTTTATTTCTGTATTTGGATAAGTTTCTTTCAGAAGTATTGTCTTGTGCAGGTTTCAAAGGTTTCAAAGGTATTTTATTGTCATGTAAATACCTCATTCTAAACTTCCCCCAGTCTAGTTTCAGTCAATAGATACTGAGTCAAGCACTTGCGCATCTGAACTTTATTTTGGAAAAACACAAAAACAATTCCCCACTACTATACCTAACCATCCTTGTATCTGCTTGGTCAAGCCCTTCTAGCCTCGTGCAAGCAGAGACACTCCAAAAGGTCACACAGTCCCACACGTTCTTCCAGAAGATTGACACAGGACCTCGTGGGAGCTGCCATTTATAGGTCCCCTAACCTGGAGGGGCCGACCCATATGGGGGTGGTCCCTATACAGTCCAATAACATATATCAATTAACACAGTACATGATAGACATTTCCCTAACCCAATAATACAGTAACCAATACATTGCATTCAAACGGAACTTCTGGAAGGAAGCAAACATAGCAACATTTGCCTCAATATTCAAGAAACCCAGACAAGGCTCAACACTTAACCCAATCAACATCTAGCAAAGTAAAGCTTTGCAACAATATTTATAATGTGTAAGCCTGGTTTGCATTCACCCAGTTTCATGCAATTCACACCTAATTGTAAGAATCTGCAGATGTCTCATTCTCTCCCTGCAACTCTTATCTGGGCTCCAGACAAGCTGGCACCATTCTGCAACTTGTCCCATTTCTGCAGAAGGCACGTTTAAATGGACTAAATGGCCTAACAGCCCAGAAGCCTTTACCCAATGTTAGTGTCTGGCATTTCCAAACTGGCCAGAATTAACATTCCTTCCTTTTGTCATATATGATAAACCATCATTTATGATAACCAAATAATCAGATAATTTACATATACACATATACATATGTGTGACTATTACATTCTCCATCTAATAACAACAACAAGACGAAGATGTTTCTTCCCAGAATCTTATCAAGCTTCCCAAGTTTTCGTGGGCATAGCTTCACAATTTCTGTCTGATGAGTCTTCACCTCCCGAGTTTTCATGGGCGTGAATTCCCTCCATCCGTGTTGTTGCCCATTCTTCCATCCCTTTCCATAGTTGAACCTATAACCTATATTTTCTGAAAAACTTGGGACAAAGCAAGTTACCATTCATGCACTAAAGCTTTCCTATACATTACACTGTATTCCTATTCTGTCAATACTATCCCTTTTCCATTTCACTATCACTATCTCTATTATATTCTGCTCTATAAGATATTCTTTCCTATCCTAGGATCAACACTAATCAGCCCTCCGTATTCACATTATGCTATTTAATGTATATCTTTTGATGGTTTATCATGTAAATTTCAGCTGGGTTCAGTCCAAATTTCCCTGCAGCATGACTCATATTTAAAACAAACCATAAAGAATGTTTCAATTTAACCAAATTCAGTCTCAGCCTTCAATTTAATATTTTAAATTTCAGGGTCCGTCTCACCCTTTTCATTCCACAGCTTTGTGGTCGATAACACAATTCCATTCCAATTCCTGTGGAATTCCCAGCTGTTTAAATTTAATCAATCAATTTCTATATGTTGTCAATTTCATTACAAAGCCAATTAAGATTGCCAAATCTAGGAACAATTTCTTTCCACCTTGATCATAGAAGCCACTTTACTATAAGGGTTAAACAATTTAGATCCACTGGTAAAATACATCAACTCTGATAACTCAACACCCATTTCTTTATTCCTCCTTCTAATTCAATAGACTTCTCCTCCAGCACTTCTCCTTAGTATGTTGGCTCGGCTCTCAGTCCATGGGGGTTCTTGCTCATAACTAATTTCCTTTTACCTCTAAGTAACTCTCTCTGGATGGTTAGTATTGACCTTCCGAGGGGAACACATTATCTAAATTTTCAGTCTACTTCATCATTTTATACTGCCACATTACATTTCCAGGATATGTCTTAATTTCTGATATCCGCTAGGGTCTGTCCCTTTGTTGATAGCAACTAAATAGTCCCATCCCATCTTCGATTATCCCCCTATGGGTGGGACAAGAGAAGAATGCCAAGTTAACAATCAATTCTCTATTATTTTTTTACGATAATATCCCATAAGCCCTTTCTCAAATCAATTTATTTTTATAAATACATTTAGGTGCATAGTGAATATTTTGCCACAAACCACAGAGAAGTCTCTATTTTCAAATTCAAATTCAATTCTTCAAATTAGAGCTTGCCCCAATAGTTGTCATAGGTTGTCTGTATCTTTTAGAAAAGGTTGGATGGTGTTATTTTCTTTTTCCTTCACTGGTGTCAGAAGCTAGATGATGTTAAAGTTGGGCACTAGGGTAGGTATCCTCTTCTTTTTCCTTGGTGTTAGTTTCAAAGGATAGGGATACTGAGGAGCAGCCTTCTCCATCTGTTGGCCTTCCTGGATGTGTCTTAAAGGGACAGGACAGTATAATTTCTTCCTTGTTGTTGGTATTTGTTTTTGGGGAGCTACCTTCCCTGAGCTGTGTCTTCTGCCCATTCTCTTTGTTTTTTATTTTTTTTAATATTTTATTTATTAGAGGCAAATACATCAATGTACATCATATATATATTGTTACAATCATTGTGCCCCATAATTTTATGGCTTTTAAAGAAAATAATAGAAAGAAAGAGAGTGACATAGGTGAAAAGAGTTGTGAAAGTGAAAGAGCGTGCCAAAGGGGAGAAGAAACCCTTGGTCAAAGAATTAGAGAAAGGGGGTTAAGAGATGGATGCTAGAAAAGAAAAGGAAAACAGAAAGAGAGACAAAGAAGGAGAAAAGAAAAAAAAAGCCAGTTACTATATTATATATATCACGCAAAAGGAATTCACGAACTCGATAGTTTTTCATCCCCCCCCCCCCCCCCTACCAAGGCCCGAGGTACTCCTGCACCCTATCTTTGTAGCAATTCTGTAAATGCAGACCACGTCTGATAGAAGCGTTCTGATTTTCCTGCCAGGCGGAGTCTCATATCTTCCAGATGTAATGTTTCAAACATAGTTGAAATCCACATATTTAATGTCGGTATCGGAGAATTTTTCCAGAATTTTAAGATTAAATTTTTTTCTCGATTTAAGCCGTAATCAAATAGATTCTTTTGATACACATTTAATGCCGAACTACCTTCTGTCATTCTGAAAATAATCCATTCTGGCTTTGGTGTCATTTTTATTTTAAACAGTTTTGTGAAAATTTCAAAGATTTCAATCCAAAACCTTTGAATTTTTGTACAGAAGATGAATGAGTGCGCTAAAGTAGCTTCTTGACACTGGCATTTATCACAAATTGGTGAAACGTTTGGGAAAATATATTTAATTTAGTTTTTGAGTAGTATAATCTGTGTAAAATTTTGAATTGTATTAAAGTGTGTCTCACGTTAATTGAGCATTTGTGCACATTTCATAAGTACTCTTTCCACCTTTCATTGGAAATTTTTATGCTTAGTTCATTTTCCCACTCACCTCTGATACATTCCGTTGTTGGTATTACTGCATTTAGTATAATATTATATTTATATGAAATTAAATTTGCTGATTCCGCCTTTGTATTCATTACTTCATCTAGTAAGTCTAATGGCATTTTGTGAAATTCTTGTGCATGTTTTTTCAGATAATCACATATTTGGAAATATTTAAAATACTGACTGTTACCCAGATTATATTTTAGTTGTAATTGTTTAAATGATAATAATTTTCCCGTATCATACAAATCTCCCAAAGTTTTAATTCCTGTTCTTTCCTATTGTATAAATGCTTTGTCTGTAATTGATGGTTTAAACAGAGGGTTTTTAGCAATAGGAGATAGGAGCGATAAGTTTCTTAATTTTAAATTGTATTTTATTTGTTTCCAAATTCTGATTGTAGTTTGTATTATTCACCGTCATTGGTGAAAGAAGGATCACACTGATATTAAAAGAGGAGCAGTCCTCTTTCTCCATAATGATCCATTCCGGTAGATGAAGAGAATTATGCAACAATTGAATCATATTTCTAATATTTACCGACCAATAATAATACATAAAATTAGGGAGTGCTAATGCCCCTACTACTTTGGGTTTATTCAGGTGTGGTCTTTGTATTCTGTGGGACATAATCCCAAATAAAATTTGTAATATCTGAGTCCAATTAAAAAAAAAAACTTTTGGGGTAGATATAATGGGATTGATTGGAACAAGTATAGAATTTGTGGAAAAAAAATCATTTTTATGGTGTTTATTCGACCTATTAAGGACATCGAAAGCATTTTCCTGAATTTATTTAAATTATGTAGTTTCTTAAGTACAGGGTTATAGTTTGCTTTAAACATCTTGATATCTTCTAGTAATTTCAATACCCAAGTATTTACATTTTTCCACAGCTATTTTAAAAGGCAATTGTACAAGATGTGTAGAATCTTTCCGTTTTATTGACATGATTTCCATTTTATTCCAGTTTATTCTATAACCTGAAAATGAACTGAAATCCTCAATTAAATTTAAAATGTTGGGTATAGTGACATGAGGCTGTGTGATGTACAGAAGTACATCATCAGGTATAATGATATTTTATTGTTTGAATATATTGTCTTATATCCATGGATATTTGGATGAGTTCTAATACTTTCCGCTAGTGGTTTAATTATGAGGGCAAATAACAATGGTGATAATAAACCACCTTGTCTATTACCCCTTGTCAGTTGAAATTTTGGGGATAAAATATTATTAGTTAAAATTCTGGCCATTGGCTTATTATATATTAACTTAATCCATTGAATGAAATTCTCTCCCAGTTGAAAATTTTGCAATACCTTAACCATATACTTCCATTCAACCTGATCAAATGCTTTCTCTGCATCCAGCGAAATAATTGCGAGATTTTGATCTTTAGTTTGGTGTGAGTGCATTATGTTAAGCAGACGTCTCAAATCATTAAGTGAATGTCTCTTAGGGATAACCCTTGTTTGATCCGGATGTATTAGTTTAATGGCGTACTTACTTAATCTTCTTGCTAATATTTTTACTAATATTTTTTTATCTGTATTTAACAACGCAATAGCTCTATAAGATCCAGGTTCTTCCTCATCTTTATCTTTCTTAAGTATTAATGTAATCGTAGATTCTGCTAATGTATCAGGTACTATTTTTTCGTGTGTGTACAATTTCTGTAGACGAGGACTAAATATATCGTAAAAACTTTTATAGAATTCATTACTGAATCCATCGGGACCTGGTGTTTGTCCATTTTTTAATGAGAATATTGTTTCTTCTATTTCCTTATTTGAGATTTGTGCTCCCAATTCCTCTTGTTCCTGTAGTTCTAGTTTGGGAAGATTGCAATTATCCAGAAACTCAGTGACTTTGTTGGTGTCCATTGTCGTTTTGGATGTATACAAATTCTCATAAAATTGCACAAATCTTTTATTAATTTCTTTTGGTAATGTTAATACTTCCCCTCTATCTGAGTTAATCTTTGAAATCGTGTGTTCCTTTTCTCGTTTTTTTAACTGGCATGCGAGAAGTTTATGGGGCTTATCCCAAAATTCAAACTGTTCCTGTCTTGTAATTTGGAATAATCTTGTAACTTTCTCTGATAGTAATTTATTTAATTTAAATTTTAGTATTAATATTTTATTATGTTTATCCATGGACGGGTGTTTAGCATTATCTATATACAATTGTCAATTTTTTCCTCTAGATGCCGTTGTTCATTCTTATTTTTTTTATTCTGAAAGGCTTGGTATGAGATTAAAACACCTCTAATAAAAACTTTGAAAGATTCCCAATGTGTCTGGCGTGTCATTTATTTAAAAAAAAAAGATCCATTTGCTGTCTTAGATATATACTCCCTTGCGGGTCTTTTAATATTTGGACGTTATACCTCCAGAACAATGTATTCTTAGATATTCCTTCTATTTAAAAGAAAAGTTAGGGGGGGATGATCTGAAATCGTATTTGTATGGTATTTTGGATTTAGAGTATACGGAATTCATTTTGTGTCTACCAGGAAATAATCTATACGTGAATAAGTCTTGTGTACCAATGAATAGAACGAATATTCCTTGCCAATCGGATTTGCAATCCTCCAAATATCGGTTATATTTGTATTTTTTATATATGTGTTTAAAAGTTCACTAGTTTTAGATGCATTATTACCTCACCGTTTTTGACTGGATTTATCTAAATAAGGATCTAAAACACAGTTAAAGTCTCCCCCAATTATAACATTCTGGTAATTATATTCTGCGATTATATTCAAAATTTTATTAAAAATGTGCGGATTTTCAAAGTTAGGCGCATATATATTTACCAATGTGATTGGGATTGCATGGATCTCACCGGTAACTATCAAATATCTCCCATCCTTATCTGTTAAGGTATTTTTGTGTTTAAATGGTATACCTTTGCGAATAATGATGGACGTGCCTCACTCCCCAAATAGTAGTATGTTGCAGATTATACTGTCCTGGAGGCACAAACTGAATAACAAGTTATTGATCATATTCACAATGCTTTAATGACTCCTATCCCACCTCTTGCATCTCCTGCTCAATTAATTTCCTCTCCCTAGTGCCAGTTTAGTTTTCTGTAGTTCTTACTCTTTCTCACACCAGCGACAGGGTTCCTTTTCTTACTTTCTTTATTGCCCCTTGATTTCTCTTCCATTCTGCTGTATGCTGTCTTCTCGCTGGGCACTCCTTACTCCAATTACCTAATTGTGTACAGTTTTGACAAGCTCCTTGATTTATAATGTTCTTTGCCCTCAGGGGTTTTCTTGGGCAGTGAAAAGATTGTTTACAATTTTCTTTTATGTGATCTAGATGGGACTAGGGGAAAACAAATGGTCGGCACGGACTGGAAGGGCCGAGAGGGCCTGTTTCCGTGCTGTAATTGTTATATGATTATATGTTATATGATTATATGATCTTCATTTTTTACTATGATAGTACATCCAATTCTTTTATTCTGGTAAATTACTTGAGGCGGTTCTAGAGTAGGGTTCATCTCTCCACGTCCACAATTCCTGGTTGGGTTGGTAAGTCAGGACTGAGTGAATGGGTTGGTTTGAGTGAACGGTGTGTGACTTCTTGGTTCCTGACATTCGGGCCAGCTCCCTCTCTGTTCTCTCGGGTCCCAGTAATCTCTTGAATTGAAGGACCTCCCATAATTCCTGAGATCTCGGATAATTCTATATCTTCTAGGATCTCTAATTTCTTCGTAATCCAGGAAATCCTTTCTTTGCCCCTCTCTCTCACTCGCTCCCTTGTCAGACAGGCTCGACTCCAGTGTCCCATTCCCCCACAAGTGTAACATTGATTAGGTAGTATGGTTGCCTTTGTTTTACCCCTTGGTTCCATTGGAATGGGTTCTAGATTGGGAGTATAATTGTAATAATAATCTGAGTAGTCCGGAACTCTAATTTCTCCCATTCCGTTCCTCGCTAACATTTGGGGAGTCCATGGTGCCGAGCCAGAGCTTTGTTCTTCCTTCTTGACTATACGTTCAGTTTCTCTTCTAGTTACTGGATAATTTTTCCGCTTCTTACCATCCTTCCAATAGTGCCTCACAGCTCTGGTCATTTGACTGGCGCGGTTCTCAGATCAGTCCCTGTTATCAGTCTTAATTGAGTCCGCTACTGTCGTGGGGAGACAATTCAATAAGATAGCACAATACTGTGGGGAACTTGCTCCATTCTGATAGTCTAAGTCACCTGATTGGTCCATATATAATTTTGAAAATCAATCTAAAAATTCATCTGTTCCTTCACCCTTTTCTGGTTTATTTCCAGAATTCGTGTTTGATCACTTGGCTTTCGAAATATTTTTGCAAGGGCCGTTAAAACAGCATCTTCTCTTGAACTGTCATCCACGAACATGTTTGCCAAGGCTTCATATGTTGGGTGTCTTTGGACAGATATATACTCCAGTAGAAAATTTGGTATTTTTTACTGGAGTAAATATTTGTCTCCCATAAATCCCCGGAATCTGCATGATATACACGCATTCTGGTTCTCAAATAATCTATAAAAGCAGCAGGTGACTTCTTTCTATTAGGGATTCTGTTTAGTGCTGCCATTATTTCGTAGGGCTTCCACGGAGTTTGGATGTCTGTGGCATGGTAATCATTCACACTTACTGCACTGGTTGAATCAGCTGTACCCAGCCCTTCCCTCAGTGGGAACTGCCTATGGGATATCTGTTCAATTTGTAAACTTTTGGTTACATCAAAATCTATCTTCAATCACTGTCTCACCCTCAGATGAATCTTTCCATTCGCTAGGGGGTTCCCGATACTGTCCAAATAAATTGTTCCTCTTTCTTACTACTCATATTATCTGTCTAGGTTGTGGCTCACAGAAATACTCTGGCTGTTGCACTATATCTATCATACCTTCCTTTTCTTTAAACACCAGAGCTAACCTTTTCTTTCTACACAGGGTAGCATAAGCTACTGGAAGATCTATTAATGGTGGAGTGGATAGGGTCAAAGAATCTGGCACACCAGTATCTGCTATTGGTATAATCTGTTCAGATGTATAATCTGCAGCAGTTGTTGTAGAACTACAGACCTAAAATATTTATTACGGACACAATTCATACAAAGTGCGAGTGAATCCTGGGAAATGCAAGCGGAACATGGTGGGAGCTATGAACTTCCACTAGCCTTAACATTTGTCCATTCTTCCAAATATTCACCTCCTTCCCTCTTGAGGTCAGCACCAACCATCGGATCCCTAAACTTTAAATCTACAGGGACTAGTTTCCTTCCAGGAGATCTGCCTTTTCCCTGTTCCGTGTGTTTTCCTTCATCTCCACTCCTGTCCTTCCTACTGCCTAGAGGTCGATCTACTTCACCTTCTCTCAGTCCTATTCCATGTTTAACGATCGCCTTTTCCCAACTAGCCATCCTCTTAACCTTTTTATTCGCCTTCCGTTCCTCATAATATTTTCTCCATAATCCTATTAATTCCTTTGCACTCTCATTATTACTATGCTGCCAAATAATTTGTTCTATGTATTTTATCCCTTTTACTGTTCTAATGCCCCCGGCAACCATACCTTGTTTCCTATTTTCTTATTGAACGCTACTGACAAATCTCTTAATTTCTCTGCCTTGTGAGGGAACTCATGACACATTATTTGCAATGGGCTTTCCTCTTCTGTCATATCTCAATCTATGCTTTTCCCCATGCCTCCGAACAACCGAAACAGAATTCCTATGTCCTTCACTCCTTCCTTTTAATCCCTAAATTTATCAGGCTCGCTCTTGAACAGTGACTAATGGCTCTGAAGCGTCCGCAGCCTCTCACTTCTTTGCTCCACCAATCCTACCCTTTTATTCAAATTATTCTGCTATCCTCCCACAATCCACACACCCTTTCAACCTTACAATTTCCCCAATCCTCAGTCATTCAGAGATCAGAGTACTCCAGCGAACCATCAAACACATTTGAGCACAATTAAACACCTTCTCGCAGCTCAATTAACCCTCAATCTAAACACATGAAAATGAGCTCCAAACACACAAGTAACACTGTACACAGGCAATAAACCATTTATTATTATCAGGCACAACCATACTCCTACATAAACCACAACCATTAATTTATTATGAATCACACAATCTAATAAATCCTCCTCGTGGCGTACTCGGTCAACGGAATGACTCCTCCCCCGACACAGCAATCGAAAAAATACGGACCCTGATCGAACCACCACGAATCGGATTCGAACAATACTACAATCCCGATTTAAACAGATACAATTATTCAGTTGAAACGCACTTTAACTCCAATTATCTAACACCCAAAAATCCTGAAGCACTCGCACAGACAATACAAGCAGCGGTCCGCGATCTTAACACACTCTAAATCTTAACACACTCTAAATATTTTTACATACAAAAAGTAATTATACAATTTGGATCCGATAAAGATGCGAAAAAAGACGATGCTGGATTTTTATAATTTACAATAATAATTGAACATGCTAGCGTACAGCTTACAAACACTCGATCTCAATGCCGCATCACGCTGTTTTCAATCAGTGAACCTCTCCCTCTGATACCGAAGATTTTCCCCTTCCTATGGTACTCTTTGTTGAGGGGTACTACATCTTAAATGGACTATTTTTCCTCCTAAATGTTACTTTCCCCTGCAAAGACTGGACATCTATAAGGGACCTCTATCCCTCCTCTCTAAGTTCTACAGAATTAGGGGTACCTCTCACATCTGGGTACTTTTCACCAAGTAAACTAGGTTCCCATCTCTCAGTTACTCTTCACTATCAGGTACTAATCAACAATCGATCAGAGGGTTACTATTCACTGTTGATCAGCCGCTATTCGAAATCAATCTCAAACATGCACAAACTCCGAAGTTCTATTCACACAGAATTCGAATTCTACCGTACGGGCAGAACTTCAATGTGAAATTCTGTATTTGGAAATTTGATTCTGCAAATCTCAACTCGTTCTCGGACCAATTCGTTTTGGTGCGTACGACTCCAAATACACGGGCTCTCGAATTCAAATTAAATTGCCCTATTAAATCTCGAATGGACTAGAGTATTCCCAGCCAAGCTATACTCTAGCCACCGAGCCCAGTGCCTTTATGAGATTCCTCATCCGCCACACCAGGGAGGGATTCAGATATCTTCATACAGGCATGGCCTCTAACCAACTTTGGTTTTACTTCTTCAAAAGGATTTCATTTACACCTGCTTGGCACTGGGTGTCAATCATATATGTTCCAATAAGATCCCCTCTCGAGCTTCCAGAGTGTACAAGCCCAGCCGCTCCATTTTTCTCGCATATGATAGTCCTGCCATCCCGGAAATTAACCTTGTAAACCTATGCTGCACTCCCTCAATAGCAAGAATGTCTTTCCGCAAATTAGGGGACCAAAACTGCATACAATACTCCAGGTGTGGTCTCACTAGGACTCTGCACAACTGCAGAAGGACCTCTTTGCTACTATACTCAAATCCTCTTGTTATAAAGGCCAACATGCCATTCACTATCTTCACTGCTTGCTGTACCTGCATGCTTACTTTCATAGACTGATGAACAAGGATCCCCAGTTCCCATTGTACTTCCCCTTTTACCAACTTGATGCCATTTAGATAATAATCTGCCTTCCTGTTTTTGCTACCAACGAGGATAACCTCACATTTATCCACATTAAACTTGATCTGCCATGCATCTGCCCACTCACCCAACCTGTCCAAGTCACCCTGTATTCTCATTGTTCATTAAAGTCCGCAAGCTCCCACGGTTGGAGCTCCGATATCGATCCCTGGTAAGGGATCATGGGCTCTGTAGATTACTATCTAAATGGTGTCAAGTTGGAAAAAGGGGATTTACAACGGGGAGACTGGAGCGGCTGGGCTTGTACACTCTGTTTTGGTCCCAAAATATGAGCAAGGATATTCTTGCTATTGAGGGAGTACAGCGTAGGTTTAGAAGGTTAATTCCCAGGATGGCGGGACTGTCATATGCTGAGAGAATGGAGCAGCTGGGCTTGTATACTCTGGAGTTTAGAAGGATGAGATGGGATCTTATTAAAACATATAAGATTATTAAGAGTTTGGACATGCTAGAGGCAGGAAACATGTTCCCGATGTTGGGGGAGTCCAGAACCAGGAGCCACAGTTTAGGAATAAGGGGTAAGCCATTTAGAATGGAGATGAGGAAACACGTTTTCACACAGTGTTGCGAGTCTGTGGAAATCTCTACCTCAGAGGGTGGAGGCCGGTTCTCTGGATACTTTCAAGAGAGAGCTAGATAGGGCTCTAAAAGATAGCGGAGTTACGGGATATGGGGAGAAGGTAGGAACTGGGTGCTGATTGTGGATGATCAGCCATGATCACATTGAATGGCGGTTTTGTCTTGAAGGGCTGAATGGCCTACTCCTGCACCTATTTCCTATTGCCTAAATATTTTCTGAATGCACTGTATATTCTCTCTCACATATTCAATATCTCTGCTGTGATGTTCCTGCTGCTCACTTGCACTTGGGATAATATACAGTTCCTAATGGCCTCTCAGCCAGCAGACTTAGGGACGTTTGAGGAAACTGGGGAAACCCATGGGATCACTGAAGAACATGCATATTCCACACAGACTGGACTCAAGTTCAGAATCGATCAAGCTTGTTGGAGCTATGTGGTAGCAGCACCACGTTTTACTAATTGTGATCAGGCATGGCCTTCTCCTGCACCTATTGTCTATTGTTAAAGTCCCGTGGGCTCCAGCAAAGGATGCCGACTCCTTGTCGTTAGGCCGCAGTGCGGACGGAGTACAATGCGGAAAAAAATTGCATCTCCGTTCATGTAAGTGATTAGAAAAAGTTTCCCCCAACCCCCCGCCCCACCCCCAACATAAAACAAGCTACAGAACACTAAAACTTACATTTAACGCATACTATTAAACACAAAGAAGGTAGGGACAGACAGACTGTTGGCAAGGCAGCCATTGCTGCCACCACCCGGATGTTCCGTGTGGCATATGGATACAGATGATTTGAGTGATTTGGGCCAAGTGCAAGCAAATAAGACTAGTTTGAGCTTGAATGGCATGACCGAGTTGGGCTGAAGGGTCTGATTCAGCGCTGTATGATTCCATACTCGATGACTGTCTGAAAATGTGCAACTATCACAAGTAGATTGCTTCTGAAGCTAAACCTGGGCCCATGACGTGTAGAGATAAATGCTAGAATGTGTATTGTACAGATAATATTTTGCATTAATTCTATAAATGAAAGTACTTACATTCAATATCTCCCATGCCATCCAACACATTGGTCAGCTAAGGAATCTTTCACTTTCCAAAGCAAATGCTTTGCAAAGATAGACACAACGTTCTGGAGTAACTCCACGGGTCAGGCAGCATCTCAGGAGAGAAAGCATTGGTGACAGATCAAATCAGAACCCTTCTTCAGGCTGCTTTTAAGTTTGCTTTCCAGGTTGATATTATGCCATGTCTTTAATTATTACTATTTATTCTGTTATAGGAAGGAATAAAATAATGAAATTAATATTAAGAAATAAACTAATTTTGTGCACTTTGCCCAAAATACAATGCTGGCGCTGGGGAATGTTGCTCGATCAGGGTTTAGAGTAGATAGGCAAAAATGTCAGCATGGACATGATGGACCAAAGTTCCCATTGTGTGCTCTATGACTCAAAGACTTCATCACAAGCAGCCATTGGTTCCTTCATGCAAATCCATTTTACATTCACCTCCAGTCTATTAAGTTCTTCACAATCCATTACCTGATAAGAATTGTATCCATATTCCTATTGTAGATACAGTGGATTATTGTACAACTAGTGTGTTTGCTATATAACAATAAATACTAACTGTATGGTGTCCTTGCCATAGATTTCTTATCAACTTGAGATCATTTTGTTTCTCTATTTTGAGAAGTCCAATGTTTTGTAGTTTATGTCTAAGTAAAATAACTCAATGTCAGAACATTCCTTTCTCCCATTCTCCCTTTCTCCCAATGATTTGTTATATAGTTTCCATTAAATAGTTTAATTTTGTTTCCGATTGCAAAGTTTTATAATTATGTTTTCAAACTATGCCTAGATCAATTGGATTTCTATTTCTCCTCTGGGGTATTCATTATTTAATCTGATGTAAACATCATTGCCTAAACTCTAATCATGAGTACAGTGCAAAGAAAAAGATCAAAGACGTGAAAAATAATGTGGGTGTTTTTTAATATCTTGCATCTTTTATCTTTAAAGGATTTCCAATGTGATTTCCTAAGCCTCAGCTTGTGGATATTTTCATATTTTGAATCTTGTAGTTTTCATCCTTTGAGTAATGAAAGGCATTTTGAGCTTTGAAAATGTGCATCAATTTTTATTTTTGTAATGCCTAACGGACTTGATTTTCTTCAATATTTTATGTAAAGTAATGCATTGAGGTATATCAGAAATCAACACCGTGACATTTTCACATATGTAGGTAACTGACAGGAAATGTCCATATGGCAGAATTAAATACCTCATATTCTATTGTATTTCTAACTTTTTTTTAAAAAAAAATGTGGTTGTGCTGGTAATCTCCAAAGCATTCATGTTATTAAGAATCAAATGAAAGAACTTGTTTGTTTTTTTAAGTCATCGTATGAGAATAGATAGATATGCAGGTGATATCAATTCAAGGTATAGCTTTCATTGAGATGTTTTGAATAAATCACATACATTTCTAAGTTAATGTACATTGTTCCCATAATGCATGCCTTTCTTTTGTCACATCCTTGAGGATCCGTTATTCTATATCTTCCTTCTGCAGAGAAACTAGTTATTTTATCCATTGACAACCTCTCTGTGAGCCATACTCACCTTTCTATATCCGTTACATATTTACGACTCTCAGCATTCAATACTTACCCATTATGTACTCTTTCTGGCTTTTCCCAAGACACTCATTCACATATTGTTCAAGGTGATTTCCAGTGAAGTTTCTAGAGAGAAGGCAAAATACATCTAAAAGGGACACAGATTGGAAAGTTTTTAATGACCTGCTTACAAACATTTCATAGAAGGAAACATTCAATCTGCATGTAATAATCTCTTCACTCCTTCTACCATATTTGCTGGAGTAACTCAGTGGGACAGGCAATATCTCTGAATAGAAGAAATGGGTGACGTTTCGGGTTGAGTCTGAAGAAGGGTCTCGACCTGAAACATCACCCATTCCTTCTATCCAGAGATGCTGCCTGTCCCGCTGAGTTACTCCAGTATTCTGTTTTTATAATTGCCATCATACTGAATGCAATCAATCATGATGAACAGTTCAAGAAAAGGTCATAATTACCATGTGTTAATGAGCATAGTATTCATTTTGAGAGGCATGCATTAGATTTGGGTAATGCCCAACTTTTAAAACCTAGAATTGGGCGTCATTCTGGGAAATATTGAAGGCAAAATGCTTCATATAAGCATTCGAGTGTATCACCTTTGAGTTTTCCCAATGAGTTTGATACATTTCGGCAAGTATGATATTTCAGCAACTTCCTGTTGTTTGTGCCTCGCTTATGCCTATTGTCTGCTAGGCAAATAAATTTAAGACGCAGGAAAAAATCCTTTCATCTTTCAGTGTTTCTCACATGGTAATAAACACATTCACAATTGTTTGACTTTATCTAATCCCTGTGTAAGTTTGGAGGCACTTTTAACGAGGATTGGGCTCCCGTGCAAATCTCAAAATCTTGCTGGATTTTTGTCATTGGAACCTAATATATTCAGGGCAAATGTCACTAATGAATTCTAATATCGCATGAAAAGCTACTTGATAGTGGCATGTCAATAGACAATAGACAATGGGTGCAGGAGTAGGCCATTTGGCCCTTCGAGCCTGCACCGCCATTCAATGTGATCATGGCTGATCATCCACAATCAGTACCCCGTTCCTGCCTTCTCCCCATATCCCCTGACTCTGCTATTTTTAAGAGCCCTATCTAACTGTCTCTTGAAAGCGTCCAGAGAACCTGCCTCCACCGCCCTCTGAGGCAGAGAATTCCACAGACTCACCACTCACTGTGAGAAAAAGTGTTTCCTCGTCTCTGTTCTAAATGGCTTACTCCTTATTCTTAAACTGTGGCCCCTGGTTCTGGACTCCCCCAACATCGGGAACATGTTTCCTGCCTCTAGCGTGTCCAAACCCTTAACAATCTTATATGTTTCAAATATGTTGAGAAAACAATACATTAGAATATGTAACCCTTGCTTTCCGACTCTCTGTCCCTTCCCCATCTCCAACTAGTTTCACTGTTCTTCAGATTAATTTTACTGTTTGTATACCTCGTTGTCACCTTCCCCCCAGCCAAAAATAAACCATTCTACATTTCCCTGATCATCGTCTGCTTTGCACAACTCACATTTGCTTTATACCTATCCATATCTCCAGTTTCCCTTTCCACAGACTCTCAGTCTGAAGAAGGGTTTCGACCCAAAACATCGCCCATTTCCTCTCTCCAGAGATGCTGCCTGTCCCACTGAGTTATTCCAGCTTTTTGTGTCAACCAACAGATTGTTGTTGAGTTTTCAACATTCATTGCATAGGCAAAACATATTTTCCTGATTATTCTACTCATCACCTTCATTCTTTATCTATTTGTTCTTAA
The DNA here is from genome assembly GCA_035221665.1 of Okamejei kenojei. NCBI lineage: Eukaryota > Metazoa > Chordata > Chondrichthyes > Rajiformes > Rajidae > Okamejei > Okamejei kenojei. The sequence continues at coordinate 78,014,726 of CM069133.1, forward strand.
TCTTCTGCCAATTGGACAGTTTTTTATATCTCCCTGTCTAGATATCTCAAAATCTCAACCAAATCTCCTTCCAATGTTCCACAGAAGACTGCTCCAGCTTCTCCAATTTATTCATATGTAAGAAGTTTCTCATTCCTCAAATCATTCCATCAAATTTCTCTAAGCTCTCTCTAATGCCGTTACTTCTATATACAGTTCAAATCAATGTCTTCTAAATGCTCATTATAACTTCCTTACTCTTGCACACCTTTCCTCTCTTTTTAAAGCACAGGATCCAGTATGCTTTAATAACTACTTCTCAATCTACTGTGCAATTATCAATGAGTTATGCCCACAGATCCCTTCTCCTGTACTCTTTATAAAATGCTGGCCTCTAGTTTAGATTGCATCTCCTCTTCCTCTCGATAAATAACACCATACATTTTTTTCTGCATTAAATTACATCTGCCCATTTCATCAACTAGTTTTCTTCTTGGAGTCCATTACTAGTGACCCTGCAGTTCAAGGTTTCATGGTCAGTTTATTGTCACATGCACCAATTAAGGTACAGTAAAATTTGAGTTACCATATAGCCACACTAAGTGAAAGGATACACGACACACTACCACATAAAAGTTAACATAAACATCCATCACAGTAGATTCCACATTCTTCACTGTGATGGAAGGCAATAAAGTTCAAGCTTCTTCCTCTTGTTCTCCCATGGTTGGGGCAGTCAAACCGTCCGTAGTTGGGGTGATCAAAGCCCCTGCAGCCGACGATCGAAGCCCCCATCTGGATGCTCAAAACTCCCGCATCAGGGTGGTTGAAACCCTCACCGTGGCATGGAGCTCCCATGTCAGTCTCTTCTTAACAGAGACCTCGGGCTTCACGATGTTAAAGTCCCAGTCCCCGCATGGAGCTTCAATCCCCGGCAAAGGGATCGCAAGCTCCATGATGTTAAAGTCCCGCAGCGTGCTGTGGCTTGGAGCGCCCGTCGGTTTCCACGAAAGGCCGCCAACTCCATGATGTTAGGCCATATTGCGGACAGAGATACGATATGGAAAAAAATTGCATCTCCGTCGAGGTAAGAGATTGAAAAAAGTTTCCCCCAATCCCCCCTGCCCCCCCAACCCCCACATAAAACAAACCAAGGAACACTAAAACATACTTTTAATACTAAAAATAGGATAAATACTATAAATAAGAAAGGATAGACAAGCTGTTGGCGAAACAGATGCTGTTCAATCCATTTTCAAGTTTTGCGTCATCCACAAACTTGGAAATCATGTATTTTGTTTATCTACTAAGACAAATAGTGGATTCGTACTGCCCCTGACCGATGCCATTATTTACTTCCATCCAGTCAAACGATAGTTCCCCACTCTTTCCTGTCACTTATCCAATTTTCAATCCACAAAGTAACTGCCATGTGTTTTCCATGGGCTTCAATATTGCCAGAAAAACTATAATGCAGCAATTTATGAAACGCCTTTTGAAAGCCTATCAATTGCATTTTCATCACTCTCTCTATAATTCCACAAAAAAATGCTCTCTCGTTTGTTAAACAAATTCATGCTGGCTTTCCCTAATCATTCCACTATTGTCCAAGTGACTGCTAAGTCTGACCTTGAAAATCATTCTGAAACATTTCCACACTTGACTGACCTGTGGTTCCTGGGTTTATTGTTACATCATAACCATATCATTTTGTTGCATCTTACTGGTTAGCTAAACCAATAGAGGCTCCGAAGTATGGGGAGGTGCCAAGGTATACCTGCTCTAGATTATTGTTGAATGACATTTTTGATATTTTTCATTCTGTGCCCTGGGCTACTATGAATGTAAATGATGTATATTCAGATAAAGGATTTATAGTTGAGCAGCTGAATTGTTATTTTAGCTAAGAATTGTTTTATTGCTGGAATATGATTGCATTGCGTGTCCAGGGTGAACCACAACGAGGTGAAAAGTTTTCTCCTTCTGTCATTAAATAGTCAAAAGAGGAACTAAATGTAACCACCTTGTTTTGTTACTTGGAACAAACCAGGAAAACAATGACTTTAATGTACTAAAAATAAATGCCACAAAATGAATCTAAGGGGATACAATTTTGTGTGTGCACAATCAATGAGCCTGAGATTCATTGGAATGACAGCTGCCTTGTTACAAGCTGAAGATGAAATACAATCAACATCTGGTTTATGTCAGTCAAAACCCTCCATAAAATTTGCTTGATCTTTGTCAAGACGCTAGCAGTGTCTTTGCAATGAATGACAGTGACTTAAAATGTCTATAAGCTCATAACACAATTATTTTCTAAAGAGCTCAGTAATTATTAGGTTGAAACATATTTTGCAAAAACTGATAATCAATCAACCTGGTATTGCAATTGAACATTACTGAAACTACTCTTTTTTTTAATTGTGATAATAGCACAAAATCTTTATGCTTTAGCCACTTTAATGTGCTGAATTATATTAAAAATTTGGCATAGTGATTAATGATGCTCTCTCATGACTGTTCAGACTATTGCAGTCTGAGGGGGAAAAAAGTCTGTTTTCAGACCAGTAGGAAGTAATTAGATGGATTTGCAATCCCTCACAAATGTTTGAGACAATGATGCGTCCAGCAAGTTACACTCCAATTACAGGCCTCAGGGTTTGAACTATCATGAAAATAACTTTCATCGTGTATAATGCATTTGCCCACAGTGGAAAGTTGTGAACTATCATAAAATAAGATAGCATGTCACTTGGAACAATAAGAGTAAATTCATTCCATGGGACCTTTAAAATCTTTTTATTATTTTAATTTTAATTTTTAAGCGATTTTGAGATTTTAATTGTTAAAGAAGTAATGCAATGTTTTATGTAATCTGACTTATTGGCCATTAACCAAACCATTCAAGTGTTTCAATAAGTATGTTGGAAGGAACTGCAGATGCTGATTTAAACCAAAGATAGACACAAAATGTTGGAGTAATTCAATGGACAGGCAGCATCTCTTATAAATTTATGCAATAATTGAAAGCAACATAAAATACGAGAGTATAGTAATTCAGAAGGGAAGGTGCTGTTGAAACTGTAATCAGACTACATTTAGTCACCAATAACCAATTCCCTGATGTTCAGTTTGGGACACTCTCCATACCTCATTACAAGCTTGTTCTTACGATGGACAAAAAGATTGAATTCCAGAACTGAGGTGAAAGTGACCACAAGGCAACATTTGACCAGGTGGGATGTCAGCTTTACTGGTCAGTGGGAATCTGGGGCAAGACTCCAACTGGAGTCATCCCTTGCACAAGGGAAATTGCTTTCACTTGTTGAAGTCAATAATCCCAGTGCCCTGTACATCTCTGTAGGAGTTTCTCAGGACATTATCCCAGACCCAAACATCTTCAGCTGCCTCAACACCAACCTTCATGAGGTCAGAAGAGGCGGTTTGCTGATGGTGCTCAATGTTTAACTCCGTTCACAACTTCTGCAAGACCTGCATTTCCTGAAATCATCCGTATTTGATTAACGGATGCAGCAGAAACTGGTCATTTGGCTTACTGAGCTGACTATCGATCACCCGTTCATACTAGTTAAATGTTATCCCACTTTAGCATCCACTCGCTGCACACCAGAGGCAATTTACAGTTGCCAATTAACCAACAAACCCACACATCTTTGGGACATGGGAGAATCCAAAGCACCTGGAGGAAACCCAAATGATCACAGGGCAGACGTGCAAAGTCCACGCAGATAGCACAAGAGGTGACAGTCGAACCTGCTGCAGCACTGTGCCAGCTTCATTTGGAAACCTCCTCACTTGGAAATATACTTCTGTTTCTTCTGAAGAATCTGAAGAAGGATCTTGACCCGAAACCCCACCCATTCCTTCTCTCCAGAGATGCTGCCTGATCCACTGAGTTACTCCACCATTTTGTGTCTGCCTTCTGTTCATTATGTTGCTTCATTATCATTGAGACTAGGTCCTGCAAGTTTTTCCCCAATAGGGCTTCAGAGGTCCCTTCACCTGAAGGTCTGCAATGATTTGAAAAGGTGCTCGGCACTCATTTTGCACGAACATTTTACATTAAGACTCAGTCACAATTTCCACATCTTTAAATATTTTTTTTTTTAAATCAAGTGTTCTTTTTCCCTAAATGGATTTTGAGTATTCATTAGTGACTTTACATCAGTTATAAGAGCTGTACAGCATGAAAACAGGTCCATTAGCCCAACCTATAGATATTGGGCCTGTCCCCAAAAAATCTAAAATTGTAACATAAATTTACATTTAACATTGATTAAATCAGTCTGAAGAAGGGTTCCAACCCAAAATGTCACCTTTCCATGATCTCCAGGGATGCTGCTTGACCCACTGAATTACTCCAGCATTTTGTGTCTATCTTTAACCCTTGATAGATCCTTCTTCTCCGTATATCAATCCAAATGTCTTTTAAAAGTCATAATTATATCTGCCTGTATGGCAGCTTCTGGCAGCTCATTCCAGATATCTCTCACTGCATACCCTCAGAAAAAGTTGTCCCTAAGGTCGTTAAATCATTCCCCTCTGACCTTTAACCTGTGCCCTCAAGTTTAGAATGCATCACTCCTGCCATGGAGCTTTCTCCAGGAGGAAAAAAATCCTTTGCCGAGAAGTATTTTAAAAACAAAATATTTAACAGTAGAAGGTAGAAACATTGCATAAATTGTACTTTAAATTTGGACTGTCTATCTGAAATCATTTGATCTAATTGGATGTGATTATACCAATAACTTCATTGATCTCAAAAAGACAGACATAGGAAGAGAAAAAATGCCTATCATTTAGATATTCACTGACGCCCATTGAGGACGACATTCCGTAGATTCATTTTGCATCTGGCATTGGAATTGAATCAACTTTAACAATTGAACATATGAAAATAGGAACAGGAGAAGGCCATCAGGCCCTTCATGCCTCCCCCACTATTCAATGTAATTGTGGCTGACCTGTGCTGGCCTCAACTCATAATTGTATGTGAAAACTCCCCTAAAACTCTATTCCTCGATCTTACAAATATCCTTTTTCTTTCTCCACTGAAAATAAGTCCTCCACGACCCTCTGGGGCCTGAGAATAATAGAAATTCACAGCAAAAACATTTATACATCTCAATTTTAAATGACGGGCCATATTTTGTAGCTTTGTCATCTTCTTCGTGACTCTCCCTCTGTTGAAAACATCTTAACATCTACTCTGTTAAGGCGCCTTCGGATCTTATATGTTTGAGTAAGGTCGACAATCATTCCTCTCAAGGACGACAATCATTCTTACCAAGCTCCAAGAAATATGGACCAAACCTTAATAGGGCAACACTCTCATCCCAAGAATTAGCCACGGTGTTGCAGCGATAGAGTTGCTGATTTACAGCACAAGAGACCCAGGTTTAATCCTGACTACAGGTGTTCTCCCTGTGACTGATTGGGTTTCTTTTCTAGGTTCTCAAATGTCTTCTCATATGCCCAAATTGAGCATGCTGGTAGGTCCATTAGTGTGAGGGTGAGTTGTAGAATCTGGAGGGAATTATGGCAATGAAAAAAATTGGATTAGTATAAATAATGCTTGATGCTCATCGTGGACTTGGTGGTCTGAAGGGATAGTTTTGTGATGTATGGCTCTATGACTCTAGGTAAATTGTCTCAGCTGAAATTAGAAGAATGGTAACATAGAATTATGGGCTCATGAATCTCCCTGCGTGAGTCTGTCATTGCAGGAGAGGTGTCAAGAATAAGCAGACTAATTGGTAATGTCAGGGAAACCGAACTGAAGTAAAATTTGGTGAAAATGTATATGAGATCATGTAATTCTCAAATACTGACAGTGGGTATTGATTAATTTTTCTTGTCACAGTTTCTCTCTGATATTCTTGAACCCGGAGGATCTTTCTCATCTGTCACAAGAACACAAAAAAATAGGGGGAAAAAGGAACTGCAGAATCTTGAGTCTCAAAATTAAAATTCAGTCATTCAGAAGCTTCCACCTCACTGGCCCTCTCCAAGAGGTGGAAGCTTCCACGGAAACAAAATGGTGGAAATACTCAGCAGGTCAGGCCATCTTTGTGTGAAGAAAAACAGAAACAACAGAAATGGTTTGTCAAGGAGGACTCTCTCTAACTTCTACAGGTGCACAGTAGAGAACATGCTGACCGGTTGCATCGTGGCTTGGTTCAGCAACTTAAGTGCCCTGGAGAGGAAAAGACTGCAAAAAGTAGTAAACGCTGCCCAGTTCATCATCAGCTCTGACCTTCCTTCCATCGAAGGGATTTATCGCAGTCGCTGCCTCCAAAAGGCTGGCAGTATCATCAAAGTCCCACACCATCCTGGCCACACACTCATCTCCCTGCTACCTTCAGGTAGAAGCTACAGGAGCCTGAAGACTGCAACAACCAGGTTAAGGAATAGCTACTTCCCCACAGCCATCAGGCTATTAAACCTGGCTCGGACAAAACTCTGAACATTAATAACCCATTATCTGTTATTTGCACTTCATCAGTTTATTTGTTCATGTGTGTATATATTTATATAATGGTATATGGACACACTGATCTGCTTTGTAGTCAATGCCTACTGTTCTGTTGTGCTGAAGCAAATCAAGAATTTCATTGTCCTATCAGGGACACATGACAATATACTCACTTGAACTTGAACTAAAGTCGGAAACCCTTCATCAGAAGTGCTACTGGATCCCGAGTCAGGGTTGTCCTCAAGTGAAATACTTGTTCCTCGGCCAACCTCCCTCTTGACCTCATTACCTCAGGTTACAATTTTATCACCACCACCCTTCTCCCCTTCCCAATAAGACTGACCTCACCTCACCCTTTATCAATCTGTCCTTCTCCCAATACCCTACTAATAATCTGCAGCTTGAGACCCAGTAATCCACCTAAACTCTACACTGAGATGTACCCTGGCCCTGAAATACCGATTCACCCTACAACTGATTCTAAAGCAGCCCCTCCTAAACACCACACTGTCCTCTTGTGGCCTTCCCCACTCCCCTGTGCCCCAGCCCCATTCTTACAACTGGATTTGTACACTCTGCGATGGTGAAGTATTCAAAGGAAAACTCATAGAGACTTTGGGCAGCACGATGGTGCAACGGTAGAGTTGTTGCCCTACTGTGCTTGCAGCGTTGGAGAGCCAGGTTCGATCCCGACCATGGGTGTTGTCTGAACAGAGTTTTGCGTTCTCCCTGTGACCACATAGTTTTTCTCTGAGATCTTCGGTTTCCTCCCACACTCCAAAGACTTACAGGTTTACAGGTTAATTGGCTTGGTATAAATGTAAAATTGTTCCTAGTGTATGTTGGATAGTGTTAGTTTGCGGGAATCGTTAGTCGGCACGGCCTTGGTGGGGTGAAGGGCCTGTTTCAGCACTGTATCTCTAAACTAAACTAATGTGTGTTCTGAGGAAGGTAGCAATGGTAAACTTTCAAATACTATATTCTGTGACCAATTATGCACTACCCATTTAATGCATGTGTTCAGTCACTGTGCAGTTTCAAAACCTTTTTTTTTTCATTGCTCTTTACGTTGATGACCCTTCACTGGGCATTGTTCCATAAATATACCACTCATTCCTCAACAAAACAGCGCCAATCAAAATGTGAGCTGACATGGCGATCATTAACAGGCACTCCACATACTCAAAGCACTTATCTCTTCTTAAATGTACACAACCAGTTTTCCAAAAGTATCTGTACAACAATTTGCGTCACATTCTTTGCTCATGTTTCTCTCATTTATCCAAGGCATTGAAGCAAATTGCAGCCGTCTGCTCATGATATTTTAGGTTTGGTCTAGTTTAGTTTTAGTTTAGCTTTTTATTTTACTTTACTTTAGAGATACAGCCTGGGAGCAGGCCCTTCGGCCAACCGCGTCCGTGCTGACTAACGGTCAACAAAAATACAAGCACCATCTGACCGACCAGGGACAATTTATAATTTTTTTATCAAAGCCAATTAATCTACAAACCTGTATATCGTTGGAGTGTGGGAGGAAACCGGAGCACCTAGAGGAAACCCAAGCCGTCGCAGGGAGAACATACAAACTCCATACAGACAGCACCCATAATGAGGATCAAACCCGGTTTTCTGGTGCTGTGACGCAGAAACCCTACCACTGTGCCACTGTGCTGCCCATTTAAAAATATTATATTTTCCTTTATCAACTTTTATTTGGCCACGAATCATCAACAGTTGTGTCCAAACAGTTTACATTTACTTGTTTTCTTTTTCTTTTTAATAGAAACCAGGTACAAAGTTTGAAAAGTCACATTAGATTCACCTTGTCACTTAATTTACAATTGTCACGTGTACTGAGGTATAGTGAAAAGCTTTTTTGCTGCATGTTATCTGGTCAGCAAATCAACTATATATGATTATAATCAATCTGTCCACAGTGTGCAGTATACAGGATAAGGGAATAAGACAATTTAGTGCAAGATAAAGTCCAGTAAAGTCCGATAAAAGATAGACTGAAGGTCTCCAGAGAGGCAGATGGTAGTCAGGACTGCTCTCTGGTTGGTGATAGGATGATTCAGTTGTCTGATAACAGCTGGGAAGAAACTGTCCCTAAATTTGGAACTTTGTGTTTTCTTGCCTGATGGAAGAAGGGAGAAGAAGGAATGACCAGGATGAGACCCATCCTTGATTATGCTTGTGGCCTTGCCAAAGCAGCATGGAGTGTTGATGGACTCAATGGAAGGGAGGTTGGTTTGCACGATGTTCTGGGCCACATCCTCAACTATGCAGTTTCCTGCAGTCTTGACTGGAGCTATTCCCAAACCATGCTGTGATGCATCCTGATGAAATGCTTTCAACAGTGCATCTGTAGAAGTTGGTGAGAGTTGTTGGGACATGCCGAACTTCGCAAGCCTTCTAAGCAAGTAGAGGCATTGATATGCTTTTTTGGCCATTGCTTCAATGTGGCTGGTCCAGGACAAGATGCTGGTGATATTTACTCCTAAGAACTTGAAGCTTTCAACCATCTCTACTTTGGCACATGTGTACCGCTCCTGAAGTCGATCACAATCTCCTTTGTCTTGGTGATATTGAGGGATAGGTTGTTGTCTTGGCGCCGGTTACGAGGTTCTCAAACTTCTTCCTGTACTCTGTCTCGTCATTAGTTGCAGTTAACATTAAGGTCAGAGCATTCCAGGTGGAATCTCTGTTTTGCACACCAGAACAGTTCTTCTGGTCTATCCTTGCGTAGATTTTGATTACTGCAAGGAAATATGGAAGATCATTTTGAAAATGCGTATGACAGACATGACAGACACCCCTGGATACAGTTTTTAAGCAGCAAACCTTTCATACCAAACACTGTAACTAACAGTGACAGTAGTGGATTTTACTCACAACTTAGAATAAATGCAGAACAAGTTTCTGGCAATACTTTTTCCTGGTTTAAAATCTCAAGCAATAGAACATAGAAAAGCACAGGGCTGGAGCAGGCCCTTTGGTCCAGCATGTGTGCACCAAACATGATGCCTAAATAAACTAATCTCACTTGCCTGCACATGTTCCGTACCCCTCCAATCTCAGCATATCCATGTACCTATCTAAAACCTCTTAAATGCTACAATCATATCTGCCTCCATAACCACCCCAGGCAGGGTGTTCCAGGCACCCAATGCTCTTTCAAACAAAACTTGCCCTGCACATATCCTTTGAACGTTGCTCCTCTCGCCCTATAGGGTGGTGCAGCGGTAGAGTTGCTGCCTTACAGTGCCAAAGACGCAGGTTCGATCCTGACTACAGGTGCTGTCTGTAGAGAGTTTATGCATTCACTCTGTGACTGCATCCATTTCCCTACCACACTCTAAAGACGTTCAAGTTTGTAGGTTAATTGGTTTCGGTAAAATTGTAAATTGTTCCTAGTGTGTAGAATAGTGCTAGTGAACAGGGTGATCGCTGGTCGGCGCGGACTCGGTGGGCCGAAGGGACTGTTTTCACACTGTATCTCTAAACTAAACTAAACTGAACTAAACTATGGCCTCTAGTCCTTGATAGTTCCAATCTTGGGAAAAAGTTCTGCATGTCAATCCTGTCTATGCCCCTCTTTATTTTGTGTACTTCTATCAGGTCTCCCCTCAACCAGAGTAAACAGTCCAGGTTTATCCAAACTCCCATTGTAGCTAATATCACCTAATCCAGCCAGCTAACTGGTAAATCTCTTCTGCATCTTCTCCAAAGCCTTCAAATCCTTCCTGTAATGGGGCAACCAGAACTGCACGAAATACTCCAAATACAACCTAACCAAGGTTTTATAGAGCTGAGTCATGACTTCTGACTTTTATACTCCATGCCCCGACCGATGAAGGTGAACATATGCAATGAATCAAGCCCCATTCACAAACCTAGCCATCACTTCAGGGTGAATTTATCATCTTTTTAGGAATCTGCTCATGATTTACATATCTTTGCTAGATTCTTAAAAATGAAGCTGCAACTTTTGGGTTCACTAACAATGATGGATATGTTTTAAAAGCATTTGAAAGTGTTTTGTTTTTAATTTACTGACTCCTGCTCACCGATATATCTCACAAAATGATTCAGTATATTCTTAACAAATGATCACATGGTGCATTTGTCTGTGATGTGATAAATCTATTCCTGGCTGCATTAATCAAACTTCAAGTTATAAGCTTTAAATATATCGATGAATATTTTAACTTGGTTCTCTTTCTATTAAATTTTAAAACACTGCTTGATTTCATTGGCTCATGGAAAGTGCTATGTTCAGCAATGTGCAAATGAGTTTGAGTAGAGACAGGAGGACATAAATTTCACTTTCCAAAAAGGACATAGTGTGCACTTGGTATGCTGATTGCAGCCATAACTGTATCTCTACTTGTAATACTATCAACTTCAATACCTCAACGCAAAAATGTTCTTTATCAGTTAAGCCTATAGTGCAAAAGAGCTGGGTTTGATCATGACTATGGGAACTGTGTGTACGGAATTTGCACATTTTCCCTGTGACCATGTGGGTTTTCTCCACATGCTCAGGTTTCCTCCCATATTCCAGAGATGTGCATGTTTGTAGGCTAATTGGCTTCTGTAAATTGTCCCTTGTGTGCAGAATGCAAAACTGGAATAGCATAGAACGAGGACATGAGCCGATTGTTGGTCGGCACAGGCTCGGTGGACTGACGGGCCTGTTTGCACGCTGTATCTCTAAACTAAACTAATTAAGGAAGTGATAACAGAGCACTCGCAAAATGATAATGAGGCTGGGTAGGATCGATGTGGATCCATGAAAGGGAATCAGGTTTGATCAATCTGCTCACTGAGGTTATAACTAACCAAATAAATAAGAGGGAGTAGGTGTATCTGGTGATTTAGCATTTCAGAATTCCTTTGATAAGATTCCATATGAGGTCTTTGATCAAAGGTGGTGCACATAGGTCTGGGATTAGATGCTATTCCGCTCATCATAAATATTTGGACACCATTTTAACCCGTAACTGTTGTACATTATTTATTTCAAGTTCAAGTGAGTTTATTGTCATGTGTCCCTGATAGGACAATGACATTCTTGCTTTGCTTCGGCACACAGAACATAGTGGGCATTTACTACAAAACAGATCAGTGTGTCCATATATCATTATATAAATACATACACACATGAATAAATAAACTGATAAAGTGCAAATCACAGATAACAGATAATGGGTTATTAATGATCATAATTTTATCTGAGCCATGTTTAATAGCCTGATGGCTATGACTATATTTCTGTCATTAGCAACAAGTTTGTCTTTGTAATTATTGTTCTTATTCATTGCTGTAAGTTTGCAACAAAGAATTAAGGAGCTGGAAGCTATCTGATATTGCCAGGGTTCTAAATTCTAGGTATAGATCTGTTGAATTGTAATTGATTTTTGCTTTCTCAGTTTCATATTTCAATTAAGTCATTATGTATGATCCCAGGGCAATAACAATTCAACTCGGTGTGCCTTGGGATGTTGACAACAGCCACCATGGAAAGATACATTTGCAGCAGATGTTTTTGGTGGATTAGGGCCTGAAAGTTTGTTGACCGGAAAATATAACGTGTTATTTACAGTCAGGCATTTCGTGATATCCGAGCTGGAGATTTGGCTGGAGAATGAGCAAACCTGTGGCTGAGTGGGAAAAAAAATGGAGAGGATGTAGCAAAGGGAGAACTGGACAGTTTCAGTTTTGAGTACTCAAGCTAAGCCTTCTTCCACTTTTCATAGGACTCATATCAAGGCAGTGTTTGGAGCCTTAACACCTGCACTAATTTAGGCCACAACATTCAAAATGGAATGTCATAAAATGTAATTTGATGACTTCTCATATATCCAAATCAAATCGCATATAAATTTGATCCAAACACTTTGTGACCACCAGTTGAACAATTTCCAGGACATTCTATCTGTCTCTATATTTGCAGCAAAGCTTGAGTTAGCACCTTCTGTGGCTATCACATTGTACGCAGGTATGCCAAATTCGATCAACTTGACGATGAACACTTTCCTCATGGGTTGAAGGTGTGTAATGGAGGAAATAAACAAACCCAAGTTAGTGTATATCGATTGCTCTACTGTTGGGCTTTGGAAAGCAACTTGAGCTAAATTTGTATTGATTATTTAATCCAAAAGATATAACCTGTCTGTGCATTTCTGAAAGCCACAGGGATTGCTGTAAACCACAGATTTATTATTTCCATCTCAATTTGTTCTTTGAAATGTATTGTTTGCATTTCTTCAATTCTTCCATTTCTTTCTCAATAATGGAAACATTCATTCATGTATTGTTAAGGAAATGCTGACCAGAGTGTTTTCTCTTAGTTATAGTGTCATGAAATTGTGGATATATAATATACTAGACTAAATGGGACCCGTTAGGTCCCAGCTTCACACGGGAGGGCTGGTCCCCCAATGCAATATTCCACCTCTCCACCAATTCCAATATTGCTGGCCAATGGGGGAGGGGGGCTTTCTGGAGCGCTAGTATGTGCATTGTGGGTCAAAGGGACTGGTTTCCAGAGGGCTAGTATGGACATTGTGGGCTGAATGGATTCTTGGACTGGCAGCTCGGTCACTCTGGCCAGGCAGCTCAGTCACTCTGGCCAGGCAGCTCAGTCACTCTGGCAAGGCAGCTCAGTCACTCTGGCCTGGCAGCATTTTTGAACCAATAGAGACACTTTATACAAGCATTTTAGAACCAATGGAGACCAATAGAGACACTTTTTGCAAGCATTTCAGAACCAATAGAGACATTTTTTTGCAAGCATTTTAGAACCAATAGAGACACTTTTTGCGAGCATTTAAAAACCAATAGAGACACATTTTGCAAGCATTTTAGAACCAATAGAGGCACTATTTGCAAGCATTTTAGAACCAATAGAGACACTTTCTGCAAGCATTTTAGAAACAATAGACACCTTCTACAAGCATTTTAAAACCAATAGACACTCATTCTGCAAGCATTTTAGAACCAATAGAGACAATCTTTCTGCAAGCATTTTAGAACTAATAGAGACACTTTTTCTGCAACCATTTTAGAACCAATAGACACTTTTTGCAAGCACTTTAGAACCAATATACACTTTTTGCAAGTATTTTTAACCAATAGAGACACTTTTTGCAAGCATTTATAGAATCACATTAAGGGCACTCACAGTTGAGTAGACATGTGTTCAGTGCTATTCAGACCTCAGAGAGACGTGACCCTCTGGCTTCCTCTATCTTGCAGAGATTGAGTGAGGCACACCACTTCCTGGTTTTATAGTCCTTCCCCCTCCCTCCAGCAGGGGCAGCAGAGAGAATGGTGAATTTTAAAACCATTAAGATCTCTCTGATTTTTCATCTATGCGAACAATCCAGGAAGGAAGGAGGGGGGCTCTGAGCGAGCTGGCCAAAAATGACGGCCATAGGTGGCGGCGTTCTCTTAGAAATCACACCACAGTGAGCCAAAAGCGGTCAAGATCAGACTTTTAGTAATATATAGACAGATAATATGCACATATATGTATATAAAATGAGTTGGTTGAGAAAGATATCATTTAAAACACATTTGGACAGGTACATGGATAGGATAGCCATATAACCATATAACCATATAACAATTACAGCACAGAAACAGGCCCTCTCGGCCCTTCCAGTCCGTGCCGACCATTTGTTTTCCCCTAGTCCCATCTACCTGCACTCAGACCTCCATTCACTCCATTCCCTTCACGTCCATATACCTATCCACTTTACTTTTAAATGTTAAAATCGATCCTGCCTCCACCACTTCTGCTGGAAGCTCATTCCACACAGCCACCACCCTCTGAATAAAGAAGTTCTCCCTCACGTTACCCCTAAACCTCTGTCCCTTAATTCTCATGTCATGCCCTCTTGTTTGAATCTTCCCTACCCTCAATGGGAAAAACGTATCCACGTCAACTCTGTCTATCCCTTTCATCATTTTAAAGACCTCAATCAAGTCCCCCCTTAACCTTCTGCGCTCCAAAGAATAAAGACCTAACTTGTTCAACCTAAAGGCCAGCACACCAAAGGCTTTCTTTACCACCCTATCTACATGTGATTCCACCTTCAGGGAACTATGCACAGTTATTCCTAGATCCCTCTGTTCCACAGCATTCCTCAATTCCCTACCATTTACCATGTACTTCCTATTTTGATTTGTCCTGCCAAGATGTAGCACTTCACACTTAACAGCATTAAACTCCATCTGCCATCTTTCAGCCCACTTTTCCAAATGGCCCAAATCTCTCTGTAGACTTTGAAAATCTACTTCATTATCCACAACACCACCTATCTTAGTATCATCTGCATACTTACTTATCCAATTTTCCACCCCATCATCCAGATAGATCATTGATGTACATGACAAACAACAGTGGACCCAACACAGATCCCTGAGGCACCCCACTGGTCACCGCCTTCCAACCTGACAAACAGCCATCCACCATTACTCTCTGACATCTCCCATTCAGCCACTGTTGAATCCATCTTGCTACTCCGCCATTAACACCCAAAGATTGAACCTTCTTAACCCAACCTTCCAGGGGAAACCTTGCCAAAGGCCTTACTGAGATCCATATAGACAACATCCACCGCTTTACCCTCATCAATTTCCCTAGTTACCGCTTCAAAATATTCAAGAAGGTTTGTCAAACTTGACCTTCCAGGCACAAATCCATGTTGACTGTTCCTGATCAGACCCTGTTTATCCAGATGCTTATATATATTATCTCTAAGTATCCTTTCCATTAATTTGCCCACCACTGACGTCAAACTAATAGGTATATAATTGCTAGGTTTATTATTCTTTGAACCCTTTTTAAACCTGGAACGACATGCGCAGTACGCCAATCCTCCGGCACTATTCCCGTTTCTAATGACATTTGAAATATTTCTGTCATAGCTCCTCCTATTTCTACACTAACTTCCCTCAATGTCCTAGGGAATATCCTGTCAGGACCTGGAGACTTATCCACTTTTATATTTTTCAAAAGTGTCAGTACTTCTTCCTCTTTGAATCTCATAGTTTCCATAGCTACTCTACTTTTCCCCCTTAAATCACAGAGTTCAATATCCTTCTCCTTTGTGAATACGAAGAAAAGAAATTGTTCAATATCTCCCCCATCTCTTTGGCTCTGCAGATAGCTGTCCATTCTGGTTCTCTAATGGTCCAATTTTTATCCCTCGTTATCCTTTTGCTATTAATATAGCTGTAGAAACCCTTTGGGTTTACTTTCACCTTTCTTGCCAAAGCAACCTCATATCTTCTTTTAGCCTTCCTAATTTCTTTCTTAAGATTCTTTTTACATTCTTTATACTCCTCTAGCACCTCCTTTACTCCATGCCTCCTATAATTATTGTAGATATCTCTCTTTTTTTTCGAAACGTGTCCAATTTCCCTTGAAAACCATGGCTCTTTCCAATTTTTACTATTTCCTTTCAACCTAACAGGGACTTACTGTACAAGATTCTGTACTCTTACAATTTCCCCTTTAAATGTCCTCCATTTCTCTTCTACATCCTTCGCATGAAACAAAGTGTCCCAATTCACTCCTTTAAAATCCTTACGCATTCCCTCAAAGTTAGCCTTTCTCCAATCAAAAATCTCCACCCTAGGTCCAGTTCTGACTCTCTCCATAATTATATTGAAACTAATGGTATTGTGATCACTGGTCCCGAAGTGCTCACCAACGCATACCTCCGTCACCTGACCTGCCTAATTTCCTAACAGGAGGTCCAGCACTGCCCCTTCTCTGGTCGATACCTCTATGTACTGCTGCAAAAAACTATCCTGCACACATTTTACAAACTCCAAACCATCCAGCCCATTTATAGAATGTGTTTCCCAGCCTATTTTTGGAAAATTGAAATCTCCCACAATCACTACCTTGTGCTTATATTGTACTAATATCTGCTATCTCCTTACATATTTGCTCTTCCAATTCTCGCTCCCCATTTGGCGGTCTATAATACACCCCTAAAAGTGTTGCTACACCGTTCCCACTTCTCAGTTCCACCCAAATAGCCTCCCTAGACGAGCCCTCTAATCTATCCTGCCAAAGCACTGCTGTAATATCTTCTCTGACAAGCAATGCAACACCTCCCCTCTGGTCCCTCCAATTCTATCACACCTGAAGCAACAAAATCCTGGAATATTTAGTTTCCAATCACAGCCCTCCTGCAACCATGTTTCACTGATTGCCACAACATCATATTTCCAGGTGTCAATCCAGGCTCATCCACCTTACTTACAATGCTCCTAGCATTAAAATATACACATTTTAGAAACCCACCATCCCTTATTCTCTGTCTATTATCCTTTTCATCTTTCTCGCCTACATTTTGGGTCCGAGTGCTTCCCTTCTCTGCCTCTTGCCCCACACCCTGACCCCTAGCCCCCTCTACCCGAGTCCCTCCCCCCAGCCTTTCTAGTTTAAAGTCTCCCCAGTAGCCTTTGCAAATCTCCCTGCCAGGATATTGGTCCCCCTCGGGTTCAAGTGCAACCCGTCCTTTGTGTACTGATCATGCCTTCCCCAAAAGAGGTCCCAGTGATCAAGAACTTGAATCCCTGCACACTGCACCAGTCCCTCAGCCACGCATTTATCCTCCACATTTCATTCTTTCTCTCACTGTCACGCGGCACAGGCAGTAATCCTGAAATCATTACCCTTTTGGTCCTTCTCCTTAACTTTCCCCCCCAACTCCCTAAATTCTCCCTTCAGGACCTCGTCACTTTTTCTGCCTATGTCATTGGTACCTATGTGTACCACAACATCAGGCTCCTCTCCCTCCCTTATCAGAATCTTTTGGACACGTTCTGACACATGCGAGACCCTGGCACCAGGGAGGCAAACTACCATCCGGGTCTCCCAACTGCGTCCACAGAATCGCCTATCCGACCCCCTAACTATAGAGTCCCCTATTACAATTGCCCTCCTCTTTTTGCTACCCTTCTGAGCATCAGGGCCGGTCTCTGTGCCGGAGGCCCGGCCGCTGTTGCTGCCCTCAGCTAGGCTGTCCCCTCCAATCGTACTCAAACCCGAGTACCTATTTTCCAGGTGTACGGTCACAGGGGTACTCTCTAGCCCCTGCCTCTGCCCCTTGCCCTTCCTAACTGTGACCCACTTGTCTGCCTCCTGTGGTCTGGGAGTGACTACCTCCCTGTAGCTCCTCTCTATTACCTCGTCTTACCTCCTCACTCTCCCTGACCAGACGGAGGTCATCGAGCTGCTGCTCCAGGTTCCTAACACAGTCCTTTAGGAGCCCCCATCTCAACACACCTGGTGCAGATGTGGATGACTGGTCCTCCCACATCTGACATCCACAACAGTACACTGCCCTTGCCTTCATACTGCCCCCCATTACACGGGTTATACAATATCAACACAATACAAAGTACACAACAAACTGCTGGGATCTGACTGCCAAGCAGCTGCTTACCCTAGTCCACTTCCCCCACCAATCAGCGGCTTCCTCAAAAACAAAAAAAAACCACTTCTCCAAATGGAATGTTACGGATTTAGGCAAGCCCCGCGCTTGATTTTTTAAACCTTAACGGTCGGGTGTCGCTCCTCCCCCTCCTCCTCTTCCAACGGCTCCTGTGGGCCTCTGAAAAAACAAGCCCCGCGCTTGATTTTAAAGCTTACCGGTCGGGTGTCGCTCCTCCCCCTCCTCCTCTTCCAACGGCTCCTGTGGGCCTCTGAAAAACAAGCCCCGCGCTTGATTTTTAACCTTACCGGTCGGGTGTCGCTCCTCCCCCTCCTCCTCTTCCAACGGCTCCTGTGGGCCTCTCACAGCGCTAGAAGAATATGGGGCAAACACAGGCAGGTGGGAGTAGAGTAGATGGGACATGTTGGTCGGTGCAAGTTGGGCCGAAGGGCCTGTTTCATAGAAACATAGAAACATAGAAATTAGGTGCAGGAGCAGGCCATTCGGCCCTTCGAGCTTGCACCTCCATTCAATATGATCATGGCTGATCATCCAACTCAGTATCCTGTACCTGCCTTCTCTCCATACCCCCTGATCCCTTCAGCCACAAGGGCCACATCCTACTCCCTCTTAAATATGGCCAACAAACTGGCCTCAACTACCTTCTGTGGCAGAGAATTCCACAGATTCACCACTCTCTGTGTGAAGAGAACGTTTTCTCATCTCAGTCCTAAAAGACTTCCCCTTATCCTTAAACTGTGACCCCTTGTCCCGTGGACTTCCTTCCCAACATCGGAACAATTTTCCTGCATCTAGCCTGTCCAACCCTTTAAGAATTTTGTAAGTCTCTATGAGATCACCCACAATCTTCTAAATTCCAGCGAGTACAAGCCAAGTCTATCCAGTCTTTCTTCTCATATGGAAGTAGTGCCATCCCAGGAATCAGTCTGGTGAACCTTCTCTGTACTCCCTCTATGGCAAGAATGTCTTTCCTCAGATTAGGAGACCAAAACTGTACGCAATACTCCAGGTGTGGCCTCACCAAGACCCTGTACAACTGCAGTAGAACCTCCCTGCTCTTGTACTCACATCCTTTTGCTATGAATGCCAACATACCATCTGCTTTCTTCACAGCCTGCTGCACCTGCAAGCCTACTTTCAATGACTGGTGTACCCATGACACCCAGGTCTCGCTGCATCTCCCCTTTTCCTAATCGGTCACCATTCAAATAATAGTCTACCTTCCTGTTTTTGCCAGCAAAAGTGGATAACCTCACATTTATCACATTATACTGCATCTGCCATGCATTTGCCCACTCACCCAGTCTATCCAAGTCATCCTGCAGCCTCCTAGCATCCTCCATCACAAGCTAACACTGCCCCCCAGCTTCGTGTCATCCGCAAACTTCAAGATGTTGCATTTAATTCCCTCGTCCAAATCATTAATGTATATTGTAAATAGCTGGGGTCCCAGAACTGAGCCTTGTGGCACCCCACTAGTCACTGTCTGCAATCCTGAAAAGGACCTGTTCACTCCTACTCTTTGCTTCCTGTCTGCCAGCCAGTTCTCTATTCACATCAATACTGAACCACCAGTACCGTGTGCTTTAAGTTTGTATACCAATCTCTTGTGTGGGACCTTGTCAAAAGCCTTCTGAAAGTCCAGATACAACACATCCACTACTTCTCCCTTATCCACTCTACTAGTTACATCCTCAAAAAATTCAATAAGATTCGTCAGACATGATTTACCCTTCGTAAATCCATGCTGACTTTGTCCAATGATTTCACCACTTTCCAGATGCGTTGCTATCCCATCTTTAATAATTGACTCTAGCAGTTTCCCCACTACCGATGTTAGACTCACTGGTCTGTAATTCCCCATTTTCTCTCTCCCTCCCTTTTTAAAAAGTGGGGTTACATCTGCTTTTTCTTTGATACTATCCCTGATTTCCCTCGTTATGGGCCACCTTCCCTGATTTATTCTTTTGCCATATTGGGATGAACAATTGTTGTAGTTCATCCATGCAGTCTTTAAATGCCTTCCATTGCATATCCAATATATTATATTGTTTCCACAATATATATTTACATAATATCTTCTTATCTATCTATATAATTTTAAAACTCTGTGTGTGTGTGTCTGCCGGCCGACCGACCGGGTGTGTGTCTTGTGGGTGTATGTCACATTCCATTTTCCGCCCCTTGATTCCCTGGTCCGCCAAAACTAGACCCTGAAACACCACCATTTTTTCCATTTTGCTAGACATTACACTTTTACATTCACAAATGCACTCTTCATTACATTTAGACATATTTACGTACAAATTTTTAATAAAATCCTTCCCCCCCAATTTTTCAAAATCTTAAAAAAATCAAACTGCTCTCACCCATAGAATGTTGGTGAACGTTCCATCGTGTGATGTCACAATGCCATCCCTCACAGATGTCCAATCGGAATGGATCTCATTTACATCTGCCTTTGCCCTCCCCCTCCCCCCGCCCCCCCCCCCCCACCCCCCCCCCCCCCCCCCCCCCCCCCCCCCCCCCCCCCCCCTCCCCCCCACCCCCTCGGCAGCCTGGTTGAAGCGCTTGTCACGTGTGTGGGAATAGAGAAAGAGGATTGGGGGTGATAGGGAGTGGGGGTAATAGATGTACTGCCCCTACCCTCCCCCTCCCTCTCTACAGAAACCCCACTCGTCTCTCTCTTCCCCCACCCCTCATATACACTCCACACTCTTCCCTCTCCCTCCCTTACCCCATCTTCCTGCTCCCCACTCCCTCCCCCCCCCCCCACCTCTCTCACCTCTCCATCTCCCTCTCCTCACCCCCTCTCCCTCTCCCCACCTCTCCCTTTCCCCCCTCCTATCCTCCCACCCCCATCCCTCCTTCCTCCCACCCCCTTCCCTCTCTCCCCTCCATCTCTCCCCACCCCTTTTTCCCTACCCCTCTCTCCCTCTTCCACCACTCCCCCTAACCCCCTCCCCTCCCTCTATCCCACTTCCACCACTCCATCTACCCCTCTCCCCACTCCCCACTCCTCCACATCTCTCTCCCCTTCCCACACACCTGTCCCTCCCCTCTCTCCCTATCTCTCCCACCCCTTTTTCCCTACCCTTTCTCCCTCTTCCTCCCCCCACCCCTCTCTCTCCCCCCTCCCTTCCCTCTCCCTCCCCACTCTTACCCCTCTCTCCGCTCTCCCTCTCCCTCCACTCTTCCCCCTTCCCCTCCCCTCCCTCCACACTCTTCCCTCTCTCTCCCCTATCTTCTCCTACCCCTCTCCACACTCTTCCCTCTCCCCACCCCTTTCTCACCCCCTCCCAAACCCTCTCTCCCCCTCCCCACCCCTCCTCCCCTTCCCCTCTCTCCCCCCTCCATCTCCCTATCTCCTCACCCCCCCTCCTCCCCTCCCTCCTCCCATCCCACCCCGCTCTCCCCCCCCCCTCCCACCCCTCTTCACCCCCATCTCCCACCACCATTCCCCTCTCTCTTGCACTACTCCCTGCTATCCCACTCTCGCTCACTCCCCACTCGTCCCTCTCCCTCCCCCTCCCCACCTCTCTCCTCCCCTTTCTCTCTCTCTCCCCTCCTCTCTCTCCCCTTCCACTCTCTCCCTCTCCTCTCTACCCTCCACTCTCTCTCCACCTCTCCCCTCCCCCTCTTCCTCCCCTCCTCTCCCGCCACCTCTCCCTTTCCTCCCCTCTTCTCCACCACCCCTCTCTCTCACCTCCCCCTTCCCCTCCCCTTCCCACCCCTCTACCCCCCTCCTCCTCCCACCCCCTTCCCCCTTACCCCTGTACCTCTTCCACCACTCCCTCCCACCCCTCCCACCCCCTCCCCCTACCGCTCTGCCCCTCTTCCACCACTCCCCCTACCCCTCTCCCCCACACTCTTCCACTTCTCTCCCCCTCCCTTCCCCCTCCCCTCTTTCCCCCCACCCCTTTTTCACTACCCCTCTCTCCCCCTTCCGCCACTCCCCCTACACACCTCCCCTCCCTCATTCGCATTTCCACCACTCCCCCCCCCCTCCCCTCCCTCCTCACTCTTCCACTTCCCTCTCCCTTCCCCCACCCCACTCCCACCCCACCTCTCTCCCTACCCCACCCCTCTGTTCCCCTCCGTCCCTATCTCACCCACCCCTATCCCCTCCCCTCTCCTTCCACCACCCCTTCCCCCTCTCTCCCACTTCCACCACTCTCCCCTACACCTCTCACCATCCATCCCCACTTCCACTTCTCTCTCCCCCATCTCTCCCCATCTCCCTCCCCACCCCTCTCTCCCCCCTAACTTCCCTCTCTCTCCCCACTCTTCCCCCTCTCTCTGCTCCCCCCCCTCCCTCCCACTCTCCCCTACCACTCTCCCCTCCCTCTACACTCTTCCCTCTCTCCCCTACCCCTCTCCCTACCCTTCTCCCCCTCCCTCCACTCTTCCCCCTCTCCCCCCTCCCCCACCCCCCCCACCCATCCCATCCCTTTCTCACCCCCTCCCTGAATCCTCTCATACCCTCCCCCACCCCCTCTCTTCTCCCCCCCTCTCCATCTCCCTCTCTCCTCAGCCCTCCGCCCCCTCTCTCCCCAACCCTTCTTCACCCCTATCTCCCCCCACCCTCTTCCCCTCGCTCTTGCACCACTCCCTGCTACCCTCTCCCCCTTACTCTCCACTCTTCCTCTCTCCCTCCCCTCCCCACCTCTCGCCCTCCCCTTTCTCTCTCTCTCCCTCTCTCACCCCCTCTCTCTCCCTCTCCTTTCTCTCTCTCTCCCTCCTCTGTCTCCCCTCCACTCTCTCTCCACCTCTCCCCTACCACTCTTCCTCCCCCTCTCCTCTCCCTCTCTTCCTCCCCCTCTCCTCTCCCTCCCCTCCCTTTCCTCCCCTCTTCTCCCTAACCCCTCTCCTCTTACCTTCCCCTCTTCTCTCCCCTCTCCTTCCTCTTCCCCCACCCCTCTTTACCCCACTCACCCACCCTCAGGGACATGCTGCCCCGTCCCCCCCACAACCGCACGGTGGGGGAACTAGACCCAACAGGTCTGCACTTGGTCTAGTATACTTTTAAAACTGTGTGTGTCTGTGTGTGTGTGTGCGTGTGTGTGTGTGTGTGTGTGTGTGTGTGTGTGTGTGTGTGTGTGTGTGTGTGTGTGTGTGTGTGTGTGTGTGTGTGTGTGTGTATGTGGGTGTACGGCATTTTGCATTTGAAACGTTCTCTGCGAAAACCAGGCGCAAAAATGTGGAGATTTTTACGATTACACACACTAACCACCTCCATACACACACTAACCACCCCCATTGTTATAATATTAATATTATTCATTCACTCCTTTTACCCCATCGCCCGCCCTATCCACTCACACAGAGCCCCCAACTCACGGGCGCAGCTAGAGAAGGAGGGGGTAGAGAGGGAGGGACACAGAGGCACAGATAGGGACACAGAGCATAGAGAGGGACATGGAGGCAAAGGGAGGGACACAGAGGCACAGAGAGGGACAAAGAGGCACAGAGAGGGACACAGAGAGGCACAGAGGCACAGAGAGAGACACAGAGGCACAGAGAGGGACACAAACAGGGGCACAGAGAGGGACATAGATTTTTCAAAGGTCTTTCAGATTCGTGAACACCCGGGCTGGACTTGCGAGCGGCATTGCCAGGCGATGTCACTCGCAGCGCGTGAACACAGCATGCAGTCATTGTGACGTCAGCAGCGGTTATTTCAGATTTTTGAACATTTTGATTAATAACTCGAGAACTAAAGCATGATTCTTTTCAGATGAGGCAATTTCGGAGTCCACGGGATCAATCTCTATCGGAATATGTAAAAATATTACCGTTAGAGTGTTGTTTATTCAACCAGATGCAATTATAACACCCATACACATTCAAGATCAGAGTTTTAAATATATACTAGACCAAGTGCAGACCCGTTGGTCTGTTCCCCCAATGTGCGGTTGAGGGGGGGGGGGGGAACCGGCATGCGGCATCACACACATTAACCACCCGGGGAGAGAGAGAGAAAGAGGTGGGGGAGAGAGAGAGGGAGAGATGGGGGGATAGAGAGGGGGGGGAGAGAGAGAGAGAGAGAGAGAGAGAGAGAGAGAGAGAGAGAGAGAGAGAGAGAGAGAGAGAGAGAGAGAGAGAGAGGGGGCTGCCTGGAGGGGCAATAAAGTTTTTGAGGAAAAAAAAAAGAGAGAGAGGAGGGGAGAGAGAGAAGGGGTGGCAAGGTTTTTATCAAAGGACTTGCGGGGGGCGCGAATGGCAGCATGTTGGGTTTGCAGCGGGATGGACGGAGGGAGGGGGGAGAGGGAAGGAGGTTGGGGAGAGGATGGGGGAGAGAGAGGGAGATGGCGGACCAGAACTCGGTGAGCAGGCAGCTCGGACGGGGCCGACCTCGGGCGGCATGGAGAGCCTCGGCATCTCTCGCGTGACGATTCCCCGTGTCCCTGCGATCAACGGACAAATTTCAGGTTTCCCAGAGGGAGTAATGCCCCACGCGACAATAACTGCCGCCGCCATGTTCAAGCTGGGGGGGGGGGGGGGGATTAGTTAGTGTGTGTATGTTTGTGTGGGTGGTTGGTTAGTGTGTGTGACCCCCTTCCCCCGCAACCACGCGTTGAGGGTACGGGACCCAACGGGTCCCACGGTCTAGTATATATATAAAACATTGATAAAGGGAAGGTTTAAGGGTTATTGGGCATGGGTAGTTTGGGACTATAGGCATTCTAAGTCATATTATATTGGCTCATTGTACATAATGACCAATCCTTTTTATGGTAGTTAGATCTAAAATCTCAGTGAACTCACCCTCTTCAAAGTTTGTGTCTATGCTCTCTGAATCGAACGTGCAGTGATATTTCCTGAACTACTTGAACAATTGCTCAGATTTATTTTGGAAGTGCAGAATACCACATTTTTAGTCCCTACTTTTACTTTATTTTCCTGCTCTCCCTGACAAAGGGGGACTCTAATCTACCTGGTTCAAAACACTTTTGACGTGATCATATCAGAGAGCATGTTTTGTCTCAGGAAAGAAGCCAGCATAATCAAGGACCACTTACACTCCATCCATTCCCTCTTCTCCCTTCACCCGTTGGGCAGGAGATACAAAAGCTTGAAAGTATTTATCACCAAATTCAGGAACAGCTTCTGCCCCAATGTTATCAATGTTATCAAATGCTTGCACATATCTCTAGTAGGCAGTTGTATTTCCGATCTCCCCATCAACCTTGTTATGTCCCTGCACTTTCTTTGAATCTGCACTTCCTCTACAGGTTTTACACTATTTTCTATGATGTGTTTGCTTTCCCTTTTTGCACTGCTGTCCTGATAACCTATGGTATGATTTGTCTGGATAGCACCCAAAACACAAAGTTTTTACCAGACAATAATAAACAAATAACAATACTAACACCTATATTTTTCCTGAAATGACATGAGTCACATCATTAACAATTGCACATTCACAGGTTTATTCATAATTTAATTACCGTCATTGCCAATGATCAAGACAGATGGGGCGGCACAGCGGAGCAGCAGGTGGAACTGCAGCCTCACATTGCAAAAGCCCCAGGTTTGATCCTGACCTCGTGCTGTTGTGAAGTTTTGCACATTCTCCCTGTGACCACATTGTTTCCCTCTGGGTGCTCCGGTTTGCTCCCACATCCCAAAGGAATGCAGGTTTGTAGGCTAATTGTCTTCTGTAAATTGATCCTAGTGTGTTGGGAGTGGATTTAAAATTGGGTGTGGAAGAAATTAATTTAGGGGGAACTTTAAGGAAAATGAAAAGCGGAGACTTTGCAGGTTTGCTTCCAGAGACTTTATTGCATTATATAATGGAGAGATTGTTAACTGCTCACCAGTTCTGTGACTTCACATCAGAATTAGCCGACAGTTATACTGTGCAGTAAACAACTTTTATTGTTTGTTAGATGCAACTATACGAAAATAACTATCTACTACATTGGTACCAATTATTTAATTATTCATAACGTACTTTTCATTTATGTTAACCTTATTCAACAACAGAAGCTTAATACAAGTCAAACATAATACAAAGGCATCTTGACATTATTCTATCTCGTCTTTTAAGTGGACCGTGCCACTATCTCCTCTCCGAGCCAGTCATAAGCCCCCCATTTACTGCAACATTTCTATGCTACAAGCGTTAGGGGGCGCGGGTGTCTGCTGTAACTTCCCACAGAGGAAAACAAGCTTCCTTATCTCTGTCTACTATTTCATGTTCACATTTACCGTCCACTCTTCAACAATTCCCAGACAAGAGGTAATGCATCTAAATCTTATTTTTTGTGATTCCCACGAACCTCTTCTGCACCTGGCCAATGAGAGATGCTAATTGCCACCTCCACATACTTTTTTGTTACCTTTTTCAATTCCAATCAAATTAGGTAAGAAAGGATTTTAATATTTTCTTCCACAGTGGGATAACGTAGAATCAGTATTACCAAATGATCAATGGTTGGCGTGTACTCAGTGGACCGAGGGACCTGTTTCCATGCTGCACCTTTAAATTCAATCAATTTAGCTGCAATTCATAAGACAATATGTTGCACTTTTGTTGCAGAATCCTAATCCACATCATGGTTCGAAACTGAAAGGTGAAAGTCGATTCATTCATTTATAACTTCATTTAATCCCGCTATGCTTCAGAATAGTATGGTGGTGTGATGAAAGAGTTGCTGCCATACAACGCCAGGGACCAGGTTTGATTCTGACTATGGGTGTTTTTCTGTACGGAGCTTGTATATTCTCCCTCGTGACTTGCGTGGGTTTTCACCGGGATATCTGGTTTCCTCCCACACTCCAAAGACTAGATTAAGTGGGACCCGTTGGGTCACTGTCACACAGGAGGCTTCGTCCCCCAACGCAATATTCCACCACTCACTCATAGCCCCCAACTGCACAGGCGGAGCTCGTTTCCCCTCATCCCTTCCCCTCCTCTTTACCCTCCCTCTTCTTTGCCCTCTCCTCCCCCAATCCCTCCCTCACCTCGCTCTCTCCCTTTCTTTTCCCCTACCCTCAGTCACTCCCTCCCTCCATAACTCCTCTCCCCTCCCTATCCCCTCTATCCCACACCTCCCCCACTCCTCACCCCCCTATCCCCCCACTATCCCTCCTTGTCTCCCCCACTGTCCTCCCTCTATTCCCCTCCCCCATTCCCCCCCTTCTCTACTCCCCCTCTACTGCCCCTCTTCTCCCTCTGTTCCCCCTCCTCCCCCACTCTTCCTCCTACATCCTCCCTCTTCGTTTTCCTCTCTTCCTACCCTCCGCCAATCCCTTCCTCACCTCTCATTTCCTCTACCTTCAGTCACTCCCTCCCACCCTCCATTACTCCTCTCCCCTCACTGCTCCCCTCCTCTCCCTCTATCCCCTCTCCTCCACCACTCTCCCTCCCCAGGACTCTAGGTTACCACTCCTCGTCTTATTGCATGCCCCGGAGGAGCATCAGCCGTTGGCTGATCTTCGGATTGGCCAGGAAACACGAGCCGGCGTGTGGGCGGGATGGGGGTTTGAGGGGGAGAGCTCAGAGAAAAGACGGGGGAAGAGCCATGGGGAAGAGGGGGGTATCACGGGGGACGGGGGCAGGGGCCAGCGCGGGAGACCAGAGGGGAAGGGGCTGTGTGTAGATTGATGATTTAAAAAAATCAATTTTAGAATAAGACTGTAATGTAACAAAATGTGGAGATAGTGAAGGGGTCTGAATACTTTCTAAATGCACTGTACAGGTTTGTAGGTTGTGGTATAATTCTAAATTGTCCCTAGTGTGTGTAGGATAGTTTTTGTGTGTGGGGATCGCTGGTCAGTGCGGATTCAGTGGCCCAAAGTGCCTGTTTCCGCACTGTATCTCTAAACACTAAACTCTAAAAATGACCTGCTCTGCACATAAATAATATCAGATGTACACATTCTGATTAATCTGTCAAACAAGTTGCTAGTCTGAAGAGAGCTACAGAAAATAATAATGAACAAAATCCTTCCAAGCAGCTACAATGGTGTTATCCTCCCTTCTCCCTCAGCAGTATTGCTTTTACAGATGTACATCTTGTAAAGGTGCTTTCACATGTAGCCAGTCAGTTCAATTTACCCATTCCCTGTCCACCTCAAATTTGCAGATACCGATTGCAGACATACCCACATGCTTTCTGATTCCCTGTGAAGTTTAAGGACAAGTAACTTAAAACATTCCATGCTGTATGGAGCAACAAAAAATTCTGCCGGAGAAACTCTGCAAGTTGAGCAACAACTGCAGGAGGAAAGAAATTGGCACAATTTTGGATTGAGACCCTGCATCAGGACAGGGAGCAGAGCAGGAAGATAGCCAGTATCTAAAGAGGAGATGGAGAGGGATTGATGAGACAGGGACCAATAGGTGATTGGTAGATCGAGGAGGGGTGAAGGATGACAGTAGAAGGATACGGGTAGGGGAGGGTGAGGGATGGAGTTAGGAGAGAGAGAGACGTAGGTTTGATGGACTCGCTGGACTAGAAGAGCTCATTTCCTTTCCTTTCAAAAGTATTTACAATATTTGCATTATTCTCAATTCACATTTACACAATTGACATGACATTAAACACTGCTGTCCTTGCCCAGGGTAGACTTCTGCGACAGCCCAGGGCGTTTCCCGGTAGTCTGCAGACACGCACGCTGTCTCCCCAGGGACACCAGGGCACGGACATAACCCAGGATGAGGGGCAGGCAGATGTGTCAGGCAGAATACTCAACGTCCCACTGCCTGGGACTGTGAATAACAACCTCGGCAAGTCCCGGGGGTGGGCCAACCAGAATGGCCCCAAAGCTACACCCTCCTCCCTCCACCCTCTGCACCGTCCAAAGAGCAGGAAATACTCGAGGATCATTCTCTTTCTCTGCTGTATCTTTTTGTGTCTATATGACACTGTAACATAGCTGGTGAGATCAGGCAGAATTGAAATGTTACTGGACATATCTAATAGAGAACAAATAATGCGGTGAAAAATTAATTGCAGTCCTATTTAAATAACCCTTTTCTCATGCCTTGTATTCTATCAGAAACAATCCAATGAGATTGGATTTACACCTTTAATCTCAAGTGATTTGACCCAAAAATATGACTTACTCAAATAGGTGGTTCCAGGTTATATCACAGAACGGATGATGATTTGAAGGACCAAAATAGTTAGGTGTAATAGTTAAGTGAAATGTTACCCAGTTGTTGCCTTTCTTTTAAAGATATATTTGATTAAAAAGGTGTATGTAAAGGCATAACAAAACATGCAAATTTGGCATTGGCCTGCAAATATGTTTTAGCTTCTTACTTGAACTCCAACCAACCCTGAATGACTCAGTGTGCCAGGCCACATTGCAAGGCTACAGTCCAATTCAAACCATTAACTGTGACCAAATGCATTTTGAACACCTTGACCACATCTCCCTGTGTGTTTGAGCATCCAATTACTTACACTCTGGTTGGACGTTCCAAAGTCTTGAAGGTCATATTTTTGTACCATAGGATTATGCCCTCTTAGCACTCCCTCCATCTTCCAAGAACCAATTAGATTTCCTTAATGTTTGCACAAAACTGTTGATTTTAGTGAGCATCTTTCAGTCTTCCCTTTCCAGTTGTATGCCTTGAAGCCAAGAGGTATTTGCTTCTCGAGGATCATTCCCTTTCTCTGCTGTATCTTTTTGTGTCAATTCATAATGTTATTTTCTTCCAGTTTTGTCACCTTGCATCACATTTGCTATTCAAATTCCAAATTTCCTTGTCTCTCCAGATGTGTTTGATTTGGGTTGTATATTCTGTTTGTTTGTCTTGTGTGTTGCCGTAAGCATGATCAATAGACAGAGGTAAAGCAAAACGCAGAACGCAGAACTTTCTTTTTTGAAGGTGCCATCTCTCAATTTAACCACAATGCCGGGGTACAGTAATATACTAAAGACATATTTAGCGATGCAAAACAATTGTTATAGGTAACACACACACACACACACACACACACACACACACACACACACACACACACACACACACACACACACACACACACACACACACACACACACACACACACACACAAACCATATATCCATTATCATACAGATGAAAATAAATTGAATTCTATTGAAACAAGCTTTATTATTTTCAAAAATAAATCCAATGGGAAACATAATGTTGTTATTGCATTTCTGAAACTCTCTTGCCTCAAACCCCCTTTTCCCCTTTGATACAATTGTCTTTCTAATGAGAATTTCTATCACATGTTTCATAGGAACACAACTATCGTGTTATTGCAAAGATACCTGTATTCTCAATTTATCTGATTCATCTCAACCTTGTTAATATTCATCTTTAACTTTTACAACTGTTCTGCTTTCATTCTTGAATAACAATGTTGAGTTATATAGTGTCTTTGAAAAAGTAAACTTCCTTTAAGAAGAATTATCAAAAGAAAATTTGGGATCACATCACTGATGGGGGAATTTCAGCAAATGACCAAGAATAATCATCAAGTTATTTTTCAAAGAGTAATTTAAAGGAATTCTAGAGCATACGACTTTGGTGGATGCATAAGTGATTAAAATCAGAAATGAATAAGAGGCCAGGAAAGGAGGAACCCAGATATCCCAGGGGTTTTATGTCCAGAGGACTTTCCAAAATAGGAAATTCAGTTTAGTTCAGTTTCAGTTTAGTTTATTTTCAAAGGTGTAGTAAAAAGCTTTTGGTGCGTGCTGACCAGTCAGCGGAAAGACAATACATGATTACAATCCAGACATTTACAGTGTATATATGCGTGATTAGGGAATAACGTTTAATGCAAGGTAAAACCAGTAAAGTCCGATCAAAGATAGTCCAAGGGTCACCAATAGGGTAGATAGCAGTTCAGGGATGTGAATTTAAATACACAATTATATGACTTTTAAGATTTTGGTATTACTTAACTTCGAGTCAATACAACATACATGTAGATGTGTTGGTGCTAGATGCAGATTAGGACCTACAAAGAAGTTTTGTGAATGACCTTGCTTCCACAGGGTAGAAGATAGAAAGTCTCTCAGAAAGAATCCAGACTGAAGTAATTACAACCATAAATATAGCTACACCAGAACAAATAGCAGATTTTGAGGAACTGTCTGTTTTGTCACTATTTTCCACATTGCTTCCATTGTCATCGATATTGGTTCTCTTTTTGTTCAGTTCATTAAATTAGGATATTTTGTAGATTAATTCTAAAGTGCATCCAAATATTTTCCATGTTTTTTCCTGTTTCATTTGCTCTTTTGCACCAATTTGCACCAATTTTCCTTGTACCAATTCAATGCCCACTATCAACTACACCACAGAGAGTAGCCACTCTGCTCGTTGAATATTTGCCAGCTCCATGTTAGAGCAATTCAGCTTGTCAATTCTTCCATGCATTCTCCTCCTATCTCTTCCGATACTTAGCCAGTTCATTTTTGAACATCGCAACTAAATCTGCCTTCAGTAGTATGTCAGTGGTGCATTTAACCTAAATCTTTCAATGTGTATAGAAATGTTTCCTTCATGTCACTCGCAGCGTTGTTGTTGTTGTTGTTTTTGTTCTTCTTTTCTTGTGTATGGCGTGCACAGCCTAAAGTTGTAAAACAACTTGTTCTATTTGATCTTATTTGATTATGCACACCGGGTTGATTGCATTCGTCGTAACAGGGCGGACCACGTGAAGGTTGCAATCTTCCACCCCAGCTTTGTTGAATATTGTCTTCATTCTATGCCCCATAATTATTGACCTCTCCACCAGAGGGTGCAATTTCACTCTCTCAACCCTTTGTGATTTTAAATACCTCTCAGATCCTCATTGACCTCCTTTTATCCTGGGAGAATAGTTTCAGCTCTTCCAGTTTATCCACAAAACTAAAGCTGCTCATCTCTGGAATTATTTTAGTTAATCTCTTCTGCATCTCTCTAAACTATTCACACCTTTGTGAAAATGGTATCCAGACTGGATGCTTTAATTGTGGCTCCATTAATATTTTATGAAGGGCGATCATGACTCCCTTGATCTTCTACACTTGTATATGAGGCCCAGGATTCCATTTATTTCTATCACATTCTGCCAATTTCAATCATCTATGCACACACAACCCTAAATTATTGTGTCTTTTAGAATCATGCCTCGAGTTTATATTTCCTTTTAATACCAAACTAAATCACCTTGGATTTTTCCTTGTTAACTTTGATCTGAAACATACAGTCCATGAATCTGCCCATTTCACTTTTCTTACCTGCAACAACTCAATTCTTTGACTGTTTATTCCATTTTACTCCAATGTCATAGAGTCATAGATTAATACAGTGTGTAAACGGGCCCTTCGGCCCAACTTGCCCACATCAGCCAACAATGTCCCAGCTATCCTAGTCCCACTTGCCTGCGCTTGGTCCATAACCCTCCAAACCTGTCCTATCCATGTACCTGTCCAACTGTTTCTTTAACAATGGAACAGTCCCAGCCTCAACTACACCCACCACCCACTGTGTGAAAAAGTTACCTCATTTAATCCCATTAAATCTTTTCTCCTTCACCTTGAACCTATGTCCTCTAGGTCATCGATTTCCCTACTCTGTAAAAGACTCTGTGCATCTACCCGATTTATTCCTCTCATGATTTTGTAATGATATATTTTGTAATGATAATTTTATCATGATTTATTCCTCTCATGACTTTGTGTCCAAAATGGGGAGATTTTACCCTGAATGTTCACATATTGAGGTGCAGGTTGGTTGTTACATTTGCCAAATTATTCACTGCTTCAGGAAATCACCTCTAAGCTGATGTCCTCTCCTTTCTAATTGTCTTCTATAAATTTACTGCCGACCTCACTGATGCTGGCAAAACAATGGTGGTGAAAAGTCAGCATACAGGAGAGAGATAGAACACCTGGTTGAATGCTTCCGCAAAAATAATCCCGCACGTCAACAAGACCAAGGAACTAATCATTAACTTCAGAAATTGAAAGTCAAGAGATCCAATGCAGATTGGTGGATCAAAGATGGAGAGAGCAGGCAGCTTAAAATTCCTGGGTGTTAACATCTTGATTGACTTGTTCTGAGTACTGTACATAGATGTAATAATGAAGAGGTTGCCCAAGTGCCTCTCGTTTAAATTAGTCTTGAGTTACAGCTTGGAAGCAGGACCTTTAGCCCACCGACTACACGTCAACTAGCAACCCCCGTACTCTAGCACTATCCTTCAGGCTGGGGACAATTTACAATTTTTACCAAAGCCAAATTAACCAACAAACCTGTACATCTTTGGAGTGTGGGAGGAAACCGGAGCACTTAGGGAAAACCCATGGGGAGAATGTACGAACTCCGTACAGTTGGAAACCATAATCAGGATCTAACCCGGGTCTCTGGTGCTATAACGCAGCAACACCATCGCTGCGCCACTGCACTGCTGCGCCACTATGCCGCCTCTACTTTCTAAGAAGTTTGGGGAGATACGACATGTCACGGAATATTCTAATAAATTTCGACAGATGCACTATAGAAAGTATCTTGAATGCTTGCAATATGGTCTGGTACAGCAATTGCAACACATAGGAATGTTGAAGGCTGCAGAGCGTGAGGACTCAACCCATCACCAGCACAACCTTCATCAGAAGCATCTAAATCTGTTGTTGCCTCAAAACAGTGGAATCTATCATCAATGGACCCCAACATCTGGACCATGTTCTCTTCTCATTCCTAATGTCGGGTAGGAGGTTCAGGAACAGCTACTTTCTTACAGTCATCAGGTTCTTGAACTGATGTACACAATCCTAATTGTACCTCAGCAGCAGAAAACTAGGCACCACCTTGTGTGCTCCACTGACTTGGTTTTTCCAATTGTGTTTTATTTTTTATGCAGTATTTTTTTCTTTTAGAAACTTATGCATAATTTACGTTTTTATGTGTAGTCTGAATCTATGTGCCTGTGATGCTGTTACAAGCAAGATATTTGTTGTACCTGTAGCTCTCTGTACATATTCATTAGGCAATTAACTGGACCGGACTTGACTCCCAGCTTGGGTGTAAACTCCCACAGGGTTACCATTCATCAAATGTGAATTTCTCATTTAAAGTGATATTGGCCCATGGTTCCTTTGTATACTGAGCAGGGCCAGCCTTAAGCCGATTGGACCGATTGCTCACAATTGTGCCCCGCGCCTAAGGGGGACCCCACGATAGAGTTATCCAAAGCTCTGCTCTAGGATCTTTGGAATAATCTACTCTCAGCTTGGGTAGATCTACCCTGGGTGGAGGGGGAGGGAGCGGTGGAGAGAGAGTAGAGGGGTGGAGGGGGAAGAAAGGGGTAGACGGGGAGGGGGGTGTGAGGGGGAAGGGGGAGAGGAGGAGGTCCCTCACGGTCCCAGGACAGTGCTCCCGCCCCTCCAGTCACCGTGCTTCATTCACACAGCCCCGGATCCACCTCTCTCTCTCCCCGGGGAGATGCGATGAACAATACAGGGAGGGCCGGCCGGGGTTTAGAGCAACGTTTACAAACCTCGGCCATAGCTCACACGTGTTCGTCTGGACTCCGGCATCCGCTCCCGCCGCTGGCCCTCCCTCTCCCTTCTCCTCTTCCCTTCTTCCCTCCCTCCCTTCCCTTCTTCCCTCCCTCCCTTCACTCCTTCCCTCCCTCCCTTCTCTCCTTTCCTCCCTCCTTCCTCTCTCTCTTTTCACTTCTCTCCTTCCCTCCCTCCCGTTTTTCTCTCCTTCCTCTCTCTCTTTTCCTTCTCTCCTTACCTCCCTCCCTCCCTTCTCTCCTTCCTCCCTTCTCTCCCACACACACACACATAACGCACAGATAACTATCACACACACATCACGCACAGACAACTAACACACACACACACATTTTTCATTGTTTTCATTTCAGTCACTAAAACAAGTGGTATTGTAACTATGGTTACACAAAATGCTGGAGAAACTCAGCGGGTGCAGCAGTGGGTATTGTAACTATGTGCTTTTCAGAGGTGATCTACACATTTTGTTTGTTACTTGTAGGCTTACATGTATGCAATTTTATATTAAAATGTAGTTTAGATCTGTTTGGTCCATTAACTCACAGGCACTTTTTAAGCGCACATTTTGATTACTTTCCATTCTACCATAGAAATATAAAGTCTATAGTAGACTTTATTTGTATTTCTATGATTCTACAGACCTTGGCAGGGAACCTGGGGCTCACCAAAATTGTTCCCAATTGGGTCCCGCACCCCCTAAAGGGCCAGTCCCACTTATGTGTCCTTGGCACAGAAATTACGCGACCTCGTGGTCGTGTTAAGCCAAGACGGTCGAGCGAAGGTCGGGCGTGATTACATGTGTACGCACAGCCTTCTGGAGTGCGTGACGCCATTTGAAGATGGACACAAAGCTGGAGTAACTCAGCGGGACCGGCAGCATCTCTGGAGAGAAGGAATGGGAGACGTTTCATGTCGAAACTCTTCTTCAGTCTGAAAAGAAGGGTCTTGACCCGAATCGTCACCCATTGATTCTCTCCAGAGATGCTGCCAGTCCCGCTGAGTTACTCCTGCATTTTGTGTCCATCTTCAATTTTCTTGGCGCCGCTCTGGGAGTAGAAGTGGGGGCAGATCTGGACCGCAACGGCCGTGAGCCCCAGGCCGAGTTCGGCGATCGTTTGCCTGCTTCTGCTGCTGTTGAAGGTGAGAGGTTGCATTGCGCCAGGGTATTGGGCCTGTCCCACTTTGGCCGTTAGTTCCGCGACAGGCCATTGGCGCGCGAAGAGATTTTGTTCACTGCAAGAATTTCGGAGCCCCGCGCGATGTCGGGACCAGCCCTGCACAACTCCATACTGCTTCGTGCTTCTAAGTGGGACCGGCCCAGCGCGGCCATACGGTGCCCGTACGTCTCAAGCAACCACGAGGTTGCGTAATTTGCGAGCCAAGGACGCGTAAGTGGGACAGGCCCTTAAGGCCCTGATACTGAGATTTGAACAAGGAATACACAAATGAGTACACAATGGCAATTGAAGGCATGGAATCAATGTCGGGGAAATATCCAAGTCCATGGTCAGTATTTGCAATTGCTTTCTTGGCAGTTAGTGGGAAAATGGTTCCCAGAGTATTTTGGTTACTCGATAAATAGATTACTTATTCTCTCTATAAATCAGGGTGTCATCTCCTGTGCCTAAAGGGCCTGTCCCACTTAGGTGATTTTTTAGGCGACTGCAGAAGACTATGCAGTCGCCACATGGTTGCCACATGTTCGCGGGTGGTTGCCGGGGAGTCGCCTTTATGGTCATGAGGCGTTCCTACATTCTGGGAACTATTTGCAGTCTCATTCTAGTTGCTGTGAATTTTTCAATATGTTGAAAAATTAGCGACGACTAGAATGAAGCTGTCATAGAGACTAGGGAGAATTATCATGCCGTAGGTGGGTCGCCACGGGGTCCTAGTGAGTTGCCAGGAGGTCAAAGGTTCTCGTAGGTTGTAGACAGTGCAGACCGGTGAATTTTATTGGGTCATTGGGAAAAAAAACGTAAGCAGTCGTTTTCAGAACCAAGGATAACCGACCTGTAATGTTAAATGCCGTGTATCTCTGGCTTCTCAAACATTGTCTCCACTCCTTCCCCTCCCTCTCCCTTCTCCCACTTTTAAAGGACTTATCGTACACTGCGCTTTAACCTTCTTAACTATAGCGACAATCTTCCTGTTCATCGCGGATGTGTGTCTGTATCACCTCGGCTTTGCACCATGTGAATTTCACTCAGACAGCGCTCCCCCCGCTTGCCCTGTCCCCCGCCTGCATAACGGGCTGTCAAAGAAGCGATGTGTGTGTGTGTTCCACTCTGACAGTCGCCGTTCCAGTTGCTGTTTTTTCAGGCGACTGCCGGCAACTTGACAGTCGCCTGTAAAATCGCCTAAGTGGGACAGGCTCATTAGCTGATCAGCAAAGTTGCTATTGCAAATGCAATTCTCCTGGAGAGAACAAGAGAAGCAGAGAAGATGGAAAGTAGAAAGTGCACCTTATAGGGACTAATCCCAGAAGACCTGCTGGATCACCAGCATACCAGGAGACACAGGATGCTCAGTCAGAGTGTAAAAGGCATTTCCAGCTTGTTTGCAGAACACCAATCAGCTCGTGTTAATTTCCAGGCAGCTGTCACGGTCCAAAAGCAGTTTAAAAAAGTCATTGCATTTCTACAAACATTCTACGATCACTGCTGCACCATCAGCAGTTGTACTACTAAGTAAGAAATCAGCATGCTCTTCAGGTACCTGGGCAGGTCTCAGATGCACTTCAGGGCAACCAGCCAGGGTCCCCAAAGGGATCTTGGTTTGTTACTCGCTGCACAGCTTTGGATTGGATCTGATGGAGGTTCAAGACACAAAAGCTCTTTAGATTCTGAGGTTGTAGGAGGAACATTAGTGGAAAGAAAATGCTGAGAGCAATCTCCCACTGACTGAGTCAATTGTTATATAGGAACCCCAATTATTGCAAAGTTCACTTACATTCTACATGATGCGACATAATAATCACATGAAAATGCAACTGGCACAAAGTAATCTTAGAAAGAGCCCAACAATTCTTCCACATAAAACATACTTATTAGCACTGACAATTCAATTCTTCCCTTTCAAATCTAACTATGATAAAGGCCATTTGCCAGTATGGGCAGCATTGAAAAGTGTTGCAAAGAAATTGTACTTCAGGTTGGAAGAAAAATCATAATGCCATGTCCATATAGTTCATCCAGCATTTTGTTTTTTACTCCAGATTCCAGCGTTCAGGTGCATGGTAAGCAAGTGTGACTTGGTCATTTAAATTCAGTGGTGATTGGGTGTTTCAGCCAGAGATCTGTGAACAATTTTGTGTGTTGGGGCCCTTGTTGTTTTGACACATATATACATGTAAACACACACTTGCGCACGCACACACAAATGCATGCACACGTATACCTATATACATATCCACACACACACATACAGTGTGTGTTTGTAT
The DNA here is from genome assembly GCA_035221665.1 of Okamejei kenojei. Classification (NCBI taxonomy): domain Eukaryota; kingdom Metazoa; phylum Chordata; class Chondrichthyes; order Rajiformes; family Rajidae; genus Okamejei; species Okamejei kenojei. Next base: position 78,052,635 of record CM069133.1, read on the forward strand.
ATATGTCAAAATATATATCAATTACCTCCCGCCCACACCCCACCCCCACCTCCACATCAGTCTGAATAAGGGTCTCGACCCGAAACGTCACCTATTCCTTCGCTCCATTGATGCTGCCTCACCCACTGAGTTTCTCCATCATTTTTGTCTACCTTAGACATAAATGGAGATAGGTTGGTTAATACGTTTGCAAACAACATTAAATTTGGTGGTGGCTGTCAAAGTATACAGCAACCTATCAGCTGCAGAAATGGGTGGAGGTATTGCAGATGCAGTTTAATCTGAGCAAGCCCAAAATGTAACATTTTGGGAAATTGAATGTTAGAGAGAAGTTTACAGTTATTGTCAAGACCCTTAACAGCATTGATGTACAGAGAGATCTTGGGGTCCATGTCCATAGCTTCCTGAAAGTTACCACACAAGCTGCAATTCAAGTAGATAGATTGATAAAGAAGCTGTGTGGTATGCTTTCTTACATCGGACAGAACATCAAGTATCAGGCGTCAGTCCCATCTGCTGTCGCATACAACACATAATCCTCTGACATTTTTGCCACCTTCATTAGGATCCCACCACTAGTCACATCTTCCCATTGGCACCCTTTTCCACCTTCTGCAGAGACCGTTCCTTTCGCAACTCCCTGGTTAATTCATCCCTTCCCACCCAAACCACTCCCTTCCCACCCAAACCATCCCCCCCTCTGGTACCTTCCCCTGCAACTACAGGAGATGCAACACTTGGTCCAGTGCCTCCTCCCACGATTCTGTCCAGGGACCCCAATAGTCCTTTCAGGTTAGGCAGAGGTTCACTTGCACCTCCCCCAACCTCATCTACTGCATCCATTGTTCAGATGCGGACCAAACGGAGACTAGGCAATCGTTCTGCTTAACACCTTTGCTCAGTCTGCCTGGGTCTACCTGATCTCCCGGTTGCTAAACACTTTAATTCCCCTTCCCATTCACACTGACCTTTCTGTCTTAGGCCTCCTCATTGTCAGAGTGAGGCTAAATGCAAACTGGAGGAACAGCATCTCATATTTCACTTGGGCTGCTTACAGCCCAGTGGTATGTATATTGATTTCTCCAACTTCAAGTAGCCCCTGCATTCCCCTGCTTTCCATCCTTCTCTCACCCAAGTTGCATCAGCTTCTTGTTTTCACCTAACAAACAGCTAACAATGGTCTGTATCCTTTATCATCATTACTTTTTTGCATATCTTTCATTCATTGTTCTATATCTCTCTACATCATCGTCTATATCTCCCATTTCCCTTTCCCATGACTTTCAGTCTGAAGAAGGATCTCAACCCGAATCGTCACCCATTCCTTCTCGCCAGAGATGCATCCTGCCCCGCTGAGTTAATCTAGCATTTTGCGTCTATCTTCGGTTTAAACCAGCATCTGCAGTTTCTTCCTACACATTAAGTATAAGAATCTGGAAATCATGTGCCAGCTTCAGAAAACGTTGGTTCGGCTGAATTTGGAGTGTGGTCCAGTTCTGGTTGGCTCATTTGATGAAGGATATGGAGGATTTGGAGAGGGTACAGAAGAGGTTTACAAGAGTGGAAATGTCAAGGCCGAGAGGCCACAGCTTTATGGTGGGAGGGAAAAGTTTAAAGCAGATTTGCAGGGCAAGCGGTGGGTGCATGGGACGCACTGCCAGGGCTGGTGGTGGAGTAAGATACAATAGTAGCATTTAAGAGGCTTTTAGATAGGCACATGGATATACAGGGAGTGGAGCGTTATGGATTATGTGTAACTTGGCTTCATGTTGGGTACAGCAATTGTGGGCTGAATGCCCCAATGCTGTACTGTTATAGTTTTCACCTGCAATCCCTTGTACCTTTTTGGAGATACTTCCTGATGAGTCTGTCATTACTGTTCATAGGGGCTCCCTGGATTTTTCTGCTTGCCATATGCAGGAGATAATTTTACTGAAAAGCGGTTGAGTGTTGCAAGTCCAAGAGGCCATCGATCAATGCCATTAACATGGCATTCAACACCTGTCACTGTTCAGGATGGAGTAGCATGTGTTTAAAGGCAATTCTGATTATGTCAATAGTTGGCCACTTGGCATTAGAAGAAAAAAGCTTTGCATTTGCAGCAGAAATCCATTTGTAGTTGGCCCAGACTTGTCCAGTCCTTCAGTTTTTACACATGAATCACGTCGCTGTATGTCTGCATTCATGGCTCTTTGATCACAACATCAGATTCCAGCACTGAAAATTCCTGTATACACTGACATGTTTATTTGCTGCTGCCCATCACTCCCCTCTCTCCTCTTCCTCATGTGTAAAGGGTGAAAAATCCAGCTGCATGTATGACAGAGTTGGGATGGTAGGTAGCATTCATCAACCCTTTGCTCGGATTGAACTTATTTGTTTGAGGAACAGTCAATAATGATCTTGACCAAATCTTTCCAAATGTATGGGTACCCTATAGCAGATGTGAGAGATCACTGAAAAATATCAAGATAAGATTGCCAGGTTATTATTCTGGGAATGTGATCTTACTTCACTTGCCACTGATACAATATGACCTAGTGTTTTATGACATGTGACTGGATGGTATTTAATCGTCCTTGCAGCAAAATGTGTTTCAAATTGTGCAGGAAATTTATTGCACAGGTTTGCATTCCATCTCACTTATAGGACATAAAATTTTAAAATTTCCATGATCGAGAGCAATCAGGCAGTGTTACGGAAAATAAATGTATTTACTTGTGTTCATTTACATTAATATTTCAGTGGTAATGCTACAATTTTATTGTTGTTGTTTGAATATATGATTAATCTCAAATATAATCTTTTAATTAGTGTGTCTACGAACAACCTGATTTTAAATAATTGAAAATTACTTTTAAAAAAGCCCCTACAGAGTCATGTACTAATTACAGAGAATATACGTCACTGATAAAGGTTGTTTCTCCAGTCCAGGCTGGCTTTTTTAACGTGCTCAAGGTTCCTCATATGCTTCTCTACCTTAACTCTGTCAACATACTACATATCTTGTTTGCTTATCCAGCCTCTCCCCACTTGCCTTCTTTGCCATCTTCTTTACCTTAACCACCTTCTCACAAGACATTAATCATAAAGAGGTTTCTTCTGAATTACCCAGTTGAGTTCTTGGTGGCTATATTATAGATGCCTTCTAATTTTGCTTTTTCCATCATCCGAAAGACTCGGGTTCTGATGGAGCAGAAAGATTCATAATGTCAAAGTCAGGTTTGTTCCTGGGGCCTTCCCATTTCATACAAGCCTAATAATCCTACTCTTATAAATTTAACCTCACATTGGTGAGCCTATATAAGTTGGTACAAAATGAAAGTTTTTAAAAGTAAATGAGAACTTTGAAAATGATGCAGATAATTCACCAACTTCAAGTAACTCTGCCTGTCTGTGCCAGAACTGGCCTGTTCAATTTGTCATTATTTTTTTATATAGTCTAAACTGCTAGGCAGTCTTACCATTAGCAACTCATTACATGGACAAAGAAGTGTAAACTGATTTGACCTGCTTGAAAGGTTCCAACCCAAACCATCACCTATCTATGTTCTCCAGGGATGTTGACTGACCTGCCAAGTTACTCCAGCACTTTGTGACTTTTGTTGAACTGCTTCTTAGTTGCCACCATTTGCCACCTGGCTTCACCCTATCAGAGTATTTCCCTTTGTTCTACCCATCTCTCCCCCATCTTCTGCAACCTCAAACTAATCATTTTTTCTTTTTCCCAGTTCAGATCCCCGATCTGAAACTTTGACTATATAGCTTTCAACCAATGCCAACTGATCTGCTTACTGTTTCCAGCATTTTTAATCCTTGATGATGATGCTGCCAGACTTTTTGAGGCAGCGACTGCGATAGATCCCCTCGATAGTAGGGAGGTCAGAGCTGATGATGGACTGGGCAGTGTTTACTACTTTTTGTAGTCTTTACCACTCCTGGGCGCTCAAGTTGCCGAACCAAGCCATGATGCAACCAGTCAGCGTGCTCTCTACTGTGCACCTGTAGAAGTTAGAGAGAGTCCTACCGACTCTCCTTAATCTTCTCAGGAAGAGGAGGTGCTGATGTGCATTCTTTATAATTGCATCAGTGTTCTCGGACCAGGAGAGATCTTCAGAGATGTGCACGCCCAGGAATTTGAAGCTCTTGACCCTTTCCGCCATCAACCCATTGATATAAACGCAACTGTGGGTCCCCATCCCACCACGTCCAAAGTCCACAATCAGTTCCTTGGTTTTGCTGGTGTTGATGGCCAGGTTATTGTGCTGGCAAACATTTGGTCAGTCGGTCGATTTTTCTTCTATACTCTGACTCGTCCCCATCAGTGATAGGTCCCACAACAGTGGTATCGTCAGCAAACTTGATGATGGAGTTCACACTGTGAGTGGCTATGAGGTCATGAATATAGAATGAGTACAGCAGGGGGCTGAGCACGCAGCCTTGAGGTGCCTCCGTGCTGATTTTTATCGAGGCTGGCACATTTCCACCAATACGAACAATCTGTGGTCTGTGAATGAGGAAGTCGAGGAACCAATTTCGGATCAAGATCCTGGATCACGACTGATGTCGGATTTCCATCCCAAAACACAGACGATTCCACAAATGCAGCTCATCCCAGTGAGTTTCTTCAACATATTGTGTGTTGTTCTAACAAATGCCTACTAAGGTCCTACTTAAGTTTCAGTAAAGTTACAGCTTAATTTTAATAGATTCTTTCTTCTTTTTCTTGCGTATGGCGTGCACAGCTTAAAGTCGTAGGACAACTTGTTCTATTTGTTCTTACTTGATTGTGCATGCCAGGTTGATTGCATTAGTCGAAACAGGGCGAACCACGTGAAGGTTGCAATCTGCCACCCCAATAGATTCTTTGAAGAATCAGAAATGGATGTGATTTGCTGCAACCATTATTTGGGGCTGGGTTGGACTCTTGTCTTTAAGCAAGCCCAGAAACTAACTGAAATGATGTGTGCATGGAGGTTAAAAAAAAACCAAAGGTTTCTTCGCATGGCAGCAATTTTCAATTGGGCTTGACAATATATTAAAGATCATGAAAATTAACAGCAAAAAAATTGTTGATTGTTGAAAATTAAAAGAAAATGCTGAAAATACTCAGCAGGTCATGGGAAGTTTCAGTTCTGTTTAGGTCATTGTCACGTGTACTGAGGTACAGTGAAAAGCTTTTGTTGCGTGCTATCCAATCAGCGGGAACACAATACGTGATCGTAATCGAGCCATTTACAGTGTATAGATGCATTATAAGGGAATAACATTTAGTCATTTTAGCCAACAAAGTCTGATCAAGGAATGTCCGAGGGTCACCAAAGAGGTAGATAGTAGTTTAGCACTGCTCTCTGGTAGGATGATTTAGTTGCTTAGAGAGCTGTTAGTGTCATACAGCTCAGATACAAGCCTTTTGGCTCAATTCGTCCATGCCGACCATGAAGCCCATTTAAACTAGCCCCGTTTCCTGCATTTGAAGGGAAACACATTTTCCTCCAAATCTTCCCTATTGATATTGCACCTGCCAGAGGAAGTCATTGAGGCAGGGACTATCCGAACATTTAAGAAGCAGTTAGACAGGTACATGGGTACGACAGGTATGGAGGGATATGGACCAAATTCTGGCAGGTGGGACTAGTGTAGCTGGGACATGTCAACCTCATTCCATAACATTTCAGGTTAAAGACCCTTCATCTTCCTGCTTCGTGTTTTTAAAAACACAAAAGAATGTGTGGTGGAACTATAAAACTATGCAATGGTTTGACAGATTGCAGCCAGAACATCCAAGCCTTTGAATATAGCTTTATGAAGCCTGATGTGCCACATTTAGGTTCATTGAGCAAGTGTAAACACCTTGTGTACAGTTCATATATCTGTTATTTTATTAGCAACAGGAAAGGAATTACAAATAACTGCATGAAGTATTCATAAATTAGCATTCATCTATCTCTGTTCAAAACCATTTAGAATAATGAATATCTGCAAGGAATTATAGGACTGCTGTGTGTCGTAAGGGTAAAAAATATGAACTAATTTATGTTACTCTGGTAGTCATAATGTGTTATAAGTTAAGCTGTTTCAAGTATATGTGAGTGATTTATTATGGCTTTTGATTAACCGTTGCAACAGAAGCAGCGCTCGGTGTTATAATTGGTCTTGGCATTCTTTGGCTGAGGTAGGGATAAATGACCTGAGGCTCCCATTCAGAGTCACTGTTCAGTGATTCCTGATGTAAAATCTATGTGTGAATGGCAGGTGAAGACCCAGTAGGTTAAATAACCTGTCAGCACCGACTGTCTGGGTTCTCACATGAAGGATAGGCTCTTCACAGAGCAGTCCGAGGGTAGATGCCACTGTGCTCAAGCTTGAGTCAGCAACCCTGGGATGGGGATGAAGAAAATTAAATGAGAAAGGTTGAATCCCAGTCCACAATTCGAGCAGTAATAACTGACATTAGTTGCTCATTCTCTGGTGACTGGGGGCACTGCAATGATACTGTCTGGTAGTTGGGAAACCCAGAAAGATGTGTTTACTTCGGAGCTTGCTGATATAACTTGCAGAACCTGATTGCTATTCTGAAGAAGGGTCTCGACCCGAAACGTCGCCTATCTCCTTCGCTCCTTAGATGCTGTTGCACCCGCTGAGTTTCTCCAGCCTTTTGTGTACCCTGCTATTTTTTTCAATCTGTTTCCAGTCAATTAGAATACTTGGGTCGAGACCCTTCTTCAGACTGGTCAGGGATCAGGGAAACGAGAGATATAGACGGTGATGTGGAGAGATAAAGAACAATGAATGAAATAAATGCAAAAAAGTATCGATGATAAAGGGAACAAGCCATTGTAAGCTGTTTGTAGTGTGAAAATGAGAAGCTAGTGCGACTAGGGTGGGGGAGAGATAGAGAGAGAGGGAATGCCAGGGCCCAAGGGCTGAGGGAGAGGTGGGAAGGGGAGAAGACAGCAAGGGTTAACAGAATTGAGAAAATTCAATGTTCAAGCCCAGAGGATGCAGACTCCCCAAGCGGAATATGAGGTGCTGTTCCTCCAACTTGCGGTGTTGCTCACTCTGGCTGTGGAGGAGGCCCAGGACCGAGAGGTCGGATACGGAATGGGAGGGGGAGTTGAAGTGCTGAGCCACCGGGAGGTCGGGTTGGTTTTTGCGGACCGAGCGGAGATGTTCGGCGAAACGATCGCCAAGCCTCCGCTTGGTCTCACCGTTATAGATCATCTGGCATCTGGAGCAGAGGATGCAGTAGATGAGGTTGGAGGAGGTGCAGGCGAACCCCTGTCAGACCTGGAAGGACTGCTTGGGTCCCTGAAAGGAGTGGAGGGGGGAGGTGAAGGGACAAGTGTGGCATCTCTTGCATTTGCAAGGGAAAGTGCCCGGGGAAGGGGTAGAGCGGGAGGGAAGAGAAGATGTGGCGAGTGGAGGGGTCACGTTGGAGGCGGCGAAACTGGCGGAGGACTATGTGTTGTATTTGCCGGCTGGTGGGGTGATAGGTGAGGACCAGGGGGACTCTGCCCTTGTTGCGAGTGGGGGAATGGGGAGAGAGGGCAATGTTGCGGGATATGGAGGAGACCCTGGTGCGAGCCTCATATATAGTGGGGGAGGGGAATCCCCGTTCTCTGAAGAATGAGGACATTTATGATGACCTGGTGTGGAACTCGCTGGTTGATCTGCCGAGTTACTTAAGCACTTTGTGTCTTTTTTTGTCAGCCAGCTTTGGCAGTTCATTGCACTCATAAAGAAATGCATGGACAAATTTATGTTTTCAAAATCATTCCAAGTCTTCTGCAAAGTTGAAAGCAGGTAACATAATTGGCAATGACAATTTTCTTCTGCATAAACTAAATTTCTTTAAGGCACACTTTGAAAGAACCCCTGAAAAATCTGATTTCTCTCCGGTCTACTTCTGAGCATCCTTCAAGTAGGTCCAGCCAGATGGTGTAACTGGTCGAGTACTGGACATTTTTGTCGACCAGTGTTTGAAATATTCAAGGACATCTTTAATGTCTTGTTTCTGTGGTCAGAGATTCCCATCTGTTTCAAAATGGCAGCTAATATACAGGTGCCCAAGAGGCACCTGGTGATATGCCTCAATAACTATCATCAGTTAGGATTAAAACTAGGCCCCCATTCCCTCATCCTCACCATGGATGTCCAGTCACTCTACACCTCCATCCCCCACCAGGAGGGTCTTAAAGCCCTCCATTTCTTCCTCGACCGCAGAACCAACCAATCCCCATCTACTGATACTCTCCTCCACCTAGCGGAGCTGGTCCTTACCCTTACCAACTTTTCAATTGACTCCTCCCATTTCCTCCAAATACAAGGCGTAGCTATGAGCACGTGTATGGGCCTAGCTATGCCTGCCTCTTTGTAGGTTACGTCGAACAATCTTTGTTCAAGGCGTACCAGGGCCCTATCCCCAAACTCTACCTCCGCTACATCGATGACTGCATTGGTGCTAACTCCTGCACCCACACACAACTCAGTGACTTCATCCATTTCACCACTAATTTCCATCCGGCACTCAAATACACCTGGACCATTTCCGACATTTCCCTACCATTTCTAGACCTCACTATCTCCATCGCAGGTGATAGACTACTGACCGACATCCACTATAACCCACTGACTCCCATGGCTATCTGGACTACACTTCTTCCCACCTTGCTTCCTGCAAGGACTCCATCCCCTACTCCCAATTCCTCCGTCTACATCTGCACCCAGAATGAGGTGTTCCACACCAGGGCATCGGAGATGTCCTCATTCATCAGGGAAAGGAGGTTCCCCTTTTCTACTATAGATGATGCTCTCACCATGGTCTCTTCTGTACCCCTGCCCTCACTACCCATTCCCCCAGCGTCCCCCATGTCCTCACCTTCCACCCTACCAGCCGTCACATACAACAAATAATCCTCCAACATTTTCGCCACCTCCAACGGGATCCCACCACCGGCCACATTATCCCATCTCCTCCCCTGTCTGATTTCCACAGAGACCACACCCTCCAAAACTCCCTGGTCAATTTGTCCCTTCCCACCCAAACCACCCACTCTCCTGGCACTTTCCCTTGAAACCACAGGAAATGCTACAATTGGCGCTTTACCTCCCCCTTGAATGGAGTCAAGGGGGAGGTAAAGCGCCAATTGAATGAAGGGCCCAAGCGATCTTTCCAGGTGTGGCAGAGGTTCACCTGCACCTCCTCCGCCCACATCTTTTGCATCTGCTGCTCTAGTTGTCAGCTGCTCTACATCAGTGAGACCAAGCATTTGCTTGGCGATCGCTTCGCCCAACACCTCTGCTCGGTTCGCATTAACTTACCTGATCTCGCGGTGGCTCAGCACTTCAACTCCCCCTCCCATTTCCGAATCCGATCTTTCTGTCCTGGGCCTCCATGGGCAGAGTGAGGACCACTGTAAATTAGAGGAGCATCACCTCATATTTCGCTTGGGCAGTTTACACCCGTATGAACATTAACTTCTTTAATTTCAGGTAGTCCCTGCTTTCCAGGCCCATGCCGTGAGCAATTAGTCAGGGTAGGCAGTCAGTATCTTTGGTCAGTCGGCTTTTAAAAAAAATCTTGAAAACCGCGCATGCTCAGATTGTTCTCTCCCCGGTGAGCTGTCAGTTGGCTTTTAAAAGAAACTTGTGCTGTGCTGCGCATTCGCATTCGCAGTATGCTGCTGCGCATGCTCAGTGCGCATGCTCAGTGCGCTGCGCCACACATGCACACAGTCCATGGTGTAAAGGCAGAAATTCAGCTGCCTTTATGGCCCGTTGCCACTGATGGCTTGGGGCAGCGTCGACGGCACGTGAGTACCACATACTTCAGCGTTTTAAATGCACTGCAGGTGAAAGGCATGGGAAAATTATGCCTACCTAAGAGATCGATCTCTTAGGTAAGCATAATTCTCCATGCCTTTACTATTTATATTTAATAGTTACCATAATTCTCCCATGCCTTTACTATTTATATTTAATAGTTACCACTTTATAATTTTATTCAGGGTAGGCACTGCCTTCCTTGCCTATCCTGACGGCATGTGCCTGCTGCTTTCTCCTCCTCATCTCAACTCTCCCTCAGCCCACTGTCTCCACCTCTTCCTTTTTTCTCTCCCCCCCCCCCCCCCCCCCCCCCCCCCCCCCCCCCCCCCCCCGCCCTCACATCAGTCTGAAGAAGGGTCTTGACCCGAAACGTTGTCTATTTCCTTACCTCCATAGATGCTGCCTCACCCACTGAGTTTCTCCAGCATTTTTGTATACCTTCGATTTTCCAGCACCTGCAGTGTTTTGAGGGGTTGGTTATGGTGTGAAATCAACTCCTGCCTCAGAAACGACGTGGGTATGCTTCATCTTGCCTATCACAAACAAGTCAACAGCAAATGTTATCTCACTGACTTCCCACTTTGAACTAACCAGCACTTTGTGTCCATTTTTGTACACCAGCATCTGCAGTTCCTTGTGTCTACATTCAACTGAATTTATATGTGTCCAGGACATGACATTCTTGCTTTGCTTCAGCACAACAGAACATAGTAGGCATTGACTACAAAGACAGATCAGTGTGTTCATATATCATTATATAAATATATACACACATGAATAAATAAACTGATCAAGTGCAAATAACAGATAATGGGTTATTAATGTTCAGAGTTTTGTCCGAGCCAGGTTTAATAGCCTGATGGCTGTGGGGAAGTAGCTATTCCTGAACCAGGTCGTTGCAGTCTTCAGGCTCCTGTACCTTCTACCTGAAGGTAGCAGGGAGATGAGTGTGTGGCCAGGATGGTGTGGGTCTTTGATGATACTGCCAGCCTTTTTGAGGCAGCGACTGCGGTAAATCCCCTCGATGGAAGGAAGGTCAGAGCCGATGATGGACTGGGCAGTGCTTACTACTTTTTGTAGTCTTTTCCTCTCCAGGGCGCTCAAGTTGCCGAATCAAGCCACGATGCAACCGGTCAGCAAGCTCTCTACTGTGCACCTGTGGAAGTTAGAGAGAGTCCTCCTTGACAAACCGACTCTCCGTAATCTTCTCAGGAAGTAGAGGCGCTGATGTGCTTTCTTGTTAATTGCATCAGTGTTCTTGGACCAGGAAAGATCTTCAGAGATGTGCACGCCCAGGAATTTGAAGCTCTTGACCCTTTCAACCATCGACCCGTTTATATAAATGGGACTGGGTCCCCATCCTACTCCTTCCAAAGTCTACAATCAGTTCCTTGGTTTTGCTGGTGTTGAGGGCCAGGTTATTGTGCTGCCACCATATGGACAGTTGCTCGATCTCTCTTCTGTACTCCGACTCATCCCCATCAGTGATACGTCCCACAACAGTGGTGTCATCAGCGAACTTGATGATTGAGTTTGCACTGTGACCGGCTACGCAGTCATGAGTATAGAGAGAGTACAGCAGGGGCTGAGCACGCAGCCTTGAGGTGCTCCCGTGCTGATTGTTATCGAGTCTGACACATTTCCACCAATACGAACGGACTGTGGCCTGTGAATGAGGAAGTCGAGGATCCAATTGCAGAGGGATGCGCAGAGACCCAGTTCTGCGAGTTTGGTAACCAGCTTGGAGGGGATGATAGTATTAAATGCTGAGCTGTAATCGATGAATAACACCCTGACATATGAGTTGTTGTTGTCCAAGTGGTCCAATGTAAGATTTGCCATTTTTGTGGTTCTGACACAAATATATTCTCAATTATTAATTTCCAATCAGATAAACATACAACCCATTAGTAGTCCCACCAAGTTTTCACTGAATGTCAAGCACCCTTTTGCACTAATCTTGCATTGAACCCATCTTATTGTCTTTGCAATCTATCAACTCACCTCAGATTCTACCCTCACATATGCACAAGAGCCAATCTCACAATCACTCCCAACAAAATACTGTAAAAATGAATCCATTAAAAAACTTTTTTTTTTTTTTTAATGATTATACATTGGATCATGGGATCCAATGTATATATTTTTTCGTTTTCTTGGGCCATTTGTAATCAATAGTAATAGAAAATACCAGGGATTCAAAAATATATCTGCGTGAATAAAGAATTATCTTGTAAAGAAACTTTGCTTTTTCCAATTGTTTTGGGAAATTTAAAACAATTCAATATTGCTTGGAAATCTTTCATACTTCCTGCTAACAGCATTTGAACCCAATTCCTCTTTACATTTCTATTTCTAACTTGCAACTCACTATAATCAGTGGAGGATGAGACATGTTTTTTGTCATGTTCATTGATAGCCTTTGCCTGCTCCTGCAGAACTGGAGTGAATTGGGGAGATAAATGGCTTAATTTACTTTAATTGTGTTAACGCAACATTAGCAATGTGAGTTAGCAATAATGCAAATAGAGTGTGAGGTTTGTTAGGAACGCAACTATCACGTTATAGCAATTATCTGGATAGTTGGAGTCAAATGCAAATAAAATGAAAGCTACTCTAAACCATCGCAATAACGGACCTCTCTATAACAGATTTTGTTTATTGCGGACCAAGGCTCCTGTTGCTCTGCTCCCCACATCTGCCAGTTACTCATTGAGATGGTGCCACATGACATACTTCCGGTTATGGGAGTGGAGAGACTGAACAGCATGAATGCATCATGAGTATCGGACACACCACATGTGGGGCCCGGCGCTCGGCGGCTCCCGGGCTTGTGAATTCCCGCTTGTTTAAATCTTGTCACTGCCACGTATCTTTCCTCCCAGCCATAGGTTTAGCTTTACAACCTTCAGTTGGTTATCGCGGAGAAACGGCGATCACGGACACTATCCTCCCCCTGGTCCATTATTGCGAGGGTTTACTGCATTATGATTTGGTTGCACACAGGTTTTAGTTGCAGCTACATTTGAAGCAATATGGACTGGAAAGAAAGACATTACATTTCCTACAGTTTCATGGAAACAGATTTCTGCTTAAGTGATTGAATGTAGTTTAACTGGCAAAGCTGTGGATTGCTGAATTGGTACAAAGCATGAAAGTTGAAATGAAAAGTCAATGCAAAGGTGACTTTTATGCAGGAGAAATATTAATTTGCCCATAAAGTTGTATAAATTTGCCATTTACTCATGGCTTTGTTACAAAAACAATTATTGATCAAAACCCTTAGTTTCATCTCATTGCCTCCAAACAGAAAAGGCACTGAGAACAAATTAAAATAATCCTCACAATGCACTGAAAGGAACTCTGCTTTTTTTCAATTAAGAAGTAATCAGAAATATAACTATTTACAGCATGAATTTATAAGCAGTGTAATTAATGTATTCAAATTAATTTTACTCACTCATGACAAACACCTCCAGCATCATTGGTGTTGTTTCATGGGCTGATTTAAAATGAAATATTCAGTGAATAGCACTATACATCCCTTATCATCAGAAAACATGTCGCCCAACCAGCTACAGGCTCAAATCAGCCAAAATAGTGAAGCAAAATATTGAATCCATAGCTCACAGCTTAAAGAGGGCACATAATTCATTATTGATCTTTATCAACAGTAAAATGGCTTTAATCACGGTTGCAAACATAACGTAGAGACATTGCAGAAAATAGGTCATCTTAATGCAGTTAGTAAAACATTCATCTGCAGGAATACTAAATGTGTTTTTCTGGTCACATCAGCACACATTGCCTTGCCTGTCCAATTTATCAATGAAAATCAAATACTGCAGATGTTGGAAATCTGAAACTAAAGCAGAAAATTGGAGAAAGATTCAGCAGATCAGACAGCATCTGCAGTAAAGGAAACAGAATTAACACTTCATTTTGATGTAGATACGAAGAACTTCTGGTGCTGGTTTAAAAATAAAAGAACGTGCAGTTACAGGAGAAAACAGTCTGAAGAAGGGTCTCAATCTGAAACATCACCCATTCCTTCTCTCCAGAAATGATGCCTGTCCCGCTGAGTTACTCCAGCTTTTTGTGTCTACCTCCAGGAGAAAACACCTGGGTAGGGGATGGTTTGCACGGAAAGGGATCAGTGAATCAAAGAGTTGCAGTGACCCTAGGGTGATGGTCCTTCATCAGAAATGTGTTTCTGGTTTTTTTTAATCCAAACTTTATTCCATTAATTTCAAAGAATGGCACAATGCGAACACTGATCAATTGAGCTAACATGCACACTTGAAAGTGATAGCATTGAGAGAAAAAAAAAAACAGGCCCTTCGACCCAACTCGCCCACACCGGCCAACAATGTCCCAGCTACCCGAGTCCCACTTGCCTGCGCTTGGTTCACATCCCTTCAAACCTGTCCTATCCATGTACTTGTCTAACTGTTTCTTTAACGATGGGATAGTCCCAGCCTCAATTACCTCCTATGGCAGCTTGTTCCATGCAACCACCACCGTTTGTGTGAAAAAGTTACCCCTCGGATTCCTATTAAATATTCTCCCCTTCACCTTGAACCTATGTCCTCTGGTCCTCGATCCCCTACACTGCGCAAAAGACTCTATGCATCTACCTGATCTATTCCTCTCATGATTTTGTAGACCTCTATAAGACCTCCCCTCATCCTACTGTGCTCCATGGAATAGGGACCCAACCTACTCAACCTCCCCCTATTGCTCACACCCTCTAACCATGTAACCATATGATAATTACAGCATGGAAACTGGCCATCTCGGCCCTTCTAGTCCGTGCCAAACACTTACTCTCACTTCGTCCCATCTACCTGCACTCAGACCATAACCCTCCCTTCCTTTCCCGTTCATATACCTATCCAATTTATTTTTAAATGATAAAAACAAACCTGCCTTCACCACTTCCACTGGAAGCTCATTCCACACAGCCACCACTCTCTGAGCAAAGAGGTTCCCCCTCATGTTGCCCCTAAACGTTTGTCCCTTAATTATCAAATCATGTCCTCTTGTTTGAATCTTCCCTACTCAATGGAAAAAACGTATCCACGTTAACTCTGTCTATTATTCTCATAATTTTAAAGACCTCTATCAAGTCTCCCCTTAACCTTCTGCGCTCCAAAGAATAAAGACCTATCTTGTTCAACCTTTCTCTGTAACTTAGGTGCTGAAACCCAGGCAACATTCTAGTAAATCTCCTCTGTACTCTCTCTATTTTGTTGACATCTTTCCTATAATTTGGCGACCAGAATTGTACACCATATGCCTCACCAATGCCTTGTACAATTTTAACATTACATCCCGACTTCTATACTTGATGCTCTGATTTATAAAGGCCAGCACACCAAAAGCTTTCTTTACCACCCTATCTACATGCGATTCCACCTTCAGGGAACTATGCACAGTTATTCCCAGATCATTCTGTTCAACTGCATTCCTCTGCTACCATTTACCATGTACGTCCTATTTTGATTTGTCCTGCCAAGATGTAGCACTTCACACTCTAGTCCTGGCAACATTCTCGTAAATCTTTTCTGAACCCTTTCAAGCTCGACAAAAACTTTCCGATAACATGGTGCCCAGAACTGAACATAATATTCTAAATGCGTTCTCACCAACATCTTATACAACTGCAACATGACCTCCCAACGTCTATACTCAATACTCTGACTGATGAAAGCCAAAGTGCCAAAAGCCTTTTTTACCACCTTACCTACCTATGACTCGACCTTCAAGGAACCATACACCTGTACTCCTAGATCCCTCTGTTTTGCAACACTACCCAAAGGCTGTGGGTACATTTACTGTGTAGGTCCTGCCCCTGTTTGACGTACCAAAATGCAACACCTCACACCTCTCTGTATTAAATGCCATCAACCATTCCTCCGCCCACCTGGCCTATCGATCCAGATCCTGCTGCAATCGTTCACAACCATCTTCACAATCTGCAAAACCACTAACTTTTGAATGATCAGCAAACTTGCTAATCTTGCCCTGTAAGTTCTTATCCAAATCATTGACGCAGATGACAAACAGTAACGGGCCCAGCACTGAACTGTGAGGCACACCACTAGCCACAATCCTCCAGTCTGAGAAGCAACCTTCCACCATCACCCTCTGCTACCTTCCATGAAGCCAATTTGCTATCCATTTGGCTATCTCTCCTTGGATCCCATGCGATCTAACCTTCCAGAGCAGCCTACCATGCGGAACCTTGTCGAGTGCCTTACTGAACCCATGTACACAACACCTACATCTCTGCCCTCATCAACCTTTTTGGTCACGTCTTCAAAATCAGATTTGTGAGACATGACCTCCCACGTACAAAACCATGCTGATTGTCCCTAATCAGCCCTTGCCCATCCAAATGCCTGTATATCCTATCCATCGGAATAATCTCCAGTAAGTTACCAAGTGCAGATGTTAAGCTCACCAGCCTATAGTTCCCAGTATTTTCCCTGCAGCTCTTCTTGAAAAGAAGCACAAGCTTTGCCACCCTCCAGTCTTCCGGCACCTCTCCTGTATTGAAGGACAACTCGTAAATTTCAACCAGGGCACCCGCAATTTCCTCTCTAGTTTCCCGCAATCTCCTCGGATATATCTGATCAGGCCCTGGAGATTTGTCTACCTTCAAAAAGGAGATACCTTCAGTACTTCTTCGATGGTAACCTTGACTGCTCTCAAGTGACTGCTCCAATGTCCTCTGTCCGACTGTCTTTCTCCTCGGTAAATACAGAGGAGAAATATTCATTTAGGACCTTACCCATCTCCTGTGGCTTCACACAGAGGTGACTGCTTTGATTCCTGAGAGGTCCCACTCTCTTGTTACCCTTTTCCCCCGTTATGTATGTATAATTTTGAAATGATTAACCACATTATGTGTGGCATGCTACAGATTTATTTGAATTGACTTTCCAAACAAATGGACTTCTTTCCTTGTGCTCCTAGTCTATTGCAGTTGTGTAATAATTCACAGTGAAGCCAAGAAGAGCCAAGTCGTAGTGATGTCAATGGATCATTAGGTAACACTGTTTATTAACGCAGTGGTGACTTAACCAACCTTAAATTCACAGTTACAATAGTAGCTAACGTACATGAACTACTAACTAATATACATTAATCTCAATAGTTCCCTCCATCAACTGCTTTCCGCCCACCCTCTTGCCACGAGTAGGGTCAGTTGCTGGTCATCTGGCAAACTTCTGAGAGCTAAAATTCCTGAATATGCATTGATAGGACCACCAACAATTCTCAGCATGGCTGCACCACCAAATGGCAACAGGTCTCAGACTGAGTGAGAACTCTGCAGTGAATGTGAGGGTTGATGGTGGGTCTGAGTAAACTTCTGGTGATCATTAGAACACAGTTTCAACCTTTTTGAGTAAACAAAAGTACAGCAAATTATTTACTTGGTGTGCATGAACTGTACTAACTCTAGCTAAGCTCATCATATTGTGGACTTTGGTGTTGATTTCACTTCATTTATTTTAATTCCACATGGAATGCTGAAACAGCTTTGGACTTTGAACAGAATACCCTATAAAATTACTAATTCATCCTCTAGAGAAAATGTACTTTGTAAGAAAAGTTTAAAAATAATGTAAGTGATCTGCCAAATATTAAAATGACCATATGGTTCCATTTTAGATATTACCATTTCCTATTGCAAACATCCATGTGCTCTGCTGAATTGTTGTTGCCTTAAACAAATGGTGACATGAATGGACAAGGATTTGTTAATATTTTGTTCTGATGTAGTCAGTGTATGCGATCGAATGACTGCCAATATTTTGAAGAAAATTAATATTACATTGAATTCCACACAATTGGAGCTCGACCAGATCTAAGATAACATTCACATAGTCCCTTTGGGTACATTTTTTTTGGCAGTTGGGAATAGAGTGCAGCTTCCATGCACTAATCATTAGTGTGTACGATGGTTAGTTATGTGATGTTGCCTCCAATAACAGTTGGAGCCGCGTATCCCATAAGGTCAACTGGTCAAATGCAGTTGGAAGTTCAGCAAGCTTGTCAAAGTCAGAAGCTGAAGTTAAATGTCTCTGTTTAAACTTTGCTGTGGGTGCTATTTGCCACAGAGCTATTGAGAGCCTGGCTGAACCAGCCAAACCGAATGCAAATTGTAACGCCTGAGATTTCTTTGTGAAATACCATTCTGAAGTCTTATCTGTTTGTGAGAAAACCAAGATCACTATATACCCTATCATCCCAAACTAGACCATAGATTCAATGGATCACGGAGACAAATGGTACAGAAATAGTCCCTTCGGCCCGTCAAGCCCATTTCGGACAATCAACCACCCATTTACACTAATCCTACATTCACCCCAATAGTTATTCTGCTCCCATTCTCATCAGTATGCAGGCAATTGATTTTCAGGAATGTAGGACAGAATGTGGGGAGAATAAATAAATGCAACCAATGTTAGATGAATGTAAATGTGTAGTTGATGGTCAGTGCAGACACAATAAGCCAAAGGGCCTGTTTCCATGTTGTATCTCTCTATAACCCCCCCCCCCCCCCCCCCCCCCCCCCCCCCCCCACCGCCGTCACCCCCAGATTGTACCACTCACTTACAACAGGCAATTAATCTACTGCCTGCGCCTTTTCTGGACGTTGAAAGAAACTGGAGCCCAAAGAGGAAACTCACGTCATCAGAGGGAGAACATACAAATGTCACACAAACAGCACTGAAGTCAGGACTAATGGTGGGTCCAGGATGCTGTGAGGCAACAGCTACATAAGCGGAATCACTGCGCTGCCATTTCATTACTCTGCAATATACCCTTGAGCTTTCTCAGTAACTTTCTAACTTCCCCACAGCAGAACCCACCCCCAAAGCACTTACTTTCAAACCTGAAACAGGAAATGTATTCAAGGAATAATCTCAACTACTTGGGGAATCTGAGTTACAGCTCGAAGGAATGGTGGCAAAAAGTGAAGTGATGAAGTGAAATGTCTGTGGCAGTAGACTGAATCTTGCTGCTGGCTGCTAGCATTCAACCCAGACTTCCGCTCCCCTTCCGTAAGCCTGGGATGAGCTAAGTGGCAGATGCTGCTCGATCTGTCACTGCACCTCACTCCAAGTAGAGTCCAATAGAGGTGGCCAGACATGCTATGATATGCCAGCACCTAACTGGGGAATTCATCGCTACCAGCTTCCACCAGAAAGACCATTAGAATAGTAAGATTAAATGAGAACTTACCAGTTTGAAATTTGATCTTTATTTTATGAGGAGTTGCGATGAGGGATTTCGTGAAGACCCCGCCAGCACGCATGCGCGACATTCTTCAAAGCAGGTGTGTAATCACAGAATTAAAACACAATGACTAATATAGTAAGATTGAAGAGACTCTAATTACCAGTTGACCTTATAGTAGAGGGTTGGGAGAGGAGGGTACGAAATCCCTCATCGCAACTCCTCATAAAATAAAGATAAAACGTCAAACTGGTAAGTTCTCGTTTAATCTTACTATTTCATTTTGGAGTCACGTGAGTGACTTTGTGAAGATTTCAAAGCTCTGTGATTGCATGCCCTGGATCACGTCCATGCTCACACACTGCCGCAATTCTGATGGAAGGAGTATGTTAACGTAATTTAGACTTGACAAGCTGAAAAATAAAGTAGTATTTATTAACACAAATCAAAAAAAACCTCACTCGGGGATAAACGTTGCTGGGTGACCAGTACTCAACACTGTCTCCGCAAACGTAGCAGGAGCGGGCACAGGTTTTTTGTAAAACCACTGGAACGTGGCCTCACTAACTCAGCCTGCTGTAGCGAGGATATGGTCCATGGGAACCTCCATGGTCCTCGCCACTGATGTGGATGCAGCCCTGGTAGAATGGGATTTTAAAATATTAGTATCAATACCTGCTGCATCCAATACCACCCTGAGCCACCTGGAGATCGTCTGCACCGTCACCCTGTGATGGGGTTTCTTATGGCTGATCAGCAGTCCTTTCTCCATTTTCCTGATGGTATGTGTCACTTGTATATAGTGACGAATGTAGGTGGCTATGCAGAGCCTCACATCAACGAGGTTTGCTGGAAATATTAATTGCAGCCCTGTAATCCCAGGTCTGTGCTGCTTGAGTAACTCATCAATAAAGAAGGTTACTCTCTCAGGGGTTGAGACCATGTTATCCAATTTTATCTTTTGTAATGTCTGAACCCACTGAGCCGATGTTAGCGCCATTAACATCACCAACTTCAGGGTGAGTTTATCCAGCGGTAGTCCATTCATTGGCGACCAACTCCTGAGCAGGGTCAATACTACCCCTATGTCTCAGGTGATGTTATATCGTGGTCTGGGAGTGTTCGAATTGAAGATATCCCTCATCAATTTGGACACAAGCTGGTGGGATCCCTCTGATATGCAAAGGTAGGATGATAGTGCGCTCCTGGCACTGTTGATAGCGCTGTAGCTGAGGCCCTCAACATGGTGCAGCCCCGCGAGGAATTCCAGCACATGGGAAATCGGGGCAGAGTCATACGTGATGTTAATCTGGCTGCAGTAGGCCTCCCATTTCCTGATTTGGGTGAGGCACTGTCGTCTAGTGGATACTCTGCACGACGCTGCAATGGTGTCCATGGTCCTAGATGTTAGACCATATTGCAGGAGTGGCCTCTTCAGAACCTGCAGGCCAACAGGTTCAGATGACTATGGCACGGATGGGATTCCCCTGTAGTGGGGTTAGTCACCAAACCCGGGCACCTGCTAATATGTGCCCATGGTTCTATGATCATCTCTAGGACCACCGGATACCATGGTTGTGTAGGCCAGTCGGGTATTATTAAAATGCCTGTTGCAGAATCTGACAGATGAGGCAAAATGGAGGAAATGCATAGAAAAAACATTTCCCCCAGTGCAGCGAGAAAGCATCCATCGCTACTGCCCCAGAATCTGGTTCCCAAGATACATATGTTAGTATCTGATGGTTCAACCTGGACGCAAAAAGGTCGATATCTGGTGTCCCAAATTTGGCGATAATTTTAGCAAATATTTGGGGATTCAACATCCACTCAATGTTATCGTTGAACACTCGTGACCTGGTGTCCGCCACTGTATTGATCTTACCTGGAAGGTAGGTAGCTGATATCCAAATACTTCTGTCTATGCACCAGAGCCAGATTGAATTTGCCAATTCATTACAAGATATTGACTTGATACCACCCATATGATTTAAGTATGCCACCACAGTAGTGTTATCTATTTGAAGACAGACATGCGTATGACGTAAATTCATGCAATAGGCTCGTAGTCCGTGAAATGCTCCTAGCATCTCCTAATAGTTTATCCCTTGTGATAATAGAAGTGTAAACACATGTAAATCCCATCTACCGCCACTACTGGAAGTGGTGTCGGTAGCTCCCCAGCCTTGGGCGCCTGCGTCAGTTTGTACCACGACTGACGGGTTCGGTACAATAATGGGATTGAATGAGTCTCGAATATTATCAATCCACCATTGTAGCTCAACTTTTGACTTGATTGGCAGCTGCATAAGCCTGTCAAAATGTCCAGCATTTGTTTTTAATGGTGACATTTTTGTTCTTTGCAGATTTTGATAGTGTAGGGGGCCAAATCGTGCAGCTGGAAATGCAGCTACTAATTTCACAATTACCTTAGCAGCATGTCTGATTGTTGGTTTCCTGGCACAAACACGGTTATTACATGCTTCAATAACATCTATTACCTTGTTATCTGGGATGGTAACAATAATTTGATTGGTGTTAATTGTGAACCCCGGATAGTCCATGACCTGTGAAGGGTAGAACTTAGATTTGTCTGGATGGATGACAAACCCTAGTTTTTGAAACCATGCCTTAGTAGCTGTTACTGCTAAATTTGTTGATTCCATGGTCTTTCCCATAATCAAGATGTCATCTAAATATGCCATGACAATATGGTTTTGTTTCCTCAGGGATGCCAATATTGGTTTCAATTTTTTTGTAAATAACCTAGGGGCTGTAGTAAGCCCATTAGGTAGGGCTCTATACTGCCATAGCTGATCCATCCAAACAAACTTCAAGAACGTTTGGTGATGTTTCCATATGGATACTGAATAATATGCATCTTTTAAATTGATGCATGCCATAAAGCACCCTTAGAAAATCAGGGATTTAGCTGTTTCAAACGTGTCCATTTTAAAATGGGTATATGTTACAAAAGTATTTGAATGGGTTAAATCAATAATAATCCGACATCCACCATCTTTTTTAGTTTTGGTAAAGATGTTGGATACGAACTCAAGAGGTTTGTGGATTGTTTTCTCTATCACCCCTTTTGCATGTAGCCTCAAAATTTCCTCATGTCCTTCCGCTATTTCCTTATGGGAAAGCACAAATTTCCGGTCTGGTACATGTTGAGGCGGGGGAAGTTGATTATTTATGAATTCAATTTCATACCCCTGAATACTTTGTAAAATAAACGAGTCTGAAGTCATAGAGCTCCATGCATCCCAGAATAGACGTAACCTCCCACCAACTTGTGAGGTTAAACATGCAGCACTTGCATGGGAACCAGACCCTCTTACCTCCATGGTTACTGGCGGGCCTGACGTTCTGGGCTTTGGTGTTCCGTTGTGTTGCTGGATTGTGGGGTTGGCGCATCTTCCATGCCGGTCGCTGCTGGCCCTGCCCTAAAAAAGGCTTTTGTTGTTGGATGCGGCCGGCGTGTAGGTCCTTGCTGGTCTTTCAGGTGTCCACCGAGGTCTTACATATGGCGTTTGTCTGCGCGCTGCCGGCTTGCTGGAGGGAGGTGGTTTCATCAAACCGACTGCCTTCGCCTCCTCATCCAGGTCCTTGACCTGTTTAGGCAGGTCCTCACTGAACAGCTGCCTCGGTGGTGGCGTCGCAGATGCCTTGCACAACCCCGCGAATTTGGGGTTTAGAGTCGGCTTGATGGCGATTTTATGGAATGCATTGATTTCCTATTGTGTGTTACACAATAACGCCAGAGCATCTTCCTGCTCCTCCATCATCTCCATACTGTCAACCGATCTGGCAAAGGCGGTAATCCCCGACGTTAGTAGTTTCAGGATCTTTTGTAGTTTGAGTTCCTGTGCCCTTATTCCTGGGCTGATGTTTCCCCAGATGGGCGTATTGACTGTAGGTACATTCAATGATATACAGTTGTTCGGGGCCTTGTACTTGTTTATAGCCTCGGTTAGGAACTTGATCCTGCAGCTGGAGTGTAGTAAGGAAGTCAATACTGGCCGCTAGCTTGGCCTGTAATGGTTGTCGCGAGGGCTTGGGCTGGGCGAATTTGGAGACCACATCCAGCAAGTTCCTCTTGGGGTTTCTCTGGTGCTGCAGGTCCCTCCGCCAAACCTTCTTCCATGTCACCCAGCTGCTGATCCCTGGCACTCTCCACCGATGACGGGGACATGCTAGGTGGCCCAGTAGCATGTCTCCTGGAGTTGCAGGACATCCGGTCCTGCTGCTGGAGATTCTGCTCTAGGAGACGCTCCATCATGCATTCCATACGGGCAATGCGACCGCCGCCGGTATCTGCGGACAACAGGTCGACTTCCTCAGGTTCTCCTGAACCACTGAGGCTTCTGCCATCGGCCCGCACCTCGTCGAGGTGATGTCTAGGGTGCCTAGACAGGATGTCGCTGCCTGCCGCTCCAGCGGGTCTAAGCGACTCCCGCGCGGACATGCCTCTGGTCCGCAGTCTTCCGGACGGAGACGGCCCGCCTGTCTGGAAAGACATGAGCGGTGAGGAGTCAGTTGCAGCCGCCGATGCGGGGTGCACCGATGTCCGCGCGGGCTTGCCGCCTGTCCACCCCCGGGACAAAGGCGACGTTCGGTCACGTCCAGCCGCTGACGCGGGGTGCGATGACCGAGATATTATCCCACTGGCCAGCTATCTGGCAGGCTCCTCCAGTGGTGAGTCTGCGCCAGCCGCACCTGCGGGGCTCCCAGACGCAGGCCTCGATCCCTCACCGGTCCGCAATCTGGCGGACTGCTCCGGTGGCAAGTCGATGCCAGCCGCTGCAGCGGGGCTCTCCGACTTTCAAGCGGTCCTTCCCATGGGCCGCCCTCTGGTGACCTGTATAGTAGGGGAGACTGAACGTGCCGCAGAGCGGGTACACATTTACGCACCTTTTTCCCACAGTCCCTATGCTTAGGTGACAGTGGTAGGGAGTCAGGGTCTTCCCTACCCTGCTCCTGCATGGTGCTCCTACCACTGTGCGGCTCCATGGACAGCCATGGTGGAGAGTCGGGTCCTGGTTGAGCAGGGCTCCCCGACTTCCGCGTCCTTTTCCCGGCTCGACAAGCGGGTGCTGCCGTTGTAGCGGGCAGCTCCGGGGAATGCAGCCGTTGACTCCTATTGGAAGTCCTGCGGCTGGAAGTTTTTCTCGAACGCCTATCCATCGTCCCTGTGAACAAATATTCAATTCACAGGAACTAACCAACTCTCTCCCCCCCCCCAGCCGTCGACTGCAACTGCGAGCGACGATATGACGCGCATGCTTGCTGGTGGGGTCTTCACGAAGTCACTCACGTGACTCCGAAATGAAATCATAGTCAAATAGGTGTACAGGACAGAAACACCCTTTCAGCCCATGGTGTCCATGGTGACTAAATTGGCATATATTGAACTAATCCTACTTGCCTGCATTTGGTCCAAATCCTTCCAAACCCATCCGATCCGTGTAACTGTCCAGATGTATTTGAAATGTTCAAAAGTCTGAAGAAGGGACCTGTTCCGAAATGGGAATTTCTATCCATTCCCACCACAAATGCTACCTGACCACCTGAGCCATTCTAGCACTTTGTGCTTTGTCAATGTTCCAGCATCTACAGTTTATTGCGTAAACATATTTGTAAAGGGCCTGTCCCACTTGGGCAACTTTTGCGCGACATCCTAAAAATTGGTTGGTGCATCGTGGCGTATGCAGTGACGCGCGGTAACGGGCGGCCCCCGAGGATTTTGGGATTAGCAAAATCCTCGCGTGCTACCTGCGTGACGCGCCCCTTGCGCATGCTGACGTACAGATGGCATGTACGCTGACGTACTGATGGCGTACATGTAGCACGTGGTGGCGCATGGTTACGCATGGTGACACACGAACATTGCCTATGCTAATTTATTATGCGTCACCGTGTGTCAACGTTCATAACCATGCGCTGCCTGTACGCCGTTGGCGCGCCATTTGCGCGCCGCACCACGTGACCACCCGGATATAAAGCGCACGTAGTTTTGAAATATTTTCAATGGGAAGATCATTGCCACGGAGATAGGACTAATTATGAACGACATTGCAATTGGCTCCCAAAAGAAGCAAGGCCCTGTCGCGCACCAGTCACTCCCGGTCTGTCGCGTAAATGACGCGCAAATGACGCCCAAGTGGGACAGGCCCTTAAATCTACTCAAGTCAAGTCAAGAGAGTTTATTGCCATGTGTCCCAGATAGGACAATGAAATTCTTGCTAACTGCAGCACAACAGAATATTGTAAGCATAAATACAGAACAGTTCAGTTCAATATACACATAAATAAACAGATAAAGTGCAATAGGCTGTTACAGTTCAGAGTCTGTTTGTTGGAGAGTTTAATAGCCTGATGGCTGTGGGGAAGGAGCTGTTCCTGAACCTGGATGTGACAGATTTCTGGCTCCTGTACCTTCTACCCGATGGTAGTGGAGAGATGAGTGCGTGGCCAGGATGGTGTGGGTCCTTGAAGATGTTGGCTGCCTTTTTAAGGCAGTGACTGCGGTAGATCCCTTCAATGGTGGGGAGGTCAGAACCGATGATGGACTGGGCAGTGGTCACAAATTTCTTCATTCTTTTCCACTCCTGGACACTCAAGTTGCCAAACCAAGCCACGATGTAACCAGTCAGCATGCTCTCTACTGTGTACCTGTAGAAGTTCGAGAGAGTCCTCTTTGACATATCGACTCTCCGTAATCTTCTCAGGAAGGTGAGGCACTGATGTGCTTTCATTATAATTGCATCAGTGTGCTGGGACCAGGAAAGATCTTCGGAAATGTGCACACCCAGGAATTTGAAGTTCATGACCCTTTCCACCATGATATGAACGGGATTGTGGGTCCCTATCCTGCCCCTTCCAAAGTCCACAATTGGTTCTTTGGTTTGGCTGGTGTTGAGAGCCAGGTTATTGTGCTGGCAACATTTGGTCAATCGGTCGATCTCACATCTATACTCTAACTCGTCCCCATCAGTGATTCGTCCCACAACAGTGGTGTCATCGGCGCACTTGATGATGGAGTTCGCACTATGTCCGGCAAAGCAGTCATGAGTATAGAGTGAGTAGAGCAGAGGGCTGAGCATGCAGCCTTGAGGTGCTCCCGTGCTGATTGTTATTGAGGATTAAACATTTCCACCATTATGGACAGACTGTGGTCTGTGGATGAGAAAGTCGAGGATCCAATTGCAGAGGAATGCGCAGAGACGCAGATCTGAGAACTTGATAACCAGATTGGAGGGGATGATTGTATTAAATGCCGAGCTGTAGTCAATGAATAACAGCCTCACATATGGGTTTTTGTTGTCATAGAAACAAAGAAAATAGGTGCAGGAGTATGCCATTCGGCCCTTCGAGCCTGCACTCCATTCAATATGATCATGGCTGATCATCCAACTCAGTATCCTGTACCTGCTTTTCTCCACACCCCCTGATCCATTTAGCCACATCTAACTCCCTCTTAAATATGGCCAATGAACTGGCCTCAACTACCTTCTGTGGCAGAGAATTCCACAGATTCACCACTCTCTGTGTGAAAAATGTTTTTCTCATCTTGGTCCTAAAAAACTTCTCCCTTATCCTTAAACTGTAACCACTTGTTCTGAACTTCCCCAACATCGGGAACAATCTTCCTGCATCTCGCCTGTCCAACCCCTTAAGAATTTTGTAAGTTTCTATAAGATCCCCCCTCAATCTTCTAAATTCTAGTGAGTACAAGCCGAGTCTATCCAGTCTTTCTTCATATGAAAGTCCTGACATCCCAGGAATCAGTCTGGTGAACCTTCTCTGTACTCCCTCTATGGCAAGAATGTCTTTCCTCAGATTAGGAGACCAAAACTGTATGCAATACTCCAGGATGTCCAAGTGGTCCAGAGCGGAGTGGAGAGCCAGAGAGATCGCATCCACCGTTGATCTGATCTGGTAATCGAACTGCAATGGGTCAAGGTTCTTGTAGAGGTAGGAATTGATATGTGCCATATTCAACCTCTCAAAGCACTTCCTCACCACAGACGTTAGTGCCACTGGTCGATAGTCATTGAGGAACGTCACCTTGCTCTTCTTGAGCATTCAGCAGCGAACCCTTGCCACAACATCCTGGATTGTTCTGAGACTGGGAGACTTTCTAGGATTGGATTCATGTGACATGGGAGGAGTGAAAGAGATGACAAATCAGGGCAATGAGCCAAACTGAGCACAACTCGTCTGATAGATTTGCCACTCTATTTATTCAAGGAGCATGGCTGACAAAAATGGGACTCCAAGTAAACGCTGTGATTCGTTATTCTGTCCAGTTTTCATTTGTACTCTTCAAGGAAAATTGCTTATTTGCCCAAATCACACCAATTTGGATGGCTCTTCCTGAGAGATTGAACTGATTAACACATTCAATCAATTTGTTAAACCATACACATGACCAAAGAATACTTGGCTCATATCAATTGTAATAGTATGTAGCCTTACTTAGTATTTGATTCTGTTTATTATTTTTTGTTTGCTCCACTGAGAGGTTTATTTTCAACCAAACTTTATTTTTGTCATCTCAGTGGAAATGACACGTGAAAACCAACTCTTTGCGTTGCCTCCAGGCGGTTATATTTGAAATGCATTGGGTTCTTTGGAAGGCCATGCTTTAAAAAGGTTTCTGTCATACTAATAATGCACATAAAATGAAAGAAATGTATCAGATTCTGTTAGGACTGTACAGAGCTAAAATTGAATGTGAAATGACAGGAAGCATTTGCTCCAATAGAAAGACTTTTACTGCTTTGTATGGTGTACTCCAATGAAAAGAAAATTACACAGTATGGATTATTTAATTCATCCATCCCTAACATGATATTATAAAACCTGTCATGACTGTTTTTGCTAACTATCAGCAACTGATTTTGTTCCCAATTCTAAGAACAAATTGTAGGTTCCCCATTGATTAGATCTCCAGACAAATTGTTCCTGATGAACACAGGCAAACTACCAAATTGTATTGTCTGTTCCACAGGGAAATTATCTGCTGCTATTTTCAATAATTCATAATCATAAAGTAACTGTTGATTTGGTATACATCTGTCTGTTAATGCTAAAGGGTTGATTGCCATCAAATTCAAATAGTGAGGAGTATACTTGGATTGACTAATTTAATTAATGTAAGAAACATTTCTTGGAAGGGTGAAAGGAAGGAACATAATGGTCACATATGTTTGTTTTTGGAAGTGTGTGTGAGATCCATTGGCACACTGCCCAATTAAACTTCAAATATCAAACTACAATGTTTTAGTTGCACTGGGAGCTTTGAACATTTATTTTGTTTTACAAAATAATGTTTGTTTGGGTTTGTTTATTATATTAACTGTGGATACTGTATATTGCAACTGAGAATTTCATTGTTCTGTTTTGGTGCATGTGACAATTAAACACTCCTGGCTCTCTTAACTGTTAAAAATATGGCTGTGCAGTTTAAGTTTAACTGAGATAAACAGCAATCAAGAATAGCAATGTGGTTACAAACCATGCAGAACAAAGTATATCTTTAAAGGAAATAAGAAAGGAAATTAACTTTATTTCATACATTTCCCAGCTAATATTAGCTCTCCCTCAACATTGGGATAGATCAGTTTATCATTTGATACCATATTGTACTATCAAGGAGGGAGAAGTGTAAAGAGATAAAAATGTTTCCATTTATGCAAATACATATAATATCCATTGAAATATAAAGATTTGCTGGAGACCATTTGATGTCAGTGTAATATAAATGATCCAGCTTCACAGCACTCTTCCCTCGTCTTCCACTGTACAAATAATTGTATTTTTTCCTCTATTTGGTAGTGATCTCTTCCTAGTTTCTTTATGTTTTCTATGTTAAACAAAAACACAATTTTTTTTTCTCTTTTTGTTACAACTTTAATTTGACCCAACCAGAAGCAACGATTTACCCATTGATTTGCTTAAAATCATACCTAGTTTTAAAATAGCTTCATTTTCCTCTTCCTTAGGTCCTGTCTTCAATAGATTCAGTTTTGATGCACAGTTTTATATGATGATGCCCTACTGCTCTAATATTCCAATGTTCAAGAAGCTTAAGGCATAGACAAAGAAGAGAAATCTTCAGACAGACAAATTAACCCTCTTGATCTCCCACAATTGCAGAGACTGGAGATCATTCACTGGGCCGTGGAAATTGAGTATTTGAGTAATACTGGAGGCTTTACTTGGAGGTGAGGAAGATGATCTAAATGGGCATCTGGCAGTGGCTAGAAAATGATCAGAAGTGGTCAGGAATATATTTGTAGTTGGGAAGGGATGACATATGGAACTTGATTTCATTGCACATTTCTGTTGGCCTCTCTACATATGCAGTCACACACAAAATAACTAAAACCTGTAGTACTGTGAACTAACCTGACTGTATATAGCAATCCAATTACTAAAATTAACTTACAAAATGTAACACATAAAATATTTCTAGGCCAAGTTGTTTTTGATGGTGTTTAAGGAGGGAAAAGGTAACAAGAAAACAATTTGCTCATGCATCTGACAAGTCTGTTCAGCCACTCAGTTTGATGATGGTTACAGTGAGCCTC
The DNA here is from genome assembly GCA_035221665.1 of Okamejei kenojei. Taxonomy (NCBI): domain Eukaryota; kingdom Metazoa; phylum Chordata; class Chondrichthyes; order Rajiformes; family Rajidae; genus Okamejei; species Okamejei kenojei. Next base: position 78,082,310 of record CM069133.1, read on the forward strand.
AACTATAAGCCTATATTGGATCCGCTGTTTCAGTGTTTTAAGAAAAATCAATCAATCGCAGGCTTGAATTTTTAATCATATTCCAGAAAATTCTAAGATTGCATGTTCAACATTTCCACTAATGCTTCTGAGATAAAATGTTTCTGGTTTTATTCCAAAATGTTTCCAATTGTAAAATTGTTCTCCTTTGCCCTGATTCTCCAACCACAGATTTTTGATTTTCTGAGAAGATTGTTCCTCTATAGCATGTCTACTGAATGCCTTTGTCATTTAATACCCTTTAATTTGGAGAAAACCTCGACCTACTGACCAATCAACAAAAGTATCATATCCTCACATGTAGATAGGGTGGTAAGAAAGCCTTCGGTGTGCTGGCCTTTATAAATCAGAGCATTGAATATAGGAGTAGGGAAGTAATGTTAAAATTGTACAAGGCATTAGTAAGACCAATTCTGGAGTATGGTGTACAATTTTGGTCGCCTAATTATAGGAAGGATGTCAACAAAATACAGAGAGTACAGAGGAGATTTACTAGAATGTTGCCAGGGTTCCAGCAACTATGTTACAGAGAAAGGTTGAACAAGTTAGGTCTTTATTCTTTGGAGCGCAGAAGGTTAAGGGGGGACTTGATTGAGGTCTTTAAAATGATGAAAGGGATAGACAGAGTTGATGTGGATAAGCTTTTCCCATTGAGGGTAGGGAAGATTCAAACAAGAGGGCATGACATGAGAATTAAGGGACAGAAGTTTAGGGGTAACGTGAGGGGGAACTTCTTTACTCAGAGGGTGGTGGCTGTGTGGAATGAGCTTCCAGCAGAAGTGGTGGAGGCAGGATTGATTTTAACATTTAAAAGTAAAGTGGATAGGTATTTGGGCATGAAGGGAATGGAGGGGTATGGTCTGAGTGCAGGTAGATGGGACTGGGGGAAAACAAATGGTCGGCACGGACTGGAAGGGCCGAGAGGGCCTGTTTCCGTGCTGTAATTGTTATATGGTTATATGGTTAAAGACCTCTTGGTCCCAGGGAAGAGCAGAATCCTTGATATTCAGGTTGCAAATGGACAAAGCTTGAACTTAATGTTTCACCCAAAAGATACCACTCAAGCCAAATGTTTTTGAATGTAGTAACTGAAAATGATATAAAAACTGGAGACAATGTAAATGTAAAACAAAACCAGCAAATGTTGGAAACTCAGCAGGGCAGGTCAGGTCACATTTGTGACACTTGAAAGGGAGTTACCATTTCAGGTTGAAGACCCTCCAGCTGGGAAGGAGACAAATGGCGCATGTTAAGTTGCAGGGAGGGTAAAGGGGGTAGGGTCTTTGATAGGGTGAAGCCTGGGTGTCCATGGGAATAACCTGCAAACAAGGTTATCGGGTAATTGAATGAATGGGAGCAGGGTTGAGGACAAAGGCAAAAGAACATAAACTGTGTGGGAGATGCAAAATGTCGAGCAGAAAGACTTGAATGGCAGGATTTGGTGTGCATGCTCTTCATTACCTAGGAAGGAAAATGATAAAGAAGGGGGAAACAAATTATGCAAGTTGAGTCATGACCATGAATGGATAACTGCTTCAGACTGATACCACAATGAGATTCAGGTCTTGGACTGGTACGTGAATCTGTCGACAAAGCTAAACGTGCTACCAAGTTAGTCAAGCAACACATCTCTGCACTTGATCAATGGATTATTAAAAAAGGAACTGTGGACATAGAGCCATGGGCAATAGAACGATGTTATTCAAAATTATGATTTTGCATTGATTGAAAACATTAGGGAAACAGCAGGAAAAAAATCTAATCAAGCAAGCTCACATATGTATGAATGCATAAAATCAAATGTGTAAGGGAACTGCAATGCATGCAGAATATGAACAGAATGCAAGGAAGAAGGCGTGTTTGTCACTCGTAGATTACAATGACTGTTATGGGGAAACAAATCTTAAACTTTCACATACAAAATGTCAGCAGCATTTTTGCAGTACTCACTTGAATAATAATGTCAGTAACTATTTGTAGTCCAGATTATTTGTAGCCAAAGGGTTTCGATCTAAAATGTTATCCACCCATGCCCGCCACAGATACTGCGGGACCCGCTGATTTCCCCCAACGTTTTATTGTTTGCTTAAAATTCCAGTATCTGCAGTTTCCTTTTCTCCAAAACAATTGTTCAACTCTGCATGAGGTTTGCTTATCCATCAGCGTGTCTCCAATGAGTCTTATAAACCTCGACAGATGCGCCACAGAAAACATATCGTTGGGTTGCTTCACAACTTGGTTTGGGAGCAGCTCTGCCCATGGTCGAAAGTCATTTCAGAAAGTCATAGATGTAGTCCCCCCCCCCCCCCCACCCCCCCATCACACTTAATAGGTTTCTCACCATTGACTCCATCTATATGTCACACTGCTTCATAGAAGCAGCAAACATAATCAAAGACTTGTCCCAACCCAGTCATTTCTACTTCGCCCTGCCCCAGCCAGCATAAAATGCAGAAGCTTGAAAGGGCGCACCACCAGATTTAGGAGCAACTTTCCCTATGTTATCAGGCTTCTGAATTGTTCTTCCATCAGTTAAGGTACTTTCCAATTCGCCTCTACCCTGTGGATGTTGAAACTTGTCGATGGAACTGATGTGCTGCAATGCTGAGAAAGATGTCCTGCACCCTGGATCTTCCCATTTGTTCTATCTATTGTACTTCAATTTGACTTTATGTATTTATGTATAGTATTATCTGATCTGTATGGAAAGCACATACAACAAACCTTTTAACTGTACCTCGATATATGTGACCATAAGTAAACTAAATCTAAACAATATGTTAGAGGGTAGAGTCCCACCTGGTTCAAATGGTGAGCTTTATTCTCAGAATAACAAACTAATGGTGTGGAAATGTTCCTTGGAAGGATGAAATAAGACATCAATTATGAATATATATTTGGTTTGGAATTAAGCAAATTCTATTCAGGCACAGTTCTGTTTTATATTCATTTGTGTTTGTCTGGAAATTGCAGAATCCAACCTTGCTTGAGAATCACATGTTTATTTTTTTACAAAATAGCCAACCCTTAAACATGATTGAGTATTTCATGAGCTAGTTATGTACAACTGAAAATTTGGCAACTGTCCATTGCCTGTACTTACATGGTTGCTGGTGGACTTGCCTGGTGACATAAAATGGCTGATCACTGCACCTCTAAATATCACTCTGTGTCAGAACCCATGAATACCAAATCCCACAGCCCATTGATATTGACAGCTTCACTGATACTCTCTTCAATATTCTAGGTTACAGACTTCAGTCAGGATTTATTTTATTAATACTAATTCACTGCATATGAATTCACCATGCTGATTAAGTGAAGATCTACCAATATGTAGTTTCTGCAAAAACATCTGATATTTTTGCTGATGTTCTGACTGACTTTTTCAAAGACGTTTTGGTGTGTTGATTAGACATATTTTTTATCAAAATATTAACAATTTTCTGTCTGAAGTTGTATTTCATTCTAATTTTTGCTCTCCTTATTTCAAAGGTCTCAGGATAGTGCACGTTCCACCCCTTTCCAAAGCCGCAGCCTCAGGGTAACGTAGATATATTTTCTTAAATTTTTCTGTAAAATTAATAATTATACAGTAAAGTCCTTATTTTTGTATATGTAGTTTTCCTTCAGTACTAGCCAATGTCATATTTTCCTATCTTAATTTGCTGTATTGCAATGACATATATTTTGCATTCATAGGATTTTTTTGAAAGTTATTTCAAAACGATTATTTCAAGTTATGCAGGTTTTAAAACTGATTCTGTTATCTTGCAGTTGCTGAGAATCAGTATGCGGTACATGCTCGACTTTAATGCTCTATAAACTGCATAGATTTTACCATCTCATTTTAAGCAGCGACTTGTGAACTGCCTGTTTCTCAGTCATGAGTTCCCAATACATCAAAGACAATGGCAGTCTATTTTGAATGTTCTTAATCCAAAAGTAAATGTTGTAGCACTTGATTTTTCAGGACACTCAGGGAAACAAATGATAGTACATTTTTAGATTTGGTAATCTTTGCATATTGAGATGAATGTCCTCACATCAAACTATGTCCATTGGAAAGGACAAGATCTCCTGGCATCTTTATGTAGCAGCTTTCAATGACAGGATGAGTGAGATTAGAAGAACAGATTATTTGTATACTAGAATGAACAAAAGATTAATTTACGATCTTGGATGGGTCACCTTGTGAATTGAAAGTTTGCATCCCTTTTTTAAAATAATTTGCTGGATATGTATGTAACCTTTGTTCATGATCAAAGCGCAATAAGATTTTAAAATGTCTATTTAGACAATGTGAAGAATTCGAAGCATTAATCTTCATCTTCTGATGGGGAATGAGTGCCTGATTCTAAAGTTGAATGCAGTACATCAACCAAAATTAATGCTGATACCTTGGACAGAAGGTTGCAATTTCAACATAGAATCTGTATTCAGTGGTAAAATGGTCTGCCTGTATAATTTCCCTGGCCTGGATTTCCATAGGAAATTCCAAAATCACCACTGAAACCTTGGTGAAATCTTGAAGGGAATTTTGAGTATCCATTTATCTCCAAGGTGAGGTGGACCATGCTTCATAGAAATTTATTTTTTCTCCATATTACAGCATGCATTAAAATATCATGTTCAGAAAACAAAATTTGCATCACACAATATTTCTATTGTGTGATGGAATAAAACAAGTAACCAGCATATTTTTAAACTTTCTATTCCCTGTTTTAAAATGACAACCTATTTTCTGTATCCATGCAAATGTATGATAGAGGTAATATGGCAACTGAGGAAGAAGAAATAATTAATTTGTGTGATTGTTTTTCCTTGGGTTACTGGACATTAGTTTTCCTTAAGATTATTAAATGAGAAAGCAAAGCTCTTAATTATATCTCTTGTGGTGTACTAATTTGACACATGTTTGCAAGAGTGCTGTTGTTTTAACAAAGTGGTCAACTGAAAAGAGGTTCTTGGATTTTCTTGGATTCAATGCAAATGTTATAATTAAGCTTCAATGTCGTTAGAGTTAGAGTTGAAATAAATACAGAGTACACATAAAACAGATTAGCATTTTGATTAGAATGAGAAGCAAATTGTGTTCATTTGGTTGTGTTGGAATTTTAATTTAATGTGATGATACAAGGTAAATTAAGTTAAAGAATACATCAGTTAGTGGCATTATCAGTTGATGGTGAGGGAAGAGTTATTATTTGAAAATATAGAAGCATATTTTATGTCCCTTTCTAAAACTATCACATTCCAGAAGATAATCTGAGTATTATTTGCCATATCTATTTCTTCCAAAAATTAATTACTAAATAGAGAAGGCATTCAATTGAACATATCATTTTACATGAAGATAATTTTTTTCTTCAGTATGACTTTGAGATGTGCTCGGTGTATCTCGTGTACCTGGTTTGAGTGCCTGATCACACATTTTTGAAAAGTTTTCTTTTTCCTGAGCTCCTAGGGGGTTGCGCAGTGGAGGAAGAGAGCCTGGCATCGGAATTCTACACTTATCGTCAGAAGATAAACCTCCAAGGTCTTAGCCCCAAAACCATTGCAATTTTCCTCGGTTTAGGACAGGTTGTCAGCTGTGAGCTTGGTTGTAAGAGGATGGATGTGCATCAGTGAAAACTCATTAAAGCTGGGACAGATTTATGGCTGATAACAACAGAGCAGCTTGTTGCTCAAAGTAATACAGACACCTGAGTGTTTTCTTCTAATTTAACCCTTTGGCAGCTTGATCCAGCACTCAACCACAGAATATTATTGCTCTCAGACAACTGCATTCTCAGTTTCTTATGAACATGGTTTATTCACTCTACCTCAAGTTCATTGCACCTTATGCGTCTTTTCAGCCACACAGGAACATGCACGCACACACGAAAAAGAGGTTTAACTCACTCATTAAATTCTCACGCTCTAAAATGTTCTCCATTCCTGTCAGAACCTGTGGGGTTCTAAGATCTAGGAAATTCCTTCCTGATTATTGCAAGAGCCAATCGCTAACCAATAATTCAAAGACAGTGAGTGTAAGTGAGAGCATCATTCTGATATCAACTTTGACAAGATCTTTAGTAAGGGTGGGAAGGTCAACAATATGAAATGCTTATAATAGAATTGTAGAATCTTGAAAAAAAGTAATTAAGCAGATTGTACTTGCTTTTCTGCTGAAGATTATAGGTTAAGTGTATCCAACTTAGTTGTAAAGGGCTGTAAAGTCATCATAAACTCCAAAGGTCCAAGATAGTGGCAGTTATAGAAACATTGTTTCTACATTGGTATTGGTTTGCTTGCTTGCCTTAAGGTGAAGCGGTATTAACCAAGTCTGTGCTGCACCATTTCCATGGTGAAAATTGAACTTAAAGTGGGCAAGTTAACGGTTCATGTTTAATCTGTACTTTCAGACATTAGTCGTACTGCCAAACCTGCGGAGCCCATTTATATTGAGGCAAACTGGCCAAACACCTCAAGCAGAAGTTCAACTCCTGATTTACATATTCAAGAAATTTGGTTATTGCCATAATTAGCTGTGATAAATGAGGCAAAGCTGGAACATCTGAGTTCAAAATTCTTCAGTGCCCATCTGCAGCCTCCAGCGAAATGTATGTTATAATAGCATTAAAGATATATTCATACATTTAGCCTCATGCACAACCAAAAGAATTTCCAGAGGTTGAAGTATCGCCATGAGTCATGTTGTTTCAGGATCGTACTCTGCAAACTGTTGAAATGAGCAGAGTTACCTATCCCAAGCCATTGTGGCACAAGTGGGGGACTGATTTGTGGAAATTTGGGGGAAAGAAATGTCTAAACTGTATTGATCTATTGTACAGCCTCCGAAAATGTCGGATGGATTTTCCGCAAGGTTAATGTATTGTATATATTTATCATTCGAATAAAGTATATATTGAAATATTTAAAAAAAAAAAGTTTTACAAATTCCACCTCCAGACAAATTTTGCTGACCTGTTAAATTGTCTCCAATGCAAAGGAATATGTGTAAACATTACCCCATCATTTTGCAGACCATTGCCCAATTGGAACATATCTTTCAAAGCAAAAGAGCTTTGTTGGATGGGAAAACCCACATTTCCATTAACATCAAGTTGCTCTGCTTTATGAGCGGATGAAAAATTCTATGCAGTTTGCACATTTGCATTATTTAGTTTGGGGGTGCTGCCAGGGCTCAAACTTGGGGCAACAACAACCACTCAAGGTCTGCAGATTTGCACCAAGTAATAATTTGGGTCAATATTCAGAATTACTGTTTCACTGAAATAAATATTTGGTCGAAATCAGAGTATCATTTTCACAAACACATCAATCACAGTAGAAGGTGTGGTCACTTTTAAAAGTAAAGAATTAATTGTTTAAAATTGTATCTATACAACAACACATCTATTTATTTACAATGTAATTCACAAAGTTAATTCACAACATTAATATGCATTTGGTAAATAAAATATTACGGATTACTTTGAAATAACATAAATTGTCAGAGTAAATTGACAAAGATGCGGGTGGATGCTTCATTGGTGTCCATGATTACCAACTACCTGACTGGACAACCACAGTATGTCAGGTTATAGAACTGTGTCTCAGACATGGTAGTGAGCAACACAGGGGCTCAACAGGGGAGTCCTGTTCACCATCGACACCTCAGATTTCAAATACTACTCGGACTCCTGCCACCTGCAGAAGTTTTCAGATGACCCTGGAATTGTGGGCTGCATCAGTGAGGGGAGGGAAGCTGAATACAGAGGTGTAGTCAACAAATTTGTTGAGTGGTGTGGGCTGAATCACCTGCAGCTCAACACCGACAAGACGAAGGAGTTAGTGGTGTACTTTAGGAGGAGAGGAATATCACTGTCCCCCGTCTCCATCAAGGGTGTGGATGTGCAGTTTACCAAGGAGTACAAGTATCTTGGAGTTTACCTGAACAGTAAACTCTACTGGTCCAGGAATACTGAGGCCCTGTATAAGAAGGGACAGAGCTGCCTATACTATCTGAGAAGGCTTTGCTCTTTCGTCATCTGCAGTAAGATGCTGCAGATGTTCTATCAATCGACAGTGGCCAGTGTGATCTTTGCTGTTGTTGCCTATGGTAGCAGGGCGAAGGCTATGGACGGCAACAAAATTAACAAGCTCATCAGGAAGGCTGGCTCCATCCTGGGGGCGGAGTTTGATTAATTGGAGGTGGTCTTGGAGAGGAGGATGCTCCTCAAACTGTGGAGCATCATGGACAATTCAGCTCACCCCCTCCATGACACACTGGTCAACCTGAGGAGCACCTTCAGGAACAGACTGATATCTCTTTTCATTATTTGAACATAACTTTCTAAAAAAATATTCAAGTCTTGTGCAAAAGGTAACTCAGGTTTGAGGATATACTTCTAAAGGACATTAATAACATTGTAATAGTTAAAAGAGGAAAACATGTATACATATATTGCCCTATGGAAGTAGGAAATCAGCCGCCTTTATCAGCACCAAATGTGCACATTTGTCATATTTGTGCACAAAACTGCTCTTGGTCCCTTTTGCATAGAGGCACATACATACATATTAATTTCCATTCGACAAGTAAGAGAGAGAAAATGAAGATTCGGGTTTTCGCACATTCTGGGTTTTCTTTATGATGTTGGTAGGCAAGTTATTTTAAGTCTTGATAAGATTTAAAAAAAAACAAGAATAAAATAAACAAGATTTGATGAGAACCAAACAGAACTGAAGTGAGAACCACTGTCTCCTCCAGGAAGCAGTAGTTATGTGGAATGCAAGCACAGCCAGGCAATGAACACATTTATTAAAGAAGCAGCATCTGTATTTGACAGGGAGTGGAATGTAAATATCATAAACACAAGGTAATCAAACATACTGTGGAATATAGTGGTTCATGAACAATGATGGATGCATATATCAGTGCTTTACACATTTACTTTTTGATGACTTGCAGTGGCAATCTCTGCAGACTCTTTTCATCTTGGTGACCACAAATGTAGGATGATATCTATCATGGAACAAATTAAGCATGGATTTTTAAAGGAACAGGCTTGATGGGCTGGGCATCCTTTGCTTTTGTTCTGATCTCTTGTGTTCTTGTGTTCTTATTCTCATATGGCAATTGGAGACAACTTCCATCAAGGGATGTGTTTCCAGGATGTGCCTTGGGTTTGTATTAGTAATGTAATTTGGTCAATAGTGTGCAAAAATTATTAAATGTTGCAGAATTGCTGAAAAATGTTCCTTTTATACCTTAGGAAGTTTCATTTCAACATTTGTTTCATAAATTGCATACACTTTGTCAGGGGCGGAAATCCCGGGAGCCCAGAGGGGACACGTGCCCCCCCCCCCCCATGTTTAGAGAGGTGGGGGACATCCCCCAAAGTTTTTGTCGTCTGGATTTGAAAATCTCAGCTTTCCGTGAGACAGTGGAGGTGGGACTGCTGATCGAGGGCGCCGATTGGACGAGAGAGACGTCGGTCAGCAGGCAATGGGGGCGGGACATGATGATTCAGCGCGATGATTGGAGGAGGGAAGAGGGGGGATGGGACTGAGGATAGAGTGCGGTGATTGGAGGAGGGAGACGTGGCACAGACCTGCGCCTCATCCATACCCAGGATCGATCCTGGCCGGGTCTCCAGCGCTGTCCCGTCCCCACCCGAGTGCCCCCCCCCCCCCCATGGGTGGCCAGAGAGGTCGGGAGTCAGACGCGAGATGTACCCCCAGGCCCACAGCCAGCGCAGAGAAGCAGCCCTAAACCCAGCTCAACTCTGCCTGGTGAACCAGCCTGGGGAAATATGGCCAGCGTGGCGTAGCAGCACTGGCATCCCATCAGTCCAGTCAGGGCTGTAGTTAACCCGGCGAGACAGGCAGAGTTGAGCTGCATTTAGCACTGGATTGGGCCTCCGAAAGCCTCGCGCATGTGTGTGTGAGTGTGCGCATGCGCACGCGGCCGCCAAAAAATTGTGTCCCCCCTGACCCCCGGTCCCCTCCATGTTTTGTTACCGAGTTCTGTGCCTGCATTTTGCAGGGAAAAAAATAAAGAATGTTTATTTTCTTTGTTTTAACAATGTCTTGTTTTTGTGGAATGTCTTTTCATTATGCCCACTGTGGGAGAGGGGGGGGGGCGCGGGGGGGGGGGGGGGGGGGGGAGCGAGGGGGGGGGGGGGGGGCGAGGGGGGGGGGGGGGGGGGGGCGATAGTTTGTTGTATTAACATTTCTTCTTACTATCATGTTCTTTCTAAAATAGAGCTGTCACCTAGTTTTCAGACCAGAGTGTTTCATTTTCATTTGTTCCAATAGACAGGCAGTTGAGTACTTATTTAGAAAACAGCAACGTTAGCTGAATTTACAGCTTGCAAGTCAGATGCTCTTGTTCCTGTGACATTTGAATGGCTTGAAGCAGATAACATCTATATACCGTTTCAGTGCTCAGGCTAATGTTCATGCACATGGCAAAATTAAAAAGAACATAATGGTAAACATGCTTTTGATTTTGCTAATTTCAGATAGAATGAGATCATAAACTATATGGAATGAAACCCCCACCTCTCCCATCTACAAGAAACCTTGCAAAATCCAGAAAGTCACCTTGTAAATCATGCATGTTAAATAGCTTTTATTTTTGGTAATGTATCTTGGATAAAGCTAAAACAATTATAAAGGGAGTTTGAATTAATATATTATGAACTTAGCATGTTGTTGTGAGACAATGGAATGGTGTGCAAATGGAATCAGAACTGAAGTTTTCATTTGGTTTGGACTCTTTCTTAAGGGCCTTGTCCCACTTTCGCGATTTTTTCGTTAACTTGCCGGCACATATCATAGTCGCGGCAGGTCGCCGAAAAATGTCAAAATATTGAAAATCCAGAGGCGACCAGAAAAAGGTACAACTCTTTTGGGCCACTACTCACGGCCATACAGGCGTCGTGAGTGGTGGCCCAAACAGGGTATTTGGATTCAGCATCAGATTGAGCAGTCAAATGTGAACAACCTTTCATCGCGGTGATGCCTGTTTGGTCCTGAGTAGCGGCCCAAAGAGTCGTACCTTTTACTGGTCGCCGCTGGATTTTCAACAATTTTGAAAATGTTCGGTGACATGCTGCGACAATGACAGGTGCCGGCAAGTCACCGATAAAATCGCATAAGTGGGACAGGCCCTTAACTCTCTTCAGCATGCAAGCTGTTTGTATCTCACCATGTGTAAAATAAAGATCTGTTCCTTTTAATTCACTATATGCTGCAAATAATTGCTGCAGACCATGCAACACAGTCAAATTAAGCAACATCAATAAATCCAGAAAATAAAACTGATCGGCAACTCATAATCATGCCAACAGAGTGTAATTTGGTTTCATGTGTGAATTTAATTAGTTTTATTTAATTTTAGGGTTCAGGGCTGTTAACTTGTTAGTTGAAAACAAGATTGTTTTAAAGTGGTGTTCAATGGGAACATAAATATTAATAATTTGTGCAGTAACCTCTTTGGAAAAATAAAAACCTAGCTAATAAAACATTAATTGATTATTTGCATCCAATAGCTAGTTATCCGAATTAGGTATAGGCAGCGCAGATGCACAGCAGTAGACTTGCTGTCTATCAGTGCCAGAGATCCGGGCTCGATACTGTGACCACGTGGGTTTTCTCTGGGTGCTCAGGTTTCCTCCCACACTCCAAAGATGTACAAGTTTGTTGGTTAATTGGCTTTGGTAAGTTTTAAAAATAGTCCCTGATATGTGGTGTAGTGTCAGTGTACGGGGTGAATGCAGGGCGACGCAGACTTGGTGGGGTGAAGGCCTGTTTCCACGCTGTATCTCTAAAGTCTAAAATAGGTTTATAATGTTTTATATTAAATAATATATATTTTAAATAAACTGAATATAAAATTAAATTCTCTCCCTCTCTCTTTCTCTCTCTCTCTCTCTCTCTCTCTCTCTCTCTCTCTCTCTCTCTCTCTCTCTCTCTCTCTCTCTCTCTCTCTCTCTCTCTCTCTTTCTCTCTCTCATTTCAATTTTCATTTAAAAAACTTTATTGGCATGATAAAATACATCGTTATATTGCCAAAGTATAAAACATGACATACATATTTAAAATGCATAAGTATAAATACAAGTATACAGTGCATGGATAGATATGTCCCTGAACATAAACTCGCAATTGGCCTATAGTCCTTTATTGATTGATACACGTTCTTGCAGCTGTAAGCAGTACAACAGAATAGCAAGTTTAGTAATTCAATATTAATTTCTTAGTGTCAGTTAATATCAATTAGTGTGTGCGTGCATATGTGCATATTGGTCATTCACCGTCTCCCAGGTTATGGCATGCTGTTACGTATATAGTGCACCAAGATGTGCCATATTTCCTTCATCAATTATTATTCTTAGTTTTGATATATCATCTAGTTCTTCAAAATCAGGGGTTGCCAGACTGAGTTTGTCAAAGTAAGTTTTCCTTGTTTTGTCAATTTTTTTGCATTATAGGAGGAAGTGCACCTCTGTTTCAAACTCATTTGTCAAACAGTGGCCGCATATTCTGTTTTCTCTTGGTTGCCAGATTCTCTTCTGTCTTCCTTTTTCAACTGCCAAATAGTGGTCACTTCACCTGTATTTGTTGAGGGTCTGTCTCTGCTTTATGTCTCTAACAGTCAAGAGATAGCCTGCCAATTTATAATCTCTTTTTAGGGCACGGCAACATTCTAATCTGCTTTGGCTTTCGGTTTCTTTATCCCAATGTTCCAAATACGTTTCTTTACATTGTTTGATAATTTGGTTCACTTTAACTGGTGATTGGGGATCAGTATTGATCTGAGGCTAGTCAGGATTTAACTGCATTGGGTTTAACTGAATAGGGGTAGTTAGTCTCAGTACCAACTGACACAGTGAACTCTTTTCTGGGCTCTCCTCTTGTGTTTGAAGCGCTTTAAACTGTAGGGATCTGGGGGGACTAGATTTAAGGTGGGTTCCAAAAATTTAGTGCTCTTTTCTGGATATTTCTTATCAGTGGGTATCTGCCTAATTCCACCCTACATGCGTTTGTGGTGTTTTCCTTTGGATACGGAGGATGTTCCGACAAAATTCCGCATGCAGGGCCTCCGTTATATGTTTTTCCCATTTACTTTAACTATGGTGACTGAGCGAACCCCATACTTCACTACCATAAAGTGCTACTGGCTGGATTACACTGTCAAATATTTTAAGCCAGGTTTTAATTGGGAGTTGGATGTTGTAGAATCTTCTTTTTATTGCATACAGAGCTTTCTCTTTTAGTGCATTCACTGCCATATTGAAGCTCCCTGATGCTGCAACAGTTAGACCAAGGGAAGTATAGTTCATAGTGTGTTCAATAATAATACCATTGAGAGTAAATTTGTATTTTTCTTCATGACATCTGGGTCTTTTCTGAAAAATCATGATGTTGGTTTTCTTTAGATTTAGTGCCAGGGCCCAATTATGGCAGTACTCATCAAGTAGGTCCAACTGTTGCTACAGTCCCGGTTTTGTGGGGGACAGCAGAACTAAGTCATCTGCACAAAACATGGATTTTACCTCTCCGTCCAGAAGACAGAGGCCCGGCGCTGTGCTCTGGTCCAACTTTACTGCCTAATCGTTGATATATTAAACAGTGTCGGGCTCAGATTGCAGCCTTGCCGGACGCCTCTTCTCTGGGCGAAGAGATCAGTGCATTTGTCCCCAATTTTAACGCCACATTTATTATTCAGATACAATGATTTGATAAAGGTCATATACCTTTCCTCCTATACCACAACAGAGGAGTTTGTAGTGCAGCCAAATAGTCAAATGCTTTCTCAAAGTCAATAAAACAGGCAAATATTTTTCCACTTTTTGCTTGGTGTACATGTTTTTCAATGAGAGTGTGGAGGGTATAAATGTGGTGAGTGGTACGGTTTCTCTCTCTCTCTCTCTCTCTCTCTCTCTCTCTCTCTCTCTCTCTCTCTCTCTCTCTCTCTCTCTCTCTCTCTCTCTCTCTCTCTCTCTCTCTCACTCTCTCTCTCTTCTCTCTCTCATCTCTCTCTTCTCTCTCCTCTCTTTCTCTTCCTTTCTCCCATTATTCCCTTTCTCTTTCTTTTTTTCTCTCTTTCTCTCTTTCTTTCTCTCTCTCTTTCTCTCTTTTGCTCTCTGTTTCTCTTTCTCTCTTTCTCTCTCTCCCCTTTTCTATTTCTCTCCTATCCATTCTCTCCCCTTCTCTCTGTTCTCTATTTCTCTCCGTTATTTCTCTCTCCTTCTCTCCTCCCTCTTCATTCTCTATTTATCTCTCTCTCACTCTCTATCTCTTTCGTTCTCTCTTTCTTTCTCTCTTTCTTTCTCTCTCTCTCTCTTTCTTTCGCTCTTTTCTTTCTTTCTCTCTTTCTTTCTTTCACTTTCTTTCTCTCTTTTTCTCTCTTTCTTTCTATTTCTCCCTCTTTCTATCTGTCTCTCACGCTCTCTCTTTCTCTCCGTTCTCTCTCTGTTCTCTCTCTCTGTCTAAACATAACACATGCATGTGCAGTCATACTGTCATTGTGATTATTCTTGGTCCTTGTGCAAATGGCTGTTTCTCAGCTGTGACACTAAGACTTTAACAAAATTGCCCCAGATAATGTGGCCTCACATGGCCTATCAAATCAACCTGGAGCAAGAATTAAACCTGACTCAAAAGGTTATTGCCTCGACACCAGGCCATGAGGTTCTCAATCTCCTTCCTGTACTCTGTCTCATCATTATTTGTTTATTCAGCCCACAATTGGTGGTGCCGTCTGTGGCTTTGTAAATTGAGTTGGATTTGTACATGGCTGCACAGTCGTGGGTGTACAAGGAATAAAGACGGAGATTGTAAATGCAAAGTAGTAATGAAGGTTGCAAGTTCTCTAAGTTTGTTTGAGTGTGTTGTTTCGGCTGTGTGCCTGTGATGCTGCTGCAAACAAAATTTTAATTGTACCTGTATCTCACGGTACTCTTGCATATGGCAATAAACTTGAACTTTGCCAAATTAGGCTTAAGCGCTGCTCTGTAAGGCCACACACATGAATAATATCTATTAAACAAAAATCCAGCTAATTATTGACTCAGTTATTGTGCAAACAAAGCCCAAAGTACTTAGTGTCATCAAAAATTGTTGATTGGTTAGTGTTATATTATATTCAAGAGCTTGATAATTATTAGAACTAAGCTATTCCCAATGATAGGAGTGAAATGAGAATGTGGCCAGGATGGTGTGGCTCTTTGATGATTCTGGCTGCCTTTTGAAGCTGTGCTTTTGGCTTGTCTCTGGTGGGAAGGTCAGTAAACAGGATGGACCAGGCTGTGTGCACTACTTTCAGTAATCTCCTTTATTCCTGGGCATACGAGCTGCTGAACCAGGCCGTGATGCAACCAGTCCATTTGCTTTCAACTATACATTTGTAGAAGCTCATGAGTGTATTTGTCAACATATCTAATCTCTACAATCTTCATAGAGAGTGGAAAGGTTCATGGGTTTTCTGTACGATTGCATGGATGTGCTGGACCAAGGACAGATTTTTACAGATGTGCATGCCCAGAAACCTGCAGCTGTTCAGAAACCTGCAGCTGTTCAATGTCTCCACTGCCACACCTTTGTTGAAGACATGTTTGTAGATCATCAGCTTTCCCCTTCTAAAGTCATCAATCATCTCCTTGGCCTTGCTGATGTTTAGAGGACGGTTGTTGCTCTGACATAATACAATCAGAATTTCAATCCACCTCCGATACTCTGACACATCATTCCCCATAACTCATCCAATAATGGTGGAGTCGCCGGCGAATTTAAAGCTGGAGTTGGAACTGTCTCTGGCTGCACAGTCATGGGTTCTGGAGTGAGTAGAGCAAGGGACTGAGCACACAGCTCTGAGGTGCTCCTGTTTACCATCTGATTACTGCCCCTCAGCCACCACTCATCCAACAATAAATAACATGCCATGCAGCTTGGGTACAGCGAAAGGGAGAAAAAACAGTGGACACGTACAGTATTTTAAATGGTGCTAATAATATGCAGGTGAAGTCAGTTTGAATTTACACCTCGCTTGACAGAACAAACAAGAATTCCAGAGAACTGAGGGATTGCAATCAGCTTCCTCATTTTTCTCAATCCTGCAATTGTTTTCCGTTGGATGACTGACTGCATCAATTTATCTTGTGACATTCCTCCATGTAAATTACATGCAGCCTTTCACTGGAAGATGGCAAATGAGCCCACCACACACTGTAATTATGGACAATTAGTCAGTTCGCTCTCACCGGCACCACTTCCCCTATAATCATCAACGTTAAAAGCGGCAGCTGCAGTATTGTTGCCAAGTTTCCCGGCGAAAAGATCTCTGCATTAAAGATTTTCCACTTCCAACAGCTTGTCAAGGCCGAGGAGAGAGAATTGTCAGATCTGGCATGAATCCAAAATGTTGGCATGGTGAAGACTAAGCCGTGAAGCAGTTCAATTCTACTTTCACAAAACAGGGTATTTGGATTCAGCATCAGGTTTAGTACAGTCAAATGTGAACAACTTTTCATCTACTCTGTCTCTGCAGTACATCTTTACCTTGGTTGAAAATGCAGCAAGTAGCTTCTTTGAAGCCATGTAGCTGCTGCTCTGTGGTATCTTAGAATCAATTCAAATTTCAAAGTGAGTCAGGTTGTGCTGTGAATCGTGTTTCACTGGGTAATGTTGAATCTTCCAAACTACTCTATTTTGTCCCATTTGCTTTGGCTGGTTTCTGATCTGGACATTTTAATTTGCTGCAGCAACAGCCTTTCACCTCGATAACTTTGTGCGTTGAGTGTCAACCATGTAAAGTATAACATTAGCTAATCTACACAGTGGCAAAAGGCTCAAAGACTCTCTTAGAACATCCCTCAAGATTTTCAACAATGAGATGTCATACCCATTGGATCGCCCTGTTTGGTATTTAGTGATCCCACGTAAAAGCGGTAATCCTTTGTATGAGGATCATACATAATGGAGGAGGAAAAGAGAATCTCAAAAATCAAGAACCACTGAGGCTACTACAGCTTTGCAAGTCTGTCATCTGTGGGAAAATAATCTTTTGTGCCTTAACTGGTCAAATCAATTATCTCAGTACACGTTGCAAAATGATGGTTTAATTCGAGAATGGTGAACAGAAATAACAATTACATTTATTTGGGGTTGGGGTGAAATTCAGCACTGTTGCTGTTGATCTTATGCTGGCCCTTGGTGAAAATGTCTTAGTGAATCCATCTTATTCTCATAGCATACAATGAATTTGTGATATGGCATGCTCTTTCAATGTTCTTTAATATCAGAATGAGCTACACATAATGATTGATATAGTTAACTAAGCAAATGAGAAAATAGTTGAGTGGTTAGAAATTTAAATAGTATAAAGAAAATGAGAACATGAAGAGGTGGCTTTCCTGTCTGAGGAATTGAATGTCTGAAGCTGCAGACATACAAGGTTCAACTCTGCTATGAATGTTGATGCCCTATGAACAGTAATGTGGCTTTTTTCTCTGTTATCTTTATTTATCTGAATTAAAAAAACAGTGATTTTTGTTAGCTTCTGCAATTCTTTCTTTGAATTTAAATATTGGATATAATATTCAATTGAACTCTTCTGTGACTTTTATACATTGCAGCAAATCTATCTGACCTCTTCGCTTAAAATAACCATTTTTCTAATATTTGTATTACTTTGCTTTTGTCTCTCAGTTTAATTGACTAATTTAAAATTGCCTGGGGTTATTGGTTCAGGCTAGTTTCCAGTCATTTTTGCATGTGCAGATATATTTGTGCTAATTTTGGACCTTACGCATAATTTGAATATATGGTTAATGGTGCAAGATAAATATCGGATGTATATTAGAAGTCTCAGAGAATGGACCGAGTAGGACTAACAACCAATCAGAATTGTTCAAGTTTAGCGGAAATCAAATCCTTTGATTCATTCATAATATATATTGGTGAAATAATGTTCTATTTGTTCCTAAGCTGTGTTAAATAAACAATTTCACTTTCAATATTTCTGCACAGTTGTTCATTCTCATCACCTTTTTTGGATTTCCTTCTCAACTTGATTTTGTATAGTAGGGTTTACAGCTTGAATCAGAGAAGCAGTTAATAAGTAAGAATGCACCCAACTTATCTGTCCTTAGCATGAAGAAACAAGGAACTGCAGATGCTGGTTTACAAAAAATTACACAAAGTGCTGGAGTAACTTAGTGGTTCAGGCAACATCCCTGGAGAACATGGTTAGGTAACGTTTCGTGTTTGGACTGGTCTCATGTCATCCTAAAGTGCTCCTGATTTATGGCCCTGTCCCACGGTATGAGTTAACTCCAAGAGCTCTCTCGAGTATGACAAAAATTAAACTCATGGTAAGCACGGAGAATGAACGTAGCTGGTACGTCGGAGCTCAAGGACGTCTCTAAGCGGCTCGTAACGCTAACGGCAGGTACTCAGGAAGACTCGCTAATGGCAGGTAAGCTCAGGAAAACTCGTGAAGATTTGTCAACATATTGAAAAATGTCCACGAGAGCCCAGAGTACTGACGAGTGGCAATTGCCGTAAATTTCCAAGTTCGAATCAGGGCAAACTCGGGAGAGCTCTTAGAATGAACTGGACAGGGCCATTAATTTATTTCTAAGTGCAGTCACAGTTGTTGAAACATGGATACCAATTTACACAATGCCAAGAGCAAAATACTAGATTAGATTGTTAATTTGCCTGTATGTCCTTAGAAAGAAGTTTGACCAGAGCCCCTTACATTTCATTCAATAATATCAGGACATCATTTGCATCAATCTTAAAAAAACATAATCTTGGCCCATCATTAGTCTGTTTTTATTTTGCCTTGGCTGCTAAAGACCATGCAGCTGCTTCCGGCATCACATATGTTTCAGAACCATCTATATAGAAATGGAGCCTTGCGTATTAACATTTGGCTAAACATAGTTCAGATAGTTCAGTAACCTGCCTAACACTTTTGTACACCTCTAACTGGGTACTCCAACTTTAAGACAAGGTGATAAATGAAGGTGCCATCGAACCTCTTGAATGCTGTAAAGCTACTGCAAGAAGAGTAGTGATGTTCTCTTGGTTCTGATCAACATGCACCATTCAGGTATCTTCTTGGTAGATGATCCCATCATTAGTTTCCATTGCTGCCAATGGGAGCTTGCAGTAACCAATTTACCAGAGACATTTGCTGTGTAAGTACTCTAGATGCCCTGATGTTACAAAAGGCACATCTAAATCCTTAATTCAAGGGAAATTGTCACCTTGATTTTAACATCAGGGAATTAAAATGTCATCACCTCATTTTAATTTGAGTTCAAGAACCACAGTGATTGAATACCTAAAATAAGAAACGCTTAAGTGACAAATTACTCGAGACAAAGATGCAAGAGCATTCATCAAACACACCACCTGAAGGTCTGCCATGAGTCCTTCATTCAAGCTCAATTAATCAGCTAGGTTTAATTCAAGTGCAATGCATCTCTGATTATGAATCTGCCCAATTTAAGTAATCTTTAAGAATGTGGATCAGTTACTGATAAAATTGCAGAATTATGACAGTGATGATAGTCTTCACCTGGAAATCAAATGCTGAATCACAGCCAGCCGTATTTCACTCTATCCTAGTGATACAGGAATAGAAAATAAAAATGAATGAAAGGGGAATTAAAAAGGCAGTAAAATATATTGTCTGTTTAAAAGGGCGAGTGGTCCCAAAAGTATTCCACCTGGAGATAATTCAATTACTTCATTTGATAAATGGGAAAATGATAGCATAAAACGTAAACAGTGCGAGGATATTTTCTCTGGCAAAAAAAACTAGAACCAGAGACCATGATCTTAGAATGTTAAAGAAGGAACTGCAGATGCTGGAGAATCGAGGGTACACAAAAGGCTGGAGAAACTCAGCGGGTGCAGCAGCATCTAAGGAGTGAAGGAGAAAGGCGACGTTTCGGGTCGAGACCCTTCTTCAGGAGGTTGTGAAACTGTCTCCGTAGGGAGGAGGAGAACTTCTTCAAAGTAGGCATACCTTGAGGAGATATCGCAGTGGAGTAGACAAAGTGTTAAAGAAGGAACTGTAGATGCTGGAGAATCGAGGGAACACAAAAGGCTGGAGAAACTCAGCGGGTGCAGAGCATCTAAAGAGCGAAGGAGATAGGCTACGTTTCGGGTTGAGACCCTTCTTCAGGAGGTTGTGAAACTGTCTCCGTAGGGAGGAGGAGAACTCCTATCTCCCTCCCCCACCCTAGTTGCACCAGCTTCTCATCTTCACACCTCAAACAGCTTGTTCCCTTTATCATTGATACTTTTTTGCATATCTTTCATTCATGGTTTTATATCTCTCCACATTACCATCTATATCTCTCGTTTCCCTGATCCCTGACCAGTCTGAAGAAGGGTCTCGACCCGAAACGTCGCCTATCTCCTTCGCTCCTTAGATGCTGCTGCACCCGCTGAGTTTCTCCAGCCTTTTGTGTACACATGATCTTAGAATATAGGCATGCTTATTTAAGACTGTGTTGAGGGGGAATTTAATTTCTCCAGGGCCTGTAAATCTTTGAAATTGTTTACACCAGAGAACTGTGGAGGCCATTTACCGAATGCAAGCAACTCAACCTTTCTCACCCCATGTGGAAGATTTATGAATGTTTCAGCTACCTGATCCAGAGGAAGAGGAAGGACACAGGCTATCTGGCCTCTCTTTATAGCCCAAACCCTCCAGAACAGTAACATCCTTCTAAATATTTTATTGTACCCATTCCAGTTTAGTATATGTAGTTTATCCTGGAATATATTTCTTGATGGTGGACTGAACCTCCTCAGTAAGAACGAGAATATGGCTGCAGCAAGCTGCGTTAGTGTTGATTCTGGATCTAATACTCTCTCCCTAGTCTGGTTCAGTAAACCACTGAGTCGAATACTGGAGTCCAAACCCTTCTTTATTTGGATACAACACCGCGGGGGCGGCCTCAGATCCACTCACTCATGCCCTCTGCAGCCTCGCATAAACAGAACAGAAGGAAAGGTAACCGACACGCCCCAACAAAACGATCGCCCTTATATGCCTTTATACAGTGGCGGGAAAACCAACGGCACAAAAGTACAGGGGAGACAACCCCTACAAACCAATCACGGCACCTATTCAGTACACAGAAACAAAGTAAAACATATTCAGTGAGGTAACCCCTCTAGACCAATCACCAACACAGAACAAGCGTCAGTGTATTGAAACATGACAGAAACCTATTTAGGAACCCAGACTTGGTGGCGGCAGGTGAGTCACATGGGCAGAAGTTCCTAGAGCTTCTTCAGATGTCCAGACTTACTGGCGACAGCAAGGTCACATGTATCTCCAGCACCTTGCAATGTATTGTCACTATCAGTGAACCCCAGTCTTTCACAGACACTTGCCATTTTCCAAAGTACCCAAATCCCTTCATATCCACACTAGTTATTCCAAAATAGAAGCTTATTTGCAATGTGTTGGATAGTGACATGAAGCCGGAGAGAACAGGTTCCAAGGTTCTTGAGTGTTGCACTGAACATCATGGGGGAGAAGATATATCCGAGGACATTGTGGGAAACCAGAGAGGAAAGTGTGGGAATCCTGGTTCCTTGCAAGTTAGGCCGAAGGGCAAGTTTCCACGCTGTATCACTCTATGACTTTAAGATGCCAAGTAGGAGGGGGAAGATGGCACATAGGAGGCAGTACAGGGGTATAGGCATTTCCCTGAGCACATGATGTAGATGTAGTATAGAAAGGCAGCATGGAAACAGACCTTTCAAACTAACCTGTCCATGCCAACCAACATCCCCTTTCTACAGTAATCCCAACTGCCCGTGTTTGGACCATATCCCTCTAAACCTTTCCTGTGCATGTACCTGTCCAAATGTCTTTTCAATATTGTCATTGTGCCTCCTCTGAGAGCTCGTTCCTTATACCCACCACCCTTTGTGTGGAAAAAGTTGCCCCTCAGGTTCCTATTAAATCTTTCCCCTCTCTTTTAAACCTATGTTATCTGGCTCTTGATTCCCCTACTCTGTGTAAAATACACTGTGTATTTAAAAGTGTAGCAGGTGTAGATCTATGTTACAGTCAAAACTGGGAGTCAAATCATACAGTTGTGATCAAAGTCAGGAAATGTGTCTGCCTTGTATATATAAAACTCTTGAACACACTTCTCATAAACTGAGGGTGTAGTTTATGAGGCCCAATCTACCTTGTTGCTGCCCTTGGACTTTCTTGGTAGCTTTAACACTATATTCTGCATGATTGTGATAATGTCTGGATGATTTACCTGCATAGCACGCAAGCAAAGATTTTCACTGTATCTTGCTACACGTGTCAACAATAAACCAAGACATAATAACCGAGCAACTGTGCCACTTGGCTCCAACACTGCTCAACCCACCACACTTCCATCAGTTACCTCCCTACAATTTATTTTGTGCTTCATATTCATTTCCTCCACTGCAGCCTCAAACATTTGCAAGTGTTGGCTCTAAGAGGTGTACTTCTCAGAATTTTTAGACATTGCCAAGTTTTCTGTCAAGACAGCCACTTACTTTGCAATGCACTCACTGTGACATTTTTCCCTCCTCACAGAGGAGTCCAGGAATCTGAATTTGCGGCTTTTCCTTTTCAGCTTTTTGGCAAGCACCATTCACACATTGGTGGAGGCAGTCACACTGCTGCACAGGTGGCTGTGCTAGCTGTTACATTGCAGCTGCCACCCAGCATTTCGCCTGCTGTTGTGGGAGCTCAGGTTGCTGCCATATCAAGGTAACTTTCCTGTTTCACAGGGCCAGACCACAGCCTCTGTGGCCATGGATATGACTGCCCTAAAGGACCATGCAATGTTGCACTGCCTTACAAAAGTCTGCCAGCTTCTCTGAGGTGCAGTGTCAGAAAGTAGCGTGTGAGTCTTTTTTGAGCAATAGCTTGCATTTGAAAAGCACATTTAAATGAAGGAGACATTCCAAGATATTTTACATCTGCAAAAATTGAAGACCAAAAATAAGAAGGCTAAAAACTTTCTTGTCCTCGTGACAGGTTTTTAAGTCCATGACTAGCTATCCACCAGGGCTGAAGATATACACAAAAAGCAGGTGTAACTTAGCGGGTCAGACAGTATCTCTGGAGAAAATGAATAGGAGATGTTTTGGGTCTGCAGTTCCTTCTTACACTATCCACCAGGGCCTGTGCTGTAGCCATGCAAGGCGATGCATTCTGCAGTTGGGCATTCTCATCTAAAGATTTGGGCACTACAATGGTGTGGTGGTAAAGCTGTTGCCTTATTGCGCCAGAAACCCAGGTTCGATCCTGACTACAGGTGCTGTCTGTACAGATGTTGTACGTTTTCCCTGTCACTGCCTGGGTTTCTCCTGATGCTCCAGTTTCATCCCACACTCTAAAGATGCATAGGTTTGTAGGTTAGTTAGCCCTTTTAGCCCAAGAAGGTCACGCAGCCCTAAGCATTCTCCTAGAAGATCGACACAGAACCTCGTGGGGAAGCAGTATTTTATAGGTCCCCAAACCTTGAGGGGCCGAACCACATGGGGGTGGTTTCTTTACAGTCCAATAACAGATATCGATTAATACAGTATATGATAGACATTTCCCTAACCCAATAATACTGTGACTAATACAATGTATTCAAACGGTGCTTCTGAGATGAAGCAAACATCGCAGCATGTGCCTTGATATTCAAGAAAACCAGACAAGGCTCAATACTTAATCCAATCAACATCTAGCAAAGTAAAGCTTTGCAACATAATATATACAATGTGTATGTCTGGTTTGCATTCATCCAACCATTCCATGCAATTTGCATCTAATTGTCAGGATCTGCAGATGTTTTCATTCTTTTCCTGCAGCTCTTATCTAGGTTCTAGACAAACTGACACCATTCTGCAGCTCGTCCAATTTCTGCAGAAGGCACATTTAAATTTACCAAATGGCTTAGAAGCCCAGAAGCCTTTACTCAATTTTAGTGTCCTGGCCTATCCAATTTGGCCAGAACTAACATTGTCATCAATGGATATGCTTTATTGTCCATTGGTCACCTTATAGCTTGCCTTGTGGCCCGAGTGCAGCTGACACAGTGGACTGAAGACATCACGACTGAATTCCAAGCGTCTTCCAACATGATTCATTGCCTTTAGCAACGCAACCCCCAGTTCTATTGCAAGTTCTATTGGTTTCATTTTTAGGACAGTTTTGACATGCAACACAAAGTGATATGTCTTTAATCATTGACAACTGGAGGCATGGTAAAGCTTGCAGTCAGCAAAGCATCTGTTCTCTCTGCCTCAGTCTTAGTTCTTTGCTATTCAGTAGACTGTGACTCTTGCAAAACAAAGAATAGCAAAATAATGTGGATTCATATGCTTAAAATTTCATTTCCAGCACAAATAAAAACAAGTTATTGTTCTGTAGTAACTGGTGAAAAGTTTCAGTGAAAGAACCCCCCTCTTCCAGCAGCTTGTTCTGCTTTGCTCACCACCCACCCTCCCCATCCATCTATCTCCCAGTGGTGTTCTATTGTAAAAGCGATGCATTATAACATTTCATTGTGAGGGAGCAGTCGGTTGCTATGGAAGCCTTGAACAAAGTTTAAAAAGAATTTCAACACCTGCTATATCTTTCGCTGTAGCCTTGTAACTTGTAGCCAACTAATGATGCCAAACAGTGATTGCACCTTGGCAAGAAATTAACCATCAATTCAGCTATGTTTAGTTTAGTTTAGTTTAAAGATACAGCATGGAAACAGGTCCTTCAGCCCACCGAGTCTGCACTGACCAGCGATCCCCGCACATTAACACTATCCTATACACACACGGGACAATTTACACATGCACGAAGCCAATTAACCTACATACCTGTACTTCTTTGGAGTGTGGGAGGAAACTAGAGATTTTGGAGAAAACCCACGTGGTCACGGGGAGAATGTACAAACTCCGTACAGACAACACCCATAGTCCGGATTAAATTTGGGTCCCTGACACTGCAAGCGCTGTAAGGCAGGAGGTCTACCGCTGCACCCGAGTATAAACTATTAGCCAGAATATTGAATTCCTAAAATGGTAGAGCTTGCATCAAATCATGTTCACAAGTTAATTAACGTTGTGATCAAATTTCTCTAAGTGATTCAGACACTCAGGATCTCATCAAAATAACAGCCTGCAATTCCACACAAAGGTTTGAGCTGGAGTATTACATCCATTATTGTGATGGCCAAAGGGCACTTATGCATCTCAACCATGGATTAATTCAACTCTGCTGGAGACAGGAAATTTCTTTCCTTTCTAGATTCATAGAGCAGTTGCAATGTATGGATTTTACTTAGAATGTATCCTAATTTCATCACTATAGAAAGTAGACAACAGGTGCAGGAGTAGGCCATTCGGCCCTTCGAGCCAGCACCGCAATTCAATCGATCATGGCTGACGATCCCCAATCAGTACCCCGTTCCTGCCTTCTCCCCATATCCCCTGACTCCACTATTTTTAAGAGCCCTATCTAGCTCTCTCTTGAAAACATCCAGAGAACCTGCCTCCACCGCCCTCTGAGGCAAAGAATTCCACAGACTCACCACTCTCTGTGAGAAAAAGTGTTTCATAGAAACATAGAAATTAGGTGCAGGAGTAGGCCATTCAGCCCTTCGAGCCTGCACCGCCATTCAATATGATCATGGCTGATCATCCAACTCAGTATCCCGTACCTGCCTTCTCTCCATACCCTCTGATCCCCTTAGCCACAAGGGCCACATCCAACTCACTCTTAAATATAGCCAATGAACTGGCCTCAACTACCCTCTGTGGCAGAGAGTTCCAGAGACTCACCACTCTCTGTGTGAAAAAAGTCTTTCTCATCTCGGTCTTAAAGGATTTCCCCCTTATCCTTAAGCTGTGACCCCTTGTCCTGGACTTCCCCAACATCGGGAACAATCTTCCTGCATCTAGCCTGTCCAACCCCTTAAGAATTTTGTAAGTTTCTATAAGATCCCCTCTCAATCTCCTAAATTCCAGAGAGTATAAACCGAGTCTATCCAGTCTTTCTTCATAAGACAGTCCTGACATCCCAGGAATCAGTCTGGTGCCCAGGAATCAGTCTGGTTTCCTCATCTCCGTTCTAAATGGCTTACTCCTTATTCTTAAACTGTGGCCCCTGGTTCTGGACTCCCCCAATGTGGGGAACATGTTTCCTGCCTCTAGCGTGTCCAAACCCTTAACATTCTTAGTATCCACCAGTGCACTGCCGGAGACCCAGGAGCTTGCACCATATGAGTTGTCCTGGGTGCTCTGGATACCTCCCACATCCGAAAGATGTGCAAGTCATTTGGCCACTCCCCCAGTGTATAGAATCTGGGAGGGGTTTAGTTTATTTTCACGTGTACCGAGGTACAGTGAAAAGCTTGTGTTGCATGCTCACCAGTCAGCAAAAACACTATACATGATTACAATCTAGCCCTCCACAGAGTATAGAAACACGTTAACATGATAAAAGGAACATAGTTAAATTTAGAAATATTCCTGTTGGAGTAAACGTTTAAAAAGAGTGAAGTCATTGTAATGTGTGGTTGCAGAGCCACTTCTGTGACCTTGGGAGCCAACTTAAATGTTATGGTGGGGGGAGGAGAGGAGTGGTTGGTGGGAATGTGGGGGGGGAATAAAATATGTTTGGAGAGGATTGGGGTAAAAAAATGACTGTTAATGGTGGTTCAGATTCAGTTGGCTGAAGGGCCTGTTTCCATGTTGCATCTCCCTGTGACACATGTGTAAGTAAGAAAAGAAATGATAACTTTGAATTTGGGGCAACCCCAGATAGTCCGCTTTTGAATTATTGTTTGACAGAAGCAAATTCCTTGAGTCAGCCAGCTCTGGAAGAACAGTCATCAAACTGGTAGCATTCAGGGTAATAAAGGAGTGTAAACATGCCAGAATGTTTACAGAAGCAAACGTGGTGTGTGTCATTAGTCTATGATCTCTTGCTGAAATATATTTTGATATACATTTGGTCTCGGTATCATCCAACACATCACCGTGTTCATTGTGCCATCTTGGTTATTTTTGCAGGCTCCTTGTGCTGACAACTGGATCAGTGTTCATCTGTCTTCAGTGCTGTGAAGTGTGTACATTAAGTTCGATTGATTGTTAACATGGAAATACAGAAACATGGTCACGCGGCAAAAAGCAGGCCCCTTGGCCCATCATGTCCATGCTGACCATTAAATAGCCATCTGTCCTATTTCCATTTTGAGCATTTAGCCCCTACAGTTCAATGCCTTGGCAGCTCAGGTGTTCATCTAGACATTGCTGAAATTTATAATTATTGACCTTACAACCACATTTAAATATACAATTGCCTGTTGGCTGAAGCACAGGTTACATCAGGTTTTGTTTCCATTTCACAGCTTACTTGTGTGAGATTTACGCCAAGGAAAACACTGCCATTTGGCTGCACCTCTGATTGCTCATGCAGAAAGTAATATTTATACTGTTGTACAGTATTGCCCTTTGCTGATTGCAAATATGAGACGGTAACTATTTCATTTGCTGCAGGTCACTAATTGAGTCGCTTTGATTCATCACTTTTAAACAACTAATGGCATCCTCTTGATGCTCTCACATCATATCCTGTCAAAGGTTTCCCCATGAGCATTGGAGGATGAAGCCTTTAATAATAACAAAACTGATCCTTGATGTTCGAGCAGCTTTTATTTCTTTTGGCAAATGTAATTGCTGAAATGTGGAAAATCTGTGAAATTATTATCTGTCTGTTCCATGATGTGTCTGTGGTCTTTTATAGTGTTCATGGCCTTGTTATCTGTGTAGCAGGGTATGAAAACTGTTAATCCCCAGCATTCTTACGCAAGGATCATGTCCAACCTGGCAGGGAGATTTGCAAAGGCTACTGGGAACGGTTGGCAGGAGGGACTCAAATAGAGAAATCTACTAGACAGTGTGTGAGGCCATAGGCAGAGAAGGGAAGTACTCAGACCCAACATGTAGGGGAGAAAGAAGAAAAATGTAATAAACAGAGAATAAGAGGTGGGGGATTTCGAAAATGTGTGAGCAGAGAGACAGAGGGGTGTAAAATGAGGGTCAAAGCAATAGGTAGCAAGATGAAAAGTAAAAGTGGCAGGCAGACAAATCCAGGGGAAAAATCTAAAAAGGGCCACCTTTCAACATAATTGTGCAAGGGTAAGAGTGTTTTAAAAACAAGCCTGAAGGGTTTATGTCTCAATGCAAGGAGCATTTGTAATAAGATGGATGAGTTGATTGTGCAGATAGTTATTAATGAATATGATATAGTTGGGATCACGGAGACATGGCTCCAGGGTGACCAAGGCTGAGAGCTGAACATCCAGGGATATTCAATATTCAGGAGGGATGGACAGAAAGGAAAAGGAGGTGGGGTAGCGTTGCTGGTTAGAGAGGAGATTAACACAATAGAAAGGAAGGACATTAGCTTGGATGGTGTGGAATCAATATGGGTAGAGCTGCGAAACACTAAGGGGCAGAAAACGCTAGTGGGAGTTGTGTACAGGCTACCTAACAGTAGCAGTGGAGTTGGGGATGGCATCAAACAGGAAATTAGAAATGCGTGCAACAAAGGTAAAACGGTTATAATGGGTGACTTCAATCTACATATAGATTGGGTGAATCGAATTGGCAGGGGTGCTGAGGAAGAGGATTTCTTGGAATGTATGTAGGATAGTTTTCTAAACCAACATGTAAAGGATCCAACGAGAGAGCAGGCTATTCTAAACTGGCTATTGAGTAATGAGGAAGGGTTAGTTAGCAGTCTTGTTGTGTGTGGCCCCTTTGGCAAGAGTGACCATAATATGGTTGAGTTCTTCATTAGGATAGAGAGTGACATAATTAATTCAGAAACAAGGGTTCTGAAATTAAAGAAAGGTAACTTTGAGGGTATGAGATGTGAAATGGCCAAGATAGACTGGCAATTGATTCTTAAAGGGTTGACGGCAGATAGGCAATGGAAGGCATTGAAAGACTGTATGGATGAACTACAACAATTGTTCATCCCAGTTTGGCAAAAGAATAAATCAGGGAAGGTGGTGCATCCGTCGATAACAAGGGAAATCAGGGATAGTATCAAAACAAAAGATGAAGCATACAAATTAGCCAGAAAAAGCAGCCTACCAGAGGACTGGGAGAAATTCAGTCCAGCAGAGGAGGACAAAGGGCTTAATTAGGAAGGGGAAAATAGATTATGAAAGAAAACTGTCAGAGAACATAAAAACTGACTGCAAAAGTTTTTTTAGATATGTGAAGAGAAAAAGATTAATTAAAACAAATGTAGGTCTTTGCCGTCAAAAACAGGTGAATTGATCATGGGGAACAAAGACATGGCAGACCAATTGAATAACTACTTTGGTTCTGTCTTCACTAAGGAAGACCTAAATAATCTGCCAGAAATAGCAGGGGGACGGTGGTCAAATGAGTGAAATTCAGGTTAGCCTGGAAGTGGTGTTAGGTAAATTGAATAGATTAAAGGCCGATAAATCCCCAGGGCCAGATAGGCTGCATCCCAGAGTACTTAAGGAAGTAACCCCAGAAATAGTGCATGCATTAGTGATAATTTTTTTTAACCCTTTAGATTCTGGAGTAGTTCCTGAGGATTGGAGGGTAGCTAATGTAACCCCACTCTTTAAAAAGGGAGGGAGAGAGAAAACGGGGAATTACAGACCAGTTAGTCTAACATCGGTAGTGGGGAAATTCCTAGAGTCAGTTATTAAAGATGGGATAGCAGCACATTTGGAAAGTGGTGAATCATTGGACAAAATCAGCATGGATTTATGAAAGGTATATTATGTCTGATGCATCTTATAGAATTTTTCGAGGATGTAACTAGTAGGGTGGATTAGGGAGAACCAGTGGATGAGTTATATCTGTACTTTCAGAAGGGTTTCGACTAGGTCCCACATAAGAGATTAGTATGCAAACTTAAAGCACACGGTATTGGCGGTTCAGTATTGATGTGGATAGAGAACTGCCTCGCCATGACCATATTGACCATATTGATGTGGATAGAGAACTGGCTCGCCATGACCATATTGAATAGCGGTGTAGGCTCGAAGGGCCGAATGGCCTACCCCTGCACCTATTTGCTATGTTTCTATGTTTCTATCCATTTGCTAGTTCAGAGATACTGGCCTGGAAATAGGTAAATTGCCCAAATTAAATTTCACTATTGTACCACTGAGCAAATAAACCGATGATAAAGATGACTTCTCATGGAAAATAGGTAATGAATTTCATGGGAAAATTAAAATTAAAGCTTTGGTCTGTTGGATAGTGAAATGCAGTGATGCTTTCCTCAAAAGTAAATGTTTGGGAAACTGATTTAGATGATACCATCATTTTTTAAAATAAGATTTTTAAAGTCTGCTGAATATGAATAATTATAACAGATCTTGTTGGCGATTTTAATCAGGTCTGTGTTACATTTGCAAAGTTAACATGGTAATAATGAGACAATTAAGAACTAAATTGAATGTCAGAATGTCATCACAAACTAATTAATGTGCAAGGGATCAATTGTATTATCATAAAGGAAATAAGCCCTACAGCTCAACATTTAAGGTAGATGGATAGAAAAGGTTTAGAAGGATATCACCAAACACAGGCAGTGGGACTAGTGTAGATGGGGCATCTTGGTCGGTGTGTGGAAATTGGGCTGAAAGGCCTGTTTCTATGCCGTATGACTCTTCGACTATGCCCATGCTGACTAAGCTTATAGTCCCATTTGCCCACATTAGGCCTATATTTCTCTAAATCTTTCCTATTGTCCAAGTGCCTTTTAAATGCTTTCATAGTATCTGCCTCAACCAGCTCCTCTGGCGGCTTGCTCCATACCCACCATCACGCCTCAGGTTCCTATTAAATCTTGCCCATTTCACCTAAAACCTATGTCCTCTGGTTTTTGATTCCCATACCCAGGCTAAAAGACCAGTTTTATCTGTACAATCCCGTAATTCTGATACTTGAAATAATCTACTGCTCTTTATGGTAATTCTCCATATTGAGTTGTTATTATTGCTTATTTACATCCATGTCGTTTGGTAAACTGCAGATCTTTTCCGCAATCCCCACAAAGTATAGCAATCACATCCAGCAACTAACTGAATAAATATAAAGAAATAAAGTAATTTTTTGATAAAAGATAACTTTTCAAGACAAAGCCATGAATGATGAGATTGGTGATACGGTGAAGATGCTGCAATCTTGTTCCTTCAATGCCTCAAAATACCCGCCATGCATTATGCTTTATGTATAAATCTGAAAAACACTAAACCGGACATTGAAATATCACAGTGTGCTGTGAAATGGTTGCAAAGCAAGAAAAAAGCAGTTTGTGTTTTTGAGGTCAGTCACTATAATGAAATAACCACTCAACAGTTGAGCAAGAGCAAGATAAATCTGAGGGCAGAAATGTGTTGAAAGGTAATCCTTCTGGAGCATCTAACCAAAAGGTAATTTTTAAAAATCATTTCATTTGTATTGAATGAAAAATATTCCTGCAATGACCGACAGTCGAGGTCTAAACTCTCCAAATGTGTCAGGTACAAAATTTCATGAGAAAAAAATATTGCCATTTTTGTTCTGATGAAAGGGTCCTGGACCTGAAACATTGACTCATTTATCTCTACAGATGCTACCCGACCTGTCGGGTATTTATAGCATTTTCCATTTTTTATATCAGCTATTTAGGGTCTGATTGTTACAGATTTATTATTACATCAAGTTACTTATTTATATCTTTCTCCTTAAAAACACCTTTGTAAAGGTGTTAATTAAGAACAGTAATTGTAGATTGGTAGTGCTAAAGGTTAGGTGTCATACTTATCTGCTGGGTTTATGCTCCAGCATCCTCATTCAAGCTCTCAGGATGGGAAGGAGAATAATTTAAACTGTTTGTGGGCTTTCCCTCGAGATAATCAAATGTTGTTAAACATTTTGAAAATGTTTACGTTACTAATGTTTTGCTTTTTTCTTATACCCCCAAAGCTAACATTTCTTTCCCTCCATTTATTTATATTTTTTCTTTAGCCAATTTGAATCTGTTTTCCCATTTATTTTGTTGCCTATTCCTCGCTGCTTTCTCTGTTCATTGCTCTCATAGGTTAAGGTTCAACAAAATTGCAAATGGCCTGTTACATTCAGTGTTTGATTAGAAGCCAGCATCTGCAACAACTCTGAGAGCAAAAGGTTTGACCTAAACAGTCAAATGGAAGATATTATTGGATGCATTCCTACTGCATAATCTAAACTTGTTTTCTTATTCATTGCTGAAATTTGTTACAGAAAAAATCATTTCATAAGTTTGTACTTTGCAAAGCAAGACGTCAACAATATTCATTGATCACAATGGATAAAAGATTGATGATAAAAAAAAATAATTTCCAATGCATCTAAGTACATATTTTGCTTATTCCTGATTACTCTTAAAGAGATAGTTAAGATAACATTCAAATGTTTCTACTGCTGAAGATGACCCATGCTGCTTCGAGAAGGTCCTCAGAACTTTGCCTGCCGATGATCAGGCACTTACCTTGTCCAAATAAAGGTAGTGCACTTGATCACTTGCAGAAAACCTGAGAATGGTTGTGTTCCCACATCCAAGCTGCACTTGGAGTTTGAGGCGGTGAAAGCCCAAAGTTTGGGAAATTCTCTCAAACAAAACTCACTACCCTCTCAGAGGATAGTAAGTCTTTGGAATTCTCTGCCCCTCAGGGTGGTGGATTCTGGATCATTAGATATAATTAAGATGGAGATAGATAAATATAATGAAAGAAAAATAAATTGAGGATTTTTGAGGGATAGGCAGAGAAGAGGAGTTGAGGCCAGCATAGATCAACCATAATCGTGTTGAATGGTGTGGCAGGCTTCAAAGACATGTTGACGTATTCCTGCTCCAATATTCTTATATTTTTGTGAACGTTAATACTGCAAGACTTTACTGGGAAGGATACAAGTAAACTCTGCATCAGTGAATGTGTTGCAGCAAATGCAACATCAACTGACCAATGAGAATGCAAAGTGATGTTAGAGGCCTCGTTGGCAGTGCTCCTTCTTAGAATAATAATGTTCAAATTGAAAATCAAATTGATGTCATATCTAGATAAATACACAATAATGTGAAATGTGGTCATAGTTTCCGGATAAACTTTATGAATGTCAACATCATTTCTGAGCTTTATTTATGAGTGTGTTGAAGCTTGAATGATGAAAACATAACCGAAATGTGGAAAGTTTGAAAATATTTAGACTACTGAACATGAAAGGGGTATCTAATTCAAATGTAAACAGGTGTCCTCTTTCAGCTGGCATACCTAAAATAGTTATCTGGGGTGAAATGGAAATACCAGAAATCTGAGATCTGCTTGTTATTTCTTTGCTCATTTCCTTTGATTCTATGCTTGCACTTTATTCTTCAACTTGAAATAGTACAGGGAAGTTAGTTAAGTCTGTTTTTTCTCAGCTGTGTATGAACATGTCCGTTAGGTATCCTCAAACAACAAACACGTGAATCTATTTAAAATATTTACAGGGCCTCCCAGGATTGGATATTCCCTGTGGACTTCTGTTAATCCAACTTTATATACATTTTCAAGCTAGTAAAAATTTAATAATAAAATGTTTCAGGATATTTATTAATGGTGTCGTAGATGGCGTATTTGTTCCATTAGTTTAATTAAGGGTAGTTTTGGTATCGGTTTATAATTATCACATGTACTGCGATACAGTGAAAAAACTATTTTTTCATGTCATGAGTACAATCAAGCCATACAGTACATAAATATCAGTGAAAATACCAGTGTGCAGAATCTAGATTCTCAACATTGTAGCGGAACAGTTCAAGAGAAAACCAGTTCCAGTCCACTATCCATATCGAGATAGGTTGGAAAATGGGGACTGTACCTTGGTGTGGAAAGACCGCTTACTAGACTGATAACAGAGGGGAAGAGGCTGTGACTGAGTCTAGTGGTACATGCTTTCAAGCTTTTGTACCTTCTGCCCGACAGGAGCGGGGAGAAGAAGGTCTTGTCGGATGATTATTCAATGAAATCCTGATCTCAGGTCTGTGTGGAGATTGAATGGTCTCCCTGAGTCTGTGTGGGTGTTCCCTAGGTACTCTGGTTTCCTTCCACATCCCAAAGACATGCAGATTTGTAGGTTAGTTGGCCCTCAGCGTGTAAAGAACAAGGATACAAAAGTGGGATAACATGGAACTAGTGTGAACAGGTGACGGGCCGAATGGCCAGTTTCCATGCTGTATCTCTAAAACTAAAACCAAGTGTTTGTAGAGCAATACAATAGGGGTTAAATAAAGAAAGCAGACATCTCTGACTGAGGAAAAATCAGCTTATGTACAGTTCTCAGAAATGAACCCTTTACATAATCAACTGCCTGTATTTTGATACAAAATACATTTTGAATGTAGGTGCTTTATGACTGAACTGCTGGTCTTTGTGAAGAATCCGTTGGTCCATTCAAGTTGGCTGTTGTGAGTATTTCCGAAGGGGGCTTCCACTGAAAATCAAAAAATACTGAAAATCTTAAGTGAAATGTAATCTAGAAACATTCAGCAGGTCAGATAGTTTTTACACAGATGAGTTGCAGAATTGTTTTCAAAACTTTTTTCCCCGAGCTATTTAAATCGCAAACCTGCTGAAAGACCAGGATGTGCTGATAGATGGTTTCAGTACATCCGTCATCTTGTTCCATACCCTGTGAAGTACTCCCTTTTGCTGGAATTCCCCTGTATTATGTAAGGAAATCTGCCTCTCTGTTCCTGTGCCAATTCAACATGGCAAAGGATTGAAGAGCCCATTCATTTGAATACAAACTACAACAGAAAATGCTGAAAATACGTTATGGTCGTGTGTGCTGAGGTGCAGAGGAAACCATTGTTTTGCTTGTTATCTGTAACAAAATATAAGCAAGTTTCAAATCAATGAATGGAGAAATAACATTTTCGAGAGTACAAACAACTTAGTTATTGAAACAAAATAGAGGAAATTATTAATAAAGCAACAAGTCTCATGTCTCTCCACATCTGAGACTCCTGTCTGCAATGACTGGCGTTGTGAACTCGTGAGTCCTGACACCTGCCCACACTACGGTCCACTCGTGGAAACATCCTCTCCACATCCATTCTATCCAAATCTTTCACTTTTCTGTATATTTCAATGAGGTGCCACCTCATTCTTATAAGCTCCAGCGAGTACAGGCCGAGTGCCGACAAACGCTCATCGTAGGTGAACCTACATATTCCTACTCATCTCTCCCACCACCCCCCCCCCCCCCCCCCTCCACCCCCCCGAAGATGAAGTTCCTTCTTTCTCTCCCCAAAAGTGAGGTTCCTCTTTCTCCCCGAGTGTGAAGTTCCTGCACTACTGGTCAGAACATGCATTTATATGATAACTTTATCTCTTAAGAGCAGTAGGTGAAATCGTCAAATCTAGCTATCCTCCTTTGTGCCATAATAGCGCAAGTGATTTTTCCGATCAGATGCCAAGCTAGCGTCAGATGTCTCTTAGAAGGCAAGAGCTTATCTTAATGACCTTGCTGGTGGCCTCATGATTTACTAAGTTAGCAAGTATTCTTCCAATACATCATCTTGTTTCCCAAAGCAGGATTTGAAACTTGGGTGCTGCTAATTTAGCTGATAACACCTGATGTAGTCTGTTTAACCCTTATCCAAAAAGATCAAATACACCATTCATAAATTCAAGTGCTGCAACAGTTCCAAAGACAAAGTCCAGTGTCTGCAAAAGGGTAGATTGAATCAGACAGCCCCCTAGGTTATGGAAAGACCATTCGGAAGCCTGATAACAGAAAGAAAGAAGCTGTTCATGAATCTGGTGGTGAGGGTCTTTAATTATGCTGGCTACTTGTTTTAAGCATTGTGAAGTGCAGATAAGGTCAATGGCAGGGAGTCCATGGCAATGGCAATGGCAGAGATTAATCTTGTGGCAGGCTGTTGTGGTCTGCATCCGAGGGAAGTGAGGGTGAAGACCATTTGACAGAACTGTTAGCTCTGTTTCTCTTCTTACAGATGTGGCCTATAGAGTATTTCCAGTATTTGCTGTGTTATTTCAGTTTTTCAGCATCTACAGTTTATTTTTGATGTAAATGCGATTAGTTGGAAGCAATCATGTATTTTAACTCATTTTGTAATGTTTTAATTATTTTCTTGCCTAATGCTGTGTTTTAATTATTTCATATTAAATATTTTGTGATTTTAATGGTTTGTAAATATCTCTGCATCTCTGCAAATTAGCCCAACAGTTTTATACAGGGGTAAGGCTCCCTCACGCTCTCTTCGTCTCAGCTCTTATCAAAGGCTGTTCTGGGGATGGTGCCGCAGAGAGTTGTGCCAGAGACTTAAGTACTGCAGTAACCTCAATGTTAATGTTGAGAATTTGTTTCTCAACTGTTGCGGCTGTGCCTAACGAAAACAGGTATGCTCTCTTGGGAGCTGTCGGGGAAGATGCTGCTTCCAGTCCAAGCGGCGGACAGGATGGTGGCTTCAATCCGTGCGATGAAACTCGACTGGCTTAGACCGACGTCGGGCAGAGCTACAGTGGTGGGTGACTCCATTGTCTGAAGCGCAGACTGGAGATTCTGTAGCGGCAGGCGAGACTCGAGGATGTTCTGTTGCCTCCCTGGTGCCAGGGTTCAAGATATCAAAAAACGAATTCAGAACATCCTCGAGAGGGAAGGTGAACAGTTGGCAGTAGTTGTGCACATGGGCACAAACGATATTGAGAAGAAGAGGAAGGAGGTTCTGCAACGCCAGTTTAGACAATAGACAATAGGTACAGGAGTAAGCCTTTCTGCCCTTCGAGCCAGCACTGCCATTCAATGTGATCATGGCTGATCTTCCCCAATCAGTAACCCGTTTCTGCCTTCTCCCCATATCCCCTGACTCCGCTAACATTAAGAGCACTATCCAGCTCTCTCTTGAAAGTATCCAGAGGACCGGCCTCCACCACCCTCTGAGGCAGAGAATTCCGCAGACTAACAACTCTTGTGTGAAAAAGTGTTTCCTCAACTCCGTTTAAAATGGCTTTCCCCTTATTCTTAAACTGTGGCCTCTGGTTCTGGGCTCCCCCAACATCGGGAACATGTTTCCTGCCTCTAGCATGTCCAAACCCTTTATAATCTTATATGTTTCAATAAGGTCCCCTCTCATCCTTCTAAATTCCAGAGTATACAAGCCCAGCCGTTATGAGGAGAAGGTAGGAACGGGGTACTGAATGTGGATGAACAGCAAGCATACATTTTTTTTAAATGCAGATGCTTGGAATCTAAAATAGCAGTAAGTGCTGGAAAACTCAGCAGGTCTGGCTGCAACTGTGGGAAGAGAAACAGAGTTTGAAGTTCATTTTGCAGAGATAGAAACATGGAGCTGCAGATGCTGGTTTGCAAAAAAAGGCAAAATTGCTGGAGTAACTCAGCATGTAAGGCCACATTTCTAGAGAACATGGATAGGTGATGTTTTGGGTTGGGATACTTTTTCAGACTGTCATGTAGGTGATTCTTTCTTTCCCTTCCTGTTATTGAAGTGCAACAGTAAAAGGAGGTTTCAGTCACATTCTTCTACATTTATCAATAGTGTGCAAGTGGATTTCATGAATAGTGGAAACAAGGAACTGCAGATGCTAGTTATCATACAAGAGGGCACAAAGTGCTGGAGTAACTCAATGGGTCAAGCAGCATCTTTGGAGGACATGGATATGTGATGTTTTGAGTCAGGACTATTCTTCAGCCTGCAGTGTGAAGAAAGGTTCTGACTTGAAATTTCACCTGTCCATATTCTCCAGAGATGGTGTCTTACCCACTGAGCCACTCAAGCACTTTGTGTACTTTTGAGGTTTCATTCTTACTGCTGTGTTCCATCTGAGAGGCACATGCCCTGGTTATACAACAATGGAATGGGTAATGAGTTGGATGATCAGCCATAATCATATTGAATGGCGGTGCAGGCTCGAAGGGCCGAATGGCCTACTCCTGCACTTATTTTCAATGTTTCTATGTTATGAAATTTCAGGTCCTTTTATAACATAGAAACAAATTAAAACAAGTCATACCTGTGTTAAACATGAAGGTCAAACTAACAGTAGCCGTCAACTAACCATGTTTTCATTGCTCTGCTGGTGAGGATAAACTAGACAGTAAACTAACATTTTACAGGAAAAATAAATAACGGAAATCACATGAAGGAAAAAGTAGTTTTAGCCAAACAGACATTATAACAATCTGCAGCAAATATTTGCACAATACAATGCATATATATAATTTTACATAAGCTGTATTCTGCTGTAGTAACTAGTCTATTGCTGGAGAGCAGAGGGATTTACGAGTGCGTTACGAGTACATTGTTCCTTGAAAGTGACATCACAGAAGTTGGGATGTTCTGTTACTATAAGACATTGGTGAGGCTGCATTTGGAGTCATTTTGGTCACCCTCCTAAAGGAAGGATGTTGTTAAACTGGAAAGATTGCAATGAAGATTTATGAGGATGGCGCCAGGACGAGGACCTGAACTATAGGGAGAAGTTGGGCATAGAAAGACTTTGTTCTTTGGGGCACAGGACGATGAGGGATGATATTATAGAGGTGTGTAAGGTCATGAGGGGAATAAGGTGAATCCACACAGTCTTTTACCCAGGGAAAGGGAATCAAGAACCAGACAAGCAAAATATTTAACAGGAACCTGATGGACAACTTTTTCTCGCAGAAGGTGGTGAGAATAAAGATCAAGCTGCCAGAGAAAGTTGTTTAAGAACAGTCCCACATTTTCACGACATCCACTTGGGTAGGTACAAGGATAGAAATATGTAGAGGGATATGGCCAAATGCGGCAGGTGTGAAGTGTAGATGGGACATCTTGGTCTGCATGGGAAAGTTGTGTCGAAGGACCTGGTTCCATATTGTATGTCTCTGTGATATGAAGTACTTCAACAAACAAGTGCAAATTGAAATGGGGGAAATAGTGTGCAAATATTGTCTGTTAAACCATCAATGTGGCTTAATATAAGGACAACATCAGATAAATATGTTGATTCAAATGTCCTAAACAAAGATATTAAGAACACTGAAATTAAAGTACCATGTCAACATATGTTAATTACAAAGTAGATTGTCAGCAAAATAAAAAAAGCTGATATGACTCATTTACTGTTGAACAAATCGAAGGTAAATTGTGAAATGATTTATATCTCAATCTACAGGTATCATGGGAAGGGAGGATATGTCTTTGAAGTTTTAGTTTGTGTTCAGATTCTGGAAGCCCTATATCAAAGAGTTGACTCCTGCTGTTTACTGTCTGATAGCAGATGCTCAAACCTAGCTCCTGAAGTCCGTTTCCAGGCAATTGAAACTTGATTTAGCAGCATAAATTCCAAAGGGCCGGCCATGGTTGGTCCAAGTAATATAAATTGCAGGGGCAGATATAAATTGTGTCTGATCAAGTTAGATATGTTCTTCTGAAGATTTCAGGCAGAGGATGGTTAATCTTTCCTGGCAGAGAAAGAGAACGCCACGGTTGATTCTTCTACCAATCAAACCTGTTAGGTTTAATAATTCAAAAGAGAAATATTATGATTATTCATACGAACGTGATTTTTTGTCAGGGACGTGGCCAATATTCCTACACGTTATTTTACATCATATATCTCATTTTGAAGTGATTGAAAAGGTTACGCTTTCACTGGCCATGAAGAGATTGGCTAATGGTGCTGGATTAGAGACAGCTATCCAATCTTTTCTGTTTACCCCCCTCAGTAAGCTGTTAGCTTTTTAGCTCATCACATCTTCAGTCTCTGTGGCTAAGATTGACAGCTCAGCAGAGTTTGGAATTGAACTGGTGTTCCTCCACGCCATGTTGCCGTATGTCACTGCAGCAATCCACATCAGGTTTCACTGCCAAACAGCTGTTGCTTTCTTGGAGGACATAACCATGGGGGACAAGGAGATAGGATTGAGGAACACTGTGCTTTATGCAGTCGCTTGGATATTTGCAACATTATCATTGATGATATGGACTGACTGATTGCTTTCGTGCAGTAAGATAACGAACAAGCAAATCAGTATCATGCAGAAATTTACATTTATACGTCTTTCATATAAGGAAAATGCCCCAAGGCTCTTCACGAGAATACAGTCAAACAAAGCAAAGTTTGGTGCTAAGCCTTGCAAAGGTAAGTGACCAAAAGCTGCCCATGTTTTTAAGGGAATTTTAAAGAAGGAAAGAGAAAGGTAGCAAAGAGGGAGAAGAAAGCTGGAAGAGAGGAGTAACAGGGCAAAGCCAGGCAGGTAATAGGTTATTACCAGTGAGAGGAGCAGCTGGTTGGACAAAGGCCAGAAATGAAAAGACAAAACATGTGAGACAAAAGGTAGAAGTGTTGCAATTAATGAAGCCTGAGGAAGGGATGTTACTGGGAGGGGAGAGGAGAAATAAAAGGAGGGAGAAAAAGGGGAAAAGCGGGTGGGCATTGGTGGGAAGAAGGGAGGGGGGTGTCTAGTCAACTGAAACTGGAGAATTCAATGTTTGCACTACACAAAATGCTGGAGTAACTCAATGGATCAGGCAGCATCTCTGGACCCTTATTTCTTGCTCCTCCCATAGCCTTGCCTCTGCCAGCCCAAAGTATCTATTCAATTCCATTTAGAAATCTAATGGGTCTGTCCCACTTAGGCGATTTTTTAGGCAGTTGGTCAAGTTGCCGGCAGTGGCCTGAAAACTGGAAACTGGGATGGCAACTGACAGAGTGGAACACACACACATCACTTCCTTCACCAGCCCTTGTGAAATTTTTAGACAGCGCTCCCCCTGCTTGCCCCGTCTAAAAAATTCACAAGGTGCAAAGCCAAGGTGATACAGACACACACCACGATGAACAGGCAGGTTGGCACTGTAAAAAGATGGCTAAAGCACAGTGTGCAGTAAGTCTTTTAAAAGAGGGGTGGAGAGGTGGGGGGAGAAGGAGTGGAGACAACTTTTAAGAAGCCAGAGATACACGGCTGTGAAGCTCGGCGAACATTTAACATTACCAGTCGGTTATCCTTGGTTCTGAAAACTACTGCTTACATTTTTTTTTTCCAAATGATCCAATGAAATTCACCGGTCAGCTCCAGCTGCAACCTACGAGAATATCCGAGAACCACCTACCTCCTGGCGACCCACCTATGGCCCGAGAATTCTCGCTACTCTCCATGGCATCTTCATTCTAGTCACCGCTAATTTTTCAACATGTTGAAAAATTCATGGCGACCATAATGAGGCCGCGACTAATTCCCAGAATGCGGGAACTCCTCACCCCCATGAAGGTGACTCCCCGGCAACCACCCGCGAACATGTGGCAACCATGAGGCGACTGTATAATCTCCTGCAGTCGCCTAAAAAGTCGCCAAAGTGGGACAGGCCCATAATGCTAATTCTATTTCCACCAGATCTACAAGCAGACACAAAATGCTGGAGTAACTCAGTGGGTCAGGCAGCATCTCTGGAGAGAACGAAATGGGTGACGTTTCAGATCTACAAGCAGTTATGTTCAGATTCAGCAGATCTATCAGATCTACAATCAGTTAGGTTCAGATCCAGGCAGAGAACATCCGTTTAATTTGGCATCATGCTTGGCAGAAGCCTTTCGAGGCAGAAGGGCCTGTTTCTGTGTTTGTTCTATCCTGTTACTCACTTTCACCACAATTTTATTATCCAACACTGTAAGTCCGCTTCCCTTGGTCATTAATATAATGTGAACAGCTTCCAATTAACCATATTTTCAATGCATTGTTGAGTGGTAGTAGTATTACATAAATGCAATATAAATTCCAAGGAACATTCAGTAGGTCAGTCAGCATCTATTGGAAGAGCAACTGAGTTAATACTTCAGATCAAAAACCTTGCAGAGGTTTGAACTTTCTGGAGCAAGTGCCACCCAGTGCTGGGAATTTGTGCTCTGTTAGACTTCTATATTATATTTAACTCACTTCAGGCCTGAACACCAGTCTCCAACTCCACCTTACCGATCACAACTGTGCAGGCCTTAATTCCTCAAATTTCTCCTTACCCCACGGCTGAAATCCAAGGCACTCGAGGATAGGTGATAAGTGATAACACATCCTCCACAATGATTCTCAACATTAGTGCCCCACAAGGATGCGCTCTCAGCCCCTGCTATACACCCAAGATTGGGTGGCCACATTTGGCTCGAACTCCATCTCCAATCTCACCAATGACACCACCGTGGTGGGCTGGGTCACGAACTATCATGAGATGTAGTAAAGCAAAGCGATAGAGAGCTTAAAAACCTGGTGTCTGGACAACAAATCTTCCCTCAGTGTCAGCAAGATTAAAGAACATTATCAATTTCAGAAAGCATGGTGGAATACATGCCACAATCAGTATCAATACAGATATAACTTACTCTCAGCAACATTTCTACCCATTCCTTGGAAAGAGCACATGGCATTAATCTAGGTTGTGCATATGGTTCTTAAAGGTATGTATACTGTCAGAATTTTGGACACAAAGATCAAAGCATGACCATTGGTCCTTTGTTGGCAGATGTATGTTCTCACTGCCACAGTTCCGCAATTCAAAATAATTGCACCAGCTCTGAATGTTTCCAGCAAGTGCATGAAATGGTGGAAGTCAATTGGCAAGTACGCATTTAATTTCAATGAAGTTTTGATGGATTGGTATTGCTTCATTATTGTCACGTGGACCAAGATATAGTGATAAACTGTTTTGCATCTTATCCAGGCAAATAATACCAAACATGAGTAAAAATGGTATGGAAAAAGAAAAAAATGAACAGATTCAAGAATACGTTTTTTTTCAGCTACAGAGAAAATGTAGATGAAAAAAGTGCAAGGACCACAACGAGGTAGATTTGAAACAGGAAAATTCATTCCTGGCATATTGGAGGCTCGTTCAAAGCTAGATCTTTAGTTGCAGCACACCTTGCACAACATGTTTGTACTTTTGAAATTCAGGGGTAAGAATTAAAACATGATCTGTTCTCATATAAACTTTCATGCCAACCACATAAACTCCACAATGAAAGCATTATTTTTTTATAGGCTGTTCATTATTGATCTGGACATTTTGCCTTTTGATGTATGATCTAAGAATAGTTTCAGAATAATTTAGGATCTGAGAATTAGTGTATCACACAGGTTGGACAAAAGATGAACACAATGCTCAGACTTACTAAAGAGAATGTTTGCAATCAAAGTGAATTAAGGAAATAATTTTGCCTTGGCTTTATCCTATAGATTTAACAGAAAATGGTTTAGGCTTGTAATTAAATTGTTCATCAACATCTACAAAGATGATATGCCTGATTTTTGCTTTTGAAATCAATAATTTACTTTGTATCCCTGACTCATAAATGTCCTACAATCAGCTGAGCAAACTGGGGAGGGTATTATATATTAAATTCCAGTAGAAAAGAAAACTGCAAATCCTCCTCAGCATGCAGAACAACTGGAATGGAAGGCCCAGAAGGCGGAGAGCAGATTTTTTATAATCTATTTCTTTCCGTTTCTGTGGAAAGATTACACTAGTGCAACGGATTCCCTGACCAGGGAGCTACAATCATCAAACACGGGGGAAATTGATTTCAGGCTTAGAAGGATGATTTGGTGATCATCCAAGAGAGGAGAGAGAGGGAGATACAGATTTTGTAGACTCTTCCTTTGGCTTAATCCTATAATCCTCTGCTCTAAATACGTGTCACATAATAATGAAGTAGATGTAACAAACAAATGTGTGAAGAACATAAGGTTTCTTGTCTTTTCATTTGTGTACTTTTCAAATATGTGAAAAAGGAAGGCACCAAATCATGGAGGGAGAATTAGATGGCTGTGCTCCACTGCAAATGGAAAACGACAGACCAAGTGTAAGCCACCTCTCTATTAAAGATTAAAGGAGCAAAGATACATCAGTTTAATAGTCCCTCCTTCCTTGCATTTGGTGATTGGTTGATTTCTTCATATTGTCGCTCCTGTTCTTGCACCAACTCCCCAAGATAGCTGTGTCGGGCATTGGAGGAAGTGATGGCCAGTGGCAAAGGTTCCATATTTAGAATACATGAGAAAAGCCTTGCCTTGAAATGAACAACACATTTGATTGGACTTGTGCAAAGGATGTGTACGCTACAGTGAATGGCAGAGGGGCAGCAGAAGAACTAAAATGCAATGAACTGCATTGGTGAGTCATTGTGATATGATGTTCTATTTCCCATTGTAGAGTGAAGTCAGAGAGAACAAACATATCAATGAAA
Organism: Okamejei kenojei; assembly: GCA_035221665.1. Taxonomy (NCBI): domain Eukaryota; kingdom Metazoa; phylum Chordata; class Chondrichthyes; order Rajiformes; family Rajidae; genus Okamejei; species Okamejei kenojei. The sequence continues at coordinate 78,126,694 of CM069133.1, forward strand.
ATATTGAAAATTTCTCCTGCCTTCCTTAGAATGAAATAGAACTGAGCACATAAAGCATTCAAAGATTTCCCTTCAAAAAAAGCAGGAGGCAGAATACTTTTGTAATAGAAAATCACTTGATGCTTCTCAATTTTGAAAGCGATTAGCAGTTAGGCATTATCGCATTTTCATAAGTTCACAAGTTATAAGAGCAGAATGAGGCCATTTGGCACATCAAGTCTGCTCCACCATTCAATCTTGGCGGATCTATCTTTCCCTCTCAACCCCATTCTCCTGCCTTCTCCCTACAACCCCTCACACCATTACTAATGAAGAATCGGTCAATCTCCATCTATCTATTGACATCCTTCACAGCCTTCTGTTCAGGGACCATTGTTAATTTTGCATTAGCATGTAGTAAATGTTCTCAGTCAATTTGATTATTATGATGTGTTTATGGTGCAGTAATGGCCACCTTAAGGGCCTGTCCCACTTATGCGTCTTTTTAGGTGAGTGCAAGAGACTCTGCGCTCGTCACATGATCGCGAGGAGTTCCCGCATTCTGGGAACTAGTCCCGGCCTTAGTATGGTCGCCACAACTGTTTCAACCTGTTGAAACATTTTCTGCGACCAATAATTGGTTGCCATGGAGAAAATCGATACTTCTGTAGTCGTAGGTTCAGTTGTAGTGGGGTCGTCATTTTGTTATAGGTAGTCGAGCTAGCCGTAGGTAGTTTTAGTTAATCGCCTTTGCTGACCGGGCATTTTCATTGGCTCATTGGGGGGGAAAAATCGTAAGCACGAGTTTTCAGAACGTAGGAGAACCGATCCGGTTTAACCGCCCACCAAACTTCACAGCTGTGTATCTCTGGCTTATTAAACGTTGCCTGGCTTCTTAAAAGTGTCTCCCCCCCCTTCCCCACCCTTCCTTCCCCCCTTCCTCCCCCCCTTCCTTCCCCCCTTCCTCCCCCCCTTCCTCCCCCCCCCCCTTCCTCCCTCCCCTTTTAAAGGACTTACACTGTGCAAGCCGTCTTAACTTTCCTGTTCATCGCGGTGTGTGTTTGTATCACCTTGTCTTTGCACCATGTGAATACCAGACAGCGCTCCCCCACTCTCCCCGCCTTTACTATGTGTTTGTGTGTGTATGTGTGTGTGTGTTCCACTCTGACACTCGCTGTTCCAGTTCCTGGTTTTTCAGCGAGTGCCGCAAACTTGACAGTCGCCGGCAGTCCACTGAAAAACCGCCCAAGTGCGACAGGCCCTTTATTTAGTGCAGCAGGAGATCATTTCACAGAGGACACAAGTAGGAACTGGGCCTGCTTCTCCCTTGACCTTCTCAATCTAAGAGCAAAGCATTCTACAGCAGAATTCCTGCATTTGGCTTGCCTCAATACAGAGCTCATTACACTGAATGTATCTTCATATCAATATGGTTCATCTACACTTTCAGATAAATCATGGAACCACTGAATATCATTCAAATATCATTCACTTTAAATAAAAGCTCACTATGTGTTTGTCGATTATGAGTCTCGGCATCCATATCTCCTCTGAGCCTTTTCTATTTTCACTATTGGTCTGTCAAAGATCAGATGAGATGTAAATCGTGGCATATAGATATTATCTCTTCTGGTGTTGCCATTTTGGACTTCAAATGGCAACCTATGTATCAACTGGAAGCAACTGATGAACGCTGAGAAAATATATGTGGAATGGACATTTTCTTTTATGGAAGAATCTTAAACAGGGGTTGCACACTGAACTTTAGGATTTTTTTTCTTCCTCCGGGGGATTGCAAGATTTCAGAACTTTCTTTCTTAAACAGCAATGAAAGTACAGCCTTTGAATATTTTTAAAACACAAGTAGAATATTTTTTGAAATGCAAAGAAGTGAATTTGGAGATGAAGTTTCAAACAGATCAGTGATGATCTTATTAACTGGCAGAGCACGTTTAGTGTAGTTTAGAGATACAGCCCTGTGGCCCACCGAGTCCACACCGACCAGCGATCCCCGCACTTTAACACTATCCTACACACACCAGGGATAATTTACACTTATAGCAAGGCCAATTAACCTGCAAACCTATACATCTTTGGAGTGTGGGAGGAAACCGAGGATCTCGGAGAAAAGCCATGCGGTCATGCGGAGAACATAAAAACTCTTTACAGACAGCAGCCGTAGTCGGGATCAAGCCCAGGTCTCTGGTGCTGCAAGCACTGTCAGGTAGCAACTTTACTGCTGCGCCACTGTGCTGCCCATGATGGGCTACGTGGCCTGTTCCTACTCTTAATTCAAAACGATATTTCATTATCCAATGTTTTTGAAGTTTCACACTGAGTAACCTTGGTCCTTAAATCTCCTGCAATATTATCACATTATCACAATAACTCTACTTGTCCCCACGAATAGCTTCCAATCGCACATAACAACTTTTTTTTACAAACTATGACAGGCCTGGCACTCTGGATGAACTGAAGAGTTTCTCATCTTTTGGATAATCTCGTTGCTTGCAAGTATCATTCAACACTGATAGCTCTCCAGTTACATATACTGTAAATGAAGACCAATTTTCAAAACTGAACTTAAGTTCCTGCAAGCAATAGAATCTTGAATCTAATTTTTTGTTCCTATGTCATATCTTTTAATACTTTTCCCCAACAATAATCTGTAAATCTGACGTATTAAATTGTGCAAATTTCTGAAACTTGTGTCATAGAACATAGAACAGTGCAGGATAGGGACAGGCCCTTTGGCCAACTATGTTCAAGTTGTGCATTATATTAATCTCCTCTGCCTGCACGTGATTCATATTCCTCCGTTCCCTGCATATCCATGTGTCCATCTAAAAGCCTTTGTCAAATCTTATTTCCCAAGAACCCATGATTTTGAATTTTGTTTATGAAAGAAATACATAAATCATTCTTTCATAATTTCTAACCAACTGTGCAAAATAATGCATTTCCACCAATTAAGAGTAGCAAAATGTGGGTTTGGGATTTGGAAAGTGGTTAGTCACGTAGCTTCATACTAAAATTGAACAGATTTTTTAGTGCAGGGCGGGAGTGGAACCCAGGCAGATGGTTTGGGTGGGTGTTAAGGAGGAATTATATCAGTATTAGAGTATCTGTTCTTGTTGAAATAAAGCACAGTTTTAATATACTTCTATTAACTGAATGCAGAGGCGTTAGTTGTAACTGTTTAATTTTTGATGGCTGGATAGGCACATTAAATTGAAACTCTCCTAGATATGTAAACTGAGGAAGAGCATCAACTATAATTTGCAAAGAATGTTTAACTTAATTATGAGGTACATCTTTATGGGGGGTTTTGTCATTACATCTTTAAAAGATGTAAGTTGATACATTTCTAGGATATGAACAATTGAGACATCAATGCTCAGTCTTTCGCCAGCAGAGGGTTTTGGCTCATTTGAATCCATAGTGATAACTCAATTCATAAGAAAACAAAAATCATTTTTATGAAGAAGCAACAAAATGCAAAATCTCCCAGTTAACAGTTCGTGCCTGTAATTTTCAATGATAGATGACAGGAAAATATTTATTTTCCAATATATATTCCATTAATATGATTTTTATTCTGTTTTCTCCAACTAACATTATCAATATAATGATTGAGGGAAGCTATACATTGAAATAGCTAATCCTGATTCATCCATGGCTATGTCATGTAAAATTTGTATTATTTATTTCTGTAGACAGTCAGGAAATCCATAGGTGATTGGTCTGAGATATTCCAAATTATATTTACCAGCACAACACTAGTAGGCAGAACAACAGTTCTGAACATATTTTTCATATAATTTGTTTCATTTAAATGGAAAAACTCTATCTATGTGCACTTCAGATCTTGTTATATGAAATTGCTATTTGTATACAGAGTCATAAGGTCATACGTAATAGGAGCAGAATTAGGCCATTCAGCATATCAAGTCCAGTCTACCATTCAATCATGGCTGATCTACATCTCCATCCTAACCCCATTCTCCTGCCATCTCCCCATAACCCCTGACACCTGTACTAATCAAGAATCTGTCTATCTGCCTAAAAATAGCCATTGACTTAGCTTCAACAGTCTTCTCAACAACCACCCTCTGACTAAAGAAAGTCCTCCTCATACCCTTCCTAAAGGAATGCCCTTTAATTCTGAGGCCAGGGCCGGCCTTAGGAGGTGCGGGGCCTAATTGGGATTTTTCTTTTATAGAAATATAAATATATAATTAGAAATGAGTCACGTGCCGTGAGTAATATGACAGTCAGTCGGCTTTAAAAAAAAATCTTAAACCGCGCATGTGCAGATTGTTCTCTCCGTAAAAATGAAAATAAAAATTAATAAAGTAACAATTCAATTTTCCCACAGCTTCCAAGTCTCCTTCTTTCTGAATTACTGAATGGGTGGGGGATGGAGGGTGACGGCAGGCGGAAAGATGGTGGGAAAAACGGGAGCACACTGGGACAAGTTGAATCAGTTGTCATCTTATTGAATGACAATACTAGTTCAATTGATCAAGGGACCAATTCGGGGGAGAGTATGGTTTCACAGCGTGTGGGATTCTAGCCAGTGGTAAAGTTGCGGGGAGGGCAGGAGCAAAGAAAATAGGCGGTCGGGTTCATGCCAGTAACCCATCGATGCCGTGGCACTCCGGGCGCGGAGCTACCGCATTGTGGCCGGGGAGGGAAGCAGCTCGCGTGGCTACGAGCGGCCTCCATCACTGGACAGCGGAACCGACTGCCATCTTAGTGCCTTCTGCCGGCCTGCTCACCTCTGGCTGTGCTCTCCATCTGAACAGTGAGGGGACCAGCTCAAGAGCAAAGATCATAGAGCGGAGTGGGTCAGCGGGTGATGGAAAACATCACAGCGGGTGGTGGAGCTTATTCCTGTGTCAGCGCGAACAAGGGATCAATTGAGATTACTCGCACTGACATATGGAGTAAGCTCCACCGCCCACTGTCCTTTTGTCCATCGCCCGCTGACCCGCTCTTGAGCTGGATGATCCCCGGCTGACCCCCTCCTTCTCAACGCTCCTGCCCTCCCCGCAACTTTACCCCTGGACAGACTCCCCCCCCCCCCCCCCCCCCCCCCCCCCCCCCCCCCCCCCCAGCAGCACTGTCCTTTTACAGCCGCTTCCCACTTTAGAGCCGCAAGTTAATATCTTTCCCAAACTCAGTTGTATCTTTCTATCTCAATAAATATCACAAAATATGCCATTGTTTCAGCCACATTATGACAAAATATAGAATGTAGGTTATTTGTTATCAGTCACCCCATCCCAGAAACAACAGTACTTAAAAAAGAACATTTGTTTTACCTATTTACGAGCATGTACTATACAGAGTCCGTTGATCTAGATCGAGCAAAATGTTGTGATAATTGCATAAAAGGTATTATTGACTATGAAATTTGGTGTGGAATGATAATCCATCTCAGTACTCATTTAGGCAATGGATAGCTATAAATACTTTTCCCCCACCCTCAATCCCCCTCGCCCGATCTTCATTGAACCTACCATTTGACCTATCTTTTACTCAGCTGCTGTAACGTTTCCTTCCTATCAAATTTTATGTGTAACATCTCTGTCACCTATCTTCCAATTCCCACTTTGAAATAAAATACAGCTTACGACTTAAAAAATTTGTAGCATGATCGCTATATAGATGCAAAAATATGGTATTTTATCCTCGCATCCCCCTCCCTCCCACCCATTTACCACCACACAAGAAGTGTAACTTGAAGTGTTTGCATTTGGAGAAGTTCGATACGGACCAGGAATGAAAATTAATAGCTATGAATCAATTAACAGCGAGCTACGAGGTTAGATTGAAACACCTGTCAGAGGGTTAAGAAACAATCCTGAGTTGACGGCGTATTGTTTTAAGTGTGCATTTTGCGGCAACCTCACCTTATATTCTGGTTACATATTCTTTCCACGGAAATCTCCTATTTCACTTTAAAATTATATTAATTTATAACCGTTTGTAACATCAGTAACCACCTTGATGTTTGTGCGTTTAGTACCGGGTATGCTTGAAACAATTTATTGTAATGTACTGTATCTTTAACAAAAACTACATCAACCAGGTGTGAAAATTACACTGAATCAAAGGATGATTGAAAATGCATGGGAATCGACTAATCGCGATCCTGCTGCGAAATGTTTAAGTCAAAAGTTGTATTCTATTTCAAAATGGGAATTTGAAGATAGGGACAGAGATGCTACACAGAGAATTTAAACTTGGGAGAGCTCTTGGGTGAACTCGCACAGTGGGACAGGGCTTGAGGCAGCATCTATGGAGCGAAGGAAATAGCCAACATTTCGGGCCGGGTCTGAAGAAGGGTTTCGACCCGAAACGTTGCATATTTCCTTCGCTCCATAGATGCTGCCTCACCCGCTAAGTTTCTCCAGCATTTTTGTCTACCCCAAAACGTCAATGATTCCGGGAATGCCGAGGCGACAGGGTGAGAGACAGGGAGTGAGAGAGCTAGAGAGAGAGACGAGATGGGGAGCGGGAGAGAGAGAATGCAACAGAGAGAGAGAGAGAGAGAGAGAGAGAGAGAGAGAGAGAGAGAGAGGGAGAGGGAGAGGGAGAGAGAGCGACAGAGAGAGAGAGAGAGAGAGAGAGAGAGAGAGACAGAGAGAGAGACAGAGAGAGATGGAGGGAGAGACCGAAAGACAGAGATACAACGTGCGTCGGTAGGTAAATGACTAACTTGCACACCAAGAAGAAGCCCCTTCTCGTGGTCCGGAGCCCTCAATCATGATGGTCAGTTTTAAGAAATTCTCAATGTATCATCAATGTATCGATCTACATTCCTCAGTAAATGTAATTGTGTTTTGAACAAGTGTTAATGACGCCGCGTGAATTGTATTCTAAGGAATGCAGCGTCATTAATACTTGTTCAAAACACAATTACATTTACTGAGGAATATGGATCGATGCATTGATAACGCATTGTATAACTACTTGTTAACTATTGGCTGTTAACAAGTGCTACAGTAGTAGTTAGCACATTGTTTGTGTCTGATGGCCGTGCAGCGGTTGTTGTCCATGTTCATTTTATTAAAAAATCCTTATGGCGAATGTTTTTATTTTAATCTTTATTTAACAAAGCGAATTTATATTTCCATATGAAATACAGAAAATTAACGCGGGGCCCCCCTTGGGCATGGGGCCCAATTTGGAAAAATCAGTCCAATTGGCTTAAGGACGGCCCTGTCTGAGGCAATGACCTCTAGTCATACTCTGCTCAGCTGATAACATGCACGCTCCAAAACAAAAGCTTATGGCCTCAGGACCCTCTTCATTGTCTTCTACACACTTTTGAAATGTCACCTTTTGGACAATTCATTGAATAATTAAGGATTCAACTCTCCTTTGAGATGAATACAGAAGAGCCAGTTGGAACAATCCACAATAACTAATGAAATGATGAAAAGAATCTGAAACTTTATGCCATTGGAGTCAAAGAGTCAAACAGTATGGAAACATTCCCTTCGACCCACCTTGCCCAATACAGACGAATATGCCCCATCTAAATGAGTCCCACCTGCCAGCGTTTTTGGCGCATAACCCTCTAAAACTATTTTATCCATGTACCTGTCCAAATGTATCTTAAACCTTATGATAGTATCTGCCTCAACTACCTCCTCTGGCAGTTTGTTCCATATACCCATCACCCTTTTGTGTAAAAAAGTTATCCCTTAGATTCCTATTCAATGTTTCCCCCCCTCAGCTTAAACTTAAGTCCTCTTGTTCTCAATTTCCCTATTCTGGGCAAAAGATTCTGTGAATATATCTATTCCTCCCATGATCTTGTACACCTCTATAAGATCACCCCTCACCCTCTTGCGCTTCAAGGAATAAAGACCTGGCCTGCTTGACCTCTCCCGACAGCTCTGGTCCTGGCAACATCCTCGTGTATCCTCTCTGCATCCTTGCCAGCTTGACAACATTTTTCCTGTAATATGATGACCAAAAGTGAACACAATACACTTAATGGGGCTTCACCATTGGATTATACAACTATAACATGAGCTTCCATACTCAATACTCTGCCTGATGAAGGCCAATATGCCGATAGCCTTCTTGACCACCCTATTCACAGTACCTGTGTTGCCACTTTCAAGGAACTGTTTACCTGCACTCCAAGATCCGTCTGCTGTACGACACTCCCCAGAGCCTTGCCATTCACTGTGTAGGTCCTATTTTTGTTAGACTGTCCTAAATGCAATACTTTGCACATCTCTGTATTAAATTCCATCAACCATTCCTCATCCCACTGCCCTACTGATCAACATCCTGCTGCAATGTTTGACCAACATCTTTACTATCTGCAATACCACTCACTTTAGTGTCATCTGTAAACTTGCTAATCATGCCTTGTATGTTCTCATACAAATCATTGATATAGATGATAAACAGCAATGGGCACAGCAGTGAACCCTGAGGCACACCACTAGTCACAGTCTTCCAGAACGAAAAGCACCCTTCCACCACCACCCTCAGCTTCCTTTAATGAAGCTCATTTTATATCCAGTCAGCGATGTCTCCTTGGATCCCATGCAATCCAACCTTCCAGAACAGCCTACCATGCGGAACCATGTCAAATTTCTTGCTGAAATCCATATGTACATTGTCTACTGCTCTGCCCTCATTAATCGTTTTGGTCACCTCTTCTAAAATCTCAACTGCTATTGGTATTGGTTTATTCTTGTCATGTGTACTGAGATATAGTACCATTTGTTGAGCTGTCCAGGCAAGTCATACCATACATTACATCAGGTGGTGCAAAAGTGAAAAATAAATGCAGTGCACAAACTAGGACAAATGCAAAATAAAGTTTCAGAACATATTGTTGCAGTGCAGAATATAGAGACTTCCTTCAGCAGAAATTTTGATGCATTTTTTTGAATTTCAATATCAAAAGGTGAAGACTACTCTGTGGCAATTACAGAGGGTGAGCACATTGTATTTCTTTGAATTGAATTCCAGATAGTTGGAAACTCCCTGATTCTGTGTGCAGCATGAACTGTGACCAATGACTTTCATTCCCTTTGAAGTAAAAAAATCCCTGCCTTATTTGGGACCATGTTTGCAATCTTACTCAAAGGCTACAGGCATGATTTATGCGGAAAATGGAAATGTCACACTGCTGCATTAAGAGCTCCTCCACTGTGATTCGTATAGCCAAACCACAGGCACTAAAACAACCTTTGCACCTCATCATTCTCTGCAGGGCTTAGAGATTCATGAAGCAACAAAGGGTTCTTGAAATGGAAACTCCTCGTATTCTTCAATTATGACAATGGAAAATTAAATGTGAAGAGTGTTCCAAATAGCAAAAGTTTTTTTTTCATGCTATTCAGATAAATATGGAACTGCAAGTAGAGAAGAATACAATGTAGTTTCTTTAGCTGCACATGTCCAAATCTGATTGTAACCATTGCTGTAAACTTGATAAATTCAAGGGATCAGAATTTCCTCGAGCTCACAACTCGAGTATTTTTTTCTGTTTACATAATGTTGATTCTATCAACAATTTTCTTACGTTGTTTTGCCAATTAGTTTTTTGTGTCAGAGAGTCACAGAGTCATGCCACTTCGAATCAAGCCCTTTGGACCAACTTCCCCATGCCGACCAAGGTGCAATACTAGCCCCACCTGCAAACAATATCTGAAACAATTCAAACAACTGGTTGCTTCTCGATTTTGTGGCATACAAAATGATTAGGGAATTTATTTTTAGGGGAAAAATGTACTCCCGGATGGACCAGGATTCATTATTTTACTCTGTATAGCTTGTCTCAATAATGTTCATTGGAGAAAGCAGAAATACTTTTAGCCCAACATATATTGAAAATAGAATAGGATACATACATTTATATTGAAAATAAAATAGGATACATAAACCCAAACTAACACCTGCTGTTCATTAAAATTGGTGTTCCCCAATTAATTTCCATGAGCATTTGTTGGAAAGTTGCAGCCAATGAAAGACCACAATATTAGTGTGTCTTCCAAAGACATCTGGAACAGACAACTGTATCATCTGTACTGAAGCATTGTTTATGAATGACACTGAATCTGAACCAGTCAAAATTTAAAAAAATGCTTAAATCAAATTAGCTGGTGAAAGTAAAACAGATGTGGGAAGATTTGCTCAAATGTATTTTAAATCTGAAGGAATGAAAGTCACACTGCGAAGTTTACCTTTTAATGATAGTACTGTAATTTTACTTGAGTTTTCACAGCATTGAGAAAGGTACTTTGTTTGGAATGCACAATTCTGAAAATTTGTGAGGGACAAGTTTGGTTCATATTCACAGTAATTTCATATACAGAGTACTAGTCATAGAGTGATACAGTGTGGAAAAAGGCCCTTCGGCCCAACTTGCCCACACCGGCCAACATGTCCCAACTACACTAGTCATACAATATGTAATACAGTAAAATGTTGAGCCAGAAAATGAGCCACAATTTTTGTGGAAATCAGGAGAAGAATGGTACAGGGAAAGTAAATCAGCCCAAATGCAAATTAATTTGCAGAAGTATGTAGAATTTCTTATTTCATTTGTGCATTGCGTCTTCTCTTCACCCCTCCACCAGACATAATTTAATTTGTGATGCTATGCATTTTGTTATTATTTTCCAACTATATTAAATCTTCATAATTTTCACAATCAGATATCCAGTGGGGCTTTGGCACGTTTTGCAGAGGTAGTCAACTGCATCTTAGCTGATAGTCCATTGTCCAATGCTGTATACTGCAGGAGGGAGGTTAGGGATAGCATCAAACATGAAATTAGGGATGCGTGTAGCAAAGGTACAGCATTTTTAATGGATGACTTTAATCTACATATAGATTGGGCCAACCAAATTGGTAACAACGCCAAGAAGGAGGAATTACTGGAATGTACACGGGATGGTTTTCTAAGCCAATATGTAGAGGACCAACTAGAGGGCAGGGCATTCTAGACTGGGTATTGTGTAATAAGTATTGTGGAAATCAGGAGAAGAATGGTACAGGTTGGAGATGAATTTTTGGCTTTACTTTTGCTTGAGATTGCATTAAAAAATGTCTGTGGAGTGATTATTCCTATACATATATTTGATTGAGTGTAATCTACTTTGGAAGGTCATTTACACAGGTTAATTTCCTTTAAATTCTAGCTTAATATTTCAAAAAAGTACAATTAACACTTCAAATATATTGGCATTTAAGTAAAATAAACTTTCTTTAATGGAAGAAATGGTATATTGCACATCTGCGTTGAGCGGTAATTAATAGTAATGTATTCAATTCCATCATCAGGCCTCTATACTGCGAATTAAAAATTCAAACTACATATGGTTTATCACATCATCAGAACTCATTTACTTTAAGCCTATCCATGGTGAAAATGACTAACTAATCTTCACAGTGTAATTGACGAACGCAGTGGCAATGGAGAACCCAGCAGGAACCATTTGCACAGGAAGAAGTATGCCAAAAAAAAGGCTTTCCTTCTCATTGTGAAAAGACTGCAGCTGAAAGGATTTTTTATTTTTACCACTAATTCCTAGAATTGCCTGACAAACAACAGTCGGTAACTTGGAGAATTGCGTGTTCTCTTTCTTCTTCCCTCAATGACACTGTCAGTCAAAATGCCAAATTCCAATGAAAGGTCAGTGTTCAAATAACTTTGAATTTGACATCTTGAATTTTCCAGCATTGACACAGATAACTTACTGGAATTGGGATTTTTTTTTTGTAATCAAGTCTGAATGGCTTAGAATGTAAAACAAGAACAGCAATCTTAATGTAATGCATTCTGACACATTTCCTGTGTATCAAGACAGTCAGTTATATTAATATCTCTAATAATACTTTGATATATGTGGTCAGTGAATTTGTTAATGAAGGCAATTTTTGATGTTAATGCTTAACGAGTAACCATAATGATTAATTTTTGACCATTGACACACTCCAATTGTATTTGTAAATTCCAGATATGACACATGTATCAGAAATGAAACTGCAAGAAGGAATTAACAAATGTCATCACATCTGCAGGCGTTCAGATAATATAATGTTTTGTGCTCACGAAGTTCAAGCATTTGGCGCATAACACCCAAACCCCCTGCAAGGGTGGAATGTTTCTTATTGGTCAATCCAGTTTCTATTTTATTCACCAGATGGGCATGCACGTTACTGCTAAGATAATGCAGAAACAACCGATCATGCTGGTGAGCGGGTATGATGCAAAAGCACTTTGAGGTGCGGGGTTCGTAAGAATATGACTAACGATTTTGTAGCGGGCAAGGACGTGGAGATGTGAATGAAAATTAAAATTACACAGATGCTGCAATTCTGAAACAAAAAACGTTGGACACTGGAAACACTGAGCAGGTCAGACAGCATCAGTGGATAGAGAAATAGAGCTAACATTTCAGGCTCCAATTAATTTGCCTGAAACATTAGCTCTATTTCTCTTTCTGTGTGGAAAAGAACTGCAGATGTTGGTTGCACTGAAGATAGACACAAAATGCTGGAATAACTCAGTTGGGTCTGGCTGTATCTCTGAAGAAAAGGGATGGGTGATGTTTCGGGTCGGGTCCGTCCTTCGGAATCGGTGACCTGAAATGTCACCCATTCCCTTTCCCCAGGGATGCCATTTGACCTGTTGAGTATTTGCAGCATTTCCTGTTCCTGTTTCAAGTGGATGTGAAGACTAAAAAGATTTTGTGGGTGATAAACAATCTTCAATACAATGTGAAAACAAGAACATTTGTTATAGATTAAAGTGTGGTCACTGAGCTTGGCCTGAGGGCCATATTTTATAACCCTGAGGTGTTGTGTTCACTTTAATGTTGGATATACTTTCAACTAATGTTATTGTGAGATCCGATGGTAGCTATTCTTTGCATTCCACACATCTGCTGGTCTAAACATCCTGGAAATTTTCGGATTTGCATAGCTTTAGTTTTAATTTAGCTTTAGATTATTTGTTTGCTTCCTCAATTGTGATTTCACAAAAGGTGCACACAGTTTGATGTTAAATGGCACTAACTATGAAAAATTATTCAATCAGTTTACATACACATCTGATGTAGAAGATGAAACTCACCCTAGAGCCGTACCCACTGGGGGCATGCAGTTGTGCTCCTGTATAAGGTTCAAACCCTTACATCAATCTGATAAAACTCCCCAGCTTCATCAGCAATGCTGCGATGGGCGTAACGCTGTGATTCTGCAGCAAGGCAGGTTGGTGATCAAACCTAGTCTAAAGAGTCTGAAGAAGGGTCTCCACCCGAAACGTCACCCATTCCTTCGCTCCAGAGATGCAGCCTGTCCTGCTGGGTTGCTCCAAATTTTTGTGTCTTTCTTCGGTTTAAACCAGCATCTGCAGCTTCCAACACATGATGATCAAATCGGTCAGGTGCGTCACAGCCTGAAATTGAAGTTGTTCTTTTTCGATAAATAAACAAGATCAGTATACTATGACAGGTCCTCTCTAGATTACAACAGAATTCTGTTCCTGAGGTCTATTCATAAACTGAACTGTTTGTAGGTTTAAAATGTGGCCGCCCAGCAATATAATTTAGCAAATGTGTAGGGCAATATGCAGTTAAATCAAGAAGTTTAACTCAACCATTCAGATATTGGCACAAATCTATTGCCCACCGAGCAGAAGATGCATGCAACCTGCAGTAACCGAGAAAATCATCATGCCACTTTCCCAAACTCTGTTTATATGGGCTGTCTAGAAGTCAGGTATTCGTCACCTGGAGAGGACCGGTGACAGTTTGGAAAAATAGTGCTTAAAAAGTATCTATTTAAATTTATTGACGGCTGAAACCTTAAATTATTGCTTTTTATTTTGTGGATGTTTCCTGAGAGTTCTTTTTTTATGAAATAATGAACAATTTACTTATTCAAATGCTGGAACAGAACTGACAGACACCATTGTAAGCTAGTGATGCTAATGGTGAGAACTGCTGTTCTCCATTAATTAAGGAATCCGTGATTATATTGATCAGATTGCCATCTAGTGTGTGATGTTCACAGTGACTTCGCACATTCAAATGGAGTAGGATACATTGTCCCTTCAGTAGGATATATAGATAATTTTACCAGGGCATCATTCTACTGGCGTGCAGATGAAAGAATCACCATCCACTGTTTGAAGCTCTCACTTTTTCAGTTATTATCAATTCAACAAAAAAAAGCTTTGAGAAAAATATAAATGGAAGCTGACAAAAGAAATGACTTAAAGTTAAAAAATTAGAACGAAAATGGATCAAGCAAGTCCTCACCATTGTTAGTTTGTGTGCATGATCTTGTCTTATTCGTACCTCCTGATGACCAAAATAAAAAGATAAATGGATTTTTTCATCTCAAATATTGGGTAGTTAATAAAGACTTCAGTCCCAGTGAAGTAGATAACATATTCTGGTTTTGCATTGTTCAAAACATTATGTTAAAGATTTGTCATGCTCTATCACAAAATGTCTTGTGTATTTTGTTCTATTTATAACGTTAACATAGAGCTTAAAACAAGCAGTTTATTGACAGGTTTGGGTTAATAGAAGAACCTTTGATGTATCCCAGTTAATCTTCTACCCTAAGGCAACTCATCTTTAAGTTCTTCAGAAGCGAATTTTGTCAAATGGCCTCTCTTGACATCTGCTGAGTCATTGACATGTGGTACCTTGTTTAATGTGCAATCTGGGATCTGTAAAATGGACCCCATGTGCCAATATTGATGGGTTTGAGGCTAGGTGGAGGAAGACCTGGGAAATTGGACAATCATGTTCAATTCTTCAGTGAAATATGAAAGAGTTATTTGCTGAAATTGAATTCAGTGAAAGTAAATCAGCCCCAACGCAAATTAATTTGAGAAGTATGTAGAATTTCTTATTTTATTTATACATTGCGTCTTCTCTTCACCCTTCCATCAGACATAGTTTAATTTGTGATGTTATGCATTTTGTGATTATTTTCTAACTATATTAAATCTTTATAATTTCACAATCAGATATCCAGTGGGACTTTGGCACTTTTTGCAGAGGTAGTCAACTGCATTTTAGCTGATAGTCGATTGTCCAATGCTGTATACTGCAGTAGGGAGGTTAGGGATAGCATCAAACATGAAATTAGGGATGCGTGTAGCAAAGGTACAGCATTTTTAATGGGTGACTTTAATCTACATATAGATTGGGCCAGCCAAATTGGTAACAACGCAAAGGAGGAGGAATTACTGGAGTGTACACGGGATGGTTTTCTAAGCTAATATGTAGAGGACCAACTAGAGGGCAGGCCATCCTAGACTGGGTATTGTGTAATGAGGATGGATTAGTTAGCGATCTTGTTGTGCAAAGCACCTTGGGCAACAGTGACCATAATATGATGGAATTCTGCATCAAGATGGAAAGTGACATGGTTAATTCAGAGACTAGGGTCCTGAACGTAAAGAAAGGAGACTTTGACGGTATGAGACAGGAATTGGCTAGGATAGATTGGCAATTGGTACATGAAGGGTTGACGGTGAGATGCAATAGCAAAGATTTAAGGATCGCATGGAAAAACTACAAAAATTACATCCCAGAAACAGGTGAATTTATAATGGGAAACAAGGAAATGGCAGACCAGTACTTTGGTTCTGTCTTCAATAAGGAGGATTTGGATAAGTCGGTTGAGTGTGCAGATGCATGGCAGATGCAGTACAATGTGGAAAAATGTGAGGTTATCCACGTTGGTGGCAAGAACAGAAAGGCAGATTATTATGTGAATGGTGTCAGATTAGGAAAAGGGAATTAGGAAGAGGTTCAATGAGACCTGGGTGTCCTTGTACATCAGTCACTGAAAGTAAGCATGCAGGTACAGCAGACAGTGAAAAAAGCTAATGGTATGTAGGTCTTCATTGTGAAATAATTTGAGTTTAGGAGCAAGGAGGTCCTCCTGCAGTTGTACAGGGCCCTGGAGAGACACCATCTGGAGTATTGTGGGCAATTTTGTTCTCCTAATTTGAGGAAGGACATTCTTGCTATTGAGGGAGTGCAGAATAGGTTCACCAGGTTAATTCTCGGAATGGCGGGACTGATATATATGAGGAAAGAATGGATTGACTGGGCTTGTAGTCACTGGAATTTAGAATGATGAGAGGGGATCTTATAGAAACATATAAAATTCTGAACGGATTGGACAGGCTAAATGCAGGAGAAATGTTCCCGATGTTAGGGGAATCTAGAACCCGGGGTCACAATTTAAGAATAAGGGATATGCCATTTAGGACTGAGATAAGGAAAAACGTTTTCACCCAAAGAGTTGTGAATCTATGGAATTATCTGCCACAGAAGGCAGTGGAGGCCAATTCACTGGAGGTTTTCTAGAGAGGGTTAGATTTAGCTCTTAGGGCTAACAAAGTCAAGGGATATGGGGAGAAAGCAGGAACGGGGTACTGATGTTGCATGATCAGCCATGATCATATTGAATGGCGGTGCTGACTCGAAAAGCCGATTGTCCTAATCCTGCACCTATTTTCTCTGTTTCTATGTCTATGTATACACCTTCTGGAAAACACCTTTGGACTCCTGTCATGTTGATATAAATGTGACTTACCTTCTGAGAAATCCTACAGTGTAATTTTCATTTGATGTGTCAATGAGCAAAAAACCTGCTGTCTAACTTTGACTTCTTCTTTTGCATGTGCACAATGTAATTCTGAATTCAGCAAGGTTTGGAGAGGTTAGAGTCAAAGAGTGATACAATGTGGAAACGGGCCCTTCAGCCCAACTTGTCCACACTGGCCAACGTTCCAGTTGTCTAGATTTGGTCCACATCCCACCAAACCTGTCCTATCCATGTACCCGTCTAACTGTTTCTTAAATGTTGGGATAATCCCTGCCTCAACTACCTCCTCTGGCAGCTGATCCATACATCCACCACCGTTTGTGTGAAAAGGTTACCCCTCAGATTCCTATTAAATCTTTTCTCTTTCACTTTAAACCTATGTCCTCTGGGCTCGATTCACCTACTCTGGGCAAGAGACTCTGTGCATCTACCCAATCTATTCCTTTCATGATCGTATACACCTCTATAAGATCATCCCTCATCCTCTTGCGCTCCAAGGAATAGAGTCCCAGCCTACTCAACCTCTGCCTATAGCTCAGACCCTCCAAACTCCTTGTAAATCTTCTCTGCATCCTTTCCATCTTAACAACATCTTTCCTATAACACGGTGCCCAGAACTGAACACAACATATAAACATTATATGTATGGGATACTGAAATAACTAATTACAAGAATGCAGTTTTGTAAATTCCACATTTTGTAAATGTAAAATCTGCCCTTAGGAAAAGACTCATACTGTGATTTATTTCAAGAAACTTTCAGAGAGATCTGAAGAGTGTAAAGGATTAACCTCCTGAAACACTTCACATTAGAATCCATTGCCACGATTACCCTGAGGCAAAATGTAATGGACATTATTTCCTTCAGCATGTAATACTTTAATCGCAAAGGCATCTGAACACAGTCCTGGACTTTCAGGTGAAAATCAAGTTACCTTCTGAGCAAGTAACTCTCCATCACAAATTATAAAGTCTAAGGTCTTGATGGATGTCAGACAATTGATCATCTCACTATGGACCAAGCAGCTGGAACTCATGAGCAAACAAAAAACACAATGTATTTCTAATATTTTTCAGGTATGTTTACTTGTTGTGCAACTACAAGCATTGTTTAAATTGTAAGCAAACATCAAGAATCATAATTAAAATTTTACAGCGCATGACGGACCCTGAAGTCTAGTATGTCCTTGTTGAATTTTTAGCCCAACAATCCTTATCATATTAGGTTTGTATTCTTCCATGCCTTGCCTGTTTGTGTCCATCTAAATGTCTCTTAAATGCTGTGATTGTATTTGATTCCACTACCCACTCCTGCAGTAAGATTCAGGTATCATCCAGTTTCTGTTTAAAAAAAACTTTACCCTCAAATACCTGTTAAAACTCTTTCATCGCACAAACCGAATCGACATGCATCCAATCCCTTGCCATTTTCACCAGTAATTTTCCCAACACATCTCATAAGGCTCACACTTGCCTTTCACCTTTCACTCCTTCTCCTCTTTTCCATCAGACCAGAAGTATTTATTTATGATCTCTCATGCATCTCATGGCTTCACACATGGATTACCACTGTGGTCCTGAATCCCCAGTCTTCAGCAGGATTCTTCACATATTGTCTCAAAAAAACATTCTTCAAACCTATAATATAGTAGCCTACAATATAATTCCAGCAGGGTACACAAAAGGCTGGAGAAACTCAGCGGGTGCAGCAGCATCTAAGGAGCGAAGGAGATAGGCGACGTTTCGGGTCGAGACCCTTCTTCAGACTCTCCTTCACTCCTAAGATGCTGCTGCACCCGCTGAGTTTCTCAAGCCTTTTGTGTACCCTCGATTCTCCAGCATCTGCAGTTCCTTCTTCAACATATAATTCCAGCAAACTGATCGCCCTCTTTTATACTTAAATTCTATCAATATGGCCTCATTGAGTTGCAGGATGTGTTCTCTCCATACTGCTATGATGGCCCTGCTCATATTTTTGACACAGTGGCACAGATAGTACAACCACCGCCTCACTGCACCAGAATTTCAGCTTAGGTCATGGCCTCATGAATGGAGTATGCATGTTTTCCTTGTGGGTTCTCCACGTGGGTTTCCTCCAGGTACTTCAGTTTCCCCCCTCCCCACCTCCTGGAGAAGTGTTAATTGGCCATTATAAATAATTCACGATGCACATGAGGGGAAAAAACTGGGGGAGTTGATAAGAATTTGTGGAAAATAGAAAATAAACTAGGTTTAGTGTCAAATTAATATGCTGCTGCTGGTTAACATGGACCTCATGAGAAGAAGCACCTGTTTCCATGCCCTGTATCTCTATTGCTCTATGTTCTTAAGTTTTTGTTAATCAGATTTGCAAAATAGTTAGGGCAGATATTAAATAGTAAGCCAACTGTCTCCTCTGATTTGATCCAGACCCATACAGTATTTATTTGTGCTGATGGATATTCCTGTGTTATTAAAAATGCCAAAGTTTAGACAGATCAGATTATGTGTGTTTGGAATTGAATTTGTACAGTGATAAAGAGGCTTGATAAAGAAACTTTGTACTCTGAAGTAATCTTAGACCAGCAGGTTCTCAGACCTGGACCCTAGTTAATCACTTTGTTGCTGATTAGTTGGAATTAATTACCTTACCGTCGCCCAATTAATAATGTTCTTATACATCCATTATTTAAAATGATTCATGGTGAACGCAAAGTTTAGAAACAAATAAAATTATCCTCCGTATAGTCTTTAAAACAACATGCACGTTTAACACAGCTGGTTAGGTTGTATGGGGTTATGTTAAAATGCACTTCTTTTTTGAATCCATCAAATAAAATTCCAAGTAACTTAACCTTTGTTGCTGATGGTCAGCTTGTTCTAACTCCTCAACAGGTGTCCTCATGCAAAATAATGAGGCCATCTGAATGTGGTAATTGTGTGAATATTCAGTGCATGCATTCCACATTATTTTGTTAGAGGTATAGAGAATATTTGGAGCTAACTGCCTCCTTCCCATCATGTCTTGCTCAGAGTGACATTATCAATGGCAATGCAACTGAGTCTATGATTGTGGAACGATTCACAGGTTGCACTTTTGTTGGGATGCCCATGAGTATTTTTATGTTTTAGGTTCTGTACTCCATATTGAGGAGTGGGAATTGCCTTATTTTAGGGTAGGGCAGCTATATTGCACCAGTTATCACATGGGCTTGACAGAGCGAGGTCCAAGCAGGGAGTTCCAAGAGGACAGGAGACCAGCATTCACTGCATTGACTTCAATGCACATGTGTAAAGGTTGTGCCCATTGGTACCTATCATCAGACTGACATGCGTACAGACCTATGCACATGTGGCCATAGAAGTCCATTCCTCCCCATCCACCCTTTCCTTGACATCCTTTCAGTCCTTCCTATCCATGAATTCCATTTATTTTCCTATCATCCAATTGCCCTAACTTTCTCCCATCTTCTCTCAGTTCCTCCTTCTCACCAACCTTCATTTTCCCACCCTATCTTGTCCACTCTGCATCCATCTCTGTTCCAGGTAACACAACCACTCTGAATCTGCCTTCTCCCTCTTCTGCCCTGCTCATCCTCTCACCTGCTCCTAGACACCCATTACCACCAAGTCCTCTCCAGCACTTAAAGAATCTCAGGAAAGAGTTTAATGATCACAATAGGTTCAAAATCCTTGGCTAGATTTTAATTGATGCCTCTGGTGACTTGAGCAACTTTCTAGTCAATATGCTCACCAAGACCTATGGCGATCTTTTCCAAAAATTAAGGTACATCTGCAGCCTCTGCAGATCCAAGATGGTGCCTATGCCAGGCGGCTCTTTGTGTGCTGGTCACAAAATTAGATCTGCAATCACGCATAACAATTTTTCCACTTTTTGCACTGAGGATGGCTCAATTATAATAATGTATATAGTATTGGAGTCAATTTACTCTAATATCTATGTATCTCTATAATAACTAGTTTCCCTCTCCCCTGACTCTCAGTCAGAAGAAGGGTCTCAACTCGAAACATCACCTATTCCTTTTCTCCAGAGATGCTGCCGGACCCGCTGAGTTATTCCAGCATTTTGTGTCTACAGTGTAAACCAGCATCTGCAGTTCCTTTCTACACAATTACTTAGGGGATATTTACTTGGCTCATAATTTGTAGTTCCCATCACACACTCTAATTACCAGCTACGTCTATTCACTACCAGTTCTGCAGGACTTGTGGGCTGAACATTGTGGGCCACAGGGCCCAATCTAAGGCTGTACTTTTCTATGTTCTATGTTTGGTATCTGATAAATGTCTGTAATTATTAGCAGTTTTCAATTGCATCCCTAACCCAGAATTAACCTTTAAGCTGGTTGACTTGCACCTAATTTATTTCAGAAATTGCATCTTCTCTCCACATCTGTCCCTCCTTTCATCCTTGATGCCCTCTGCAAATTAATTTTGTTGATATGACACTGCTCCTACACATTCCACCCTGAGCTGCTGACCATTCAAAATTCCGAAAATTGGCCTCCTGGTATTGTTGCAGATTTTTTCACCTCTGTCATTCCGCCCCTGCATACTAAACCTGTTGTAATCATATATGTCTCCAAACACCAATGCTTGAACCTTCCTCCCCAGCAAACTACCAACCAGTCTTCAAATATTCTCTCCTCCAGCTACAGTCCTTCAACATTTAGCATCCTTTCCCATCTTTCATACCATCTTTCCCAGCTCAACATCTTTCCGAGACATCAATGGTCCTCCAGCACCAGTTTCACACAATTAGTTATCACCATAAATGGCCATTGCTTTAGTTGCCAGTGCCTTTAGGTCTGGATTCCATCCAAACCCCCTCTCTTGTTGTCATATTATCACCTAATATACATAGTTCTTCCCTGATTGTTTTAGTTTGATAGCACTCCATTGAAGTGTCTAGGTGACTTTTTTGCTACATTGAATGTGACATGTCAATAGAAAATTATAGTTGCTATTGTCAGGGGACAACCATGGCATAAAATTAACAAACTGCAATCAAGTCATATGTGGAATAACCTCTCATCAAATGCAATTTATCTTGTGTCTTTGAAATACTTCAATTAACAAAAAAGAGCTGATTAATTATCCACTTCATAATGGCGAGAGAGCAGGAGGTAGAGACAAGGAGAGGAAGAAAAATGTAAATTATTCTGCCACCTTCAAAATGTTGACAAGAAAATATAAAACCTATTCCCAGATGGTAAGAAATGGAGTGTTATGTTTTTGAAATTGGGGAAAACTTATTAAACGCATTCCTATGCTTTTATTGTTATATTGATTAATTCCTTTTTAAGCATAATATCTAATTATAAAGCAGATTGAGGGTCATAAAGATACATATTGACCTAGATGATCAAATGCTCTATGAAGTAATATTGTTCCTGTATTAGGCACTATATTACTTCAAAGTAAGCAAGCTATCATATCAAAAATAATTTTTGAGAAGAGAAGTCTTTTATTAATACCATGAAAGTGCTGCCGTTTTTTCAGGGCTTTCATAATCTATAATCATTTAATGGCAGACTGGACCCAATCCCCGTCGAACCAGCATAATCTTTTGAAAGTATCCTGCTCAATACATAAAAACCACCAGATCTGGCAACTCGTTCATTAATGCAGAAACGCCTGTCAGATGCAATGAAAGGACTGACATTTTAACTGCATCCCTGGCACAAATACCTCACTGCATAGATTATGGATCTGATCATCTCCCACTGCTGAGAAAGCAATATCATTATTTTTGGGGCACAATCAATTTCTACAATGCATTCATCTGACCTTTAGCTTCAGAATGAGGTCAAATTGAAATGCGTGCTCAGTCAATAGGCAATAGACAATAGACAATAGGTGCAGGAGTAGGCCATTCGGCCCTTCAAGCCAGCACCACCATTCAATGTGATCATGGCTGATCATCCACAATCAACACCCCGTTCCTGCCTTCTCCCCATATCGCCTGACTCCGCTTCAAGAGCCCTATCTAGCTCTCTTGAAAGTTTCCAGAGAACCGGCCTCCACCTCCTTCCGAGGCAGAGAATTCCACAGACACACAACTCGCTGTGTGAAAAAGTGTTTCATCATCTCAGTTCTAAATGGTTTACACCTTATTCTTAAACTGTGGCCCCTGGTTCTGGACTCCCCCAACATCAGGAACATGTTTCCTGCCTCTAGGGTGTCCAAACCCTTAATAATCTTATATGTTTCAATAAGATCCCCTCTCATCCTACTAAATTCCAGAGTATACAGGGCTCTTACTTAACCTTTTTTCTCTGATGCCAGCCGTCATCCTTGGCAGCTTTTTAGATTGCCAAATGACAATTTAGGGGTCATTTAAGACGGTTTGCATGACACGTGCGATAATGTGCTCGGACAAAGTGCGTAGTTACCAGTCGGAATTATGGTCCATGAAACATTCACATATTATTTCTGCTTCAAATAAAGTCACAAACTAAACTTATTCACCAATCAAGTCATGATATATACCATAATGACATGCAGCAAAATGATAATACAGTATCTCATCTCTTTTTACACGTTGCAATAAATGCAATTTCTATTATTTCTTTCCACTTCCAAACAAAAATGTGGTTGGATTATACAGCGTATGATCAACCTCGGTGAGACCAAGTGCGGGCTTGGCGATCGCTTCGCACAACACCTCCGCTCAGTTCGCAATAACCAACCTGATCTCCCTGTGGCTCAGCACTTCAACCCCCCATCCCATTCCGAATCCGACCTTTCTGTCCTGGGCCTCCTCCATGGCCAGAGTGAGGCCCACCGTAAATTGGGCAAGCAGCACCTCATATTTCGCTTGGGCAGTTTACACTACAGCGGTATGAACATTGAATTCTCCAATTTCAGGTAGTCCCTGCATTCTCCTCCGCTTCCCAGCTCTCCCTTAGCCCACTGTCTCCGCCTCTTCCTTTATTCTTCCCACCCCCCCCCCCCCCCCCCCCACATCTGTCTGAAGAAGGGTCTCGACCCGAACCGTCACCTATTTCCTTCGCTCCATAGATGCTGCCTCACCCGCTGAGTTTCTCCAGCATTTTTGTCTACCCATTCACACAAGTTCTGTTATCCCACTTTCCTCACCCATTCCCTACACATTAGGGGCAATTTTACAGAGACAAGTTAACCTACAAAGCCAATGCATCTTTGGGATGTGGGAGGAAACCCACTCACTTGCAGGGAGAATGCACAGATCTCTGGCGTGTGAGGCAGCAAGTCCACCAGCGCTGCCACTATATTTTATTTTCCAACACACAAAAAATTATACGTTGCTAACTTTGGTTACTAAAAAAAAAATAAACTATCCATTTTCAGTCTTAAATCTCTAAGTGATGCTATGTCCCCCTTTACAGCTACTGTATGTTTTAATTCAGTTCAAGACTATGGGGCAGTACATTGGCCATAAAGTTGCTGCCTATAAAGTGCCAGAGACCTGGAATTGATCATGAATATGGGTGCTGTCCGTATGGAGTTTGCTCCTTTTCCCTTTGATCGCATGGGTTTTCTCCGGGTGCTCTTGTTTCCTTCCACATTCCAAAGGTGTGCAGGAACCTTTTTCAGACCCAACCCAAAACGTAATATTTTCCTTTTGTCCAGAGATTCTGTCTGACCTGGTGAGTTACTCCAGCTTTGTGTCTATCTTCAGTTTAAACCAGCATCTGCAGTTCCTTCCTACACACACAATACTATACGATAGAACTTTATTAATCCCAGGAGGGAAATTATATGTGTGTGTGTGTGTGTGTGTGTGTGTGTGTGTGTGTGTGTGTGTGTGTGTGTGTGTGTGTGTGTGTGTGTGTGTGTGTGTGTGTGTGTGTATATATATTATACACACACATATTCTGTTGTGCTGCTGCAAGTAAGGATTTCATTGTTCTAACTGGGACGTGAGAGAATAAAACACGCTTGACTAATGTCGCTAATGTGTGGGATAGAACTAGCGTACGGGTGATCGGTGGTCGGCGTGGACTCAGTGGGCCGAGTGGGCCGAAGAGCCTGTTTCCACACTATCTTTAAATTAAACTTCCAGTCCTTCCAGTGCATGGTCAGGGATCAAAGACAGAGAATATACAACAGTTACAAAAGAAGCGCGACATCCCTGAAAGGACAAGGAGCTCAAGGCCATAAAAAAATAATACAAATTGCAGTGAAAGAACAAATATTCTGAGATCCATTTCTGAAAATTATTCTGCAATGACAATTATAAAGGTGCTTGAATGTTTTTTGGACTACTTGCTTAACTTTATCTTAAAGACCAGTTTGCATATAGATTGAGGGGATAGACATTTCATTCCACACAGTGGTCCAAGCCAATGAAGATAAAATAACAAAAGAAGATAAAAAGTAGTTTTGCCCTGTGGTTCCAGCCTTTTGACCACTTTCTGGCTAAACACACTACACAAAATGACAATGGTAGAAATGTGGGTCCATGACTGATCATTTCCAAGTTGCACACCTTACAATGTTGTAAAGATACAATTTTTGACATCTGTTCTTCCAACATCCTACCTTATGTTATCATGGAAGCACCATGATTGTAGTGGATACGAAAAGGCCTACATATGTTAATTTCCACATACTGAGGCAGTACTTTCAAATTTTGAATCTTGATTAATTGATATAGAGATTAATGGCATTCCTGGGTCGGAGGGAGAGTCTCAACCTGAAACATCACCTATTCCTTTTCCCCAGAGATGCTGTCTGACCCGCTGAGCTACTCCAGCATTTTGTGCCTATCTAACATCCCACAGTCTGGGAACCAAATCACTATTTTTTCTAAACTGTTTCAATCACACTTGTTTGGTGCAGTGCATCATTGATGAGTCTGGTTCCCAATCTTCCCTGGCATAAGTATCTTCCTGATTTAGCCTTGCCCTCCAAATGGCCTACCACTGGGGTACAGAGAGAGAGATGGGAACATGTTTGCATGCAAGTTCACTTCCAGCTGCTGGTATCAATGTCTTCTTAAACTTAAAACCAAGGCACAAAAGAAGTGTGCCTTAAAGGAAGAAAATAAATTTAAGGGCAAGAACTTTAAGAAAGAGACTGCACTGTCAATATTTTGGTAAACAAATAAATGATTGCCAATGATGGAGAAATAAGCGAAAGGTCAGGGTTAGTGGGATGCAATGATCTCAGAGATGGATATAAGAACAAGGTTACAGCGAGATTTGAAAACAATAAGAATGTTGAAATGGAGACACCACCAACAAAAAAACAATGTTAACAGCATTCATACATCAACAAAGCAAAGGTAATGGATGAACATGATTTGATGAAATCAGGGGACATGTAGTAGGCTTTGCGATGACCTTGAGGGCACCAAGTGCAGATCAAGGTTGGATGGTCAGAGTGCATTTGAATTCTCTTGGATTTTCCAAAGGTAAAAGTATAGATGAACATTTCAGGAGCAGATGAGCTGAATTGTTTCATTGCCCTTTTCTTCATGGTGAAAGAGAAAAGATAGCAAGAGAGCCAGAGAGCTTGTGTCTTTCACTGAATGCACTTCAGATGTGTTGAAGAGCTGCAGACTAGTGCGCAATGCCTGAGCAGCTTTACAAAACTTCATTATACTTGCCTTTTTGTCCAGATGTCTTACTTTCCTTTCCATACAATGACAGGTGTGTACCCTTTCATCAGTTCTCTAGCCCCACTTCGATTTGCAATGTAATGCTGTGCTTCATCAGATGAAACATCCCGAACTAAAAATAGAGGCATGTTCAGAAAGGCTTCAGGGAGGCTCTTCAGAGCATGTTGCTAGAGGCATGGGATCACCTGGTTACAGTAAATACAAAGAGTATTGGCCGGTTTCTTTATCGGCATGGACTCATGCCTTGCCTTCATTCTTCATTATTAGCTGAGTGCAAACAGTCCAGAGGAATAGAACCAGCAAAATATTATCTTTCATTTCTTAATGTCATTCTGCTTAAATGTGTATTGAGCAACAATTTTCAGAACTTTTTTTCACTTTATCTACATTTGATTTAACAGGTACAAGTGAAAAGGACTGCTCGTATTTATTTACAGGCAGACATTTTTGAAGAAGTGGGATTTTGACTATTTTTGTAGTACAGCCCATGTCCGAATAGGAAAATGAAAACAAGAGTTAGAAAGCAGGTTAGTACGCAGAGGCAATGGCTGAGTAAGATAGAATATATTGCAGCCTTTTCCACAACAGTTCCTCCCACATACCAAATATATGCAGGCTTGTAGGTTGTAGGTTGATTGGCCTCTGTAAATGCCCAGTAATCATCATGGTCTCATGAAATGAATTCACATAGCTTACTTTAATCAAGATAAATACAAAGCTGAATTCTGAAAGGCCACACCACCACTTCAATTATGATTAAACTTGATGATGCCATTGTCTCCTTAGAAAAATAGTCCAACAAGAAGATTAAATGCCAGAGAGAGCAATAAGAGATTTTTTTACACTATTCTTTGTGACCAATATCGCAAACATGTTGTTTTAATATAGGGTTGCGTTGCAAAGAGAAATATCAGTGTTTAAACAGGTCAATAGACCATTGCCTATCCAAGCATTTCACCTGCATAAACACAAACTGGACCAGTCAAAATGCAGACTATAATAGACACAAAAACCTGGAGTAACTTAGCCTGTCAGAAAGCATCTCTGGAGAAAAGGAATAGATGATGTTTCGGGTCAGAATTCTATGCTGAAGAAGGGTCTCGACCTGAATCGTCACCTATTCCTTTTCTCCAGAGATGCTGTCTGACCTGTTAAGTTAATCCAGCTTTTTGGGTCTACCTTCGGTTTAAACCAGCAATTGCAGTTCCTTCATACATATCTCATCTGCTCCATTGCAGACTGTAATGTTTGCTTTTAGACCAGCCAATTTCAGCAAATATGCTTCCCAATCAATTCACTTGTGACTTGATACAATGAAAGGAAAAAAAAATACATTGATATAATACTGTTTATATTTTCAGGTCATCATAGCAAAGTACTGTTCTAATTTGGATATAAAAATGTATCACAAACAGCATTATAATAGTAAGATTAAACGAGAACTTACCAAGTTCGAAGGTTGATCTTTATTTTATGAGGAGTCGTGGTGAGGGATTCCGTGAAGACCCCGCCAGCACGCATGTGCGACATTCTTCAAAGCAGTGGTGTGGAATCACAGAACGCACCATGACTGGAGATAGTAAGATTAAGAACGTAGAACATACCAGTTGACCTTATGATAGAGGGTGGGAGCGGAGGGCACGAAATCCCTCACCGCAACTCCTCATAAAATAAAGATCAACCTTCGAACTTGGTAAGTTCTCACTTAATCTTACTATTTTACTTCGGAGTCACGTGAGTGACTTTGTGACGGTTTCAAAGCTGTGTGATTTCACACCCTGGACATCGTCCATGCTATCACACTGCCGCAATACTGATGGAGGAAGGTAGTTAATGCATTCCAGACTGAACAGGCTGAAAAATAATGCACAGTTATTAACACAAATAATAACAAAGCAAAAGACCCCTAATTCGGGGACAAATCATTGACGGAGCAGCTCCCAGCACGGCTTCCGCGAACGTTGCGGGGAACCGCTGGAAGGTTGCTTCACTGGCCCAGCCCGCGGTGGCGAGGATGTGGTCCATGGGCACCTCCATGGCCCTCGCCGCTGATGTGGATGCAGCCCTGGTAGAGTGAGATTTAAAAATGTTAGTACCTATTCCTGCTGTACCCAACACCGCCCTGAGCCACCTTGCGATAGTCTGCACAGTCGCCCGGTGATGTGGAGAGTTGTGGCTGATGAAGAGCCCCTGCTCCATCTTCCGGATGGTTCCTGTAGTGCGGATGTAGAGGCGGAGATGGGTGACTATGCAGAGGGTGGCATTAGTGGGGCATGCCCAAAACTCCACCTGCAGCCCACGATCCCCAGGTCTGTGCTGCTTCAATAGGTCCTGGACAAAGAAATTCACCTCTGCAGGGGTGGAGACCATGCTATCCAGCCGCAGCTTTTGTAGTGCCTGGACTCGTTGACAGTGCCATCAGCATCACCACTTTGAGGGTGAGCTTTTTGAGTGGTAACTCTGTCATAGGAGACCAGCTCCTCAGTAGGATCAGAATGATCCCTACGTCCCAGGTGATGTTGTATCTGGATCGTTGAGGGTTGGTGTTAAACACTACCCTCATGAATTTAAACACCAGGTGGATGGAGCCTATACCGATGTCTAGGTATGAGGATAATGCACTCCTGGCACTGTTGATGGCACTAGAGCTAAGGCCCGCATCGTAATGAAGGCCCGCTAGGATTCCAGGACATCAGGGATCGTAGCCGAGTTGTAGGTCGTGTTGGTACGGGAGCATAATGCCTCCCACTTCCTGACCTGGGTGAGGTACTGCCTCCTGGTTGATGCTCGGCATGATGCTGAGATGAGGTCCATGGCTCGTGGTGATATGCCGGCCTTGAAGAGCGGCCCCTTTAGAACCTGCAGGCCAACATGTTTAGGTGACCAAGGCACGGGTGACTGTCCCCCGTAATGGGGTTAGTAATCAATGTGGGATTTTTACCAAACTGAATCCACGGATGTTGCAAGATTTGGAGGGCCATCGGGTACCATGGCTGAGTAGGCCAGTCGGGTATCATCAATGCCAGTTGCAGAATCCAGTTGAATTTTCTGCAATACTCGACTGATGAGGCAGAATGGGGGAAATACGTAGTAAAACCATTTCCCCCCAATGGAGAGAAAAAAACATCCATAGCTACTCCCCCAGGGTCTGGTTCCCAAGACACATACGTTGGCATCTGATGGTTCAACCTGGTCGCAAAGAGGTCAATATCTGGCATGCCAAAGTGAGCTATAATTTTAGCAAATTTGGGGGATTCAACATCTACTCGATGTTATCATTGAACACTCATGACCTGATGTCCGTCACCGTATTGAACTTCCCTGGTAAATAGGTCGCTGTGATCCAAATATTTCTCTCAATGCACCAGTGCCAGATTGTATTTGCCAATTCGTCCCAAGATAACGACCTGATACCACCCATATGAATGATATAAGCCACCATCGTTGTGTTATCTGTTTGGAGGCGGACATATAACTGCCGTGAATTAGGACAGTAAGCCCGCAGTCCCTGGAAAACCCCTAACATCTCCAGATAATTTATCCCTGGTGTCTGGAGGAGGGGAGACTCGTGAGGGTCCCATCTGCCACCACAACTGGACATGGTGTTAGTTGTACCTCAACCTTGTGCGCTTGTGTCAATCTGTAGCACGACGGATGGGTTGCTAACAATGATGGGTCTGTGACACTCACTAATAATGTCAATCCACCATTGTAGCTCAGCTCTAGTCAGATTTGGCAACTGTATTGGTCTATCAAAGTGCCCAGCATTTGCTTTTAATGCTGCTATCTTTACTCTTTGTAAATTTTTGTAATGTAACAGTCCGAATTGCGCAGCTGAGAACGTAGCTACCAGGTTCCCAATTTATTTTGCTGTTTGTCGGATAGTCGGTACCCTGGCGCAAGCAAGGCTGTAGCACGCTTTTATGTCTGAAGCTTTGTTGGTCGGGATAGTGATCATCAGTAAGTTTGTGTCAATGGTGAACCCAGGTAATCCATAACTTAGGAGGAGTTCAGGGTGGATTTGTCTGGATGGGTTACAAACCCTAATGTCTCGAATAAAGATTTGGTCGCTGGAACGGCCAGCGTAGCCAATTGGAGGGTCTGTCCCACGCTAAGGATATCGTCTAAATATGCCATGATTATAGAATTGTGTTATTGGATGAGTGCCAATATGGTTTTTACTAATTTGGTAAATAGTCTGGGGCTGTGGGTAACCCATTGGGTAAGGCTTTGTATTGCCACAACTGTCCCTTCCAGACAAAGTTCAGGAACTTCCTGTGAGATTCTGTGTTGGGGACTGTATAGTATGCATCTTTTAAATTGATGCAAGCCATAAAGCACCCCGGATAGGCAGCTGCTTAGCTGTTTCGAAGGTAACCATGTGAAGATGGGTATATGGTACAAAAGTGTTCAACAGGGTTAGGTCTATGATAATCCGACTCCCCCCATCTTTTTTGGTTTTTGTAAAAATGTTAGACACAATCTCAAGGGGTTTGTGTGTCATTTTGCCAATCACCCCTTTTGCTGCTAGCCGTAAGATTTCAGCATGTCCCTCCTTTATCTCAGTCTGAGAGAGCATAAAAATGCGCCGAGGTTCATGCTGTGTTGGGGGGAAGTTTACCATCAATAATGCTATGACATAACCGTGAACATTGTGTAGAATAAACGTGGCTGTGGTGATTTCACCCCAAGCACCACAAAATGCTCACAACCGACCCCCGACTTGTGCGGGTAGAAGTGCTACTGCCTTAGAGGAACCAGACCCCCTTGGTTAATGGCAGGTCTTGGCGTATGGCGTTTTGGGGGAACGTTGCGGTGGTGTCATGGCGGTGATCCCATCGTCTGATATGGGTGAACTTTAGCCGGTGGAGGTTTCATAAGGCCCACGGTCTTGGCCTCCTCGTCGAGTTTTGTGACATGCTTGGAGAGATCTTCCCCAAAACAGCTGATGAGGTGGTGGAGTGGTGGAGGGACGGCACAACCCTGCAAATTACGAGTTGAGTGTCGGCCGGATGGAGCTCTTACGAAGGCAGTTAATTTTGAACTGCGCATTAACAATAACCATATAACAATTACAGCACGGAAACAGGCCCTCTCGGCCCTTCCAGTCCGTGCCGACCATTTGTTTTACCCTAGTCCCATCTACCTGCACTCAGACCATACCCCTCCATTCCCTTCACGTCCATATACCTATCCACTTTACTCTTAAATGTTAAAATCGATCCTGCCTCCACCACTTCTGCTGGAAGCTCATTCCACACAGCCACCACCCTCTGAGTAAAGAAGTTCCCCCTCACGTTACCCCGAAACCTCTGTCCCTTAATTCTCATGTCATGCCCCTTGTTTGAATCTTCCCTACCCTCAATGGGAAAAAACGTATCCACGTCAACTCTGTCTATCCCTTTCATCATTTTAAAGACCTCAATCAAGTCCCCCCTTAACCTTCTGCGCTCCAAAGAATAAAGACCTAACTTGTTCAACCTTTCTCTGTAACATAGTTGCTGAACCCTGGCAACATTCTAGTAAATCTCCTCTGTACTCTCTCTAGTTTGTTGACATCCTTCCTATAACTAGGCGACCAAAATTGTACACCATACTCCAGAATTGGCCTTGTACAATTTTAACATTACTTCCCTACTCCTATATTCAATGCTCTGATTTAATAAAGGCCAGCACACCAAAGGCTCTCTTTACCACCCTATCTACATGCAATTCCACCTTCAGGAAACTATGCACAGTTATTCCTAGATCCCTCTGTTCCACAGCATTCCTCAATTCCCTACCATTTACCATGTACGTCCTATTTTGATTTGTCCTGCCAAGATGTAGCACTTCACACTTATCAGCATTAAACTCCATCTGCCATCTTTCAGCCCACTTTTCCAAATGGCCCAAATCTCTCTGTAGACTTTGAGAATCTACTTCATTATCCACAACACCACCTATCTTAGTATCATCTGCATACTTACTTATCCAATTTTCCACCCCATCATCCAGATCATTGATGTACATGACAAACAACAGTGGACCCAACACAGATCCCTGAGGCACCCCACTTGTCACCGGCTTCCAACCTGACAAACAGCCATCCACCATTACTCTCTGATATCTCCCATTCAGCCACTGTTGAATCCATCTTGCTACTCCGCCATTAACACCCAAAGATTGAACCTTCTTAACCAACCTTCCATGGGGAACCTTGTCAAAGGCCTTACTGAAATCCATATAGACAACATCCACTGCTTTACCCTCATCAATTTCCCTAGTTACCGCTTCAAAAAAATTCAAGAAGGTTTGTCAAACATGACCTTCCAGGCACAAATCCATGTTGACTGTTCCTGATCAGACCCTGTTGATCCAGATGCTTATATATATTATCTCTAAGTATCCTTTCCATTAATTTGCCCACCACTGACGTCAAACTAATAGGTCTATAATTGCTAGGTTTATTCTTTGAACCCTTTTTAAACAATGGAACAACATGCGCAGTACGCCAATCCTCCGGCACTATTCCCGTTTCTAATGACATTTGAAATATTTCTGTCATAGCTCCTGCTATTTCTACACTAACTTCCCTCAATGTCCTAGGGAATATCCTGTCAGGACCTGGAGACTTATCCACTTTTATATTTTTCAAAAGTGTCAGTACTTCCTCCTCTTTGAATCTCATAGTTTCCATAGCTACTCTAGTTTTTCCCCTTAACTCACAGCGTTCAATATGCTTCTCCTTGGTGAAGTGCAGAGAAGTGCCAGGGCATCCTGCGGCTCGCTGGGCACATCATCCCCATCGAGGGTGCAGGCAAATGCTGTAATGCCCGTTGATAGAAGTTTGCGGACCACACCTCCATAAGATGCAGAGTAGGGTCCGAAGGTAGGTTGTCGTGGGCTACTGCTCCTGCAGGCCATACGACACCCGCATGGACTTTCCGCTAGTCGGCCTTCGAGCGGACTGTGGCAGTCCACCTGCCTGGTAGGAAGGCAGTGGAGATGAATCGGCGCCGGTCCCCGGTACCTGGCTCCCCGAAGTCCTTACCTCCACTTTCGCCCAATCTTCTGCGTGGAGGCGCATGGTCGGCAGCTGCCAGAGCTAAGCTTATCTGACTGTCTACTGCTGCCACCGGCGCCCTTGACCGCAGCCTGATGCGATGTTATGCCAGCAGCACCTGCTCCTGCAGGGCTGCTCGATGCAGCAGTAGCTCTGCCAGCCTGCCCTATCCTTGGCAGCTGTACATGGCGTGCCGTGGCTGCTGGGCTCCCCTGTAGCGCAGCTGTTCCCCGGCCCGGCCCCCGTGGATCCACAGCAACACGGGGTGATGCCGCTGTCGGGGTGCAAGGCACTCTTCCACGTAACTGGTTTCTCCCCCGCTTCCTGGGGACTGGGGGCACAAAGTCTGGGGCTGGAATTCCCAGCTCCCGTGTGGACATCCAGTCGGGAGAGAAGTCGGGCAGAGAAGTCGGGCGCTGGTGTAACTGAAGCGCCCGACTTCCGCACATTTACCCCCGGCCGTCCGGATGCTGCCGGCGGGTCTCGCAACTCCGGGGAAAATGGCCACTGGCCTGTCAGTGAGCCGCGGCTCTTGGGAAGTCTGCCTTCCCTCCCATTCCTTCCATCCTGTAACCAACAAAAGGTTAGTATACTTACCTTTGCCGGTCTTGTTGAAGGAGCTAGTGGAGAGAGCGCACTCCCCCCCCCCCCAGCTTGTCGATGCAAATGCGCGCGACGATATGTCGCGCATGCCTGCTGGCGGGGTCTTCACGAAGTCACTCACGTGACTCCGAAGTAAAATATAATAGTGTTGGTTGATATTGGATGGAACTTCTCAGCTCCTCTTCAGCAATGCCATTGAGAGCTTAGGAGAGTAGACAAGGCCTTGATATTGTATCTCATCCAAACACTGACTCCTTTGTTGTGCAGAATCCACTCAATCCAACATCAGCAAAAGTCTAGTTTCTACGTCCAGATATATGGAGTGGGACTTCAAAGTATGACAATCTGATTCAGAGCAGAGATGATAACCAGTGAGCCAATATTGACATTTAAATATACTCTTAAGATAGATAGACCGCACATAAATCAGCTTTGTTTTCTCATTTTAATTGCGCATTATGATTTAATTTTATAATTTGAAAAAGCATTTCACACTCATCTGAAAGTATTATTTAATAATATATCGCCATGATTATTGATATTTTATTTTCATTTTTGTTTTACATCAGTTAACTCATAAATCCACATTTAAGACATTTAAAACATTTAAAAGCAAACTATTTTATACCATCAAAGAATAAAATCAATCTTCATAGAAATATCTGCATAAAATGCTGAAAAGTCCCTGTAAAATAAATACAAATATATTAGCCCAGATAATACTCTGGACCCTAAAGGCTGGTTGAGCTGATAATGCATTGGAGGGGGTTGGAAGGTCAATGCATTTTGTGTATCTCTGCATTATCCCGTCTCCCTGTTGCAGGGTTCAGGATGCCATAACCAAGGTGATGCAGACAATAGAATAATTATTGCACTGAAATTCTCAAAATTCCTTTTCCTTTGCAGTCTTTGGAGTGGCGGAGCTGGTGGGGGAACTTGACTACATTACAGAGCGTGGGATGCAGGTCCTAAAGTTGGGGGTGGGTCTTATTGGCGAGATGGGCTGCATTTTCCGGAAGGTCTGAGCTTCAGTCAGGATGCAGGGAGGAGACTGAGGCTTGAAGATCAAATCTTGGGTAGTGGAGAAGACAGCATCACAATCATCTTACGCAAGGCAGATGGTGGGGTGGGGGTGAGGATGGAGGAGGAAGGAGAGGGCAAGTGGTATTCACCAAAGAGAGAATCAATGTGCTGGTCTCCATGACCAGGAGCACAATCAGATCAATCAGGTCAGCCTCCTTCAAGACACAAATCTGTCGGATTCAGCTCTCTTGTGAGAAACTCCTCCTTTATCAGTAACTTGCTATGTTGGCAGTTCACGTAGGTGCCAATTAATTTAGTTTGATGTGAAAACAGCCATTGCATTTTATTATATTGGGTTTATGAAAAATCCTGCTTATTGTATTCCCATAGGAAGTACGTGCATTGTAATGGATGCTTAATTTAGCAAATGGTGGAAGAATAGATCACTTTGGGCCAGTGGTTGCAAATGCTTTGATCGATTGAGAGTTTCTTTCAACTCATGTCGCAGTCTGTTGCAGACTAATTAATGGAGATTGATCACTACAAGAAAACCAGTAACTTAATTGTTACTTTCTCATATCAGGTCCAAGATTTTTAATTTTATCAGTCTTGGCTGCAAAGTTTCAATTAAAACCCCCTGAATTCCTCTCGCAGCTTGTTTTATTTTTGCTCCAGATTCCCGCACCTACAGTCGTCTGTGGTGTTTCCGTTTTATTCAGCAATTCCCATGCTCCTTTATAAATGCAGATAAAGTACTGGTGTAACTCTGGGGGCCAGGCAGCATCTGTCGAGAAAATAGATAAAAAATTTGGGTCAGCACCCTTCTTCGAATGATATCCTTATAACATCAATAGTGTTTTCAAAGCTGAAGATGCAATGCTTCCCTGCAATGGAGTCCTTCGCCCTTTTGTGTAACACAATGAGGCTGCAATTGGGTATACACAGTTTCAGACACTGACCACTGGGTGGCACAAGGAGCAGATTTTGGAAATACTGTTCATGTCATGGGTGCCATTTATACCTTCGGATATTTCCCTTACAGTAAATTAACGCTTTAAATTTCACTTCCTAACTTGTACTTTATGAGTTTACACTATTTTCATGGTTTCAAGGTCAGTTTATAGTCACATGTACCAATTAAGGTACAGTGAAATGTGAGTTACCATACAGCCATACTAAGTGAAAAGCAACAAGACACACAACCACATAAAAGTTACCATAAACATCCATCACAGTGGATTCCACATTCCTCACTGTGATGGACGGTAATAGAGTTCAATCTTCTTCCTCTTGTTCTCCCACGGTCGGGACAGTCAAACCATCTGCAGCCGACGATCGAAGCCCCCATCAGGGTGATTGACACTCCCACGTTGGGGCAATTGAAACTCTCTCCGCGACTTGGAGCTCCCATCAGGCTTCATGATGTTAAAGTCCACAGTCCCCAGGGTTGCAGCTTTGTTCCCCGGCAAAGGGATCGCAAACTCTGTGATGTTAATGTCCCGCAGACTCCTGCAGCTTGGAATGCCCTTCGGTCTCCAGGAAAGGCCACCAATTCCACGATGTTGGGCTATAGTGGGGAGGGAGATACGATACGGAAAAAAAATGCATCACCGTCGAGATAAAAGATTGAAAAAAGTTTCCCCCAAGGAGAGACGTGGATGGCAAATCTTTTATTTCATGAGCGCTGACACTCTTATCACTGAAGAGAGTTAGCACCATTCTTCCTGGGACCTAACATAAATAATAAATATGACAGAACAACTTCAGATAAATGAGGGATTCAGAGAGGTCTTGGTCAGAAACAACAATAAAAATGGTTTATATATTGAAGAAAGGGAAAGGAGCAAAGTTAAGTTCATAAACAACAACATAAATGTTCCAAGTGAATGGAATATACAAATTAATTAGATGGTTACAGCCTGTGTTAAGGTGATTGATGTGAGAAATAAATCATTAGGGCAGAAATAAAGTTCAGTCTTTTGTTCGAAATAGTAATTTTATATACACATAGTGAATTACTCTGATGAGTGCAGATTATAGGCTAGAACATGGTGATGATTATGATTGATCATGATTGAATAATCTAGGTTATAATGTCTGTAGATTCGTAGGCCCTCCTCAGTCATGACTAACCATGGGTGATGCATCCTAGTTGTTGGCTGCTTGCTCCAAACCTTGGCTGCAGCAGCGTCGTTTGTGGCTGAAGAGACCAATGCGGGAGTGACAGTCTCTGTCGCAAAGGTCACATTTGTGTGTGGTCTCTGGTTTGTTGAAGTTGCTGTGCTCCTTTCTGCGTGCCCGCTTGTCTGCCGCTGCTTTCAACAGTTTTTCTTCCCCTGTTTTGAGATGTTGGTTCAGGGTACCTCTCCATCTCGTGCGGTCAGCTGCAAGGCTCTCCCAGGACTCCATGACGATGTCTAGTGCCTTCATATCTCTCTTGCAGACATCCTTGTAATGTAGCTGGGGGCTGCCGATGGTTCTCCTCCCAGATGTCAGCTCTCCATAGAGGATGTCTTTTGGAATACGGTCATCCTCCATGCGGTGGCCATGGCCCAGCCACCACAGTCTGCGCTGCCTGAGTAGAGTGTACATACTGGGAAGGCCAGCGCGAGACAGGATCTCGGTGATAGACACTCTGTCTTGCCAGCATATGCCCAGGATACGGCGAATGCTTCTCAGGTGGAAGGTGTTGAGTCTTCTCTCCCGCCTGGCATATGTAGTCCATGTCTCACTGCCGTACACCAGCGTGCTGATGACACAGGCATTGTAGACTGCTATCTTTGTCTTCACTGTCAGCTTTGGGTTGGTCCACACTCGAGTTGTGAGGCGAGCGAGAGTTGTAGCTGCCTTCCCGATCCTCTTATCAATCTTTGTGTCCAAGGAGAGGTTGTCGGTGATGGTGGAGCTGAGGTACGTGAACTGATGGACGGCATGAAGTTCGTAGTTGTCGAGGGTGATGACAGGCGGCGCCCTGCATCTTGCCCCAAGACGTTCGTCTTCTTCAGGCTGAAGCCCAAAATCTTTGCATGCCCGATAGAAGCCGTCCATCAGTGACTGTAGTTCCTGCTGGGTGTGGGACACAACTGTGGTGTCATCGGCAAACAACATGTCTCTGATGAGAGCTTCACGTACTTTTGTCTTTACTCTGAGGCGGGTGAGGTTGAAGGTCTGCCATCTGATCTAGTACGCAGGTAGATCCCCTCAGTTGCAGTGCCAAAGGCATGTTTCAGGAGCAGAGCGAAGAAAATTCCAAAGAGTGTGGGAGCGAGGACACAGCCTTGTTTGATACCACTGCAGATGTCGAAGGGCTCAGAGAAGCTGCCATTGAACCGCACTGTCCCCTTCGTGTTGATGTGGAAGGATTCTATCATGCTCTGCAGTTTTGGTGGGCAGACGATCTTTGGCAGAGCCTTAAATAGGCCATCTGCTGATGAGGTTGAATGCCTTGGTGAGGTCAATGAAAGCAACATACAGGGACATCCACTGTTCTCTGCACTTCTCTTGAAGCTGGCGAAGGGAGAAGACCTTGTCTACTGTTGACCTTCCAGTTCGGAAACCGCACTGTGTCTCTCGGTAGACACGTTCCGCCAGCTTTTGCAGGCGGATCAAGATGACCCGAGCAAAGACCTTGCAGATGATGTTGAGGAGGGAGATGCCTCTGTAGTTGTTACAGCCGCTTCTCTCGCCCTTGTTCTTGTAGAGGGTAATGCATCCCTCATGTCCTGCGGTACAGCTCCTTCTTGCCAGCACTGGCAGAGGACTTCATACAAAGGAAGCAGTAAGGTACTTTTGCAATGCTTGATCAGGTCAGGGGGAATCCCGTCATTGCCTGGGGCCTTGCCTGAGTCCAGGCTGTCAATGGCCTTGCTGAGCTTTTCTACCGTCGGCTCTGCATCTAACTCGTCCATGGTCGGCAGGCACTCGATGACATCGAGGGCTGAGGGGGACACATTGTTCTCTTTCAAGTAGAGGTCGGAGTAGTGTTCCACCCATCTCTCCATCTGCTGGCATTTGTCTGTGATTATTTCCCCAGTGGAGGATTTGAGGGGGGTTGTCTTGCTATGGACTGGTTCTAATGCCTTCTTAATGCCATTGTACATTCCCCCGATGTTCCCTGTTATGGCGGCCGTCTGGATGTCCTCACTAAGCTGTGTCCAGTAGTCATTGGCGCAATGCCTGGCAGTCAGCTGAACCTTGCTCCTGGCAGCCCTGAGGATCTGCAGAATCTTCTCGTTAGCTGACCGCTTGTACTCGGCTAAGTCTTGGCTTCGATGACGGGAGTCATCTCAGTCGACTTGTCTTCAAAACGGTCATGCGTCTTCGAGGACATCTTCCGAAAGCTAGCCAAGGCTGTGCGATGCATGGTGTCCTGCAGAATTTCCCACTTCCCTGGTGCAAAGTCTCCAGGAAGCGAGGTGCCAAGTTCTCTCTC
The DNA here is from genome assembly GCA_035221665.1 of Okamejei kenojei. Taxonomy (NCBI): domain Eukaryota; kingdom Metazoa; phylum Chordata; class Chondrichthyes; order Rajiformes; family Rajidae; genus Okamejei; species Okamejei kenojei. The sequence goes on from CM069133.1 coordinate 78,166,012, forward strand.
AAAAGCCTCTGCAAACTGTTGCACGAGATCTGGATGGGGCATCTTGCTGTCATCGATATGGGGGTTCCCCTGCTTCTTGGTATGGTAAAACCTCTTTGGCTGCAGCCTGATCTTGCAACACACCAAGGAGTGGTCTGTCGCAATCCACACTGAGGTAGGAGCGTGTGTGGAGAACGTTATTGATGGCGGCACGCCCGACTAGGATCAGATCCAGTTGATGTCAATGCTTTAAGCGTAGATGTTTCCAGGAAACCTTGTGCTGGGGATTTGTCTGCAAGTATGAGTTGGTGATGCACAGGTCATGGTAAGTGCACAAGCAGTAGCTGTCCGTTCTCATTCATTTTGCCCACAGCAAATTGCCCAAGGCAGGAAGACCACGATTCGTGGTCTGCGCCCAATCTGGCGTTGAAGTCGCCCAGGAGAACAAGTTCTTCCTTGCTGGGGATGCTGCAGATGATGGATGCGAGGTTCTCATAGAACTGGTCCTTTGTGTCTGATGTGGAGGACAGTGTCGGGGCATACACGCTGACAAGAGTGACTGGGCCTGCGGTGGTGTTGAGGCAAAGAGTCAGGAGTCACTCTGACCATTACTGCCTGGTTCCATCATGCCAGCAGACTGTGAAGCTTACTCTGCGCTCTCTGGGCTTGACAGAGTCCTTCCCCTGCGAGTAAAATGTGTACTCCTTCGCCTTCAGTGTGCCCGAGTCTGTCAGCCTTGTTTCCTGAAGGGTGGCTACAGTATGCCTACGTTGAGTCTCTTGAGCTGGTCATTTTAGACAGCTGTTTCCTGCAATCAATGATATCCTGTAGGTTTTCAGAGAGGCCGGTCATCATTGTCCAGACATTCCAAGTTCCCTGTTTTGATGGTCACTTTTGATGTGTTCTTTCGTTGGTAGATGCGAAGGTTGCAATCTGCTCTTCGGATGGTTCCTACTCCCCGTGCACCTAATGAGGATAGCAGACTGTGGCGGGACAGCACCTTATTGGCTGGGGTCTGCCCAGCTTGAGGCGGGCGGTAGCTGTCCAGTGAGATCCGAAAATCCCTCCCACCTTTGGGAGCCACCCCTGGCGCCTCGCTTTCCGCCAATCTAGCGATAAATTAAAACTGGTAACTGTTGCTCCCTGTGTTGTGACGATGCCACAGGAGAAGTTGGAGTGTCCTCTTCAGGTTGTAGTGTAGGTTTGCAGGTGATGTGTAGTCATATGCAAGCAGTGATGGTAATGGGAGGCTACGCAGGGGGATGGCGTTCCCCTACTTTTCAGTTTCCAGCTCGGGTTTAATGAGTACTACAGAAAGATTGGAGTCGTTTATGACTTGATTCAACTGAAACAAAAACTATTTGTTAACTGCCACTGTTAGCACTTGTTAACAGCCAGTAGTTAACACGTAGTTATACAATATATCACCAATACATCGATCTGCATTCCTCAGTCAATTTCATTGTGTTTTGACCAAGCATTAATGACGCCGCATTTCTTTGATTAAAATTAATGGGCGAATTTCTTAAAGCTTACTGTCATTAAGGACTCTGGTCCGCGAGCACGGGCTTCTTCCTGGTGTGCAGATGCAGTCATTCACCCACGTCATTTTAAGAAGGAACTGCAAATGCTGGAACAATTGAAGGTAGACAAAAATGCTGGAGGAACTCAGCGGGTGAGGCAGCATGTCACTCGCTGAGTTTCTCCAGCATTTTTGTCCACCCACATTATTTACTAATTTGAACCTGTAATTTAGGGATGTTATATGAATTTTTTAAAAATAAGTTTATGCATGTTGTTTTCTCTCTCTCATAGAAACATAGAAATATAGAAACATAGAAAATAGGTGCAGGAAGCGGCCATTCGGCCCTTCGAGCCAGCACCACCATTCATTGTGATCATGGCTGATCGTCCGCTATCAATAACCCATGCCTGGCTTCTCTGAATATCCCTTGACTCCACTAGTCCCTAGAGCTCTATCCATCTCTCTCTTAAATCCATCCAGTAATTTGGCCTCCACTGTGGCAGGGAATTCCATAAATTCACAACTCTCTGGGTAAAAAAGTTTTTTCTCAGCTCAGTCTTAAATGACCTCCCCTTTATTCTTCAAGGTTAGTTCTTCTGTTTGCCTTTATTTGCTTCAGTTTTATTTAGTGGTATTTATCACGCTGTGGTTGTAGCTTTTGAATGATATAAACGTATCGGATTTTTAAAATTCATATACATTCATAGCGTTGCCCGAGCGCCAAATCCCTTCAGCTGTACCTGCAACTGAAGCTATGGGTGGATTAGTAGACCTTGAAGAGGCATTGACACATTGTTTTATGTGGAAGGGTAATAGAGAAGGGCTCCGGACCGCAAACTCACTGATTGAATGATAAAGGCGGCCTGACACCCTTCCGATCAATTATTTTAGGATAAGCCTTTCTTGACTGGCTTTATTTGGGGGGAGGGCGATCGTCTGCTTCGGTGAGGGAAGCAGGTCGGTGATTGGTCACAATGCCCCTCAGAGATTGGCCGCCGAGTGACCAGCGCATTATGTGATTGGACACAATGCCCTTGGAGACAGCGGCTGATTGCACGGGAGGAGACCGATTTGTTGATTGGACTGGAATTTTAAGGGAAGCTTTATTTCGACGGAGACGTGATATTCTCAGTGTCTCATCTCCGCTCACCCCCACACACGGCCTAACAACTGGAGTGGTGCGGCCTTTCCTGGAGACCAGCCTGGAACTTCAAGCTGCAGGCGCGGCACGGACTTTCACATTGCGGAGCTGCGATCCTTGGCCGAGGGTCACCAGAAGAAGTTATCTGACCGCGGGGCCTGTGGACTTTTAACACCGTGAAGCCATGGTCTCCGATATGATGCGGCCGACTCAGGAACTCCATGCCGCGGAGTGTTCTGATCCATCCCGACGTCGGAGTTTCGATCATCCCGACTAGAGGGCCTGAACATCGGACCGTCTGTTGTGGAGACTGCGGAGGGTTCAAAGGCCCTGACCACGGGTGAACAAAGGAGGACGATGACTGAAATGTATTGCCTTCTATCACAGTGAGGAATGTTGATTCCACTGTGGTGGATGTTTATGTTAAATTTTAATTTATTAGTGCATTGTGTTCTTTTCACTTAGTGTGGCTGTATAGTAAGTCAAATTTCACTGTACCTTAATTGGTTAAGCGACAATAAATGCGAACTTGAACTTGAACTTGAAAAATATGGATGCCTACAACACTGAAATGAACATGCTAGTTATGAATGTGTTTTAAAATTAGAAAAGGTTCTTTAAAAATACACAGGCAGTTTTACACATCAAACGTCACCTCGTGCATTTAGTGATCCCGATGTGGCTTCCTTTACATCGGCAAACCAAATGTAGATGAGGTGACAGTCTCGCCGAACACTTGTGCTCTGTCCGCCATGGCCTGTTGGACTTTCTGGTTGCTAACCTTTTTAATTCCGCTTCCCGTTCCCATACTGACCTTTCTGCCCTGAGCCTCCTCCATTGGCTGAGCGAGTCATACGCAAACTGGAGGAATAGCACATCATAGTCCGCTTGAGTAGTTTACATCCCATTGAATGAGCATTGAATCCAATTTCAAGTATTATTGCTCCACTCCCCTCACTTTCCTGAGCACATCTCCCACTACCCCAGTAACCCTGCTACTTTCCATCTTTTGTACATTCATCTCCTATCCCTGAGTCCTCCATTTCCCTGTTATTCCCCCCTCCCATTTTCTCCTTCCCACTGTCCCCTTCCACCCAAAACCCTCCCAGAAACATTGTCAGTCCATTCGCTCCACAGCTGCAGCCTAACCTGCTGAGTTCCTTAAGCACTTTGCTTTTTGCCAGGAAATAGCAGATTTGTTGAATAATTTGCTTATGTTGCAGTTTACTGTAGAGAAATGGATAATGTACTTGACATTCCACAGATGCTAATAGTGAATCAATGACTGGAATTCACGGAAGTTCATATAAGCAAAACAAAGTGCAGGTGAAAGTAATGGAAGCAAAGACTGACATTCCTGAGAATGATTGTTTCCATGTGGGATTTTAAAAGCAAAGTGTTTAGGAAATTGCAGATCTCCTAACCATAATCTTTCAAACTCTTGATGGAGAAATTGTCCTCTCAGATTGAAAAATTGCAAAGGTAACTCCAGTATTTAAGAAAGTTTAAAGTAATTTATGGATGGTCCATCTGTTGATCTAACTGTATTCTATTTGGGAGGGGGAGGCATGTGAAGAGAGATATTATTGCTTCAGAAAGGGTAACTAAGCACTTTTAAACATATGAACACATAAATTTAAAGAGAGCCGACAAATATTTGTGAACGTAGATACGTTTAGCTCACATCCAATAAATGTAACTTTTTTGAGTAAATAACCTAAACCATAGATAGTACTGTGAATGGATGTGATTTATTTTGGATCTCTGGAAGGCATTCGTTAGTCTTCAAGAAAATCATTTTTCTCTCCAAGTAGCATCCATTAAATGAAAGCTTTATTATTGACTTGACTATGAAATAAGTGAGGTAGTACAAGATAGAATTAGGACTAATAAGTGACTAAAATTGGCAGGAAGTGACCAATGAACACAAGGCACCGTTGTGGTAATGTAAATATTAATAATGTTTATTCGGGTAACAAAGGACCATATATCCAGGAATTGCCAATGACACAACAATTGTTGGGATCTTAAGGTACATTAAAAGATAATGTGCATTGGCAAAACCTGCCCATGCAAAATGCTGTTGTTGGGATGAATTTAAATGGGGTAAGAAGATCGGCATGATGTATTAGGCTGAGGGGCCTGTTTCCGTGCTGTATGACCAGGAAATTGAGAAGAAAAAGCAAATGCATTGTGCAACTTCATAGCTAGTAACCAAACGTATAAGGAGAACTTGGAATGGCTGTATGAAGGGCTATACATTGATTTAGACATTGCTCTCAATGTTAGTATTTATTGTCCATTCATACTTACATTTGAACTGAGAAGGCAGCTAAGAGTCAGCCACGTTGCTGAGTCTCTCATCACACATTTCAGTAAACATTTCCTTATATGGAACATATCAGCAAACTAGTACAACAGGCTGGTCATGGTTCCCATTGATGAGAGTAACCTTAGTCAAGATGTGTTGAATTACTTGAATTACTTGAATTTAAATTCACCATGTTGGTGTTCAAACTTGTGTCTTAGGATCTATGGTTTAGATCACTATCTATCAGAACAATCATTTAACCACAGCACCACTGTAATACATTTGAAGTAATGCAAAATTCAGGACACTGCACCTTAATAAAGATGCACTGACTTTCAGAGGTATGCGCAAGAGGGGGATAGCATCTCCATGACCCTCTCTCAATAATCATCCGAACAATACTGTAACACTGATATTATGAACACACGTGCTAGATAACATCAAGGATACATGCAAGTGCTCTTCCAATGGCTGCCGTTTTATTTTTTTGTCTTTGTACGGACTCATCAAACTGGACAAATGTTTCAAGGATTTGAATAGAAGGAGAACAAATCTTCAATGTACACTTTTTTTTCTGATATAGAGAGAGTTAAATAATATTAGTAATTAGGATTTTGAAATGATAGATGAAGAGATGCATATATTTTCTGAAGAAAGTGTGTAGAACAAGAAAATAGAACAGTCCAGAAACTGTGCTGCATGTTGCTTTATTTTTTCATAGTTATGTGATTGAAAATCAATGTTTCCTGGAGTGAGGCAGATGTATGATCATTTCCAGGTTGCTCTGTGTTAGTCTGAAACACGGCTGGACACTTCCTGGTGTGTGAATCACCCATTCTCTCTCCACAGACTTTATTTTGGAATGTTACCGAGGATGATCAATTACATTCTCCCATGACTGAGCATGTTCATAATTTAAGGACATCCATATTTCAGCAGCTAATTAGGCCTTTGGGACTCATTGAGTAGCAAAGCTCTTACTTATCTTTGATCTTGTTGTCTGCTCATCATGACACTTCCTGCTGAGACACAACATTGACCGTCATATCCTCTAAAGCCACAATGTCCTGAATGGCAAGTACTCTGTCAAATATCCTCAAGCCCCCACCCAGCATTTTTCAAAGGCCCAATGGAAGTGCCGATCTCAATGCCTTTCACATTCTCATTCAGCTGAAACTTTGTCAGATGCAGCATGGTGGCGCAGCGGTAGAGCTGCTGCGTTCCAGCGCCAGAGACCCAGGTTCAATCCTGACTATCGGTGCTGTCTGTACGGAGTTTGTACGTTCTCCCCGTGATCATGTGGGTTTTTTCCGGCTGCTCCAGTTTCCTCCCATACTCCAAAGAAGCACAGGTTTACAGGGTTGATTGGCTTTGGTAAAATTGTAAATTGTCCCTAGTGTGTAGGATAGCGCTAGTGTATGGGGATCGCTGGTCGGCATGGACTCAGTGGGCCAATAGGCCTATTTCTGTGTTGTATCTCTAAAACTAAAACTAAAACAGTGACACAGTTGATGAACGATCCATCTCGCTGCTCCAGTATCCCAGTTTCAACCCTGACCTTGGTGTATTGTTTGTGAGGAATTTGCGCTTTTTCCTGTGACTTTTTCATGTGTGTTTTCTTGGGCTTCCCCGGTTTCCTCTCACATCTCAAAGATGTTGGTAAGTTAATTGGTTGCTATAAATCACACTGAGTGTGTGGGTGAGTGGAAATATCTGGGGGCAAAATGTGAGGAGAATTTTACGACTCTATGATTCTAGACTTTCCTAATCTTCAGATACACTACATGTTGCAATTTTCTATGTCAGTAAACTCGCTTAAGTATTCCAAGTCTTGCCCATTGCAAGCTTCTATTTTGAAATCAGCACTGGTTGATAGTTTCCTTTCATCGACATATAAGACAATTCAATCCTTTGAAATGCCAAAGTCTTCCTCACCACACATGTTAACTGGCACAAAATTACGCAAATTAATTTATCTTCTTTAATAAAACCAGCTACTATCTTGGTTTCTTTTTATATATGAACACAGATAATTGAGCCTTGATGTAAACACCATGGTAATTTTTCTGCCTCGTGTTCTGCAGTAACCTAAGATTTATTCTGTTACCAGAATCTAGTTCATTATTTACCTCCATTTCATTTTCTGAAAAAAAAAATATTTTGTTAATTATTAAATTTTAGTTGTGCAAGATTGCCATGTCTCCGATATTCTTAAATATAGCTGATGCAAACTTTTTCCTAAAATCTTTGAAAATGTGTAATTGTCAAGAAAAAGGGCTATTGTCAAAACATTTTCACATGGAGGGGGTGATACATCAAAGTCAAAAGTCAAAAGAGGTTATTGTCATGTGTCCCTGACAGGACAATGAAATTCTTTCTTTGCATGGCACAACAGAACATAGTAGGCATTGACTACAATTATAAACGTAAATACACACATTAATTAATAAACTAATAAAGTGCAAATAACAGATGGAGGGGTATCAATGTTCTGAGTTTTGTCTGAGCCAGGTTTAATAGCCTGATGGCTGTGGGGAAGTAGCTATTCCTTAACCGGGTCGTTGCAGTTCTCAGGCTCCTGTACCTTCTACCGAAGATAGCAGGGAGATGAGTGTGTGGCCAGGGTGGTGTGGGTCCTTGATGATGCTGCCATCCTTTTTGATGCAGTGACTGTGGTAGATCCCCTCGATGGAAGGAAGGTCAGAGCCGATGATGGACTGGGCAGTGTTTACTACTTTTTGTAGTCTTTTCCTCTCCAGGGCACTCAAGTTGCCGAACCAAGCCACGATGCAACCAGTCAGCAAGCTCTCTACTGTGCACCTTTAGATGTTAGAGAGAGTCCTCCTTGACGGACCGACTCTCCGTAATCTTCTCAGGAAATAGAGGCACTGATGACCTTTCTTAATAATTGCATCTGTGTTCTCAGACCAGGAAAGATCTTCACGGATGTGCACGCCCAGGGATTTGAAGCTCTTGACCCTTTCAACCAGCGACCCGTTGATATAAACAGGACTGTGGGTCCCCATCCTACTCCTTCCAAAGTCCACAATCAGTTCCTTGGTTTTGCTGGTGTTGAGGGCCAGGTTATTGTGCTGGCACCATATGGACAGTCGCTCGATCTCTCTTCTGTACTCCGACTCATCCCCATCAGTGATACGTCCTCCAACAGTGGTGTCGTCAGCGAACTTGATGATGGAGTTCGCACTATGACCGGCTACGCAGGCATGAGTATAGAGTGAGTACAGGAGGAGGCTGAGCACGCAGCCTTGAGGTGCTCCCATGCTGATTGTTATCGAGTCTGACACATTTCCACCAATACGAACAGACTGTGGTCTGTGAATGAGGAAGTCGAGGATCCAATTGCAGAGGGATGCGCAGAAACCCAGTTCTGCAAGTTTGGTAACCAGCTTGGAGGGGATGATTGTGTTAAATGCCGAGCTGTAGTCAATGAATAACAGCCTGACATATGAGTTTTTGTTGTCCAAGTGGTCCAGAGCGGAGAGGAGGGCCAGCGAGATCGCGTCCACCGTTGATCTGTTGTGCTGGTAAGCGAACTACGGTGGGTCCAGGTTTTTGTCGAGGTAGGAGTTGATTTGCGCCATGATCAACCTCTTGAAGCACTTCATCACCTAAACAGTAATAAACCGAGGCTAGTGGATGTGGAAAGTCTGGAATAGTTACAGAAGCTGTAGCAAGAGACCAGTTGGCTTTTATTCAGACAGGTTGAAAGGACTTCCTCAAACACAGTTTGTGAATTTGCCATCCACCCTACAGCATTGCTACCATATTTTACTCCTTTCTTTTATTTATCAGATTATTTGTAGTTCCATTTTCCAAATCCCCAGAACCTCTGGCTCTACTAAACGTGTACACCCTATGAGGGCAACAGCTCACGACCTTCTCCACCAAACCTTAGGTTCCTGTAAAATTGCCCTACTCTTTGTAATGCCTTATTTTCGCACTTCAAAAGCACTCCTGTGATCTCAGTGCAGATATTGGATAGAGATAGGATTATTTAGGCTTAGGTTAAGTAAACTCCAGCACTCACTGTCAGGGTAACATATACCGGAAGGTCACTTGCACAGAAAATATCAATTAATTTGTAAAGAGAGGATAACAGGGAAGTTATACCATCATTCTTGATATTCATGTGCACTGGTGATAACTGTAAGTAGAATAAATCCAACCCTATGCTCTTAATTTATGGCGTGCCATAAATTATACTTTTCAATGGTGGGACATTTGTCCTTCAACAGTGAAGAAAAGGAAAAAAATATTCATATTACCACAGACTATTATCAACGTTGCTCAAGTACAGTGGAAGAAAATTTATCCTCGCATATTTTTGTAGCATATTTTCTGGCTTTCCTTGAGGGCATACAAATTATGTTACATCAACAGTTATTTAACATCGTCAGAGCATTACTTTGCTTTTCAACCATTCAATCTATGTTACAGTCACAGCTTTTTACAATAAAGGGAAAATAACAGATATCTAGGATAGTGTATGCTGAAGCAATAATTTAATCTTGAAGTTCTTCTGATCTTCGTACACTACACTCGCACAGCCTGTGATGTCACAGGATCACTGCATTGAATTATTGCTTTATATTACATTACACAATGTTCAATAACTAATAACTGAATAATATAAATCCTGTTTCCATGGCATTTGATTTCTCTACATACAGGGATGAATTATACTATCTTTCAGGGGATCTGTGGTTGAAAGCACATATGCTTATCTCTGTTGCTTCTTTCATCGACTGTGAAAATAATTTTTTAGGTCCATTTAAAACTAGTTCTGTATTTTTGTAATCTCTTTTTATGGAAGTATTTGAAAAAGCTTTATCTCAGTTTGCCAGCACCACCAATAATCTGCTATTTTATCCATACAAATTCTTAAATCCCTGGGCATCCTATACAACTGAGGGATGGGCTAGAGTTATGGGCGGGGGAGGGGATGGATGATAGAAAGCTTTTGGAAAGAACATTTAAAATCAAATCCTAAATGGTGATTGAAGGTCTTCGTCCTCACTCGTACTTCCAGTGTGAGATTTACAATGTTATTCCATGTTATTTGTGGGATAACTTTCGTTGGTATACGTTGGAATGTAAGATCTTTTTTAAAGGCTTCCCTGTGGAGACAGTATGTTCATTTTTCTTCTGCGTTGGTCATAAACAAAGGGCCTGTGGCCAAACATGAACATTTGTACTAAGTAAAACAATCTATTACAATGTTTGACAAACCTTGAATTTTTTGAAGCGGTAACTAGGGAAATTGATGAGGGTAAAGCACTGGATATTGTCTACATGGATTTCAGTAAGGCCTTTGACAAGGTTCCCCATGGAAGGTTGGTTAAGAAGGTTCAATCTTTGGGTGTTAATGGTGGAGTAGCAAGATGGATTCAACAGTGGCTGAATGGGAGATGTCAGAGAGTAATGGTGGATGGCTGTTTGTCAGGTTGGAAGCCGGTGACCAGTAGGGTGCCTCAAGGATCTGTGTTGGGTTCACTGTTGTTTGTCATGTACATCAATGATCTGGATGATGGGGTGGAAAATTGGATAAGTAAGTATGCAGATGATACTAAGATAGGTGGTGTTGTGGATAATGAAGTAGATTTTCAAAGTCTACAGAGAGATTTGGGCCATTTGGAAAAGTGGGCTGAAAGATGGCAGATGGAGTTTAATGCTGATAAGTGTGAACTGCTACATCTTGGCAGGACAAATCAAAATAGGATGTACATGGTAAATGGTAGGGAATTGAGGAATGTTGTGGAACAGAGAGATCTGGGAATAACATAGAAACATAGAAACATAGAAATTAGGTGCAGGAGTAGGCCATTCAGCCCTTCGAGCCTGCACCGCCATTCAATATGATCATGGCTGATCATCCAACTCAGTATCCCGTACCTGCCTTCTCTCCATACCCTCTGATCCCCCTAGCCACAAGGGCCACATCCAACTCACTCTTAAATATAGCCAATGAACTGGCCTCAACTACCCTCTGTGGCAGAGAGTTCCAGAGACTCACCACTCTCTGTGTGAAAAAAGTCTTTCTCATCTCGGTCTTAAAGGATTTCCCCCTTATCCTTAAGCTGTGACCCCTTGTCCTGGACTTCCCCAACATCGGGAACAATCTTCCTGCATCTAGCCTGTCCAACCCCTTAAGAATTTTGTAAGTTTCTATAAGATCCCCTCTCAATCTCCTAAATTCCAGAGAGTATAAACCGAGTCTATCCAGTCTTTCTTCATAAGACAGTCCTGACATCCCAGGAATCAGTCTGGTGAACTGTGCATAGTTCCCTGAAGGTGGAATCGCATGTAGATGGAGTGGTAAAGAAAGCCTTTGGTGTGCTGGCCTTTATAAATCAGAGCATTAAATATAGGAGCAGGGAAGTAATGTTAAAATTGTACAAGGCATTGGTGAGACCAATTCTGGAGTATGGTGTACAATTTTGGTCGCCTAATTATAGGAAGGATGTCAACAAAATAGAGAGTACAGAGGAGATTTACTAGAATGTTGCCTGGGACCAAGCAACTATGTTACAGAGAAAGGTTGAACAAGTTAGGTCTTTATTCTTTGGAGCGCAGAAGGTTAAGGGGGGACTTGATTGAGGTCTTTAAAATGATGAAAGGGATAGACAGAGTTGACGTGGATAAGCTTTTCCCATTAAGGGTAGGGAAGATTCAAACAAGAAGGCATGACATGTGAATTAAGGGACGGAGGTTTAGGGGTAACGTGAGGGGGAACTTCTTTACTCAGAGGGTGGTGGCTGTGTGGAATGAGCTTCCAGCAGAAGTGGTGGAGGCAGGATTGATTTTAACATTTAAAGGTAAAGTGGATAGGTATATGGACGGGAAGGGAATGGAGGGGTATGGTCTGAGTGCAGGTAGATGGGACTAGGGGAAAATAAATGGTCGGCACGGACTGGAAGGGCCAAGAGGGCCTGTTTCTGTGCTGTAATTGTTATATGGTTATATGGTTATGGTTATTACCAAAATGTTACAAATTGCATGTTGCTGCCAAAGAATATTCAAATACATCTCTTTTAGACCAATGCTTTGTTATGATCCATTTGCTTTGACGTGGAATATGGATTGTTAGTAATGTCTCTGAAACATTAAGATTCAGATTAATGTATTGTTATATACAGAAGGGTGCAATGACATTCCATGTTGTTTTCTAAATGACAGTATAGGCAATGATGGATATAACAACAAATACAACAACAAATGGAAGACAGCAGAATAGTGCAATGATTGTTGTGCAATCTGAAGTAGTGCAAAAAAAACCAATAGTGCAATAATATTATACAGCCAAATAAGGTATAGAGTGAGACTATGTGGCAGTATCTCTGGGACGTGGGTGTGAAGAGATGATTAGTTCAGCAGTTTGGTGGCCATGTTCCTAAGTCTGAATGGCTGGAGCTTCAAGCTCCTGTATTTTCTTCCGAAATCTAGAAGAGAGAAGAGGGAATCGGCAGGATGATGGGCATCCATGATGATACTCCAAGACTTGAACAAGTCTGCAACGCACCTTGAAAATTGAATGGATGGAAGGAAGTGATGAGCCTGTGGTGGACTGGGCAGTGTTCACCACTCTCTGCAGGTTTAGACGGTCAAGAGAAGAATAGTTGCAGTACCAGGCTGCAATGCACGGTCTATAATGCATCTTGTGAACATCTTCCCTGATGCCTTGGAAAGTAAAGATGCTGACTGTTTTCCTGATCACCATATCAGCGTGAAGGAGCTAGGTTGGGTTGATGGGATTATGCCTAGGAATAGGAAACAATTGACCATCTTTACACCAACTCTCCTGATGGGGATAAGATTTGTTCAACCCACTCCCCCCTCCCCAAGATGTCTTAGGTTAGCCAGCATTGGTGAGATAGGCATAAGGGTTTGATGACCTGGTATAATTCAGCCAGTGTCACCTTTCCATTGGCTTGGGGTGTTCTGTCGACAACCACAACATGGTAGAGGTAAATTCCCTCGGTAGATAAAATATAGAGCATTTTATAAACAGGTATGCCAGGTATGGTCCCCTCACATCAGTGCACCACAAAGTATTGATCTAAGTGCACCCCCTACCACATTTCCATTTGCCTGACGATTCCACACGTCGTCCATACAATCAATGGGGTTACACACAGGTTTCGTCATGGGTGAACAATGTTTCAATTAAATAAAGACAAAGCAATCACTGATCTTGCTTTTATACCACAGCTTTGCTCTAGGCTCTTCAAGTTAGTCCTGGGATGATTGAACATTAACTAGAGGAATGTTGGGGGGGGGGGGGGGGGGGGTGGTGAAGACTTTTGTGATGTATATGCTCTCAGCTGTGCTGATATCTTCGGGATCTAATAATGGTGCACAATTGCCCACTGGGGAAATTTGACATGGTTTTCTCATCTTGCTAATAGATGTAAATAGCACACATCTATTTCTTATGCTAGAGAAATTGTCTTGCCCAAATGAGTGCCCCATGTAAAGATTCTCTGAAAATGAATGTGTTCCTTAAGATAGGTTGATTCCCACCCCCTGCAATTGGTCGATTCCTTGTTAATATCTTCCATGACCACGCAGATCTCTTCCAAAGAACCCTGACCCTGAAAAGCAATGGAATTGTTGATATTTGTTTGACAAGATGTAGACAACAGAGTTTGTAACCCACAGAATTGGAGAGAATGGCAAATGAAAAGTTGAATCAGGGGTGATAACACAACAGTGTCATGTGCTTTAGGCATGGTTTGGTTGATTTGGGATTGGGGTGGAATGTTGGTGCTGGATGCGATTTGAAAATTAAAGCTCAGGGCATTGTCAAAGAGGAGGCAAGAATTGTGCAATATTGAATTCAAACAAAGTGAGAAGCAATGGAGGAGATATTGGGCAGAAATCAAATAAGACTTTGAAATGTTTAACCAGAGACACTTTTGATTTGTTTAACATTTGATTCCAATTAGGCTGTCCACCAATGAGCAATGGTCATGGAATCAAGCAAAAAGTTAAACTGTATCCTAAAAATATGTCTCAAGATGGAATATCTGGCCAATTAAAATTTGACTGGCAACATATTTTAGGCAGTTCTGCTTGTCCTTTATAATGATTGCCTCTGCTATTTTTCTTCCATTAATGTTTTCTTTCATTGACATGTCTGTGTAAATGTGGATAGTCAACAAAGTGGTTCACATTTTAAAGCATTGGTTACGGTGAACCATTGTCGTTCACCATTATTACCACCTTAAAACTGATGGAAACTTAGGGAATTTTTTACTTTCATAACTTGATATAAATATCCCAAGCTGTCCTCGGTGACCCAGGGCTCCCAAACAGCACTGTTTCCTGTTCTGTTGACCGTAATCAAAGATAATCACCAGAATTGATGTGAATTTAAGCTATTAAGCAGACTGGGGGTCTCACTGTAAATTGTCCTGTGAATCTTACATCTAAATTTTTAATAGAATGCCTAGCCATAATTGCTGCTGAGCAAACAATTTACCTTGAGAAAAATGTTTTGTGTTTGTATGCAGTAATTTGCTGAATAAATATTTTAAAATAAACTAATTTAAACCATATTCTTCATATGTTTTCAAAGCTTTATGTATGATATTTAAAATTCTATCATAACCATATGCTTATATTCCAATTCTTAGGGAGGACGCTTTAAAAAGGGTTTGATTACTGGGATAGCCGGTCTGCAATGTGCCTTGGTATTGAATTTGTTAGGCCTCTTTCTGTGGTATAATTGTAGGGGCCCTTGGGGCATAATTGAAACCCGTGAACCTGTCAGAGAGCTAGACAGGTTAGATACATAGAGGATGTTTTCCCTGGCTAAGTCTACAACGAAAGGTCAGATTTCCATAATAAGGGGTAGGTCATTGTTAGACTGAAGTGAAAGAGAAAGATCTAAGTGGTAAGTTTTTTTTCACAGGAGATCTGAGAGGTATGTTTTTCATACACAGAATGGTGGTTATCTGGAACAGGCTGTCTGAAGTAGAGGCAGATATAATTACAATCCTTAAAAGGCATTTGGGCAGATAGAATGAAAGGCAATAGAGGGATTTGGCCCAAATGCAGGCAAATTAAAATAGCGCAGATAGGTATCATGGTTGGCATGGATGAGATGGGACAAAGTGCCTCTTTTTATGCTGTGCAGTTTTATGATTCCATGGTCTTTCAGTCAAGGCGGGTGAATGCTTAATATAGTTCACTCCACAGTACTCCAGAGACCAAGATCGGTAGTTTGCTGGACAAAAAAGGAATCAAGGGATGGAAGGATAGAACAGGAAGACTGCTAAGGAAGAAGATCAGCTGCGATCATATTAAAAGGTGGAGCAGGCTCAAGGAGGTAAATGGGCAACTGCTGCTTCTTTTCTTATGCTCAAAATGTTAATTGGGAATTGTGTTCTTTGCTGCTGAGAATGTACAGTTCTTCACTGAGGATAATTTGTATATTAGCTGCTCAGATAATTTGTTCATGTTGTGGTTGATGGTCACAAGGTTCTTGTACACTGTCATGAGTTGCATTCGTTGTTGAAAAAGGGCGGTAGTCTTTTCCATAGATTGCAAGTTCTTCATGGAACCATCTTTTCAAGGCCAGTGACAAGCACAAGAGTTCCTGGCTGGTATTTTGTTTCCCAACAAAATTACAAACATGTATTTAATTCTTGGCAATGTTGAACGTTCTGCTTGCCACTGGAACTCTCATGGGAACGGTCATCATTCAATTTGTTCTCAGGTCTTCCTTAACTGTTTCATTCAATTTTATCTTTTGAAAACCAATTTTTTATATGTTGCACAATTTAATATGACAAATTATGTTATTCCATTGATTTGCATTGATTGTTAAACGACAGAAGTAATCATCATCTTACAACCAAAGTTACATCTGTAGCAGTCACCACTGTTCTTGGTGTGAATATATTTTCTGTGTCATTCTATTCAAAAATGTAAAGAAATATTGCCCACTTGTAAATCAAGTACAGTGGTGCAGTTAATAGAGCTGCTGCCTCACATTTCCTGTGACCAGGATTCAAACCTAATCTATATGTTACATAGAAGAACACAGCACAGAAGTTGACAATTCAGCACACTATGACTGAGCTGACCATGCTGCCAATTCAACTAATCGTATCTGCCTGCACATGGGCTGCATCCCTCCATTTCCTGACTATTCACATGTCTGCCTAACTGCCTCTTAAACATTGCTATTGTATCTGCTTCCTCCATCTCCCCTGGAAGTATGTTCCAGACACCGACCACTCTCAGTTAAAAAAATCTGTCTTACAAATCTCCTTTAAACATCCCCCTCTCATCTTAACCCTATGCCCTCTAATATTTGATGTTTCCACCATGGGAAAATGAGTCTGAGTACTTACCCTATCTCGGCTCTCATAATTTCATATATTTTTAACTACTTGGGTTTCCTCTAGGTGTTCTCTATCGCTTAAATCTTTCTGGCATACAGGTCAGTGGATTAATTAGTCTCTAATTTATAGATGAAGTGAATGGTAGAAACTGGGTTGGAAGGGGGAAGTTGATGAGAACATGGATATAATAAAAATTGGATGATTGTAACATTAGTGTTAATGGATGCTTGACTGAGCAAATTTGGTAAATCCCAGTCAAGGAGTGTTGTGCTTCTCCATGACTTCATCCACACTGTTTACAAAAGAGTTTATAGATGAGTACATTTTCGAGCAAACATCATCTCCCTGATAGAGGATGATATGAACGTCTGCTACTTGACTTCTTCTGCAATTAAAATCCTGCCAAGTCATGTCAGTGACTTTTCACAGAAGAAATAGATACCTCCTGGGCTAATCTCAAACAAGTTCCTGAGATAGAGATGTGCCGGGCAGCCACCTTGAGCAGTGTATATACTTCCATAAAGTATTCAAAAGTCAGTCAAACAAATATATCCTTTTTAGGAATTTTGGTTGCTGAACTAGGTCTAGAGACAGGGCCATATTTGTTAGCTGCTTTCTCTTTCTGTGGTGAACTTTCATGAAAGCAAATAACTGGCATGCTGTCTCAAATATAAGTTAAGTAAAGCCTTTATCATAATGGACTGTAATTGCTTAATCAATAGTTAAACAAGGAAGATTTTTCTCTGTTATGAGATCCTATTCATATGCGATTTCAACTGTATTTACGTTTCTCAAATAAGTTCTGCAAACACAAATTTCAAATATATGTGGAGAAAGGACTTAAATAGCAATAAAGTGTTTTCACGGATCTCATAATACATGACAAATATCAATAATGTTTCAATGGAAAATGCTTGTTAATTTTGAAAAATGAGAAATTATGCAAATTAGCTTCTACTTATAACTCCTAATATCTTTCCTTGATGCTCAAAATATTTGGGTAAAGTATAAGCAATTTGTGCCATTCTCAGCTTTGCCAAAAGCTCAATAATTGGTAGTGGAATTTTAGATTATTCACAATAGTAAGTAAAATGGAGTTATTCTTCAAGCTGAGAAGCATGATTTTGAACTGTAAAGGTTATTCTTCACAATATGCATAAAAAATTAACACATATAAAATGATTGAATCATTCTGAAGAAAATCTCTGGAAAATAACCCTTTTATTCAGGAAGGCAATTATTTTCACTATTAACTTCAGTTTCATATTGCAAGAATATTTATGAAGAGCTTTTACTTGGTCATTTGTGAATTCACTCAACTGTTTTGAATGTAGCCTACAACTTGCAAAAAAAAAAATCAGTGAGCTCTAAACTGTTTTGTGAATATATAGTTAATTGTATTTTTCCACTTGCAGTTTTTTTATAGTTCGAAATCAAGAGTTTCAGAACCCACTTAGTGAAACAAAGAAACACACACTTGGAATTGGGTCTTGCATTGAATTTGATGGCTGGGGAGGAAGTTATATTGATAGAAAACATGTGGAAGATGTGCCATTGAGGTTAACTGCTGTAATTTAGCAACTGGGGAAATCTATAAACCTTCATAACAAACAATAAACAGTCAGACTTGGAAAATTAATCACCACATTGTAAAAACATGTAACAAAATGGTGCTATACTGTGGAGCTAAACTAATTTGATCTGATGTTACTGGAAGTTGATTTTTTTTAGGCAGCTTTTATGTGCCATATAAGGGGAATAATTCATCAGTCTTTCATTGAGTTGTCAAAAAATAACCATTTAGGACTTGGGAGTTGCCCATTAACTGCAATTAACTGGCAGGAAGTTGCCTCTTGGCTGGAGTTCCCCATCTTGAAGAAATTGAGAGGTGTCATAACCATAATGGGGATGGTTATGGGGAAACATAAAAGTGGGCAGTGCTCTTCTCCACTGTTGGACAGGTGGGGGAGGGGAACAATGCAGAGTGTTATTGCCTTTCTTAGAAAAACTATGGAAGACCTTGGCTGAAAAATCTGCAAAATCTGGTCCATTGTTGCATTAATTTGAATCTAACAATGTCCTTTAAAATAGTCTCCTTGTCAAGAATATAGGACTCACTTTCGAGCTGTGGCCCACAGTTTCTTTATTAGATCTTGGAGCACTGATATCAGAAATGTAATTTGTAACAATTGTCATCGCTGCATCCTTCATGCCCAGACAAATGACCCGCATGTGATTCAGAGTCTTAGTTTACGCTCCACGTGCTGTGTAGCCCGATTGCATTTAACAATCAATTGTACAACTCGGTTCAATTCTGCAGTGCAAAAATGTACAATTCATGTTTTATTTTCCCTTTCTTCGACTGCATGAAATCAGTCGGGGGAATATTTATATTGTGTTGACTGATCTTGTAATTCTTGTAAAAATTTAAACTGCTTGACCAGGAAAGGTATATTTAACAGCAGAAAGAGACCTGGCATGACAAGTTAAGCAGAGACAAAACATAGAGTCAGACAGTCACATTTTTGGGAAGGACAGAATAAATGAGTGGTGAGAAAGAGGATGGTAACATGAAGGAGGGAGTGCTTCTTGGAACAGGATAGAAGTGTGAGCGATTGACAACAATGACATGTTTATATTATCGCTCTTAATTTCTCAAAAATGGTGACTGACACAAGAGGACGAATGTCTCAATGGCTGGGGTCCATTCAAAAAGGATATTGCATAGGATATCTTTGGAGTTTTATTCACAGATATTTTGATGATTACGCCTGGGTTAGAAGATGGAACTGGCGAAGAGGGAGACATTTTGCAAAACATTTTAAGACTCGGGAAGGGAAAATAAATATGAAAATGGGGTGTAGTTTGGAGAGAGCAGTCAGGAATTGATATTGAGTTGAAAATGGCAGATTCAAACGAATGGGATGGTATAACCGCAGGGGGGGAATTGTTAATGGTCTCAGCTAACATGTGGATCAGGAAGGGAGAATGGGTGGGAAGCAACTTTGCATGAATATGCTCATGATCAATAGGTGGTCTTCCATCCAAGGCGAGGTCCAAAAAAGCATTGGACCAGTAGTAAGTCCTGTATGGCAATGGCAAGGAAGACAAGCTTAGTGGCAAATATGTCCAAGAGCTCCTCATGCTTGTTCTTGGAGATGACTGTAGGAGATGTATATTTTGGAGATGACGGTGAGGAGATGTATTTTTAATTGGCCAGTTTGAAGTAGAGATGTGCAAAAGATGTCTTCGCATTGATGGATAATGTCGAAATAGTGAGCAGTTTTGTCCGATAAGAGTACTGCTTCACCAAATGAAGTGAAAAATGTTCACTGAGTTAAATGGAAGAAGAAATGTTTCCATTGCACTGTTTCAGAGGTAGGACATTATTAATAAGAAGAGTATAAAGGCATCAAATAAATAAATGCTGTAAAAAAGAAGGCTATTTCAGATGTCTGCAGGTGACGAAAACAAACAAATTGAATGTGGAAGTGATGGTCTTTTGGGTGTGATAACAGATGAGACAATTAGATGAAACAAATAAAGAGGGAAAACAAAGGGAGTTTTAGGAGGAGGTAGCAAAAATATATGAAAAAGCAATATTGTACTTTTGAATCAATAAATTGAGAATCATTAATTGATTAATTTTGTCAGGGTGTATGGGAACAAAAGTTATTGTTGTTTATATCTGGGTACAGGTGAAAGTGGGGAATAAATTAGGGATGTCTCAGAACCTGAGATTCAAATTTACTTTCTTCTGCTTAGGGACTATCATGACTTGAACTTGTCAGGCGTTGCAAAACAAGATACCTGTTCTCAAAGATTAGTTGGAAACAGTTTTCTCTTCCCTGCTCACCCCCTACCCCAGTGCCCTCTCTTTAATTGAACATTTGGAGTTAACCTTCTACAGACATTGGCCACAATGCAAGATGTTTCATGGACTAATGGAAGGACAAGTAAATTCTTCGAAGGGTTGGTGGAAGTCCTGATGAAGGGAATACCTTGTACCAATTGAGCTGAAGAATGTCCTGTCAATCTTTTGTTCCCCTCTCCATTTATACGTTCTGATTTGCCTGCCTTTGAGTCTTCCTATCTTACCATGTCTGAACTAAGTGAGATCCAAAGCAAAATATCCCTGACATAGCATTCCTTTCTCTGCTAGCTCCTATGATGTTTCAGGCATGGTAGAATATGACAGCACTTACTCCTTCAAGGTGAGGTCCTCAAGGAATTTCCGAAATATATATGTGGGAGCACTTTTTGAAGTCTTTGCGTGTGTTCCAGAAAGCTTTCCGAAGAGTTCAGAGGTCATCTTTACATATCCAATACCAAAAGACAAACATTTCTTGAAATAGTGTGAAAAGAATCTACATCAGCATTCCCAAACAACTAGCTACACTGGAGAGGCCACTAGGACGTGCTAGAATATAATAATAGCTCCATTATTTTAAATAATATGTTTGACAACACATCTGAACTTGACTTGACGACTTGAATATTGTGCTACATTCTACTTGTCCATTACATCATTTTGTCATTACTTACTGCAACAGCATTTCCAGGACTTTTAAATAGGAATCAACATCTCAACTGGTCTCCAGAAAGATGTTTCCAACGTGTGTCCCTGTCACGCTAATGGATACCATGTTGTTTATGGTTTGTTGTTGCTCAGCAGTACTTCCTGGAAAATTTGTGGAGATTAAATGGATGCGAGCAAGATTATTGACCAAGTTTATCACTTCTTCATTTACTGCATTGAAAGATAAGGATACAAAGCAAATCAATGACTGCTTGAGGTCAAAATGGCATTTAATAACCCAATACTGAACAATAGAGGTTAATTATTAAAGAAATGCTGCCATCTGATCCAAGAATCATGGAAAAAATATGAACAGATTAATAGAGGTCCATGGAATTATTTTTTCAGGTTAAATTGAGAAAGACTAACTGCCAAAGGATGGAGAATGTTGAATGTACCGCTTATTGTCATGCAATGAGGCTGCATTAACATGGGTTATCTCTGGTGATGTTTCTGAGTATTTAAAGATTATAATCATTCACGTAGAGCTGAGGATGAAGTAATTACAACCAGGCAACATAGATTTCAGAAAGGAAGGTTGTGCTTTGAAAATCCGATGGGATTCTTTTGTCAAAGTGATACATCTGGCAGATCTGGCAAAATATAACAGATGTGGTGTACATGGATTTCTGGAAAACCTCTCAAAAATTTGCACTCAAATGGCGATTGGGTGAACGGAACGAGTAATATTTAGCATATT
This sequence comes from Okamejei kenojei, assembly GCA_035221665.1. Lineage (NCBI taxonomy): Eukaryota > Metazoa > Chordata > Chondrichthyes > Rajiformes > Rajidae > Okamejei > Okamejei kenojei. Next base: position 78,187,619 of record CM069133.1, read on the forward strand.
AGATTAAAATCTAGTTGAAAAGGTGAAAGTAGCCTGAAAATTGTGCAATTTCCCAGTGTTGGCAATTGGATTCCGTTTTGGAACTGATTTCCACTGCGTATCTCAGTGACCCGATGAAGAAAGAGTGTCCAGATTTGCATATGATTTTGAAGTAAGAAGCATTACCATTAATTTTGAGCATCTGTAAAAGTAGAACAGGGTAGTGACAAGATGATGGAATGAAAAGGTGTATAGAAAGTGAAACTAAATGCAAATGTGAGCATAATAAAAATAATGCAACTATTATACTTGAAATGCATGAAGGTTTGATTATATAGAAGAACAGGTCGATTCAGGTTTCAGAGTTGAGAAAATCAAAGCCACATTTTCAATATATAAGGATGGCACAGTGGCATAGCAGTAGAGTTGTTGCCTTGCAGTGCCAGAGGGCCGGGTTCAATCCTGACAACAGATGATGTCTGAGTTTATTCGTTCTTCCGGGTTTTCTCTGGGTGCTCCAGTTTCCTACCACAATCCAAAAATGTGCCGGTTCGTAGGTTATTTGGCTTCTGTAAATTGTACCTAATGTGTAGAATAGAACTAGTGTATGGGTGATCATTACTGTGCGTGAACTCGGCGAGCCGAAGGGCCTGTTTCCATGTATCTCTAAAAACTAAACCAAACACAAGCTAAAAGGCCACAGTGTCTGATAGAATAGTTAGAAGTGTTGCGATGATCCAGAGTCAGGAGTTAAGAACTGATATTCTATGTCTTACTTCAGATTGAGCAGGGAGCAGTTTTGATTCCATGCAAAGCAAAACTTGCTGAGGCTGTTGAGAAGTTAAAGTACGGTTTCATTTGGATGCAGTCCGACATGAAGAAATGAAAGTACATAGACAGTCTTTGGCCTCAGGCTGTTTTCATAAATTTGATGGAGTATTAATGAAGCAATGGGGCAAAATAAGTGGAACACGCTATTTTAAATGATTGAAGGCTCTCAGAAGCAGGGAAGAAGATTAAAAAAAGATTAAATGTTGGCAATTTAGGACAGAGAGCAAGGAAATATTTTTTTAATCTCATGGGTTGATCTTTGTGGAGATGGTTATTAAAACAGAAACCCTCCATGAGGTTGGTAGCACAGTGGTGTAGCTCAGAGCCTCACAGTGTGAAAGACCTTGGTTCAATCCCAAATTTAGGTGCTATCTGTACAAAGTACACATATTCTCCACGTGACTGTGTGCTCTAGGTTCCTCCCACATCCCAAAGACATGCCCTTTGGAGGTTAATTGGCTGCTGCAACTTGCCCCTCATGTGTAGGCAAGTCTTAGAGTCATACAGCACAGAAACAGGCCCTTAAGGGACTGTCCCACTTGGGCAAACTAATCTGCGAGTTTAGAAGAGTTTGCCCTGGACTCAAACTCGCAGCATGGTCGACATGAGGTCCTAGGAGGTCGTATGAGGTGGCTGGAACTCTCCTTCATGCTCGAGGGAGGTTCCCGCCTACTCGCGGCCTCAGCTAAGTCGCGGAAAATTTTTCAGGTTATAGAAACATTTTCCGCGAGTGAAATTTGGTCGGCATGGGTCTTTTTTACTTGTAGTGCAGTGGAGTGGGATCGCTATTTACTTACAGGCAGTCGAGGGCAGCCGTAGGCAATCTCCTTCGCTGACCGGCTATTTTGATTGAATCATTTGAATTTCACAACCTAGGAAGACCCACCGGTAGCTAAAATGGCCGCTAAACTTTATTAAACTTCTTTAAAGTGTCTCCACTCCTTCCCCCACCCCCCCCCCATTTCCTCTTCATCCCGCAGACAGCGATCCTCCACTTTCCCTGGCCCCCACCTTCGTGGTGTGTGTGTGTGTGTGTGTGTGTGTGTGTGTGTGTGTGTGTGTGTGTGTGTGTGTGTGTGTGTGTGTGTGTGTGTGTGTGTGTGTGTGTGTGTGTGTAGATGCAGGTTGCGGTTCGGTCGATCCAGCTCGTGGTTTCAACGCGGCCAGTCGATCCAGCTCGAGGCTTTCCAGGAGAGTGCCCTCGAGCTTGAAGGTCGAAGGAGGTCCCCGCCTCGTGGATTAGGTCACCCAAGTGGGACGGGCCCTTAACCCAACTGGCCCCTGCTGATCAAGCTACCCCATCTACACTGGTCCCACCTGCCTGCATTTGGCCCAAATCCCTCTTAACCTTTCCTGTCCTTGTACCTATCAAAATGTATTTTAAATGTTGGTATAGTATCTGCCTAAATTACCTCCTCTGGCAGCCTTTTCCAAATACCCACCACCCTCTGTGTGAGAAAGTTGCCCCTCAGATTCCTATGAAATCTTTCCCCTCTCACCATAAACCTATGTCTGGTTCTTGATTCCCTTACTCTGGATAAAAGACCATGAGCATCTACTTTATCAATTCTCCTCATGATCTTATACGTCTCTATAAGATCACCTCTCATCCTCCTAGGCTCCAAGGAATAAAGCCCTAGCCTGCCCAACCACTCTTTGTATCTCACGTCTGCAAGTCCTGACAACATCATTGAAAGTGGTAGAAGCTAAGGGGAATTAATAAAAATATGGATGGATGTTTTTGATTAAATATAAGATTAATTCAATAATGTGGTTAATAGTTCGCATGGACTCAATGGGATAAAGGGCCTGTTTCCATGCTGCCCCCCACTCAATCCCAATTTCAGTGATTGACTTTTAGGCAGCTGAAAGAAAGAATAAAGTTACATTGGAACTGCAAGAATAGATGGGGGTAGAATTACTGTTTGTGCAAAAGATAAATTCTAACGTGGACTGGTTTTGCAGAACTGCCTGCTTCTGTATTTTAATTTCCATGTAATTTAAATTCTGGTACAAAAGAACTATTCAGCATTCAAGATGCACATCTCTTTAATGATGTTCCATCTGCAGCAATGATTTACTAAAGGTTTCTTCTGGTGAATATTTTAAAAAGAGATAAATATATACTGCAGGAGTCAATTTTCTAATTCATAGTAATATCCGGTGTGTGGGGAAAAAAAGAGTAATTTTGTCCATATTTGCCAGGAAAGTCTTGCCGCTGATTTCTGGAGAATGATTGCCAATGAATCTGTTCTGCAAGAAGAAACTGTAGCAGGACAAAGAGACCACTATGTTCACGTAATTTAATGGAGCTTTCCAGACGAAGGAAGTGCGTGGACTGACATTTATGTTAAGCAAGAGTGACACAGATTGCAAAGTCATTTAAAAATGCGGATGGTGTTTTTTCTCGGAGCGACATAAACCAACATTTTGAAGTGAAGCTAGTGATTGTCACTCCTGATGAGTGACGTGTGGCAAGCTGAAATGCATTTAAGGTTGTCAACCATGTTTGATTGCTGCTATGAGCAGAGGTTGCATGAGGACATTATGTGCACTCAGAAGAGGAAGGTAATATTTGTTATTACCATCATGTGACTACAGAATCAGTTGCCCATTATGGATTAAAATCTCATCATTCTGGAAATGTTTATATTGATTTGTAAACAAAACTGCAAGTCTTAAAGAGGATGTGGAACTGCACTCTGAAGAAGGGTTCCGAACAGAAAGATCACCCATCCTTTTTTCCCCAGAGATGCTGCCTGACCCGTTAAGTTACTCTGGCACTTTGTGTCTATCTTCGGTTTCAACCAGCATCAGCAGTTCCTTCCAACACTTGAAGAGGATGTTTCCCTGAATAAATGTTGCAGATATCGAGTTGAATTAGTTGGACTTGGTTCTTTTTTTTAAGAATCATCAAACAGCAAAATGCATACAGCACTTTTGTGCCATTTATTCAAGGATAATTCATGGGCTACCAGAATGGCTCAGAAGGCCCGGGGACAAATTGTGCTGCATGGTAGTCACAGATTTCAAAATGAACTGCTGATAAGTGAAGTCAAAGAACATAAAGTAGGTCCACAATGCTGGTGCTGACCATAATGCCAATGAGCAGAAGGCAGGATGAAATTGGAAAATTGGTGGGGAGGTGAGGTTGTGTGTGGGGGCAATACAAATGTTATGGCAGGAACAAAACTAAAGGTACTGTAAGTGACCTCATTGTGTAAATACGCTCCAAAAGCTTACCCCCCTAGTCTAGTTCAGAAAAAAACACTGACTCAAGCACTGGGTCAACTCATCTTTATTTTTAAAATTAACTCAAATTCCCCAATATGATACCTAAACTACCACGGGTTTGATTGTTGTCTCTGCCTGGCCAAGCCCTTCAGCCTCATGCAAGCAGACACTGCCCAAAAGGTCATGCAGCCCCAAGCGCCCTTCCAGAAGATTGACTCAGATCTAAAATGGGGGCTACCTTTTATAGGTTTATGAACCTTGAGGGGCCAAACTACATAAGGGTGGCCCCCAAACAATCCAATCATACATATGAGAAATCTGAGATTGGATGATGATGCATCTGACCCATTGTTTCTTTCCTGGAGTGGCTATTAAGCCCAGTGGTGGAACTATGAAGAGAGAGTGTGCACAAACGTTGCATCTTGCCCTTAATTTTACCCTAGGAGGGGCTGGAAATTGAAGTGCAACCTCTTGTATGGTTTGTGCGGAACCAGCCATGTCCAATTGTGTGGGATTAGGCATGGCTAAGAATTGGCAGTTAGACGATGGAAAGTTTCATGTACATGATGCACTATGACAGGATTATCTCAACTGGATTTGAAATAGTGGGGATGAAAGAGAAGAGTAGAACTGTGCAACTGTCAATGTGGTAACCACAGATTCAGTTCAGAGTCAGTCATGTCAGAAAAATAGCATAAATCATAATCATTGTGTGACCTGATAGCAGATCTTGATCATCCAAGTCTTCTGGTCTATGTTCTGTGATGTATTTAGGAAATGTATTTAGCAAATTCCTTCTTGAAATTATCTTTATGGATCCATAAAGCATAGCTTAACCAAGAGAAAGGATCCCCCCCTTTTGAGTTAAAATATTAGGTCTAATTATGAACCAAGCAAAAAAAAATAAAAGAATCTTTCTGTTTAATACCTTGGATGGTATTAGTGGCAGCGGTTACGAAGATAACACTTACACATTTCAAAAAGGAGCCAGAAGTACACCCTTCTCCCTTTCTCCCCAATACCACCAGCAAGCATATTTCTGACACCTCGCTAATCAGATATTTTGTATATATATTTGCTTACATTAAATTAAATGGCACAATTTCCAAATTTACAGATGACACAAAACTTAGGGGTGTGGGGGTTTTGGTTCCCTTTACTCCACTTCGGGCCCAAATACCCGAGTTATTCTCTCGCTTGTCGGTGGGTCAAACGGCCACCACTCCACTCGAGCAGTTCCCAAGAGAGAGAATACAACAAAAGGGACCTCGGAATTATGGTGGAATATGATAAAAGGTTGACTTGACCAGAGCGTGCTGATGAGAGAAAACAGAAACCAAGACGGACTCAAAGCAAGTCTAAAATTTACAGGCTTTATTAAACAATAAGAAATCGAATCTCACCAACACTACATAATACGTGACTAAACTTATGCTTTAAACTAAGACTATGGAAAGAAAACTATCAGGCATATCGTAAAAACTTACTTTTCACAATTTTACTTACAGTACACCCCCGTTTCCCCTTCTTCCCTCAACCTCTATCCGATTTCGGGAACTTCACCAGGTCACTAGGTACTTACAGCTTAGATTTGATGCAGGGTCCGGAGTCGTCCAGCAGAGCAGAAAAGAGAGCGAGTCCTTGCTTGGCTCCTGCCTTTATACCCGAGTTTCTCCTTTGAAACATCCCAGGTGGTCCTCTGGACAAAAGGGTCTTTCGATGCTTCCCAGTTTCGATCTGGCATGAACAATAGGCTTTCGATGATAATGTGGTTTGCTGATGTCATGATACCTCAGCCTGATCGTTATCCCATCGCCTAGATGGGCTCCCATTGTCCACGATGGTGATTGGCATGCTGCTTGGCTGTTTACCATTGTCTGCTGAGGCTCGGTACCTTCCTTTGTCTCTCCAAGATAATCTTGTTATCTCCGTCCCGGCCTTTCCTGTACATACCATTTGCATAGTCATGTAATGCCCAGGCCCACAGACAAGTTTTAAACTGGTTCTTCCTTTGTGGATTGGGGGTTATTCCTTTGCAGCCAGCAAGTCTGTTTTTAAAAATGTCTATATCCTTGTCCCCGAGTTCTTCCATAATTTTGGAGGATTTGCCCCAATAACTTACAGGGGCATGGTGATCTCTGAAAAAGATGGGAATATAATATGCAGGGTCTGTAGAAATATTCCGTCCCAAAACACCTTCCATGTTCTCCGGAGGTGTTGCCTGACCCAATTCATCTCTACCCCCATTGTAGACTGAACTTTGTCTATAGAAGTGATGTGCTATGCTGTGAACTACTGTACATTCTGTACTCTGTATCTTCAACTTTGTTCATTCTATAGCACTTGAGTTTAACGATTATATTTATGTATAATATTATCTGATCTTATTGACAGCATGCAGAACAAAACTTTTCACTCCATCTTGTACACGTGATAATAATAAAACTAAACCTAAATAAACCTAAAAACCTGTGTCATTTGGCATGTATTTGCAAAACTAGTTCACGGCTGTTGCATTAAACCACCACAACCAACCTCCACTGGGGCAGAAAAATCTAAAGTAAACAAGGCATAGGTATGCAAGATATTTATAAACACACCGCTGGTATGAATAATTTCTTTCCAATTTGTCATTATAACACAACTGAGAATAGATAAATATTTCAATAATAATAAAAATAATTCTCCACCATTACTTCACCATTAGAATGATAGCCTTTCATGAAGTTTACACATATTAACACTATTTTGAATAACTTTGTGAATACACAAAACAGCACAGAACTCAATAGTTTGAACTCTTCTTAGATGGAATGTTTTTATGGCAAAAGTGGTTATTGTTGATAATAAACTACCAGCATTTTGAAGAGAAAGCTGAAAAAATATCTCTTTGCCCATTGAGTTGTGTGACATTTTGTTAAAGAACTGATCCAATTACATAATTGACATTTACTCTGTCTCAAATGAATATCATAAGGTTCATAGAAACATAGAAACATAGAAATTAGGTGCAGGAGCAGGCCATTCGGCCCTTCGAGCCTGCACCGCCATTCAATATGATCATGGCTGATCATCCAACTCAGTATCCTGTACCTGCCTTCTCTCTATACCCCCTGATCCCTTCAGCCACAAGGGCCACATCCAACTCCCTCTTAAATATGGCCAACGAACTGGCCTCAACTACCTTCTGTGGCAGAGAATTCCACAGATTCACCACTCTGTGTGAAAAACGATTTTCTCATCTCGGTCCAAAAAGACTTCCCCTTATCCTTAAACTGTGACCCCTTGTTCTGGACTTCCCCAACATCGGGAACAATCTTCCTGCATCTAGCCTGTCCAACCCCTTAAGAATTTTGTAAGTCTCTATGAGATCACCCCTAAATCTTCTAAATTCCAGCGAGTACAAGCCGAGTCTATCCAGTCTTTCTTCATATGGAAGTCCTGCCATCCCAGGAATCAGTCTGGTGAACCTTCTCTGTACTCCCTCTATGGCAAGAATGTCTTTCCTCAGATTAGGAGACCAAAACTGTACGCAATACTCCAGGTGTGGTCACACCAAGACCCTGTACAACTGCAGTAGAACCTCCCTGCTCTTGTACTCAAATCCTTTTGCTATGAATGCCAACATACCATTCGCTTTCTTCACAGCCTGCTGCACCTGCATGCCTACTTTCAATGACTGGTGTACCATGACACCCAGGTCTCGCTGCATCTCCCCTTTTCCTAATCGGTCACCATTCAAATAATAGTCTACCTTCCTGTTTTTGCCACCAAAGTGAATAACTTCACATTTATCCACATTATACTGCATCTGCCATGCATTTGCCCACTCACCCAGTCTATCCAAGTCATCCTGCTGCCTCCTAGCATCCTCCTCACAGCTAACACTGCCCCCCAGCTTCGTGTCATCCGCAAACTTCGAGATGTTGCATTTAATTCCCTCATCCAAATCATTAATGCATATTGTAAATAGCTGGGGTCCCAGCACTGAGCCTTGCGGCACCCCACTAGTCACTGTCTGCCATCCTGAAAAGGACCCGTTCACTCCTACTCTTTGCTTCCTGTCTGCCAGCCAGTTCTCTATCCACATCAATACTGAACCACCAATACTGCGTGCTTTAAGTTTGTATACCAATCTCTTGTGTGGGACCTTGTCGAAAGCCTTCTGAAAGTCCAGATACAACACATCCACTGCTTCTCCCTTATCCACTCTACTAGTTACATCCTCAAAAAATTCAATAAGATTCGTCAGACATGATTTACCCTTCGTAAATCCATGCTGACTTTGTCCAATGATTTCACCACTTTCCAAATGCGCTGCTATCCCATCTTTAATAATTGACTCTAGCAGTTTCCCCCCTACCGATGTGAGACTAACTGGTCTGTAATTCCCCGTTTTCTCTCTCCCTCCCTTTTTAAAAAGTGGGGTTACATTAGCTACCCTCCAATCCTTAGTTCCTTAGAGATCTTCTGTGCGTTTGGAAAGCTTGCATCCAGAAACACTGAGATGTGTTGGGATCTATGTTAGGACTAGACTAAGTGGGACCTGTTGGGTCCCATGTTCACATGGGAGGGTTGGTCCCCCAACGCAATATTCCACCTCTCAACCAATTCCAATATTGGTGACCAGTGGGGGGGGGGTGCTTTCTGGAGGGCTAGTATGGGTGTTGTGGGCTGAAGGGACTGGTTTCCAGAGGGCTAGTATGGACATTGTAGGTCAAATGGATTCTTGGGCTGGCAGCTCAGTCACTCAAGCCTGGTGTGCTGGCAGCTCACTCACTCACGGCTGGTGGGCTGGCAGTTGACCCACGGCTATTCCTTGAAAGTCCATTTCAAGCAGAGTGCAGGCCACCAAATTCAAATGATGTTTCCTACCATTTCAAGCAGGGTGCAAGGCCACCAAATTCAAATGCAGTTTTCTACTTTTCTACCATTTCAAGCAGGGAGCAAGGCCACCAAATTCAAATGCAGTTTCCTACCATTTCAAGCAGGGTGCAAGGCTACCAAATTCAAAAGCAGTTTCCTAGCAATTCAAGCAGGGTGCAAGGCCACCAAGGTGACCTCTCCCTCCCCCATCTTGCAGAGACTGAGCCACGCCCACACTTCCGGGTTTTATTGTCCCTCACCCTCCCACCGGAAGGGGCGTGGACTTCATGGCAGTGATTGACAGGAGAGAGAATCTCAACATTTTTTAAACACTAATAAATCTTTTACTTTTCATTAATGGGGAAAATCCTCTTGTCCTGCGCAGCAGAGGGGGGCTCTGAGTAAGATGGCCGAAAATCACAGCCGTAAGAGGTAGCGTTTTTTCTAAAACCAATATGCTGTGCAAACAGGAAGTGGTCAAGATGAGACTTTTAATTATATAGATATTAGTTCCAGAATTGCATCATACAGGTGTGTGTCCACACTATTACAGAGAAACAGGGCTTCCACTGCAACCCACTTCTCTCAGCCAGGCATAGTGCACCAGTAAGGTTGATTCCCCCAGCACAAGAACTGAGCAGTTAAGCAATTGACTTTGAGACAAGATTTCCAAAGTAACTTTGATGGCTAAGGAACTTGTTCAAAATGAATTAAAATCTGAAAGAAAGCTTTGGTTCAACTCATGGTGAAATGAAACTCTTTGACTGTTGTCAACCCTTGTTGTCAAACCATTCACCGATGTGCTTCAGGGAAGGAATTCTGCTACCTTCACCCAGTCTGGCCCACCCATGATATAAAACCCACTACTTGGTTGATTCTTAAAATATCTATTACATTTCAGCTTGTTCCATTTGGGCAACAAGTGGCATCACAGCAGGAATTCATGCCACTAAGTTTGTACTTCCATTCCAACTCTTCATGTAAAACATGATTACTGTGTCTAGCAGATGGTGGTCAAGGATCATGGCATTAACATGAATGACTCTGTGCAGTTCTTGCAATTGAGATATCACTTTGTTGTTACAAATATTTGAATGATGGGGCAACCCTCTGCACCACATATTCCAGCAATTCTTTTAATGTATAAACACATTACGTATCGAGTGCTGGTACAAATAAAATATATTTTTGTTCTTTCAATCATGTAGTTCTGCTGAAGGTTATCAAATGCATAATATTTGTTTTGTTACAGTGGACTTCAGCAGAGAAGATGCCAGTTAATTGTGTTTTGAAGGTTTTCTGATGGCTGAGCATTTTAATTCTCCTTATGCAGTTTGTGAGAAGGGTCATTGTCTTTCCTTGGATGGTTTGGAAAATGATACAGTAAACTTGCTATCCTTGGATCGAAACTGAATGAAACTAACAAATGGGCAGCCAAATCCTTTGCTTTTAGTGATAGCAATAACAGAGCTGCAGTATGGGTAAAGGTTATGTGAATGAATGTTTGCCTGTGAAATCTTTCTTTTTATTGCAAATTTTGAGTGAATTCTATGATGAAACTGCCAATCAAAGTTTGACTTTAATAGACATCAAATTACACTACAGCTACTCCTTCTCAACAAAAGCACTCGCATAACTGAAAGACAAGACCATTAATGGGAAACCAATTGCAATTTTTTTCCTGTTTGGTTCCATTCCAGTGCACAGAAAATCCATTGGATGGTGCAAAAAGAGGAGAAAGCACTGATGTCTTTGACCATTTATTTTCAGTGTTTTGCCATTAAAAATAAATCTATTGATTTTCATGAGGATTAAGGTTAAGCCACTCTTTCAATTTCAGATCTGTGGTCTCTATGTTGAGAAAAAAAAAGACACAAAGTCCTGGAGTAACTCAGCGGGTCAGCATGTCCGAAGGATGGCACAGGGCATCTCTGAAGGGTGGCGTAGTATTAAAGTTGCTGTCTTACAGCACAAGAGACTTGGGTTCGATTCTGACTACGAGTGCTGTCTGCACGGAGTTTGTATGTTCCTCCTGTGACCGTGTGGGTTTCCCCTGGGTGTTCCAGTTTCCTCCCACATTTCAAAGACATGCAGGTTTGTAGGTTAATTGGCATCTATGAATTGTCCCTAGTGTGCAGGATAGAACTAGTTTACAGATAATCGCTGGTCGGCGTGGACGCTACACTGTATCTCTAAACTAAACTAGATAGGGATAGATGACATTTCGGGTTGGTACCGTTCCACAGACTAAATGTAGTTTGGGTGGAGAAAGCTGGAAAAGACGTGGGGTTTATGTTGAAAGTTTGTTTGTTAGTTTTCAGTTCATATTAAATTATAATACTATGAGACACACTGAAACACCTTCCACTCTGGTTCGGTTTTGACCTTAAAAGATGATCTTGCTTGCTAATGAAACCTTTTCCATAATTTGGAAGGTTTATGTTTTGCTCACTCCCCACACACTCTTTTCAAACTACTTTAAATTCTTGGATGAATTCTCAATGCATAAATTCATCAATGGTTTGCAATAGAGTATTTAGCTCATGGCCACCATTTAAAATTGCTCTAGCCTCTTTTGGTAACCCACTGTGATACTCAGAATGAGATCAGGCACTGCAATTTTTAATTTTACACAAGCAACATACTGATTAGGCGAGAACAGCAGAAGGCAACCAGGGCAAATTTTCCTACTCTGCCTAGAGCTTGTTGGAGCCATTTGTAACCTAGACCCAATTAGCGCAACTCAGGGACTGAACTTAGTGAATGCTCAGTATTCATGGATATTGAATAGATAAACATAATGATTGATTGTGGGAGGTAGATGAGCTAAATTCTATTTCCCTCACCCATCCTCACAACCCAGGGATACAAAAACCATTTGCAGCTGCACTGTTGTGATGAGTAATATGAATGGACTGGGGAAGCCAATCTCAGGGATCTCCATGCCCTGTACGGTTCAATTAGAGCACATGGTATTGGGAGTAGAATGTTGACATGGATAGATAATTGGTTGGCAGACAGGAAGCAAAGAGTAGGAGTGAATAGGTCCTTTTCAGAATGGCAGGCAGTGGCGAGTGGAGTGCCGCAAGGCTCGGTGTTGGGGCCGCAACTGCTTACCATACATATTAATGATTTGGAAGAGGGAATTAGGAACAACACAAGCAAGTTTGTGGATGAAACAAAGCTGGGTGGCAGTGTGAATTGTGAAGAGGATGTTAGGAGGTTGCAGGGTGATCTGAACAGGTTGAGTGAGTGGGCAGATGCGTGGCAGATGCAGTATAATCTAGATATATGTGAGGTTATCCACTTTGGCGGCAAAAACAAGGGGGCAGGTTATTATCTCAATGGGGTTAGGTTAGGTAAGGGGGAGGTGCAGTGAGACCTGGGTGTCCTTGTACACCAGACACTGAAAGTTGCCGTGCAGGTACAGCAGGCAGTGAAGAAAGCTAATGGAATGTTGACCTTCATAGCAAGAGGATTTCAGTATATGAGTAAAGAGGTTCTTCTGCAGTTGTATAGGGCTCTGGTAAAAGCACATCTAGAGTATTGTGCTCAGTTTTGGTCTCCTAATTTGAGGAAAGACATCCTTGGGATTGAGGCAGTGCAGCGTAGTTTCACGAGATTGATCCCTGGGATGGAGGGACTGTCATATGAGGAAAGATTGAAAAGACTAGGTTTGTATTCACTGGTGTTTAGAAGGATGAGGGAGGGGATCTTATGGAAACATATAAAATTATAAAAGGACTGGACAAGCTAGATGCAGGAAAAATGTTTCCAATGTTTGGCGAGTTCAGAACCAGGGGCCACAGAATAAAGGGGAGGCCATTTAAGACTGAGGTGAGAAAAAAGAGAGTTGTGAATTTGTGGAATTCCCTGCCACAGAGGGCAGTGGAGGCCAAATCACTGGATGGATTTAAGAGAATTAGATAGAGCTCCAGGGGCCAGTGGAATCAAGGGTATGGGGCGAAGGCAGGCACGGGTTATTGATTGGGGACGATCAGCCATGATCACAATTTTTAGAAAACATTTTTTAGAAAATAGGTGCAGGAGGAGGCCATTCGGACCTTCGAGCCAGTACCGCCATTCAATGTGATCATGGCTGATCATCCCCAATCAGTACCACGTTCCTGCCTTCTACCCATATCCCCTGACTCTGCTATCTTTAAGAGCCCTATCTAGCACTATCTTGGAAGTGTCCAGATTGTTTCAGGTCTTCCTGCTTGGATATGTTTATATAAGAAACAGGCATGGTCTTATGTGTAAACACATCAGATAGTTGTATAAAATAGTCTTTATCCAGACTAGATATTTCCAAACCTGAGATATGATGACTTAGAGAATCTTAGTATTTGGTCCTGTAATGTCCAGCCTTCTCATCAAGCTTTCTGTGCAAAGGTAGCCAAACTTACATGATCCAAAAATGCACATGTTTGCAACACTGTATTCCCCTTACTGTTCCTTACCTGTACTGGTAAGATGGAGAAGATACAGGTTTCTTCACCGGCCCCAATATGTCCACATATCTGAGGCGAGGAAACAGCATCGCTTACAGTCGGCTTCTCAATCTGTTCAGCATGCTCTGTTTTCTTTTCCTTGTTTTTTATGTCAGTGTGAAGTAATTCAGGATGATATTGTTTACACACAAGTCGTACGACTCTTGCAGTCTTTGACCACATGTCTTTTCTTCAGACATCCAAGGCAGATTCCCTCCTCCTTTAAGAAGTCCATGTTTTCTTTATGTCCCTTCTGCTCGATCTGTCGACGCCATCTTATTGTGTGCCCAATTTTATTGAAGAACAAACAAGAACTTTGAGTGATAATGGTAGATGCATCTCTTTTCTTTCCACCTGTTGTTTGGAATTCCTTTTGCTGCTGTTTCTACAGGTATTACCGCAGTTGCAAAACTGCTTTCTTGTGGTCGGGACCTTCCTCTTGTTTTAGCAAAAGTAGAACCTTTGACAGTTGAAAATTGGTTTAGGATCCTGAATGCTTCCACGAAGTGGAAGTGACAGTATCCTTACTTCTCTCTCCATGAAATTCACCAGGTCAGGAAACTTGGCTCCACGTTTACACTTTTCTTGTATCTGACCTACCCTATCCTTCCACTTTACTCAAAGCATATAAGGCAATTTTAGAAGGATAGTCTTCACATTAGTAGCAACATTTATTTCTTCCATATGGCTGAGATTTCCATCGCGTTGCAACCTCTAAGAAACAGTGAAAACGCAAGCAACGCCTTCACATCCTCTGCCTTGATAACTGATCAAGCAAAGGCCTTACTCATGTAATCACTAGCAATCTTATGTTCATTACCAAAATATTCTTTAAGCAGATCTCTTGCCCTTTGATAGCCCATGGATGAAGACAAATGTCAGCAACTTTGAACATGCTGCTATGAATATCCGCTCATATAATGCTCCAAAATGTGCAAGTGATCTCTCTCGTTAGTAGTTTTCCTTTCCTAGTTCTAGGTGCCTACTTCTATTGGTCTTAACATGAACCCTAAGAGATGGAGCATGTTATTTGCTTCGGTCTAACAACCTGTTGCTGAGAGGAAGCTTCAGCTGACCTCCACTTACTCAGTGCTGGCTCTGATTGGTCAGACCAGTAATCCTCTGTCTGTAGATTTGACTCAGCAGCTGCTTCCACTTTAGCAGCTCCTTCTTCGACTAAGGAATTCTTCTTCTGAGATACTCTTGAGCTGCATCTTGAACTTTGCCTTCAAGTATCTCCATCTTTGTGGTGGCTACTGCCAACTCCGTCTCTAGTTCCAACTGTTCCTTCTCTCTCTTCAGCTGCCCCTTTCGTTCCTCGGTCTCTCTTATCAATTGTTCCCTTTGACTATTCAACTGTTCTTCTTGTGCCTCAATCTCATGCTTTTTGTTTATGGCGGCAGTTTGTTTCAAGAGAACAGCTAGATCAACTTCAGCTTCCATATGAGCAGGGAGCCTTGAAGATGTACTGGCTACTGATCCAGATTTATGTCTTGACCTTCATGTTGAGACATTTGAAATAATGTCTTCAGGTCTAATTTCTTCTGTGGTTACAGCACTTTGTTGCAGAGCTCTTCCACCTTCAGAGTGGCCCAATTTCAGATACATTTCAGATAGATTTCAGACCTCTCCACATCTTCTATGAAACCATCGAAAAATTCCACTTTTCCTTGAAACCACTGATTTTGCATTTTGCGCTCCTCCTCTGGAAGTGGTAAACCCAGCAATAAGTCGTGGCTTTGTCCGACCTCATGGCAGAGGTTGATTAATTGAACCAGATTTGATTTTACTTTCTTCACATTCTCATCTAATTCCATGTGTTTCTTCTAGTGTAATGGCTCCTACATCTGGTTTTCAACTAACTTGTTAACCTGCTTCTATAACTTGTTTCTTGTCTTCTTGCATCTTCCACATTTTCCTGGTTTCGGCTCCTCTTTGCCCTCTTGTGGCTTTTCTTCAGACATACTGGTGGCTGTCCCTTTAAGACGTATCTGACATAATAACGTGCTAATGTGATGACGTATCCTTATCAAGCGGGAATTTATAACAAACTGTACTATTCTTCACAACATCATTAGAATTAAAATTCCCAAGGTCTTCGTCTGGCTTCTATGGTAAACAATCGTATTTCGGCACACCTTATCAAGTTGGAATTCAAAACATCATTAAATTTGAGATTTCCAAGGTCATTTGTTCATGTCTTCCTTGTTAACAGTCGTTTACAGTACGGCTTATCTCAAGACCATTTTCGAGTCTGCAAGAGCAGCCTTTTAAAATAAAGCCTTTCAGCCTTTCAAATATACAGCCTTCTAGGCCGTTCATAAAGCTTAATATGGCCTTAAAATACAGCATTTTGCTCCTCATTACTCACGATCTGGTCTGGCTTTCAAAGTCTTCGTTCTTCAGATAGCACAGATTTTGATCGTGTCGATTTGCCAGCGTCTGGCAGATTCTTTGTTCCGGGATTTCAAGCTCTTATCTCATTCGTAGAGATCCAGTTTTTACTTTAGTGTAATGGCAATTTCTTAACTTTCCAATGTCCAACTTTTGATTGCCATTACTACACAGAGATGTAGAAGAGATATAGCTTATGCACTCGCAGATAGTAAAAACGAATCTTCCAGTCTTTATTTCTTGATCAATTGGTCCTTTATTGAAGTAGCACAAACTAAGAAGTGATTCATATCAAGTATTTCTTATTCCAATACAAATTGTAACTTTTCGTTCTTACTAACTGTTTCATCCGAGAGTATCATGTGACATCATGTGGCAAAGTGTGGTAAAAACTTGTATCTTCCATCCCTCGAGGCTAAACTGACTGCCCACTGTCTGTGGCTACACTAGCCTCCTCAGATGTAGACACGCCCTTCTACATATCAAATCCCACCCACAAGCATACAAAAACGATACAGCTAGTCATTTCTAGACATGACTATAATATACTAACAGTAACTAACTTAAGCATAAATGGCTCCTACACTACTCATTGACAATAATCATGCGGGTCGTTTGAGTGTAATATTTGAGATGTCTCAGTTGTCACGTAATGATATTTGTTGCAAGATTATCAAGAGTCACAGGATTATCTTGCAAATTATTTTTTATCTTAGCCAAGCCTCCCAATAGATTTACAGATCTTGCTGAAGCTGCCATTGGATTCACACAGCTAAGAATAGCACTTCCCATTGTGGAGATGCCAATATCTCACTGATTATTTGCCATCACCAAGGCCTGGTTGACTGATCAACTCTGACTCCAGTACATGCATTGATTTTTGCACTGATCTTTATGGAGCATTTTAACATTGACCACTGCAAGCATTACACCTGTTAGCAACATAAAGAAAAACAACACGGCCAGCTTAAAAAAAAATTAATGATCTGTAATGTTATTATTTTTCTCGTGCTTGCAGTCTAGAGAGGTTTTGTTAATTTTCATCCGCCATGCATTATTGTGCATTCCAAACTATAAGTTCACATAGTTAACATTTCCACAAGAGCTTAAAGTTTCTGGTGACATTTTCTCAGGAAGTACCATTGTTGAAATGCAGTTATGTGAGGAAAACACCTGAAGATTAATTTTGAACATTTTCATTCTTTTTTTCAAGATATTAATTTTGATGAAGACCTGGTAAATGTAAACATTCAGGGTTGGTATTGTGCACCATAGGTTCCCAAGAATCAGTTGCATTCAGTGTAAAGCTCCCTCCATCAATTTTGTTCAGTTTTGCAGGATGCATTTTGATGGACTAGTACTAAGACAGCTGAAGGTGGTTTGTCAGATGATATTGCTCTGTTTAACACTTCCAGTGATATCCCAAGGGTGATTCACAGTCTCCTTCCTTTGCTTGAGGTTTATCCAGTCATGGAAATACTATTTCTCTTGCTGTCCATTTTACTGGGATTCTTTAATGCATATTGAAATGCTGTCTTGACATTAAGGGTAGTCACCCTTACTTCACGACTAGAATTCAAGTCATTGCGCCATGAGTCGTCCCGGCTAAATTCAAATGTTGCAAAAGTAAGCATATAACTTGAGAATAGGGTCACCAAATAACATTGTCAATGATTATTTTGCTGATGGTTGAGAATAGAATGAATTGGCGATAGTTAGTCATACTTTGTTTTGATTCATAGAGTCATCAAATGTTACAGCACAGAAACAGACCCATTCACACCGTCATGTTTATGCTAAACACTTTGATCACCTATATTAATCCAATTTGCCTGCATTAGGTCTGTATCCTTTTATGCCCTGACAATGCACGTACTTGTTTAAATGCCTCTTTAATGTAATGATTGAATCTGACTCTTCCACTTCCTCTGGTAGAGCGTTTCAGATGTCAACCACTATGTTAACCAAAAATCCCTCAAATCCCATTTAAACGTCTTCCCTCTGGTCATAAACTTCTGCGCTCTTTTTATGACACCCCTGCCATAGGAACAAGATTCTGCCAATCAACCCTTCCATTAGATTATATTATTATCACATACGCCAAATGCAAACATTTTTGGCCTGCTTTTATGTGGACAGAACATGTTCGCTCAAATTTTCACATTGTTGAGTAGATGGCAGTTTTTCTAACTGTAGTGGAAAGTCCTGGCTACAAAAATGTATAGTTGTGAAGTGCTTTTCAGCGTGACAGGTGGGACATTGTCTGGTCTCTTCCTCTTTGCTGTATCCAGGGCATTCAACTGTTTCTTGATATCAAATGGAGTGGATCAACTTGGCCAAAGACTGGTTTCTTGTGTTGTTATGTATCTCAAGAGGAAGATGAAATAGATCATCCATTGGGCACTTCTGGCTGAACATCTTTGCAAGTGCTTTTGTTTTGTCCTTTGCATTTGCATGCTTGCCTCTGCCATGGTTGAGAATGGACATTTCTTTAAACCATATCCTCCTGTAAACTGACCGAAGAAGGGTCTCAACATGAAAAATGCACCCATTCCTACTATCCAAAGATGCTGCCTGTTCCGCTGAGTTACTCCAGCATTTTGTGTCTATCTCCTGTTCACTGTTTAATAGTAAGATTAAACGAGAACTCACCTGTTCGAAGTTTGATCGTTATTTTACGAGGAGTTACGATGAGGGATTACGTGAAGAGCCCGCCTCACGCTGGTAACGGCATACTTCAAAGCAACGGCATGAAAAACACAGAACACCAAAGCCGGAGTAACATAGTAAGGCTCATAAAAAGACTTAGAACCACCATTTGATCATTTATTTTACGAGGGTGGGAGTGGAGGGCACGTAATCCCTCATCGTAACTCCTCGTAAAATAACGATCAAACTTCGAACAGGTGAGTTCTCGTTTAATCTTACTATTTTACTTCGGAGTCACGTGAGTGACTACGTGAAGAGTTTTAAAGCTTTCTGTGTTTTTTATGTCGTAGAATTAATCCGTACGACAGTCCGGCTAAGTAAACACATACATGAGAAAGCAGACAAATGTTAGATCTTTTCACAATTAAATTTTTTAATGGTTGAAAGACCATATAATACCCTCCTTATATTTGAGGGAAAAATGATTACAAGTAACAAAAGATATCAGTGACTACACAACTGATTATAGCAATTAATAGCAAACAAAGCAGGTGATTATAGTGCTCCCAACACCGCGTGTCCAAAGCTTGTCATAGTGTGAACAGGTTTGTTGTAGAAACTTTGAAAAAGTTTCTTCTTTACTCCACCCTGCGATTTTTAAAATATGCTCGAGAGGTACGTCCCGCCCCTTCGCCGCGGACGTAGCTGCCGCCCTGGTGGAGTGAGATTTGAAGACATCAGTGTCTACTCCCGCTAAAACCAACACCTGTTTCAACCATTTTGAGATAGTTTGAACTGAAGCTTTTGTGTGTGGCTTTTTGTGCGTAAGCAGTAATGTCTTTTCGTTTCCTCGAAAAGTGTCCGTAACTTTAATATATTGGTTCAAATGTCTAACCACACACAAAGCAGGCTCAATATGAAAAGCTTGAAAGGTTACCTTTGTTCCAGATCTCCCTGGTCTACTTTGTTTGATCAGATCGTAAACATAGAAGACAACGTTATCTGTAGTCACATGCATACAGTCTAAACGCAACATTTGTAAAGTTTGCACTCTTTGGGCTGAGACCAGTGACATTAACATGACCAATTTCAATGTTAACCTATCCAATGGCAACCCTTCAATTGGAGTCCATTCTCTAAGTAGAGCAAGTACAATGCTCACATCCCAAATCTCTGTATATCTAGATTTTGGCGGATTCATGTGAAAAATTCCTTTCATGAATCGTGATATCAATGGATGCGACCCAATTAATTTCTCACCAGTCATAAGTCCTAAATAGGACGACAAGGCACTGCGTGCAGTGTTAATGGCACTGTAACTTAAATGTTGCCCAAAGTGCAAATTGGCAAGGAATTCCAAAACATGAGTAACATTCACAGAATCATCAGAAATATTTGACTGTGTGCAAAATTCTTCCCATTTCTTAATATGTGTCATATATTGTTTCTGTGTGCTATCTCGCCATGATGCGCCAATTACTGTCAAAGTTTGGTCCGACAATCCCAGTTCCTGTAGTGGTCTGGTCAAAACCTGCAGATTAACAAATTCATATATGCATATAATGGGTAACCTTCATTTGTTACTGGATTAGTCAAGATATCACTACAGTTAGGAATCTGCATATACGGTTCTTTAATCATATTCAGCATAACTGGGAACCAAGGTTGAGTTGGTTGGTTGATTAAGCCTGGATGCAAACAAATCAATTTCTGGCAACCCAAATCGTCTAACAATATTCTTAAATATTGCTGGCTTAAGCATCCATTCCGTATTATCTTTAAAAATCCTGGACCTTTCATCTGCTACCACATTGTCCTTACCTGGAATATAGCTTGCTGAAATCCATATCTGCCGACCAATACACCATTGCCATATCTCATTGACCAGACAATCACATGATACTGATCTAACTCTCCCCATGTGATTGATGTAAACCACAGCCGTTTTATTGTCTAATTGTATTAACACATGCAGACCTTGTTTAGCACAACAATATGCTTTAAGCCCATAAAAGGCCCCCAATAATTCCAAATAGTTAATACCATACTCTTGGAGAAACACTTGTTCTTCAGTTTTCCATCTACCTCCACAACTGGAGGATAAATCTGTGGCCCCCCATCCGAGAGCACTAGCATCTGTATGTAAAACCATTTCAGGCTGTTTAATCATAATATTTATTAGCAGCTTGTGGGACATTTTTCTTTTTTAACCCACCATTGTAATTCCAATACAGCTTCTTTTGTTAATTACATAGGCCTGTCAAATGGCCTGCCTTCTCTTTGAGAGCTCGTATCTTGTACCTTCGAAGATATTGATAATGTAATGGACCAAATTCTACTGCAGGAAATGCTGCTAGCAGTTCACCAATGGTTGTCGCCATTTCTCGGATGGAAGGATAAGGTTTTGAATGAGATAATGACAAGTTACCAAAATATCATCGACTTTATCTGTTGGTAAAGATATTAACATAGTCACTGAGTTAATTACAAACCCCAAAAGTAAAATTGTTTGTGCTGGCTGCAGCTGGGGCTTAATTAGATGAATTAAGAACCTTAGCTTACCACAAAGCTTTAGTAACTGAAACTGAGTCCTCAGCTGACTCCTGATAATCACTAATGACCAGAATGTCATTGAGATAAGCCATAATGATGTGCATTTTGTGCTCTAATTGGGCTAACTGGTTTCAACAGTTTCGTAAAGACTAAAAAGCTGAACTCAGTCCATTTGGCAAAGCTTAACTGCCATAATTGTCACAACCAATTAAATTTTAAGTACCACCGAAACCTGATGCATAGGTACAGAATAATAGGCGTCTTTTCATCAATCTTAGCCATATAACAACCTGCTGAATTAAATATTTTGCAGTATTCAATGTCTCCATTTGAACATGTTTGTATTCTACAAACTTATTTAGACCTGTAAGGTCCAGAATACTTCTGCAACCATCATCTGTAATGCCTTCTAACATTAAAGACAAATTTATGCTCGTGTTCAAAGTCTTTTCCATTACCCCTTTTTCAGATAATTAGGCAATGTGGACATTAATCTCTGCTTTTTCAATTGCAGAAAACACGAAAACATAAGCAGGTTTATTCTGTACAGGAGGATTAACCCCTTCTTTAAAAGTAATAGTAGTTAATGAAACTGCTCGTAATATACTGATCAAAAATAATAGTAAGCCAGTCTTAATAAACTTTTTGTAATCTCCCTTTAACTGGAGATTAATCCGCAGTTTCTTTAAGCATAGAAGAAGTCTTTAATTCCTCTCCATATGAGCGTGGTGGTCTCCTTATCCCCTGAATTCGGGTAAGTATTTGGTTGTGCAGTACAATAAAACTTCCTTGACATATTTCTGCCTCTATTTCCAATATCAAATCCCCTTCTGGGCGAAAATACCTTTTCGTCCAAAGACGAAGGTTTCATGCAGCTAAAATATTTAGCTTTTCATCCAATTTCAATAAGTTAGGCAGATTACTCCAAACAGATAACCAAGAGCTTAAACACCACTTGCTCGACACAGGTATGCAACCTTGGGTGAAAAATGGGCCAAATAGCCATTTATTTTATACAAAATTTCATAGAAAGAATTGCACAATAGCGTCTTTATTTTTTGTTTTCCTTTCATCTGCCCAAAAGCCATAATAGCAGCAGAATAATTTGTGAGGATTTTTAAACCTCACTATTTGACGCTCTCATATTTGGAGTCATGGATGCCCATATTAACGGATAAACCGTAGGCTCTTCCAATGAGGCACAATTTCCTGTGCTGTGCAATTTTAATATTTCAATCATCACAGAATCATGAAGTTGGTGAGATACCATATATATATGTTGGCAGCTAGGTTTTCTTCCCTAGCCTCACCACTTCCTTCATATATAGCAAAACCTTTTGCTATCCCAGGCATCTTTGGCCTCTTTTAATATTTTTTCATTTTATTTTTATTTTTATTTTTATTTTGTGGTGTGCTTTCAAATGCAAATCACCATCAACAGGGTCTGCCTTCTGCAGCCCTAAATCAATTGGGATTTCATCCCATGAGACTTCTTCCGGCCCAAATCCTGGGTCCGGAGTTCCAACTTCCAATTAGGCCCATGGCCATATTCAGAATAATTAAACCCCTCAGGGCTATTTTTAGGAACCTTCAGGGTACTTTGACCCTAGTCTCATATTTATTTGGAGAACTTTCTCCATATGCTCCATAATCAGTTCCACATAGTTTACTTATCTGGAGGACTTTCAATGTCAGAGTCATCAGAACCACGGGCCTCTCAGATTTTTTATTTTATTTTATTTTCCATTTTTCATATTCGGGAGCATTTCTCTCCGTGGTTATCATTTTGTAAACTAATTCGCTAACGGGTATATCTACGGCCACCGGTATCGGAACCGGCTCCGCACTAGCTTTCCCGTATATTTATTTTTCACCCCAGGAAGCATTTAACCGCGAATATACGTTTACTTCATCATCTGTGCTTATCCAGCACTAATATGACTCTGACCTGATTTAATATATTTCCTATACTGCTGGACCTACCCAGCGCCCGCTAAGACATCCCAACTTTACTGTTCTTACCTGCGGGGCCGTTCCGACCGCTGCGAGGAGCTGCTCCTTACTGCAGCTCCTCCTTCCGCCGTCAGCGTTGACGTCATGCCGTTACCAGCGTGAGGCGGGCTCTTCACGTAGTCACTCACGTGACTCCGAAGTAAAATTGTATTCCACCATTCACAACTGGATGTGGCAGCAATGTAGAACTTTGAATTTTTTTGTAGAATCACAGGTCTCTCTCTTGCATCCTGCCTTTGACGTCCCACACACACGTAGTGCTGTGTTTCAGCTTCAAGTTGCCATCTTATTTTTAGTTATGCCTGAGATTGCTGCCAGCTGTTGTTTTTGCATGCCTCATTGGACCAGAATTGATCCCCTGGCTTGATTGTACAGAAACTGAGCTATCATATTATAGGTTCTGTTGGAGAGCATGTCTGCTGCTATTGAGGGCCACAGCACCTCGTATATTTGAGATGCTAGGTTTGTTGAGTCTGTCTCACTTAGCATAGTGCCACACAACATGATGGACGATGTAAGGATGGGACGTTCTCTACTTGGTCAGTACAGTGCGCACTTCCACCAACTAGCAAAGAGAGATGATATCAAGTATCCCTCACGAGCATTGATACAGGCCATAGGTCTTATCTCTGGGGTTGAGACCTAACCAGCTTGGTTAGTGTTTGTGTTATCAAGTTACTCTGAGTGAAGGACGTTAAAAACTCCCAATACCCACCCCTTACATCAATGTATATCTATGTCCTTACTACATTAAGTGCTTCTCTCAAGTATTGTTCTGGTGAATCATTGATTTATCAGCTCAATCTGATGCATAGGGTTGGATAAGCAACAGGACAATCAGATTACAGCTGGATGAGGTTAACTTTAGTTTATTCTAGAGATGTGGCATGGAAACAGACCTTTTGACCCAACGATTCCATACTGGTCCTTGATCACCCATTCACACTCGAGAACATTATTTTCTCATCCACTCCCTACACACTAGGGGAAATTTTACAGAGGCCAATTAACCTTCAAACTCACACGTCTTTGGAATGTGGGAGGAAACCAGAGCATCCTCGTGAGACCAGAAACCAGAGAAAACCCACGTGGTCACAGGGAGAATGTGCAAACTCCACGCAGACAGCTCCCAAGGTCAGTTTTGAACCTGAGTCCCTGGCGCTGTGAGGCAGCTGGATAGCACGCCACAAATGCTTTTCACTGTAGCTCGATATGCGTGATAATAAATAAACTAAACTAAATTGATCAGTTGCACCACTGTGCCTCCTGGTTCTAGAGCCACATTCAGCAGAATGATCATGGAGGGAATGTGACAAGAGTATGGATACTTTGAAATTAAGCCAAACTAGAGCGAATGTAGGCTTTTAAGCACAGCGTGACAGACAAATGGGACTAAAAGCATTCTACTTGTGCACAAATGTGCTTATTTTTTTTACCATTAAAATGTTTCCTTTTATATTGTGTACAATGTCAATATGCTAGACTATTGAATTTGTCTACAAATGTGCATTCTATTTTAGCAGTCAGGATGATTGGCATTTTCCCTCCAGAAATGTTCAGTATACTTGATAGATTTTTATATATTCCTGGCCTGGGTATTCAGCGAGGAGTTGGGCTTTCGTGTCAGTGGGTACAGAGAGGGAAGAAAATCTGTTGAAGCTCTAATGAGTAAAATATCTTTGGTGAATTCTAGCCCCCTAGCTATAACTACTTTTTTTTTTCAAAGCACAGCTGGAGTCTTGTCACTCTGAAGCAGTCATGCATTCAGAGAATTTATTTATCACCAAGGATGGTAAAATTTTGTTGCATATTTCTTCCTTAAACTCTTGCAAGCTGTGGACAGATGAGTGCTATCAATGTTTGCTGTCCAAAAATGTAATGTTTATGCATTGCAGTCTGTTCCTTGAAATTGGATTCAACAGAACCACACCTCAGAAATAGTTCAATATGCTTGTTATTCTGTAAGAACAGTGTCCGGGTTCACTACTGTCATTGACAGTAACAAACAGAAACCAAATTGCCCGATTTTGGGTTTTTTTATTTGACTAATTTGACGCCTCATCCTAACTTAAAACACTTCACACATCGGACCAGATGAAGAAAATGGTTAAAGAACCCTGGAATATGTTTTGTTGTATGTATGTGACTGTGATTTGGAGGATTGTTCTGGCACAGACCTCAGTTTAACATCAGTCAGCAAAATGTGATAAAGAATGGCTGCACAACATACATACTGTATAAAGTGCAGCTCTTTTGGGAGTATTTGAACGGTAAAACAATTTATGGACTTCATGTTGAGTAAAAGCAGCCTTAAACTAAATGCTTCTTCCACCAGGAAACAATAAGGTCCCTTGAACCAGGAATTGCAATTTGAATCTTCAGATACAGCTGGAATGTGTGAGGAATCTTGCACCCCATGAGGAATCAAAATACAAAATTAATAATTTATTTGTGTCATTCTGTCTCTCTCTGTTTCTTTCTCTCTGTCTCTCTGTCTCTCTTTGACTCTCTCTGTCTCTCTCTCTTTCTCTCTCTGTCTTTCTTACTGTCTCTGTCTCTGTCTTTCTGTCTCTCTGTTTCTCAGTCTCCGTCTCTCTGTCTCTGTTTCTCCCTCTGTCTCCCTCTGTCTGTCACTCTCTCTGTCCCTTTCCCTCTTCTTCCTCTTTCTCTCTCTCTCTCTCTGACTCTCTCTCTCCAACCCCAACCATTTAAAACCAGGGTTGTAAATAGGTCGTAAATGCAACCTAGAATAATATTTACTGCTTTGATGCTAAGTATGTCAATAAGTATATCTCTATAAGTCTCAAGTATAAATCCATGACGATGAATCTGCAGAAATTATGGATTAGCTGATTTATCAACCTCCGGTGGTGACTTGGTACTTAATGAAAATAACAGCCAGTCCGAAGAAGGATCTTGACCCGAAACGTCACCTATTCTTTCTCTCCATTGATGCTGCCTGTTCTGCTGAGATACTCCAGCATTTTGTATCTATCTTTAGAGCCAGGTTAATTGATTCTCCTTTACATACTCAGGGGTTAAAGCTAGCATCTGCCAGTGCACACGAGGCCTTCCGTAATCAAGGAGAACCATACATACTGTGTGGTGTTAAAATTATTTAATCTTATATAATTTTTTTTTCCAATGGCTTAATTCTTTATTAGATGTATCCCTTCAAAAAGGGTGCACATTATTCCACAATAAATAAGTAAGTCAAGGATATTGCTTTGTATTTATTAGGAAGAGGCGTCACAACATTAGTTGCTCCAGCAGGTATGCTGTTTTGGACTTCAGTGAAACTTTGCCCATAAAATCAACTGTTTATGAGGGGGTGTTGCAAAGACTGGGGGTTTGCAAAGTCCAACAACTCCCGTTCCCAAACTGCAGCATCCATCACACACTTCCTCTTCCCCATCCAACTGCTTGATTTTGGTTTGGAGCTTTCTTTCTTTCTCTTCCCAGTCAAAGCAACATTTTAGATGATATTGGCCAATCGGACGCAAATGGGATTAGCTTAGATGGGATACCTAGATGCGGGTGGCATGAGTGAGTTGGGCTAAAGGGCCTGTTTCCATGTTGTATGACTCATTCTATGATAAGACCACTTGGGAATGATTCTTCTAAACGTACCACTGCAGCATACACCTGAAATTGCCAGTCGCTCAGTTGCGTGAAGACTGCACAACTATCTGCATAAGCAGGGGTCATATCATGTAATGGTCATACACAACTAGAGTGGAGGCACAAAGCATTGCAATAGTTAACACACAGCCTAATTAATTTTATCGTAATGCCTCATGATGAAATCAAGATGAAAGACAACTATCATTCCACAGTGAGACTGCTTAAAAAAGGACAGTATCTAACCCCTCAATTGTGACCCACATATAAAACAGTACAATGTTGCATTTGCATTGTACTTTTAAACAAAATAATTATCCCAGGAAGCTTCACAGGAGCGACAGCTAACAAAGTTAAAATACCTTGGTCAACAGGGAGATACTAATACAGGTGCCAAAACCTTTTTAAAAGTATTAGGTTTTAAGGTGACTCTTAAAAAAAAAGAGTCACATAGAAGGAGATATATTAGAAGAAATGCTAGAAGTTGATCCCTAAGCAATTACCAGTAATAGAATGACAAGAGTTAGAGTGATGTAACAGCAGACAAATGGAGGGTCACAGATGCTCAGTGATGGTGACATTGAGGGAGTTTTACGAGTGTTAGCACTGGAACAGATTACCATGGTGGGGAAGGATATGGAAGGTTTGCAAAGAAGGTTTGCATGGAGAAGCAAAAAACTGCAGATGCTGGTTCATACTAATGATAGACTCAAAGTGCTGGAGTAACTCAGTAAGTCAAGCAGCATCTGTGGTGAAAAAGGATGGGTGATGTATTGGGTCGAGACCCTTCTTCAGAGTGAATGGAACTGGGTGCAATTAAGAAACAAACAGCAAACTCGTTTGGAAATTCGTGGTATTCTACTTATTTGCACAAACGCATTGTTACAAAGAGTCCCATTAATTCTGGCCAACTTCAATATGGTGAACTATCAGATTGAGTCGATAAGTTCTTCAGTGGGGACTGTGATCACAGAAAATTGGAATAAATAGCCTATGATCAGCCATGATCACATTGAATGGTGGTGCTGGCTTGAAGGGCCAAATGGCTTACTCCTGCACCTATTGTCTATTGTCTGTTGTCAAACAGAGAGACGACATCCACAAACATAGTCATAATTTAAGATAGACACAAAATGCTGGAGTAACTCAATGGGACAGTCAGCATCTCTGGAGGGAAGGAATGGGCGATGTTTTGGATCGAGACCCTTCTTCAGACTGACATCAGAGAGGAGGTAGATAGGTAGATAAGGAAGTGTGAATGTGTGAAAACAGGGCAAATGGAATGGAGATCAAGGAAAATGTAGAATAGATTATTGTTAGTTGGTAGAAGGTAACAACAAAGCAAACAGATAAAATAGTCAAAGAACTGGAAGGGGAAATTTATGTGTACTCTGCATCATAATGAGTGGGCAGCATTTCCATGCTAGAAAACATACTTTAGAATTAATCTTCTCCTAGACAGGGGCACTCATCCATTCACACCTGCCTAAAATTTCCCAAAGGAACACAGTTTCTCACGACTAAGCAAATAATTCTGTCCACCGAGGATAACAACGGAAATCATGTGTTTTAATATGTGAACATCTTGATTGAATTAGAGTTAGGATGAATGAATGACGGCATAGAAACTGCCCTCGGGCACTAAAGCATACAAAATGGGATGTGATGGCTCACCAAGCCACAATCGTGGCATGCTATCTTTCTTCACTTTCCTTCTCGATCATGCCTATCCTTTAATACATAGCACCAGGGGGACATTTTACCCAAAGCCTTTTTATGACCCATTCCTTCTCTTCAGAGATGCTGCCCATCCCACTGAGTTACTCCAGCTTTTTGTGTCTATCCTTGTTATGACACACAAACCACAGAAAAAAAAAAGACTTTTGCAGCCAGGGTACACAAAATTATCCTGGAGGTCAACCAGAATTAACAAAACATTGCTAAAGGGCCTGTCCCACTTACACAACTTTTACGGTGCCTGCCGGCACCTGTCATAGGTCTTTACAGGTCGCTGAAAATTTTCAACATGTTGAAACTCCAGCGGCGACCAGAACAAGGTACGACTCTTTGGGCGACTACTCGCGACCATACAGGCTTCACCCCACGACATGTCGCCAGGGTGTTGCCTGTATGGTCGTGAGTAATCTCCTAGTCACCCAAAGAATTGTAGCGTCTTTCTGGTCACCGCTGAATTTTCAACGTTGAAAATGTTCGGCAACCAATGATGGGTGCCGGCAGTCGCCGAAAAAGTCACGTAAGTGGGACAGGCCCTTAAAAGGCAGTGACATTGCAGTTAAAAGCACTGACTGGGCTGGAGAAAACTTAACTACTGTACTTCAGTTGAGCAACTGCAGGCTCCAAGCTATCACTCTAAGCTATACCTTCAAAGAATAGCCGTAAATAACATTTAAACTACATTCTTTGCATGCAAACACAACTCACCAGTTTTCTCAAGAGCCAGCAACAAAGAAGTGATTTATTTACTCCAGGTTGCCATATTAAGATCTAAATGCAGAGCAACCTTAAGGCAATTGATATATGATCACAAAACAGGATAATGCACACAATTTTCCAACATTTTTTTACAGTCCCTCATACATGCTTGATATTGTAAACCACATTTTTCAAGTGATTGATCAAATGAAATGAAATCTCCTTCCCCATCTGGCAAGTGTAAGATTTCCCTCACATCCCATGGCTCTATGCCAAAGACAGAAATGGGATAGGAAGAAGCACTGGAGTACCAAGGGATAAATTGCTTTGTACCAGAAGTTGCCACAGTTCAAATGTAAATAATTGGCTGCAATGTCCTTTGGAGTATGGAATAGTGTCCTATCAGTCAATGCAAATTCTTCTCACCAGCAATGAAAGGCCTTTGTAAAAATCAACAAAATGGACTGCATTATTCAGGTTATAAGGCATTTAACAAACTCATCAAAATCTACATCATTCTCTGGTGCCCTACACTGTTGACATATTGGGAAAAACAATGGCACATGCAGATGTATTACTCCCTTGGCTTTCAGTTCAATTTCACAGATGCCTACATCTGAAGGAACCAAATCCAACAAGAATTATTGGTTCAATAAACCTCCATGTTCCTAAATTCCACACAAAAATGACCTTGGCTCATGTCTTTCTGTCCTAAATGTCCCTCAGTAAACCCCAGGTATGCAAACAGGGAGAATGTTTAATTTATTTATTTTGTGCTTGCAATTATATCCTCTATGCTGGTAACCCATAACAGGTTACCTCCAACCATGCAGACAACATGTAATCATGTCTTTAACAGAGACTGACACCAACACTAATAGCTTTTGTCTATGAATGTTATTTGGCAAACTGCTGGCAACTGAAATAAAATTTGATTTAAACTGACATGCCAGTGCATTAAACGTTGAAAAAAAACTGAACATGTTCAAAAAATATTCATTAACTTACCATAAAAATGTGCCCAGGTTTAATGCACTGGCATGTCAGTTTAAACCAAATTTTATTTCAGTTGCCAGCAGTTTGCCAAATAACATTCATAGACAAAAGCTATTAGTGTTGGTGTCAGTCTCTGTTAAAGACATGATTACATGTTGTCTGCATGGTTGGATATCAGTAAATGTGCTGAGCCACATTCTTTTGTTGAATATGTGTTCCTTTGACTAGAATTTCCAAATGCACACCTTGACTTTGTGAAACATACCTTGGGACAAAATATTCATCAATATTCCATTTTATATCATGTTCCTCAGTGGAATTTCTTTACATCAAACTGAAATATCAAATGCCGACTCTACAATGGTTCAGTGATTTGTTTAATATACTGAGTTGTACCGATTGTAGGGTACCAGGTGTGATTGCTGATAATCTCAACTGGCACAGCTGGCAGAGCCTTAGGCTGGCAAAAGGGAAAATACAGCTAAATATCTCCTTCCCCATGGCAATTCATTTGTGCCTTTTGTGACTAGCTGTTCAATGAATTAAAAAAGGGACTCAGCTTTGTCCACAGTCTGGGCTACCATGTGAACAGCAAGG
The DNA here is from genome assembly GCA_035221665.1 of Okamejei kenojei. Taxonomy (NCBI): domain Eukaryota; kingdom Metazoa; phylum Chordata; class Chondrichthyes; order Rajiformes; family Rajidae; genus Okamejei; species Okamejei kenojei. The sequence goes on from CM069133.1 coordinate 78,218,278, forward strand.
GCTTCGGGGGAGGCCCTGGCAGCTTTGTAAGGATTTGTACATTTAGCTCTGCTGTAAGGAGTATTGAGTAAAAACTTGGATCCCCTTTGCCACACACACAAATGTACTTCAGGTTCATCAAATTTGTAGGTTCCGGAGATATGACTAGATCGTTCTCACAAAACATTTGGGAAAATGTCTGCTTAGCTAAAAACAAAGCGTGATGGAACTCAGCAGGCCAGGTAGTGTTTCTGGAGGGAAATAGACAGATGTACAAGGTTATGGACAAGATCAAATTATTCTCTACAAGAACCAATATACCTGAAGGGCAAAACTTTCAAAGCCGGTCACTTCCTCTTCTCCCCTCTCCCCTCTCCCATCGGGCTAAAGGTATGGATGTGTGAAAATGTATACATCCAGATTCAGGGACAGTTTCTTCCCATGTGTTACAAGGCAACTTGACCATCCTACCAACAATGAGAGAACAGCCCTGTGCTACTATCTACCTCATTGGAGACTCTCGGACTATCTTTAATCAGACTTTACTGGACTTTATATGGACATTATTCTCTTTATCATGTATCTTTACACTGTGGATGGCTCATTTGTAATCATGTATAGACTTTCCGTTCACTAGTTAGCAAACACCTAAAGGTCTACTGTGCCTCAGTATATGTGACAATAAACTAAACAAAAACATTGACCACCTTCTGCCTACATTGAGCACGTTTTGTAGGCAGAGCTTGTGCACATCATAGGTCACATTATAAGTCAGCATAGTGGTGCACGGGCAACCCAGTGGCGCAACGGATCGATCCTAGGCTCAATCCTGACCTCAGGTTCTGTCTGCGTATAGTTTGCGCGTTCTCCCTGCGACTGCGTGGGTTTCCCTAGGTGCTCCAGTTTCCTCCCACATCCCAAAGATGTGCTGGTTTGTAAGTAATTGGCCTCTATAAATTGGTCCCATGTGCAGGGAATGGATGCAAAAGTTGGATAACATTGAACCAATCCAAAGAGGTAAATGATGTCAATGTGGGCTCCATGGGCCAAATGACCTGTTTCCATGCAGTATCTTTCAATCAGTCCATCAATCAAAAATATGACTCTCTGTTCAAGGAAAGGGTCATTTTTCCATTACGAGAAATCAGCAGGCAGCTCAAGGTGCAGATTTACCCAGACATCAGACTATTAGGGATTTTTGAGGAATGTTAGATTGCACGCATGGGGAAAAAATATTCACACAAAAAATATTTCCACATGTGAAACTGTTAAATTTGCAATTCCTATCAAGTTTCAATGGCTGCACTGGACCAAATTTAGGTGTAGTTTTATTATTCTCATATGTATTGAGGAACTATGAAAAGCTTTGTTTTGCATGTTTTCCAATCAAGTCATATAATACTGTACATAAATGCATTAATCCCAAACTCAATAGGTAAAGCGAAAGGAAAGACCCAGAGTGCAGAATACAGTTCTCAGCATTGTAGCACAACAGTTCCAGAGCAAAGTACAATGTTCGCAATGAGGTAGAGGAGAATTGGACTGTACCGGAGCATATGGAAAGACCTTTTTCAGCCTGATAACAGAGGTGAAGGAGCTGTTTTTGAATTTAGTGGTGCGTGGTTTCAGCCTTCTTCATCTTCTGTCTGATGGGAGTGGGGAGAAGAAGGAATGACTGAGATGGGAAACATATTTGATTCTGTTTACTGATTTCCCAAGGCAGTGTTAAGTGTAGATTGAGTCAATGGTAGGAAGTCTAGTCAGTGTGATGGACTGGGATACATTCAACTCTGCAATTTTTTGTGGTCTCAGCCACAAACCAGCTGTTCCCAAGCCAAGTTGTGATACAACCCATTAGTATGCTTTCTATGGTGCATCTGTGTGCGAGATGTTTGTGAGAGCAGTAGAGACATGCCGAATTTCCTCAGCCACTTGAGGAAGCAGAGGTTTGGATGTGTCTTCTTGGCCATCGTTTCAATGTGCTTGGTCCACGACAGATCGTTGAAATATTTACTTAAAGGAACTTGAAGCTCTCAACCACTTCCAGATGATTTGAGAGGCAGAGGCGATGTATTGGAAGATTATAGAAAGCATTCCCATGATTAGTTTGATTCTGTTGCACTGAAAGCTTTAGAATGTCTTCCCATTGTGATTGCAGGCCATGAGTTAGCCACTTAAATGGTGCAGGCATGGCTTAAATCAATTCCAATTAGATGCAGCTGCAGTGCTCCCTGTAGCCATGCACTATTGAGCAAGGTGGCATGACTGCTTCCATTTAGACACAATAATGATTTTGCAAGGTGCGTACATGAATTTCAGGTTCAAGGGGCATCAGGTCAAATTGGTGCATCATTACTCTCAAACCAATTTTCCGCCCCTGTTGAGTTTCCCTGAAGTCAACCTTTAATATTCCATGAAGGTGTGGAATCTGGTTTGGCCTTATTATCAAGAAAACAATGAACCCTTGCGTTGATCTGACCTTTACTCTCTTCTATACTGTAGATATGCTAATCAAATGGACTGTGCACTGAATTCGAACCTTAGAATTGTTAACATAAAAGCAGATCATTCTCTAAAGGTCCTCCATTTCACGTTTTCATGTCTTTTTTGGAAGTTTTACTAAACCTATGATTAGCAGCCATTTGACAAAAGCATTCCAGATTGCTGCAAATACAATAGAGAAGTCTCCCGATTTTGTTTCTGGTTCATGTGTTAATCATCCTAAAGTATGTCCTTTGGTTTCCGTCAATGGAGACAGCTTCTTCTCGTACTCTGTCAAAACTGCTCCTAATTTTGAACATCTCTGTTATATTCCCAATCACTTTTTGTTGCACGAAGGAAAACAGTGCTTTTCTAATATCTGCACAGGATTGCAATCCATTATCCTTGGTACCATTCTGTTAAATTTCAATTGCAACCTCTTTGAGACCTTGACAGCCTCAATTGATTAAATTACCTGTACCACTAAATACTACCCATGCATATTTCTATTCAGGTCGGGGGGAGTTTCCCCCGCCACGGGTACCATGTAATCCCGTGCTACCTGCTCCATGATCGGATAGTCGGCGACTAAACTGTCTCTCCCATCTGGTTTGCCAGGTGAGGAGGGGGCTGTGGACCCCCAGCAGGACCAAAAACAAGACCTGTCAAAGGACGGACGACCTCCTAGCAAGCCAACGACCATCCACACATCAGTAGAAGTTGTGATCACTGTCATACATAGCATTGTAAGGCACCGTGCCCGTTGATGTTTTCAACGATGATGATGATGATGATGATGATGACATTTCTGTAAAAATAGCTGCAATTAAATTTAGCTTTGTGTGTTAATTTTTGGCTATTTTTATAGAACGGGTCATTCCTACACTAAGACTAGCATAAACATTTCTTATTTGAAAATGAACGTTAAGTCCAAACATCAATTAACGTAGCATAAGCACAAATAGAATGAGGATTGTATTATTTAAATATTGGCTTGCAAAAAGTGGATGATTTTCTTATACTACAGATTGATGGATTCTGACTTGACTAGTGTCCTATGTGGAATGTTCTACAGATTGTTTTGTTATCAAAGAGCATCCATAATGGTCCAACACTTACTGATATTGCATTGATAATCATACTGTTATGCCTCGTTAATGCATCGATTTTATTGGTTTTCATGGGTGTGTGGATGCCAAAGCATTAATCATTCCACATAACTGAATATCCCAGTGTCTATATCAAATGACATGTGGCAAAGTAGATGTTTCTATATAGTACTCAATGTTAACATCCAAAATAAATTATTGACCATATTTCCGAAACATTATTACATCATTCCATCAATTATTAAATATATTTTGATTCATGTTAACCCCTATTCATATGCAAATATTTATAGTGAACATATAGGATAGCAGCCTAGTTTTAATGTATACTAGACCAAGTGGGACCCGTTGCGCCCCGTTCCACCACTCACCCATGGCCCCCAACTGCACAGGAACGGCTGATGGGTTCCGTCATGACGCCAGAGATCTCCGTTGTGACGCGGGTCATGGCAACTCTCCCCAACTGCGCCTCGCTATCCCTCTTCCTACCTCTATCCTCCTCCATCCCACCTCATCCCCCAGCACTCCCCTCCCCATCCACTTCACCCTCCCTCTTCTTTCTCCTCTCCTCCTCCCCACTCCCTCACCTCTCTCTCCCTCTCCTTTCCCCTACCCTCAGTCACTCCCTCCCTCCCTCCATAACTCCTTACCCTCCTCCTCTCCCTCTATCCCCCTCCTCCCCCACTCCTCAACTCCCCCCATCCCACCCCCCAGTCTCCCTCCTGACCTCCCCCACTGTCCTCCTCTACCTCTATCCCTAACTCCCTACCGTCCCCACCCCCCCCCCCCCGTCCTTCTATCCCCCCTCCTCTCCCACTCTCCCTCCTCACCTCTCCCACTCTCCCATCCCTCTCCCTCCCTATCCGCCTCCTCTCCCTCTATCCCCCTGCTCCCCCACGGGCGGGCAGGAGGATAGATAGATAGATAGATAGATAGATAGATAGATAGATAGATAGATAGATAGATAGATAGATAGATAGATAGATAGATAGATAGATAGATGTTACCTGATGACGACTGTATTTGTGAAAAGTTATGATTACCATGAAAGGAGCATATGCAATTCAGTAATGTTAAAAAGAGGAATATATACTTTAGAATTATTTTGTGAATCACAATTGAATCAGCATGGCAATTTACCTTGAACCCTTTTATTCAAACAGTGTGAACTCAGCCAATTCTCCATGACAATCCATTATTGATTTCATAATATATTGCAAAAAGTTAATGTACATTATTTCTTATAATGCTCAGGTGCTATGTTGCTTGGAGATGGTGCCATATCTCTATGTAAATGTGTTTCTTTTGTGGTTTGTTCAGTCAACATGGTGATATTGAATTTAATCTTAAATATCTGCTTGAGGTCAAGCTGAACAGAATAGCGGTAACAGAAATTATCCCTCATGTGGATGTGGAATCGATATGGATAGAGCTGTGAAACACTAAGGGTCAGAAAACGCTAGTGGGAGTTGTGTACAGGCCACCTAACAGTAGTAGTGGAGTTGGGGATGGCATCAAACAGGAAATTAGAAATGCGTGCAACAAAGGTAAAACTGTTATAATGGGTGACTTCAATCTACATATAGATTGGGTGAATCAAATTGGCAGGGGTGCTGAGGAAGAGGATTTCTTGGAATGTATGCGGGATAGTTTTCTAAACCAACATGTAGAGGAACCAACAAGAGAGCAGAATATTCTAGACTGGGTATTGAGTAATGAGGAGGGTTAGTTAACAGTCTTGTTGTGCCTGGCTCCTTGGGCAAGAGTGTCCATAACATGGTTGAGTTCCTCATTAGGATGGAGAGAGACATAATTAATTCAGAAACAAGGGTTCTGAACTTAAAGAAAGGTAACTTTCAGGGTATGAAACATGAATTAGCCAAGATAGACTGGCAATTGATTCTTAAAGGGTTGACGGTGGATAGGCAATGGAAGGCATTTAAAGACTGCATGGATGAACTACAAAAAATGTTCATTCCAGTTTGGCAAAATAATATATCAAGGAAGATAGTACATCCGTGGATAACATGGGCAATCAGGGATCGTATCAAAACAAAAGATGAAGCATACAAATTAGCCAGAAAAAGCAGCCTAACAGAGGACTGGGAGAAATTCAGAGTCCAGCAGAGGAGGACAAAGGGATTATTTAGGAAAGGGAAAATAGATTATGAAAGAAAACTGGCAGGGAACATAAAAACTGACTGCAAAAGTTTTTATACACATGTGAAGAGAAAAAGATTAGTTAAAACAAATGTAGGTCCCTTGCAGTCAGAAACAGGTGAATTGATCATGGGGAAGAAGTAAATGGCAGACCAATTGAATAACTACTTTGGTTCTGTCTTCACTAAGGAAGACCTAAATAATCTGCCTGAAATAGCAGGGGTCAAATGAGATGGAACTGAGTGAAATCCTGGTTAGCTGGGAAGTGGTGTTAGTTAAATTGAATGGATTAAAGGCCGATAAATCCCCAGGGCCAGATAGGCTGCATCCCAGAGTACTTAAGGAAGTAGCCCCAGAAATAGTGGAAGCATTAGTGATAATTTTTCAAAACTCTTTAGATTCTGGAGAAGTTCCTGAGGATTGGAGGGTAGCTAATGTAACCCCACTTTTTAAAAAGGGAGGGAGAGAGAAAACGGGGAATTACAGACCAGTTAGTCCAACATCGGTAGTGGGGAAAATGCTGGAGTCAGTTATTAAAGATGGAATAGCAGCACATTTGGAAAGTGGTGAAATCATTGGACAAAGTCAGCATGGATTTATGAAAGGTAAATCATGTCTGACGAATCTTATAGAATTTTTCGAGGATGTAACAAGTAGTGTGGATAAGGGAGAACCAGTGGATGAGTTATATCTGTACTTTCAGAAGGGTTTCGACAAGGTCCCACATAAGAGATTAGTATGCAAACTTAAAGCACATGGTATTGGTGTGGATAGAGAACTGGCTGGCAGACAGGAAGCAAAGAGTAAGAGTAGGGTCCTTTTCAGAATGGCAGGCAGTGACTTGTGGGGAATCGCAAGGCTCAGTGCTGGGACCCCAGCTATTTACAATATATATTAATGATTTAGACGAGGGAATTGAATGCAACATCTCCAAGTTTGCGGATGACATGAAGCTGGGGGGCAGTGTTAGCTGTGTGGAGGATGCTAGGAGGCTGCAAGGTGACTTGGATAGGTTGAGTGAGTGGGCAAATGCATGGCAGATGCAGTATAATGTAGATAAATGAGAGGTTATCCACTTTGGTGGCAAAAACAGGAAAGTAGACTACTATTTGAATGGTGGCCGATTAGGAAAAGGGGAGATGCAACGAGACCTGGGTGTCATGGTACACCAGTCATTGAAAGTAGGCATGCAGGTGCAGCAGACAGTGAAGAAAGCGAATGGTATGTTAGCATTCATAGCAAAAGGATTTGAGTATAGGAGCAGGGAGGTTCTACTGCAGTTGTACAGGGTCTTGGTGAGACCACACCTGGAGTATTGCGTACAGTTTTGGTCTCCTAATCTGAGGAAAGACATTCTTGCCATAGAGGGAGTACAGAGAAGGTTCACCAGACTGATTCATGGGATGTCAGGACTTTCATATGAAGAAAGACTGGATAGACTCGGCATGTACTCACTAGAATTTAGAAGATTGAGGGGGGATCTTATAGAAACTTACAAAATTCTTAAGTGGGTTGGACAGGCAAGATTCAGGAAGATTGTTCCTGATGTTGGGGAAGTCCAGAACAAGGGGTCACAGTTTAAGGATAAGAGGGAAGTCTTGTAGGACCGAGATGAGAAAAACATTTTTCACACAGAGTGGTGAATCTCTGGAATTCTCTGCCACAGAAGGTAGTTGAGGCCAGTTCATTGGCTATATTTAAGAGGGAGTTACATGTGGCCCTTGTGGCTAAGGGGTTCAAGGGGTATGGAGAGAAGGCAGGTACGGGATACTGAGTTGGATGATCAGCCATGATCATATTGAATGGCAGTGCAGGCTCGAAGGGCCGAATGGCCAACTCCTGCACCTATTTTCTATGTTTCTATGTTTCTATCCCTATCTGTACAGTGAAGTAATAAGACATTATCCAACCTACCCTGACACAAGTGTGTTTCGATGACAAGCAAATGTACTACCTTGCAGATTACTGAATCTATTCTCATTTACAGCGACACATCATTTGTCAAGTCAAATCACAATTATTTATATAGCACATTTAAAAAACAACTCTCATTGGCCAAAGTGCTTTACATTTGTTATAAGAATAGTATAAACAAACAAACTACATACATGTATACATGTAGCCCTCACTCAGAGGACGTCAAGAAAGTCTTGGGAGTATAGATAAGTTTTTAGTCTTGACTTAAAGGAGTTGATAGAGGGGGCAGTTCTGATGGGAAGAGGGATGCTGTTCCACAGTCTAGGAGCTGCAACAGCAAAGGCGCGGTCACCCCTGAGCTTATGCCTAGACCGCGGGATATTCAGCAAGTCGGGCGATCTGAAGGACCTGGAGGTGGAGTGGTGGTATTTGTAACGTATAACAAATGAGTACTGATTTCATACCAAGGTACTCATTGGACCCTTGGCAATGCAATTCATTTAAGTGCATATTGATCACAACAACCAATTAATGCACAATTTTTCAGAGGCAATTTCAGTATTTATGTAGGTGTAAACGTTTTGTGACTTCTGAAATTAATTTACCCACAATTGATCCCGTTGTCAATATCCTTTGATCTTTTATTAAAGTTGCATCCTTGGTTTTCTATCATGGACAATAATTGGCTCCAGGTTCCCCAACATTGTAGTCACGGCCACAAAAAGTTGGCATGCCAACATAAAAGCATGTCAAAAGTAAGTGTTAGCACATACATTGCTGTGTACTCATCAGCATGAAAGGCATCAAACATGCCATTCGCAACTGTTGGACAAATGGAACTTATCAGAAACAGTCCTTTCATGTACTGTTTATGAATTCATTTACAATAAATGTTAACAGCATCCTGTTGTTATGCGAATTAGCTGCCTGCACATTCTTAATATGTTGTGATGCCAATTTTGTTCAGGGGTAAAAATGTTAAAAACATGTATTTGATTACATGTGGAAAGCATATAAAACAGCTGATTCCTGACTCTTGATGAGGCAAAATAATTTGAAGAGAATATTACATTTTTAAAAACAGCAGTGAAACAAACATTCCCGGTGTTCAATTTCACAAATATTTGAAGATGATCGAACAAGTTGAGAAGGCTGTTAAAAAAGCCTCTGGCCATGTTGAACCTTTATAATAAAACACTTGCTCTGCTTTAGATGGAGACATGTGTTGAATATAGTACACCATGTCACAGTACAGATGTCACAGCTTGGGAGTGAGTGTAGACTTGCTGGCATGAGACTAGGGATGAGGGACTGCAGTTATTTGCTGGAAATGGAAAAGCCAATGTGTTTAGAACAGAAAGGGCACAAGGAGGATTAATTGAGATGTTTAAATCATGGATGGGGTATATATTTAAAAATCTAATGAAAGAAAAATTGATAACCAGAAGGCACAAAGTTACAGTTATTGGCAAATGAACCCAAGGTAACACGAGGAAATATTATTTTACACTGCAAACCATACTCTGGCACCAATGAATAAGGTGACAAAAATAGTTTTGATCATGGCATTAAAAAAGAATTGGAAAAATAGTTGAAAGGTACTAAATTACATAGCTAGGCGGGCAAAAGCAAAAGATTGTGAATAATTGGATAACTCTACCAAGCAGCTAATGCAGACAACATTTCTTGAATTGTTTTTTTCTGTACTGTATTACTCTCTGATCCTACAGTATATTATCATTAATGGACATTAGGATAAGATTTAGAAGATGAATGACGTAACTTCAGAAATCTCCATGGTATAGTTAAAGTTTGATACATCCTTAATTTCCAATCATTTTATGCAGTAGAAGCAAGTCTCCAGTTATTTTTTGTTCTGCAATAGACTGTTGATTAATATTGGCAGACAATAAATTGCTGTTGTTCAGGGTCAGGATAATTATTCAACCGTGTGATTGATGAGGCTTTGATTTTACATTTTTCTTTGTACTGCAAATCGATTGGCAGGTGACCAAGTCTCCAGATAGTGATGAGGCAGTTTATGTTCATGTTGCTCAGAAAGGCACTTCAATTATTTCAACAGTGTATTTTACTACTGCGTAGCAAACCAATTACAATGTAATCCAGACACACTTTTTCTCTGTAAAATATAATGGTAACATCTCTGTTTTAATGAATGTGTTATTTTTAGTAATCAAAACATGCTTGAAAATGTCTCAATATATATTCCTCTGTATTCCTTTGCTCAATCTATTTGATGCAAAAGTATTTTATTTTGTGAGTATTCTTGATACAAACTGATTTAAAGCATCAGCTTCACTTCTGGTGGGCTTTGTACCAAGCAAAAAGACAAGTTTCTAAATTAGGCGTTCACCTTTGTGGATAGAACAAGGAGTGATATAATTGAGATATAAGGGTGTCAGGAATTATGTGGACAAGGCAGGAAAATAAGGTTGAGAAGGAAAGATCGATCCACCATGATTGATTGGCAGAGTAGATTTTATGGTCCATATGGCCTAATTGTGCTCCTGGAATTTATGAGCATGAGATGTTAATGGCCTTGAAATATAGGATCTTATTTTCTATTGTGGAGAATCCAGGACATGGGAATTTAAACTAAACATGAGAGAAATACCACCCAGAGACAAGTCAAGGAGCATTTGTTTACATAAAATGCAGAATTGCGGCACAGTTGGTACAACCGTTGCTTCAGAGCCCCATTTGTTCAGTCTTTAGCTCCCAGATTCAACCATTCACCTGCACATGAGGGACAATTTTCCATTGCCAATTGACCCGTAACATCTTTGCAATGTGGGAGGAAACCAGAGCACTCAGAGGAAACCCACACAGTCACATGGAGAATGTTCTAACTCTACACAAATAGCACCTGAAATCAGGATTGGTGTGGACCGATCTGAATGCAATGTGGTTGAGAGCTGCAGTAATAACTGAGATACATTGATCATGGAATTGCATTTCCTTGAACATTTTCTGCAATTATGTTAATTATGCTCAAATGCATTGTCAAATGGGCCATTGGCACCATACCAGTAGGTCTCACCATTTATTTTGAATTCACAATGGTTGGATTAGACTCTCTAGGATTCTGTCTGAACTGAGGACTATATTCTGTCACTGAAGCAAAAAATTCAAGGAAATGCTCTTCAAGCTTATCTGTTGCCTCTGGCCACTGTATCTTAATGGAGAAATGTGTTATTTTCTCAGCTTCCTTCCAATTCAGTGTGACTGTTCTATTAGTCAGCTCCTGAGGTAACTTCCATGTCAATATATTCGATGTATGTTGAAGCTTGTGGAATTCCTCACTCAAGAATTGCAACAATTGCTAAAGGCCCACCAAATTCTCCCAACAAGGCATTTTCCACATAGGGTAATACATATTGTGTATTATTTCATTATGTGTCATACATATAGAATGGAACTGATGTATTTTGCTTTTTTGATGTGATTTGTGACCTAGAATGCAGCAAATCTCTGAACAATTTACTGTACCAACTGAGTTTTGACTGAACCTAAGCTGTTTTTTTTTCAAGGAAAGGTAAGGATATCTCACCATAATAGAGCAGCTGTGTAATCATTATCAAGCTGCGAACATCCAAAACTATAAAATATATCACTTGTCAAATTGGTGGCAAGGCCTCATAAGTGTATGATAGTGTTTAACCAGCAGTGATATTGAGATTTATTTCTCAGCATGATATGGAAAAACCTGCTGCGTGTGTAGTTCAAATGACTTGTTACTTTAAGGTTCTTAAAACTGTTGAAAATGTAAGCAGCAGAACAACATTGTTGGTGAAATGTGACAAAGCTTTGACCTACTAAAGAGTTAACACATTTGAATTGTTTACTCATGTGTTTGAACCCAGGGGCCATCAGTTATGTATCCAGACTGGAGGTGCTCCATGCCTGTGATTTCATAATTGATCATTCACATTATCACTCAAAACTGAAATTAGTCTTATATTTACTATTCTTTTGAGTGATTTTGTGTGCCCCAGACATCAAATTTTGCCAGCTTTATGTCTTTAAAGGCTGTCAATTTTCACAAATAGGAGGTTCATTTATCCTCTCAGGATAACAGATGTTCTCAATGTCTGTTCTGTTAAATAACCTAAATTCTTTGCCTTCAAATATTTATTATGTAAATTAGGTGAAACATTTCTCTGTGCATTTTAGTTATTACCAACAAAATGTTTCTGTCATTGGAGCTGAAACACTGATTAACTGGATTCAGAAAAGTAATGATGTGGACAATGATCGTATTTCATGTGTGGCTGCAGTTATTAAGCACAAAGTATTTTTAGTTATTTCCTTCAACGTGAACAGACAAATATTTCAAAAAAGAATGTGTGCATCTGGAGTCTTGGCCAAGCATCATCATGTTCTGTGTGGTCTTTAATATTACATTTACATTTCTTTGATTTCAATGTGTATCATCAGAAAATAATATTTGTTGTCCTGGGATATTTACAAAGATGTTGAAGCTCTTTCTTCCATGGGTCCAGTAGATACTGTTCCATCATGGAAAGAGTGGTTGTCTCGAGGAAAGGTACATTGAAGAGTAGAGTCTAGTTGGATGAATATCCTAGAATTGTACTCAGTCATCACTGGATATCACAGATCATACTAAAGTGAAGAGGAGAAAAGAACAGAGTAGATGATTTGTTGTCTGTGGGTGAGGAAGTCTCGATTGGATAATAGTTCTGCCTATAATGTAATATACAATATTGGATCATATTTATAGCGCAGAAGCAGGCTGTTAGATTCTGTTAGCGCAGAAGCAGGCAATAGATTCATGCAAATTTATGGTACCATACAGGTTTCCAACAATCCTTAGTCATCAAACCTCAGTTATCATACTGTTCTATCCCCCCATCCCCCCCCCATCCCCCCCCCATCCCCCCCATCCCCCCCCCCCCCCCCCCCCCCCCCCCCCCAAATCCCATAGACTTTCCTTCAATATTTTTTTCTACATCTATTGAGACAACATTGTCCATCACAAGAACTCATCTACTGAATTCTTAGCTTGGATTTTGTGAGGTAATATAGTATAGAAATAAGCCCTTCAGCCACCTACTTATGCTAAAACAACATTAATCCCATTCCTTATTCTCCCCATATTTCCATCAACTCCCCCAGATTCCACCTGTCATTTACATACAAGGGACAATTTACAGAGGCAAGTTAAATAACCAACTTGCATGTCTTCAGATGTGGGTAGAAACTGGAGCACCCAAAGGAAACCGATAGTATCACAGGGTGAACATGCAAACCTCACTCTGTCAACCTCCCAGATCAGGATTGAACCCCCAGTCATTCGAGTTATGAGGGAGCATCTCTACTATCCACACCAAAGTACCACTAAATTCTGCTGAGGAATGGAGGCAAGTCAACAACTTTTACATAATTACAGTTCAACGGGTAAATGCTCAATTTGCTGATTGATTGCAAATGTTGAATCTGTCAGTTTGCTCCCCACATTTGCTTTTTGGTATCCATTCAAGAGATGTGTGCTTCACAAACCAAACGTGAATGTGAATACTGATCCCTAACAGTCCCTTAGAAGGTGTGGTGGGGTGTTTTCTTCAATCACCGCAGAGGTCGAGGGTGAGTATATCCATAATGCTGTTGTGGATAGAGTTCCATGATTTTGGCCCAGCAACAGCGAAGGAGCAGCAATATATTTCCAACTCAGAATGGTGTTGGGCACCAATTTCCAGGTGGTGGTGTTCCCATGCTTTTGCTGCCTTTATCCTTGGAGCGCAGGAGGATGAAGAGTGATCTTCTAGAGGTGTACCAGATCCTGAGGGGAATAGCGAGGGTAAATGCACAAATTTCATTTCATGTGCCACCGTACCGCCCCTGGATTATTTGCCTATCCAGGAGGCTGCTATGCTCTCTTTTTGACTGTTAATGAAGTGATAAGATTTTAATTATTTCAATTTGGTCTGGAAATATAAAGCAAAGTGGAAAAGATAATTTTGGATTATTTTAATGTTTTTAATTATTTACATTTTTTCTGTGTTTTTGGCTGATTGAAAATTCTGAATTTGTTACTTCTATCAATTATAAAATAGCTGAATGTCAGAGCTATTAAAATACCATTAAAATGTCCTCAGCTTTCACAGCTGGTAAAGCAATGACTCGGCTTTAGCAGCTCTCAGTTGGGTCTGCTCCTATTATCTCATCACCATTGCAGACCATGATCCCACCAAGAGATGGAGATGAACAATCAAGTCCATTTTTTCTTTCCCTTCTGCAGAAATTGACCTCCTGGTCTCCAGTATTCAATAACAAACAATACTACTGATGAAGAATGTAACAAAATGTGATTTGTTTCACAGCATAATATGACAAATCTATGGAGGCACATAACGCTATGCTAGGATGTGGCTCAGAACTCCATGAAATGGACTTACCACCAAATCTATCCCCATTTGCAACATAGATGAACATGTTTGTACACATATGTGTATACAATATATTCTCACTCATACACACAAACACACGCATACACACACACACACACATACACATGCATGCACTCACTCACACTCAATGTGTTTACAACACTGTCAATAATTTTACTTCGGAGTCACGTGAGTGACTACGTGAATAGAAGCCCGTACAGCCGTTGGTGCGTCATGACGTCAGACGTTGGTGCAGTCGGGCGGTTGGAGCAGCAGCTGAAGTGAACCCAAACTGATGTTATCTCCTGCATTGTTTACAAAAAATGTCAATGCTTTTAGATGTAAATGGAAGCATAAGGTTTTTACTTCATTAATTTGAAATATAAAATTTAGCATTGCATATAAAGAAAGTATGTTTTATTTGGTTTGCATCTTGAAAGTTGTGCATCACAGCGTTCATATCAGATTTGAGGTTGCACATCATATCAGAAGTAAATTTGGCAATAGGCCATCCCATTGTTAAACATCAGAGAACAGACCAGGTGGCAGAAGCCTGGCACGGCTGATGGCACTATGCCTGCCTCACAACCAGGAGGTCACAGGTCCAGGAGCATGCAAAAATGGCCTGCAAACCTGCTTTGTCAGTTCTCTGCCAGGACTATGGCTGCATTATCTCATTATAAATGGGGCTCTCCTCTCCCATCACAGAGGGTCTCTGGACAGTCAGGAAGCCTTCTGTTCGCCATTTGTGGAATGGCATTGTTGCAGGTCCAGAAAGTGACCACAGGCCAGACTTCAGTTCACTTCACATCACTTCAGAAGGAGCCTGTTTGACAGGATTTGGCTCAATTCCAATACTCCGACAATCCCACCCACCCCTCCCCCAATTCCCCCTCATCTCCAAAAGCAGGGGTAGACATTCTGATTTGAGGCAGCAAAATGTTAGGCAAGAACCTATTTAATCACACTACAACACAGACACACTAAAATGGAATTATTCATCTTAGCTTTGTAAAGGATGAAATTAAAATTTCCATCACTTCACCGGAGGAAGTATGCCCCAGGAATTAATTACAACTCAGCAGCCGTTAATCACCTGAACCATTTATGAAATCCGTTCCGGTCTTTGTTAAGTGTAAGCATTTAATATAATTTATTCTAAATTACTGTAACATTTATTACATGTACATTTACTGCAGAACTATAATTGTAAAACTGTAACTAATTTTAAGAATAAAATAGAATGTTTTATTGAAACCCAGGTATCAATGGAACTGCCACATGAAAATGAAAAAGTGAACCCTTAGGCTTACCAGTATATTTCTCTGTAGTAAAATAGACGATGGGATAACTTGAACTGCCATGAATTAAGGAACCCATGTGGGGATGCAGAGGCAGACAATGAAATTGGAGAGTATGTCCTCCACATCTGACCACAGCGGCAGACTTCATCGCTCACATGCTGAGCAAATAGTCCAGCACAGAAGCTTCTATGCTGTTTCTTTGGCTCGGTATGAAAACAGAGACCTAGATTACAGAGAGTACATTGAACCCTGCCAGACGATCATTAAATTGACTGGAAAGACATATTGGGCGAATAGTAAGAGATATTGTTGTGCAGTGTTGATAGCAGTGAAAATCTGGAAATCATCTCTGACTCCTGTGAGAGTATTATTGATATCTTGGGCCATTTGTTGTTAGATGGCCAATAAAAAAAACACTACGGTTAAGAAACCAATTTTTTTAAATTGCCACATCAGTAAGGAAATGTTGTTTTATTTTTTGTCAAAGCAAAGCCTCCCATTTGGTTTCTTTGTTTAGCTGGCCTTGTATGTGGAGCCCTGGAGTAATTCGTGAAATAAAATTTGGAATGTGCGGCCTGATTGTATTTCACCCTCTATTTATTATTAGTCTGTGGAATTCGCACCAGCAAACCCCACAGGAGATACTTACATTCCATAATGCTGCAAACCACATTTAAACATTTTTTTTCATTGCCATTAGTTCGAATTTTAATGAAAACCGAGCAATTACTTTTAGTAATTAAACATAATGGGCCAAATACTGCTGAAGTTTGCCATATGTTATGAGACTTTCCCTGCACCAATTTAACTAGGACTTTGTTGCCATGTTAACCCACCAGAAGTGATGGCTAACAATAACATGTTGAGGGCAGTGGGGCATCCTTGAGACACTGCAGAACCAACAGTCACTACTCAAATTCAAGAGCTGAGAAAAGAAGCAGAGATTGATGATGGAGGAAAGCATGTGTAAGGTGTCGCACTTTGGGAGGTTGAATGTGAGGGGAAAATGTAAGTTAAAGACTAGACCCTTAACAGCATTGATGTTCAGAGGGATCTTGAAGTCTGAGTTCATAGCCCACTAAAGGTAGCAGCACAAGTCGATAGAGTGGTAAAGAAGGCATATTGTATGCTTACCTACATTGCTAGGAGAATTGAATATGTCAGGAAGTCATGATGCAGCTCTATAGGACTTTGGTTAGGCCGGATTTGGAGTATTGTGTGCAGTTCTGGTTACCACTACAGAAAAATGTAATGGCTTTGTAGAGGGTGCAGAGGAGATTTGCCAGAATGCTGCCTGGATTAGAGGGTTTCAGCTACTGGGAGAGATTGAATAGACTTGGATTATTTTTTCTGAAATGACAGAGGTTGAGGGCATAGGTAGGGCGGACAGTCAGAACCTTTTACCCAGGTGGAAATGTCCAATACTTGAGGGCACAGATATAAGGTGAGTGGGGGGAAAGTTCAATGGAGATTTGTGGAGCAAGTTTTTTACACAGAATAGAGGGGGCCTGGAGTGCATTGGCAGTGTTGGTGGTGGTGGTGGTGGAGGCAGATACGACAGTGGCATTGTAGAGACATTTAGATAGGCAAATGGAATTGCAGGGAGTAGAGGGATGTGGATTGTGTACAAATGAAATCAGTTTAATGATATTGCCATGTTTGGCACAAACATTGTGGGCTGAAGGTCCCATTCCTGTGCTGTACTGTTCTGTGTTTATCTTCTATATTCTAAATTTGTCTTGAAGGTGGAACAATAATGCAGCTTGTAGAGCTGCTGCCTCACAGCACCAGAGACCCTGGTTGAATCCTGACCTCATGTGCTGTCTGTGTGGAGTTTGCACATTCTCCCTGTGATCATGTGTGGTTTTCCTCTGGGCACTCTGGTTTCCTCCCAAAGATGAGCAGGTTAATTACCCTTTTGAGAATTGTCCCCAGTGTGCAGGAAGTGGATGTGAAAGTGGACAATGTGCGAACGGGTCACCACTGATCAGCATGGACTTAAAGGGCCTGTTTCCATGTTCTATCTTTAAAAATAAAGTAATATGAATTTACTGCAGAAAGGAATAATATCAAATCATTTGAGACTATCTGGACAAAACAAATTAATTGTCAGAGAATTAACACTTATTATTAAATGAGCATGTTATTCAATGCAATACCATCCAGAGAAAATTTAATGCACAATTCACATGCAGAACCAAAGAAATGTCTTAACCCAAAATGTCACCTATTCCTTTTCTCCAGAGATGCTGTCTGACCCTCTGATTTACTCCAGCTTTTTGTGTCTGTCTGCAGACGCAAGAATCAGGTAGAAATGTATTCTTGGCATCACGTACATTGAACTGCGCTTCTGAAATTTGGTGCTACTGACTCAAGCATTGTGGACCAAAGGGTCAGAGGAATTAGGTCTTGAATTAAGTCTTATCATCTCTAATAATTAATGGGAAGGACACTGTAGTTTGAAATCCATTGAGAAGCACAGTAAAATTCTAAAACATGTTATTAAAAAAAAGGAGGTTTTAGAAGTCATAGTGGGATTAAAGGTGGATAACTTCCCAGGATCTGAGGAGATTTAAAAAATATATATTTATTCAAGTGATTGTGCTTCGTAGGCTGAACCAGCGTTTCACCAATTGCCTTTTAAAATATGGTGGTGAACAACTTTTTATATCACTGATCACTGAAAAAACGTTGAGATTTTTGGGTATACCCACAATGCTGTCAGGGAGAGAGTTTTTGAAGGAACAGCGATCTATTCCCAGGTCAGGATGGTGTGTGACTTGGAGGGCAAATTCCAGATGGTGGGAGTACCATGTTTTGTTGCTCTTGTCCTTCAAAGCTGGTAAGGTTCATGAGTTTGGAAGATCTAAGGAGGGTTGGTGAGTTGCTGCAGTGCTTGCTACAGATGGTACAAATTGCTGCAGTGTTCATTGGTGGTTGAGTGAGTGGCTGATTGTGGATGTGGTGTCTATCAAATGGGCCATTAAGTCCGGTATGGCATCCAGCTTATTGATCATCATTGAAGTTATGATCATCCAGGCAAGTGGAGAGTATACCATCTCACCCCTGTCTTGAACATTGTCAATGGAACTCTGGCTTTGGGGAGTAATGCCCCTGTCCCACTTAGGAAACCTGAACGGAAACCTCTGGAGACTTTGCGCCCCACCCGAGGTTTCCGTGCGGTTCCCGGAGGTTTTTGTCAGTCTCCCTAATGGTCGAAAGTGGTTTCCGCTTCTTCTATGTTCCAGCGATTATTTCAAAAAATTCAAAACCGGCCGTGACTAAAAATAGATTGTCGTTTTAAAAATCGGTAATTTTTTTGTCAAAGCCGGTGATGCTAGTTGAAGGTGGTTGCAGGTAGTGGAAGGCAAGATCTTTTTTTCACCCAGTTTTATTCCACCAGGGAGACTAACAAAAACCTCCGGGATCTTCTGGGAACCGTACGGAAATCTTGGGTGGGGCGCAAAGTCTGCAAAGTTTTCTGTTCAGGTTTTCTAAGTGGGACAGGGGCATTAGGAGGTGAGTTAAAGGCCTGTCCCACTTACGCGACCTTGGTACGCAAATTACGTGACCTTGTGGTCGCTTGAGGCGTACGGGCACCATATGGCCGCGCGGGGCCGGTCCCACTTAGAAGCACGAAGATAAGCAGGGCTGGTCCCGACATCGCGCTGGGCTCCGAAATTCTTGCAGTGGCCGAAATCTTCACGTGTCACCAGCCTGTCGGCACGCAGGCGCATTGCAGTCATACGCAGCGTCTTGATGACGTACGCCTAGGGCATGGTGTTGCGCGATGATGTCACCACCCGCTGTGGCGTTGCATGATGACCAAATTCAGTCGGCCCGCCTCCTGCCCAGCTGATTGGTAAGCATGACGCAAATGACGTCACATGCGAACTTAGCGCATACATAGCGAGTACTTACCAATACCAACTTACGAGGGGCCGAGCCACATGGGGGTGGTCTCTTTACAGTCCAATTACAGATATTGATTTACCGCATACATTACAGACATTTCCCTAACCCAATAATACTGTGGCTAATACATTGTATTCAAACAGTGTTTCTAAGAGGAAGCGAACATTTACCTTGATATGCAAGAAAACCAGCTCAATACCTCATCCAATCAACATTTAGCAAAGTAAAGCTTTGCAACACTATTTACAATTATTTACAAGGTGTATGTCTGGTTTGAGGTCATCCTATCCACTCTATGCATTTTGCAGCTAATTGTCAGGGCTAATTGGAAGAATAAGTTAATGGCTATAATCTATCTACAAAGACAGGATTGATCAGAAATAGGCAGCAGTGCTTTTCTAGCATGGGGACCTGTCTGACCAAATTGATTATTTTTAAGAGGTAAAACGTATTGATGAAAACAGTATAATTTATGTTGTCTTTGACAGGAAGGTCTTTGATAAGGTGTCATACGGGAGACTGATTCAAACATTTTGAGCCAATGGAATCTAGGGCAAGTTGGGATGTCTGATCCAAAATTGGTTGGTGATAAGATGTCGAAGATAATGGTGGAGGGTTGCTTTTTGGTGAAGGGATGCATGTAAACTGTGCTTGGACCCTTAATGTTTATCATATACATGAATGATCTGGATTTGAATGTTGTTGTTGTTGATGAAGAGAATATTGGCTTTGGCTGTAGGCTGATGTCGCTGTAGATCTGTTGATAAGTTGATATGATGGGCAGCTGTGGCAGATGGAATTAAATCCTGCTAAGTATGAGCTGAACCAATTTGGAAGGACCAATCAATGTAGGACATGCAAAAATAATGATAGGGCCTTCAGGAATATTGAGGGGCAAAGGGATATTGGTGTACAAATCCAATTATCCCTGAAGGTAGTACAGGTGGATAAAGTAGTGCACGGGCCATACAGGATATTTGCTATCATTATCCAGGGTATATATTGTAAGAGCATGCAGCTTGTGGTACAACGTTTTTGAACTTTTCTTTGTTCACTGATGAAATACTGTATTCAGTCCGAGTCACTACACTGTAGGAAAATGCTATTGTGCAGAAAGCGGTGTGAAGGAGATTCATCAGAAGATTGCCTGCGATGGAGTATTTCATTTGTGAGGAGAGACTGGAACTAGCGGGTTTGTTTTCCTTGAAATGGACATGTCTGAAGAGAATCCTGATTGAGGTAAACACATATATGAGGGGTATAATCAGGGTAGATTATGGGAAATATTTCCCTTCAGCAGAGGAGTCTTTGACTGACATATATGTTATATGTTTAAGGTAAATTGAAGGAGGGGATTCGAGAAAAATGATTTTTTTCACCCAGAGTAGTTGGAATCTGGAATGAACTGCTTAAGGAGGTGATGATGGCACAGACTCTCACAACATTTAAGACGTTTTTTTTTAACTGATCAGTTGAATTGTTAAGGTGTAGAAGTGTGTGAAGCAATGACTGGAAAAATGGGATAAACACAGATGGCTACTCAATTGTCGGCATGTACATGGTTGGCAGAAAGGCCTGTTTCTGTCCTGTATGACTCGATCGATGATAGTATTCTATGGGAAGCAGGGCAGAAACCTGGTTTCTTTGCTGAATTCAGATGGTGAGGGAATTGTGGGAGTTGAACATTCTCCCTGTGACCACGTTTCCTCCAGGTGCTCCGGTTTCCTCCGCAGACAGCAATTTGCCAGTTTAATTGGACACTGCAATTTGGCTTAGTATGTTGGTGTGTGGTAGAATCTGGGAGGGGTCATTTAAAAATGGGAGGGCAAATTAAAAATGGGTTTAATGTTCATGGTCAGTGTGAACTTGGCGAAAGGGCCCTCAATGACTCACTGAGAATTGATTGTGGATTTAGCACAAACATTAATAATAATAATAATAATAATATTAATAATAATAATAATAATACTAATAATAATAATAGTAATAATAATAATAAGAAGAAGAAGAAGAAGAAGAAGAAGAAGAAGAAGAAGAAGAAGAAGAAGAAGAAGAAGAAGAAGAAGAAGAAGAAGAAGAAGAAGAAGAAGAAAAAGAAGAAGAATACTTTATGCAAGTGGACATTCTTCATCTTCAGATCTGGAAAGTGAAAATCATTTGACATAATTGTGTCTTTGCTCAACATCAAAATAACAATGAGCCTTCCAGAAATGCATTTCAATTGAAATTCTCTTCTATTTAGTTAGTTTTGTTTAGTTTAGTTTAGTTTAGTTTAGAGAAACAGCATGGAAATAGGCCCCTTGGCCCAGGATTTCAAACTGAAATGGAGGCTGATGAAGGGTCGTGACACAAAACATCACCTATCCCTTTTCTCCAAAGATGCTGTCTGCCCCTCTGAGTTACTACAGTATTTTGTGTCTATCTTCGCAGAAAACCAGCTTCTGCAGTTCCTTCTTAGTTAGGATCGAACCTGGGTCTCCAGCGCTGTAAGCCAGTAACTCTACCACTGTGTCACATGCAATTTCTTCCTGGAACAGACAGGATCAGATCCTGTGGATTGGAGGGTAGCTAATGTTATCCCACTTTTTAAGAAGGTCAGGATTGAGAAAACAGGGAATTATAGACCAGTTAGCCTGACATTGGTGGTGGGGAAAATACTGGTCAATCATAAAAGATGAAATAGTGGCACATTTGGATAGCAGTCACAGGATCGGTCTGAGTCAGCATGGATTTACGAAGGGGAAATCATGCTTCACTAATCTTTTGGAATTTTTTGAGGATGTAACCAGGAAAATGGACAAGGGAGAGACAGTGGATGTAGTGTACCTGCACTTTCAGAAAGCATTCAATAAGGTCCCACATAGGAGATTAGTGGGCAAAATTAGGGCACATGATATTGGGGGTAGAGTGCTGACATGGATAGAAAATTGGTTGGCAGAGAGGAAACAAAGAGTTGGGATGAATGGATCCCTTTCAGAATGGCAGGCAGTGACTAGTGGGGTACCACAAGGCTCGGTTCTGGGACCGCAGCTATTTATTAATGATTTAGATGAAGGGATTACAAGTAACATTCACAAATTTGCAGACGACACAAAGCTGGGTGGCAGTGTGAACTGTGAAGAGGATGCTATGAGAATGCAGCGTGACTTGGACAGGTTGGGTGAGTGGGCAGATGCATGGCAGATGCAGTTTAATGTGGATAAATGTGAGGTTATCCATTTTTGTAACAAAAACAGGAAGCCAGATTATTATCAAAATGGTAACATTGGGAAAAGGGGAAGTACAACAGGATCTGGGGGTCCTTGTTCATCAGTCAATGAAAGTAAGCATTCAGGTACAGCAGGCAGTGAAGAAAGTGCATGGCATGTTGGCCTTTATAACAAGAGGAGTTGAGAATAGGAGCAAAGAGGTCCTTCTGCAGTTGTATAGGGCTCTAGTGAGACCACACCTGGACTATTGTGTGCAGTTTTGGTCCCCTAATTTGAGGAAGGACATTATTGCTATTGACGGAATGCAGCGTAGGTTTACAAGGTTATTTCCCGGGATGGCGGGACTGTCATATACTGAGAGAATGGAGCAGCTGGGCTTGTATACTCTGGAGTTTAGAAGGATGAGATGGGATCGTATTGAAACTTATCAGATTATTAAGGGTTTGGACACGCTAGAGGCAGGAACCATATCCCTCTGAAAAGATCAGAGGGATATGGGTTGAAAGGCAAATTGGATGAGGCAAGTCAGTCAACATGAAAATAATAATAAACTTTATTTCGGACTCAAGGCCCAGACAAGAGACAACATTACATACAAATATATTGTATATAAAAACATCATAAAATACATATAAAATCTTAGTATATCACTTATAAAAGCATCATAAATTATATATTTAAAAAAAACACAATACATGAATTAAAATCCAAAATAAAAAAGAATGATCAATGTCCTACAACGAGACAACGATACCAGTGTCTCCACAACAGGGATTAGTAGCATGTAGTGCTACACATTATGTTTGACAAGGCCACAATAATTACATTTCTATAGTCATTTATCCTGCAAAAAAATGTATACATATGATTTCTTAGAATAGCTTATAAAGTGCTGACTCCTGCAGCCACAAACATGTTACTAGCACTACACCACAAGGTTTCCTTAGCAGTGTTCTCATGGCATCATTATAGGACACCTTTAGTCTCTGCAAACTTGTCTATCCATAGTTCAACCACAGGTGCACAGTATATAGTGATGTGCAATATGCTATAAACAGTGACATCTTCACCACATCTGTGCACACACCAAACTTACGCAACTGAATATTCGCCTGTACATACAGCATACATCGTTGCCTATAAATATCCTCATCATCTGTCATTTGTTCTGTAATAAAATGCCCAAGATATTT
Organism: Okamejei kenojei; assembly: GCA_035221665.1. Lineage (NCBI taxonomy): Eukaryota > Metazoa > Chordata > Chondrichthyes > Rajiformes > Rajidae > Okamejei > Okamejei kenojei. Next base: position 78,241,973 of record CM069133.1, read on the forward strand.
TACCTTATTACAGACACTAAGATTATTGTCAGACAATTTCAAATCAGGAAATTTTAGACATTTATCCTCTTTGGTTCTACAGATCATAACAGATCATAACAATATAACATAGTCGAGTTGGTGCGAAAGGTCTACTTCCGTGGTGTGTAACAACTTTGTGTATCTCTATAAATTTATGACAGTTGACTAAAAAGCAAGAATTAGTTAATATTCCATTCAGTGGTCCAGAACTGATAAAACGTAGAAACGGGAATAAAACAGTACAGCAACCGGCTCTTCAGCCCACACTGTCTGTGTGGAGCATGATACCAAGTTAAAATGATCTCCTCTGACTGCATGTGATCATATCCCTCCATTCCTTGTATATACACTTTCATACCTAAAGCCTTCTATATATCACTCTCATATCTGCTTCCAACATCACCACCATTGGCTGCGTGTTCCAGGCACCTAGCACTATCTACGTTAAAAAATAAACTTGCGCTGCAGATTTCCTTTGAAATTTCCCCCTCTGAGCTGAAAGCTAGCCTTTGCTAATTTCCACTCATTCTATCTACTTGTGTTGCCACTTTCAGGGAGTTATGGTCTTTGACCCTAAAATGCCTCTTGCATCAATGTGGTTCAAGGATAACCTCCCCCTTACATTCAACTTCCCAAAATGAAACACCTCACATTAGCTTGGTTTATATTTTGCCATTTCTCCACCCATACCTGCACCTAATCTATCCTTTGACAGCCTTATTCACTGTCTGTAACTCCACCAACTTCTGTGTCATCTGAAAATTCACTAACCAACCCATCTACATTTACATCCAAGTCATTTATATGTAACCACAAACAATAAAGATCCCGGCACTGGTCCTTGTGCAACACCACTGGTCACAAACCCCCAGCCAGAAAAAAAACATTCTGGCTCTGTGGGTAAACAAGATCCAAAAATTGAATACAACAAACCAATAGATGTTTACTGCGTATTGTAATGCGACTTTCGGCGGCCACGTTGGTGCAGCAGTAGAGTTGCTGCCTTACAGCGCTTGTGGTGCCGGAGACCCAGGTTCGATCCCGACTATGGCTGTCTGTATGGTTTGTACATTCTCCCCGTGACCTGCGTGGGTTTTCTCCGAGATCTTCGGTTTTCTCCCACACTCCAAAGACGTACAGGTATGTAGGTTAATTGGCTTGGTGTATGTGTAAAATTGTTCCTAGTGTGTGTAGGATAGTGTTAATGTGCGGGGATCGGTGGTTGGTGCGGATTCAGTGTGTGGAAGAGTCTGTTTCAGCACTGTATCTCTAAACTAAACTAAAAAACTAGACTTTACTGATTACTGAATTTCAAGTCAGTTACACTGAGTTTCCATGACTGGGGTGAAGAAGGCTCATGCAGTGCATTCTGCATTGCAAGACTCAATCATTGACAGTGGCTTTAGGATTTTTTATATTAAATTACACGTGTATAAATCCCAATACCTGTTGTCAGTTTTGTCGATCAATCATGGGAAAGATCAATAATTTCACCATCACTTTTTCCATAAAATCTATCCACAATGAAGTTTAATATGAGAATAACAATCAGATTTCTGTCATCAAATTGCCAAAATGAAAGAAAAACTGGCTATGCAAGATAAATCAGTCAGCATCTGAAAGAGAAAGATAAGCTAACAATTTGGGTCAATTTGGGCCCTCTTCATTAAAATGGTTCCATTTGAAACATTATTCTTTCTTCTGCATTCAAAAAACAATTTTACTTGTATCACATTTCCTTTGTTTGCACTCCTGAAATAACCAAACCAATTAAACCCTCTGCCATTTATGACAACTCTCTACAGCCGTCACCATTAGCATCTGGTGAAACTTTCACAACCAGTGTGCCCATTAACTCAATTCACCAGCTATTGAGAGACTTGTGACTTTTTCTAATTTGATGTTAGCCCTGTATTGTAATTGGAATTGTATACCACACTGTTTCTCAATTGTAATTTCCTCTTAATTCAAGATTAAATGGACAAATATTGGCAGTTTAAATTACTACTTACTTTGATTTTGTTGAACAAGAAATTACTTTGAATTAGCAGGAGTAGACTACTTCATCTGTTGTTGATGATAAGTTAACCTGCGGCTTTCCATAATTATTATGAATAATGGTTCATGTTGCATTCCACTCAGTAGCTCTATCCCCCTAAAACGTTTCAAATCAAGTTAGAAAATCAGAAAAACGAGGACATGAGATTATTTAGTTTAGTTTATTATTGTCATGTGTGCTGAGCGACAGTGAAAAACGTTTTTGTTTCATTTTATTCAGTAAGTGAATATACTTTACATGATTAGAATCCAATCGTCCACAGTGTACAGATGCAGGATAAAGGGTATACTATTTAGTGCAAGATAAAGTCCAGTAAAGTCCAATTAAATATAGTTTGTCAGTCTCCAAAGAGGTAGATGGGACTTCAGGACTGCTCTCTAGTTAGTGATAGGATGGTTTAGTTGCCTGATAACAGCTGGGAAGAAACTGGATCTGGAGGTATGCTTTTCAAACTTCTGTACCTCTTGCTGATGGGAGAAGGGAGAAGAGGGATTTACCCAGGTGAGACTGGTCCTTGATTATTCTGGTGGATTTTCAAAGGAAGAATGAAATGTAGATGGGGTCAATAGAAGGGAGGTTGGTTTGCGTGATGGTTTGGCCTGTATCCATAACTCTCCGCAATTTCTTGCAGTCTTGGATGGAGATGATCCCAAACTGTGCTGTGATGCATCCTGATAAAGTGCTCTCTACTGCACATCTGTAGAAGCTGGAGAGGCACGTATCTTTGACAGATAAGGACAGGTAGAATCCAAAGAGTTTCTTCAAATATATTGAAGGTTTGCATTATAAGGAGAGGCTGGATGGGCAGGCCATTTTTGTCCCTGGAGCGGAGGATGCTGAGGGGTTGACAAATAGTTTTATTTATAAATAATTTTGAAATGTCTCCTTGCAAATGAATATAGTCAGTTTCATCATCAAAAGAGTAAAGATGCACACCATTCACTACTTCCTGAGTAGTCTTTGTTGAATATAAACAGATTTATTAATTGTTTAAGATGAGACAGTGAGCTAAAAGTTGGAGTCCCACACATTTTCTGATGAGCATCCAACAATACAATTAAAACCAAGCTTACTGACATATCTGTACCCAATGATTAACCAGTACAAAATGAGTATGGATACTAAGGAGAAATGTTGTCGCCATGAGCCCAAAAAGTGTGTAAGTATTTATTCTGAAAGTTGCACTAACTTCCTGATATTTGATGAAGTCAGTGAGGTCAAATGTGTGAAGATGGGTCCAAATATTTTTAAGGCATTGATGGATAGGTTCTTGATTAGTACGGATGTCATGGGTTATAGGGAGAAGGCAGGAGAATGGGGTTAGAAGGGAGAGGCGATAGATCCGCCATGATTGAATGGCAGAGTAGACTTGATGGGCCGAATGGCCTAATTCTGCTCCAATCACTTATGCTCCTATGACAATAAAGGCTGTTGCATTGACTTAGCATAAAATCAAATGGATCCCGTTAGTTGCAGGAATTCATTGGAAATGTTGAGAGGTTCTGAACTTCACTTTCCCCAATCATCATGCTGTATCGTGTATTTTCATTATATTTACCTCTTTCTTCCATGTAAATTGACCTTGTTAGAAATCTGGGAACAGTGGGGTGGTGCAATCATTTGACTGCGAAAATAGTGAGCAGCTCAGTAAGTCAAAAATATCATTATAAGATAGGATGTTGGTGTAGGAAGAAGGAGATTAATTGTGTTCCGTTGAACTTGTCAATGTTTTATGACAAGACAAATCCTTTCACATTTGTTTTGCTTCACAATTTGTAGATATAAATTACACCAAATCACTTGCAATCTCTTGAAAATAGTGTGAAATGTGGCATTGCTTTTTTTACTTTCAATATTATTCACAGTGATATTCTTATTTCCGATAGCTCATATCATATGCTGATGCAAAGTTACTAACTGTGAGCAGCTTTCTAACACATTTCACTAAGTTACAGAGTTGCTGCTTTGTTATCTATTATATCCTGGTAAAGTTAAACCTTTGGAATGTGCAGCCACGTTATTTAACTGTGCTGAGCACTTCGCTGGACCAGAACTTAATTCCAGGTCAAACTATTCAAGTTTATCCTGACATTCCTTCAGTTGTGTCAATATAAAATGGTGCAATCGATTTACTTTGAGAGATGTAATGCTGATGTTTGCAGTGGCCAAATCAGCCATTCCCCCCCTAAAAGTCAGGTAGTGACTGAAAGAAGCTTTGACAGCCAATGCCCTGAGCTTTAGTTGTCAAACCGTTATCGCTTTAATTTTTTCTGGTTGTCCCTAACATTCAGAAATAATTAAAACTATTTAAAGAAAAATGAAACAATTTATTTGAACAATTTAAAAATTGTTCAAATAAAATAATTAAGTTAAAATATATAAAAGTATTACAGTAATTGCAACTTGTTGAAAATGTAAATTACTTTATTGTCATCCTACCTGGTTGCAGCCAATACTCCCCATTGAATGGTTCAATGGCTCAATTATTCTTTCTTGTTGTGTACCAAGGTACAGTGGAATACATGTTTTGCATATAACTGAAAAGGCTTGGTGCTCCTATCCCAGCTTTAATACCTAATGCTAGTGCAGGAATGGCAAGTATATTTCAGTTTCTTCCCACTGCCCAAAGTCTTGCTATTTGGTGTGTAAATTGGTTACTGCAAGCTACCCCTTTTTTTGTGGGTGGTTGGATTAAAATAGAATTAATGGACATGTGAGGAAGAATAGGCTGCAGAGGAATAAAGTGGGGGAATGAGATTGCTGGGATGATACTGGAGTCCACAAAGACTTGATGGGCCAAGGGGGCCTTCTTCTACATCATATACGTATCTGAACATGTCATGCAATGGTTATGCCTTTGGGACGACGGTGTTGCAGTTTACTAACTTGCTACGCAGTGCCAGATATGAGGGTGCACGATAGGGACCAAATAAATAACATCATACTTTGGATTTATTGAAGTACAAAGCATTGATAGAATGGAAAGAAACCCAGAAGATGGCGTGCTGATTCACTTCACAACACAACATTTTTTGCCTGAAAATAATATCACCTTTAAACATCCATCTATATAATTCCACTTCTTTGAATAAAATCTGCATCTGTAACATCTTAGAGGCATAATCAGCAAACAGAAGCACATATATAAATGTTTAATAACAGAACATTAAGGATTGATATCTGTGTCCTTCAGTTTTGTGCTCTGGATCTCTGTTCATTTGTGCAAATAGATTCTTACATTTTTGTTTAATTTCAATTAAAGTGCAATTCCTCTTCTTCTTCACGCCTTCAATGTTTTCAATCCTACCTCCATATAATAGTCCCTTATAACTATCTCCTGCAACTCCTGGGTAGTTATGAACCCAATTGGCCAGCATCACTTTACTGTTCCTTCAAGGAGTTGAGCCTGCAACAAACACCTATTGCAGGATTTGTGGATCATAATTTGGAGTACAGCACATTTTGAACTCTACATATTTCACACTTGCGAAGTGTGAGTGCTCTGAGATTTACACATTACTGCTATCTTGCCAGATGGTGATGAGAACTAAGCCCAGGCTGCTGTAACAGTAATTCAGGAAAATTTACTGTATGCAAATATATTAGCAAAACAAGCACAGATATACCAAGCAGATCTATTGTTACATGGCATTGTTACTGTGAATTAGGCTGCCTGAGACTGTGAGTGTAGTCATTGAAGATGGCTTAAAAAGATGAATTCACCAACTTTTACCACAAACATAAGGTAATTGAGCTCCTGCAAAATGATCAGTTCAGATTAGATCGAGTTATAGCAACATTTAAAGGTCATTTGTGCAGGTGTATGGATAGGAAAGGTTTAGAGGAATATGAGCTAAACGCAGGCAGGTGGGACAAATGCAGATGGGGCATCTTGGTCGGCAGGGACATTGGGCTAAAGGGTCTGTTTCCATGCAGTATTATTCTGTTAATTTATTGTCATAGACTCCAGTGTCACCGAAATTCTTCATGATGCTCGCAGAGTAAACAATGACAAATACAATGACAAGTCCTAAACAGCAGAATGGCACAAAATTGTAATGCATTCTGAAATAGTGCATATACATTAAACTATAGCAATGGAATAACTGAATAAGGAAGAGGTCAGAGTATGATTGTAACAGCACCTCCAGGAAGGAGGTGTGAAAGAGTTGATTGCTTCAGGAGTCTGATAGCAATGAGAAAGAAGTTGTTCTTAAGTCCGGATGTCTGGGCTTTCAAGCTTCTGCATCTTCTCCAAGAAGGTAGAAGAGGGAAAATAGAAAAACATACTTGCTGATACTTTCAACTTTCCTGATGAAGGTGAAGACAGGCTGGATATAAGGAAGTGATGATCCTGTGATGGACTGGGCTGTGTTCACTACTCCCTGCAGTTTCGGACAGTCAAGGACAGAGCAGTTGATATATTGGGCTGAGATGCATCCCGTCAAAATATTTTATGAGTGCATCTGTAGAATTTTGAACAAATCACGTGGACTTGCCGAAACTTCTTCAGACCTCTGAGAAAGTAAATACGCTGATGCACTTTCTTGATCGAAGAACAGTAGGAAAGAACCTGGTTAGATATTGCCTGGTTAGAACTGCTGTTGATATTGATGCCAAGGAACTTAAAGCTGTTGACCATCTCTGCAGCAGCTCCATTGATGTGGATGGATTATGTTCAGCCTTGTCTACTCTTCTCTAGGTCAACAACTGACCCCCTTGTCTTGCTCGCATTAAGAGCTAGGTTGCTGTTTTGACACTATGGCACAAGGTCTTGAAGTCTTTCCTTTATTTCATCTTATTATTGTTGCATATCGGTGCAATGTGCGATTAACAAAGTTGAAGATGGAACTGGCATTACCTTGACCACACAGTTGCAGGTGATACAAGGGACCGAGAACACAACCCAGAGGGGTGCCAATGAATTGATTCATTGTTGTCATGTGTACCCACGATACAGTGAAAAACAGACCCTTTGGCCTTTTGAGTACCTAGTCACCATCACCCATCTATTTACACTAATCCTACAGTAATCACATTATTGCATTCTCCCCACATTCTCATCTATATTCGATCACTGACCTACACATGAAAGGCCAATTGAGACACCAACTTGCATGTCTTTGGGATGTGGGAGGAACTGGAGCACCCACGGGAAATGCAGATGCAGGAAGAATGTTCAAACAGACAGTCGATTATTTGCTGTTATACATTATGATGATCAGCAGACAGAACTAGGTTCATATGGAAGCAGTGGAGGCCAAGTCAATGGATATTCTTAAGGCAAAGGTAGATAGATTCTGGATTAGTACGGGTGTCAGTGTTTATGGGGAGAAGGCAGGAGAATGGGATTGAGGGGGGCAAGTTAGATCAGCCATGATTGAATAGCAGAGTAGCCTTGATGGGCCAAATGGCCTGATTCTGCTCCTATCACGTATGAATGTGGTGACTTTGAAAATGGATATACAGTATGCAGGTCAGTTGCACATGGGTTGCCAGCCCATATTTGGAGATTCATATGTGATTATATATATATATATATATATATATATATATATAGTACTTTATTGCTCCTGAAGAATTCTGGCCATCTCATGATCTGTGCATTTACAAAGGAAGAAAAGAACTGTAGATCACTGGCGACACAGTGGCGCAGCTGGTAGAACTACTGCCTCATAGTGTCAGAGACCCTGGCTCGATCCTGACCTCAGGTGCTGTATGTGTGGGTTTCCTACCACATCCCAAAGATGTGTGATTTTCCAGGTTAATTGGCCTTTGTAAATTCCCCCTACTGTGGAGGGAATGGATGCAAAAGTCAGATAACATAGAACTACGGTGACATGGTGGCAGCGTTAGAGGTGTTGCCTTACAGCGCCAGAGGCCCAGATTCAATCCTGAATAAAGGTGCTTGTCTGTATGGAGTTTGGATGTTCTCCCCATGACCTGCGTGGGTTTTCTCCAGGATCTTCCACCCTCCAAAGACGTGCAGGTTTTGTAGGTTAATTGGCTTGGTATCATTGTAAATTTCTCCAGTGTGTCTAGGATAGTGTAAGTGTGTGGGGATTGCTGGTCGGTGCGGACTCGATGGTGTGGGCTGATGGGCCTATTTCCACGCTGTATTTCTAAAATAAACTAAACTAGTGTGATTGTGGGTTTGATGGTTGGCATGGACTCGGTGGGCTGAAGGGCCGGTATCTCTAAACTAATCTCGAAACTAAGCCTAAAAACCTGAATCCATCATGTTAAGCTGTAATTCAGCAGCTGCTCATTCCTCACATCCAGCTCACAAGCCTGAGTCCAGATGCAGTAAATTTCTGAACAGATCCATCACTTGCCTGAGGCGAGAGGAGTTTGAAGGCTCACAGGGCTGGCAGAAGTAGGGGAGCCCTCCTACATCAGAATTAAATAAACTAGAGAAGATGGCTTTTATAAACAGTACCATCTGGAGAAATGAAGTGGATATTTCTTTTTGATTTATATAAACTGTATGTCAGATAAATACATTGAAAAGAAGAGACAAAGTACCAATTGTTTCTACCTTTCAGCAGGAGGGGTAAAACTAGATGGTAAGCTTCATGGATTATTTTTATTTATGTGGCTGCCTGTGAAATTCAGCCTGCACATAATGGTTCTGAGGTTTTCCATAATAGATATTTGCAATAAGCATTTGGGCATGTATAACCTCTTTCCTGGGTGGAAATAAATTCCAGCACAAAACTGCCCCTAATTTGTCTCTGACGGAATTGTTTCAGGATGTGTTGCATGAGAAATTGATGGTGTCACATTGGTGCAAAGCGTTTGTTCATCTGAGGTTGTTACTCAAGGCATAGTCTTGGGGGCAAAGTCAATTCCCCGGTTCAACTGGGAATGTTTGATGCCTGCACTCAGTTCACAGAGCTGTTGTGTTTCCTCAGGACAGACATTCCTTTCTTCGATTTAAGAAAAATAAATCACTGGTGCCATGCAATCGACTATAAATTCAAAGTTACTCTTCAATTTTAAGTAGTGATAAAATAATTTCATTTATTATCAATACAGCGAATTAAAACACCGATTGCTTATCATATTGTATACCCAGAGTGGATTATAGAATGAGATTCATCAAGAAATAACGTCAAGTAATGAAGAACCAGGTTAAAGTTTAACATAACAGTGTTTATTTTCTGACCCACCAGCCTCACCACCATTACTTCGCCGAAGTGTTGAGCTTCAGTGGAAATCACTCAACCTTGAAGAGAAAATGAAGGTGGAGCACAGGGAGCCACTCAATCTTTCAGCAGTCTGTACATGTGCAGGAACAGTGCTTTTTCAAATTGCAGAGCTTTAGATTATGCTGAAAATTACTCCATCTCTTCAAATTCCAATGGACACTTTCACTAAATGGCGTGTGTTTAGTGCAGGCTTTGAGAGGAAGGGATGCCTACACCAGAGTCATAATTAACACTAATGGGATGTTATTGAAGGTGCGTGCTGCTTTGCGTCTGGGTCGTAATGAAGCATTTTATTAAGGAACGACTGTGCATTATAGTTATAATAGATCCGATGCTTAAAATTCCAAACAGAGAGTTATTAAAAGGATTTTTTCAGGATTTAATATCCCTCTCTTGTTAAGCTGGCATCAGCTAATGGCACAAATCTGAACAGAATTGCACTGCTGTGATGACACATGATTTTGTAGTAATAAAACACTTAATTATTCAATCCTTCAGCGTGTTGACATAGATTTCAGAAAACAGCAGTCACAGCTGTAGTCTCCTTGCTTCTCCTGGAAGCCATGACCAGTGAAAACAAATTAACACTGTGAGATTACAAAAGTTTTTTTGAATATTTATCCTTACATTTGTGAATCTTTTTTTTTTTTTCTGTGAATAGCTACTTAAAATTGATAAGTGTGTGAATGTAAGATAAATTAAGGTTTTGGCATTTACAGAAAATCAAACCATCCAGTGAGTTATTCCCTTAGCAAGGCTTGATTATAAACATGTTTCATCTTTCTGCTGACTGATTAGCCCGCAACAAAAGCTTTTTCACTGCACCTCTGTCATGTGACAATAAACTAAACTGAGTTATTGGATATGAACACAAAACTGCCGGAGGAACTCAACGGCTCAGACTGCACCCGTGGAGATTCCCTCGATTCCGGACAGGCAATGTCATGAGCTGGGACCATTCAGACCTCAGAATCTGAAGAAGGGTCCTGGCCCAAAATGCGGTATGTCCATTCCCTCCCTTTTTTCTGACACTTTGGTCTGGAAAAAGCTTCCAACCCAAAATATCATCTGTCCATCCCATCCACAGATGCTGCCTGACCCGCCAAGCTTGTCCAGCATATTGTGCTTGGCTGAAGATTCCAGCATCTGCAGTTCCGTGTGAACTAAGTTCTTGTATAATTTGGCCCCATTTAAGGTCCACACACTAATTTACTTTCCCGTAAGAGAAACCAGGAGCTCTTACCATCACAGAATGTTATGTGTTGTATTTAGGAACATGTGACTGGGGAGCAGGTTATGGCTCCATTGTCTAATGGGATCATGCTTGATCTTGTACCTTGTTTTCTATTATGTACAATGATTAGAAATCTTATGATTTAAAAATCTCTCAACCTCTGTCTTGACAATACAAAATGAGTGACTACAGAATAAGCTCTGCAATGCGTTGGAATAAATATTTTTTAAGATCTATATCCCTCTAAGAAAATAACTTTCTCTTCATCTCTGTGCTTAGAGGTCAATGCTTGTCCTGTGCCTATGGCCCTTATTTCTGCACTCTCCGTTCTAAAAAAACATTCTCACAGTTTCTACCTTGTCTATCCCTCAGGATCCTGTCAATGAAATCTCTACCGCTACCAAACTTCAGGGTGTTTAGGCCAATCATAATCTGTCCCGTCGGACAAGGTGCTAATTCTAAGAATCATTCTATTGAATCTAATCTTCTACCTGACAGGAAAGTGGAGATGAGAAATGACCAGAGTGTGAGCTGTCCTAGATAATGTTAGCTGTTTTCCTGATGCAGCATGAACTGTAGATTAAGCTGAGTGGGGTGGAGGGAGGGGAGAGGGGGGTAGCTGGTTGGTGGGTTAGGCTGGGCTATGTCCAGAATTCTCTGCAGTTTCTTGTGGTCTAGGGCAAAGCAGTTATCATTGCAAAAGTACATGTCTTCTCCCCACACTGTCCTTTACTTGAAATCTGCACTTAGTAATATATCACCCACTGACCCACAACCCTCTAATGTATACACAACGTTTCACATTTACCGGAAACAAAAGCAGATTTGAGAAATCTGCCTTCAAAGACTGCAAACAACCGTCAGTGAAAAGCATTTCAGGGCACGTCCTCTCCAGTTTACCCAATTTATGTACAACCCATGCATATGACGTGAGACTGACGAGACAGATTTGCCGGTTGCTGCACGGCAGCAGGTATTTTCTGCCGTGAAGGAACTCGGTTAGTGGCTGCACTTCGCACGTACAAATCTACTACATGTTATGAAAAGTTACCAGGAACGAAACCCTGCCGTAACCTTGGAGAAGACGTGTTACTGACACCAAAGTCAACTAAACATGGCTCACCTCATCAAATCACACTTAACTGAACTGGATGCAGATCGCCAATCAAGCTCACTTTGCAAATTAGCAATGTCTGGTATGAGTTCTTGCACATTAAAGGCCAGGGCACTGTGTTATAATTGTAGGAAGACAAAAAAACACCTGACTTAAAATTACCCAAAAGATAAAAGCAAAGTAATTTGCATATCGATGTACCTTAATTGGTACACAAAACAATAAAATACCTTTGACACCTTTAATAGGAAGTTAATGTGGATTTAGATGCTTCAATGAAATTGCAAGTGGCTAAAACTCTGACCAGCAGTTTAGAATATGGGGCCTGTCCCACTTAGGTAATTTTTTAGGCGACTCCAGGAGACTATGCGATCGCCACATATTCGCTGGTGGTTGCCGGGTGTTGCCTGCATGGTCATTAGTATTTCCCCAGTGGACTGAAGAAGGGCCTCGACCTGAAACTTCACCCATTCCTTCTCTCCATTAATGCTGCCTCACCCGCTGAGTTACTCCAGCATTTTGAGTCTACCGACTAACTATTTGCTTTCTCAGTATACAGCACATCATAATTATTAACTTTGGCTGCTGAATTAGTCCTGATAGATAATGTCAAAAATGTGATAATGACAATGTGGCCATGTTTCACGTCGATTACATTAAAGTGTAACTGTTTGATGTTTCAACTTGCATGAACAATTTGATATAGTGCCGACTATTGAATTCCTCTTCAGCCAGATGTAAATGGCCTTTTTTGACATTATCAAATGTTGAATCAATTGTAGCAATGTTCAGAAGTCATTCCCTGTGTGAAGTCTGTTTGGGAATTTAGTTCATTTTCCTCAATATTGATGGATGCTTTGGAATGAGACAAATAAAGGACTGGGTCAGGAAAAAAAACCTAAAGCTGATTTCTTGGCCCATGTTTTTCAGGCATCATAATTTGTTTCCCTTGATTCAGGTTACTCAGTTGTTTCTTGAGTTTGTGTTGAATTTGAACATCTAATTTTACTTCGGAGTCACGTGAGTGACTATGTGAAGAAGCCCCGCCAGGCGCATGCGCGTCATTGTGTCCGACGCATGTCGCACTGACGGGCTGGAGTGCGCAGATCCACCAGCGGTAAGTAGTAACCCGCAGGTAAGTCAATATTAAGCCTTTCCTGCGAGTGTTTTTTAAACTCTGTAAGTCTGGCTCGTAGAGTTGGTAATATATATATTGTTAATATAAACTGCGGTAATAGAGTGGAACGCGCGGGGCCCGCGGTTACCACTTATAGATCGGGTTGGGAGATAACGGCTGCGCTAATGCCGGCTCCAATACCCGCGACTGTTCTACTGGCAGCTCAACTACCTCCATCAATTTCCAGTGCTTCAAGGCACTCAGAAATACCAAACTAAAGTACTCTCAGGCTCATTTGTCACATGAGTCTGATGATGTGGAAGACTCCCTCCTTTTAATTTAAAGGTATGGGGATGGCTCAACCAAATGGGGAAAATGCTCCAAATTTAAAGAGCCATGGAAAATTTCAATTGGGGTTGAATGCCCCTAGGATTCCCCACACAGCCTCTCGCAGAGGTCCATACAGCAAAGAAGAAAACACCGCTTATGGATAACAGTGGGAATCATCCTCTCCAGCACCTTGTTTAGGGCTGGATGAGACCTCCCTAGAGCATGACTCGGGAGAAGCAGGGCAGGAGGAATCTGACCCTGAAGCTGGTGTCACTGCTTTTGTGCACACACCAGCGCACACGAGCCATGCTCCAGGTGTCCCGGACATAGCGTTAAACTTCGCTAAACCTGGAAGGGACTGGTGAGGCTATCGAGAAAACTCTATCTGCCAATGTAAATTACATGGCTTCTCACCAGCTCCAGGATACATTCATGGAAGACTACCACACATTACAAAACACCTGTAAACTGTGCTTCACTCAAAATGCCCACCATGAACTCGGCAAGGGCACAAATGAGTTCAACGATGCGGGGACAAGAAGTGAGATTTCAATGCGTCCTCAAGTTGTTGGCAGCAGGCATTCGGAGAAGGACCAGGGGGCACCGACGTCTGGTACTCAACAAGATATGCTGGCCCTGTTCTGCAATGCCTACGTTGAGGTCAATTGCATCAGAAAGATAGCCATCAAACCGACGTTGAACCTGAAGTTTGCAGCTCTATGTAGGTCCACCAATATCCAAGCGCAGATTTGGGGTGGACCTCCTCAAACAAGTCAAGGACCTGGAGGAACATGCCAAAACAATCCGTCTCATGAAAACATACGTCCCTTCTGCCAGGATGCCACCTCGCAGGTCATTTTCAGAGCAAAAGGTGACGGATCCAGGGGCAGGCCCAAGCAGAGTGGGGCCAGTGGGATGACGGCATTACCCACCTGTGTATACCACCTACAACCCCAATATGGGAAGAAGGAGTAAAGGCCGACTGTAGAGGTACAGGTAATTCATTCTGTCCAGGATAAGATTCTGGGAAACAACCTCCGGTTGGGGGTAGGTTGCAATTGGTTATGATGAATGGTGCTGCATAACATCTCATCAGTTTATACTAGACACTGTGTCAAGCTCGAATAGTTTATGTCAGGAATTGATCTGCCTGTACAGAATATGCCCGATCGAGTATTGGGGTTTTCTGCACAAACTCAGCAGGTAAAATAAGAAGTACAGTTTTGTCCCAAAAAAAGGGTAATTGAGAGGACGATAAACCATCCTCAACAAAGTCACTGGATGGCCAGTGACTTTGCCTACAGCCAAGGCTGTGGAGATCGGAGAGGTCTGTACCAGTCTCGCTGAAAAACAATATCCCTCCATCCGGGAAGTAGCTACTGTTATTGGTAAATTGGTGGCAGCTCTCCCTGCAGTGCAGTTTGTACCACTGCACTATCAAAGTCTGCAACGAGCTAGAGAACTAGCACTGAAAGAACATGCAGGTCGTTTTGATAGACCTATGCAGTTACCAACCAGAGCCATAGCTCAGTTACAATGGTGGATTATCAATATTGCACAAACTACCAAAAACATTTTGGATCAGCAACTTTCAGAGCTTTAACAGACATAGAAACATAGAAACATGGAAAAATAGGTGCAGGAGTAGGGCCATTCGGCCCTTTGAGCCTGCACCGCCATGCAAGATGATCATGGCTGATCATCCAACTCAGTATCCCGTACCTGCCTTCTTCCCATACCCCCTGATACCTTTAGCCACAAGAGCCACATCCAACTCCCTCTTGAATATAGCCAATGAACTGGCCTCAACGACCTTCTGTGGCAGAGAATTCCAGAGACTCACCACTCTCTGTGTAAAGAATGTTTTCCTCATTTCGGTCCTAAAGGAATTCCCCCTTATCCTTAGACTGTGACCCCTTGTTCTGGACCCCCCCAACATCGGGAACAATCTTTCTGCATCTAGCTTGTCCAACCCCTTAAGAATTTTGTAAGTTTCTATAAGATCCCCCCTCAATCTTCTAAATTCCAGTGAGTGCAATCCGGCAGCACTCACATATGTGAGTGCTGCCGGATGGGGAGCTACGGACAGCAAGTCTAGCTGTGGTGGTAGATGGAGTGTGCAAGAGAATTTAATCCTGCACAGGCATGGTATAAATTACTTAGAATTGCTGGGTGCATTCTATGGAATAAAAGTTTATTGTTCAACAATGAATAATTTACATGTGCAACTCCAGATTGATAATACCACGGTTGTGCCATATATCAATCCCATGGCAGGAATAAGGTCAGTATCATGTGATAATCAGGCTAACATCATGTGGCACTGGTGTATTTCCAGAAACATCTGGGTCTCAGCTATGTACCTACCAGGTAGAGACAATGTGGTGACAGACAACAGATCACAAAAGTTTAATGACAACATAGAATGGATGATTAAATCCTGAAGTTTTTAAATGATTGCCAGCCTCTATGGGTTGCCAGATATTGATCTGTTGCTAAATCACCAATTGCCTAAATATGTTTCACGGGAACCGAATCCAGGAGCAGTAGCGGTGGATGCATTCTCGCTACATTGGGGACGTACATTCTTTTATGCTTTCCCCCATTCTGCCTGATTAGGCAATGTCTCACCAAAATAGAGCAGAACTCCGCCTCAAGTGTTTTTGGTGGTTCCGGACTGGACTACACAGCCATGGTTCCCATTAGTGCTCAGAATGATGACTCAGCCATTCATGACAGTTCCCAACTGCAGTAATTTGTTGGTGCATCCGGTAACAGAAGAAAGTCATCCGTTACATGATCGTATTAATTTGTTGATCTGCAGGTTCTGACCAGACCGTTCCAAGGCTTTGGACTGTTGAATATGACCATGGATGTCATAACTGCAGCTTGGAGAGATAGCATTAAGAAACAATATGTATGTCATATTAAGAAATGGGAGATGTTTTGTTTACAGTCAGATATATCTTATCATACTGTAAGCATACTGGATGTATTGGAGTTCCTTGCTATGTTGCATTTTTGATGAACACTTGAGTTATAGTGCCATTAATAGTGCTCGGAGTGTTTTGTCCTCCTATTTAGGGCAGTTTCAGAAAAACAACCTATCGGGTCTCATCGATTCGTGTCCCGATTCACGAGAGGAATTTTGTAACAAAAATCCTCCTAAACCTAGATATACAGAAATCTGGGGTGTCAGTATAGTTTTCACACAGCTTTGGCAATGGGCTCTAATTACGCCATTGTCTTTTCAGAAGTTAACATTTAAAGTCGTCAAGCTCATGGCGCTAGTATCAGTGCAAAGAGTGCAAACATTGCAAAAGCTACAACCAGATAGCATGTATTCTTCTGCAGATAACATTACGTATTATGTGTAGATTTAATCAAACAAAGCAGGCCAGGAATGGCTGGAATCAAAGTAAGTTTTAAAGTATACCCTGCTGACCAAAGGTTATGTGTAGTTAAGCACCTGAGTCAATATATCGAGGTAACTTAGAGTCTCAGAGGCTCTGAGACAGCAATGCTCAAAACTCATAAAAGGTGTCAGTATAAACTATTTCTAGATGGTAAAACAGGTTTTGGATTCATCTGGAGTAGACACTCATGTGTTTAAATCTCACTCCACCAGGGAGCATCAACATCCGCAGCAAGGCCGCAAGATGGTCTAAGGAATCAACTTTTCTAAAATTATGATAAACCTGTACTGATAGTGCCAGGGTTTGGGCATGCTGTTTTGGGTTCCGTTTGATTTGATTTGCTTTGTCTTTATAAATTTCATTTGTAATTTCCCCTGGGATAGAGGATTTTTAAAAATGACGATTGGATAATTTGAAGCAATTTCAATACATTATTTATTCACTACTGTGTCAACTGAAGCAGTGTGTCATATGGAGTGCATCTATGGCATGAAATCACAGAGCTTTGAAATCTTCACGTAGTCACTCACGTGACTCCGAAGTAAAATAGTAAGATTAAACGAGAACTTACCAATTCGAAGTTTGATCCTTATTTTATGAGGAGTTATGACGAGGGATTACGTGCCCTCCGCTCCCAGCCCTCATAATCGAAAGGATCATCTGGTAGTTCTATTCTTCTAAAGCCTTACTATGTTACTTCGGCTATTGTTTTCTGTGTTTTTACGCCGCTGCTTTGAAGTATGACACGCATGCGCCTGGCGGGGCTTCTTCACGTAATCCATCATCGTAACTCCTCATAAAATAAGGATCAAACTTCGAACTGGTAAGTTCTCATTTAATCTTACTAATCTTCACTGGTGGTGAAAGTAAACTACAATTCCTCCTGGAGGTAACTATCAGGTGTGCATTGACCAACTCTTGAATAACATCTCACTAAATTTTGGTTCAAAACCACAGTGTTCCCAAATTACGTTATTTGCAATATATATATATATATATATATATATATATATATATATATATATATATATATATATATATATATATAATTTCATACAGATACCTGCTAAACCTATTACATCATTATAAACTTAAAAGAGGCACTGGTTTGGTGCAATAATGGGAGCACATTGGAGAAGCTAAATGCCAAAAAGAAAATATTTCAATACAAACTTTGACCTACACGGAACAATTGACTCTCAATCTGATTATTTAATTCTGCTTATCTCACCTTGAAAAAGAATTTGCAAAATCTAAGTTTCAATCATTGCTGAGCAGTGAAACGACAAAGATAAATACTTAGAAACATAGAAACTTAGAAAATAGGTGCAGGAGTAGGCCATTCGGCCCTTTGAGCCTGCACCGCCATTCAGTGTGATTATGGCTGATTCCCAACCCAGTATCCCATACCTGCCTTCTCTCCATACCCCCGATCCCCTTAGCCACAAGGGCCACATCTAACTCCCTCTTAAATATAGCCAATGAACTGGCCTCAACTACCTTCTGTGGCAGAGAATTCCACAGATTCATCACTCTCTGTGTGAAAAATGTTTTTCTCATCTCGGTCCTACAAGACTTCCCTCTTATCCTTAAACTGTGACCCCTTGTTCTGGACTTCCCCAACATCGGGAACAATCTTCCTGCATCTAGCCTGTCCAACCCCTTAAAAATTTTGTAAGTTTCCATAAGATCCCCCCTCAATCTTCTAAATTCTAGCGAGTACATGCCGAGTCTATCCAGTTTTCTTCATATGAAAGTCCTGACATCCCAGGAATCAGTCTGGTGAACCTTCTCTGTACTCCCTCTATGGCAAGAATGTCTTTCCTCAGATTGGGAGACCAAAACTGTACGAAATAATCCAGGTGTGGTCTCACCAAGACCCTGTACAACTGCAGTAGAACCTCCCTGCTCCTATACTCAAATCCTTTTGCTATGAATGCTAACATACCATTCACTTTCTTCACTGCCTGCTGCACCTGCATGCCTACTTAAACATTTATTGAGGATATGAAGAGCAGATCTGGTCAGATTCATTGGGATCTTTGTGTATCATCCCACCCCATCGCACGGAGACAGTTGGATGTTCTTGGTACAATCTCATCCGAGCACAAACACAGAGGGCAACATTCGAAGTTCAAAATCACCCCCTCATTCGTGGGTATACCATCTAAAAAATGCACTGCAGTTACTCTCTTTGCAATTTAGATAACATCTCCCAGACCCTTGAAAGGCAAAGCACATGGGAACGCCACCTAGACTTACCTGAATCTATTTCTGTTCCTTTATGAATCCTGCAGCCCCTCCTGCCAACAGCACTTCACCAGGGCAACAGTGGTTCAAGAAGACCGATCGCCACCACCTTCCCAACCAATGAGGAATGTTGTAATAAATGCTGACAAAGCCAGTAATATCTGTGCGCAAAATTAATAACTTTTGAAGATGAACTATAAATGTAAGTCTGGTGAAGGCAGAATGAACTAACAGCTTCCCTTCTGGAATCCCAGAAGGTTGGTTAACTGATGCATGGTTTTGTCAGGTCAGTAATGTTCAAGAAACTGGTGATGTTCTGTTCACGTCTTCATTTAGATAAACTTCACTTTGCTCCTAAACCACTTACTTCCTTTAAGGAGCACACTCAGATTAATTATGCTATCTTGTAACCCTAATGAGAAATCCTTGAATGAAGTGAGTGTGAGTATGAAAAAATTGGTGGTTAAATTGACCAGAACTTTTTTTCCATTCCTTAGCTCCTCATATCATCTGTAGCAGGAGATTTGCTCTTACTTTACCAGGGCATTTTTATACGTCTGCATCTCCATTGATGATGGTGAACTCAAATAAAGAGTCACTTTTTTAAATTTATTGTCATCCATTTAAATTAGAGCGGAGCTCAATGTTTTTTTTTTTTCTGTGATGAATTTTCAGACTTTATGTTCCTTAAAGGAAGCAGGGCTTCAAATATTTTTAAGGCAGATATAGAAACATAAGAAGGTGATTACCTTGGATTGACAGGAATGTGGTATTGTGATCATAATCTGAGTAGGCAGCATCATATTAAGCTCCAGTGTTCTTGTCCTGCTAATAATTTGTGGGTAATGGGAAGGAACTGCAGATGCTAATTTATATCAAAGATAGTGTTACTCCAGCGCTTTGTGTCTAATAATTTGTTTTTATCGGCCAGGAGTGCATTGAAATGTAAGGTTTAGAGATTTCCAAATAACAAATGTAGGTTTTAGAGATAGCTAAGCTGTGCATGAACCAAGACGGACCTTTTTATGGAAGAGAAAATTAACAGATTGAGCGGTATGGATCTATAATCCACAACTCATCTCAGGATCGAATGTGCTACCAAGATTGCAAACATCTTGGTTCAAACAGTTGCCAGAAAGAAGCATGAATTAGTTTATGCTTCCGGGTTGAATAATTGGTATTCTAACTTCTGTTTTGTCCAAGTTTACTCTGTTGCTGCACAGTATTTTTACTGTTAGTCCGTTGCTGTACGATAAGGTTTATTCAGTCCACACAGATAGAAAATGAGAATTATCTTGTACTGATATATATCCACTTCATTCTTTACAACCCGAGAAGCCTGTTGAAAATCATGTGCAATGGAAGTGTGTTCTTCCTGGCACATCAACAGTAGATACTGTCTTGGCTGGACAGCACACTTCTGACTACATACAAGACTCATTGCAGAGGGCATGCTCTGTCACACTCACTGATTATATCAAAGCACCCACAACATTTTGGTGTCGGTATTAGTTTATCATTGACATATGGACCGCAATACCGTGAAAGACTGAGTGCTATCCAGTCATATCTTACCATACATGAGTACAATTATCTCTTACAAATACAACAGATTGTGCAAAAAGTGAAAGGCAATAAAGTGCAGAATTTTGTGTTGCAACTGCGGAGAACATGCAGATAAAAGAAGTGCAAATGCTTCAACGAGATAGATTAGGATATCATGGATTAATCGTTAAATGATAGGAGACCCCGTTCAAAAGTCTGATAACAGCAGAGAAGGAGATGTTCTTGAAACTAGTGGTATGTGCTTTCAAGTTTTCATATCTTCTGCTGACAGGAAACGGGAGAAGAGAGAATGAACCGGGTGTGGGTGGTTCTTGATTAAATTGGTCTATTTTCTGAGGAAGCTTGAAGTGTAGATGAAGTTGAGATTATGGCGGCTGATTTGTGTGATGAACTGGAGTGGATCCACAACTTTGCATTTATTGTGATCTCGGACAGCAGAGCTAAAAAACCAAGCTGTGATACATCCGGATAGGATGCTTTCTGTGATGCATCTGTGGAGATTGGTAAAAGTTGTTGGTAAGAGCTAAGAAAGTGTGACTCAGACTCTTGCTAGTGTTTTCAACTAGCATTTACAATTTTCAATGTTTCTATGTTTCTATCCTTTGGAGATGGTTGTCAAAGTCCAGAATAAATTAGCACACACATGTAAAGGAAGGAATGCACAGAGTAGATAGACAATTTGAGCTAACAATCTAAGCACCCTGTCTCTGTTTATAAAATAATCTGTATGGCTCCTTTGCAACCATCCCAAATACTGATATTAAGATTGCAGGATGTTCTCAGCAATTTGATTAATTCAAAGTGCAAATTTTAGAGAGATGGATAAAGGTTCGTCTGCTAGCTATTTGGCAGTTCCTATTGGCAGTGTGTTGCAAGCCTGCAGTAGGTAATAATACTTGCTCCCATTCAATCACCCACTCCTGCCACTAATCCTTCCTCACTTTATGTTTTGTGATTATTGAATTGACATCGTCTAAGATATTTCCAGACAAACACAAGATATGATTCACTCGAGAAACGCATCTGCGTTAAATATATGGCACCAACCCAGCACCCCATTTTGAATAGGCGTGTATTTTTCAGAGATTTTGTTCCCCCGTTTTTCTTTGCCTTGATCCGGCCCTGGGTTTAGTTTCATGGTCACCTGAATTCAATGAGGAAGTATTGCTGAATATCACGGGTGAAGGGCATTATTCTTCAGAATTGCCAGGCTGATATCAGCATGCGCATGTTGTTATTTAACTTATCTCACTGATGCTGAGAAGGAGGGTTAGAGAATAAATACATACATGCTTCTGTGGAAATAAAAAAAAATAACGTTTCCAGATAGCAAAAGCTTTGGTAGCATTGGAGACTGACTGCTGAGATGAATACAAATTAAGGGATTAACATGACTGACAAGAAACTAGAATGACTAGCGCAGTCTGCTTTTAATAGGATTTTCAAAACTTTATTTGATACTTTTCTCATTTACTATACAATTCAAATTTTACTTTGCTGCTTACGGTTCCTACTGCTGCAACATTCTCTTTACAAAAATCGCAAGGAAATCATGTTACAGGGAAAACATATGTGGGGGAGAGTCAGGTTCAAAATATTCATTATTTGCAGCACAGCAGAATCGCGCTATTAAAACATTAAATCCTACCATTAAAATGACACCTCATTATCTATTAATACGGTGCATCTATTCATTCAGGTAACAAGAGACCTCAGCCAAGCCATGTGGTATCCTGATGCCTCCTTGTGATGTTATTGATAGCAGATTGAAGGGGTGGAGTTCATGACTCATGTACAGAGTTGTCTATAATTGCTGTGTTGTTGTTTATTTTATGAAGGAATTAGGTTAATGGCTAAGATAAGGCTGCAACATTGCACAAGCCACTTCAGTTGTGTGGCAGGTCCTGGAGATGCAAACACCACAAGGAGAAAGATTTCTTCTGGGAGCTTTGTGCAGAAATCATCCATGGTTTTAAATTAGTTGCCCACAACTGTATAAGATTTTAATTGAACTTTATTATTTTCTTGACCTTGTAACTCACCAGCAACAAAGTCATGAGAGATCTATTCAGTGAGTTTGAACCATATTCGTACACCTATGAATAGAACTAATGGGCCAAACAGCCAACTGTTCCACTTCAATGTATTATGATTGCTTGTCTTTCATATCATTATACTTTATTGCTCCCATATCACTGTGCCATAATATTTTCCTTCTCAATGTGTGATCCGTGCTTGTCAGGATGTCAGGAAATAAAGTGGTCTCTGAAGGGAGGAAATGTGTGCCAAAGGTGCAATAATCAACACTTCACAGGATTTTTAAAAAAGGATGAGATTGCTCTATGATAGCCCCCACAATGTGGTCACTCGACTGAAAATACTAGGTAGTTCAAAAAATGGTGCAGAAGCGTAAAGAAACTTAAGAATATTTTTAAAAAGGAATGGGTTCCATGTGAGCCGCGTGGCACAAGAGTCCTGGAGGGTCACATGGTAAAAGTGTCCTGGAGGGTCCCATGGCAGAAGAGTCCTGGTGAGCCATGTGGCAGATCGATCCCGGCAAGTGAGGATTGAATTGCATTTGTATTCATGTGAGAGACGTGATGCGTAAGGTGGGTGAATGAAGGATATGGATAGGGGATTTGGGGAAAACAAATGGTCGGCACGGACTGGAAGGGCCGAGAGGGCCTGTTTCCGTGCTGTAATTGTTATATGGTTATATGTTATATGGTATAGGTACATACAACTGGGACTTTGTAGCTGTAACTAAAACCTGGCTAAGAGAAGAACAGGAAAACCCCGGAAAACCAGGTGTATGGAGCAAGCTGCCAGAGGAGGTAGTTGAAGCAGGGACTATCCAAACGTTTAAGACAGCTTGTCAGGCACATGGATAGGACAGGTTTGTAGGGCTATGGACCAAGCACAGGCAGCTGGGACTAGTGTAGCTGGGACATGTTGGCCGATGTGGGCAAGTTGGGCCGAATTGCCTGTTTCCACACTGTATCACTCTTTGACTCTATCTGCAGCCATACCCGACTGCAGGCATGGCTCGCCTGCAGCGGACCCAAGATCCTGCCAGATAGACCCGTTGGGTCGCACAGGCTGACGCAAAAAGAACCAGTGTGCTGCAGCCTAGAAGGGGGAAGCCACCAAGCCAAGACCCTGCTCGTCCCCTGGTGAGCGGAGAACAGAAGAGGAGGATTTATAGTACTCTCATAACAGGGTGATCACCCCTTTCTATTTTTCAGCTCCACCCATAGAGTTAAACTGGATGAACCATCAGTAATGTCATCTTGGACTACTTCTATGACATTATTATTCATCAATAAAGTGACATTCCCTCCTCTACCTCACCTGTACCAACTGTACCCTGGAACATTAAGCTGCCAGACCTGTTCTCTTCGCCAGGTTTTAATAACAGCTACAAAGACCCAGTGTCATGCACCTGTCCATGTCCTGAGTTCACCCAGTTTACGCATCAGGTCTCTCACATTAAAAGAAATGCAATTCAATCCTCACTCCCTGCCATGCTTCTGCTTAACCTGTCCACTGAACTTTCATACATCACCTTCCATACCAACTTCCAGCCTTTCACCTGCCTCAGTCCTTCATTGTATCCATTCTCTTGCCAATCTAATTTAATCCCACTCAAGGAGTATTTGCAAAATCTTCCTGCCAAATGTTCACTTCCCTCCTGTTCAGGTGCAACTCATTCTTCTTGTATAGGCCACCACTGCCTCAGAGAAGATCTCAACGGTCCAAAAATCAGAATCCCTGCACCCTACACCAACTCCTCAGCCATGCTTTCACCTGTCTGATCTCCCTGTTCCTACCCTCACTGTCATGTGCCCCTGGTTGTAATCCTGAAATCACTACCCTGGAGGTCCTGCTGTTTAACTTTTTGCCTAACCCCCTATATTCATTTTCCTACCAATGTAAGTTGTGCCAACATGCACAATAACTTCTGGCTGTTCTCCCTCCCCCTTTAGTATGTAACACAGTTGCTTGGAAACTTTCATTTAATTTTATCAGTTCTTGATTACCCAACTATAAGTAAGAGACTCAGTATATTCAGTATTGCCCTCATGATTTTGTACACTTCTCGAAGATTCTAAGATCTCCCTTCAGCCTCTTGCAGTCCAAGGAATAAAGTCCTCGCCTGTCCAAACTTTCCCTATGGATGGATGGATGGATGGATGGATGGATGGATGGATGGATGGATGGATGGATGGATGGATGGATGGATGGATGGATGGATGGATGGATGGATGGATGATCAATGACCAGAAACATCACCCATTCTTTCTCTCCAGAGATGCTGCTTGTCCCGCTGAGTTATTCCAGCATTTTGTGTCTATTTTCGGTGTAAACCAGCATCTGCAGTTCCTTCCTGCACATAGATAATTGATGGGCTCAGGCATGGAGAAAGCAATCTCAATATTTACCAAACAAAAACTTGAGGAGTTGAAATGTCAGGGGTTTAATTAAAAATAAAATCTGCACATTCTTGAAATCTAAAATAATAAGAGAAAATACCGGAAATACTCCTCTGACTGTTTTGGTTTCCTCCACATCACAGAGCTCTGCTGGTCGGGAGGTTAATTGGCCAATGCTCATTGCCACAAGTGTGTAGGTAAGTGCTAGAATGCGAGGAGACCAGTGAGAATAAGGGCAGAATAAAATGATGAGATTAGTGTAAGGTTAGTGTAAACAGGTGGTTGATGGTTGGCATAGAGGTGATGGGCAGAAAGGCATGTTTCTGTGCTGTATCTCTCTATGACAATGGGACTCCATCAGAAACCTGTTTGTGTTGCTTACAACCCTTCTGCCACTAAAGAGTTGCTCGCTCAGTCAAAGCCCCACATATCCCTCGGAGAACAATCCAAATGTTGCCTGCTTTCCACCATTATAACTCCCCCATCCCTGCTCCCCTTCTGGTAACATTCCTGCCCATCAGCCCTGGGGAGCAGGAGAATGCCTTTGTGGTTGAAGCATTTGGATAGGAGAGATATGGATCTAATGCAGTGAAATTGGGATTAGCATAGATCAGCATCATGTCGGCATGATAGAGTTGGGCTGACTAGCCTGTTTCTGTGCCATACAACTCTATGACATTGTCTGTGATTTTTTTTCTGCAACAACATGGCACTGCAAACAATTCTTATTCCTGGTGGCAGTCTGCAACAGAAAATGTTCCTGAGCATTGAGTTGCAAACTAGATCGGCCTAAAGAAAAGGAAATATGACTAAAGGAAAGGGGAGGCATATTGGCATAGCCGTAGAGCTGTTGCCTTATAATGCCAGAGATACGGGTACAATCCTGACTACAGGAGCTGTCTATATTGAGTCTGTATGTTTTCTCTAGGTGCTCCAGTTTCCTCTCACACTCCATAGACGTACAGGTTTGTAGGCTAATTGGCTTTGGTAAAATTGTACATTGTTCCTAGTGTGTAGGATACTGCTACTACAGGGTGATCGCTGGTCGGCGCGGACTTGATGGGCCAAAGGGCCTTTTTCCATGCTGTATCTCTAAAGTCTAAAGGAAGTGACTAAAGGGTAGGGTCCCTCCATCTCACAGTAATCTGAGTTAGAATATCTGTATGGAAGAGTTAACCTCATGCCTGCCTGTCTACTTGCTGATGCATTGCAGGAAGATCCACATTAAATAGTTAATGATGGTTTGAACATGAGAAACAGCGTCAAGGTTAGGCTAATTGGCCCCACATACATGCTCTGCAATATAATAATGTTGTGGCTGATTCAATATTGACCTCAAACACTCTCATTCTCATTCCTCACTTGATTTCCTCGCAGCCATCGACATTCAGTCCTTTCACCCAAGTCACCAATGCGAATGTAAATATATTATCCCTTTTACACGGCACTAGTTGCTAATCTGAAAATGACCCATCTCTCCCTCTCTCTGATTTTGTCATTGCCACTTTCTCTCTAGACTAAATATGACCCTAAATCTCTACTATCTCATCTCGTGCAGAACCTTTATATGCGTTACCTTTGCGAAAACATACTTGTAATTCAAAAAACTACTTCCATAAGCCAAAAAAAAGGACAGCTGTTGGAGGAGCTCAAGGGTGGAAGGAAATGGATACTGTAAAGAGCACAAACTCACATGGGTTGAAATACAAGCATCTTTATTGTTCAGGTCATCAACTAAGCATTCTAATTGGCTAACATGCTACAGCCAATGCTACAGAAACTGAATGGTTCAGGTTGAGAACCTTCATCTAAACTGGAAGATAATGGGTCCTAACTTGAAATGTCAATTGTTCATTTCTCTCTGCTGATGCTGTCTGACCCACTGTGCAGTTCTTTTTTTTTTGCTACATATTAAAGCATCTGAACTTTTGTGTGCCTCCATTTTACCTCGCCTCTTTGCTGCATCCCAAACGTGTTAGATGAACTTGCTCTATCATGCTTATCATACACTTTTTCCATTCTTAAAACCATTTTGACTCTGCTTGTTTACTTTATGACTTTCTAAATGTTCTGCTCTTAATGTCCATAAACACAGATTCCAGCTTTTTCCAATGGCAGATGTTATGCTAACCAGCCTATAGTTACCTAGTTTATGTTTCCAGCTTTCCTTGACTCTGGTGTTATATGTATAAGACCAGTGGTTTTTCTAGTTTTCTATCTTGCACGACAATTCTTATTATATTTGCAAGATATTTGTTATTTCCTTGACTAATCATGTTATATTTCTGTACTGAGTGACACAGTAAAACTTACCACTGGAGCAGGATGTTTGTGACAGTATTAGCTGACACAAGTTGGTTCTCTAAAATGCCGAAATTAGTCAAAACATTGTTCATGAAAATAATGAAGGATATTGAAGATTTGAGTAAATTAGAGAGTTATGAGATATATACAAATTGAATGTTCTTGTTCTCATTGCCAAGGCATATCTATTGCTTGCTACATGCCACCTCTTCACTGTTTAATAATAAATGGCTGTTCTAGTTGGGAATGGTGAAAGTAAGACTGGGTGAAGGTGGGACAATGTATTAATTCAGGGCAGAGGAGTAAGACTTTCTATGGTCGAGATGATATGAAAGTATTATATTTGGCAATGAAAATTCAAATACTATTGCCTCAAAATCAATGTTGTCGGACAAACTTCGTAATCCATTTCCTGGAGCCAAGCAGCTATTCAGTTCCCATGGCACAATTGATGATCAATGAGTCAGCCATTGAAATCTAATGAACAAATATGATCAAAATTATAAAAATATTTACAATGAGTTTAAGGTGGACAGAAATGCTGGGGAAACTCAGCGAGTTTCTATGGAGCGAAGGAATAGGTGACATTTCGTGTCGAGACACTTCTTCAGACTGATGTGGGGGGGGGGGGAAGAAGAAAGGAAGAGGCGGAGACAGTGCGCTGTGAGAGAGCTGGGAAGGTGAGGGGAAGGAGGGAGAAAGCAAGGACTACCTGAAACATTGACCTCCAATTTCAGGTAGTCCTTGCTTTCTCCTTCCTTCCCCTCACCTTCCCAGCTCTCCCACAGCGCACTGTCTCCGTCTCTTCCTTTCTTCTTCCAGCCCCCACCCCCACATCAGTCTGAAGAAGGGTTTTGACCTGAAATGTCACCTATTGCTTCGCTCCATAGATGCTGCCTCACCCGCTGAGTTTCTCCAGCATTTTTGTCTACCTTTGATTTTTCCAGCATCTGCATTTCTTTCTTAAACATACAATGTGTCCGATGCATTTCTCAGCTTCCAAACAAGGTAAGATTTCCATAATTTTCCTTGACAATCCTTTTTATCAAAGAGATAATAGCTGGTAATGCAGTGGCACATCTTGTAGAACTGCTGCCTCACTGTGCCAGAAATTCAGGTTGAATCCTGGCCTCGGCTGCTGTTTGTGTAGAGTGTGCATGTTCTCCCTTTGTCTGAATGGGTTTCCTTAGTGTGCACTGATTTCTTCCCACACCCTAAAGATGTGAAATTTGTAAGTTTATTTGCTTCTGTAAATTGCCCCAGGTGTGTGCATGCAAAGAGGTATAACATAGAACTAGTGTGAATGTGATCGACGGTCAGCATGGACATAGTGGGCCGAAGGGCTTGTTTTCATGCTGCATATCTAACATAAACTAAACTAAATGTGCAAGTTGGTATGCAACAGAACAACCACTGATGACATCCATCCATCAGTAGACTTGCCAACTGTTTATCTATTTTAGGTTCTTTATAATTTATCCTTTTCAAGTAAAAAGAGAACTCGAAGAACATGAGGGCTCAGGGCTTTAATTCAGCTCAATCTGTGCGTACTGTGGTTTGACTCTTATACAATTGAAGTGCATATCATTACTCTTTTACGTGTAATGAGGGCTGCTGAGAGCAGCATGAAAAGAACTGCTGACAGTTCAGCAAAATGCTGTTCATTGTAACAGACCCATTACATGTGTGTCGTTGAGACGCATAAATGGATCTCATTTTGCTCATCTTTCAGATTGTTGGAACAACGTGCGTTTAAAGGAACGGTCTAATTTGGCATTAGCTGATTAGTTTTACACTGTTTTCCTGATTTTATTTTGTGAATTCAACTGCCTTGCCACTTAGTCTGAATGACAAATGCACAATGCTGCACATTCAATCAGACTGGCAAATTATTAAACAATCAAGTATACAAACCAAACCACTGCATTTAACATGGGTGCCAGCAATGAGAGCTTAACCTTTTCCATATGTGATATGCACTGTGCCTTATTGTAAATTCCTTCCTGATATTATTTTCATATAATTCTACGTTGAAAAACCAATGTATTAACTGGTAGTACTTGGTTTGGCATCCTTGAAATGTTTGGAAGGAAAACGGTTTGGTTATCTTAAGTTGATGGTACATGTGACTAAACCAAATGCAAGGAGCATTGCTTATTTTCACTTTTCCAGCAATTGGCTTGCCTCAAACAACTGCATATTGAGAAAAATGCAAATACCATCTCCAATTAAACTATATGTTTTACCAGTTACCACCACCTCCCACAACAAAATAATTGATTTCTCCCCTTCCAACATGCTCATGGATTCATATTATCCAACTGAGAACTAATCTATCGGGAGACCCAGCAGTTTGCAACGTGCTTTGCTTACCAAGGCCTGCTGGATCGCCTGGTTGTGAACATTTAACTCCCCTTCCCATTCCAATCATTCCTGTCTTGGTCTCCTCCAATGCCACAGTAAGGCCGAACGCAAACTGGAGGAACAGCACTCCGTATTCCACTTGGGTAGTTTACAACCCAACATTGATGGCATTAAATTCTTCAATTTCAAGTAATACCTCCCAACACCCTCTTCCTTTCCTGTACCCTCTCCAATCCCCAGCATCACTCATATTTCTCACTATCACCTGGCCCCTCATGCTGCTACTTTCCTCTCCTTCATATGCTCATCTCCTAGTACCGATCCTTAATTTTCCTTTTAATCCCCCCTCTATCCCTTCCTCTGGTTTTACATTTCACGGCTCTTCCCTCCTGAAAATATTTTGGCTTTTGTCGCTAATTCCACCCATCTGTCAATCCAACTCCCTCCTCACCTGTATCCACCTATCACTTACCAAATGTTGTCCTTCCCCTCCCTCTTTTCCGGCTTTCTCTCCCTTACTGCAATCAGTCTGCAGAAAGGCCCCAACCAGAAAGGACACCTGCCCATTCCCTCCACAGATGTCTGACCCATTAGGTTCCTCCAGCACTTTGTGTTTTGTTCATGTTTCCATCATCTACAGTCCCTTCTGTCTCCATGAGTTATTTAGTTGAATTCTGTCCAATCACAGTCTCTTTCTATTTATTATTATTGATTAAAATGATTGGAAGATTGTGAAGTGTGTAAATGCAACTTCCTGATGGTTTTGACGACTAAACATGAGGGCTGCAAGTGCCCCTCACATTTTCTAATGTTGGTGTTATAACTGATCAAAAATAATTTAATTTTCCCAGAAGTGGATAAAAATGGTCAGATCCTGAACTTTATTGTACCTCATAACTCCCCTACATGCTCTCTGATACCTGGTTTCACATGCTCAGTACAATCGTATCCCTGAATTATTCCTCCCACCAAAAGTAATTCCAAAGCCTTCAACAGTTATCACATGATTAAGTGTACTAGTTTGTGTCCTTCGCAGTGAAGTAAGATTCTAACCCAGTACCCTTCAATCTTTGGAGCCAAAAAGCCAAATTTTCCAAACTTTTTGATGTGATTCCCTATTAATATCCAATACACATTTACCTTATTTTTTTAAGATATTGTGCTGCAGTGTAATGCATTTTCTAACACACCAGGTGAGCTTAAAGGGAATGTTAAAGGGAGTAAAGACCTGGTGAATCATGAGGAATATGTGAGGTTACAAGGAGCATGGCAACAGGGCCACAGTGAGTTAAAGGGTGCTTGAGAAACATCACCCAGTGAGCCAGATGCCAAATCGTTGGGGTTTCGGAATTAGTGGATGACCAGAGTTTAATTGCATTGAAATATCTTGAGGTCATCTCACTGATCCCATTGTTTGGATTGCGACACCCTTGGCCTTATTCTACTGGCTTCAAATAATTCAATATCAATGCCCACCATTTCCCAAATATTTCCAATACCAAAGGCCTAATTCTCCTAATAATAATAATAATAATAATAATAATAATAATAATAATAATAATAATAATGTCATATTAACAAATGCCAGAGGTATCCCAGGTATCTTCAACAAACTACCACCATAAGTTAATATCCCATTGACAGCTACTGCCATTTCTCCTCTATAAATCAGGCTATTGAACAAACCTCTCATATGCTCTGAATGTAATCATGATCTCCTGATCTGCCTCGGTGCGGCCCTTGTTGGCGGTGTGCTCTGTTTCCTTTCACATTTTGCACTACCTGCTGTACTTATGCATGGTTGGATTGGACTCATGTATGGTATGATTTACATGGATAACATGTAAAACAAAGGTTTATTTTAACTGTGTATGATAATAATAAACTAATACCCTCTTCTTTAAAAATAATGAAATTAGGTTCATGTAGCAATAACCAATTTGACTTATTCAGGTTTTTTTTTGCAATATATACATTGAAAATTAAAATGTCCTCCCTCCAGTGCTCTAAAAGAAAATGCAATTTGACTGATTCAAAAACAGTGATATATCGAACAGGAATATTCTGACCCTATGTATTTACAGTAATTCTACAGGAGATCTCAAGTTTAGTTATTGGGTATTTAAACTTATTTGCAAGCTACTATGCTTACTTTGACTTTTGTGGTTTAAATTCAGCTTGCAACAAGTCTGTTTAAACTATTATCACACTGTCCTGCCAAAGGAGGCACTCCATGCCCTGGAGAACAATTTGTTTGTTGGCATGCTGCCTAAATTATAATCAACAGAAGTAGGTTAATTGTGCATTGCTATGCATGTTATCAGGGGTTATCCCATTTAGCCGCCTTTGACTCACTGGAAACTCACAGGAGATCTGGTGTGAGTGTGAGTCTAAATCTTATTCTGTGCGTGTAACGTAGACAAGATTCTAATATTCAGCCACGAAGTATAATGCATATAAAACTATCTTTGTCTTTCTTCACAAAAGTCCTGCAATGTTACTACCTTGCCTTATTTTGTAGCTTTGATAACCAAATCATTTTCCTGAAAATTATTACATCTGAAGAAGGGTCTCAACCCAAAACATCACCCATTCCCTCTCTCCAGAGATGCTGCCTGTCCCACTGAGTTGCTCCAGCTTGTTGTGTCTATGCTTAATTTAATACTGTTTTATCGGAATTGGGCAATTTAGACCACAAACGAATCTTAATTTAAAACATCAAATACAAGTAATTCACTGGCATTACAGATTCTGATATTTCTTGATATTATTTCTGTTCAATTGATCTGACAAGATCTAATCTACAGCTTAATGCAAAAGCTCACAAAGCAATAAGGCTCATTGCCTAGAAGTTGTGCACCGTGAACTTACACTTTGCATTGAAATTAAATTACATGGTACATTTCAAATTTCAGTATTTTGCTCTTTGAGTGTGAAGCTTTGTACTTCCAATTTTACTGCTGTTTTCTAGAGTGATTATGTCTTGTGTCAAATTAAAGTATGAGATCACATTCTTAAATTAAAGGTCCTGAATTACAAGATTTAACCCAAACATGATTCCCAAATGTACCAGCAAGCTGTGGCACCATAGTTTTCCAGGGTTCAAAACTCAAGAGTCGTTAGTCAATATCAACATATGTGCTTATCAACATATGTGTTTTCCTTGCAGCATAATTCAAGGTTTGCAAGAACAAAATAGGTGTTTATATATATACACACAGTTAAGAGACCCATTAGCATTATATTTATGGGCAGGGAATGAGTGGTGGTGCTTGTTAGTGGTAGATAAAGCAGAAAACATCAGAAAAAGACTGATTCACCTGTTAAATTCGACAAGTATTTATCCAAATACTTCTGCCCTCTCTGCTGCTTAGCAGCTGATGAGAATGAGGGGCAGAAGTAGCCAGTGGTACATGGCAACATCTGAGCATCAATGTCTAGAGGGCTGCCACTGAAAAGATAGGAGGTCAGTGGGATACCTGGAAAGATTGCAGGATGATGCGATAAATTGTAGTGAATGGCAGAGAGAGTGGGACATCGGAAGGGATTGGTATCTGAGAGAACTGGGGTTGGATCGAGTGAGTCAATCACATGTAAAGGAGAGATCATGTAGGGTTTCTTGATAAATCAGGAAAAGGTGGGGATGATGGAGAAGGGGTAGGTGGAATAGGTAGGGGTAGGGACTGTCAGTTTAGAACCACAACTGTCTGTAAAGTTTTATCAGTGCAGGAAGGAACTGCAGATGCTGGTTTACACCAAAAATAGACACAAAATGCTGGAGTGATTCAGCGGGGCAAGCAGCATCTCTGGAGAGAAGGAACGGGTGATGTTTCAGGTCATGGCCTTTTTTCAGACTGAGAATCGGGGGAGTGGGAGATGATATATGGAAGGGTAAGTTGTGAAAATGACAGATCAAAGCAGATAATTAATAAGGAAATGTAGAATGGTTCATTGTTGGCTGAGGAGAAGAAAACAACGAATCATACACTCAGTAAAATTAATCAGGAGTACAGTGAAACTAGTTGGAGAACTATCAGTCTTGGGGTAACAAGGGTCCCTTTGATTGCTGGGTTTCCTGTGTCTTTGGAAATCAGAACCAAAGGGAACATTTAAATGATACCCACGACCCGAGACTTGCAATCTCAGTTGAATAATAGAATTACTAACCACGAAGTTTCGCAACATCCTCATACCTCTACTAGTGAAACCAGCAGCAGATCTGTTCACAGAGAACTGAGACTGGTTTCAAAATTTTCCAAATATTATTCCTTTGATGGTTGATCCTCTCACGACTGACGGCAGTTAAAATAACCACCTATTATTAAATTATACTCCACAGATAGAGCCTCTGTGTGGCAGTGTTTATCTTGCAAAAGAAAATTGATCTCATCCTTTGCTGTTTTCTCCTCTTTTTTTCTACATTTCGTTTACTCTTGTTTATTTTTCTGGCTTGGCTTTGGTTACTTGTCTTTTCATTCATCACTTCTTCCACTTTTTGTTTCTTGCAATCCATAACTTATCTCCTCCATATCCTTCCCTTTTATTCTTTGCAGTCCTCATCTCCTCAGTAGTTTCTGGCCATTTGTCACTTCCGTACCACTGGAGCTGTCAGAATAGCTCTGGGCAAGATTTGGGAAGAGAGCTTTCAAACTGAACTGGGAGTTTTTGTTATTATTAATACTTTATCAGCTTTTTCCTTACAAGTTAAACTAAATGATTGCTTCAGAGAAATCAACCACAGTAGTGCAAAGTTTGAGCCACATATAGGCCAGCATGAGGAAGTGTAGCAGTTTCCCTTCTCAAATGGGAGTTTTTTGAAAGAGAGATAGAGTTCAGGACCAGCATGTTCCTGTTAGAGTGAAGGGCAAGGCTGGTACTGTTGTGCAACCCTGGTTGATGAAGGATATTGAGGATCTGGTCAGGACGTGTATGTTAAAAAGAAGAAAGTAAATGTCAGGTAAGGCAGCTGGATTCAAGCAAATCCCTTGAATATATGGGATGTAAGAGTATGCTGACACTACTGATGACTTTTAAAAAGGTACATAGAAAGGAAAGTTTAAGAGGATATGGACCCAATGTACCCAAGTGGGACTATCTCAGATATGCAACTTGGTCAGTATGGACAAGTTGGGCCGAAAGGCCTGCTTCCATGCTATGAAGCTCGGTGACTAAAAATAAGTTAATAAGCCAAATAAAATTTTATGACACTGACAGGTTCACAGTTACTTTTTTTTCAGTAATGAAAACATTTTAATCTCCACACATTTTCAGCAGAATTCAAATTCTCACATTGTCATGATGGGACATAGATTCATTTTATTAATGTTTCAGGATTTGGCATATCATAAACACCTCTCTGCAAGCGAACTCATGATAAGTCTTTGGCATGTTGCGATGATGTTCCAGAGAGTGGTTGAAAAATACCAAAGGTTTGTGCCTAAATTGCATGATTCATTATATATTTTAGTTTTAGTTTTTAGTTTTAGTTTTAGATACAGAGTGCAAACAGGCCCTTCAGCCCACCGAGTCCCCACCGACCAACAATCCCCGCACATTATGTCCGGTATTACTTGTTAATTGATATATACCAGCCCGATTTTTGCTGCTGACCAGAAAATGATTCAAAGAATGTTTATGGCATACCACAAACATCCCAGTTCATGTGTTACTTAAACAAATAGCCACTACACAACAATTTCAATGTTTTCATAGCACCTCAGGGAGAACCATGCCTGTTTTATGACGGTATCTAAATTGATGGGAGTCATTCATTCTTTCTAAAGTTAATAGGTGTCTATTATTTTCTGTAATTTGTACACTGTAATGATTCTTTTCCCGTGAGTCAGACTCAAGAATAGTACATCGATACAATCTTGAATCTGAAAATGTTGTGCTTGGTACCAAGCCCATTCACTTTACTCCCACTAGATTTTCGAACTGGGGATGAGTGGGGGGGGGGGGGGGGGGGGGGGGAATTTGGCAGTACAGGGTACATGGTAAAGTTAGAAGGGAATGCAATTCTAATAATATGTATACTCATGTATAACTATCTTGGATGATGGTGGCTGAGGCACAATGAAGACTAATCCCT
Organism: Okamejei kenojei; assembly: GCA_035221665.1. Classification (NCBI taxonomy): domain Eukaryota; kingdom Metazoa; phylum Chordata; class Chondrichthyes; order Rajiformes; family Rajidae; genus Okamejei; species Okamejei kenojei. The sequence continues at coordinate 78,277,483 of CM069133.1, forward strand.
TTGACGTTGGACAGGATAAGAATAACTTGGGACCTCTGAGCTATGATATGCCTACATGTGGAGAAAATGAATTTTGCACTGCAAATGCATGAATAGCTAATGCCTGATATACTTGGTGTTCAGTTCATTTTGTGATTCAGGAAAGGTCCAAAATGGCAGTAGGGTCTCAAGAGTGTGCATTAATGCAGTCGTTATGGAGGACATGTGCTTCACTCCCAGGGCACAGCTTCATCAACACTCACTGTATGAGCACAGATTGTGTGATGGTTGGAAATACAACTGTAGGGAAAAGGTCTCACCACTCCTGTGCTGACAAGAGCAGCTATGGTGACCCATGCCAACCCTTCCTTCCTCCCCATGCTCCTTGATGTTGAATGCTTACTTTCTGGCAGGCATTTCACTGTGGCAAGCATCTTGTCACATTGCATGCCATTGTACATGGCATCAGATATACTCTGCAGGCAGCTTCACACAAATTCTCAGCTGCGTCTTCTGGAGCAGAATTTATATAGTGTATACCATCTCGCCTTCCTGGAAGCTGGCAACTGAGCAAATCTTTCACACCTCCATAGTGGCAAGGTATTTGCGTACAATATCTTATTACATGGAGATCCAGCCTCCATGTCATAGTTACGAGTGTCTGATCAAATGATGGGTGCCTTAATCTTCGCTCTCCTACTGCTGAGTCTTGGGTGGAGAGAGGATGTGGGAGGAGATGGCAGTATACGGATATCAGAAAGGGAAAAGGCATATGGGTGACCTTTGGGTGTTAGGATGCTGTGAAGTGTGGGATGCATCAACTCCGGCTTGCAATCAGAAAAGATTGTGAAATAAGGGTGGAAGTGGGGCTTGAGGAAGATTCAGTTTGAGCACAGCATCCCCTTCACTATTCTGATTCTGCCCGTCCAGAGGTACCCTTTCTGATAGAGTGTGAAATTACATTCACAGCAAACCCTGCTGGTTTTTGTTGCCAATAGCATGTTTTATTATCATTAATTTAGTTGCAAGCCATTGTTATCATTGACAAGGGCAGAATTCATAACCCATCCCAAACTTCCTTGAGGAGGTGGTGATGAGCTGTCTTCTTAAACCATTGCTTTTATCCACCTGAAGGTAGTCTGATAGTGTTTATTTCATATAATAGTGTGCCATCTTGTTCTGGAAGGGAGAGAACAGAATGACAGTGAGTCATATAATGTGTTTAGATGACATTATTACTGTCGTTTGAATGACTTGTACTGTATATAAAATGAAGTGGATGAGAAACTCAGCATTTTGATAAGCCTTAACTCAAAGTTCAGAGTGATGGTAATTGGTAGCAGTGTCTGGGATTTAAGGGATTGAGCAGTATGTGAGGAATTGAATTAAAAGAGGCATTCACCAAGTTGACACCATCCATGAAATCATTATATTTCTTCCTGCACTGTATCTATGTTGTTGGGGTTTATTTTGCGCATTGACCTCAAAAATCTGGTTCCTCCACTCTTGTCTTAACAGTTGCCTGGAAGCTTCCTTGGACCCTTGTAGGTTATGGTGTCAGAGGTCATAAGGAGACGGCAGTAGAATGGGGTTAGGAGGGAGAGATAGATCAGCCATGATTGAATGGCGGAGTAGACTTGATGGGCTGAATGGCCTAATTCTGCTATCACTTATGAACTTATGACCTTCTCCTCTACCTCATTTTCCAAGACATCCAGCACCGAAAATTATGAAGGCTCTTTCCCACCCGCGCGCTCTGGAATGATTTTAAGCATCGATGGGCGTGGCTGCATTTTAGGATGTGCTGCTGGTCTAAATCATTAATAGCTCTAGCCATTTGCAAAATTGTGCTTTGAAAAGGTGAAATAATGCCAAAAACAATGCAATTTGCTAGTTGTTGAAATTAGGACAGTCAAGAGTGTCAAATTGATATTACACTGGAATTCTTATTTGCTACAGGCACATTAACACAACAACACGACAAATAAATATACAATAAACAATAACAGTATAAATTATCAGTTATACCAGGTAACCAGACCAAAATAGAAAACACCAAAGTATGTAGTACAACCTATAAAAACATAGTAGCTCTTTGCTGAGATCGGGTTGTACATGTGGTTCAAGAACCTTATGGTTGCTGGATAGAAGCTGTTCTTGAACCTAGAGGTCATGGGTTTTGTAGGAATTTTCTGGCTCCTGCACCTTCTTCCCAATCGTAGCAGTGCGTATGGACAGGGGCTGGCGTGCCAGTCTGAGGATACTAATTGCCCTTTTGATGCAAATTTTGAGTTACTGAGCCAGGCCGTGATGTAGCCAGTCAGTGTGATCTCTGCCAGACACTGCTATAAACCATGATGACAAGCATCAGCGCAAATTTGACAATCAGATATTTAGTCAGCTCTCCTAATATTCCCTTACAGGGGCTAATTATATGCTTGTGTACCATTAAACTATAAAACAAAAATGATTCCAGTGCTCTATTTGAAGCGGTATCCAGTTTACTCCCCTTCATTTCCTAAGTTTGAGCCTGCAGTTTTAGTTGAACTTAACTTGCTGCTTGCTGACATGTCACTTGGAGTTGTGGTAATGTCTTACAACAGCAAGAATTTGTAAGCATAATTAGCGGAAAAGATTCATTCCAATATTATTATTCCCATGGTGCAAAAATATGTGCATAGAAACATTTAAAAAAAACGCTGGGATTGTTTTCCAAATAAATGCCATGCAGATACTCTACAAACTAATAGATTAAAAGCTACTTGGATCACATTACGCTCAATGATTAAAGGGATGTTTGGAATGGTTTGATTTTGCTTGGCTGCAGACAAAATTCATCATTCACTCCAACCAGCTAAGGTAGTAAATATATGATGAATGGGACCAGTGGGCATCTAATGCTTGGTTACAGCTACTGCTAATGCAGTTGATAAGTAGAGTTTAAATGCTGGAATTAGTGTAGGATTGCTACTTACATGACACAATTTTCAACTGCCACTGATAACTTTATGACTCCAAATATAAATGTCACAATGAATTTCAGAGGTATTTTACTAAGAAGATAAAAAGCATGGAAACGAGGCTTTGCTTGGTAAATTGCTTCAATATAACTTTCAATATACATTAATGTGATCAGTGGATATCCCCTGAATCAGGATACCTGGAGCTTGGTCAGCTACAGTGATACTAAACATTAATCACAAAACCTCTGCAGAATCACTAAATTCCTTCTATGGATTGTGAAGCTCGCTTGAAGAGCAGGACAAAGAGTAGGGCAATATAGAATACAACACACACTCATTATAAAGCAAATCTGAAACAGTAAAACACCTAAGGTGGCTTACTTGTATATTATTTCACACTGAGCCACATGAGAGAATAACAAAAAGCTGCAGTGGTGAGAGAAGACTGAGGAAAGAAGAGGCAGAGGTTTAGTGAAATAATTCCAGACTCTCCATTCTATGTATTGGAGGTATTTCCCCAGTAGAACAGTAATGAAGATTGGAAGCATGAGGCATTGGCAGGATTTCAAAATTGTTGTTCAGAATTATAAAATTGAGGGTGGGATTTGTCATTGTATCACATATGATGCTTGAAGACTCAGTTTCCTCACATTATTTGTAATTTATTTCAATCAATGCCATGACCTTGCACACATTTTCTGAATTATATCTTGTCAAGCAGTAGCCTAATTTCATTTACAATGATGAAGTGCATGATTATTTGAATTAAAAATCTGAAGTCACACAGGCTCTATAAGAAATTTGCCTTTCACAAGGCATTCTGGTCAACTAATAACCAATAAACAAATTAATTGTACATAGTCTTTCTCAATATTAAAAAAAAGATTAGCCACAATAACTAAACAAAAATTTAAACAGCAACCCAAAGTGAAATAATTGTTTGAAGGAATCACTTAACTTTATCTTGACTTCTCATATCTTTGCCCCTGAATCCCATTGACATCAATACAGTTGCAGATCCTCGTCCAGATCCCTTGTGGATCAATGTCCGAAAGCTGATTTCTGTTCTATTATTGGAAACCCTCATGCACTGTGTGGAATCCTGTGACAAGCCAAATTGATGGGTTCAACATATAAAATATGTCAGTAGTTTTAGAACTTCCATATTTGACAATATATGTGCAGAGCTCCTAAACCCACCACTGTTTAAATTGCCAGTCACTGACTGTTTCAGTCAGAAGAACCAGCATTAGCCCAAGTAACCTGTGTTTATGCGAGCAAGAAACATTTTGCATTAACAAAATTGGGGATTAACAATTAAAGCTATACACTTGCTATAAAATAGAAATGTTTTCCAAGGGATGTAACTAATATCGTCCTTCAAACATGATCACGGCTGATCTGAGTTAGATCTCACTTTTATTTACCTTTCTATACACTATGCCACTCTAAGATACAGGAAATTACTCTCTTCATTTTAAATTGGTGACTTCTTTATTCTGAATAAATTCCCTAGTTCTAGATATACCAATTAGATAAAATATCCTCTCAGTATTTATTATGCCAACCCCCCATTCCTCACAGATTCTTATTTGTTTAGGGAAGATCACTTAATTAATCAAAAGTCTAATGAGTGGAGGGAGAAACTTTTCACAAGACAATTCTTATATTCCAGGATTTAAATTGTTAAACCTTCTTGCAACTCCCTCCAATGTAATCTATCTGTAATTAAGTGCAGAGACCATAGTTATATGCTGTACTCTATATGTGGCCCGAACAACATAATGCACATTTGCACAATATTTATTTACTTCCACATAAAAACAATTTTGCACCACTTAGGCCACACTAGTGACCAGCCACATTGGAAATTGGCCCAAATACTTCCAGACAGTGGCGCAGCGGTGGAGTTGCTGCCTTACAGCACCAGAGACCTAGGTTCAATCCTGATTATGCATGCTATCTGTATTGAGTTTATATGTTCTCCCTGTGACTACATGGGTTTTCTCCGGGTGCTCCGAATTCCTCACATATTCCAAAGACGTACAGGTTTGTAGGTAAATTGCCTTCTATAAATTGTACGTGGTGTGTATGATAGAACTAAGGTATGGGTGATTGTTGGTTGGCACAGACTAGGTGGGTCAAAGAGCATGTTACCATATTGAATCTCTAAAAAACTAAAACTGATTTAAAAAAATGAATTCACCTCAATATATTTGAAGTTTTCTGACTTGGTGCTTGGCATTTCATAACATCACGCCGTGTATGGAGCTCATTTCTGAATACTGGCAGAAATTGGCTGAAGAATCATGACCTGCAACCAAAGGTTTTCAGCCACATTTTCCATTACCTCCCTGATATCTTGTGTACGTACAACTTGAGTGTGCTGACCATGATGCTGATTTGCCTTTCGACACTCAGTATGACAATAATACAGTTACTGTAAGCTCTGGAGGCAGCTGCTATCAGGAAGTGCACAGACAAAGTTATTTGCACATGATACACGTTAAAACCACCCTTATTTTTCTATTGAATATAGACACCAAATGTTGCAGTAACTCTGCTTATCAGGCAGCATCTCTCGAAAAAAGGATTAGGTGACCTTTTGGGTCGAGACCCTTCTTCAGACTGAGAGTCAAGGGAAATGGAAACTAAAGGTTTGAAAAGGTACAGGATTTGATTCTTAGGTAGATAAAATTGCTGGAGAAACTTAGCGGGTGATGCAGCATCAATGGAGCGAAGGAATAGGTGATGTTTCGGGTCTTGATTACCATCAGTCTTTGCATCACAGGCAAATTTAGCACCAAATCTCTTAGCGTCTTCATCCAAATTAATAGTGTAGCTTATAAGTAGCTGCGGCCCCAGATCTGATTCCTCGAAGGACTTAAATAACTTTGTCAAAAATCGTTTCCATTTCATAAAACCATATTGATTCTGTTTAATTGTATGATAATTTTTTCAGTGTCCATCAATAGCTCATTATTCATGGATCACAGCATTTTTCTAATGGCAGATGTTAAGGTAACAGGCATATAGTTTCTTCCCTGATCACCTTCCTTAGTTAAGTAGAAACATTACACTTTCACTGTGTCCAGTCTCGGGCCCTTCCAGAACTGAAGAAATCACAATCAATCCACCTACTAGCCCTGCAGCCATTATATTAAGGTGCTATGGTCCAGATCAATAGTTTCAAGGGACTTAGCAAACACAATGCTAGCATTTGGAGTATTGTGAGCAATGTTGGGCACAATATCTGAGGAAGGATATGCTGGCCCTGGAGAGGGTCCAGAGGAGGTTTACAGAAATGGTCCCAGGAATGAGTGGGTTAACATATGCTGCGTTGATGTGACTGGGCCTGGACTCGCTGGAGTTTAGAAGAATCATTGAAACGTACCTGGTGAAAGTGTTGGATAGAGTGGATATGCAGAGGATGTTTCCATGAGTGGGAGAGTCCAGGACTAGAGATCATAGCCTCAGAATTAAAGGGTGTTCCTTTAGGAAGGAGATGAGAAGGAATTTCTTCAGTCAGAGGGTGATGAATCTGTGGAATTATTTGCCACAGAAGGCTGTGGAGGTCAAGTCAATGGATATTTTTAAGGCAGAGATTGATTCTTGATTAGTATAGGTGTTAGGGGTTACGGGGAGAAGGCAGGTGCATGGGGTTAGAAGGGAGAGATAGATCAGCCATGATTGAGTAGACAATGGGCCGAATTGCCTTCTTCTGCTTATCACTTATGACCGTATGGACTTATCAGCATTTGGTCCCATTAATTTTGCTGAAATTATTTTTCAGTGAGAGTGATAGTTTTACATTTTATTCTCCATTTTAATCTTGAACTCGCTACTATCATTGGGATATTACTGGCTCTGGGAGTCTTCTACTGTAAATAGAGCTTCAAATTGAACTCTACCATTTCCTTGTTTCCCCACTATTCATTTCTCTGTACCGTATTCTAAAAGTACTAACATACACTACTGCTTTCATCTTTATTTTAATATGCTTTTATAAACTCTTCTTATTTGTCTCACTATTTCTCTCATAATCTCTTATCACTCAATTTTTATTTCATCACCCATTTCTGTGTCTGAAGATGTTTCTGATTATCAAGGCTTCGTTCATTTTTGCCATATGGTGTGTCATTTAATATGATACAATCCTTAAAGACTTTAGTGGATTTGAAGTTAATGGAGAGAACTCAGAAGATTTAGCAAAGATTTATCAGAGTGATAACAAAAAGATTTATGGCCCTGTCTCACAGTGCGAGTTGACCCACGAGTGACCCCGAGTGACAGACTCGTGGTTGTTTACGAGATTCCAAGTTGATGTTCAAGTGTTTGAACCGAGTTCCCATGGGTATGGTAAGTTTGCCGTTTACTTGTAATTTCTGCGATGTTCCAAGTTCGTCTCCAGAGTTACCAAGTTCCTCACCCGTTTACTCTTGAGTTACCAAGTTCCTCTCCTGCTCAGGGCGTGTGTTGTTGCCGCAGTCCGGGATTCGCATTTAAAGCAGTCGGTTATTTTCAGCAGTTCAGGCGAGAAATTTGGCAATATATTTGCATGCGCCCGATTTGACTTTAAATTCCAACAGAGAAAACAGGTTTTAGAGGACCTTGGAGGTGAGACGGGAAGGGGATTGAGATGCTGAGGTGGGGTATGGGTTGGGGGGAGATGGGGTTGGGGAGCGCTGATGAAACTGACTGAAGAAGATTGGGCGGGGAAAGAATGAGGGAAGGTCTAGGAGAGGTAGTTGAGGGAATGGAGTGGAAGGGAGGGTGAGGGGTGATGGGGAGGAGGGTAATAGGACAGGTTGGGGGGAGGAGGGATGGTGGAATTGGGAGAAGGCAAGGACTATGGGTGGGGAGGAGTGGGAGGGGGGCTGGGAACGGCGTTGGTGGTTGAGGAGAAGGAATGAGAGGAAGGGGTAGAGGAGTGGGCCTGGACTCGACGGGAGGTCAGAAGAGGTGAAGAGATGAAGAGCAAACTGGTCGAGATGAAAGAGCAGATTGAGGGCTCAATGATCATTTTGTTCATACAATTGAGGAAGTTATGACTAAATCTGAAGCACAAACCGAGTGCTTTGGAAAATCGTTTCAATTCCGTCGGCACCAACCACGGAAGAAGAGTTTGAAGCTGTTTAAGGTGCAGGTTTAACTAAATACGTCAGCACTGCAGCTTTGATTTCGCAGTAAGCATGGGTCAATATCGACCTTCGCTTCACGGGCAACTTTTCCCTTTGGAGGCCAAGGAGATTGCAGATGCTGGAGTCTGGGACAAAAGCAAACTGCAGGAAGAAGCCAACGGCCAGGCAGCATCTGGGAAACGGGTAGTCAACCTTTAGGGTCCCAGCCCGAAACATCCGTGTACATTTTATGATTTCCCGCCAAAGATACAGTCTCCCGTGGTTTGTTTGCACAACTCTCTCCCCTTACTCTCCCAACACGGGGGCGGGGGGGACGAGATAGGTTAAACGGACCTTACCCCCACTTCATGCTTCTGTTGCACATTATTCAGCAGTAAAACCTCTCTTCCCCTTACCCAGCGACGCCCGATTCCTCGCACCCCCACAAGTTCACATCGACGAGGGAAGAAAGAGCGGGGAGTCTGAAGGGTCCCGACCCGAAACATCACCCAGCATGTTTGTGTCTATCGTCGGTGTAAACCAGCATCTGCAGTTCCTTCCTACACACGGACAGTGAAGTGCCTCGGCCAAATTGCATGTGTCCTCAGTCAAACCATACACACAAATAAGTACTGGGATTGTTTTAGTTTGGGCTCAGTGTGGTGTCTGTAGCCTGGGCACACTGCAGTAAACAGTATCGATAAATAAGTGTGGAACTTTCACAAATAAGGGGTTAGATAGGTCTGGAGTGTGGTGTTAACCGTGGGACTGTGCCCTGCTGAGATAGACACGAAATGCTGGAGTAACTCAATGGGACAGGCAGCATCTCTGGAGAGAAGGAATGGGTGACGTTTCGGGTCGAGACCCTTCTTCACATCAGCTGAAGCAGATCTGTGTGTTCGGACTTGATGGACTAAACCGCCCCACCTAACCCCAAGATCAAAAAGATGTTGACATATCCACTATATATATATATGTTAATTCCTCCGTCAGAACCGGTGCGTTCAGTGGAGATTTTCTCGACGGAGCAGCGAGGATGATGTTGAGAAATAAAGTGGCAGGAGAGGCTCCAAACAAAAATAACTAAACTAATTCTGGTTTAAAAAGAGAATATGTCTGTTAAAAAAAACCCCCAGAGGAAATTAATTGTTTCTACTGAAGAGCGGAGTCATTCCATTATGAATCATTGATTCTCAATGTATTTTTATAAATTACATAATTTGAAATGCTGCAGTTTTGAATGGTAGCCGGGCTTTGGCATCATTTCTAAAATCTAGGAGATGATTTTAAGCAAATATCGGACCTATTTATTTTCTCTTTCTCGCTTTTAGGTTTTGATGCATTTATTTTGTCACCCAAGTAAATAGATACAGGTTATAAATATTTTAAAATATTGTACAGTGGTTTAACACAATCTCTATGATTGGCATACTTTGCATTTAAAGGGCAGCCCTTTAACTGTTGAGCTGATAGATGCATACTAATGCATGATATTCATGCAATTTAATATTGGATGTAACTAAGGTGTGTGGATTTTTATCCTGGAACAGTAGGATTCTCTGATGTGAAGGTAGTCTGGTTTGCGTTTCTTACACTTGATCATATCCGTAACTAAAGTATAGATAGACACAAAATGCTGGAATAACGCGGCGGGACAGGCCGTATCTCTGGAGAGAAGGAATGGGTGGCGTTTCGGGTAAATCTGAAGAAGGGTCTCGACTCCATTCCTTCTCTCCAGAGATGCTGCCTGGTCCGCTGAGTTACTCCAGCATTTTGTGTCTATCTTTGGTTCAGTCTTTACTCGAGCGAACAAACAGATTAAAGAGTTCCTACGGTAGACACACGAGTCACTAAGGTAAACGCACGGGCCACTACGTTATTACAACGAGTTTAAATGTTTCCATTTTTAACTTGAACAGTAAATTTGACTCATGGAAAAAATCACACATGTTTGATTTTTTTCACGAATTAACAAGTTTCACGGGTACCTGCCGTTAGCGCCACGAGTCGATAAGTTGCTCGTGCGAGTTCCGACGTTCCCGCTACGTTGATTGTACGTGATCACCACGAGTGAAAACTCGGGGTCACTCGTGGGCCAACTCGCACCGTGAGACAGGGGTTTTAGCCTGTACATAATCAGGAGAGGTGACAAAACTGGATCTCTTTTCTCTTCAGAAACAGGTCCAAGGAGACTTAACAGAAGTTTTTGAAAGGATTAAGAGTTTTGATAGATTGGATGCAGGGAGAATGTATCCACATTTAGAGGCCATGACTATAAATTGGTCACTGATTTTCTCGAGTACAGAATTCACAAGAATAATCTTGACAAATAGAGAGGTCAGATTTTGGAACCTGCTACCACAGGAAGAGAATCGTACAGATATGTTTTATGGAGGAACATAGGTGGAGCAAAAATGGTGATATGGACCGATCTGATTGAATGGCATGTTTCTGTGTAATTAGTGGCTTGCAATGTGTGGAGCATTCCTCTTTTGGATTATTTATTTCTCAATGGAATATACCTTTGCAGAAAATTATGCAATATTTCTTTAAATATCTGCCATTGCGTATCTCATGTAATGCCATTTAATCTATTGTCCAGTTGACTTCAGCTGTTTCTGCCTCTGTGCCTTGTTTTCTATTTTAATCTTTATTGGAATTTAAGAAAGTCAACCAAATAACAGATTGCAATTTAGCGTGTATAGTGTCTGTTCTAGCAGATCTCCTGTGGCTGTTCCTCACAATGAATTAGGTTAGTGTTACTAGAAAAGTGTTGTAGTTTGCAAGTGGAGAAATCTGTTCAGTTCCTCTGATATTATTTTCCAGTAATTCTTCCATTGATAATGTAGTGTTTAGATTGATTCCTAAACAGCGAGTTAAGATCAGTGGTAATTTTAACCAGTTACCTGTTGAGAATCTCACCTATTTAATCAACCATTTATTTTATTTTATTTTAGTTTAAAGACACGGTGTGGAAACAACCCCTTTCGGCCCACCAAGTCCATGCTGATCAAGGAGAACCTTCAGTATAAACTAGTTTCTATGTTATCCCAGTTTCTCATATGACACACTCAAGGCAATTTACAAAAAAACAATTAAGCTACAAGCCCACAAGTCTTTGGCAGGTGGGAGGACACTGGAGCACCCGGAAGAAACCCACGCGGTCACAGAGAGAAGAAACAAATTCATACATCCACAACCTGTAGTCAGGTCCAAACCCAGGTCTCCAGTGCTGGAAGGCAGCAGCTCTACCACTGCGCCACTGTAAAATCAGCATCTTCTCCTGATTTGAATGCACATTGATGTCTTTGCCCCTGATCATTGAAGGATGACTCCTGCTGAAAGCGTGCATGTGTGCGAGAAACCTTGGATGGTGGGAACTTGAGCAAGGTCAAGTAGCTTGGTGCCGTCATATAAAAGGAAAATGGAACCTACTCAGTCCTCCATCTAATTATTTAAAACCCACATGCCCAGAAGGGTCAGCCACAGCCTTGTAAACCATCCAAAACAACCCAGGTCATCAGCGGAATAACATTTCATTCCCAAGCATTGTCATATTATCTTTAAACGTAACCTCTTAGAATTCCTTTTAAGACATTATTTGCCTATTTTATGCTGCTTTGTCGCATGCAGTGATATTTTTGTAAATAAATGGTACATTATGATGAATAAGTAGCTGGCAATAGGGTCACGAGCGTAATTCATTTTTTCAGATCTGCTGAGCTTTCAGTCTTTGGTTCTGTGGTGTAAAACTTCAGCAGAGGCACTTGAAATGCAGTGATTGCATTTACTTTCTGTAATAAATGTTATTTCTGTGTAAAATAGCAGAATTGTGAAATCTGCTGAGGCTGAGCCTGACTTATTTGCATGGAAGAGAGAATTCCTCCAGGCAACTCACTTTATATTGTTTAAAAGCAGGAAACTTGACATGTCGAAGCTGAAAAACCAAAATGAGAGAAAGAAAACGTACATTTGAGATCAGATGGCATTGTGCTGCCTCTTTTATTCCATATGCCCAAATTCTGCATAGCTTGGATTGATGTGAATGCATTCAATTCAAGCTGATTTTTTCAGGATCAGCAGATGTGCATTATCTAGTGCATGGTATTTGTTTTACATTGAAGATGATGACATTTCTGTGTGATGGCCGGCACATGCAAGTTCTCCCTTTGCTTACGAATGCCCGACTTATGTACAGCTTGTGCATAGGACCAACAGGTCCGTTTGGATGAACAGCAGGATGGATTTGCCGGCTGATGCCAGGCTGCGGGCATTTACCCGTCTGAAAACTCGGTACGCAGACACATTTCTGACTTGCCAACTGTCCGTATTGTGAACTGTTCTCAGGAACTAAACCCTGGTGTAACCCTGGGGAGGACCTGTACATTGTTACCCAATTTAATAGTAAGTTAATGAGCCTCAGGTAGCATTTTGCAGTTATTTATAGTTTGGATTTTTAAAGGGAAACCTCACTGTTTGATTTTCCATTCAATATATTTTTTTGATACTCAGATCATTCTAAAGTTGTATTTTGAAGGTTGAACTAAGGCTTGGCGGCCCAACTCCTCAACACCCTCCCACATACACACCCTGGAAATCTACATGCAACCATTTTCCTACAATTTTACAACCCTTTAACCCCTGTCTCATGGTGTGAGTTGACCCACGAGTGACCCTGAGTTTAAAACAAATTTAACTCGTGGTAATCACGTACAATTAACGTAGCGGGAACGTCGGAACTCGTGGATGCAACTTAGCGACTCATGGCGTTAACGGCATGTACCCATGAAACTTGTTAACTCTTGAAAAACTCCTGCCCGTGAGTTTACCTTAGTGACTTGTGAGTTTACCGTGGGCACTCTTTAACTCAGCGGGCAGGTAGCATCTCTGGAGAGAAGGAATGGGTGACGGGATGATGTTTCCAAATTTCTGCTGTGTCTTTGTGCTCCATCTCAGATGGTAAAGCTGCACTTTAAACTGACATATGACAACCTTAACTCTTCACATTTTACAGGATTGGATGCAAAATCAGTGATATTCTCAAGCAAAACATCCAACAGCTTTGTCAGGTTGCATGCGCCTGACTTCACCAGTTTGACCGCCTTTAAGTTCTCTCGATTTTGTCCTGGAGGATTAGGCAACATCTATGGAGGAAATGCTTAGGCAACATCTATGGAGGAAATAGACAGATGATGTTTTGTGTCGAGACCCATCTTCAGATTGAAGAATTCAGATTCCAACATCTGCAATTTCTTGTATTGGCATGAGAGATCACTTATGTCTGTCTGACTAAAATTATATCTGCCCACTGCCAATCTGAGCCCAACCCTGGCCCAAGAGCATCAAATCAAGTTCCACTGGGCTCATAAAAGGAAGGCACATTGTAAGTACTGAGCCTCCATGTACTTACTTAAAAAGGGGCGCCTGTCCCTACCCGATCCATATGACCTAACGGCAATAAAGAGAGTCATGGCCTGTTGAGCTTGCCTTGAACAACCAGGCTCTAACAAATTAAAGCAGCAACATCTTAAATTGTTTGATCATTCAAGTCCTTTGTTTTCTATTCTATAAACTACAGGACAGATCAAGGCATTATAGCATTTTTTGCCTGAAAACTTTAGGTGGAGCACATTTCTTCCACTGTTCCTGCCTCTTGATGATAATCACATCATATTAATGAAATACTCTGATTATCTGGTTGCATAACTTAAAATGGACATATGAAATGTGCCATGAGGGTGGGAAAATCTCAGAAGTTTGCAAAGGTGTAAAGTTGGCTGTTATAGTGAAAATGCTAGCTCACCATCTGCCCTGTACAAAAGTGCCAACTCCTGGCTTCCAAATAAGTTCAGTTAAATGCACAAATTGGAAAATTGCTCTTGATGACATTCTGTTTTTCCACAAACTCAACATATATGGTATATGCAGATGCACTCACATCGAGAATCAGTGATTTTCTAGCTTTCTGCATTATTCTCACTGTGAGCTGTTAAAAATGTTCACCTTTGTAGCTTAATAATTAAAATAAGTTTTTAATTGTGTGTTCTGTCATAATTACTGCTGAATTCCTTTTGTTTGGTATTTGTGCAATGCGGATGGCTTATTTGTAGTCACGTGTAGTCTTTCTGCTGATTGGATGGCATCCAACAATAGCTTTTCACTGTACCTCGGTACACGTGACAATAAACTAAACTGAACTGAACTGAGCAGTTAAACTGATTCCAGAAATGATTAATTTGCCTCTATTCAGTGACACATTTGATTAGTACAAGTGTCAGAGTTTATGGGGGGGGGAAGGCAGGAAAAAGGGGGTAGGAGGGAGAGATAGACCAGCCATGATTGAATGGCAGAGTAGACTTGATGAGCCGAATGGCTTAATTCTAATCCTATTCCTTATGTCTTTATGACAAATAATCAATTTTTTTTTAAATTTATGACATTTCAGTTTCTATCTTTGTGTCCCAATCTTGCGTCTTCTATAAAATGATTAATCGGGTTATCATTTGTAGTTTTACTTCCCTGGTGTTGAGTCTGAGTAAATTGTCCATTGTGCTTGATTGCTGAACCTGTATGGTGACTTCTTGCTCCTGGACTCAATGGATCCTACACAGTTGATACCAGACTGAAAAGGGAAAAGCTCACTGAAGTTTCAAGGTCAGTAGTGAGCACAGTTTCTTTACCACTGACCATAAAATCTACTTGATAAATTGTAACTTAGGAAGGGAGTTAAATTACTTTACAAATCTGCATATCTTATGGTGTGTAAATATCCTGAAAAGAATAATGAAAATGAAACAAAGATTAATATTTTGTTTGGATATAATCCTTAACAGAGTAATCTGCTGCATTTCATAGTTTAAAATTAGTATTTTTCTGAAATAAATTTTAATACTCAGGTGTTTTGCACTCTTTCACTATTGCTTGGAATTGATAGTATCCTGAATTCAAGTATTCTAGCATATTGAAGATGCTGTGAGAGTGAGAAAGGGTATTGTTGAAAGTTCAATGATTAGAGGCTAACATCACAACATTATCTTTTGCAAGGAATGTTTTATTTATATGTGAGATTCTGGGTGTTTTTCTGAATGTGTTACAAACTGCAAATAGGTCTAATTATAGGAGAAGGAGTATATTACTTCAACTCAACCTGATGCACTTCATTGAAAATAATTGTTAAAAGCTCAACATCAGTAACCAAGCAAATACATTAAATGTTTAAGAACTGCAGATGCTGGAAAAATCGGAGGTAGATAAAAAAGCTGGAGAAACTCAGCGGGTGAGGCAGCATCGAAGGGATAGGCGATGTTTTGGGTCGAGACCCTTCCTCTGTCTGAGGAAGGGTCTCTACCCAATACATTAAAAATGTATCTTTCCACAAATGTTGGCTGATATTCTGACCATGTTTTTTTTCTTGATTTACATTATTTATACATCTGATTCATCATTATTTTTATAAGAACATAAGAAATAGAGACAGGATTAGGTTAACTAGCCTCTGAAGTCCATTCAATAAGATTATGACTGATACAGACTTGCCCTCCATACAACTTTCTCATTCTCACCCCACACCCTTAAAAATCCCTACCGATTAAATGAGATCAAACTCTGCCTTGAACATGTTGAACTACTCTCTCAGAATTCCAAAGATTCCACCCCCCCCTTGATAAAATAAATGTCTCTTTTCTCTCTGAAAAAGATGACCCCTTCTTCTAGTACTCCATTTTACATTGTTGAAGCTCTATTAAAGTTAATTTCCATGCAACTGGTGCAGCATATATCAGTTGTGAATGCCCATTTCAAAGATTTACTTCAGACACACTAAAGCCAGTGAAGCCACTGTGGGCAATGGATAACTTTAATTTCCAAGCTTGAAAAAAAATGGAGAGTGTGATGTTGTTGGTATGAAGGCTTATTGGTAGAGATCCGAATGTACACATAGCATTGCAAGCTCACAATTTCCATCACACTTGTATTAGGTCATCAGCTTGGTCACCAGTTTTGCAAAGGAGGCTGTGGACATGGATGAAGAGTACAGATTTTATTTTGGTTAGAAGCATTCAGTCACTTGGAGAAATATTGTTCAGTGAGCTAGCTGAGTACAGAGTGGCGTTGTGTATGGCTGCTCTGCCTGCAGTCCGCCCTTTCACCCTTTTTTATTTTTATTTTTAATCCTGTCAAAAAACAAATGTTAGTTGGAGGTCTTTTATGTGGTGGGTGGGGGAGGGGAAGGGGGAAACATTATTTCCTAGTCCCTACCTGGTCAGAGAGGCGGCTTCTCTCCGAGCTGCTTATTCGTCCCTTCCTCGCGGCCTACCATTGAAACTGGAGCGGCGTTTCCTGTCGGGACCAGCCAGGACTACAGCTTCGGCAGCGGCACAGCGCTGGGATACCAACACGGAGCGGGCGATGCCTTTCCGGGTCGCCGTGCGGTAAGCTCCGGAGTGCGGTGACCACCGACACCAACATCCGAGGAGCTGTGGCTGCGGGCATCCAGCCGCGGGCAGCGCTGGATTAAAAAACACCGCGGAGCCTGGGATTCGAGATCACCAGAGTCGGAGCTCCAACTAGCGCGGCCTGAGGACTTCGGGTGCCGCGGTTTCCGGGGAGGAAGCGGCCACTACAGACATTTTCCAAGCCACTGAGGAGTGTTCACCCGACGCCGGAGGTCCAGCATTCTGGCAAAGAGGGCCTGAAAATATCGGACTGGCTACGGAGGCCACAAATAGGTCCTGACTTCGGGTGTTTCACAGAGGAAGAGGACTTAACTTTTTGATGCCTTTCCCCACATTGGAAAATTTAGATTCTGTTGTGGGGGGACGTTTATGTTTAGTTCTATAATATGTTATGTCATTTTTCTTATTTTTAATTTTTCTATGGATGTACATAAACTTTTATTTATTTCATTATTTATTTTGTGTAAAACACTTTGGTTTCAACGCAAGTTGATTAATACGTGCTATATAAATACAATGTACTTACTTACTTCAATACCAAACTGGGTATTTGGTCAGGAATCGTATGAAAGCTACTTTTGTTCTTCCACCATCTTCCCACCACATGTCTGTGCATAAAAGCATCGAAAAGTGAGGAAATTGTCATGTCCACCACTTGAACGTAATATCTCATTTAAAAACTCTCCATGATATATGATATAATCATAATGCAAAAGGAAACAGATGCAGAGCAAATCTTGCAGCTCCAAAACTATTAGCCATCAGTGAGATGCTACAGAATTATGTTCTGCTATAATCACGTGAATCAGCATATCCCTCTTTCCACCAATATCAGCTAACTTAGCATCAAATGTTTATTTCATGTTGGGTATGGAAGAGCATGTCAGAAACCATATAAGACATAGTGGAAAAGTAACACTAATCTGTTGAGCCAGCAGCACAAGTAGCATGAACAGATAGCAAATGTGAAACAAATAAGGATTTCTTTTTCAGTGGAGGACAACGTAGCATGGCCACATATATAACTGTTTAAAAAAAGAACAGAAGGTGCAAAATGGCCTAGTCACCTTAGACTAATTGGGATTATGGGGAATACTAAGGAAATGAGTAGGGAGGAAGAGCAGAGATTACAGTGGCCAAAATGTGTAAAGCTAACTCTGCTGACAAAATCTGCATAAGTTGTTCAAAATCTGCATAAGTTGAGCAATGAATTAGAGGAATGTTTTGCAAATGGCAATGCAGAGTTCATTGTGAGACTGATTTTCATAAATTAAAGTTATTAGCTCATCTGGTTTATTGATGCTTCACTGCGAAAAAAAATATTTCCTCACTTGGTTCTCACTTGGTCTAACTTCTGGTGACCCCAGACTGTGGATATGTTGTCAGGTCTTACTTCTCTTTGAACTTGATTTTTGCAGAATTAGAGTTTAGCAATAAATGGTAATCTTGTCAAAGAAGCTCACATTCCAGGAGGGAATACAATTAAAGATAAACTGAGAAACTGCATGAAGACAAATCCAACAAGGATGTAGTTCCTGTGCTCCATTAATGTTGTTAACAACACTTGTGGGGCCTTTTCTTTTGGCACTGTTGATAGGTCATGTAATTCATTAGCTGATTCAGAAACGTGGAGCATTACTGCCAGAACATTTGACTGGCTGTTAATCCAAAACTTTGCATCTCTGGTGAATAGAATTCAATTCCACAGTTTTTTAGAGTATTTTGCTTAAACACTGGTAACATATGTTTAACACTTAGACATTTCTGAATGGGAAAATGCCAGCCAAGAATGTCATGTGTTAATTCTTCTGTTGCATTTTCAAGGATGTATTATGCACTGTTAAACAGCTCCTCTACCGGCAACTTTAAAAAGGACCCTCAGGTAAGTTTTACTAACCTTGAGTTGGTTGGTGTTCTGTGTTTTTCCAAATCTTTTACAGACTTCAAAAGGCTCGAAGTAAGAAGAGGGCTTCTTCCAAGCATGCCACGGAGAGCCGCGGGACTTCAAAAAAAGTTCAGCGGCCAAATTACCCGGAGTGGCCGTTGAATTTACAACATCCCCTGTTCCGCAGTCGGGAAAACCACCACAGACTGGCGGGAAGGCAGCACGGAAATCGGGTAGCTCTGTTCTGTCAGCAGGCCCCGACTCTCCACCACTACAATCCGTAAGTCTGCGGACTGGCGGTAGGACCGCGCGGGAGTCGGGAAGCCCCGTTCAAACGGCAGGCCCCGACTCTCCCACGCTTAAGTCCGGACGACCGCGGACAGGCGGCAAAACTGTGCGGAAATCGGGTAGCCCCATTCATACGGCAGGCCCTGACTCTCCACCGCGACAGTCCGGAAGACTGTTTGAGTCTTGGAGTAATTGTTGAGTCTTGGAGTAATTCCTCCAATGCCCATTATTAGTTCTGGAATAGGACTCAGGCCACCTGACTGGGTGGTGAAGAATTTGGCATGCTTGCCTTCATGGGGAAGGGTATTGTGTACAATTGTTGGGACAACATTATGCACCTGTTCAATGTGTTGGTGAGACCACATTTGGAGTGCTTTGTGCAGTTCTGGTTGTTCAGCTGTCAGCAGGATGTCATTCAGTTAAAAAAGGTACAAAGGAGATTCATGAGGATGTTACCTGGATTTGTGGGCTTGGTTTATAGGGAGAGGCTGGATAGCCTGTGACTTTTTTCTTTGGAGCTTAGGAAGCTAAGAGATAAAATTAAGGTGTAGAAGCTAATGAGAATCATGGATGGTGAACGTTCATATTTTTTTCCATGGTTAGAGGATTCTAAATCTAGAGGGCACAGGCTTACACTGAGGGGGGAAGAGATTTGACGGATCTCGGGGGCAACATTTTCATAGTGTAGCCCATCCCTGGAATGAGCTGACAGAGGAAGCTACAAAAATGACTTAAAACAAATGCTTAGACAGATATATGGATAGAAAGGGTTTGTAGGGACATGGGTTGAAACCAGGCAAATGGAAAGCAGGAATAAACAGAATGCCATCTTGCTCAGGGTGGACAAGGTGGGCTAAATGTCCTGTGTCATGCTGTATTGTGGTATAACTATAACTTTGTAACCTGTGCCTTGGGAAATCTTTTCAGCTTTGTACTGTTGCAGTGGACTCTGTGCAGAATCAGACATTGGAGTGCATTCTGGAAAAATATCACAAATTATTCAGTGGAATTTCAGGATTTTTTTGTTGATGCAGAAATCCCAAGTTGATCTAAATTATGTAAGGAATTGCCAGCAGCAGAATGGTTAATTGCTGATATTTCCAGGCAAAATGAAGACCATTGTTTCAGTTCAAAAACTTTGCAGAACCGGCGCTATGGTAAACCAAGTTATTCTGGGTCTGCACAGGACATCTGTCAATATTACATTCACAGTGAATGACCCTGTTCTGAGTTGCAGGACTACAAAGACAGAAATAGTCGTCGGATGAAAATAATTACTTTTGCAATGAATCCAGACGCAATATTGGACAAAAGTGTCTCAGGAGCTATAAGATTCTACACTTCTGTAAATTACTTTATATTCAAATTTGATTTCAAGGAAACACATTTCACATCCTGTTGATTGTGCATTGGCCTTCAATAAAACATAAATGTATAAATCACTTGTATTCAGAAAAACTAGTAAGATTAAGTGAGAACTTACCAGTTTGAAGTTTGATCTTGATTTTATGAGGAGTTACGTTGGTGATTACGTGAAGAACCCCGCCAGTTCGTATGTGCGTCAATCTTCAAAGCAGCGGTATGAAATCACAGATAACCAAAAATCGAAATTTAACATAGTAAGATTAGCAACCTGAGAACTACCAGATGACCTTTATGAGAGAGGGTTGGGCATGGAGGGCACGTAATCACCAACGTAACTCCTCATAAAATCAAGATCAAACTTAAAACTGGTAAGTTCTCGTTTAATCTTACTATTTTACTTCGGGGTCACGTGAGTGATTCCGTGAAGGGTTCAAAGCCCTGTGATTTCATGCCGCAGATCCAAATCTCGGCGTCTCACTGCATCAATTGACTCAGGATGAGTGAATAATCAAAAAATGCATTAAACATGACATTGATTCAAATGTATTAATGGTTTACGTTAATAAAGAAATCAATAGCAACCCCTGTATCTCAGGGGAGGCTAAAGTGGACGCAAAACAGAATGGGCAAAAAACCCGGGTCAGTAACAGGCCTATGGTAAAAATTTTAAAAAATCAATTCAGTTGTCCATCCTGCGGGCGCAAGGATATGGTCAATGGGAACGTCCATTGCCCTGGCCGCTGACGTTGATGCTGCCCTGGTGGAATGAGATGTACAACCGTTAGTGTTAATACCTGTATAAACCAGAACCTGCTGCAGCCACCTTGAAAAGGTCTGAACCGACCTTTCCTTGTGTGGTTGTTTTTTCGCTTAATAAACAATGCTGATTCCACACTTCTTAGGATTCTGGTGGCCTTGATATAATATAGCAAGACTGCCCTCCCACATAGACGTGAGTCCGTGGGGTATCCGAAATATGATCTTAAATCCTGCCACCCCTGGTCTGCTCTGCTTGTGTACATCAGAATGCAAATGGAATGGCACCTGCAGCCAATTCCATCCTATCTACCCACAGCGTTTGCAATGTTTGCCCTCGTTGTGCTGATATTAGTGCCATGACTAAGGATGTAGCTGGAACCCCCTGATGAAGTATTGTTAACTATTTTCAATATCCAAACTGCATATTCTTGTAGTGGGAGAACATGTGTCAAGATTTATTTTACAACTCGCTATCCGGGGTTGAACCCGACAGAGTGGTTCCCGTTTGTTGCAGCTGTAGTGGCTCTATAACTGAATTATTGTCAAAGACCAATTAAGAATGAACTGGAAGACGTCAGTAATCTGTACCGTATTAAATGTAACATTAACATTTAAACAAAACCGCTTCCGATCCCCTGAATAGGAATGTACTGCTTTTTTGGTGCTATCTCTGCACTTTGTAGTGAGCACATCCATGACTTGATGTAACAACCTGAGCCATATGGCAATCCATTCAGAATGTGTAAGTCAATAATTGTTTCATTATGCAGAGGCCGGTTTACTGAACCACAGTTTGAACCAGTAAATTTTTTGTTTTTTGGAATAACCGTATACGGTTGTATATTATGCCTGACGAAAGCAGGCAACATGGCTGCTTATCCAGTCAGACAGTACAAACCTAAAATGAGGTCTTGCTGACTGCTTTAAGACCCGACTAATGAGGCAAAAATGGAGGAAGACATAAAAGAACATTTCTCCTTTTTGTAGCAAGAATGTATTTCTCCGCACTGTTCTGCCACATATTTTTGCAAACAGTGAATAAACATGAAACCAACATGTCAATTTTTGATGTACCATTGAACCATACTTTCATAATACTTTGAGATCCAATACCTATTCTGTGTTGTCATTGATCTGTACTGGATGATACACCAGTGGCAAGGAGATTAGGTAAATTATTACAGGATAGTTTTACTTGATTCAATTCAATGCAATTCAATTCAATTCAACTTTAATGTCATTGCACAGATACAAGTATGGGTACAACGAAATGCAGTTTAGCGTCAGTTCGTAGTAATGTTCGTAGTGATTGCCATGTGACTAACATATGCCACCACCGTAGTGTAGCAATTTGAAGTTGAGCATGTAGATTATGTATATTCGCTCAATAGCCCTTTACCCATGGGTGCATCTAGTGTATATATTTAGCTGATACCAGCAACTGAAGAATTGGTAACTCATGCAAATCTCCACTATCTCCAACTAGAGATGGTATTCGGAACTTCTCACCTTAGAGCTCTTAGCATCAGTTTGTAATAACTGAATTCGACCGACCAAACTACTGGAGCAATGCTGAATACTGTTTGTTCATCATTGTGACTGAGGTAGCTTCAACTGATAGTAGCATAAGGCTGTTAACAATGATCTACATGTCCTTTGAGAGGTTGTTACTTTGCACAATATCAGTTCCTTGATTTGCACAACTGGTACACAGCTACTATATTGCCAATTACTCTTGATGAATAGAAGTCAGTTTTATAACAGGTAGCTATTAACTCCATCTCTTGCCACAGGACGGAGTCATAGACTAATTAATAGTTAAAGGTAAATCCCAATGACCAACAAACAGTTTATCCCATTCCACAATGTTTTACTATTATTAGTATAGTTATATTGTCTTTGATAACCTCTGTAATGGGAACTGCATAGAATGGATCTTTGAGACTCTTATGAATCTGTTGTCAGTCAGGAAAATTAGTTTTCATATTTGGAAAGTTCATATGCGACACTCTCCATGTTTCATAATAAACAGGCCAATCCGTGGGTGCTTTGCATGGGAGCTCTGGCCTTATCTTCAAAGAAAACCCTCCAAACTTTTACTGTGCCTCTAAGCAGATGTTTTTTTTTAATCTTTTATGTGTTCTACAAACAAGTGTAAATATTTGATGGATAAACAAGAGGGATCTAGGAATAACTGTGCATAGTTCCCTGAAGGTGGAATCGCATGTAGATAGGGTGGTAAAGAAAGCCTTTGGTGTGCTGGCCTTTATAAATCAGAGCATTGAATATAGGAGTAGGGAAGTAATGTTAAAATTGTACAAGGCATTGGTAAGACCAATTCTGGAGTATGGTGTACAATTCTGGTCGCCTAGTTATAGGAAGGATGTCAACAAAATAGAGAGAGTACAGAGGAGATTTACTAGAATGTTGCCAGGGTTCCAGCAACTATGTTACAGAGAAAGGTTTGAACAAGTTAGGTCTTTATTCTTTGGAGCACAGAAGGTTAAGGGGGGACTTGATTGAGGTCTTTAAAATGATGAAAGGGATAGACAGAATTGACGTGGATACGTTTTTCCCCATTGAGGGTAGGGAAGATTCAAACAAGAGGGCATGACATGAGAATTAAGGGACAGAGGTTTCGGGGTAACGAGAGGGGGAACTTCTTTACTCAGAGGGTGGTGGCTGTGTGGAATCACCTTCCAGCAGACGTGGTGGAGGCAGGATCGATTTTAACATTTAAAAGTAAAGTGGATAGGTATATGGACGTGAAGGGAATGGAGGGGTATGGTCTGAGTGCAGGTAGATGGGACTAGGGGAAAACAAATGGTCGGCACGGACTGGAAGGGCCGAGAGGGCCTGTTTCCGTGCTGTAATTGTTATATGGTTATATGGTTATATGGTTATATGGTTATATGGTTGTGAGTGGTGCATTTACCCATGTTTCAGAAGTGCCAGACCCACTTTGTTGAGCAGGGTTGGTAGGGTGCATGGAATTTCTGCACAGATGTCATGCTGCCCCCAGTTCCAGTGAACCGCCTATTGCCGATGGGCACCTGGGGTGCGTTCTGAAATGATGAACCTTTGCTCGCCGTTGGTCTTAATTGATTTGTCTGCCAGGTACTACCCTGTTAAATAGGCCTACCTGAATAACAGATTCGGCGGCTGGCTCTCATATCCCCCTGTTGGCACTGTTCACCGCCGGCACATATGTGCTCCAGTATGTTCCATCGACCTCTTTAGAGCCTGGAGTCAGTTATATCTTGACCTTTGGCACTCCCCTCCTCAGAGAGGGCGATTCGTAGGCAGCCCTAAACATGCGCTGCCGCAGGCCGCAGGATACCTATACTGATATGAACCCATTGGACCTATACCCGAATAGAACATTCTGCTGGGATGGCAACTTTGTTGTCCGGAAAAGGTACCTCTGACATGTGCCCTTCATCTCTTGGGGTATGCCTCTCGGCCATACCCTGAGACTCAGCATCAGCAGGATACTGACCCGTCTTGGTCTCCGTCTCCAAGAGGGCGACCTGTAGCAGCTCTGTCAACTAGCACTGCTGGTGCGGCCTGCAGAGATGGAACATCTGGATCAACCTTACCATCAGAATCGGGGTCAGAGCTAAGATGATCCCTGGCTCGCGTCTCATCATCCATGAGGGTGCTATC
Organism: Okamejei kenojei; assembly: GCA_035221665.1. Taxonomy (NCBI): domain Eukaryota; kingdom Metazoa; phylum Chordata; class Chondrichthyes; order Rajiformes; family Rajidae; genus Okamejei; species Okamejei kenojei. The sequence goes on from CM069133.1 coordinate 78,301,961, forward strand.
AAGCTGCCCTCTACTAGAGGGCACCTTTTTGCTCACGGTGGTGCTGCCACTCCTCCTGCTGGCGTGTGCCCTGCTGTAGCACTGTATGCAATAGTTGCTGTATTTGGGATTGTCGTTCAAACGCACTATCCAGCCCCGGTGAGGAATCATCCCCCGACTCCATATGCCTATTATTTTGCTATCCAGCCCTGGTGGGGAATCATCCCCCGACTCCGTGGGCCTAGCAGACTTATGTGTTACCTTGGGCAACCCTGTCCCAGGCGTTGCCGGTGCCACCTCTCGTAGAGGCCGACGCTTTTTTGACCTGAAACAGCCCTGTCCCAGGTGCTGCTGGCGCGGCTCTCCCGTAGGCCGGCAATGTCACAAATGAAACAGCCCTGTCCCAGGCGCTGCTGGAGCGGCTCTCCCGTAGGCCGTGCTTTCATACATGGTTTTCATACATTCATCCCAGAACAAGGGGTCATAGTCTAAGGATAAGGGGTAATTCCTTTAGGACCGAGATGAGGAAAACATTCTTTACACAAAGAGTGGTGAGTCTCTGGAATTCTCTGCCACAGAAGGTCGTTGAGGCCAGTTCATTGGCTATATTCAAGAGGCAGTTGGATGTTGCTCTTGTGGCTAAAGGGATCAGGGGGTATGGAGAGAAGGCAGGTACGGGATACTGAGTTGGATGATCAGCCATGATCGTATTGAATGGCGGTGCAGGCTCGAAGGGCCGAATGGCCTACTCCTGCACCTATTTTTCTATGTTTCTATGTTCTATGAAGCAGCCCTGCCAGGCGCTGCTGGCGCGGCCTGTCCCATAGGCCCGCGCTATTACACATGAAGCAGCCCATTCCCAGACGCTGCTGGCGCGGCCTGTCCCCATAGGCCCGTGCTATTACAGTGTAGACTCACTAATTCAAAATGTTTAGTGTAGAGCTTCACTTGTGAAGGTTAAAGCAATTTTAACCCTTCATAGCAACTTATGCTAAGCAAAGAATGAATTTCATTGTCAGGGACACATGACAATAAACTCTTTTGACTTTTGACTTTGACTTTAACTTGTGAGTTTAAAAAACACTGTAACATACATGCGAACTTTATTTATTGGAGAAAAACCCTTGCAGCTCGACTCACCCGACTACTATAGGGATGAACGAGTCCTTTCTCCACCAACTCCCTGCCTGGGGACCAATGTCTGTGAGCCGCTGACCGCACTGTCAGCGACTCTGGCGTTACTTACTTGCCACTCCACGACATCCCCGCAGGCTGGAAGCCACTGACTGCCTTGTCAGCGGCTGCTTATCTCCATACCCGATCTTTTGCCGGTTATCCGCATTCTGCGGTCAGACCGGGGTTTCCCCATAGTCCATAGCCGGCTCACTTGTCGGGCTGAGAAACTGGCAGGAAAACCTCTGTGAAGAGAGGCTCCTGCTCAAAAAAATCCCTGGTCAGTAAAAATAACTTACCTTCTAGGTTTAACTTACCGCTGGCAGGAGCGCTGCCCTGCCAGTCTGGTGCTTGCGCCAATGTGGCTGACGTACTGACACGCATGCGAACTGGCGGGGTTCTTCACGGAATCACTCATGTGACTCCGAAGTAAAATTGAATACTTATGAGTACATTGTGCATCCTGAGTTGTTATTTATGCCTGCTTTCATTTTACTACATGTAAAAATAGTTATATTTATTTATTTGAAGAGGAGTGTACTATACAACAAGTTTATGCATCTCCCATTTAGCAAGTTAAACATTATGACGAAGAGTGCTGGGAAAAAGAAAGATAATGCTATGTATGTATTCTGGCCACAAGGAACAACATTTTGCTATGTTGATAGACAATTAATTTCAAACTATTCATACAAAAAGCATGCAAGAAACCATTAAAAAAATATATTTGAAAATGTGAAGGACCTGTTCGTTCTGAATTTAATGATTGTTGTAATTTTAATACAACTCCCTGGACATGTTTGGTTTTTTGGACAACATATGTAATGGAGATTAGTCCTGTGGAAGGAAATGACACCTCTGAGCTCCTGGTGTAGCACCTCCCCTGTAACTCCTGGATCTTTCTTTATGTTTCTCATGCAAGCAACAGGAAGTTTCCATGGTTGAAAATTAAGCTATTAAGAACAGCATTGTCCTGAACGAATGAATTCTTATGCCTGTCCAATACATTTGAGAATTTAGGGTTTATCACGGGTATTATTGTCTGATTAGTCTCAGCAATACAACATTTGGGACACTCAGTGGCACAGTGGTAGAGCTGCTGTCTTACAGCACCAAAGACTCGGGTTCGATCCAGACTAAGAGTGCTGTCTGCATGGAGTTTGTGCATTCTTCCTGTGACCGCATGGGTTTTCTCCTGATGCTCCAGTTTCCTCCCACATTCCAAAGACGTGCAGGTTTATAGCTTAATTGACTTCTGTAAATTGCCCCTAGTGTTCAGGATGTAAAAGTGGATTAACATTGAATGGGTGATCGATGATGGACTCAGTGGGCTGAAGAGCCTGTTTCTATGCTGTATCACTAAAACTAAAATGCTGTACCTCTAAAACCTAAAACTGTGGTTTGAAGGCATGTTTTCACGCTGTATCTCTGAAACTCAAACTAAAACTTTCCAAAATGTTTAATGAACGATCAAAGTCTAACCATTTACAGAGCAAATTAAAAGGTCCAGCATGTAACTCCAATTCCTCTCAACTCTTCTGTTTTATTAAAATATTATTAATGAAAAATCATTTGATTATTTTTATAGAAGAATCACAAAATATCACAGCATTAACTGTAAGTTGTTAATGAAAGTGTGTGTGACTAGAGGTCTTGAGGTTATTAGTAAATAAAACATTATTTTTAACTAATGAGGCTGCACTTCAAAATTTGATGTACTGGGTATTGCTATATTTTGTAGTGAATGCCAATTGGCTTCAAGAGGGACAGTTAAAGAGCACATGAAAAAAAATTGCAGGCAGAATAAAAGAAAAGCTAAATAAAAAAGTAATGATGTGATTAAAGTGTATCTTGTAATTTATGTTTATATCTTTGATTTTTAAAAAAATATTTCAGTCGCTCTCAATACCATTGCAGAAATGTTAATGATAGGATAATATATTATTTCAATGATTTATACATTCTAAAGAGAAAGATTGCTATTCCCACTGGGAGAATCGGCCTTACATGGTGAAGAGTTTACTTGCCATTTCAAATGCAGATTCTATTACAGTATGTGGTATTGATTGATAGATCTGCTGTTGGCAGGCATGGAAAATAAACAGAATTTATGGACTTTTGGATCAATGAAACAACACTTATTGCACTGCCTTGAGGTGGTTGCTTCCAAACTTGTTCCCAAATTCCATCGTTGCTAATTCACACTCCTTCTCAACAAAAACACAGTCCCTGACAGTGAACAATGCTGTGAACTTCTGCTAATATTCGTGAGTGAAAAGCCATGTCATCTTCTTTGAATGGATTTTTTAGATTTGCATGTAAGAGGATTTCCTCTGCATTCTAGTTAAGAAGCATCATAGAGGTAAAAAGCATTAATGATGATCAAGAAGGGATATTACAATAGCTAATTAATTATGCTTAAAATGATTGTATGGTTCCATAGATGCTGTGAAGAAGAAACTTGTCACACTAATAATATTTTGAAAAGCTCTCTGAATTTTCTTTTTTTTTTACACAAAAATAAATTTTAATGCTAATAGGTTCCCATTTCTTGTAATGATATCACATTGTGAAAATAATCTCTGCTCTATGGTCCTTCTAGGAATATTTCAGATGTGATTTAACCGTGTAGTTTCACAGTCATCTTTTTCCTAATCTTGAGTAGTGTTGCACAGTTACATGTTATCATTCACAGTATCAGAAGCACAACCTATGTCCATGTTATTGCATTTGATAGAAATTGCAAATAGTTAAGTTGGGTGTACTGCACTGAACTGCTCTGAACTTAAGTCTTGATTCAACAACTCACACAAAGCAGGGATTGAACTAGTGTGCCTAAATCAATTACATTTCCACTTGGGTCTGAGCAAAGAATGATTACCCAGGATTTGAATAAGGACTTGTTTTGGGAAGCTTTTTCAGGTTTAAATGCCACATCAGAGACATATGGATTAAAAATGGCACTTTAATGTATTATTGAGGGTGTACTGCACTCTCAAGGCAAATATCACAAGTTATATAGCACAGCAACAGACTCTTTGATCCACCAGGTATACAACTGCCTTCATGCATCCATCTACACTAATACCTGCCCTGTGCACCCATTTCTCCCATTATCCCGCTCCCCTTTCACTCTCCACCCTATCCTCTTCCACTATATCCCTCCCTGGCATTCCATTTCAATCCCTTTCTCTCCTTATCTGACACTATTTTGTCTCTGTTTCATCTCTACCCATCTCTAGCCCTCACATGTGTCTGCCTACCATTTACCAGGTTTTGTCCCACACACACACACATCTTTTCTAGCTTTCTCCTCTAACCCCCCAAGATTCAAGAGTGTTTATAGAAACATAGAAACATAGAAAATAGGTTCAGGAGTAGGCCATTCAGCCCTTTGAGCCTGCACCGCCATTCAATATGATCATGGGTGATCATCCAACTCAGTGTTCTGTACCTGCCTTCTCTCCATAACCCCTGATCCCTTTAGCCACAAGGGCCACATCTAACTCCCTCTTAAATATAGCCAATGAACTGGCCTCAACTACCTTCTGTGGCAGAAAATTCCAGAGATTCACCACTCTCTGTGTGAAAAATGATTTTCTCATCTCGGTCCTAAAAGACTTCCCCCTTTTCCTTAAACTGTGACCCCTTGTTCTGGAATTCCCCAACATCGGGAACAATCTTCCTGCATCTAGCCTGTCCAACCCCTTAAGAATTTTGTAAGTCTCTATAAGATCCCCCCTCAATCTTCTAAATTCCAGCGAGTACAAGCCGAGTCTATCCAGTCTTTCTTCATTTGGAAGTCCTGCCATCCCAGGAACCAATCTGGTAAACCTTCTCTGCACTCCCTCTGTGGCAAGAATGTATTTCCTCAGATTAGGAGACCAAAACTGTACTTAATACTCCAGGTGTGGCCTCACCAAGACCCTGTACAACTGTAGTAGAACCTCCCTGCTCTTGTACTCAAATCGTTTTGCTATGAATGCCAACATACCATTCGCTTTCTTCACAGCCTGCTGCACCTGCATGCCTAATTTCAATGACTGGTGTACCATGACACCCAGGTCTTGTTGCATCTCCCCTTTTTCTAATCGGCCACAATTTAGATAATAGTCAACCCTCCTGTTTTTTGCCACCAAAGTGGATAACCTCACATGTATCCACATTATACTGCATCTGCCATGCATTTGCCCACTCACCCAACCTATCCAAGTCACCTTGCAGCCTCCTAGCATCCTCCTCACAGCTAACACTGCCCCCCAGCTTCGTGTCATCCGCAAACATGGAGACGTTGCATTCAATTCCCTCATCCAGATCATTAATATATATTGTAAATAGTTTGGGTCCCAGCACTGAGCCTTGTGGTACCCCACTAGTCACTGCCTGCCATTCTGAAAATGACCCGTTTACTCCTACTCTTTGCATGAGTAGGAGTTTATTTGTCATGTGCATCAGATAAGGACCGGAACAATGAAGTACTTACTCTACTGCATCATTACTGGCACATTTGATGCAATAACCACAATCATGATAGAAATAAAATATCAGTCATTCTTAGTAAACTAGTCTATGATAGTGCAAAAACCAAAGTATGCAGAGCAACCACAGTAGTGCAAAGTCTGTTGTGGCTCAGTGCTGAGAGTTGTGGTTTGGATTGTGCAGGTTGGTGCAAGAACCTAATGGTTGAAGGGAAGAGGCTGTTCTTGAACCTGGATGTTACATTTTTCAGGCTTCTGTATCTTCTTCCTGTTGCTAGCAGTCAGAAGAGAACATGGCCAGGATGGTGCAGTTCTTTGATGATATTAGATGTTTTTTGAGGCATCACTTCCTATAAATCCCTTCGATGTGAGAAGGTCAGTACCCTTGATGGGCAGGGATATGTTCATCACTTTCTCAGCCTTCTGTAGCCTCAATCATTCAAATGTCCACAATAGTCCATGATGCAGTGCGTCATTACACTCTGCACTATAGATGTGTAGAAATCTGATAGCATATTGGGTGGCATGCCATACCTCATGAATCCTATGAAAAGTTGTGGTGTTAGTGAGCTTTATTTATGATTGAATCATGTTAATGGGACTAGGTAAATTATCAGAGATGTGTACCCGCCAGAATTTGAAGCCGTTGACTCTCTTCACGTCTGTATTCCAAATGACGTCAGATGTAGCTCTCCTTTCCTAGAGTCAACAATCAGCTCTGTGGTCTTGCTAATATTGAAAGTGAGATTGGTGTTCTGGGATAACACATTCAGATTATCGTTCTCCCTGCTTACCAGTTACTCGTCCAATGGTGGTGGTATCATTGGTGAATTTAAAGATGGTGTTGATGCAGTGCCTTGCTACACAGTAATGGGTATAGAAAGAGTAGAGTCGGAAACTGAGCACATAGCCTTGAGGTATCTCATAAGATCATAAGAGATAGGAGTAGAATTAGGCCTTTCGGCCCATCAACTCTACAACACCATTTAATCATGGCTGATCTACTTCTTCCTCCTAACCCCATTCTCCTGCCTTCTCCCCATAACCTCTCACATCCATACTAATCAAAAATCTATATATCTTTGTCTGAAATATATCCACTGACTTTGCCTCCACAGCCTTCTGTGGCAAAGAGTCACAGATTCACCACCTATGCTAGTATCTCTGTGCTAATGTTCAGTGATGTACATCCCTTGTATCTTGGTCATTTGTGGGCTGCAATCCTGCAAAGCAAACAGCAGAACCAAAAATTGGTGGAAGCTGCTCTCTGGAATTCCCCAGGTATCAGTCGTTGGGACCACTGATACTCACAAACGCACCAGCCACTTTGAGTTTGGAACCAAAGATAAATCTGAACGTAACCTCAAATTAAGAAGAGAATTGGACAGAATTATGACAAGATGTTGTCAAAATCTGCAGAAACGACACATAATTGTCATGAATTTCAACGCAGTTAAATATTACATTTTTGGTAGAAAAATAAAGAGGCCATATCTTACTGGGAAAATGAGAATCTAAATAAGATAGAGGAAGAAAGGGATCTGGGAATACAAATACACAATTCATTTCAAGTAATGATGCAGCTTAATTAGCCATGAAAATAGCAAACCAAGCAGAAGGGTTTATTTCTAGAATTGGAAACTCAAGAGTTTAGCAGAACTCATATCAAACTTTAATGAGACACACTTAGAGAAAGGGCGCATGTGGGCACAGTGGTAGAGTTGATGCCTTAAAGCTCCAGAGACTCAGGTTCGATCCCCTGTTACGTTCTCCCTGTAACCACAAGGGTTTTCTCCAGGTGCTCCCGTTTCCTCCCTCCAAAGACGTGCAGGTTTGTAGGTTACTTGGCTTCTGTAAATTGTAAACACTCCCTAGTGTGTAGGATAGTGCCAGTATACAGGATGAACTCGGGTCGGCACAGATTCGGTGTGCCAATGGGCCTGTTTCTAGATTGTATCTCTCAAAAGTAAATCTGAATGGTTATTGTATCCAAATTATAAGAAGGATATTGTATTATTGGTGAGACTGCAAATCATTATAATCAAGATTAGCCTGAGTCAGAGGTCAAGGGACGCTCATGGTGAAGTGGGTAGAGGGTTCAAAATTAGGGAGTAGCTGCGTGGTAAAAGGCCTTTTGGACCGCCACACCCAAACACCCATTTTATACTAATCCTACCCTAACCCATGTTGTTCTTTCCACATTCTTATCAACTCTCCCCAGATTATATCACTCATCTACTCACCAAGGATAAATTAACCAGGTCAATTCACCTACCAACCCATACATGCATAGAATGTGCAAACTGCATATAGACAGCACCCAAGGCCATGATTAAACCCAAGTCGCTTGGTCTTGGAGGCAGCAGCTCAACTAATTGCACCACTGCCACCCAGAAGGATTTTAATAAATGTAAACACAGGGAAATTATATCAATTTATTGGGAGGAGAAAACTGAAGCCCATTAACAAAAGATTAGGATCAAGGAGGGAATGTTGAAGACATTTATTTATCCTGAGAGGGTAGTCAAGTGAATCTTGCCATCAAAGAGAGTGTTAGAGGGAGTAAGACTGCAGCTTTTAAAGTGAGTCTGGATAAGTGAATCAGGAAGACATTGTCCTCCAATTTCAGGTAGTCCTTGCTTTCTTCTTCCTTCCTCTCCCCTTCCCAGCTCTCCACAGCCTACTGTCTCCACCTCTTCCTTTCTCCCCCCCCCCCCCGACATCAATTTGAAAAGTTGTAAGATTCATAATCATAAGATCATGTTATAGGAGCAGAATTAGGCCATTCAGCCCATCAAGACTACTCCGTCATTCAATCATGAGCGATCTTTGTCTCCCTCCTCACCTCATTCTGCTGCCTTCTCCCCATAACCTCTGACACCCGTACTTCACGTGCCATTCCAGGGCAAGCACATAATCCAGGTTGACATTTCACTGCAGTATTGACACATTTGCTGTGTTGGCTGGGCCGAGTCTTTTCAATGACTTAACAGTTTATTCAGATAGATATAAAATATCCCAGGGCACCGTTAATGAAATGAAAACAAGTCCTTCTATTAATATTTTCAATAATGGGACTCTTGCTTTGTTGTGATTCGCTTCTTGCACATTTTGACTAGAAAGTAATAATTATGTTAGTGGTGTCATTCATTGGTTATGAAGTACTTTTCTGTGCTGCGAAGAAGGAGGACTTTTGCAGATAATAGTAGCTTAAAAACACTAAAGGCCAAATGGGATAATGACAGACGATTTACAGTGCCCAATTTACCTGCACCCACAGAACACAATGTGGGTAGCACACCACTCAGTGCAATTATTTCTGCGTGCAGTCTACACCAACTCCACTGTTGATTGGTCTTGTACATCAATGGGGAGCTTAATACTGTAACTTGCCGGCAACCTTTTTCTCGAGAAGTTGCCTGACGCGTTGAGTTACTCCAGCATTTTGTGTGGAGTAACTCAGTTGTTCCACACAATTGATATTGTTTCAAAGTATTTAAGAAAGAACTGCAGATGCTGGAAAAATGCTGGAGAAACTCAGCAGGTGAGGCAACATTCATGGAGCGAAGGAATAGATGACATTTCAGGTCGAGACCAGTCTGAAGAAGGGTCTCGACCCGATACGTCACCTATTCCTTCGCTCCGTAGTTGCTGCCTCACGCACTAAATTTCTCCAGCACTTTTGTCTACCTTGTTTCAAAGTATGATGTGTTGGTTTAACTTGCAATCTGAGAAAAGGTGCATGCTCTGTCTGCCTACTAGGACACTGGCAGGAAACTAAGATGTAGTTGGCTCCTTCGATGGAGACCCTCAAGTGATCTCCCTTACAGTGGACATCAAACTGCCAGAGTATGCAGATATTTCCAGCTAGCTTGGGAGAAACCTGTTTGGTTGGTTTCTCGACAACTGCCACTGAAAAGAGTAAAGGGCCTATCCCACCAGCATGTGATTGCATGCGTCTAGCATGACCAAACATGGTCGCTTGAGGTGTATGGCCTCGCGGGGCCAGTCCCACTTCGATCGGCGGAGGCGTATGGGGTTGTGCGGGGCTGGTCCCGACATCGCGCAGGGCTCCGAAAACCTTGCACTGTCCGAAAATCCCGCGCGCCAAGGCCTGTCGGCCCGCAGGCGCATTGAGGGCGTACGCAGAGTCTTGACGAGCGTATGCAGCATCTTGACATCGTATGCACCGTCTCATGTTGTCGACCTCCCCGTGGTGAGCCCTGTCAACTGACTTCAGTCAGGCGAACGACAACAAACGGAGACAGCAGCAGCGCCGTAGCTTGGCGCCAACCCGAAGCATGCGCCCTTTTTAGGGCGGGCACCTACGGATGTCGAACCGGATGGCATCACCCTGCTGCGGACTTCTGTTGCCTCAAACGCAAGAAGAAGAAGAAGTATGCACCGTCTTGACGGCGTATGCATAGCGCATGATGTTGCGCGATGACGTCACCGCCCGGCATGCCATTGCATGGTCAACGCCCGATGCCGTGCGACGTCCAAGTTCAGTTTGCTCACCTCTTGCCCAGCTGATTGGTGAGCATGATGTCGGGACCAGCCCCGCACAACTCCAGATGCCTCCACGGTTCGAATTGAGACTGGCCCCGCCTCAAGCGACCACGTTGGGTCGCGCTAGACGCATGCAATCGCATGCTGGTGGGACATGCCCTTAATTGGCCATGCTGTCCTTGCACTGCTCAGAGATTGCAGCTGGTGAAATGTTGGAGTCAAGCACCATTTTCTTTAAATTTCTGAGATGGAAGACTGGTCCCTGCACAAATTGGAAGAAATAGGCCACTTGCTGAAAGCACTCTTCCCCATCATTCCCTTCTGATTCTCAGAGCCTAATCCGCCCCCTTTACTCATTCTCCCAGTTATTCTTCATTGCTAGATGAATGGCCACGAACGCAACAAATTCTGTAAGCAATTAGAAACATAGAAGCATAGAAAATAGGTGCAGGAGTAGGCCATTCGGCCCTTCGAGCCTGCACCGCCATTCAATATGATCATGGCTGATCATCCAACTCAGTATCCTGTACCTGCCTTCTCTCGATACCCCCTGATCCCTTTAGCCACAAGGGCCAGATCTAGCTCCCTCTTAAATATAGCCAATGAATTGGCCTCAACTACCTTCTGTGGCAGAGAATTCCACAGATTCACCACTCTGTGTGAAAAATGATTTTCTCATCTCGATTCTAAAAGACTTCCCCCTTATCCTTAAATTATGACCCCTTGTTCTGGAGTTCCCCAACATCGGGAACAATTGATGCATTCAGAAATCCTGAAGTAACTAATGTATCTTTCAACTCTTGGAACACTCTGCATAATTTCAATTTAAAACAAATATGTGTAGCAACATTAACCATTTGGAATATGCTTTTGAATATAATTGAGGGATCAACTTTCAAAGAGATTTAAACCAAAATTCTAAAATAATTAATTATTGTAAAGTTGGTTTAATTACTATCTTCCCTGTGTTCTGTATTTCCTCTACCTAACACTTAGACGATGTTGTTCATATGTTGTGAGGATATTGTGAACAGATTTGGCGAGTATTTTTTTCGTTATTTCCAGCAATGACGTTCATGCATGAGTTTATAATTTTAACATTCTGTCACACTGAAGACTGAGAAAATGTTCTCTTCTCCATGCAACCTATGTACAAATTAAAAGAACGATTATCCAACACAATCATGATTTTAGGGTATTTACAAAGAGTCATGTACAGTTTCAGAAATAGAAAATTCAACGGAGCAAGTTTAGATCTCGGGTTTGATAATAGCAGAATGAGAAATAAAATAAGATTGTTGTTGCCAACACAAGAAACTGCAGATGATGGAATCTGGAACAAAAATAAACTTTTGGAGAAACACAGTGGGTCTAACAGCATCTGTGGTGGGAAAGGAATGGTTGTGATTTTGGGTCAAACCTTGTGTTAGGACTGTGAATGTAGAGCAAAGATAGCCAGTGGGAGTGGGGGATGATTCAGGGTTGATAAGTGAAGACTGATGTTATCCACCATAGTTTTGATACAGAGATTTGTATATAACTTTTTTCTCTAATTATTTCATAGTATCCCACAAATGTATACTGTGGCAATTAATGTACACCCCAAGTGTTCCATTGTCACGATAGGGTTTATTGTCCATCACAGAATGTCTACCCTGTCAGTTTTCCCATTCCATTCCTCAATTGCAACAGTATTTGAGACAGTGCTTATTAGGTTTAGTTTTTGGTTTATTATTGTCACGTGTACCGAGGTACAATGGAACAGTGATTTGCATGCTACCCAAACAGATAAGATATGCTTTAAATAAATACAATCAAGTCAAGATCAAGTACAATAGATAAGGGTAACGTGTAAGATACAGAGTTCAGGATATACAGTGGTGTGTTTCATTTGTAAAAAAATTTGAAAACCATGTATCATGTTCCTTCCACTTCACAATTATGCGCCACTTTGTGTTGGTCTATCACATAAAATCCCAATAAAATACATTTACGTTTGTGGTTGTAACGTGACAAAATGTGGAAAAGTTCAAGGGGTATGAATACTTTTGCAAGCCACTGTAGTTCTCAGCATCGAAGCGAAGAGATAATGCATCATTATCTCTCACTCCCTTGCCAAAGGCATGATATTTCTTCCAAAGCTAAAGACTAGCAACATGCACCTTACGTCAAGAGTCATTGTCATATAGCATGGAAGTAGTCCCTTCAGCCCATTCATCCCTGCCGACCATGATGTCCACTGATCACATTTTAAATATATATTAATATTCCCGGAATTATCATACTTGACTTAAAACATAGAGAAACATTAGAGCAAAACAAATGATAACAAAGGGGGGAGAAGGATTTGAAAAGAAAATGAATAAGAAGAGAATGATTTGGGAATTCTTTGAAATAGAACAATGTTTGATAGACTGAAAGTCTAGAATGAAATAAGTTAAATTTAACAGCCAGCATTTAAAATTGTCAATTAATAATGTTGACAGCCATGTACATCTGGAAAGTGTAAATCTAAAGTTGTTCAGAAAAGAAGTTTTTCTCATAACTATTATCAGTCACTAAAATTCCTCTGTGTTTTGAAGATTTACTGGAATTGCTATTTTGATTTACTTATCAAAACATCATAAATCTAGTTTTTAGCTGATGAGGAATTACACTGCATTATTGCATTTTTGCTATTTTTAAACATTTCTGTTCTGCCTTTACATTTCCTCTTTATTCATCCCACTTTTTGCCAGCAAATGTCCTTATTTAAATGAGAGTGTGAGTGAGCCGAGAGGCATTTATTATTGTTACAGCAACCTTATCTGCCTGCACAAAGTACTATTCTCAAATGAACCAAAATCCATTACCCTCTGTCAAGCTGCCCGAGGATTGCACATTTGCTTGCTATGTATTTCCTACTGCAGGACAAAATCATACCTTCTAATTTAGAACTGGTGAAGAATCTGCCTTACTAAGGACCCCATTAGGATGTGTAGGAATGACCTGTAGATGTGTAGTAAAGAACTGCAGATGCTGGTTTAAATCATAGGTAGACACAAAATGCTGGAGTAACTCAGTATGTCGGGCAGCATCTCTGGAGAGGAATGGGTCGAGACCCTTCTTCAGACTGTCAGTGGAGAGGGAGACACAGAAATAAGGAAGGGTCAGACTGTGAAAGTGAGGTTCAGTGCAAACTGGAGGAACAGCACCTCATATTTTGCTTGGGCAGCTTACACCTCAACGGTATGAATATTGACTTTTCTAACTTCAAGTAACCCTTGCTTTCTCTCTTTCCCCATCTCTCCCCCTCCCTGACAAGTCTGACTGTCCCCCTGATTGTTTTATCTCTGTCTGCTTTGTTGCATCTTCTCCTTGCTAACAATGATCTATTCTACGTTTTCCTTGAGCTTCATCCTCTTTGATGTCGTTTTCACACATTACCCTCTTATCTCTGTGCCTCCCTCTCCCCTGACTCTCAGACTGAAGAAGGGTCTTGACCCGAAATGTCACCCATCCCTTCTATCCAGAGATGCTGCCTGTCCTCCCGAGTTAATCCACAATTTTGTGCCCATCAGGACATAGCAGCTCAGCATTGTGATCTTCTGACTAACAATTAATCCATTTGAACTATCAACCCTTTTTGGAATGCTGAGATCCCCTTGAAAAACTGTGGTAGACCTACTTCTAAACCACTGAAATCCCTGTGATTATGGATCTCCTATTGTTCGGGAGGATGTTCACAGCCTCAGCCCAAGGGCTGCAAGAGTAATTTCAAAATCATAATGGCGGATGACATGGAGATGATAATGTTTCCATGGACCTGCTTCTGGTCTACAGGATGGAGGTTATGAATTGTTTGAAGAATGATGTGCAGTTTCTTGCAGTGCATTCTATAAGTAGAACATGGTCCTGCTATGGGGCATTGTTGATCTAATAAATGGATGCTTAAACTGATAGATGGAGTGCCAATCAGACAGACAGCTTTCTCCTCAACGATGCTGAGCTTCTTAAGTGTGTATGGCATGTGCATTTGTCTAGGCGACTGGACAGTACTCCAAAGTACCTCTGACAGAACATTTTTAAGCAATGTAAAGGCTTTGTGAAATTAGTAAATGAGCAATTCACAACAGAATTCCCATAATGCAGTCACATTAAGAGAGTAGTCCAGTTTATTATTTCTTTGTTTGTGTATTGGAGGTCATAAATGATGATGGATTTGTTGATGGCAGTCCCATTGAATGTCAACTCTCTCTGTTATTCTCTGCTCTCGTGAAAATACCTCCCCAGTTCTTGAGTTGTGCAAATTTATTTTTAATTTGTTAGTGTGGATGTTGCACATGTTTTTGCATGCTCGCTTCATTGGGACTGTCAGCAAAGCAAAGGACTCTGCATACTTTGCCTACTTTTGATGTTGAAGTGAAACCATGAATGAAACTCTGGAGTATAGAAGGATGAGAGGCGATCTTATTGAAACATATAAGATTGTTAAGCGTTTGGACATGCTAGAGGCAGGAAACATGTTCCCGATGTTGGGGCAGTCCAGAACCAGGGGCCACAATTTAAGAATAAGGGGTAATTCAGAATGGAGACGAGGAAACACTTTTTCTCACAGAGAGTTGTGAGTCTATGGAATTCTCTGCCTCAGAGGGCAGTGGAGGCCGATTTTCAAGAGAGAGCTAGATAGGGCTCTTCAAGATAGCGGAGTCAGGGGATATGGGGAGAAGTCAGGGGATATGGGGAGAAGGCAGGAACAGGACACTGATTGGGGATGATCACCCATGATCACATTGAATGGCAGTGCTGGCTTGAAGGGCCGAAAGGCCTACTCCTGCACCTATTGTCTATTGTCTATTGTCTATTGAAACAGGTGATATATATTGTAACTAGTTAAAAATGCTGGAGAAACTCAGCGGGTGAGGCAGCATCTATGGAGCGAAGGAATAGGTGACGTTTTGGGTCGCATCACCTATTCCTTCATAGATGCTGCCTCACCCGCTGAGTTTCTCCAGCATTTTTAACTACCTTCGATTTTTCCAGCATCTGCAGTTCCTTCTAAACTATATTGTAACTGATGTGATGTTCATAAAGCAAAGCTCTCACGATATCCCAACATTTTAAATTCTAAATTTTCACAAATGTACCCAAGTAGTGACATTCACCCGAAACGTTGCCTATCTCCTTCGCTCCGTAGATGCTGCTGCACCCGCTGAGTTTCTCCGGCCTTTTGTGTACCCGTGACATTTTAAAGTGTGGGCTACGAGGGCAGAGAAGGCTGTGTTTGAGAGGGCCGAGCCTCTAGAGTTTGATTTGTAGGTTTCCTTCCAGAAAGTCATATGGCTAAAAGGGTTTTGCTTCTGGCCATACAGGAGGCTGCGAGTAAGATGCTTTCTTCGGGGAGTGGCAGTGTGGATAAGACTGCAGACTAAGTGAGGATTGTTCATCACAGTTTACCAGGAGAAGGTCTTGTCTCTGACTTGTTTTGCTGATAGGATGATGATTTGGGAAACATAATTTACATGTTTTAATCGAAAAACATTAAAGTTTTTCCAAGTATGAAAATGATGCATTTGCAGACTCAAGAGACAGCAGATACTGTAACCTTGAGGAAAAATCAAATTGCGGGAGGAACTCAGGCAGCATCCAGGGAGGGAATAGACAGGTGACATTTTGGGCCAGAATCCTTTTTCAGATTTGATGCACATGCTTCTCTTTCAATCTGACTGACTGCATTTGGTGGTGACCTCCTCTGCACGAGAAAAAACAAATATATTTTTGGCGATTGCATTGTGGAACAATTGCTCTAAATCTGCAACACTGATTCTGGGCCCCCGGCTTCCAATCATTTTACCCCAGGCTATTCCCATTTGGAACTGTATCTGTGGCCACTTAAAACAAGACCCAGTGTAAACTCAAGGAACATCAATTCTTCTATCTGGGGCAAGGCAGCCTGCAGAACTCTTTATCGAGTTTTCAACTTTAGATAATTTGCTCTTTTTGTTTATATCCAGGCTGACCATTTTTGCCTGCCATTTCTCTCTTTTTTCCTTCCATTTGCATATTATGGGCTCAACATTACTCAGACTAAGCAACAGCATGAGCAACACATTTAAAGGAGCTTACCCGCCTTTTGACTGCCATGTCATTTTACCATATCAAAGAGGTTCTCTGTATTCCATCTAATTTCCTTCCCATCTTCTTCGCTTCCTAGAAAGGCCCTGTTTCTGCACTGTATGTCTAAAATAAAGTCTAAAGAAAACTAGTCTATCTTATCTATATATTTAAAAATAAAGTCTAAAGAAAACTAGTCTATCTTGTTTCCATCGGGAGGCGCCACTGCAGTGGCTGCCTTGCCAACAGTCTGTCAGTCCCCTCTCTATTTTTTATTATTTTAAGTATATTTTAAAAGTATTATTTAATGTTTCTTGGTCCTTAATGTGTGTGTGTGTGTCCGTGGCCTACAACGTGGAGTGGTGCAGCTTTTCCTGGAGACCAAACTTGTTTACACCTTTCCCTGAACAATGATAATATAACAGATTAGATAATGGGGATCATTTTTACACAAAGGAAACACATTTCTTCAGGTGAATGACACATCTCAGTACAATCGCTATTTATTTTAAGTAAAGAAGTTTCAGATACTTTAACTGCTTTTTACTGCAAATGCAGATTAATTCAAAATTAAGCTACCTTTCTTACTATTTTTTTCATCTTCTGTTTTGATTAGGTGAGCAATCAAATTCTTATTTAATTAACAAATAACTAACAAGTATAAATCAACAGATGTTACAAATTAAACATATTAGTAAAATAATATACCCTTAAAACTTTACAGGTGACAGCATAGCATATGTATAGCACACTGTCAGAATAAAAGCAGATTTCAACATCGCGAGCTGCAATCCTTTGGCAAGGGTCGCCAGCGGACCTTCGACCATGGGGCCTGTGGACTTTAACACTGTGAAGCCACGGTCTCCAGTAAGAAGAAGCTGACTCAGGAGCTCCATGCCGATCCAAGTGTTCGATTGTTCTGATCCAACCTTACACCGGAGTTTCGATCATCCCGACGAGAGGGCGTGAACATCGGACCGTCGGTAGCAGCAAGTGCAGAGGGTTCAAAGGCTCCGACCATGGGTGAACAAAGGAGGAAGATGACTGAACTTTATTGCCTTCTATCACAGTGAGAAATGTGAATTCCACTGTGGTGGATGTTTATGTTAAATTTTATTTTATGTGGCTGTGTGTTTGCTGCTTTTCACTTAGTATGGCTGTATGGTAACTCAAATTTCACTATACCTTAGTTGGTTAAGTGACAATAAAAGTGAACTTGAACTTGAACTTTTCTTTAGACTTTACTTCAGAGATGCAGCACAGAAACAGGCCCTTCGGCCCACCGAGTACACGCCAACTAACAATTACCCCGTACACCAACCTACATGCACTAGGGACAAATTTACAACTTACCAAAGCCAATTAACTTACAAACCTGCATGTCTTTTGAGTGTGAGAGGAAACCAGAGAAAACCCACAGGAACACAAGAGAACGTACAATCTCGTTACGTTCTCTCTTTTTCCCATTCTGATAAAAGGGCTCAGACCTGAACGTTTTACTACTTTTTTCATATGGATGCTGCGTGTTACACTAAGTTGTTCCGGCATTTCCTGTTTTTGAATAAAACTCTTTACCTATTTCACTACGCTATCCTCACCTACTTTAGCTGTTCAGGGTCAGGGATTGTCATTCAACCAATATCATGCCTGAAGAAAAGGCTAAATCAGGAAATATTAGTCTACCTTAGATACTTGAAAAAGCAAAATACTGCGGGTGCCTGGAAATCTGAAACAATAAAAAAAAAAGCAAGGTATATTCAGCAGGTCACGCAGCATCGGTGACGAGAAACAAAGTTCAGACTGATGCCCTTTTACCAGAACTGAGATTCTGGTGAAGAGTCTTTGTCCTGAAACCGATGCTTTTATTGTGACAGTGTGCTATACATATGCTATACTGTCACCTGTAAAGTTTTAAGGGTATATAATTTTACTAATATGTTTAATTTGTAACATCTGTTGATTTATACTTGTTAGTTATTTGTTAATTAAATAAGAATTTGATTGCTCACCTAATCAAAACAGAAGATGAAAAAAATAGTAAGAAAGGTAACTTAATTTTGAAATAATCTGCATTCGTCTGCAGTAAAAAGCAGTTAAAGTATCTGAAACTTCTTTACTTAAAATAAACAGCAATTGTACTGAGATGTGTCATTCACCTGAAGAAATGTGTTTCCTTTGTGTAAAAATGATCCCCATTATCTAATCTGTTATATTATCATTGTTCAGGGAAAGGTGTAAACAAGTTTGAGTTTTTAATCTGTTGTCCTGGCTGAAAGCCAAACACCATGAAAAATATACTGTGGTATCCAAAGTGCATGAGCAACAAAATAGTTTGTATATTCTTTGAAACATGCCATATATTCTAGATATACTATCACACCAATAGTTTTGACATTGACTTTAATTCTCTCCAGATGTTTTCGGCTTAAATGTGGGATTAGTTTAGTTTAGTGATACAGCACGGAACGGGTCCTTCCACACCAAATCCTCGCCAACCGGCAATCCCCGCATATTAACGATATCGTACACACACTAGGGGACAATTTATATTTATCCCAAGCCAATTAACCTGCAAACCTGTATGTCATTGGAGTGTGGGAGGAAACCAAATATCTCGGAGAAAACCCACGCAGGTCACGGGGAGAACGTACAAACTCGGTACAGCAGCACTTATAGTCAGGATTGAACCGAGTCTCTGGCGCTGTAAAGCAGCAACTCTACCGCTGTGCCACCATGCCGCCCACTGTGATAAGCGAAAATGTGCTGTGATGATTGGGACAGTTTCCCAGTAAAGGCTTGCTTAAGTGAATTTCCTTTACATCCAACCACCCACACAAAAACACTTACCGTCCATTAGCCACCTCCAAGTGTAGTGCTGCTAAGATTAAGGATCTGCAAATTTAAAAAAACAAAGCAACATCCTTCCAACCAAACTGTACTGTATGTTGGACCAATGCCACTGTTGTTATTTGAAGATTTATTATTTTGTAATTATATTTTTTCCTTGTTTTGAAAGTGCAAGAAATGTGTAGTAGAGGTCCTGTAGATGACTATACACTTAACCCTGAACTTGCAGTTGAAGTGTTTATCCATCACTGTGCTGAAGTAATGAAGCTCTTCTATCAGAGTGTAATCTAATTTTCTGGCCACATTAGTTAACATGCAAAGGTCAGAAATACAATCTCAGATAGGTTCTTTGGCTGAGTACTATGTTGGACTTTTTGGGTATTATGTTTAAGTCTTGAGAACTCATACAAAACACGAATGTAAAATCTTTCGAAAGATTAGATAAGAAACAATAAGAATGGACTTGCCAAACATGCTAATGACGCAGCATCAAGAGGCACCATGTTATCATGGAGAGCTGGCATAAACCTCAACTAACTTCAAGGAAAGCATATATTTTCTAAGTTATCCTGATATTTTAAGTAACATTCGAAAATTAAGCGAATTTAGATTTGCATCTCTTGGAACTATCAAAACTCTTAGGATATTTAGTGTCCCTGAAGAAAGACCTATTTCAATTGGGGTGGGCTGATTTGTAGTCTCTGCAATGTTACCATTCTATTTTTTCATGAACTAAGCTTGCAACTCAAGAGTCAAGATTCAAGAGACTCAAGTCAAGAGTGTTTAATTGTCATTTGTACTTAAAAATTGAACAATTAAATTCTTACTGAGAGCAGCATAACAGGTTTGTAAACAAAGTACTAAGAGATAGCAAAATAAACAATAAAAAGTTAAATAAATTAAAAAAACAATATTAGTGCAAAAAAATCTGAAGTTCCTTGTGCAACCATAGGGTTTGTTAGTATGGGTGTCAGGGATTACGGCGAGAAGGCAGGAGAATGGGGTTGAGAGGGAAATATAAATCAACCATGATTGAATGGCGGAGTAGACTTGATAAGCTGAATGGCCTAATTCTGTTCTTAGAACTTATGAACTATGAACTTATGAACCTAAACACTTCTTGGTTAGATATTTAGTTGGTTTTGCATGTTCAAGAGTGTGATGGTTGTTGGGAAGAAGGTAGTCCTGACATGGAACTCCATATCTATTCCATTTCATGCTTCTCTCCATCTCAGCCTATCAATTCTCAATGTTTGTTCATCAATATAAAAGCTGATTGGTGATTATAGCTGTTGCTTCTTCCTATTGATTCTCACTGTCAATAGCTTTCTCACCAAGCATTCAGCCGATCTGTATAAATATTGAATAATTATTTGTGGAGAATGCGGAAGGGGAAAGTACAGTAATTATGGTTTAGAAATGCATTACAAGGTTGATCTTATTTGGTTTGGATATGGGAAATGGGATATATGTGACCTTTCCATGTAGCTATGTGCAATGAACTTAACAATCAATTCAAGGTGGTGTTTGTATCCTACATAACTGTATATTATTCTGAATATGATTCTCAGTGAGCTCACCTGCACATAAAGTGAGTCCTTAAGAGTTGAAAAGGGGAAAAGTGAGACATGTTTATTTGCCAAGATTTCCAAGAGAAGAGGAGCATCTTATTCAATACATGTGCAAAGTAAGCTCAGGGACGAATTACTCTTTTCACACAGTTCATTAAAACTGCTTATCAGTGTTTTCTCAGCAGCCTGCTGATAAATGTAGCAATTAAATATGCAGAAATATTATTTTCTGACATATACTGTGTAGGTCAACCTACATGGCATGCAGGTTAATGAAATAAAAGTAGAGTTTGGCTGTGTGCAGCTGGACATGTCTACATTGTGCTCAAAAATTGCTGGATTTTTTATAATCATAACAACTAAAAGAGTAATTGAGTATAAACAGAGATTGAAGGAAGAGCATCCAGACTAATCAGCAGGTCATAAACATGTAATGTAATCATCTTTCATTTAATGATTAGATGTGGTGCTGTGCAAAGAGGACCGATAAGTGATTGAGCACCTCATCATTCTGTGGCTCAGCCTTAATTTAACTTCCTTTCCGATTGCACCATTGCTCATCTGGCGACATTATTGTCAGTTGTATTTCCAGCCTCTTGCACGAGCATAAGTAAGCATGAAGGGAAACAAAAGACTTTGGGGGCTTTATTCGAATCATATGCCAAATCTTTAAAAGACTGCAAAAGGACAGATTCGATTTGCAATCCTGCTGTTTCATGAGCTGTGCATTGTAGCCCTGTGTGCATCGTTAATGCGATAGCTTGCCATAAACAATTAATTCTTTGTAACTATAATATACAATTGAGATCTTACCCACCACACACTTCTGCCCATGTTAAGGGATCCTCACTCTGATTTTGTTGACAATATAGCCAAAAATGAATTAGACGGATTTATATGCAGCCTATCTACTCTGCATTAGCAAAAAAAGGCAAGCAATTTGTAATCTAATGGTTGACTTCACCAATGTATGAGCTAGCTACAAATACAAGCATGGGTGGCCGAAATGCCATTAATGAAGTCTGGATTGAATCTCTGAAATGCTACAGAGGTGAAAATTCCAAAGAACTCCTCTTGACTGCATCGGAGAGAATGGAGGTTGTTGGAAAGTGGCCGATGAACCTAGTTAAAAATTTCCCTTCAGCTTCAGCAAGATTTATTGAATAATTTTTTATCCTTGCTGAACTAACATTTATAATATGAACTAATTCTAATGTTTAGCTACATATGATGCCAATTGCTTCCTGATTGCCAAGTGAGTCATTGGCTTATACGATTTAACTGGGTCACACACTATTTTAAATTACTACTTGGGTGGTCATGTTGCAGTTATACATGACATTGGTGAGGCTGCATATAGAGTATTATGTTCAGTTTTTGGCACCATGTTATCGGAAAGATGTTGTAAGCTGGAAAGGGTACAGTAAAAATTTACGAGGATGTTGGCATGACTCATGGGCCAGAGCGATAGGAAGAGGTTGAGCAGGTTAGGACTTTATTCCTTGGAGGAGGATGAGTGGTGATCTTATAGAGGTGTACAAAATCATGAGAGGAATAGATTGGGTAGACACCCCTGTCCAGAGAAAGATTTAATAGGAACCTGAGAAGTAACTTTTTCATTCAAAGGGTGCTGGGTGTATGGAACGTGCTGCCAGAGGAGGTGGTTGAGACTGGTACTATCCCAACATTAAATAAATATTTAGAAAAGTACATGTATAGGACAAGTTTAGAGGGATATGGGCCAAATACAGGCAGGTGGGAATAGTGTTGATGGGACATGTTGGTCGGTGTGGAGAGGTTGGGCTGACAGGCCTGTTTGCACACAGACTCTATGACTTGAATTGCAATCTCTAAAATAGTAGCAGGAACTACAAGATTCACAAATAATAAAAATGATACCTTGTTTGGAAATAAATGAGATACAGTTGAGCCAATGAGATTTAGAAGGGATTAAAGAAGGCTCAGTGCTTCTGTGATGTTTGTATTCACCACTTGAAATGCTGGAATGCTGCTGCCAGATATGAGCATATTGTGCATATGGTGATCTGGACCCAGGCTAGGTCCAAGGGCAGACCATGTGTTAGCTCCCCAGGGGACTCAGTTTGGGTCAATGAGGGGTCACCTGATTCTCAGGCCCTGATGAATATACTCATGAAGTTCCTGGGGCATTATTCAATCTGTCCAAAATAATTAGGAGCAAGGATCATAGAACCAAATATTTCCAGTGTCAAGATGGTGCCCAAATCATTATCAATTAATGCAACAATGGTGCGGCATCAGAGGGTAGATCCACCCAATGGTAGAGTAAGATATCTGAATTAGGGTCATCAAAGTGCTAGAGTAACTCAGGGGGTCAGGCAGCATCTCCGGAGAACATGGATAGATGATGTTTCGGGTTTGGACCCATCTTCTGAACAAGAGACCCGGCCCAAAACATCACCTATCCATGTCCTCCAGAGATGCAGCTTGATCTGCTGAGTTACTCTTGCACATTGAATCTTTATTTTAGTAAATTAGCACCTGCAGTTCATTGTTTATGTCAGCAAAGTCACCAAGTTCAGATTGTTGTCATCAGCTTTAGCCAAGAAATTCATTGCAGTGAGGTTTTGTCGCAAGCTCTTCTTCAGATAACTGGTAATCTACATGTTGGACCAGCATGCCAAAGTGATGACCGGGAAACAGACTATGAATTGGCTAACCACTCTCAGGATAACAGTGGTCACCCTCCCATCACTGTCTCCCCTACAGTGCACATGGGGTTCACCTTAACTTGCAAGGTTATGATGAAAGTGTCCAAAGCAAAGCCATTTAGGCCGAGAATTGTTCATGAGAATCGGGTTAGGAGGGAGTGATCCATCAGCCATGATCGAATGGTGGAGTAGACTTGATGGGCTGAATAGCCTAATTCTGCTCCTATCACTTAGGATCTTATGATTGTGATCCCCTCTGTCAACATGTTGTAACCACTGATCAAGCACAAGTACCCAGAAGCTTAACTGCAGTGTTGAGGGGAGGCTGCTGAGAAATAGCAAGCAGATAAAAGCGTCTGGAAGGTGTGGATAGCACGAGGATGGTCAACAAGTACTCTGCTTTTCCTTTTAACAGACACTGTGAAGTATGTTGCACTTTTTGAACAGCATGTATCCTGGGTTCAGAAGGAGACACAGAGATGCAAGTCACAGATAGAATATGACGTGGGAACTTTGTCACTGTCGGCAAAAGGGGTTCTTGACTTTCCGTCATTAAGCAGGTAAATGTTGGTAAATCCTACCAAGTAACTGTGAATATTTACCAGAAAACCTTGACACATTGTTTCTTAGACAACCTATGCTGGAAGCCAAATACCCATCCATACTTAAAAGATCATTCTAGGAGTGGACCTACAGGTTTCTGAGCGATCAGCGGACAGGATGCTGAGGGGATGTTTCCACCAGCTGCAAATTGTAACACCACAGGACATGGAAAAAGCATCACCCATTCAGAAGTGGGGTAATGAAACATTTCCTCACATGGAAAATGGGTATGGATATATTTTTGGATGCAAAAGGAACCAACGAATATGGAAATTTCAGCCCAGAAATATTGAATCACAGACACATTCAAGCAAAGATGGAGCTTATTTGACCCATGAAGTTCATGCCACCTCTGCAGAAAGAAATCTGTAGAAGTCCCAATTCCTACCCTCTGGTCCACTCTCCATTGTCCCTGCAATGTGATTTTTTTCAAGTTCTTATCGAGTCATCTGTTAAACTGCATGCCAGAATCTGCCTCCGTTATTCCATTCGCAAACCATTTAAATGTTTTCTTGAAGGGGTGGCATAGTGATGCAGTGGTAGGGTTGTTACCTTACACTGCTGGAGCATTAGATCCTGACTACGGGTGCTGTCTGCGTAGAATTTGTACATTCTCCCTGTTACCGCGTGGGTTTTCTCAGGGTGCTTCAGTTTGTTTCTTCCCACATCCCAAAAACATGCAGGTTTGTAAGTAATTGGCTTCTGTAAATTGTCCCAAGTGTGTAGGATAGAATTAGTATACATGTGATTGTGGGTTGGTGTGGACTCGGTGGGCCGAGCAGCCTGTTTCCATGCTGTTTCACTAAAAACACAAAAGAAAAAATGTTTTCCAACTATTAGTTGCAATTCTTTCACCTGTCACCTTCATTCATTCTTCCTCAATCTCAGCCTTCCAGGGGTCATTTGGAACAGGTTCTTACAGGACTTTTCAAGATTTTGAACTGCTGTATTACATTTAATTTGTCATGTACCTGCAGGCCCTATCAGAGGGGGGAGGGGGGGAGGAGAGGAGAGTGCCATTTGTCATGGGCCTCATGCCTGTCTGCTTCAATGGGATCTTGATTTCGGGGCCTCTACAATTGAGAGGCCTCTGCTTAATCTTGGTTTGGGGGCTTCTAAAATTGAAATTGGCCTTGGCCTCAGTTCATCTATGAGAGGTCCTGTGTTTCTGGCATGGCACTGATGTATCCAGGTCAGTTGATCTTTCTCATATTCACTCCATTCCAAGTTTTGTGCTAGCTGCAAATTCAGAAATTATGCCCTGTACAGCCAAGCACAATCACTAATATATATTGTAAGAAAAGCGACCCAAGAACCAACTCTGTCTAAACAACAATTGTTCACGACTACTCCCTTTTCCCAATCACTGCCAATTTTCTCTCCATGCTGTTACCAAACCCTTTCATTCCATCAGTTTCTAAGTTCTAAGTTGACAACAGCCCCATAATGCATAATTTTATTAAAAGCCTTTTGAATTCCATACATATCTCATCAACCACCTTTCCTTTATAGATGCACTCTAATAACTCATTACAAACTCTTACCAAGTTATTCCAACATGAGCTTTACCAATCCACAGTGGTTTTCCTAAAGTAATCTATTTGTCCAAGGGACTGATAATTGGATAAAACAGTACAGTACATGAACAGGTCCTTCAGCCATGAAGTCTGCGCTGGCCATGATGCCTATCTAAACTGCACATCTACCGACACATGATACACATCCTTGCATTCCCTGCCTGTTCATGTGCCTGTCCCACTTTCACGACTTAATTCAAAACCTCTGCCGAGTTTATAGGACCTAATATAAAAATCAACATTGTGGTAATCTATGAACTCCTACGACCTTCCATGACTATGTTCACAAACTCCTACGAACTCCTATGTGTGCGTCTACGAATTCCCACAACTATTTCGATGCCCTCCTTCCGAGTAAAAAGTTGCAATTTCTTTCATTTTTTTACTCGTGGACATTTTTTATCGGGCTGAAAAAAACGTCCCGACTTACCTGATGCCACGAGTACCTAAGGCTAGCATAACGAGCCGCTTCGATATATCTACAAACTCCTACGACCTCTTATGGACTCGTTACGAATATTCTGCGAGTTTGAATCAAGGGGAAAACTCGAGAGAATTTGTGAATAACTCGTGAAAGTGGGACAGGCCCTTTATTTCTGAAATGTCACTTTTGTTTCTATGTCCACCCTCCCCCCTGCCAGTGCATTCCGACAACTCATTGTGTAAAATAAAAAGCCTCGTCAGTTTCCTATAAACTTTCCTCCTCTCATCTTAAATCTATGCCCTGTAGTATTTGACATTTCTACCTGGGTAAAATACAATCTATGGTTCTCATAATTTTATGCACTTCTATCAAGTTGCCTCTCACTCTTTGAAGCTTCAGAAAAAACAATCCAAGTTTGTCCAACGTTTTATAGCTAATCCTCTCAAATCCTGGCAACATCCTGGTAACAATCTCTTGCTCTCCTTACAGCTTAGTGTTTTACAGTTTTTTATAATTCACAATTTTCCATGACATAGGCACCACACTTAATCTATGGATGTTTGGAAAAATAAAGCCACTGCCACAGTTTCCACCCTTACACTTTGAAAGAATCTAATCTGGGTGGGATTACAAAGGAAGTTATTTGTCCGTTCATGCTTACCACCAGCCTTTTCTCAAGCCCTCTTTTGCTTCATCAAATTATTTGTTTTTTACCTCACTCTTGAAGAACTGGTCTGATAATTGTTATTATATGACTTTCTTTCTCCTATATCTTACATCCTATTTCTTTGATTAGTTTGGGAACATTTTCTTTAATTGCCCTACCTTTTTTCCTGATGGATGTGTACCTAAACTATCCTGAACTATTTCCTCCTTATAGTGCACCCATTGTTCAACCTGCCTGCCATTTTTTGATTCCAGGTGACCCAGGCTAAGTCTGTTTTCATCCCACTGAAACTGGCCCTTCTTCAAATAGTGTTTGTTTTTTAATACAAAAAAAAACCATATCCTTTTAGATAACTATTTAATAATTTTATGATTGCTGTTTCCTAACATATTCCCCTTGGATATTTCCTCCACTTTGTCTGCCTCATTCCTGAAAATTCAACAATACTCTTGGGCCCTTGAACTTATTCTAGAAATGTGCAGGCAAAGAGAGTTCTGAACTTTCTCCAAAATTCTTCGCCCTCTATGGCCCATCCTTAGATTCAATGGTTTATTTGGCCTGATCCTAATACTATTTCTTATGTTCTTAATCAGGTAAATAAGGGGCCAAGAAATGCTCCTCACATCTGGTGTAGAATAATCTTGTTTTCAAAGTAAGTTTATTTAATATTTGCATTACACACAGACATTGCTTTCAATTCTGGCCATTTTCAGCAAATTGAAACATAGCACTTCCAACAGGCTGGAGAATACTATGTCTACTCATATTAATATTAATTGTGGCCTGTTTCAATTCTAAAATGCATTGCATAGTTGAAATTTAAGTATTCACTTAAATATTAATTCTATTAAATATTTCAGTCTTTGGTGACAGCACACTCAGGTAGAAACTGAACTTTGGTCCATGCAGCTAAATTTGAGAATATTGGCCACCCATTATGTCTTCACCCCAACATCTGATTGCATTGATATGCAACTAAATGAGAGTACAAAGAGCATAACACTGTACTCCAGAGGAAGAAATCATTTGGACCACGATGTCTGTGAAGAACAATGGGGACCCGTCATGGGAGACCGTCGTGGGGGACGTTGGGAGAACAAAGGGGGACCCAGTGTGGGGGAGGGTGGGGGGCACTTTAGTTTAGAATCCTCTGCCCAGGGATACGTCTGTGTTTGTTTGTTTGTTCCGGTGAAGGCACTGATGCTGAGAGTGTTTGAAGAGTTTTTTTGCACAGTTTTTGTTTTGTACATAATTTTTATTCTGCATAAAGTTGATTTTTGGCCACAAAATCAAAACCTCTTCTTCAAGCTAATACTCTGTAGTCCAGGTAACAACCTGGTGAACATCGTCAGCACCTTCTCCAAAATATCCCCATGATTCCTGTAATGCAAAACTTTGTGCAAATCCCTCACACATAGCCTGATTCTCTCGTCTCTTCTGGCAGCTCAGATCAGCAAGTGTCCTTCATTCACTAATGAACTATACAGTCGGCATTAACGTCCAGGTAAATCAAGGAACTGAAGTTCTGCAACAATCTGCAACAAAATCTGTATAACCACTTTGGGGAGCTATAGACTTGCATCACAAGATCCCCCTGTTAATCAAAGATGTAGACCAATCATCAGTTGAATGACTGGTTGATACTCAATGGTTCAATGGTCCTTTATTGTCACGTGTATTGTCAGTGAAATTTGCTTTACCATATGGTCATACAAAAAAGCAACAAGATACATAACTACATAGAGATTAAACATAGACACCACAGCGCCGTGTAAGAATCCCCAGGGCACACAGCATAAGCGGAGACCCACAGCCATCAGGTTCAATGTCCGGGCCACACACACGCTCCTTCATCATGATGTGACCAGAGTTGTACCGACCGTTGTCACTCTCTCTGCAGTCCCTGTCCACCTGTACAGTCAGAAAGCCGTCCATCACTGAGATCACTGTACTCACGGCACTCCCTCCAAGTTCTCACCAGTGCAGGCGGCACGTCCATCTTGTTTTTCGGCGTCCTCACATTCCCTACTGTGATGGAAGGTGAATAACTTTTACCTTCTTTCCCCCTTTTCTCGTGTGGTCGGGGCAATCAAAACATCCACAGTGCGGGTGATCGAAGCTCCCGCAGTTGACAATCAAAGCCACTGCATCGGGGCGATCGAGGCTCCCACGATCAGGGCGGTCGAAGCTCCCAAAGTCAATCCCGAACAAAGCCAGCTCCATGATCTCAGTGCGGACGGAGATGCAATACAGAAAAAGTTGCATCTCCGTCGAGGGAAGAGATAAAAAAAGTTTCCCCAACCCCTCTCCACCCCACATAATACAAAAACTAAAGATACAGTAAAATATACAAGTAAAAACAGACTAAAAACAATAAAAGAAGTAAGGGATGAGACAGGCTGTTGGCTGTTGGCGAGGCTGCCATGTATGGCAGCACCCGGCGGACATCTGTGTACTCTACGTACATTTAGCACTATACACTTGTATTCATTATGCAATATGATGAAAAGACCAGGTCAAAGGCCACTGAATATCATAATTTCAATGAGGGAATAAAATAGCATGTAAAAGTACAATTGTGATCTGTTTTCAAATTCCAAATGGAGACTGATTTTGAGATTATTTCTAAATTTTCTTCATGTGGTAATCATTGATTTAAGAACAAAAAATAAGATATCACAGTTGCGTTCATTGTTAATTTTATTGGTCAAATTGGCATCAATTTTTAAGAAAATGACACTGAGGGTAAGCTTTCTTCGCTCTCAAAGTGTTGTAATTTTCACAATTTCAAGTTTTGTTACATAGCAAAAATGTAGAAGCCTGGTTGGTATGTCTGCATATCTTCAGTTCAGGGGCTGTCACGGCGACCTAATCTGCGAGTTTAGAAGAGATTGCCCTCGACTCAAACTCGCAGCATGGTTGACACGTGGTCCTAGGAGGACCTATGAGGTCACTGGATCTCTCCTTCATGCTTGAGGGAAGTTCCCAAATACTCGCCGCCTCAGCTAGGTCGTGGACATTTTTTCTGCATGTTGAAAATGTTTCCGCGAGTAAAATTTGGTTGGCATGGTTCTTTTTAACTCGTAGTGCAGTGGAGTGGGGTCGCTATTTAGTTACAGGCAGTCGAGGGCAGCCATAGGCAATCTCCTTCGCTGACCGGGCATTTTGATTGGCTGATTGGAGTTTTCAGGACCCAGAAAAACCGACCAGTAGGTAAAATGCCTGCTAAACCTATTATACTTCTTAAAAGTGTCTCCACTCCTTCTCCTCCCCTTCTCCCCCCACCCTTCTCTCTCCTTCTCTCCCCCTCACTCCACTTCTCTCCCCCTCTCTCTACTTCTCTCCACCCTCGCACTTCGCGCTCTCGAAAGGACTTACCGTATACTGTGCGTCTTTCCTTCCTCTTCATCAGGGGTCTGAATTTCAGACAGCTCTCCCCCGCTTTCCCTGGCCCCCGCCTTTGCGATGTGATGATGGGTGCAGACTTTGTGGGCTGAAGGGTGTGTTTCCATGCTGTATCTCTCAATGACTGCAATGTATCTGCTAACAGCACGATAAGGAAAATCAAAAAGGATGAGAGTGAGCAGGCTTCTTTTGTGATCTGGTAATAAATATACCGCAGCAGAAATCAAAAGATTTACTGTCCACTATGTTATCTGGTGAACAAAAGGTGGATTGAAAAGTATCTTAATCCTCCTCCAAATGACGGCACCTAGATTGAGACCTTGTCATCTATAGAATTTCACATACATGATTACATGCAGAGAGGTTGTGCT
Organism: Okamejei kenojei; assembly: GCA_035221665.1. Taxonomy (NCBI): domain Eukaryota; kingdom Metazoa; phylum Chordata; class Chondrichthyes; order Rajiformes; family Rajidae; genus Okamejei; species Okamejei kenojei. The sequence continues at coordinate 78,332,348 of CM069133.1, forward strand.
GAATCAAAATGCCATTACTTTCAACTTATGCCAAGTAACGAACTATGATTATAGATAACTGCACTCTCCTAGGTTTGAAATACTGAGGACTACCATGCTTTGGAATGCTCCTATTGTCTGGTAAACAACCAGATGGGTGTCACGGCTGTGACTCAGTCAAATGCTATGATTAAAATGGAGACACAAGAGATTGCAGATGTTGGAATCTGGAGCAAAAAACAAACTGCAGGAAGAACTAGATAGGTCAAGCGGCATCTGTGGGGGAAGAATAAAATGTTAACATTTCGAGTCGAGAACTTGCATCAGCTTCAATTCATAATGTCGACAGCCCTTAACCCCCCCCCCCCCCCCCCCCAATAACCCCAGAAGCTGCTCAACCTGCTGAGCCCCTTCAGCAATTTATGTTTTGACGGTGATTAAGCATTATCATTGCTTGGCTGGATTGCATGAATGCTTGAGTATGAAGTCTGTAGGGCACTCAGTCAATGTATTGCAGAGAAACTGTGCCCGTCAAATGATTACACAATAACGATGTGGTGGTTGTGGAGCAGTCATCCAGGGTTCACTGAGATGAAGGAGAGGTGTAGCTGTCAGAAAGCAACACCAAATGCAAGGCTGAATTTTTACCTTTGTGTAATCCTGCACTTAGATTAACTAGTTTGCTGCAATGTTTCTGCTTTGGACTGTTTTACATTAGATTTTACCCTCTATAACCTGGCATGGAACCAGAAGCTGATATTACACTGTTACATCTGCAGGGTACATCTTAGTCCCTATTAGCTATATTGCAAGGAAAATAGGGGATACAAAATCATGGTGTCCTGCACAGGAACACGCCTCAGGAAACAGAGATGCAAAGAGCTGCAGATGCTGAAAACTGGAGCAAACACTACTTGAGTTGGAGTCATTCAGTAAGTGGACCATTGACTTCTGCTCCCTGTTCCACTCACACGTTTGAAGAATCATTGTGAACAAATGATTGCAAACAGTGAATATCTACAATAGCAAAAAGTAAAATGAACATACCCTCACATATATACACCACAAAGAACATAGAATAGGACAGCATAGGAGCAGGCACTATGCTCAACCATTCCTGCAGCAACCACGATTGAGGAAATAAACCAATTCCTTCTGCCTGCACAACTCTCTCATCACTCTATTCCCTGCATGCTCACGTGTTTATTGCAATGCTTCTTAAACATTGCTATTGTATCTACTTCCACCATTTCCCCCTGACTGCACATTCCAGTCATCCATTTTCCATTCTGTGTACGTGTCCAAGCCAGCCGAGATGCTTCTGCTTGAGTATTACAGGGATGTCGGTCAGGGAGAGAACAGATTCATTGGTGATTTTTATCTTGCCAAGAAACTCCCAGGATGTGATGAAGACAGCGGAAAAGGATGCATACCCAAAGATGTACTATGTGGGGATTTTGCCAATGTATTGAGGCCAAGAGGAAAACCGAAGTTTTGCTACAAGGACACGATTAAAAGAGATATGACATAATCTAACGTGGCACTGACAACTGGGAAGCAGCTGCTGAGGACTGGGGGTGGTGGATAAAGGACCTCCAGGTGGGTTTGAAGCACCATGACAGCATGTGGCTCAGGTGTCAACGCCACAAAGGCCAAGCACCAACGCCACAAAGTGGTCAACAGTCACAGCATCATCACACTCCCCAATCCAACGGCCAGAGACACTTCACCTGTGCAAGCTGTGGGAGAGGCTGCCTGTCAAGGAGGGGCCAAGTCAGCCACAATAGGAAATGCAACCATGGATGAACCATTCCCCTCTCCAAGCAGGACATCGTCGAAGCCGCACCATCGTCTCTCACAGACGGATGGACACCAACAATAACATTCCAGGCACCTACACGTTCTGTGAAAAAATAAACTTCCATCATTAATCTCTTTTAAACATTCCCCTTTTCACCTTAAACCAATGCCGTCTAGTAATTGACATTTTTATCCTGAGAAGAAATGACTTTGACTGGAAACCCTATCAATGCATCTCATTATTTAATAAACTTCTTTCAGGTTGGCAGTCAACTTCTAATGCTCCAGCAAATACAATCCAAGTTTGTCCATCCATTCCCTCTAATATTTTCCAATTCAGGAAATATCCCGAAATATCAGGAAATATATTTGGGCGGCACAGTGGCATAGTGGTAGAGCTACTGCCTTACAGCACCAGAGACCCGGATTCGATCCTGAATACGGGTCCTTGTCTGTACGGAATTTGTACGTTCTCCCTGTGACCTGCATTGGGTTTCTCTAAGATATTCAGTTTCCTTCCACACTCCTAAGGTGTACAGGTTAATTGGCTAGGTATAAAATGTAAAATTGTCCGTCTGTGTAGGACAGCGTTAATGTGCGGGATACGCTGGTCGGTATGGACTCGGTGGACCGAAGGGCCTGTTTACACTTTGTTTATCTAAACTAAACTAATCCCAGTGACCATCCTCTGCATCCTCTCCAAAGCCTCCACATATTTCCTGTATTGTGAAACCTCCCACAAAAATCCCTCACATGCAGTCTGATTCACCCTCCTCTTCTGGTAGTTCAGGATCACAGTTCCTTATTCACAAGTGAACTATACTGTCAGCATTAACTTCCTGGAAAATCAAAGAATCGCTGAAGCTGAAAATGTGTAAAATAATGAATGTATTAAGTTGATGCTGTATCCTGCATTAACTTGCTACTTGAACCATAAAAGGAATGTGCATATGAGGATCACAGATTCTTCATCCATTCTCCATATATTTCCATCCCTGAAAGAATCATTCCATTAAAAAATTGTCCCGTCACCATACATCTGACACATGAAGGCATCTCACCCCAAGCGTAGCACTTGAATTATCAATCAACTGTGATCAGTGCAGCAATGACCTTCCGCTGTATACATCATTGGGCTAAATGATACAGTAGCTTTTCGTCCAAATAAGTAGTCCTTCAAACATACAAAGCTGATGATTACATCCAAAGTACTGGATTGTGCACAGAACAGTACAAATGCAGAACATAAGAACTAGTTCAGTCTTCACTTTCTCCATCATTCTCTGATATCATGACCGACTATTCACACAAGCACCACCTTCCAGCACAAATCACTTACTCCCTGCATTTCTTGAATAAAGGTCATCCCCACGAAACAAGCAAGTTCTGATTTACAATCGATTTTGTCTATTAGTCTGTAAATACACAAACATCACTCTATGTGATAGCCACTGTATTGTGATGAAAGGGTGATAAGAAAGAATAGTCACAAGAAATGTAAAGAGGAATGAAGCTAGTTCTGTGGATCGTAGGAATTAACGTATGTATGTACTTTGGACTTTTGAATGAAAGCTCATTCATGTGTCCATAATTGTGCTTTCGTAACCTGGGGATGCTGTGTATCTAAAAATCTATCCATCTTTGTCCTAAATATCATTGGCAACTTGTTTTTGTTAGATAGAGAATTCCAATGATTCACTAACCTACAGATGAAGATATCTTTCATCTCAGTGCTGAATGACAACCCATTATCTTGTGATTGTGATTCCTACTTCTACACTCCACAGTCAAAGGAAACTGCATCCCCATGTGAATGCTGTCCAGTGTTGTAAGAGTTTTGCAGATTTTTAGGAGATGATCTTCTGTTCTTCTGTACTCCAGAGAGTGCTGGACCAATCTCCTCACTTTACCCTCCTACAACAAACCTGCCTTCCTGTGAATCAATTGAGTGACCTAAAAGTGCACTCCACTTCTCACAAGAACATTCTTCTATGGGTAGAGAGACCAGACCTGACGACTACAGTATTTCAGGTGCTATCTCACCACTGTTCTTGATAATTGAAAAATGGCATCTCCATCTTCTTGCAATTATATTATTTGCCTTCCTAGCTACTGGTTTTCCTCTATGTTAACTTTCAGATTTAAGTGGAAGGACATTCAGGCCCCTTGGAACATGGGCACCTTTCAATCCTTCAGCATTTAAGAAATATTATTCCATCGTTCAATTTATTTTATGACCAGTGGTTGACTTTACATTTTTCCATATTGTATTCCATTAATCCTTATACAGTACAGCACTGGAACAGGCCTTTGGCCCACAATAGGCTGAACATGAAATTAAACTCTCATCTTCCTGCACATGATCCATATCCCTCCATTCCCTACATGATCTATGTGCCTATCCAAAAGCCTCCTAAATGTCACTATCGTATATTCATCCACCACCTTCCCAGGAAGTGTTTTCCACCACTCACAATGTTAAAGGTTTTCCCCCACATATCTCAATAGGCATCAGACAATAGACAATAGACCATAGGTGCAGAAGTAGGCCATTCAACCCATCGAGCCAGCACTGCCATACAATTGTGATCATGACTGATCATCCACATTCAGTACCCCGTTCCTGCCTTATCACCATATCCCTTGAACTTTAAACTTTCCCCATCTGACCTTAAAGCTCTGCACTCTAGTCTTCGATATTTCCATCATGGGAAAAAGATTCTGACTGTCAGCCCTTTTTATGTTTCATGACAGAAATTTAACATACTTCTGTCATGTCTCCTTTTAACCTCCAATGCTCCAGAGAAAACAAGTTTTCAGATCTGAGAGTTTGGGACAAGGTTTCACATTTGAGAGAAAACAATCCAATAATCCAAAACAAGAATGTCCTATCCATTTTACTTAACCTGTCAACATCCCCTTGAAACCTTACCATCTCCTCATAGCCCATATTGCCATCAGCAAACCCGGATGAATATTATATCTGATCCTCTTATCCAAATAATGGATATAAATTGCACAAGTCTGTAGTCCTAGCACCAATCCTTTGGCACAAAGACACCAAGCAGAGATTGGGTGAGGACAAGGCGAGGTAGGTCTTCCACTCATTTCGATTATCCACCCGTCAAATTCTCCCAACCTTAAATGACCCATTTATAACTGCTATCTTTTTTCTATCCATTGATCAATACCCAATCTACAACAACTTCACTAATTTTGTTTAATAATCTCTTGTGCACTGCTTCATTGAAAACCTTATGAAGGTACAAATATACCACATCAGCTCAGTTCACCTTTATTAGTACTTCCAGTTACAATATCAAAAAAACTTTATAAGGGTACTGACCCAATATGTCACCTCTCCATGTCCTCCAGAAATGCTATGTGCCCTGCTATGTTAATCCAGCTCAAGATTCCAGCATCTGCAGTTCTTTGTTCCGACATCAAAAATCTTTTAACAGATTTGTTCAATATGACTTACCTATCCCTTTCATTCATCCATATTGATTTACTCAATCTTATTCTTTTGTATGTGAGATTTCCTTAACAAGAACAAATCTCAGCAGTTTTACTTCCACTGGTGTTATTCTAAAAGGTCTATGGTTCCTTGTTTATGGCTGCAGTTCACCATATCCTGGGGATTTAGCAACTTTCAGATTCATTAACTTTCCCCAAACTATTTATTTACTGCTACTACTTTCGTAAACTTCACATTCGCCATGGACCTGTTTTCTATATTATTTCCCAAATAATTTTATTTCTTCATCCCAGAAGATAAACACAAAATATTTGTTTAATTTCTCTGTCATTTCCTTTTCCCAATATAATTGATCCTACCTCAGTCTGAAAGAGACCAATATTAGCCGTGGTAATCTATTCCTGATGCACATCTTTGGAAGGTTTTTCAATGCTTTTATGTTTCTGAAGTTGTGAATCAGTTTTAAACATTAACATTTATTATGTTATTAACAGTGGCTTATTGACATGACCCAAAGCAAAACCAAACTGAATTTACCTTTATAACAAACAAGGCATTACCTACCCATTATTTATATCTTTACTCAGACAATCGCCAGAAAACTACTTTCTGCAGCAAAATTGGACTAAATCATTCAGGACTGCATATATTTTGCTCCTATTCTCAACTGATCCAGACAACTACAATTTAGATTTTTCTTACTTATTCTCCTAACACCCTCTTCTTTTTTCATCGCTCTTGCATTCAAATTCCAACAACTGGTGTCAAAACAAACATCCATGGATCCAATGATGTTATCCACTCCTGCAGCACAGACCCACTGGAGGTAGTGGTACAGCCACTAACAGTTGGCTGATATTCACTGTTTCCAATGTAGGGTCCACATTACCATGAAGTTTTAAGGATATGATTATATGATGTATCAGATCATGTTTGAAGAGGCAAGAACACTGAATGATCACATTCAAGAGTGGCTCAAAAGCATTGAGCAAGTTGATGATACTGGGGCAATAGGAGATCGGACTAGATCTATGACGAGATAATCAAAATGAGTGGAAGACCTACCTCGCCTTGTCCTCACCCAATCTCTGCTTGGTGTCTTTGTGCCAAAGTTCTGTCCTGTTACGTGAGCTGAATGGCCTTGGTGTTTATTCCTGCTTTCATTTTTCACAGGTATTAACAGTGACCAATGGAGTAAAACGATCCGCTGGCACTGCAGAATACATTTTCAATTTTGTCGGGCATGTATAACTGACCGTGCAGTCAATAGTGAACTCAGATAAAAGCTTGCAGAAATCAATCAGCCTACTCAATGCCAGTTATTGAAAACAGATCTGTCATAAATGCAGGGTCAGGATTGAGAAACAGGAAAGAGGTGCAATAAATCTAAGCTTTGGACCTTTTCTACTGTGACAATCTACAGATGTTGTTTATATAGTGAGAGATTGCTGCAAAGCCATGTCGCATACAGATAGATGATTTATTGCCATGCAGATTGCCTGAAACAATGTATCATTTCAATGCATTAATTGAAAACAATCCAATGCTGTCAAATACAGGTAAATACAATTGGCTATTGTTCTGCTACAAACAACTGCTTGTTGGACTTTGTAAAACAGCCTAATTTTTAATCCTGGTCATTAGGAATTAGTAAACAACATTTGTAATTCTGCTGCGGTCCGGGTTAATTGGTTGAAGTTAAAAGAAAACGTAATTTCAAGGCTTCCACTTCCTCACTGCCCCAAACCTCACAAGAACAATTGATGGAGAAAGCATTCATTTGCATCCTTTCAGCTTAACATCACCTTCTGAGGTTGGATGCATCTGCAGAAAGTCTGATCTGCTCCAAAAGCAACCCGCTCAATATGAAAATCAAGCTTTCTGATGGTTTCACAAATTGAGGCTTGGCGTTCATTTTGAGGCTTCTCGTGTGAGCTTAGGTCATGATTTCAGGTTCAGTCCGGACGATCTCTGCATTTCCCCGAGCTGAATTTCAGTTCTACTATCCAAGACAGAATTTCACACGGGCCAACACATGTACTGACAAAAGTTACACACATGGGCGTGGGCCTACTTCCAAATGTGCCCACGCACATACTTACATGCATACTGACATTTGGTTGCTCAATCACCGGGCACCTGAGCCTCATATTATACCTATACCCTGTAAAAGATATATTGAATGCAAAGTGAACTGAAATGATGGGCAAGCCCATTCCCATAGCTACTAGCTGCTTTTCCCTGAGACTGAATTTTCCATAAAGCTGAAGTAGTTTAGTTTAGATTAATTTAGGGGTGCAGCAAAGAAACAGCCACTTCCGTCCATCAAGTCTGTGCCAACCATTAATTACTCATTCACACTAGTTCTATGTTAATCCACTTTCACACCCACTCCCTATACTCTAGGGGGAATCAACAGAGGTCCATTAACCTACAAACCCGCACAATTTTGGGATTTGGAAGGAAACCAGCGCACCTGGAGGAAACACACAGGGAGAATATGCAAATTCCACACACAGAACCTGAGGTCAAGATCAAACCTGGGTCTCCAGCACTCTGAAGCAGTAGCTCTACTAGTTGCGCTACTGTGCAGCCAAATAAATAAAAAAATGAAGTACTGAAATTTTCACTGGTTTGAAACAGACACCAGCACCAGACATATTATGGCATCGGAGCTTTCACAGGTTTCCTTTCAGCAAAGTTTGGATTCTTGTACTTGTGGTGCAGTTTATGAAAGTTCTTTTGGGTGTAGTTTTCCTTTGCTGGTGCACCAAAAAAATCACATGTTTAAGATGCTTTTAAATATGTATACAATATACAGTTAATAAAGGGACATGGATCATGTGCAAGGGGATATTTAGTGTAACTTGGCATTATGTCGGCACAGACATTATTGCCAAAGGGCCTGTTCCTGTGCTGTATTCTTCTATGTTTTGTGTTAGGGTTTCCAGCATGTTTTCTTGTTGTCACCGTTCCCATTTTATAACTTGTTTATAGATTCTCCACTTCTAGATCAATTAGTTTGCAATCTCAGTCGTCCAATGATTTCATTGAGCAAACTTAAATCAGGTTTATGCTGAATCTATCCCTATTATGAAGTTGAAATGATGAAATCCATTTAGAATCAAAACTGAGGGGATTTCAACATCCTCTTGGTTACATCCATCCTCAGGCCACAGAGGTAATAAGCAAATGTTTGGATATTTGCTTCCTCCATCTTTTGGCATCATATTTCCCATAAATGTATGGAATCATAGTCTTATCCAGTGGGAAATTTTGCATATTTGTGTTATATTCATTATTCATCGCAAGAACTTGAAGCAATAATCATCATAATTATGAACAATTCATTTGTTGGAAAGAAATTTTAAAAATGATTTATCTTCAAATGTCCTCTATGGTTTGTTTGTTAACTCATGCAAATAGTGCATGCAACATAGCTGCAGAGCATTTTGAAGAAACCTCCCAATAAGAAATTTAAAGCTAAATTATTTCCATGGAAAAAGGCTTGCCAACCGCATTTTAAAGTCATTAAACACGAAGAGTAAATAATGCTGAACATCATTGCACCGAGAGTTGCTCATGATTTTGCCATTAACAGTCACACTGAATGTTCCTCATTCCACACAAAATTAATTTGCCAATTCTTTCCCAAGAAAATAATGCATTCTTGCGGGTTGGCATCAAAACCTTCAAGGAATTATGTGGTGAACATAATGTGGAAATGTTAAGCTGACTTTCTGTCAATTAATAAAACAAGTGTCAGTCACTTTGCACTGATCCTTTTTTGTGTCTGTTTTTGTTTCACCGGATGATTAATCTTTTGCATCTGAAATATATCACCTCATCATTGTAGACATTGCTGTTGTAAAGTTCAATTACCTTTGGTTTTCTGACCCAGCTTATGTGGTGACATTATCGCTGCTGGATTAGCACGTGGAATATTTTGTGCATGGATGACTTTTTTTGAATTCGAATGAATGCCAACATTTTTGTTTTGAAGTAATCAGACTTGAAATCTGAATTAATTAAAATATCATGTCATCTTTCTCACAAAATGGAGGAACATCACCAGGAGAGACGTGAGTGGGTTATTGAGTTATTGGCTTCACTCACTTGACCAAATTCCTTCTCGACTCTTGCACCAAATTTCTCCTCCCTTATGCAATGCAAGTGCAAAATGGTTGTGAGTGAGTATGTCTATGGACATGGCCGTGAGGGAGCCCATGATGCTTTGAGGTTAACATTATGATAATATTTTCCTTCAACCTGTTGAGAAGCTATTTTATGAGCAGCAGATATCCAGCTGCAGGTAAAGTCTGAATAACAAATAGAATTCAGATTAGTAAAATGCAACGAACATTTCCTTTCAGCCCAGGATTACTCAATCATTGGTCTGGTTGTAGACAAATAAATATGTTAGAATGTCAGAATATTTTATGTTGCTATGACTACCCAAACTGACCACAAAAGCAAAGTGTAAAAGTCCTCAAGACAAACAGGGCACATTTCAACTCATTTGTATGGATTTCGACTGCCTCGTTTTTTAAATAACGCATGGATTAATTTTAACTATTGAGACTATGTTTCTTTGGGAAATAAGTGTATGTTTTGGTGAGATTACACAAAATGCTTGAGAAACTCAGCGGGTGCAGCAGCATCTATGAAGCGAAGGAAATAGGCAATGTTTCGGGCCGAAACCCTTCTTCAGACTGAGAGATGTTTTGGTGATCTCACTTCACTTGAAGCATAAAGGAAAAGTAGATGGTCTGTTGCTGAAAACAAGGTCAGGCATCAGGAGTAGTTACAAAGAATCTTGGCTCAGCAGATCAAGATATTAAATTTGAATCAGTTTGGGTTGAACCCGGAAAGCAGGTGGCCGAGAAGTATCGGAAGGAGTTATTAATAGGCATCCGAGTAGTAGTTGTGTTGTAATACACAGTATTTCCAGAAGGAAGGGAAAACAAGGGATATGGGGAAGACAAAATGTAATGAACAGCAGATATGGGTTTAGACAAACGTCAGGGTACTGAAGGTTTATTAGTGGCAGCTTCTCCATCCGGAAAAGGTGCGGATCGAGTGAAACATATTCCCTGCTAGAATTGTGAGGTATGGGATTTGTGTGTTGCTAGAAGTCAAGAATAAAGGAGAAAACTGGGAAAGTCCAGCCAGTCAGGAAACATCTGTGGAGAGAGAAAGAAAAACAAGATACATCAGATCTGTCCATGGATTGCAGATGATGTGTCTATGGAGGGAAAATGCCAACCAAGCAGCAGTCGTGGAGAGAGAAGCAGGCGTTGCTCTGGCATGGTGAGACTTCACCAAGAGTGGTCATCATCTGAAATGTCAATTTACTCCCACATCCCTACTAATTCCCTATAACTTATACTGTCACATGCCCATCAGTCACTCCGTTCCTCACCTCTCCTCCCTTCCATCTGTATGAGGAATAATTTACGTTGGCTGTTTGATTTATCTTTCTTGATTAGTACGGGTGTCAGGAGTTATAGGGGGCAAGCAGGAGAATGGCGTTGGGAGGGAGAGATAGATCAGCCATGATTGAATGGCGGAATAGATTTAATGGCCAAATGGCCTAATTCTGTTCCTATCACTTATGAACTTATGGCCTTACCAGCATTACTTTAAGATGTGGGAAGAAACTGAAACACTCAGGGCATCATCACACAGTCATAAAGAGCATGTGCAAACTTCACATCTTCGGCCCCCAAGGTTAGGATCAAACTTGGGTCACTGGACCTATGCAATAGCACAATTACCTGATACTCCATTATGCCGCCCAACGTTTAGAGAAGACTGCATCATGCCCATCACTTGCAGTACACTAAATCAAAATAATGGAATTGCTGCTGAGTCTGGTAAGACTGGTTTGAGTCCCTTGATGGTGGAAGTTGTAAGAAGGCATGTGTGTGACTCCTGCAGTGGAATGGGATAACACTGAGAGGAATGGTTGGCAGAGATTAGTTACGAATGGTTATGGCAGTGCAGATGATAGAGCTGCTACCTCACAATGCCAAAGACCTGGGTTTAATCCTGACCTCAGGTACTGTCTATGTGGATTTTGCACATTCTCCCCGTGGCCTTTCGGCTTCCTCCACGTGTTCCGGTTTTGGTTTCGGTTTCCTCCCACATCCTAAAGACATGCAGGTTGTAGGTTAATTATCGTCTATAAAATTGACCGTAATGTGTTGGGAGTGGATGAGAAACTAGGATTACAGAGAGCTGGTGTGAATGGGTGATTGACGGTCGGCGTACTCAGTAGGCCGAAGAGCCTGTTTTCATGCTGTTTCTCGAAACTAAGGTGAAAGTGGTCCAACATGATCAATGCGGGAAAGGGCTGGGGTGAGAAAATGTGTCTGCTGTGACATTTTGTTAAAAGTTGCAGAGATTATGGAAAATTAACTTTTGAATGTGGAGACCACCTAGTTTATTACTCTGGGTGGAAGTATGCGGTTGAAAGCAGAAATGTGGGATAAAGAATGGATGTGGTTGAGAGAACATTTGATAACAAGGGGAACCATACTCAGGACGTCTCGAAATCACTGGTGCAGAGTGGATCAGCATCAGAACAGATGTGACAGAGCTAAAGAAACAAAGGATATGGAATGGATGATGCTTCTTGATCTTTGAACTGAATGTGTAAGAAGCCAAAGTCAGAGAGGTCACTGGTGATTATAATCTCCACACATCGCCAAAATTGCACCTGTAAGCATTTGGGACCACTTTGAAAATTGTTTGTTTCCCATATCACCCTGTTTCTCAATAATAGCTTTTTCTTTGATAAATTCAGTTGACTTTCTCTGGTTATTCCAAGTGACAGATGATGTATATCTTCAATTGCTCATGGCTGGATCATTATCTGTTACCCACTGATTTTATTTCTGCCATCCAGATGCAGCTCATATCAAATATATACAAGCGGGACATTGAAAAGTACAGCGTAAACCTATTGTAACTTTGCTTGATATAGGTGATGCTAGCATTTAAAATTAGAAATCTTTATTTTGAATTAGTTTATTCCTTAAATAGCTAGGAGAAATAGTGCAGTAACCTATTTGGTTTCCACACCATTTTACGGTATATTTATGCTTAAAATGTTTTCCCAGCTATATGAGAAACCAGCCAGGTGGAAAAAATCAATTTAGGAAGAGATAGCAAACAGGACAAATTTATTTTCAAAGAGTTTTTGATAAAATATGTTTTAGAAATATCCAAGTTGATATATTGATACAGCAGTTTCATCACATACATTTTTAACCTTATCAGTGCTAGAGTTATTATTCTAGTCTGACCGAAATGTCTTTACCTGAAACATTAACTCTGTTGAGCTCCCCATAGGTGCTACATAGACAAAAAATGCTGGAGAAACTCACTGGGTGAGGCAGCATCTATGGAGAGAAGGAATTAGGTGACGTTTCTGGTCGAGACCCTTCTTCAGACGTCGCCTCTGTAAGAGGAATAGTTTGTAAAGATCCTAAACGTCATATATTCCTTCTTTCCATGGATGCTGCCTCACTCACTGAGTTTTTCCAGCATTCTTTGTCTACTTTTGATTTTTCCAGCATCTGCAGTTCCTTCTTAAACATCCCCATAGATGCTGCCTGACCTGCTTGAGATTTTCGGGCAATTTTTGATTTTAGTCAGAGAGTCATACAGGGTGAAAACAGGTCCTTTGGGCCAATGTGCCCACAACGATCAACATGTCCCATGTACACTCGTCCCACATGCCTGCGCTTGGTCCATATCCTTCTAACCTGTCCTATCCATGTACCTGTCTAATTGTTTCTTAAACATTGCGATAGTCCTTGCCTCAACACCTCCTCTGGCAGATCATTCCACACACCCTCAACCGTTTGTGTAAAAAAAACACCCCTCAGATTCCTATTAAATCTTCTCCCCACATCACCGTAAACCTATGTCCTCTGGATCTCGTTTTACTTCAACTTTTACAACATCTTCAGTCTTTTCACACAAAATGATAGTTCTGTTCAATTAAAATATATTCAGCATCAATTCTGATGGAAATAAAGCATTATAGATACATGTCAAGATTAAACTTTACGTGACACCTAATTTGGCTGTGATAAATTCATTGGGACTCCAATGGCATTATTGTAAGAAATATTAAATATCTTCTTCTATTTTCCATCCAGAACATAGGTTTGTCTACTGTTAAGAAATTAAATTGTATAGTACAAATTAAAATTGGGAATTTACCACATCGAGTGTGATGCCTCAAATTTTATTTTGGCCATGTATTAAAAGTGGTGGTCTCTGATTTCAAGGCAACGTTTGAAATAAATTTAGAAATGTATTACTGACCCAAAATTGGAAACAAGTGTTTAAAGAGACTGATACCAACAAAGCGTATGAAACATTCCTGATAATATTTAAATCATTATATGATGAACATTGTCCTTTGAAACAACACAACAAGAAGCAAAAATATATAGATAGGATGACAAAAGGACTACAAAATGCATGCAAAAAGAAGAATATCTTGTATAAAGAATTCATAAAATTCAGAACTATAGAAGCAGAAAGTAAATACAAAAGATACAAAAACAAATTGACTAGTATTATGAGGATATGTAAGAAAGATTATTATAATAAAATATTAAACTATAATAAAAATAATATCAAGATATGGAATGTGTTAAATAATATTATCAGGAATGGATCAATGAATATAAACTATCCTCAGGATTTTAAAGATAATGATACAACTGTAAGCGATATGAATGATGTGGTTAATTTGGTTTAACAATTTTTTTGTAAGTGTGGGACCAAAACTGGCAGAAAAAATCGATAATCCACAGTCGGAAGAAGGAGAGGGGAAGGTTGTGGATTTATTAGACAGCAACCCAAACTCAATGTTTTTGAAAGCAGCTGATGAAAAGGAAATTATTGACATTGTTAGTAATTGTAAGAATAAAAGGTCTACAGACTGGAATGACATTGATATGGCTTTAATCAAGGTAGTCATTGGTGTAATTGTAAAACCCTTAATTTATATTTGCAATTTATCTTTCAAAGCTGGTGTATTTCCATGTAAAATGAAAACTGCCAAAGTCATCCCACTATACAAAGCTGGAGACAGAAATAAATTTACAAATTACAGGCCGGTGTCGTTACTTTCTCAGTTCTCAAAAATATTAGAAAAACTGTATGTAAGTAGATTAGATAATTTTATCGAGAAGCACGAATTGCTAGTTGATAGTCAATATGGATTCAGGTCAAACAGATCGACAGCCATGGCATTAATGGAGTTAATTGAAGACATTACCAGTTCTATAGATAACAAGAAATATGCAGTGGGTGTATTTATAGATTTGAAAAAGCTTTCGATACAATTGATCATCATTTGCTAATCAAAAAACTGGAAAAGTATGGAATCAGAGGGGTTGTACTAGAGTGGATGAGAAGCTACATAAGTAAAATACATCAGTTTGTGCAACTAGGGGACTGCAAATCAACATGCTTAGAAATAACTTGTGGAGTCCCACAGGGGTCGGTTTTGGGCCCCAAATTATTTATTTTGTATATTAATGATATATGTAGGGTGTCAAACCTCTTGATGGCACTAATATTTTCTGTGCCATTATTTGCAGATGGCACTAATATTTTCTGTGATGGGGACAATTTGCAGCAGCTTTTGGAGGTGGTCACAGCAGAAATGAGTAAACTAAAAACATGGTTTGATTTGAATAAATTATCATTAAATTTAAACAAAACCAAACTTATGCTGTTTGGAAAACGCAAAATAAATACACAAGTAAAAGTAATGATAAATAATGTTGAGATAGAAAGAGTGTATGAAAATAAATTTCTGGGTGTGATTCTTGATCACAAAATCTGCTGGAAACCCCAAATAAAACATGTGAGAGCAAAAGTAGCATGGAGTATTGGAGTGATGGGGAAAGCACGGCATGTTTTGAATGAGAGAGCACTGTATATTCTGTACAGCTCACTTGTGTTACCGTATTTAGATTACTGTGTGGAAGTATGGGGCAACACCTACAAAACCACCTTACAATCACTAAGCACACTACAAAAAAGAGCTATTCGTATAGTAAACAATGTAGGATATCATGACCACACCAATATACTGTATTTAAAATTACACACCTTAAAGGTCAAGGATCTGGTAGGATTTAAGACTGCACAAATAATTTATAAAGCAAAAAATAAACTGCTACCTGTAAACATACAAAAACTGTTCAAAGACAGGGAGGGGGGTTATAACTTTAGAGGGAAACTAAACTTGAAACAGCATTATGCTCAGACCCATTTAAAAAGTATGTGTATTTCCATTTGTGGGGTGGTTTTGTGGAATGGTCTTGACGAAATGATTAAACAAAGTATTAATATAATTTTAAAAAATGTACAAAAGATATATCATTGAAAAGTACAGTAATGAGGAAGGAGAATGTTAATCTCACAGATGTTAATGGTGCTTGTTCCTTTGTTCTTTTTTTTTGGTTTTTTTAATTAATAGCCTGATTGGAGTAGTTTTATTTGAATTGTCTGTTTAGTTTATTTTATTGAATTTTGCATTTGTTAATGGTGAAGAATTGGGGTAGGACTTGACAAGCATGGGCTTCTTCCTATCCCTTTTCAAACGAGTCTAATGTGTATTATGTTGAAATTGGCTTTTGATTTTTTAATTTATGTGTGTACATATATGTTATGTATATGTGTATGCGTGTATATGTGTATATATATGTATATATATATATATATATATATATATATATATATATATATATATATATATATATATATATACATGTATGTGTATGTATGTGTGTATGTATTTATGTATATATATATGTATATAAATAATTTTCCTTTTATTTATTCATTTTTCATCTTTTCTTTTCTTCTCTTTATTTTAATCGTTCGAAATAAAGAATAAAGAATAAAGAACAATGAATGTGGTCACAAGGGAAACTTAATCCTGCAGGTAGAATCACAGTCATGGTCAATCATTCCAATCCCAGGACATGACTTCAGGGGTTCCACAGGGCCTGATCTTCAGATGCTTTATTAACAGCCATACTTCCATTGTCAAAATGAGAATGTTCACTGATGATAGAAAAACATCTAGTGCTGGAGTAACTCAGTGGTTCAGGCAGCATCAGATTGTTACCTTTTTGCATATCTGTCATTCATTTGTTCTATATCTCTCTACATCACCGTCTCTATCTCTTGTCTCCCTTTCCCCTAACTCTCAGTCTGAAGAAGGTTCTTAACCCGAAACATCACCTATTCTTTATCTCCAGAGATGCTGTGAGTCAAGGGGCTGTCCCACTTGGGCGACCTAATCCGCGAGTTCTGGCGAGTTTGCCCTTGACTCGTACTCACAGAATGGCTGACACGAGGTTGTAGGAGGTCTTCGTAACTCTCCTTCATGCTCAAGAGTGGTCTCCACGTACTCGAGGCCTTGCCCAAGTGGGACAGCCCCTTTACAGCAGCTTTTTGTGTCTACCTTCAGTTTAAACCAACATCTGCCGGTCCTTCCTACACATCTTTGGAAGATTTCACGTCGGGACCCTTCTTCGGACCCTTCAGCAACTGCATTTTCTTACATCTAATTATCACTGATAATTGATTGATGTCCAACTCCATCATAATTTCTCAGTAAATTAAGAGGCCCGTGGATGCCAGCAGCATAACAACATTCAGGAAATCTTCAGAGAACATTCCAAATTCAGGTGGAAGGAAGGTCGTTGATGGAGCAATTGAAGATGGTTTAGACCTCCGACACCATCCTGAATTTATGACTATTTAGGTCTCCATCTTTTCTCAAAGCTGATTCCTTTTAGATAAAGAAAATAAACCTTTGCTTTTGGAGCCCTTTGAGATGGTGTTAATGCGTAGATGTATGGATGTGTGTAGATGTTGCATATACATGGTTGGATGACTTTAAGTACACATCTAATACTGAATGTAATGTTACAACATTGCAGAAAGATCATCACAGTGAGTCATAAAGATTTCATGCCATCTCTCAGATATAGCTGCAACACCACCATTTATGTATTAGTCAGCAGGTGAGATGAAGGTATGGAAGCATAAATGTGCCAGACACTGAATTAACCAACCCTGTATCAAATCCTATCAGCTGTCTGGATCTCAGAGATCAACAGCATATGATGTAGAACATCCTTAGCAGGAACACTGTGCCATCTAGTGCTGGAAGACCTGAAGGGGCCATCAGCTTGTTCACACTGCACTGCTTGTGACAGTAAAGTTTCCACTCCTTATGATATCCCCAGGCATTTTGCAGGATTACCAAATATGTTTTTTTTGTGGTGCATTTACTTCTGGAGAAAGAGGAAAGTGAAAGAGAGTGAAGAGAGAGAGTGAGATAGCGAGATTGAGAGAAAGTGGTGTTGGGGACATGGAGAAATACTCAAAATCAATGTCCATTGCTTTGTTTCTATTGTTTCTTTGTTTTAACACAGCCCCTGATGTAGTATGATGTAGATCAGGGATGCACAGGAGGAACATTGTTGTTCACTCCATTATTCTTGTGCTGGTATCCATCTCTGAATACTCAGAAATAACCTTCGGTAGCTAAGATGGCAGCTGCAGTTTAATACCTTGTTCACCATCTGCAAGATTTAGTAACGACAAGGTGCATGCATCCACTTAGTTGCATGCTTCTGAAATTCTGTCATATATTGGGCCACATGGCAGCACTGCAGCGCAGCAGTAAGAGTTGCTGCTTTCCAACGCCAGAGACCCCGGTTCGTTCCTGACTACGGGTGTTGGCTGTACAGAGTTTGCACATTCTCCCTGTGAGTTTTCTACAGGTGCCCCGCTTTCTTCCCACATTACAAAGACCTCCAGGTTTGTAGGTTAATTGCCCCAGTGTGTAGAATAGAGCTGGTGTATGGGTGATCCCTGGTCAGTGCAACCTCGGTGTGCCGGAGGGTCCACGTTGAATCTCTAAACTAAATTAAAATATTTGAATAAACCTGATATATCAGAATTATCAAACAGATTTTGATCCCGACTGAAAAGCCTATATTTCAACTTTTACATAATCTTTTAATTACCCAACCTCCATTCAATAACAATAATCAGGGGGAACCGATAAGCATTCAGGAGAGGACCCCTGTCAGTTCTCTGCATCGTAAGTCAGATGCAGTAGTCAATTGGCGTTCCTCTGAGATCAGCCAAGTCTGCATGGACTGAAAATCAAATCTGGGGCAAGATGCCCTGCGTAGTTTAGTAACGTCATGGGAAAACACACAAGTTTTGAGTAGAATTCTAAATTTTCTCACGTCAATTAATTGCAGATTTTTTAATTACCTCCTGAAGTTGCTGCCCCAAAATACCCAAACAAGAAGCAATGAAAGATATCAAAACTGAATTCAAACCGTATCTCCTTCATTTCTGCGCACTGAACATAAGCAGATTCTCCTTGAACTTCTGCTTTGCCTCATTAGCTCACAGTTCCTCAGGTCGATAGTAGAACCCCAGCTGTGACCCTGAAAAGACAACATGCATTACACTATTTTGAGATTAGAATATTTCAGAACCAATTATAAGATGAACTATCTGAAATCAGCTTTTGTTTTTGTCATGGTGAAATTTGACAAATTTTACATGGGTTCCTAGAGGATAAATGACTAACAAAACACAACTAGAACCTTTCATTGTTGATAATGCCTTCCATTTATAAAGTGTAAGACATTTTCTAAGAGTCATACAATATGAATATATATGTGTGCCTTGTTTTTTATAATGTAACCATACAGTTGATTCCTGACTCATGGATCATTGACATCATGTGTGCAGTAAATGTGTGTAGTGAATCTGATGTGGATTCTTAACACAACTTAAAAGTAAGTATGAGTTTCTTTGAGGACTTTGCCTTTCAAACAACATGGATTGTCAGTGAACTGAACATCAAAGACCTAAAGTCATCCCAACCCAATCTTTTCCCCCACCCCCCCAAATTCATTGTTCCATAGGTAGCCTCTGCATATTCTGTTAATATGTATTTTTTAGTATTTTCTGAATATAAAACAGAACATAATGACTTCTTGCCCCATTTAAGCTAGATTAAAAGTAACAACATGCACAGGCTCTAATATTTTGTTGGTTTATAGTTCAACGATTTTTTTAGTGTTATCATCATTTTGAATGGTTTGGGTCAAGAATGTGAGTAGAGAGGTATATTTTGAATATGTTTGTGATATCAACCTACATTCCTCATTAGGGTTAGAGAATGCCACAGCAGTAGAGTTGTTACCTTACAGTGCCAGATACTCAGGTTCAATCGTGACTACAGGTGCTGTCTGTACAGAATTTTCATGTTCTCCCTGTGACCGCATGGGTTTTCTCCAAGTACTCCGGTTTCCTCCCACACTCCAAAGACATGCAGGTTTGCAGGTTAATAGTAAGATTAAATGAGAACATACCAGTTCGAAGTTTGACCCTTATTTTATGAGGGGTTACGTTGAGGGATTACGTGCAGAAGCCCCGCCAGGCGCATGCACGTCATACTTCAAAGCAGCGGCGTGAAAACACAGAAAACAAATAGCCGAAGTAACATAGTAAGGCTTTAAGAAGATTAGAACTACCAGATGATCTCTTAGATTATGAGGGTGGGAGCAGAGGGCACGTAATCCCTCAAAGTGACTCCTCATAAAATAAGGATCAAACTTCAAACTGGTAAGTTCTCATTTAATCTTACTATTTTACTTCGGAGTCACGTGAGTGACTACGTGAAGATTTCAAAGCTCTGTGTTTTCATGCCGTAGATGCACTCCATATGACAATCTGCTTCGGTTGACACAGGAGTGAATAAATAATATATTGAACATTGCTTCAAATTATTCAATAACTATTTTTAATAATAATAAAAAACAGTAATAACCCCTCTGTCCCAGGGGGAAATTACAAACCATGATATAAAACAAAGCAAATGAATTAAATGGAACCCAAAACAGCATGCCCAAACCGTGGCACTGTCACTAATGTTGATTCTCTAGAGCATCCTGCGGCCGCGAGGATTTGGTCGAGCGGCGCGTCCTGAGCCTTCGCCATGGATGTTGATGCCGCCCTGGTGGAGTGAGATTTAAATACATGAGTGTCGACTACAGCATAATTGAGAACCTGTTTCAACCATCTAGAAATAGTTTGTACTGACACTCTTTTATATGGCTTTTTGTGACTAATGTGCAGTCCTGTCTCAGAACATCTGAGACTCCTTGTTAACTCAATATATTGGCTTAAGTGTTTAACTACACATAACATTTGGTCAACAGGATATGCTTTAAACATCACCTTGGTTCCTGCCATACCTGGCCTGCTTTATTTGATTAAATCATTGACATAAAACGTAATGTCATCTACAGACAAATGCATACAATCTATTCGTAACAATTGTAATGTTTGTACACGTTGTGCTGAAACCAGCGCCATTAGCATAACCACTTTAAGAGTTAATCTCTGCATAGATAATGATGTAATTGGAGCCCATTGCCGAAGCAGTGTGAGAACTATACTGATATCCAGATTTCTGTATATCTAGGTTTAGGAGGGTTTTTGTTAAAAATTCCTCTCATAAATCGGGATACTAACGGATGAGATCCGATAGGTTGTTGTTCTGAAGACTGCCCTAAATAGGAGGACAAAGCACTCCGAGCACTGTTAATGGCACTATAACTCGTGCTCATCAAAATGCAACTTAGCGTGCTCGCTTTGGCAGCACATATACTAAAATTGGAACGATACAGAGAAGATTAGCATGGCCCCTGCGCAAGGATGACACGCAAATTTGTGAAGCGTTCCATATTTTAAAACAAAAAAAAATGCAACTTAGCAAGGAACTCCAACACATCACATATGCTTGCAGTATGATAAGATATATTTGATTGTACACAGAACATCTCCCATTTCTTTATGTGAACCACATATTGTTTTTGAGTGCTATTTCTCCAGGCTGCAGTGATAACCTCCATGGTCCTGTTCGACATTCCAAGGCCTTGGAATGGTCTGGTCAGAACCTGGAGACCAACAAATTAATACGGTCATGTAACGGGTGACTTTCTCCTGTAACCGGATGCACCAACAAATTACTGCAGCTGGGAATCATCGTGAATGGCTGAGCCATCATTCCGAGTACTAATGGGAACCATGGTTGTGTTGGCCAATCTGGGACCACCAAAGCGCCTGTGGCGGAGTCACGCTCTATTTTGGTGAGGCATTTCGTGATCAGACAAAATGGAGGAAATGCATAAGGGAATGAGTGCCCCCAATGTAACGAGAATGCATCCACGGCTACTGCTCCTGGATCTGGCTCCCATGAAACATATTTAGGCAACTAGTGATTTAATCTGGACGCAAACAGATCAATATCTGGCAACCCAAATTGAGTGATAATTGTTAGAAACTTTTCAGAATTCAACATCCATTCTATATTGTCATTAAACTTTCGCGACCTATGGTCTGCCAGCACATTGTCCATACCTGGTAGATAGATGGCTGAAACCCAGATGTTCCTTGAAATACACCAATGCCACATGAGGTTAGCCAAGTTATCACATGATACTGATCTTGCTCCTCCCATATGGTTAATATGTGCCACTGCTGTGGTGTTATCAATCTGGAGTTGAATGTGTAAATTATTCATTGTGGAGCAATATGCCTTTAACCCATAAAATGCTCCCAATAATTCCAAATAATTTATTCCTTGTGTGTGGAGAATCAAACCTTCTTGTTCATTCCATCTACCCCCACAGCTAGACTCGGTGTCCATAGCCCCCCATCCGAGAGCGCTTAAGATCACTGAAGGTTCTTGCACCAAAATGTTATTGGTAGCTTGACTAACATTAACAATCCACCACTGCAATTCTGCTAGGGCTGTGGTTGGTAACTGCATAACCCGATCAAAATGGCCTGCATGCTCTTTTAGTGTTTGCTCTCTTGCTCTTTGCTAATGTTGATAATGCAAAGGTCTGAACTGTACTGCAGGGAAAGCTGCTACCAATTTCCCAATGACCTTAGCGACTTCTCGGATGGAGGGATAAAGTTTTTGTGTGAGGCAAATACAGACATTAGCAATATCCACAACCTTGGCTGTTGGTAATAACCATATAACCATATAACCATATAACAATTACAGCACGGAGACAGGCCCTCTCGGCCCTTCCAGTCCGTGCCGACCATTTGTTTTCCCCTAGTTCCATCTACCTGCACTCAGACCATACCCCTCCATTCCCTTCACGTCCATATACCTATCCACTTTACTTTTAAATGTTAAAATCGATCCTGCCTCCACCACCTCTGCTGGAAGCTCATTCCACACAGAC
This sequence comes from Okamejei kenojei, assembly GCA_035221665.1. NCBI lineage: Eukaryota > Metazoa > Chordata > Chondrichthyes > Rajiformes > Rajidae > Okamejei > Okamejei kenojei. The sequence goes on from CM069133.1 coordinate 78,354,956, forward strand.
ACCACCCTCTGAGTAAAGAAGTTCCCCCTCACGTTACCCCTAAACTTCTGTCCCTTAATTCTCATGTCATGCCCTCTTGTTTGAATCTTCCCTACCCTCAATGGGAAAAGCTTATCCACGTCAACTCTGTCTATCCCTTTCATCATTTTAAAGACCTCAATCAAGTCCCCCCTTAACCTTCTGCGCTCCAAAGAATAAAGACCTAACTTGTTCAACCTTTCTCTGTAACATAGTTGCTGGAACCCTGGCAACATTCTAGTAAATCTCCTCTGTACTCTCTCTATTTTGTTGACATCCTTCCTATAACTAGGCGACCAAAATTGTACACCATACTCCAGAATTGGTCTTACCAATGCCTTGTACAATTTTAACATTACTTCCCTACTCCTATATTCAATGCTCTGATTTATAAAGGCCAGCACACCAAAGGCTTTCTTTACCACCCTATCTACATGCGATTCCACCTTCAGGGAACTATGGACAGTTATTCCTAGATCCCTCTGTTCCACAGCATTCCTCAATTCCCTACCATTTACCATGTACGTCCTATTTTGATTTGTCCTGCCAAGATGTAGCACTTCACACTTATCAGCATTAAACTCCATCTGCCATCTTTCAGCCCACTTTTCCAAATGGCCCAAATCTCTCTGTAGACTTTGAGAATCTACTTCATTATCCACAATACCACCTATCTTAGCATCATCTGCATACTTACTTATCCAATTTTCCACACCATCATCCAGATCATTGATGTACATGACAAACAACAGTGGACCCAACACAGATCCCTGAGGCACCCCACTGGTCACCGGCTTCCAACCTGACAAACAGCCATCCACCATTACTCTCTGACATCTCCCATTCAGCCACTGTTGAATCCATCTTGCTACTCCGCCATTAACACCCAAAGATTGAACCTTCTGAACCAACCTTCCATGGGGAACCTTGTCAAAGGCCTTACTGAAATCCATATAGACAACATCCACTGCTTTACCCTCATCAATTTCCCTAGTTACCGCTTCAAAAAATTCAAGAAGGTTTGTCAAACATGACCTTCCAGGCACAAATCCATGTTGACTGTTCCTGATCAGACCCTGTTTATCCAGATGCTTATATATATTATCTCTAAGTATCCTTTCCATTAATTTACCCCACCACTGACGTCAAACTAATAGGTCTATAATTGCTAGGTTTATTCTTTGAACCCTTTTTAAACAATGGAACAACATGCGCAGTACGCCAATCCTCCGGCACTATTCCCGTTTCTAATGACAATTGAAATATTTCTGTCATAGCTGCTGCTATTTCTACACTAACGTCCCTCAATGTCCTAGGGAATATCCTGTCAGGACCTGGAGACTTATCCACCTTTATATTTTTCAAAAGTGTCAGTACTTCCTCCTCTTTGAATCTCATAGTTTCCATAGCTACTCTACTTTTTTCCCATACCTCACAGAGTTCAATATCCTTCTCCTTGGTGAATACCGAAGAAAATAAATTGTTCAATATCTCCCCCATCTCTTTTGGCTCTGCAGATAGCTGTCCATTCTGGTTCTCTAATGGTCCAATTTTATCCCTCGTTATCCTTTTGCTATTAATATAGCTGTAGAAAACCCTTTGGATTTACTTTCACCTTTCTTGCCAAAGCAACCTCATATCTTCTTTTAGCCTTCCTAATTTCTTTCTTAAGATTCTTTTTACATTCTTTATACTCCTCTAGCACCTCATTTACTCCATGCCTCCTATAATTCTTGTAGATATCTCTCTTTTTTCGAAACAAGTGTCTAATTTCCCTTGAAAACCATGGCTCTTTCCAATTTTTACTATTTCCTTTCAACCTAACAGGGACATAAAGATTCTGTACTCTTACAATTTCCCCTTTAAATGTCCTCCATTTCTCTTCTACATCCTTCCCATGAAACAAAGTGTCCCAATTCACTCCTTTAAAATCCTCACGCATTCCCTCAAAGTTAGCCTTTCTCCAATCAAAAATCTCCACTCTAGGTCCTGTTCTGACTCGCTAATGTTACTGTCATGTCAACTGAATCAATAAGAAATCCCAAATACTCAATATTTTGGGTTGGCTGTAACTTAGACTTAGTTAGATGGACTAAAAACCCTAATATTTCAAACACATTTTTGGTTGCTGCAACCGACTCTTCAGCTGACTCTTTAGTGTTGCTGATAATTAAGATATCATCTAAATAAGCCATGACAATGTGATTATGGGCCCTCAATTGCCCCAGCACAGGTTTTAACAATTTAGTAAATAGCCTAGGTGCTGAACTTAATCCATTAGGCAATGGTTTGTATTGCCACAGCTGTCCCATCCAATTAAATTTGAAGTACCTGTGATAATGAGCATGAATTGGCACTGAATAATATGCATCTTGCAAATCAATAGTTGCCATATAACAGCCATGTGATACCAGCTGTTTAGCAGTAACAAAGGTGTCCATTTTAAAATGCCTATAGGCTAGTGCTGTTGAGTTGGATCTATCCCTGAGATAAACTCAATGGTAGAACCTGACACAGTATTTAGTATAAACATATCAGGTGTTATACAGCACCATTCATTATAAAACAATTGTAATCTACCTCCAATAGGAGGTTGTCCACCAGAAACTTTATCGTTAACAAAAATTCCCTGTACCTCTACAGTTGGCCTGTAAGTCTGTTGTCTGCCCATATTGGGGTTGTAGCCGGTCTGTCTTGGTGGGTAAACTCGTTGCCCCACTGGCCTCCCCCTGCTGGGCCCAGCACCTGGATCCGACCTTCGTTACATTAAACCAGGCTTTCGAATAGGTGGCCTTGAGATGCTTGGCTTCATTAAACCAATTGTTTTGGCCTCATCATCAATTTCACGAATTTGCTTGACAAGGTCTGCTCCAAACAGGAATTCAGGCGTTTGTACATTAGTTGCCTTACATAAAGCAGCAAATTTTTGATTGAGTGTTGGCCTGATGGCGATTTTCCTGATGCAATTTACCTCAAAAAATGCATTGCATAAAATAGCCAACATATCTTTTTGAGTTTGAGTAATCTTTGTCCCTTTGACCATTGTGCCAAATGCAGTAATTGCTGCAGCCACCAGTTGGAGGACGTGTTGATACCGAACCTCCTGTCCCCTCATAGAAGGACTCATGGGTGCCCAGATTGCTGGGTTCACCGTGGGCACTTTCAATGATGCACAATTGACAGGTGTCTTATATTTGCCAGTAATCTCTTGCATCATAGCTTGCTGGAGCTGGTGAGACACTAAATAATTGATATTGTTGGCAAGATACTCGTCCATTGCCTCACCAGTCCCCTCCGGAATGAAGGGTCAGCTTCATCCTGCCCTGCTTCTACCAAGTCACACTGTAGGGAGGCATCCTCCAGTCCTAAACAAGGCGCTGGAAGGAAATCCCCTTGCTGATACTCCATATATTCTTCTTGATATGGGCCTTCTTGAGCAGCTGTCTGGGGAATCACTGGGGCCTTTGACCCTTGATTTATCAAAGTTTGGAGCATCTTCCCCATATTTTGCATCCTCCCCCACATTCTTTTATTATCTGGAGGGGAGTCTCCTTCTTCTTCAGACTCATCTGACAAAACCATTCTGATAGACTTCTTTTAGCCTTCCTATGGCTATCAGTGGCCTCAGGCTCCTGAGTCCCTGGAGCTGGTGTAGAAAGTTCACTATGTGGTATAACGGCTGTCGGTAAAACGGCACCCGGTATCGGAATCGACGTTGCCTCTGTAATCTGCCGACCCGATCTAATTTGTGAATCACCGTGGGCCTCCAAAGTAAAATTGGCTTTACATTGTCCCTCGTGTGTCGGGTAATACTAGTGTATGGGGTGATGACTGGTTGGCGCGGACTCGGTGGGTGGAAGTGCATGTTTCCACGCTATCTCTATTAAGTAAAGTCTAAAGTCCTGGAAAATTTATGAACTTACTCTAAATGACAATGATCTAACAAGCACACTGCAATTTCCCTCGAAATATTGCATTGAATTAAATCTTCATATGCTTATTTCATGATGCTACTGTAAACAGTAACTAAAGGAATCTTAATTGGTAGAGAGCTTGAAAATTACTTGTTGAAGATGCAGAGACTGTGCCAGTACATTTGGTAGCAACCTACTATTGGAATTAACAGTGGAGAAAATATTTGTCTATTCCAAACTCAAATCCCACCCTATCTGACCCCATGAAGCACATCACATTCATTGGATGGAAGAAATTAATTTTAAAGTAATGATGAGTTGACACAAAAGAAATGAATACATAAATAATAATTGGTTGTAATGTGAGGCAGTGGATCACAACTTGTTCAGTACATAATTTATTTATTCTTGTAGATAGATGGCCATTTAAAAGGTTTTAATGGAGATATCCATAACCTGCTGCTATTTGGTATTCCACCAACCTTCTGCACTTCACTAATAATTACAATATACATCATTGTAAATCTTGTCTAGGGCTCTTTGAAGCGTTTTCTCACATCTGGGAGTCACTATTGATATTGAAATAGTGACTTCCAGATGTGAGAAAACGCTTCAAGGATATCTACTGTTGTTATCGGCACAGATCTGTTGTTAAAAGAGTCCCGTTCAGCTTGCAATTTCAGCTCCTGTTTCTGGGTTCTTTGTTATTTCTGAGAACCATGGCAACAGTTCCATTCTTACCATTAGACAGCCTTGTCATGTTTCAGAAATATTGTGATATCCTGTTTCCACTGGAGAAACAGCAGCATGATATGTTGTATCACAGGCATTTCACATTCCCCTGCCACTACAACCACTTCTGCTTGTTTCTCTCATCCAACAGTACCTAACATTGCTTGCTGTGTCAGATTGTCCTTCTACAGCTGATGGCTTTATCCTTGTGTAATTGCATTCCTCCGTTAACTAAAACTTAAGAACTAAGATTTAGTTGAAAAAAAATTAAAGTGCTGGAGTAACTCAGCGGTTCAGACAGCATAGCTGGAGGACATGAATAGATGACGATTCGGGTCGCGATTCTTCTTCAGATAATCACGGTCTGCCGAAGGGTTCCAACCTGAATCATCGCCTATTTGTCTCTTCGAGAGATGCTGCCAGACCTGCTGGGATAGTCCTGCACTATGTGTCCTTATTGTAAAAGCAGCATTTGCAGTTCCTTGTGTCTAAGATTCAATTGACTACTTAATAAGGCATTTATTATCTCTCATTCAGCTCCGCAGATAACTTGCGTTGATTCAGGTATATTACAAAGAAATAATATTGTTTGTTTTAGATTGTCAACGTTTATCAATCCTTCAAAATAATTGAAGGCATGTTGCTTCAACTTTTTCATTAATGCTTTTTTTACTGTTGATTAAGTAGATGGTTGGGAATAAATCTACCCTCACCAATGATCATTAAGCATTAAAAAGGATGTACACGAATATATGTATAATATACATATGTTTAAATGTTTTCCTCGGGCACCTGGGTTGTTATTCCTCCTATTATAATAAGATGATATCAGGCACGTGCCATGAGTAATTACTCAGGGTAGGCACTCAGTCCGCTATAAAAAATATTAAACGAGCATGCGCAGATTGTTCGCTCCATTAAATAAATAAATAAATAAAAACTGTGACATTTCAATTTGCCCAAGGCTTCCTAGTCCTAGACCAATTGGGGGAAGTTCCTTTCACAGCGTGTGGAGAGTCTGTGTCAGGGATAAAGTTGTGGGAAGGGCACGAGTGTTGAGAAGAAGGGTGTCGGGGATAATGATAGAAACCTACTCACTCACCGCTGCCGCAGCTCTCCGGGCACGAAGCCCCCGCACTGTAGCTGGGGATAGAAGCAGCTCGGGTAGCTACAAGCGGCCGCTGGTACCCGACAGCAGAACTGGCCGCCACTTCAGCGCCTTCTGCCGGCCCGCTAACCTCTGGCAGTGCTCTCTGTCGGAACACCTGTCACCTGCCGTTCACCGACTTCGCTCATGTCAGCAGCTTCCTGCAAATCCTTAAATTCCCACAGCCGAGTAACCTCAATCGCGCTGTCGGAATTTAAGGACATGAGTGAGGCCAGCGAGCGGCAGGAGAGTGGTTTGTAGACGGAGAGCTGCCAGAGGTGAGCGGGGACCAGCAGAAGGAGCTAAGGAGCGGCCCGGCAGCCGCTCAGCCACCCGAGCTACTTCTCTTCCCCCCCCCCCCCCCCCCCCCCCCCCGGCCTCAATGTGGTGACATTCCACGCCTCCGTGCAAGGAGCGTCGCGAATGGCATTATCCCAATCCCCTCATTCATAACATTCGTGCCCTCCCCGCAACCTTACCCTGGGCCAGACTCCCCAAACACTGTGAAAGGAGCTCTCCCCCCCCCCCCCCCCCCCACACCCCGGGAAATACAGTATTTAAAAAAATAATCACAAAATGTACTTACCACATTATTGGTACACAAGCTCCATTCTTCTCTCTTTGTTACCTAACATACACTTAAAATATTGACAAACCATATTTGAAAACCCCGCCAAGAAACTTGCTCTGCGCATGAGCAGTAGACCGATGCGCATGCGCAGTGCTGCAAAGGCAGAATTTCTGCTGCCTTCAGCCACGATTATCATTGACGGCTTCAGGCAGCGCTGACGGCACATGGGTTGCACAGAGCTTCCCGTGTTACAAGCGCTGCGGATGAAAGGCATGGAGAATTGTGCCTACCTAAGAGATTGATCTCTTACATAGGCATAATTTTCCCGTGCCTTTACTATTTAAATTTAGTTATTACCATGTTATAATTTTAGTCAGGGTAGGCAGTGCCTACCTTGCCTACCCTGACGGCACGTGCCTGGATGATAGCTACAGGTACAATGCTTGTACCCTACCTACCCTAATAACCTGTTTCTGTTGCAGATCCAACAAAACCTGTTTCTTTCCTTTGACACAAAAGATTCAGCACAACTCACCTCATTTTTCCAACGTCAACACAAATTTATTTATACTAAAGGTCATTGTAAATCAGCTGGTTCCTTGCTCCCTACTTTAACCCAGTGACAATGAGTCAGGATCCAGAGCTCTGCTGCAATTCCAGCTACCTATAACAAACTGAACACAGATTAGACATGATCATGATGTGTGTGTATTTGCCACTCAGTTGGACACATTACTTTATCAGGTTTGTTTTATATTCACTTTTCAGTATTTGGCCATCGCTGTTGGCAAGGACAGGATTTATCACCCATCCCTTGGTGCCCTTGAGAAGGTAGTGATGAAGGTGTACTCATATGCTGTTGTTGGCTTGGCAACTCCAGAATTTAATTGTACATGATACTTCAAGCAGTGAGATAAAAGACTGATATTTGTTGTTTTAGTGGGTACACAAAAGGCTGGAGAAACTCAGCGGGTGCAGCAGCATCTAAGGAGCAAAGGACATAGGCAACATTTCGGGCCAAAACCCTTCAGAGTTGTTGTTTTAGTAGTTATGCAGCTATAAAGTACGTGATATGTTACGTATTCCAGCTTCCAGAAGTAGTTTAATCTTAATATGGAATAATATGGAATAAGATATAACATATATTTTAATAAAGCATTCAGCAGTTAGAAAGCCATATTTTGACACTCTAGGAACTTGGTCTGTCAATCAATAATATATGTTATGGAATTAGCAATCACCATCCTTCTTTGCATTACATACTTTATCTGATAATTTCTGCATAATATGAACATTCCTTCAATTCCAAGTAAACTCAACACAAGGTCCCCTTCCACTTTCAAGTTTCCAAAACTGACATCCAAGTCTCTGGGATGTCATGACAGACTGAATTGATCTTGTACTTGAGACATATCTAAAAAACACAATATTTTTAAGAATATTTAAACTTGTAAGATTACAAGCAAAAGTATTATGTGTAGAAAGGGACTGCAGTTGCTGGTTTAAACCAAAGATAGGCACAAAAAAACTGGAGGAAATTAGTGAGTCAGACAGCATCTCTAGAGAAAAGGAATAAGTTATGTTTTGGGTCGAAAAACTGTCTGAAGAAGGGTCTCGACCCGAAATGTCACCTATTCTTTTTCTCCAGAGAAGCTGTCTGACCCGCTCAGTTACTCCAGCTTTTTATGTATATCTTTAGCAAAAGTATTAGCCTGGCCTGGCTTACTAGCCTGGAGACAAGCTTTCACTTGTCTTTTGGGAGATCTTCTGTCCCTGACAGATATCAGGGATTTCAGCAGCAAGATTTACTTGGACATAGGTCGAACAATGTGCTTTACATCCAGGTGTATGTATGCTTCCAGGAGATGGTGGCAGCAATATTGTTTTGGAATTGTATGGGTTTGCATGCATTGTATTATACTGTGCTGCATCACAATTCCTGTTAAAGAAAACAAGGTCATTATACTGATTGTCCATTCATGAAGATTTCGAACAAAGCGCATGCTGAGAGATTAGAGACAGATACAATGTGGAAACAGACCCTTTGGCCTACCAAGTCCATGCCAACAAATATCACCTGTATAGTGCATGCTCGGGGCAATTTTTACAGTGGCCAATTTACCAAGAAACCAGCATGTCTTTGGAATGCGGGAATAAATCAGAGAAAACCAATGCAGTCACAGGGAGAAAGTGCAATCTCCATACAGACAGCGCCCATAGTCAGGATTGAACTCGGGTCTTTGGTGCTGTAAGGCAGCAACTCTACCAATGTACCCTGCATCGCTTGTTGGTGATAAAATAATTAAAAAGTTCACCTAAACTATTATACAAAATATCATATCTGAGAAATGCCAATTAATTTGGTTTGATCCAATTAATATTTCATCTTAGGTATTAATGACTGATAATTGATGTATTTCTTTGTCTGAAATGCCATTAAAACATGGACATTTCACCCATTTTTGGATGTGTATGCATGTGTGACACATGCTATGAGTCCTTTCATGCTTGTTGCAAATAATCACAATTGGTGCATCTCAAACCATTTCTTCAAATTAAACAAAATAATTTATTAGCTTAACTGTCAAGTTTTAGATAGCTTTTTATGTTTAATTTCTCCAGATGAATTTTACGATCTAATTGAACCTCTGTAATTGATAGTTGAATGCAGACATTGATATTAGTTGACCTGTGCACCCTGGAGTTTGAATGTCAGGTCAGGCTGTTTCAGTACATGTCTTTACCAGTGGTAAATATCAGAAAAACTATTGAGTTTTGATCTGATTGAGGGACAAGGAACCTGACTCAACCCGAAAAGTTATTGTTTGCATAACCCAATGAGTTCATCCACCACAGATAGAAACAAAATGATGGAGTAACTCAGCGGGACAAGCAGCATCACTTGTTGGAAGGAATGGGTGACATTTCAGGTCGAGACCCTTCTTCAGACTTCAGTGTATTGCTCAGGCTTTGGTCTTAATCTGATTTCACAGCACAAAGCTCAATACAATTTGATAAAACTGGCGTGATAACTTCATCGGCTCATGGATGGATGCTTGGATCGTTGGTGGGAATGGCATTCTGCTGTGGTCCCCAATGTTACTTTAAGGCTGCAGGAAAAGCACATTTAGAAAGTTTGAAGAAGGAGCTTTATTCTGCATACAACATATGTATCACTGAGGTGTAACTGAAGCTCACTCTCTAAATGCACGTATTTCTTAAGTTTGACAACTCTGATCTATTATAGGTTATCATTCATGAAGCAAGCAAAATCTAAAGCTTAGGAATATATAATAAAATAATCATGCAGATAGATTAGTAATGAAACTCCCTATAAATCTGAAATGTTGCATTGAAGTTAAGTTTAGAATGAGGAAGTGGACTGCACTTTTAGTTTCTAAAAATACCCCAAAGATGTGCCTCCATAACCCAAACAGAGCCTCAATTTATATGTCCTTATTGAAATTGAAGTTTTTGTGATTTTGAGGTTTTTTCATATCTATTTTTGAGGTAAATATCTAGATGGACATCTAACTGTATTTGTTGACAGTTATGGGCCTGTCCCACTTCGACGACTTTTTAGGCGACTGCAGGAGACTATTCAGTCGCCACATGGTCGCCACATGTTCGCGGGTGGTTGCCGAGGTGTCGCCTTCGTGGTCGTGAAGGCCTCATTATGGTCGGCGCAAATTTTTGAACATGTTCAAAAATTAGCGGCGACTAGAATGAAGCTGCTATGGAGAGTAGCGAGAATTATCATGCCGTAGGTGGGTCGCCAGGAGGTCCTAGTGGGTTGCTAGGAGGTCGAAGGTTCTCTTAGGTTCTCGTAGGTTGTAGCAGGTGCTGACCGGTGAATTTCATTGGCTAATTGGGAAAAAAAACGTAAGCAGTGGTATTCAGAACCAAGGATAACCGACCGGTAATGTTAAAGTACGCCGAGCTTCACAGCTCCTTAAAATCTCTGGCTTCTTAAAAGTTGTCTCCACTCCTTCTCCTCCCTTCTGCCCCCTTTCTCCCCCATCTCCCCCCTCTCCCCCGCCCTCCCCCATCCCTCCCCCCGTCCCCCCTCTTTTAAAGGACTTACCGTACACTGTGCTTTTTAGCTTCTTAATTACAGCGCCAACGTTCCTGTTCATCGCGGTGTGTGTCTGTATCACATTGGCTTTGCACTGTGCGAATTGCACTCCCCCCGCTTGCCCTGTCCCCTGCCTGCATAATGGACTGATGAAGGAAGTGATGTGTTTGTGTTCCACTCTGGCAGTCGCTGTTCCAGTTGCCGGTTTTGCAGGCGACTGCCGGCAACTTGACAGTCACTGGCAGTCGCCGGAAAAATCGCCTAAATGGGACAGGCCCATTAAGATTTCAGGTCAAGACCTTTGTCAATGTATTTTCTGTTGAGGACAAAAGGAAACAAAGTGTTCGAGTAACTCAGCGGGTCAGGCAGCATTTCTGGAGAACAGGGATTGGGAATGATTCAGATCGTGATCCTTCGGGTTTGGGTCCCAACAACGGCAGTTCCTTGGGTCTACATTTCCTGCAGAGAACCTGCATTTCTGCATTTCCATTGTTCTGAAATGTAAACATCTCTCAGATAAAGGATTGGAGAGTCACGTATCTAAATGTGCTCATGCCACAAGATAAAATGAAAGATCTATTTGAGTGGATGGGACTTGAAAGCAGAAATAAATATTTTGAAAGGACGAGTAGCGAGAAACTGTGGAGGGGCAGCAAAGATTAAATATCCTTATGAGCACATATGGAATTTCAGTCTTTATGTCAGGTGTGAGGTGATAATGGAACATGAATGAATGAATGTTACACCACAATTACCTGCATCTGCAGTAGTCTGTGCAGTACTGGGCTTTGCAGCAATATAAGCCCAACAGGGAATGTAGGTTCATTAGAATGATACATGGGTTTAAGGAATTAAGTTATTTTCACTTGGCTCATTGTCCCACATGTATAAAAGGCTCAGAGCTGATCTAAGTGTTTAAGATTATTAAAGCAATTGATTCGACAGTAGGAAGTGCAAAACAAGACAATTTAACCTTAAAACTGAAGGAAGATCATTTTAGTCATCCTATACTTTTTACAGAGTTTTCAAATATTCAGCAGCATCGCCTCTTGAAAGTTGTTGGGTTGGTACAAATGAAATGTTTCAAAATTGAGTTTTGATACAATTTTTTTCAAAGGGGAATGTGTGAAATTCAACATTTGAGAAGCAGGATGGTGAAGGAACTTTTCCTGGTGATCTGGGCAACATTTATTTCAAAGTATTTGTCTACCTTTATTCCCAAAACCCCTTCCTGTGGCTAAATGGTTATAATGGTGACTATATTTTATGTGTTTCTTTGACTATGAAGTACTTTGAAAGATTCTGAAAGGGTGAAGACTCTATGACCCTTTTATTCTTGAAACATTGCTCTTAATTTTGCCTTCACATAATACATCAACTTAACGATAATACATGTGAAACATAGTAAATGAGAGAAAGCATGGGCCACGTGCCTTTGCATTCCTTCAGACCTTTCCGTCATTTCATATTCTGTCTGGCTAACAATAGATAGCATATTGCTTGGGCTTTCTGATCATATACAATTAGATCAGTTTTCGGAAATGCCATTTCAAAAATCTCAATGCTGCACGAGTCATTGATATTTCAGGTCCTTTTGAAAAGCAAGTGGAAGACGATACTGTTTTAGGCACAGAGGCACAGTGGCCCAGCGATAGAGTTGCTGCCTTGCAGCACCAGAGACCCGGGTTGGATCCTGACTGTGGGTGCTGTCTGTATGGAGTTTGTATTTTCTCCCTGTGACCGTGTGGGTTTTCTCCAGGTGCGGTTTCCTCCCACACTCCAAAGATGTATAGATTTGTAGGTTAGTTGGCCTCTGTAAAAATTATTAATTATCCCTAGTGTATGGGGTGATCGCCAATCAGCACAAATTCAATGGGCCGAAGGGCCTATTTCCACGGTGTATCTCTAAATTCTAAAGAATGTCAGTTACATGTATTAATTCATAGCTTGGATGAGATACTCCGATGTACATTTACTTCCATTACCATTTTTCTATTACATTTGTTACATGAGCTATTACTCAATGCATTGCACTTCTGCCACTGATTCAACAGCTTAAGTCCTGCTCCAGAACCTGATTGAATGAGTTGATTGATACCACTGGGAAAAACCAAGTCCATGCTGACTATTTAACCCCCCTGTGCACACTAGCTTCATGTTATCCCACTTTCAAATCCACTCCCTACACGCTTATGGTAATTTACAGAGGCCAAATAACTTACGAACCTGCACATCTTTGCAATGTGAGTGGAAACTGGAGCATCTGGTGGAAAACCCATATGGTCACAAGGAGAACATACAAACAGACAGACAGCACCCAAGGTCAGGATTAAATCCAGGTCTCTGATGCTATGAATTAGCAGCTCCATCAGCTGCACAACTGTGCTGCCTTGAATTTTCACAAAAATGCAGGCTGACATTATATTGCAGAACTGAGGGAGAACTGCACTCTTTTAGATGCTCTCTTTTGCATGCAATTTTCTGGAGGCTGCAAATGGAAACCATTCAAATTTTAATAAAATCAACATCATCATAGATTCGTAGGGTTGCAGAACACTAGAATATACCCGTCAAATCCAACTCCTCCATGCCATCCTACCTAAGGTGCTGCTATTTGCTTGCATTTAGCCCAACAATCCTCTAAACCATTCCTCTCCATGCACCTGTCCAAATATCTTAAATTATCTAATTAGACCTGCCTCACCACTCCCTCTGGTAGCTCATTCCATGCGCCCTTTATGTGAAAATCTTGCCCCTCAGGTTCCTTTTAAATCTTTCTCCTCTCACTTTAAACCTATGCCCTCCAGTTTTAGAGACCCTGTCCCAGGAAATGACTGTGTCTATCTGCCCTATTTGAGCCCCTCATGATTTTATTCATCTCTATAAAGTCATCTCTCAGCCTCCAGTGCTCCAGGGAAAATAATCCCAGCCTTTCCAGTCTCTCTTAATTAACTTGCACGTTCCAGTCCTGGCAACATCCTCATGAATCTTTTCTGCACCCTCTCTAGTTTAAGCACATTCTTGCTGAAGTGCAGATACCACAGCTTATTATAGGTCACGGGGAGAACATACAAACTCCGTACAGACAGCGCCCGTAGTCAGGATTGAAACTGGGTCTCTGGCGCTGCATTATCTGCAATTGTAGTATGATATAATTTAATGTCAAGAGTGTTTTATTGTCATATGTCCCAAAAAAACAATGGAATTCTTAGATCAAGATACAAGAAATGTGTCCTGATGCAGGTGGTTACATACCACCATTTTATATACCTATTTATATAGGTATATAAAATACCTATATACTTATTATAGGTATTGCCCCCCGAGCTGCCCACTTGGACAGCATCTCCTACTGAATCTGATCATAAAACAGAAATAATAGATAGTTCAGCAGGACCTTCCGTGAAAATCTACACTGCCTCCCTGATTTCAAATTTCATTAAGAATGCACATGGTGAGTGCCCAATAATACATTTCAGTAATAAATCCACAATAAGACTAGAACTTCCTGGTCCACTTGTTTATGATAAGTGTCTCTTGAATAAATAGTGAGACTTATGGCAAATGGACAGATCAAGTACCTGAATAACATTTCATTGCACAAGATATTGAACCAAGTTAAAATGATTGTTTCCAAAACTCAACAATTGTGTTCTGCAGAAGTGCTCTTTGGCAATGTTGTATTTGTGGCATCACAAGTTGGTAAAAAGCAGGATGTCGTGAAATATGTTTTTGGATAGTTGGTGGCAAATATACACGTTTTTACAATTCTTGACTGGACTTTATCAAAGAATGTATTAGCTCCAGGGTGTTGGCATGGCTGATTACTCCGAGGAAACCGGACAGCTGTGTTTCTGACAGCTGGAACAAGCTTGATGTCCCGTCACTGAATGTTCGGCAGTCACAAAGCTTCCAGGCACAGCGTGAGGACTTAAACCTATTAATCTATAAAGTGAATTTCTCCTGAACAGTGCATTTGCACCCATCCCTGATCACTAAAATATCTGCAGAATTACAATCAGATCGTTGTCAGTGCATCTGCTGAAAATGTGCCTGGCCTTTGCAATGATGTCATTGCAATCAGAGTGTTCCGTTTTTTCCCTTTTATAAATAACTGCATTTACCAATTATATTATTAAACCGTTGCATAATTGAACCAACAGCTACGTTGTTGGTTTGTTTATTAGGGGGCAACATATGCCTTGAGTGTCAGAACTGTAATTTGTGTATATGAGCTGGTTTAGAAATGTTCTGGTACAGACAACCCAACTAACTTTAAATAACTGACACACAATTCAGAGTTTTTAAGTTAGGGTTTTTATTCTATTTTAACTTCGGAGTCACGTGAGTGACTACGTGAAGAGCCCGCCTCACGCTGGTAACGGCATGACGTCGACGCTGACGGCAGAAGGTGAGCTGCAGTAAAGGAGCAGCTCCTCGCAGCGGTCGGAACGGCCCGCAGGTAAGAACAGTAAAGTTGGGTTTTTTAGCGGGCGCTGGGTAGGTCCAGCAGTATAGGAAATATTGTTAAAACAGGTCAGAGTTCATATTAGTGCTGGATAAGCACAAATGATGAAGTAAATTTATATTCGCGGGTTAAATGCTTCCTGGGGTGAAAAATAAATATACGGAAAGCTAGTGCGGAGCCGGTTCCGATACCGGTGGCCGCAGATATACCCGTTAGCGAATAGTTTACAAAATGATAACCACGGAGAGAAATGCTCCCGAATATGAAAAATGGAAAATAAAATAAAATAAAAAAATCTGAGAGGCCCGTGGTCTGATGACTCTGACATTGAAAAGTCCTCCACATAAGTAAACTATGTGGAACTGATTATGGAGCATATGGAGAAAGTTCTCCAAATAATTATGAGACTAGGGTCATAGTACCCTGAAGGTTCCTAAGGTTAGCCCTGAGGGGTTTAATTATTCTGAATATGGCCATGGGCCTAATTGGAAGTTGGAACTCCGACCCAGGATTTGGGCCGGAAGAAGTCTCATGGGATGAAATCCCAATTGATTTAGGGCTGCAGAAGGCAGACCCTGTTTGATGTGATTTGCATTTTGAAAGCACACCACAAATAAAAATAAAAATAAAATGAAAAAATATGAAAAGAGGCCAAAGATGCATGGAATAGCAAAAGGTTTTGCTATATTATGAAGGAAGTGGTGAGGCTAATGGAAGAAATCCTAGCTGCCACATATATATATATGGTATCTCACCAACTTCATGATTCTGTGATGATTGAAATATTAAAATTGCACAGCACAGGAAATTGTGCCTCATTGGAAGAGCCTACGGTTTATCCGTTAATATGGGCATTCATGACTCCAAATATGAGAGCGTCAAATAGTGAGGTTTAAAAATCCTCACAAATTATTCTGCTGCTATTATGGCTTTTGGGCAAATGAAAGGAAAACATAAATAAAGACGCTATTGTGCAATTCTTTCTATGAAATTTTATATAATATAAATGGCTATTTGGGCCATTTTTTCACCCAAGGTTGCATACCTGTGTCGAGCAAGTGGTGTTTAAGCTCTTGGTTATCTGTTTGGAGTAATCTGCCTAACTTATTGAAATTGGATGAAAAGCTAAATTTTTAGCTGCATGAAACTTCATCTTTGGACGAAAAGGTATTTTCGCCCAGAAGGGGATTTGATATTGGAAATAGAGGCAGAAATATGTCAAGGAAGTTTTATTGTATTGCACAACCAAATACTTACCCGAATTCAGGGGATAAGGAGAACACCACGCTCATATGCAGAGGAATTAAAGACTTGTTCCCTGCTTAAAGAAACTGCGGATTAATCTCCAGTTAGAGGGAGATTACAAAAAGTTTATTAAGACTGGCTTACTATTATTTTTGATCAGTATATTACGAGCAGTTTCATTAACTACTATTACTTTTTAAAAAAAAGAGGTTAATCCTCCTGTACAGAATAAACCTGCTTATATTTTCGTGTTTTCTGCAATTGAAAAAGCAGAGATTTATGTTCACATTGCCTAATTATCTAGAAAAGAGGTAATGGAAAAGGTTTTTGAACACGAGCATAAATTTGTCTTTAATGTTAGAAGGCAATACAGATGATGGTTGCAGAAGTATTCTGGACCTTACAGGTCTAAATAAGTTTGTAGAATACAAACATGTTCAAATGGAGACATTGAATACTGCAAAATATTTAATTCAGCAGTTGTTTATATGGCTAAGATTGATGAAAAGACGCCTATTATTCTGTACCTATGCATCAGGTCTCGTGATACTTAAATTTTAATTGGTTGTGACAATTATGGCAGTTAAGCTTTGCCAAATGGACTGAGTTCAGCTTTTTACTCTTTACGAAACTGTTGAAAACCAGTTTAGCCCAATTAGAGCACAAAATGCACATCATTATGGCTTATCTCAATGACATTCTGGTCATTAGTGATTATCAGGAGTCAGCTGAGGACTCAGTTTTCAGTTACTAAAGCTTTGTGGAAGCTAAGGTTCTTAATTCATCTAATTAAGCCCCAGCTGCAGCCAGCACAAACAATTTACTTTTGGGGTTTGTAATTAACTCAGTGACTATGTTAATACCTTTACCAACAGATAAAGTCGATGATATTTTGGTAACTTGTCATTATCTTATTCAAAACCTTATCCTTCCATCCGAGAAATGGTGACAACCATTGGTGAACTGCTAGCAGCATTTCCTGCAGTAGAATTTGGTTCATTACATTTATTGATATCTTCGAAGGTACAAGATACAAGCTCTCAAAGAGAAGGCAGGCCATTTGACAGGCCTATGTAATTAACAAAAGAAGCTGTATTGGAATTTACAATGGTGGGTTAAAAAAGGAAAATGTCCCACAAGCTGCTAATAAATATTATGATTAAACAGCCTGAAATGGTTTACATACAGATGCTAGTGCTCTCGGATGGGGGCCACAGATTTATCCTCCAGTTGTGGAGGTAGATGGAAAGCTGAAGAAAAAGTGTTTCTCCAAGAGTATGGTATTAACTATTGGGAGTTATTGGGGGCCTTTTATGGGCTTAAAGCATATTGTTGTGCTAAACAAGGTCTGCATGTGTTAATACAATTACACAATAAAACAGCTGTGGTTTACATTAATCACATGGGGAGAGTTGGATCAGTATCATGTGATTGTCTGGTCAATGAGATATGGCAATGGTGTATTGGTCGGCAGATATGGATTGCAGTAAGCTATACTCCAGGTAAAGACAATGTGGTAGCAGATGAAAGGTCCAGGATTTTTTAAAGATAATACGAAATGGATGTTTAAGCCACCAATATTTAAGAATATTGTTCGACGATTTGGGTTGCCAGAAATTGATTTGTTTGCATCCAGGCTTAATCATCACTTGCCTCATTATGTGTCTTGGGAACACGATCCGGACGCAGTTGCAGTAGATGCATTTTTATTACACTGGGGAAAAATGTTCTTTTATGCTTTTCCACCATTTGCTCTGATCCAGAGATGCTTGAAGAAAATAGAGCAAGATTCAGCTTCCGGATTGTTGGTAGTGCCAAATTGGCCAACTCAACCTTGGTTCCCATTATGCTGAATATGATTAAAGAACCGA
The DNA here is from genome assembly GCA_035221665.1 of Okamejei kenojei. Classification (NCBI taxonomy): domain Eukaryota; kingdom Metazoa; phylum Chordata; class Chondrichthyes; order Rajiformes; family Rajidae; genus Okamejei; species Okamejei kenojei. The sequence continues at coordinate 78,372,997 of CM069133.1, forward strand.
TATATGCAGATTCTTAACTGTAGTGATATCTTGACTAATCCAGTAACAAATGAAGATTACCCATTATATGCATATATGAATTTGTTAATCTGCAGGTTTTGACCAGACCACTACAGGAACTGGGATTGTCGGACCAAACTTGACAGTTATTGGCATATCATGGCAAGATAGCACACAGAAACAATATATGACACATATTAAGAAATAGGAAGAATTTTGCACACAGTCAAAATATTTCTGATGATTATGTGAATGTTACTCATGTTTTGGAATTCCTTGCCAATTTGCGCTTTGGTCAACATTTAAGTTACAGTGCCATTAACACTGCACGCAGTGTCTTGTCGTCCTATTTAGGACTTATGACTGGTGAGAAATCAATTGGGTCGCATCCATTAATATCACGATTCATGAAAGGAATTTTTCACATGAATCCGCCAAAACCTAGATATACAGAGATTTGGGATGTGAGCATAGTACTTGCTCTACTTAGAGAATGGACGCCAATTGAAGGGTTGTCATTGGATAGGTTAACATTGAAATTGGTCATGTTAATGTCACTGGTCTCAGCCCAAAGAGTGCAAACTTTACAAATGTTGCGTTTAGACTGTATGCATGTGACTACAGATAACGTTGTATTCTATGTTTACGATCTGATCAAACAAAGTAGACCAGGGAGATCTGGAACAAAGGTAACCTTTCAAGCTTTTCATATTGAGCTTGCTTTGTGTGTGGTTAGACATTTGAACCAATGTATTAAAGTGACGGACACTTTTCGAGGAAACGAAAAGACATTGCTGCTTACGCACAAAAAGCCACACACAAAAGCTTCAGTTCAAACTATCTCAAAATGGTTGAAACAGGTGTTGGTTTTAGCGGGAATAGACACTGATGTCTTCAAATCTCACTCCACCAGGGCGGCAGCTACGTCCGCGGCGAAGGGGCGGGACGTACCTCTTGAGCATATTTTTAAAAATCGCAGGGTGGAGTAAAGAAGAAACTTTTTCAAAGTTCTACAACAAACCTGTTCACACTATGACAAGCTTTGGACACGCGGTGTTGGGAGCACTATAATCACCTGCTTTGTTTGTTATTAATTGCTATAATCAGTTGTGTAGTCACTGATATCTTTTGTCACTTGTAATCATTTTTTCCCTCAAATATAAGGAGGGTAATTATATGGTCTTTCAGCCATTAAAAAACTTGATTGTGAAAAGATCTAACATTTGTGTGCTTTCTCATGTATGTGTTTACTTAGCCGGACTGTCGTACGGATTAATTCTACGACATAAAAAACACAGAAAGCTTTAAAACTCTTCACGTAGTCACTCACGTGACTCCGAAGTAAAATAGTAAGATTAAACGAGAACTCACCTGTTTCGAAGTTTGATCGTTATTTTACGAGGAGTTACGATGAGGGATTACGTGCCCTCCACTCCCACCCTCGTAAAATAAATGATCAAATGGTGGTTCTAAGTCTTTTTATGAGCCTTACTATGTTACTCCGGCTTTGGTGTTCTGTGTTTTTCATGCCGTTGCTTTGAAGTATGCCGTTACCAGCGTGAGGCGGGCTCTTCACGTAATCCCTCATCGTAACTCCTCGTAAAATAACGATCAAACTTCGAACAGGTGAGTTCTCGTTTAATCTTACTATTATATTCCTCATTTTCAGTGCAATCTGCTGGATTTACGATTTTGCCTGATTCCTTACAAATAAGTCAATTGGCACATTGAGGTCAATAGCTATTTCTATTGTGGTTCTCAGTGTGAATTAAAAAGCTCCTTTAGTATAATTAAACATTCAAAATTAGTTTAATCCCATTTCAAACTGACCGTTGATGTAAATGAGTACTTGTTTAATTAAAGAATTGTAAAAAATCTTTTAAAATGTTTAAGTAAAAGTAAAATTTCTATGAATATAAAAATAACTGTGAGTGCACACCTTGTCCAAAGGTTTGATATAAACTGTCCAGAATTTCCTGACAGTGAAAAACTCTTGTGCACACTCTTTTGCTTGAGTCACAGAATTCTGCACCATAGAAAAATGATATGTGGCCCGACTAATCCATTTCCATAAAGTTCCCTACCTGAGCTAGTTCCATTTTGTTTAGTTTAGTTTAGAAATACATTGCGGAAACAGGCCCTTCCGTCCAATGAGTCTGCACCGACCTGCGATCACCGGACATTAACACTATCCTACACACACGAGGGACAATTTACACCGATAGCAAGCCAATTAACCTACAAACCTGTATGTATTTTGGAGAGTGGGAGGAAACCGAAGATCTCGGAGAAAACCCAGGCAGGTCACGGGGAGAACATACAAACTCCGTACAGACAGCACCCGTAGTCGGGATTGAAACTGGGTCTCTGGCGCTGCATTATCTGCTATTGTAGTATAATATACTTTAATGTCAAGAGTGTTTTATTGTCATATGTCCCAAAAAGAACAATGGAATTCTTAGATCAAGATACAAGAAATGTGTCCTGATGCAGGTGTTACATACCACCAGCAGATGCTGGTTTACCAAAAAAAAAACACAAAGTGCTGGAGTAACTCAGCAGATTTGGCAGCATCTCTGGAGAACATGGATATGTGACGGGGGTACACAAAAACCTGGAGAAACTCAGCGGGTGCAGCAGCATCTAAGGAGCGAAGGAGATAGGCGACGTTTCGGGTCGAGACCCTTCTTCAGACTGGTCAGGGATCAGGGAAACGAGAGATATAGACGGTGATGTGGAAAGATAAGGAACAATGAGTGAAAGATATGCAAAAAAGTATCGGTGATAAAGGGAACAAGCCATTGTAAGCTGTTTGTGGTGTGAAAATGAGAAGCTGGTGCGACTAGGGTGGGGGAGGGAGATAGAGATAGAGGGAATGGCAGGGCCCGAGGGCTGAGGGAGAGGTGGGAAGGGGAGGAGACAGCAAGGGTTAACAGAATTGAGAAAATTCAATATTCAAGCCCAAAGGATGCAGACTCCCCAAGCGGAATATGAGGAATATGGATATGTGACGTTTCAGTTTCGGACTCTTCTTCAGACAATCTGACCAATAGTTTGTGAGGGGAAGTATTTGTAAATTGTACATTAGGGACAGACTCTCTGCTGAACCGCATGGTGTTGAACCACATAGTGTTGAGGGCGGCATTTTTCTGAGAGGTAATGGCCAGCATAGAGTAGGATCTATCTGCACCCATGGTTGGAGGAGATCTTTTAATGGTTTTGACAATCAACATGCCTCTGCCCACAGCCTGTCGTTGAAATCTGTGGAATTAATTGCCACAGACCACAGTGGAGGATAAGACCTTGGCTATTTTTAAAGCAGAAATTGATAAATTCTTGATTAGGAAGGTTATCATAGGTTACGAGGAGAAGACAGGAGAATGGGGTTAAGATGTAGACAATAGATCAGCCATGATTCAATGGTCCAAGTGGCATGATTCTGCTCCTATGAATTATGGTCTTGTGGTTGGTGGTGCTCATAGAAGGGTTTTGTCATCAACTTGGCCATGCCCCCTGCCTGTCATTGAAAAATAATGTTTCTGAATGCCTCAACTTTCATAAGCAATCAAAACCCCTCTCCAAAAGAAAAACATATGAGAAAATATCAAATGTTTTGAGACATTTGTGAATCTGCAGGGCTGATAGAATGAACTGCACAGGGTTGGAAGAATATGGAGATCAGTCTTCCTAATACTGCACATGAAAATGATAAAGAGGAGCTTTACTGAAAGAATTGTTGATTTCTACTTGGGCTCAACAAATGCATGAGGAAATGGAATTGAAAACCCATAATACTGATGATGTCATTGTGAAATAATGTCTTGTTAAAATCCAGATTTGCATGACATTTAGGCTGCAGCCTTTGAAGAAAATAGCGTATTACAGCTGCTGAGGGAGCTCAATGAATTTGGAGAGGAGCTTTGCATTTTTGCCAAGCATTGCATTGAGCACTCACTGTAAGCTTTTATATCCAGTTAATATATTTTTTATTACCAGCAGTTCTTTGAAAATAATTTATTTTTGGATCATGTTCATTGGGGGAATTAAATTTTACAGTTTAAATACAAGGGTTGTTGGATAATATCAACAGTGTTTTAAAATATCCTTTCAATGTAAAACATTCTTTCATTGTAATGACATTTTCCTGAATTCAAATCTAAAAGTATGGCATTTACTACTGCTGTTTGACGCTGTGCACAATATTAAGTCATTGTTGGAAGATATCAACATATAAAATAACAGGCAATGTTATTCTTTGCCAATGCTGAGATTAAAAATATATACACAGATGTATATTATTTGCACTTTGTCATTTTCACAGCTAAAATAATCCAAATCCCTTGTGTTATTTGTGCTGTATATGATTTAAAAATTTGCACAATAGTATGTGCATATTTCCAAGATATGATCTATGTGTCTACATACAGTAGATGGAATCTGCAATGGAACTTTTGATAATGAGGAACTCATTGAGGTGATTTTGCTGTACGCTAAGACTTGGCTCACTCTATGTGGAGAGCGATTCAAAGTCTAGTTCACAACACTGAAAGTATTAGATGCACGTTCACATGGTTTAGCTGGCATGGTGAATGTTTTCAGCATTTTCTATTTGTACTTCATAACCTGTATGAGAATTCTTTTGAATTACATATTATGGTCCGACTGGCGGAACAGTCCCAACTTGAAATGTTGTCTATCCATTCCTTCCAAACATGCTGCCTGACCCATTGAATTACTCCAGCACTTTGTGTTTTATTGTAAGAGGGGTGTTTAGGCATGAAGAAAGGTTGCACTATGCAGGGAAGCGTGTTCCCAGTACTGTAAATATAAATAAATTCCTGGCTAAAGACTGCAGCAATAAAATTTAGTTATGAGAGACGCCACAGAAAAATCAGACATCAAGATATTATGAGAGTCGTGACTGTTTCACAAGATCCATTTCTCTTTTTTTAATGCAATTAACTTGTGAAGACAGATAATGAGTGTTAAATTATTGCAGAATGTTAAATAAGATGTGCCAATGTGTCTCTTGTGAGACATACAGTAACAGATGAATTACAAATTCCTCCAATTGTTTACAAATCCCATCACTAATTCCATTCATGTCTCTTGGTTTCATGTTCTTCAAAGGTCATGCATTTCGCTCCTTCTCCTACCTGCCTCTCATATTCCTCCTTGGTATTATCCTTTTCTTTCTCAATAACTTCCTCCAGTCCTGCATTGTATGAACTCAGCTTCCTCAATTATTTTGCAGCAGTGTTAGTCTACTTTTTCTTCACCATCCAGTTCTGGAAACACTATTCATAAAATTCCTACCTCTCCATTGTTGTTGCTTCCTTTTAAACCCTGTTTGAAACCACCACTTGTTCAAATTGCATCTTTAACATAGTTAAATGTATCAAGATTTTCACAAACGTGTTATGAAAAGAAAAGTCAAAAAGAGGAATAAAATGGTGGGAAAACTCAGCAGATCTGGCAGTAACTCTTGAGGGAGAAATAGGGTTTTATCAGTGCAAGGGAAAGTTGGAAATCAAATATATTTAAAGTTGGATGAATAGGCAAAGGGATGAAGCGCAAAGGGGTGGTGGGGGGTGTATGTGAAAGAGTGAAGACTGAGAGACACAGTGCGTCACAAGATGAGGTTGTTCTGCAGAAACAGGGTGGGGAAAGTTTCTTAATAACAAGGCTTGCCAATCTTCAAAAATAATGGCCTGGATTGGCTTGTCAGTTGACAAACTCACCTCTGCTTTTCAGGAATACTGTGCTTGGAGACTTTGCTGGTTCTATGATCTGGAATTCTACTTTATTAGATGGACGTGTAGTTCAATGCCATCGACTAGTGATCCATGATGTTCAACAACAGCGATGGTATCCAACAGGTTGAGCAGTTAATTATGTTAAAGAATTTTGCAGGTTGCTAGTCAGGAAGATTGAAAATATTATATTTTGTTAACTACTTTCACATTTTCTGAAAACAAATTAAAGTTTAGGATATACAAAGGTTATTCAAACTAAAATATTTTCAACAAAATGTTAAACATTATTTTTAGAACATTCTGGAATGTCAAGAGTCAAGAGAGTTTATTGTCATGTGTCCCAGATAGGACAATGAAATTCTTGCTTTGCTTCAGCACAACAGAATATAGTAGGCATGAATACAGAACAGATCAGTGTGTCCATATACCATTATATAAATATATACACACATGAATAAATAAACAGATATGGTGCAAATAAACAGATAATGGTCTATTAATGTTTACATTTTTGTTTCAGTTGAGTTTAGTAGACTGATGGCTGTGGGAAAGCAGCTATTCCTGAACCTGGATGTTGCAGTCCTCAGGCTCATGTACCTTCTACTGAAGGTAGCAGAGAGATGAGTGTGTGGCCAGGATGGTGTGGGTCCTTGATGATGTTGCTAGCCTTTTTGAGGCAGCGACTGCGATAGATCCCCTCGATGGTAGGGAGGTCCGAGCCGATGATGGACTGGGCAGTGTTTACATCTTTTTGTAGTCTTTTCCACTCCTGGGCGCTCAAGCTGCCGAATCAAGCCACAATGTAACCGGTCAGCAACCTCTCTACTGTGCACCTGTGTAAGTTAGAGTCCTCCTTGACATACCGATTCTCCGTAATTTTCTCAGAAAGCAGAGGCGCTGATGTGCTTTCTTTATAATTGCATCAGTGTTCTCGGACCAGGAGAGATCTTCAGAAATATGCACGCCCAGGAATTTGAAGCTCTTGACCCTATCCACCATCGACCTGTTGATATAAATGGGACTGTGGGTCCCCATCCTACCCCTTCCAAAGTCCACAATCAGTTCCTTGATTTTGTTGGTGTTGAGGGCCGGGCTATTGTGCTGGCACCATTTGGTCAGTTGGTCGATCTCTCATCTATACTCTGACTCGTCCCCATCAGTGATATGTCCCACAATAGTGGTGCCCTCAGAGAACTTGATGATGGAGTTCGCACTATGACCGGCTAAGCAGTCATGAGTATAGAGCGAGTACAGCAGGGGGCTGAGCACGCAGCCTTGAGGTGCTCCAGTGCTGATTGTTATCGAGGCTGACACATTTCCACCAATACGAACAGTCTGTGGTCTGTGGATGAGGATAATGTTTTATATTATTCTAAAAATATGATATTCCAAATGATATTTTTATTCAGGACTAGTAAGTTTGTAATCCATCAACTGTGACATAGTAAATTGTTAAAGATGCAAATGTATCTCAAACAAAGTAAATGGTCCATTAAAAATATGAACTTCACAAAAAATCATAAATCCATGCTGAATGTATCTGCAAAGACTGAAGCAGGTCATCTTTTTAAAGGATGGGATATCACACAGCATACTACAGGTTTCTGCATTTTTTTCATTTACGCGCAAATCCCCAAAATTAATTGTAGTTTCACCACTCTGTGAAAGCAAGTGTTGACAGTTTTGCGCTCACTGGCATTAAAAATTTCAGGCTGCGGGCTACTTTTAATTGCTTGTCTGTTACTCAGTTTTGGTATAGCAAGTCAAAAGTCAAGTCAAAAGAGTTTATTGTCATGTGTCCCTGACAGGACAATGAAATTATTTTTTTTGTAGTCTTTTTCTCTCCAGGGCACTCAAGTTGCCTAACCAAGCCACGATGCAACCGGTCAGCAAGCTCTCTACTGTGCACCTGTAGAAGTTAGAGAGAGTCCTCCTTGACAGACCGACTCTCCGTAATCTTCTCAGGAAGTAGAGGCGCTGATGAGCTTTCTTAATAATTGCATCTGTGTTCCCGGACCAGGAAAGATCTTCACAGATGTGCACGCCCAGGAATGTGAAGCTCTTGACCCTTTCAACCATTGACCCATTGATATAAATAGGACTGTGGGTCCCCATCCTACTCCTTCCAAAGTCCACAATCAGTTCCTTGGTTTTGTTGGTGTTGAGGGCCAGGTTATTGTGTTGGCACCATATGGACAGTCGCTCGATCTCTCTTCTGGACTCCGACTCATCCCCATCAGTGATACGTCCCACAACAATGGTGTTGTCAGCGAACTTGATGATGGAGTTCGCACTATGACCGGCTATGCAGTCATGAGTATAGAGTGAGTACAGCAGGGGACTGAGCACACAGCCTTGAGGTGCTCCCATGCTGATTGTTATTGAGTCTGACACATTTCCACCAATATGAACAGACTGTGGTCTGTGAATGAGGAAGTCGAGGATACAATTGCAGAGGGATGCGCAGAGACCCAGTTCTGCGAGTTTGGTAACCAGCTTGGAGGGGATGATTGTGTTAAATGCGAAGCTATAGCCAATGAATAACAACCTGACATATGAGTTTTTGTTGTCCAAGTGGTCCAGAGCGGAGTGGAGGGCCAGTGAGATCGCATCCACCGTTGATCTGTTGTGGCGGTAAGCAAACTGCAGTGGGTCCAGGTTTTTGTCGAGGTAGGAGTTGATTTGCGCCATGATCAACCTCTCGAAGCACTTCATCACCACAGGCGTTAGTGCCACAGGTGATAGCAGCATGATAAGCTGGTGGCTGTTTGATAGTCTTGGTAGTGGGGTCGAGAAACCTGTCGCAGTACCAATGAAGAGTAGCCAGGATATACATTTACAGACTAAACCTTACTGGAAAAGTTAGAGTTTGGTTCATAAAGGGCAATATCTCTGTGGTACAGCTAGATTTGCCAACAGATAGCTAATAGTTGTCCACCTTAATCAGTCAAAGCTACATCTATATGAGTCCTGTCACCCATCTTAACGCCCAGTCCTGTTGCCGAAGCAAATATTCATCCTCAAGCGAGTCAAGAGACTCAAATGTGTTTCATTGTCATATGACCCAGGCAGAACAATGAAATTCTTACTTACAGCAGCAAAACAGAATATGTAAGCATAGTATTCTGTAAACAATATAATAAATCAGAAAAAAAGTTTAGTATATATATGTATGTATAATATGTGTGTATATGAATGAATGAATAAGTTTATTGCCCAACTATTGCCCATGTAAGGAATTTGCCTGGGTGTATACTGTATGTATATATATATATATATATATATCCTGAACCTGGATATTACAGTTTTCAGACTGCTGTATTCCTCTTCACCATCATGTCAGAATATGAGTGTTTCATTCCCTTTCTCCTCACCGTCTCTGAATCTCAGTGTCGTGATGGTGAACCAAATGGAGCTACGACCAGGGGTAAGGGTTCAAATGTTGATTTTTAAAGTATCATAGAAACATAGAAACATAGAAAATAGGTGCAGGAGTAGTCCATTCGGCCCTTCGAGCCTGTACCACCATTCAATATGATCATGGCTGATCATTTAACTCAGTATCCTGTACCTGCCTTCTCTCCATACCCCCTGATCCCTTTAGCCATAAGGGCCACATCTAACTTCCTCTTAAATATAGCCAATGAACTGGCCTCAACTACCTTCTGTGGCAGAGAATTCCAGAGACTCACCACTCTTTGTGAATATTTCCAGAGACTCACCACTCTCTGTGTGAAACTCTCACTCTCCGCATCGCTCTCTGTATCATCTCAGGTCAGCCAAACAGCTGTTCCAAGATAATCACCACCCAGAATCTTCAGCACCTGTTTGCTCCGTGTGTACAAGAATATGCCAGGCAAAGGCTCATAGCTGCATCAAACAGACACAGGCTTTTTATGGGCCTGTTCCACTTAGGCGATTTTTCAGCGGACTACCAGCGACTGTCAAGTTGCCAGCAGTCGCCTGAAAAACCGGCAACTGAAACGGCGACTGTCAGAGTGGAACACACACAAACACATCACTCCCTTCACCAGCCAGTTATGCAGGCAGGGGACATGGCAAGTGGGGGGAGCGCTGTCTAAAAAATGCACACGTTGCAGCCAAGGTGAACAGATAAACACCGCGATGAACAGGAAGTAAAAAGTGCTGTAAAATGAACAGTGCTGTAAAAAGACACCTAATCACAGTGTACGGTAAGTCCTTTAAAAGAGGGGGGGGGGGGGGGGGGGGGGGGGGGGGGGGGGGGGGGAGAGAAGGGGGGAGAAGGGGGAAGAAGGAGTGGAGATAAGTTTTAAGAAGCCAGAGGTACATGGCTGCGGACATTAAACATTACTAGTCAGTTATCCTTGGTTCTGAAAACTACTGCTTACCCTTTTTTTTCCCAATGAGCCAATGAAATTCCCCGGTCAGCACCGGCTCCATCCTATGAGAATCTTTGACCTCCTGGCAACCCATTAGGACCTCCAACACGAGAACTCTCGCTACTCTCCATGGCGGCTTCATTCTCGTCGCAGCTAATTTTTCAACTTATTCAAAAATTCACTGTGACCATAATGAGGCCGCGACTAGTTCCCAGAATGCGGGAATTCCTCGCAACCCATGAAGGCGACTCCCCGGCAACTACCCGCAAACATGTGGCGACCATGTGGCGACTGCATAGTCTCCTGCAGTCGCCTAAAAAGTCGCCTAAATGGGACAGGCCCATTAATTATTGTGTGCTTCTTTCATTTAAAATTGTTGTTTACTACCATATCAGATTGAATACATTTTACCTTGTTATATAGAGTACTTTACATGGTTCAAAGTGGAGAAAAAGTATGCTGTAGTGCAGTGTTGTTCTATGCAGAGCTTTTTGCTGGTTAGGAGACTGATCATCTTGCTTTTATATTCATGGGGCACTTTTCAGGTGTTTTAAATCTGTATTTATTTATAGAACAAAAGGAGTTTTGGCCAGAACTGAAAGACATTTATTTGCAGATAAATATAGCTTCGAGAGCTCATGAAAAATCTTGAATGTGGCAAAAAAGCTTGGATGTGGCATTGATTTTGTAATTAATCCCACATCAGCACTATCATGAGTAAACATACCATATATGTGTTTAAATGGACAAGCAACAAATTAGAATCATACAGCATGGAAACAGGCCCTTTGGCCCAATTTGCCCATGCCGACCAACATTCCTCAACTTCACTAGTATCACCTGCCTGCACTTGGCCAATAACATTCTAAACCTTTCCTGTCCATGTACCTGTGTAAAGTCTCTGAAAAATTATGATAGCCCTCCATTATGCACAAAAGGAAACAAAGTGCTCGAGTAACTCAACAGGCCAGGCAGCATCTCTGGAGAATATGGATAGATGATGTTGCAACCAAAAATGCCATCCATCCATGATCTCCAGAGATGTTGCCTGACCTGCTGAGTGACTCCAGCACTTGGTGTCCTTTTGTATCTGAACCAGCATCTGCTGTTCTTTGTTTCGACAGATGCTGCTTATCTGAAATATTAAGACAAACATGGCAAAAGCCATGTTTGTGATGAAGGTTCCTTTATGAATCGATAACCTATTTTCTTCAAGTATAGTCATATAGCATTGAAGCAGGCTATTTGGCTATATTAATCTGAAGAACGGTCTCAACCCGAAAAGTCACGCATTCCTTCTTTCCAGAGATGCTGTCTGTCCCGCTGAGTTATTCCAGCTTTTTGGGTCTATCTTCCAGCATTTGGCCCACAACATTATGTGGCTTGGTGAAGCAAGTGCATTTCTTAAAGGCTGTCAGTGACTCAATGTCCATCACACTCACAGGCAGAGTATTTCAGGTACTTACCACTCTCTGGGTGAAAAAGGTTCTTCCTCAGATCTCCAAATGTTCCACTAAGATCTCGGAATGGTCTGTTTAATTTATACATAGATGTTAGGAGTAATCTCATAAGCGGAAAGGTTTATGCAATTCAGCTAGTTGTGCTTGGACTTTGAAAAGAGAAGGTATGATAAGAAAAATGGATTTTGCAGTTCCAGGTTTTTTGGAGAGTGCATTCTGTGCTTATGGAATTGAAAGGAAATTGCTATTTTTTGCAGGTTTTTTTAAAACAGAGATGAGGTTTGTGTAAATGAAGCATTCGTCTATACAGAACAACAGCAGATACATGGACAAAAGCATGTTTCAATAATGAGGTTGTTAAGAATTAAGTCAAGTTAGGTCAAGGGCTAAAGTCCAGATCGTTATCATAAGCACATGTACAGTGAAGTACAGGTATGATGAAAATCTTGCATCACAGGCACATAGACTCAGACAATACAATACAATACGGTTTCATTCGTCACATTGCACATAAAGTGCAAGTGAAATGCATTTGCCAGCAATGGTACAATGATAAGAACACTCAAAACACACTAAAAAGTAAACATAAACATCCACCACAGCATTCATCACTGTCGGGACTTCAACCCTCCATCGCTGCAGGCGTCCAGGTGTGTAGACAGGTAAAAGTCCAGGTAAGTCCAGAGTCGGCTCTTCCCCACCGGAGACCGCGGCTTCAGGTTGGTGTAGGCCGCAGACTGGCGGTCGAAGTTTTAAAGTCCCCGCCGTGCCGCGGCCAGAAGTACCGCAGACCACAGGGCCAGCGGTCGAAGATCCCGTAAATTATTCAAAAATCATACATAAAATTACACATAAACATCTGCCCTTCAGTAAAAAGAAAGAAGGTTGTGTAAAACCACAAGAAATTGGTGCAAAACACAATTAGAAAAAACAAGTCCATGTTAGTGCAAGAGGAGATCAGGCTGCCACATTGTTGAGGTAGAGTAAGGGTTATGCAGTTTGGTTCAAGAACCTGATAGTTGTAGGAAAGAATTTGCAGACCTGTAGCGATGGATACTATGCTTTAGGGTTACACAACTTTTTGGGTGTCTGCTCTGCAAGCTGATGGGTACATAACAAGTCTGAAACTGCAGAGAAAATGGAGAAACAAAGACAATTCAGAAAAGAAGTGGTGTGTTATGTTGGAAGGCGGGAGTCATGATACAAGTCAAGATTGGTTGATTGACAATGGTGAAGAGAACAAATAGAGATATTAAAGATTGGATGAAGGAGCCAAGACTGTTTTATAAATAATATAATAAACAAAAAAAATTCAATACATTTTTAAAAATCAATATTGTACAAAAACAAACAAAGCCCGAAGTCTCCTGTCCAACCAAGGCAATTTGTAGTTTGGGGTTTACAGTTACAGTTTAGTTTATTTTCATGTGTACCGAGGTACAGTGAAAAGCTTTTGTTGCATGCTATCCAGTCAGCAGAGAGACATTACATGATTACAATCCAGCCATTTACAGTGTATAGATACACGATAAGGAAATAATGTTTAGTGCAAGGTAAAACCAGCAAGGTCTGATCAAGGATAGTCTGAGGGTCATCAAATAGATAGATAGTCGTTCAGCACTGCTCTCTGGTTGTGGTAGGATGAGTATGTTGTCTGATAAGAGCTGGGAAGAAACTGCCCCTGTTCGTAATATTCAATAGTATTGTAGATCATAGTTATTATAACTGATAATATCTCTGCCTCTCTATCTTCCTCCCTTCTCCAAGGCACCCTTCATTATCTGTCTCTTCAACCAAACTTTTGGACATCTATTCTACTGTCCTCTCATGGGCTTAGTGTTAAACTTTGTATGTTAATACTGCTGCAAAGTATTTTAAAATGTTTTGCCAAATTAAAATTACCTGATAACCATAATTTCCTATTCTGATCTGCTTGAATCTTGGAACTACAGTACTATATATATATACATTATATATATGTGTGTGTGTGTGTGTGTGTGTGTGTGTGTGTGTGTGTGTGTGTGTGTGTGTGTGTGTGTGTGTGTGTGTGTGTGTGTGTGTGTGTGAAATAAGTATATATATTAATATACTTTTACTTAATTATTAATTTTTCTTAATTGCAAAAACGTACCAGGTTCAGTTACATCTTTCAATGCTGCTGCAAGTTAAGGGCAAGTTCTATTCTGCATCCTGAACCTCTGTGATAATATTGATAGCTACAGTCTTCAACAGAGATGAATTATACTTGCTCAGTTGTTAGCGTTCAAAGTTATAGTCTGGGTAATGGTTTGGAGAAAATGTATTTTCAGGTACTTAAATTATATATATTTTGTGCATCATTGCAGATTTTCAGAATTTGTCATTTTTGACTTGTGCAATATTTTTGCATAATGACTTGGAAACACACAGCAACAGAAGTCATGCTTTGTCAACTCAAGCTACCGATCTTTGTCATCAGTTCACTTCTCTACAAATGCCACATGTCCAACAGCCTTGAGATGTCAGACTTGAGTGAGTTGTTTGTTTCACTGTAGAGATGGAAGGTCTTTGATGGTGGATTCTCAAAATCATCCCCGAACCATGTGGCAGTGTAAGAACTGGAACATCTCCCCTGCCAGACCGTGCACAGATCCGCCTGCAGAGATCAGTTAGTTGGCTGTGGAAGAACATGACTGGCACAGCTTTGTGATCTTATCCAAGGAAGTGCTATCAAGAGAGCATGCAAATGAACTTGTAGAAAAAAATCTCTGTCAGGAGGAGCTTGTCATTTGGCATCACATGTGCATATTTTAATTTGTAAATGAATGGATCTGTCCTGAATAGAAAGGTTTCATATTGAAAGTACACCGGTCAAATGTGGTTTTTTTTCAGACAAAATTTCAAACAGGATTACTTGTAGCACAACAATTGCCAACACGACTTTCTATTATACAATTGCATTTTAATGTATTAACATGACAGAAAATTATCTGAAAGCATTTAATACAAATGATCTCCAGAATAAGAGATAGGAGGGAGCCTAGATAAGAGGATGTCGAGAGGATGTATCTAGTAGTGAGAGAGTCTAGGACCAGAGGGCACAGCTTCAGAATAAAAGGACGTATCTTTAGAACGGAGATGAAGAAGAATTTCTTCAGCCAGAGGTTAGTGAATCTGTGGAATTCATTGCCACAGATGGTGGTGGAGGACAAGTCATTGGGTATTTTTAAAACAGAGATTGATAGGGCATGAATTGTAAGGGTGTCAAAGTTTACAAGGAAAAGGCAGGAGAATGGAGTTGAAAGGGAAAAATAGATCAGACATGTTCGAATGTCAGAGAACACTCGATGGGCTGAATAGCTAATTCAGATCCTGCAGCTTATGATATTATGATAACGCTAGGGGTGAGGAGGGGACCTGATAGAAGTATATAAGAGAGGTATAGATAGGGTAGATATTCAGAACCTTTTTTTCCCAGGATGGAATTGTCAGATACCAGGGTTCATAGCTTCAAGGTAAGAAGAGCTTAAGTTTCAAAAAGATGTGCGGGACAACTTTTTCACACACAGAGTGGTGAGTGCCTAGAATGTTCTGCCAAGGGTAGTGACTGATCGTGGCATTTAAGAGACTTTTGGATAGGCATATGGATATGCAGGGTATGGAAGGATTTGGGTTATGTGCAGGCAGATATGAGTTGGTTACAGCAGCATGTTCGGTTCATGCTTGTTCTTGTGCTGTGTTGTTCTATGTTCAATGTACTATGTTCTATACGACAGTCTACGTAGGTTAAAAGAAGGCACTGAGTTCAGGAGTTGGCACATCATGTTACATGGTGAGACTGCACGGGTTTCTGTGTGCAGTTCTGGTTGCTCGTCTATGGGAAGGATGCCATTCAGCTGGAATGGGTGTAGAAAAGATTCATGAGGATGCTATAAGATCCAAAAGGCTTGAGTTAAAAGGAAAGACTGATTAGACTGTGACTTTCTTTTCTTGGAGCTTAGGGAGTTAAGGGCAATAGATAGGATGAATGATCATAGTCTTTTTCACATGGTTAGGGAGTATAAAACGGGAGGGCATGCGTGTAAGGTGAGACAGTGAAGATTTAAGAGACCTGAGGGGCAATAATTTTCACGCGGAGGACAGTGGATATAAGCTGCTCTTGGAAGTTGCTGTGATGGGTACAATTACAATGTTGGACATAGATAGTAAAGTTTAGAGAGATTTGGGCCAAATGCTGACAGATGCAAACCACCTCAAGTAGACATCTAGATCAGCATGAACAAGTTGGGCCAAAGGATCTGTTTCAATGCTGTATGACTTTATGACTCTGCGACTCTAACTCAGAAGCTCGTGCATCCTTTGCTTCAGGGAAATCTGATAGTATTTTTCTAATTAAAAGTATATTCTGTGATAGAACAAGAGATATTAATTGCATATTTGTGCTACGGTTTTAACGTACTATTTCAATGGAAGTATTTAATATTTTAGAAGACAACTTAAAACATGAAAAACTGACAACGCTTGTGACAGTCCAGGAGAAAATACAATGGGGATAGACATTCATCATGAAATGGAGCATAATGAATCTTATGTATCTGGAGTAGGCTTCAAACCAAGTGGTTGCTTGGGAGGCAGCAGGCAAATATTGAACTTAGAAACTCAGAAGTTATTATTCTGGATATTGACATGAATAGAAAAGGTGAATGCATACAGGGTAGTTTAAGGTGAGAGGGGAAAGATTTAATTGCAACATGAGGGGCAACTTTTTCACGCATAATTCGAATGCGCTGCCAGAAATAGTGTTTGAGGAAGGTACCAGGACAATGTTTAAAATATATTTGGACAGCAACATGGTTAGCAAAGGTTCAGAGGGATATGAGAAACATGGACAAATGAGACAAGCTTAGATGAGCACCTGGTTGGGGTATGGACTTGTTGAGCTGAATGACCTGTTTCCATGCTGTATGACCATGTATATGACTCAATTAATTTAAAGATGTTAATCGTAGGTCAGCATTAGGTAGGTTCTGTGCTTTCTAATTTGGATGACTGCAACTCTCTTTAGAAGGACGAGCTATTGGATTGAAAGAAGGAATGGGTGAAGTTTTTGGTCGAGACCCTTCTTCAGAGCTTTGTAAATTACATCTTTGTGAATGGTTCAAATCCAATTACATAATTCTTGGTCTACCCGTCCACTGAGAAGTTACTCTTTGCAGATTTTAAAGCAGAAACAACAAGAAATGCAGCATTGCCCTGCCAGCATCTTAAAACCTGGAATCATGGAAACATAGAGGAGGTGGCCACTTTGGCCTATCATATCTAAGGGAGCTAAATAAAAAATAATTTATAATTATTATTCTGCATGTTGGCTCTTGGTCCATCCACTTGTCAGATATGGCACATTCAGTGCTCATTTGAGTACCTTAGCAGAAGCTTTCAACATTTAACAATTCTTATAAATTACCCACTGTTTTTTTTTAGATCTAACATTATAAGATTGGGGAAAAAAGATAAGTTAAAACACTAGAAATTCATAAACATTTATGTTCACTCATTCCAAAATCTGTAAATTATCTGTAATTTCACCACCACGGCTGTTTCTCTCCATTGAATCATTGAGTCATTGAACTTCATTAACAGTGGACAGCAGTTGGAATGACAGGAGTGGAGCCTCTACAGAAAGTTCAGCAATCCCACATTTGTGCACTGTCCAGCAATTTCTCTGGAAAGTCTGATTTTTTTTTGTCAGAACTCAAAATAGCTAAATGCAAGGGCAAGGTGGTAAAGGGACAGGGATGCTAAAATGGTTTGTTTTGAAGTTGATTGAATTACATTTTTTGTTCCTATTCCAGAATCTTTTATATATAGTGATCCTCTGTAGTAGAAGAATGGTATTCCCTCTCGATCCTGTCTGAAACAACAAAACACTGGAACATTGAGCTGCCAGCCACGTTTCCACAATGACCACAACATAATAGTCCCAAGTCGTGATCTGTTTATCTGCTTTCTCCACAATACCTTGCATTGAAATAAACACACTTTCAGCCCATCAGCATCAGCATATTCCTTTACCTCTCTTGTATGTCCTTCCTTTGAATCTTATGGCCCTGTCTCACGGTGCGAGTTGACCCACAAGTGACCCCGAGTGAAAGAGAAAATCAGACTTGTGGTTGTGTACGAGATTCCAAGTTTATGTTCAAGAGTTTAACCGAGTTCCCACGGGTATGTCTAAGTTTGCTGTTTACTTCTCATTTCTGCGATGTACCAAGTTCCTCTCCCGAGTTACTCTTGAGCCAACAACAACTACCGACGTGTGGAAAAATCATCACATGGATAAAAATGTTATGCAGTTTTTTAAACTATAAAAAGGCTCCCATGACCATGGACAGAACTGCCCCAATGATCAGATTCTCCGTGTCTCTTATGTAGCTGCATGCTTCTCTTGTCATGTAATTAACCGCTTTTATCAAATCGTTGCCTATCATTGCTACAATGCAATAAATGGCATTTAAAGTACTTGGGTGTCAGAAAAAGCGCAAAACATAAAGGTGTTTAAGAAATGGACTGCAGGGAGAACTTCAAAGCTTTTGTAAATCGATTAAATTCAGGTAGAAGTTGAACTCAAGATTTAAATCCCCTGAAAGTTAGGTTTCTTATCACAGGATAGA
This sequence comes from Okamejei kenojei, assembly GCA_035221665.1. Lineage (NCBI taxonomy): Eukaryota > Metazoa > Chordata > Chondrichthyes > Rajiformes > Rajidae > Okamejei > Okamejei kenojei. The sequence goes on from CM069133.1 coordinate 78,391,221, forward strand.
TGTTCTGCCAGAACAGAGTTGCTGAATAAAATCGTCTCCCGTTTTCCTCCGTTTCTTGCATGACCTCGGCTTGCCAGCTTTATTTTACACTCCGTGATCTGTGTAATGTATATAAGTGTAAAATAATAAACTGACCAAGAAGGTCCAGTGTTCTCCCCTGTTAGTTTAGTTTAGAGATGCAGAGAGGAAACAGGCCCTTTGGACCACTGGGTCTGTGCCGACCAGCGATCCCCACACATTAACACCATCCTACACCCACTATGGACATTTTTACATTCACCAAGCCAATTAACCTACAAACCTGTACGGCTTTGGAGTGTGGGGGAATCTCGGAGAAAACCCACGCAGGTCACGAGGAGAACTTACAAACTCAGTACAGACAGCAACCGTAGTCGGGATCGAACCCGGTCTCCGACGCTGCATTCGCTGTCAGGCAGCTGCACCACCGTGAATGAAGGCCTGTTTTAAGTATCAAATAGAGGAGCAAGAGGTGATCAAGGCGGAGAAAGTGTAGAGGCCAATGCCCAGGTAGTCCAACTCGCAGGAGTGCAGGTCCACCATGACGACGCCGTGGCTGCGATGGGCTTTGGGGGAGGTGCAGGTGACATCGGTGACCAGGCGAGGGATGTAGACCGTGGTCTGATTGATCCACCACACGAACCACCTGGCGTCGCAGGTGCAGAGAAAGTTGCCGCTTAGCCGCAGCTCCCGAAGGTGTTTGATGCCGCTGTCCGGGAAATGGAGGCCTGGATAGTCTTCAGGTTGTTGTAGCTGAAATCCAGGTACTGCAGGGAGGTCATGTCCTGCAGGAAGTCCTTGGTCAGCTTGGAGATCTGGTTGCGGGTGAGATTGAAGACGCGCAGGGTCTGGGTGCAGTTGGACAGCATGCGATGCACCGTGGTCAACAGGTTGCTACCGAGGTCCAGCAGCTCCAACCAGCCTAGCAGTTAAAGCCTGCCCCAGCTGAAGCTCCACAGCTGGTTACCGCTCAGCACAAGCTCCTTGAGTAGCGGGGGCAGGTGGTCAAACACGTCGTGCGGCATGAACGCGAGTTTCTTCCCCTAATAATCCGCTGCTAATATCTGTGTTCGAGAGCGAAAACTTGCAAAGGGCATGCACGGTTCCTCGCCAGCGAAGATGGTCACAAAATGCTGGAGTAACTCAGCGGGACAGGCAATATCTCGGGAGAGAAGGAATGGGTGACGTTTCGGGTCGAGACCCATTACTTCTCTCCAGAGATGCGGCACCAGCACAGCACAAAACCAGTCTGAAGAAGGGTCTCGACCCGAAACATCACCAATTCCTTTTCTCCAGAGATGCTGTCTGGCCCGCTGAGTTACTCCAGCATTTTGTGTCTATATCCCATGGTTTATAATGTCACCTCACATTGTAAAATAATTATCTGAAGAAATGTCTCCTCGCTGGCTCAAAGAAAATCTATGTAGAACTCATGTTTCTCTCTGCTTCATATACGTGGGAATTCCCTCAGTATGGTCACTTTTCACGCGTCCCGCCCGGTGTTAACCCTTCCCATCAATGCTTGAGCCCCCATCTTCGCTCTGTACCTTCAGCTTCATTGGCGGATCTCTCCCATCAAAAGTATCCAAGTTAATTTCAGACCCCTTTCCATCCATTCATTCATTTCCCATTAATATCTGACTAATCTTCAACATTTCACTACTGGCACTCAGGCCAAACCCACGGTAGACTCAAGAGTCACTACAGTAAACTCACGGGCCATTACGTTCTTACAACGAGTTTAAATGTTTCAATTTTTAACTTCAACAGTAAATTTGACTTGTGGAAAACTTTAAACATGTTTGAATTTTTTCAAGAGTTAACAAGTTTCACGGGTACCTGCCGTTAACGTCACGAGTTGCGTCCGTGAGTTCCGAAGTTTCCTCTATGTTAATTGTACGTGATTACCACGAGTGAAAACTCGGGTTACTCGTGGATCGACTCGCACCGTGAGACAGGGGTTTTACTGATCTTACTCCACCTTCTTATCACTCTTCCAATTTCTGACCTACTACTTTGATACCCACCCTTCTGCCTCTCTAGTTTAAAGACCTCTGAGTAGAACTAGCAAACCTCCCTGCAAGGATATTGGTCCCCTTCCAGTTCAGATGCATCCTGTCCCTCTTGTACAGATCTCCATTGCCCCAGTAGAGATCTTAATGATCTTAAAATCTGAATCTCGGCATTGCACTAGCTGCTGAGCCATGTGTTCATCTGTACTAGCTACCTATTTCCACCATCCAGAGGTGATTACCCTCAGGCTCCTGCTTTTTAACCTTTTGCCCAGCTCCCTATATTCACTTCACAGGATCTCATCCCTTTTCCTAGCTATGTCACTTTTGCCAATGTGCAGAACAACTTCCAGCTGCTCTCCTTCCCCCTTTAGAATTAACACACTCTGAGAGGATATGAGAATTGCCATTGATCTGCATCATCTATGTGTTACAATAACAAAACTGCTCCTTATTAATACTGCTGATGAAAATCAATTAACATTTGCAAGGCAGACTATAATTCAAACAGAGTACACTTGCATGAGCTTTATTTTGCATTGGTATGTATTTCATCAACAGTGTGCTGTTTACAGTGACAAAAATGAATGTTAATAAAAAATGAAGGTAAACCAATATGTAAACAGCACAATAAAATCTAAGGCAAAGTTGACACACCCTTGCAATAATAAATGTGATTATGCTGGTCAGGTTACACCTGTGGTGGGATGAATAGAGTTAATGTTTCAAGTCGATGGCCTTTTATCAAAATCCTTATTTAGAAGTAAAAGTACTTGATATCAATATACTCATGTTGATGTCATATCCAACACACAGCATTGGTTAAGGATTTTCAATCTTTTTGACACACAGATATAAAGGTATGAAAACCTTTGGTGTAGCCTTTTGCCACTGCAGTGTTATCAGCATAACGCTAATGGATATTGACTAGTTTCCAGCAGCCACTTATCGTGAAATAATTCCTATGGATCTGCAAAGACCTCTGTACTTGTCATTGCCTGAATTTATGAACGGTTGGAGATGGCACAGCTGCTGATTTCAAATCCTTGAAATCACCCAGCAATGCAGTTATTGAGGTATTCTCAGGATCACTTGGTTAACGAGGCAAGGTCAGTCAGGGAAAAACGAGTACATTTGTAAAGCTATCACTCATGTTATATTGCCTAATTAACAATGGTGGATCTGAGCTAATTGTTGTTCATAGATGTAAACTGCCATTAAAATTATCTCTGTTATTCAGTTGCACTGATCACTATAAATTATTTCAGTAATTTAGATGGATTGTGGTTTTAAAAGTAGAATTTGATTTGTGCAAATGTCTAATCACCAGAAACAGTCAATGAAACAAGATTTTACCATGCAGTTTGCAGGAGCATTGCTGAATTAATAACTCAGTGTGAGAACTGGAGACCTAGATGTTAGTGACATAAAATAACATTTCCAAAGATGAGAATATGTATTTGGTGAGACAGTGAAATCACAGGCGTTATGGCATTGGAATAGCATTTTGCAAATTCTCATTGCCTAGTTCAGAACAAATTTCAACAATAACATTTGCACAAATCTCAATGCCAAACATTTGTAAAAGGGGAGGTTACTTGTGATTATTTGCAATATTGCAACAAGAGTAGAAAGGACTAACGTAAGAAATTAGATGATATTTGTGGGGTCGGTATTTAGTATTGTAGACAATTCATCCATGACAACCAATTTGGCTACCTGAACTCGTCCCATTTACCTGCATTTTGCCCATATCCCCATCAGTCATTCCCATCTATGTACCTGCCGCCATGTCTTCTAAATATTGTTATTGTATGCACCTGGACTGCTTCTTCTGGCAGCTGGTTCCATTTGCCCACCACCCTCTGTGTGAAAAAGTGGTCCGCTGGGTCCCTTTTAACCTTTCCCCTTTCATCTTAAGCCTTTACCTTCCAGTGAAAGAGAAAGTGACTAGAATCCCAACTGATTACGAGAGAGAGAGAGAGAGAGAGAGAGAGAGAGAGAGAGGGAGAGGGAGAGGGAGAGGGGAGAGGGAGAGGGAGAGGGAGAGGGAGAGGGAGAGGGAGAGGGAGAGGGAGAGGGAGAGGGAGAGGGAGAGGGAGAGAGAATATGCCAGGGCCCGAAGGGGGAGTTGAAGTGCTCAGCCGCCGGGAGGTCGGCAAGGCAGTAACTGTGGAGACAGAAAGATGGTGGAAGGCTTGGGTCAGGGTGCTGTACCAGGACTGAGGGGGTTAAGGAAAGAGCCAATATAAAGAAGTGAGGAGGAGGAAATGGCAATGGACAGGTATATTCTGGTGAAGATGGGCTAATGAGCAGGTGGGGGAGAGAAAGGTAGAGAGGGACAGAGGCCATGGTATTATTCCACCATTTAAAGGCTGCTCGATTTAAGGAGCTCTACTGGGATAAAAAAACACCAGGGTGGGTCAGGCAGCATCCTTGGAGAAAATGGCTTGGAGATGCTGCCTGACCCACTGAGTTCCTCTCTGAAATAGACTGTATGTATTTTGCTCATGATTTCAGCATCTGCAGTTCCTTGTGTGCTTTACTGAGAGAAGATTAATGCATTTTAATAAACTTGATGAGAAAAAAAAAGAGAGAGAGAGAGAGAGAGAGAGAGAGAGAGAGATCACATTTAGTTGTGATGGACTGTTCATGCTCATCACATTTCACGCCTTTAATAGGACCATGTGAGCTGAGTACCTGAGGGCATCGCCCACCAGAAGAGCAACAGCTCAGTGTTGAATCGACACATTCAGTAGGTGAAGAGAATGCTGAAATAACCTCCAGGTAGATCCTTTTGATCTAATTCTGATGAGAACTGTGCTCCACATTGCTTTAAATTGCAATTATAGGAGCAAGCTTTACCGGGTGGTTTGATCATAAGAGGCTCAATTACTTGATGCTTCCCTGCATGTCATATTGTCATATTGTATTTGCCTTTATATTGTGCATTGTAGTTTAGTATTTTTCCTCCGTATCTCTCACCAGATCTCTCACCAGATATTTTTCCTCTGTATCTCTCACCTGTTGTGCAAGAAGCTCAGAGATTGACAGAGCACAAACTGTTATGGTAAACTGTGTGGTCCAAAATCTATTTCCAAAGCAGAGTTGGAGTTTTCCATTCCTGTAGAAGCCTTGGTAGGTCAGGATGCAGATCAACATGCAGCACTAGTCCACAACCATTGGTTAGGTCATCTTTAATGAAACTGTTAATTCCTTTTCTCTGCAGGATTCGTTATTCTTAAAAAAACAATTGGAGTCTTCAACAGATATTCTGTTAATACGGTTATTGCAACAATACATTTCTAAACTGTCACGCAAGGCAGTGAAAGAATGAAAATGCATGTACATTCCATTATTTGCTTCACGGTGGTAAGGATTACTAGATTTAGACATGCCATTATTTCTGCTTGATACATTAAAAAAAACCCACCAATTTAGCACTGAGGAGAAAAATAATCCTGACATATACAAATCATATACATAGGTGTTTGTGCTGACTGTGGCAATGTCTTTGAGTTACATTAACAGACGGAGTTTCCCTTGGTATTACTCTTCTTCAGTGTCCTTAGTCCTCAATCATTTTAAATTACATGTTCTTAAATCCCCCTTGTCTGTAACTATTCCCCTATCCCCTTCATATATATACATATAAATGACTTGGACATAAATGTTGATGAGTCGGGAGAAATGGGAGATTGACCTTAATTTGGAGCTTGAGTCTGGAAAAGGGTCTCAAACCGAAAAGTCACGTATTCCTTTTCTTCAGAGGTTCTGTCTGACCCTCTGAGCTGCTCCACATTTTTGTGTCTATCTTCTGTTTAATCCAGCATCTGCAGTTTCTTCCTACAGTCAAAGGACATTGTGAGCCAAAATACCTGTTTTTATGTTGAATTGTTTGATATTCTATGTTCTATTTTCACCCTCCTACTCTTTAACATATTTGACACATACATGTAAACTCAAAATTGTGAAAACATTTGGAATTCCTTAATCTCATACCTTTATTATTAATGTTTAATGTTTTATGTGTCATTCCTAAATGTCACTACATGTCATGTCACTTGTGGGCAGAGCACCAAGGCAAATTCCTTGTATGTGAATACTTGGCCAATAAACTTATTCATTCAAAACTTATTAATTAATTAATTGATGTATTATATTCCAATTCCAATTGACTGTATGGTCAATTCCAGACAATACAGTTACTCCATTTTATAAAATTTTAATTCTGAACTAAGTGTTTATTTTAAAACAGTCTCTTAATTTATTGCAAGCTTAATTATTTGATAGATTTTTGGTGTGTTCTGCTATTTTTAGCTATTGGTTTTCTATAGCTGTCCTTTCCAACCTAAATAAACAGTAAAACTGAGTTATAAGCACATAAACATCTCCACAGCATTTTACGGTAACTGTCCTGCAGAGTGATCCTTGGAGAGCACAATAAATATACACAAATGAACATCTTCATTTCACTTTTTTTTACAAACAAGAGAGAAACCAATTCTTTCTGGAATAGTAATTGTTGAAAACCAACAAGCAAGAAAGCTAGCATTTGAAAGAGGTAGCATGTCAAGCCACTGTCGAATCTTCCAGCCTGTGAATAATCTGTTTACAAAGCTGTTTATCTCACTCTCTCCAAGCAGCAAGTTTTGCTGGAGATTAAAGGGGAAAAATGCTCTCTTCACCTCCCTCCTCCACTCCTTTCAGGGACCCAAGCAGTCCTTCCAGGTCCGACAGAGGTTCACCTGCACCTCCTCCAACCTCATCTACTGCATCCGCTGCTCCAGATGCCAGATGATCTATATCGGTGAGACCAAGCGGAGGCTTGGCGATCGCTTCGCCGAACACCTCCGCTCGGTCCGCAATAACCAACCCGACCTCCCGGTGGCTCAGCACTTCAACTCCCCCTCCCATTCCGCATCCGACCTCTCGGTCCTGGGCCTCCTCCTCCACGGCCAGAGTGAGCAACACCGCAAGCTGGAGGAACAGCACCTCATATTCCGCTTGGGGAGTCTGCATTCTTTGGGCTTGAACATTGAATTTTCTCAATTCTGTTAACCCTTGCTGTCTCCTCCCCTTCCCACCTCTCCCTCAGCCCTCGGGCCCTGGCATTCCCTCTATCTCTATCTCCCTCCCCCACCCCAGTCGCACCAGCTTCTCATTTTCACACCACAAACAGCTTACAATGGCTTCTTCCCTTTACCATCGATACTTTTTTACATATCTTTCATTCATTGTTCCTTATCTCTCCACATCACCGTCTATATCTCTCGTTTCCCTGATCCCTGACCAGTCTGAAAAAGGGTCTCGACCCGAAACGTCGCCTATCTCCTTCGCTCCTTAGATGCTGCTGCACCCGCTGAGTTTCTCCAGCTTTTTCTGTACCCCCTGCTCTAATTCTTTGGCAGGAACATAAAATGCACAGCATGTTAATCACCAATCATCATTTAAGTTTTTAAAAATGGTCATGTTTGAAACTTCCTTTATTTTCCTTTCTACCAAATGAATTACAAATGTATAAATTCCGATAATTTTTTCCCTTTTAAACCCATCTGTGTGAGAGTGTTCGTCCTGTAATTGTTTAGTAATGTGCGCTAAAGCTTAAAAGTATTTTCCTTGTAACATTGCAATCTATTGCAAACATCACAGCCATGCAAACATTAAAATCCATGATTGCAGTTAGAATTTGGGATTGGTGTCAGGTCAATTTAATTTTCAACATTCAAGACATTGCCACAGATCAGTTTTCTCTCGGAGCATAGTCTTCTCATTGTGCATCTGGTTACACGGTATAACACAATATGGGGTTATAATTCCATGTGAGCATGTTACCAAGTGGTTCAGTGTTATTTTGTAGGCTAATCACAAAATATGAATGACGATTTGTGAATCAAATTGGATCTAATTCCATTTATGAAGAGTTCATAATAAGATAATCATTGCGTACTCAATGCTCATGGACATGCTTTTCATATGTACACATCACTTTACTTTTTGCTCAAAAGGACACCAAATGCTGCAGTAACTCAGCACGTCAGACAGCATCTCTGGAGGACATGGATAGGCGACATTTCGGGTTGAGACGCTTCTTCAAATTGATTGTAGGGGGGAGAGAAGAGAGCTGGAAAAGGGGAGAGGCAGGACAAAGCATGGCAGATCATAGGTCGACACAGGCGAGGGTTATTTTTAGAGGTCGATGGTTGGAACAAAGGCCATGGATAAGAACAGAAGATGTGGAACAGGTTTGAAGAGTTGTTAATTGTGAACCCAGCAGAAGAAAAGTAGCTAGAGGGTGAGGGAGGAGGATGTGGAGGGGAGAAATAGGTCAGAGTCCAGGTGGGGCACAGGCGAGGAAAGCAGTAGGAGGGGAGGGGAGAAGAGGAGAGGTGTGGAAGAGAAAAGAGAGGGGGTTTGGAGTGTGGCGATTAGTAAGGGGTACCTGGAACGTCTGCTTGGGCCCTTGAATGGAGTCAAGGGAGGTGGTAAAGCGACAAGTGTAGCATTTCTTGCGATTGCAAGGGAAAGTGCCTGGAGAGGGGGTGGTTCGTGTGGGAAGGGACAAATTGAGCAGGGAGTTACGGAGGGGAGCGTAACTTTCTCCGGGCACTTTCCCTTGCAACCCCAAGAAATGCTACACTTGTCGATTTACCTCCCCACTTGACTCCATTCAAGGACCCAAGCAGTCTTTCCAGGTGCGGCAGAGGTTCACCTGCACCTCTTCCAACCTCATCTATTGCATCCGCTGCTCTAGACGTCAGCTGCTGTGCATTGGTGAGACCAAACGTAGGCTTAGCGATCGCTTCGCCGAACACCTCTGCTCTGTTCGCAATAACCAACCTGATCTCCCGGAGGCTCTGCATTTCAACTCCCCCTCCCGTTCTGAATCCAACTTTTCTGGCCTCGGCCAACTCCATGGCCAGAGTGAGGACCACCGTAAATTGGAGGAGCAGCACCTCATATTTCGCTTGGGCAGTTTGCACCCCAGCATTGACTCTCTAATTTCAGGTAGTCCTTACTTTCTCCTCCCCTTCTCAACTCTCCTTCAGCCTACTGGCTCCTCCTCTTCCTTTCTTCTTCCCGCCGCCCCCACCCACCTTCACATCAGTCTGATGAAGGGTTTTGGCATGAAACATTGCCTATTTCCTTTGCTCCATCGATGCTGCCTCACCCGCTGAATTTCTCCAACATTTTTGTCTACATTCATTCATGAGCTTTCTTTATCAGTTAGGTGGTAAATTACCAATGAATGCTCACATATGTTTGCTGCATATTTCTCCCTGAAACGTATCCTGCAGTTATCATGAAGTAAGGACTTACTTCACTCTCAGCCACATAAATGAGCTTTATTAGTACTTTCTTGATTAGTATCGGTGTCAGAGGTAATGGGGAGAAGGCAGGAGAATGGGGTTAGAAGGGAGAGTTAGCTCAGCCATGATTGAATGATGGAATAGGCTTGATGGGCTGAATGGCCTAATTCTGCTCCTATCACTTATGACCTTATGACCTTATGATTGCAAGCAGGTTTGCCAGCTCAATGAGGATGTATTCTTGGACGTGTGCGTTCATACTTTCTATCTTCAAATCACCAGGACAACCATATGCCTGCCATTGGTTATCTAATAAGCCAACCATATGTGTACAACCAATCAAAAAAAGGCTTATTTCACACATTTGTTTTTTTTCCATTTAAGATTTGTTTTTTTTTTAAATAAATACAGAAGAGTTAATTTACCTTTTTAAAAAAAGGCATGTTTTTTTTTTAATATATATTTTTATTAGAGTATGTAGACAGTGACTTAGCAAACACATGTTATGATAGCAATATTTCATGTACAACGGTCATACATTATTAATATTGTCAAGTGAATCATTTTGACTGTAATAATTTTTTTTTAAAGAGAGGAAAACAGAAAGAAAAATAAAATAAAAATCAACATCAAAAAAGAAAATCATAAAGAATGGAATAATTTACTATTAATACATCATAGGAGATAAGATCAAGGAATATAAAATATAACTTTTCATCTAATCCTGAGTCCACGTTTCAGTTAGGGTTCCCTGCCGAACCATTCTACCCTTTTAAGTAATCAATGAAAGAAGACCATATTCTAACGAAAACTTCTTGTTTGTCCATTAGGGCAAATCTGATTCTTTCCAGGTGTAGGGTCTCCGACATTTCCGTAATCCACATTTTAGTTGTGGGGGATATAGGGCCTTTCCAAAATTTTAGCATTAATTTCTTCCCAATTATTATACTGTAATCTAGGAAATTTCTTTGACTTGTTGTAAGAGTTAAACTTTGTTCTGATGTTCCAAGTATTATTAATTTTGGGTCCGGATCCAGTTTAGTATTAATAACTTCAGAAGTTATTTTAAAAATCTCAATTCAGAAATTCTTAATTTTTATACAATTTGCAAAAGTATGTGTTAAATTAGCCTCTGGATGTTGACATTTATCGCAGGTAGAGGATATCTGTGGAAAGATTCTATTTAATTTAACTTTGGAGTAATGTAATCTATGTAATACTTTAAATTGTATTAAAGCATGTCTGGAGTTTAGCGAGCATTGATAAATCAAAAAAAAAGGCATGTTATTTTTTTCCCCAATAATCGCTTACCAAGTTTATCCTGGATATTATTTTTTAATTCCCGCTAACTAGAGAGTTAACCCGCAAAATACCGAGCTCAAAATTTGAGCATGGATCCTGATTCCACACAGTTCAACCATCCAAAAAATACATCAGTCTTGAACCCAGTAAACTTCGGCTTATTCTCATCCCATATGGCTACCTGGTCAATTGCTGTCCCCCTCTTATTCTCCTCAGTCCAATCCTTCCCCCTTTTCCATGGGACCAAATGAAATTTGTTTCTAGTTTGTGCAAAGCAACAAATGTTTTCTGGACTCGCAACAGACACTGCAAGTGCTGATATGAATGAGGGGCCTGACCCAAAACGTCAACTATCACTTCGCCTCCACAAATGTTGCAACAAATGTTCTTTGTAACTGATATTAGAGTCATTGCGTCATACTGCACAGAAACAGGGCCTTTTGCCCAATTTGCCTATGTCGAACAAAATGCTCCAACTACACTAGAGCCACCATATCCCACTAAACCCTTCCTATCCACGCACCTGTCCAAATGTCTCTTAAATGTTGTTAGAGTACCTGCCTCAACTAACTACTCTGGCAGCTTAGTTTAGTTTAGCTTATTGTCATGTGTAGCAACATAGTAAAAACATAGAAACATAGAAATTAGGTGCAGGAGTAGGCCATTCAGCCCTTCGAGCCTGCACCGCCATTCAATATGATCATGGCTGATCATCCAACTCAGTATCCCGTACCTGCCTTCTCTCCATACCCTCTGATCCCCTTAGCCACAAGGGCCACATCCAACTCACTCTTAAATATAGCCAATGAACTGACCTCAACTACCCTCTGTGGCAGAGAGTTCCAGAGACTCACCACTCTCTGTGTGAAAAAAGTCTTTCTCATCTCGGTCTTAAAGGATTTCCCCCTTATCCTTAAGCTGTGACCCCTTGTCCTGGACTTCCCCAACATCGGGGAACAATCTTCCTGCATCTAGCCTGTCCAACCCCTTAAGAATTTTGTAAGTTTCTATAAGATCCCCTCTTAATCTCCTAAATTCCAGAGAGTATAAACCGAGTCTATCCAGTCTTTCTTCATAAGACAGTCCTGACATCCCAGGAATCAGTCTGGTGAACCTTCTCTGCACTCCCTCTATGGCAATAATGTCCTTCCTCAGATTTGGAGACCAAAACTGCACGCAATACTCCAGGTGTGGTCTCACCAAGACCCGGTACAACTGAAGTAGAACCTCCCTGCTCCTGTACTCAAATCCTTTTGCTATGAAAGCTAACATACCATTCGCTTTTTTCACTGCCTGCTGCACCTGCATGCCTACTTTCAATGACTGGTGTACCATGACACCCAGGTCTCGCTGCATCTCCCCTTTTCCTAATCGGCCACCATTTAAATAATAGTCTGCTTTCCTGTTTTTGCCACCAAAGTGGATAACCTCACATTTATCCACATTATCCTGCATCTGCCAAAACATTTGCCCACTCACCCAGCCTATCCAAGTCACCTTGCAGTCTCCTAGCATCCTCCTCACAGCGAACACTGCCCCCAGCTTAGTGTCATCCGCAAACTTGGAGATATTGCCTTCAATTCCCTCATCCAGATCATTAATATATATTGTAAATAGCTGGGGTCCCAGCACTGAGCCCTGCGGTACCCCACTAGTTACTGCCTGCCATTGTGAAAAGGACCCGTTTACTCCTACTCTTTGCTTCCTGTTTGCCAGCCAGTTCTCTATCCACATCAATACTGAACCCCTAATACCCGTATGCTTTAAGTTTGTATACTAATCTCTTATGTGGGACCTTGTCGAAAGCCTTCTGGAAATCCAGATATACCACATCCACTGGTTCTCCCTTATCCACGCTACTAGTTACATCCTCGAAAAATTCCACAAGATTCGTCAGACATGATTTACCTTTTGTAAATCCATGCTGACTGTGTCCAATGATTTCACCACTTTCCAAATGTGCTGCTATCCCATCTTTAATAACTGACTCTAGCAGTTTCCCCACTACCGATGTTAGACTAACTGGTCTGTAATTCCCCGTTTTCTCTCTCCCTCCCTTCTTAAAAAAGAGGGGTTACATTTGCCTACCCGCCAATCCTCAGGAACTATTCCAGAATCTAAAGAGTTTTGAAAGATTATCACTAATGCATCCACTATTTCCTGAGCTACTTCCTTAAGTACTCTGGGATGCAGCCTATCTGGCCCTGGGGATTTATCGGCCTTTAATCTATTCAATTTACCCAACACCACTTCCCGACTGACCTGGATTTCACTCAATTCCTCCTTTGACCCACAGTCCCTGCTATTTCAGGCAGATTATTTATGTCTTCCTTAGTGAAGACGGAACCAAAGTAGTTATTCAATTGGTCCGCCATATCCTTGTTCCCCATGATCAACTCACCTGTTTCTGACTGCAAGGGACCTACATTTGTTTTAACTAACCTCTTTCTCTTCACATATCTATAAAAACTTTTGCAGTCAGTTTTTATGTTCCCTGCCAGTTTTCTTTCATAATCTATTTTTCCTTTCCTAATTAAGCCCTTTGTCCTCCTCTGCTGGTCTCTGAATTTCTCCCAGTCCTCTGGTATGCTGCTTTTTCTGGCTACTTTGTACGCATCATCCTTTGCTTTGATACTATCCCTGATTTCCCTTGTTATCCACGGATGCACTACCTTCCCCGATTTATTCTTTTGCCAAACTGGGATGAACAATTTTTGTAGTTCATCCATGCAGTCTTTAAATGTCTTCCATTGTATATCCACCGTCAACCCTTTTAGAATTAATTGCCAGTCAATCTTGGCCAATTCACGTCTCATACCCTCAAAGTTACCTTTCTTTAAGTTCAGAACCATTGTTTCTGAATTAACAATGTCACTCTCCATCCTAATGAAGAACTCAACCATATTATGGTCACTCTTGCCCAAGGGGGCACGTACAACAAGACGGCTAATTACCCCTTCCTCATTACTCAAAACCCAGTCTAAAATAGCCTGCTCTCTCGTTGGTTCCTCTACATGTTGATTTAGATAACTATCCCGCATACATTCCAAAAAATCCTCTTCCTCAGCACCCCTGCCAATTTGATTAACCCAATCTAGCAAGGTATAGTAAAAATCTTTTGTTGCATGCTAAGTAGTCAACGGAAGGACTGTACATGATTACAATTCAGCCATCCACAGTGTACAGACACATGATAAAAGAAATAACATTTAATGCTGGATAAAGTCCAGTAAAGTCTGATTAAAGATAGTCCGAGCGTCTCCAATGAGATAGATAGTAGTACTGGACTGCTCTATAGTTGTTGATAGGAAGGTTCAGTTGCCTGATAACAACTGGGAAGAACTGTCCCTGAATCTGGAGGTGTGAACCTTATCCATATCCCCACCAACTAGCTCCCACTATGTGAAAAAGCTGCCCCTCTTATTAAATCTCTCACCTTGAAACTATGTCCTCAGATTCTTGATTCCCCAACTCTGGTAAAAGACCATTCACCCTCAAATCTTATATGCCTTGATAAGATTCCGGCACTCTAAGGAATTAAGTCCTAGCCCAGCCTGCCCAACGTCTCCCTCTATCTCAGCCCCTCAAGTCCTGACAACATCCTCGTAAATCACTCTTTCCAGCTTAACAACATCCTTCCCATAGCAGCGTGACCAAAACTGAACGCAGTAATCCAAATGCGTCCTCACCAACGACATGTACAAGACATTGTAAGAAGGAAAAAGAATGCCATCCAATTATTGTGGTGACTTATTTTGTTATCTTATTGTGGTAACACAGATGTATCACAACTAAATTATTGTTGAATTTCCTGACTACTTTAAACAACGAATAGAACCAATTTAGGACATAGTTTATGGAATGTCCATAGAAGAATCAATATGAAAAATAGCTTTATCCATTCCAAGTAAAGCAGTGACAAATCATGTTGTTGACACAAATTAATGAAGAGGATGAATACCAGTGCTGTTATTTCTGATGAGATTTTGAATCTCCCTGGGCAGAACACATAGTTCTCCACTACAGACCACAGCGGAGTTGGTTCCTGTGCTGCTGATGTTGGAGATAGACAAAAAGTGCTGGAGTAACTCAACGGTTCGGGTGGAATCTCTGCAGAAAAGGGATTGGTGGCATTTCGGGTCATAACCTTTCTTCCCACTGTAAACATAGCCAAAGCCACCACAGCCACATGTTCCTTTCTATGCACTGCTGATGTTGGAGGCTGTTTCATGATGGGATTAATACAGTTAGTATTCTTAGAAAAAAGATGTCCATGCTTCCAAATAAAATGTTGGAGAACAAAGAACTGAATAGATTTATGCTGTAGAATGACTGATAGCTTCAAATCACTCTCTTAGTATTTCAACCAAAAGCATGCTGCAGTATTTAGGTTGAGCTATATGTTGTGTGAAATAAAGATATCATCCGTTACTTTGCTTGCAAGTAACAAAAGCAGCTGGGACTGACTTAGTTTAAAAAAATGCCCTCAGATTTGCAAAACCTGATCACCTGTGTCAGCATTCAACATGGGGAGAGCAACTCTGTGCATGTTTAATCAGTTTTCACATGCATCTGTGCTCTTCCCACTACCATGTATTTGTAAAGGGACATGCCAAGTCAAATTCAATTTATCAAGGCTAGATGCACCAAAATAGTAGAAACAAGTAAATGCAGATGCTGATTAATACACAAAAGGACACAAAGCCCTGGAGTAACTCAAAGATAGACAAAAAGCTGGAGTAACTCAGTGGGACAGGCAGCATCTAATCAGAATTACTCCAGCTTTTTGTGTCTATCTTCAATTTAAACCAGCATCTGCAGTTCCTTCCTATAACTGGAGTAACTCAGCAGGTTAAGCTGGAGAACCTGAATAGGTGATGTTTTGGCATTGAAACCGTTCTTCAGACTGATTGTAGTATAGGAGAAGAAACTTGGATGAGGGGAGAGAGGCAGGACGAAGTGTGGTACGTAATAGGTGGACACAGGCGAGGGGGTGGGGGGGGGGGGGGGGGGTGTTGAGAGGCCTATGGAAGAAACAAAGGCAAAGTTCAGTATGGGAAATGGGAAAAGGAGTTAAAATGGTGAGCCACCAACCTGGAGATACAGTTAGCCTGAGCAGACTGAGCACAAATGTTCACCAAAATGGTCACCGAGTCTACGCTTGGCCACGCCAATGTCCCTCGTTACTAATGCTTGTGCAGAATTTAGATCAAATGTCATATTTTGGCTCTATATCCTATGTGTGAAAGGCTTGATTGCAATCATGCATAGTCTTTCCGCTGACTGGATAGCAACAAAGAGTCTTTCAATGCACCTCGGTACACGTGACAATAAACTATTTGGAAACTTCTCACCGCAAAAAGGTTGTTGTAAGACAACATAGTGTATCATGTGAAAAATGCTATCAGTGCAGTGGCATTGTTCCACCAACTCTACTTCACCTTTATACCCCACACATAGCAAGAAGTTAAACTGGAGAAAAGTTTGTCTTTTGTTAGTTTCATAACAGGTGGAAATTATAAGAATATCTTAATCAGTGTCTTGATCAAACACTGCTTGATCTTCCTCACAGAACAAGAAACATTGGTAATTGTAGCCTGCAATTGTGACCATAACACCTACTGTCTTTTTAATTGCAGTGTGACATCAGCACTGGAGGGATAAGTGAGATTTTAAACCCAGGCTTCAGCTTTTCTCATTGGGAATAAAGAAGGTTAATTTGCATTGAGTTACGTGCACTGAAAGCATTTGCATCATCAGAACTGAATGTTTGAAGCAGATTATAATTCATACACTTGAATGCATGCTTAGAAGATATATCAGCAGATGAATTTCTACCTTTTACCTTGACTGCTTATAATTAGACGTAATGATCAGTTCATATTTTGGTAAGACTCCAATTATCTTTATTTTCACCCAAATTATCATTGTGTCTGATGTGGAAATTATAACAGTGTTTACATTGTTAGGAGATTAAGGTATTGGTCTGTTGAAATATCTTTAATAAGGAGGCACAGCGATACAGTGGCCATATTGATCAAGCAACACCCCCAATATCATGTACTCTAATTTTGCACACTAATCTCTTGTGTGGGACCTCGTCAAAGGCTTTTTGTAATTCCAGATACACAACATCCATTGACTCTCCCTTATCCATCGTGCTTTTTACATCCTCAAGAAATTCCTAAATATTGAGGGCCTGTCCCACCTACGCGACCTTTTCGGCGACTGGTGGCACCCGTCATAGGTCGCCGTAAATCTTCAACACGTTGATTGCAGTGTGACATCAGCATTGTAATCAACTGCTAACGTTATCCCACTTTTTAAGGAAGGCGGGAAAGAGAAAACAGGGAATTATAAACCAGTTAGCCTGACTTCGGTGGTGGGGAAGATGCTGAAGTCAATTGTAAAAGATGAGATAGCCGAACATTTGGATAGCAGGAACAGGATTGCTCTGAGTCAGCATGGATTTACGAAGGGGAAATCATGCTTGACTAATCTTCTGGAATTTTTTAAAGATGTAACTAGGAAAATGGACAAGGGAGAGCCAGTGGATGTAGTGTACCTGGACTTGCAGAAAGCATTTGATAAGGTCCCACATAGGAGATTAGTGGGCAAAATTAGGGCACATGGTATTGGGGATAGAGAGGTGACATGGACAGAGAAGTGGTTGGAAACAAAGAGTAGGAATTAACGGGTCCCTTTCAGAATGGCAGGCAGTGACTAGTAGGGTACCGAAAGGCTCGGTGCTGGGACCGCAGCTATTTACAATATACATCAATGATTTCGATGAAGGGATTCAAAGTAACATTACCAAATTTGCAGATGACACAAAGCTGGGTGGCAGTGTGAACTGTGAGGATGATGCTATGAGAATGCAGGGTGACTTGGACAGGTTGGGGGAGTGGGCAGATGCATGGCAGATGAAGTTTAATGCGGATAAATGTGAGGTTATCCACTTTGGTAGCAAAAACAGGAAGGCTGATTACTATCTAAATGCATTTTCCCCACTACTGATGTTAGATTAACTGGTCTGTAATTCCCCGTTTTCCCTTTCCCTCCCTTTTTAAAAAGTGGGGTTACATTAGCTACCCTCCAATCCTCAGGAACTACTCCAGAATCTAAAGAGTTTTGAAAAATGATCACTAATGCATCCACTATTTCTGGGGCTACTTCCTTAAGCACTCTGGGATGCAGCATATCTGGCCCTGGGGATTTATCGGCCTTTAATCCATTCAATTTACCAAACACCATTTCCCGACTAACCTGGATTTCACTCAGTTCCTCCATCTCATTTGACCCCCGGTCCCCTGCTATTTCCGGCAGATTATTTATGTCTTCCTTAGTGAAGACAGAACCAAAGTAGTTATTCAATTGGTCCGCCATGTCTTTGTTCCCCATGATCAATTCACCTGTTTCTGAGTGCAAGGGACCTACATTTGTTTTAACTAATCATTTTCTATTCACATATCTATAAAAATCTTTGCAGTTTGTTTTTTTGTTCCCTGCCAGTTTTCTTTCATAATCTATTTTCCCTTTCCTAATTAAGCCCATTGTCCTCTTCTGCTGGACTCTGAATTTCTCCTGGTCCTCTGGTAGGCTGCTTTTTCTGGCTAATTTGTATGCTTCATCTTTTGTTTTGATACTATCCCTGATTTCCCTTGTTATCCACGGATGCACTACCTTCCCTGATATATGCTTTTGCTAAACTGGGATGAACGGGTGCCAGCAGTCGCCGAGAAGGTCGAGTAAGTGGGACAGGCCCTTTAGTCAAGCATATTTCCCCTTCATAAATCCATGCTGACTTTGACTGATCCCATCACTGCATTCCAAATGCACGGCTATAACATCTTTAATAAATGATTCCAGCATCTTCCCCACGACCGATGTAAGGATAACTGGTCTATAATTCCCCGTTTTTTCTCTCCCTCCTTTCTTAAAAAGTACATATAAACATTAAGCTCACATCCTTCTTTCCCCAAGAATAGTAAGATTAAACGAGAACTTACCAGTTTGAAGTTTGATCTTTATTTTATGAGGAGTCGAGTTGAGGGACTACGTGAATAGAAGCCCGTACAGCCGTTGGTGCGTCAATCTTCAAAGCAGCGGAATGAATTCACAGCTAACAATGACTGAAGTATAATGGTAAGATGATAAAACTAGAACTACCAGATGAGATCTATGAGGGTGGGAGCGGAGGGCACGTAGTCCCTCAACTCGACTCCTCATAAAATAAAGATCAAACTTCAAACTGGTAAGTTCTCGTTTAATCTTACTATTTTACTTCGGAGTCACGTGAGTGACTACGTGAAGACTTCAAAGCACTGTGAATTCACGCCGCAGACCCAAATCCGACATTCACACAGCCTGGATTGACTCAAAGTCGTTAACAATCAATCATGTATCAGTAACAACATTTGTTAAATGAATAACAATTTATTTACAAACAAATCATAACAAACCCCTCTAACTCAGGGGGAAAGTGTAACAGTACTCAAAACAGAATCAGCAAACACCCCGAGCCTTGAAATCGGCTTGTGATAAAACCTCTGAAAAGATAGCTCACTGGACCATCCTGCGGCCGCGAGGATATGGTCTATTGGCACGTCCATCGCCCTTGCCGCGGAAGTTGATGCCGCCCTGGTGGAATGAGATTTGAATTTATCAGTATCAATTCCAGCACTTGCCAGGACCTGCTTTAGCCACCTTGAAATCGTTTGCACCGACACCTTACTGTGTGGTTTTTTGTGACTAATAAACAAAGCCGACTCTGTTCCTCTCAGAGGTTTAGTAATCTCAATGTAACGAGATAAATGTGAAACTACACACAAGTGACCATCTGCGGGGTATGCTGAAAACACAATCTTACATCCTGTCATGCCTCTTCTATTATGTTTAAGCAAATCATAGACATAAAATATAATGGCATCTGCCGACACATGCATTCTATCTAGCCGTAGCTTTTGCAACGTTTGTACACGTTGAGCTGAAACCGCCATAAGCATGACCACCTTCATAGTTAATTTGGCTATAGATAGGCTTGTAACCGGAGCCCACTGGCGAAGAACCATAAGAACCTCACTCACATTCCAAATCCCGGCATACCTGGGTTTAGGAGGATTAGAATTGAAAACTCCCTTCATGAATCGTGAAACTAACGGATGTGTCCCTATTGTATGTAATTCTGCATTCATAGGTAAATAAGAAGACAGAGCACTTCTGGCTGAATTGATCGCACTGTAACTTAATTTTTGGTCGAAATAAAGAGTTGACAAAAACTCCAATACGTCCGTCATCCCTGCAGTGTGATATACAATATTCTGCTGTAGACAGAATTGCTCCCACTTCCTTATATAGGTGAGATATTGCTGCTGTGTACTATCCCTGCAGGCCGACATGAGAACATCCACAATCCGATGAGACAGTCCTCTCCCCAGGTATGGCCTCCTTAAAATCTGCAAATTAACAGATCAATATGATCATGTAAAGGATGTTGATCCCCAGTGACTGGATTTACCAGTAGATTTTTATTCTTGGGAATAATCATGTAAGGCTCCCTAGCCATTTGTAATACAACGGGAAACCATGCTTGTGTAGGCCAATCTGGCACTACCAATACCCCTGAAGCGGAGTCCTCCTTGATCTTTTGCAAACATCTGCTGATGAGACAGAATGGAGGAAATACATACACAAACATTCCTCCCCCAATGCAGTGAAAACACATCCCCTGCTACTGCCCCAGAATCTGGTTCCCATGAAACATATCTAGGTAACTGATGATTTAATCGAGATGCAAACAAGTCAATATCTGGCATTCCATACTGAACAATCATTTGGTTAAATACATCCTGATTTAACATCCATTCAATGTTGTCATTAAACTGACGTGACCTAGTGTCAGCTACAGTGTTGAATCTTCCTGGCAAATAAAATGCTGAAAGCCAGATATTTTGGTCAATACACCAGCTCCAAATCTGGTTACCCAGTCTATCACAAGACTGTGACTTAACTCCACCCATTTGGTTTACATATGCCACTGCTGTGGTGTTGTCAATCTGAACCTGCACATGCAAGTCCCTCCTTGTAGAACAATAAGCTTTGAGCCCATACCAGGTGCCCAACAACTCTAAATAATTAATCCCTCTTAGTTGAAGAAGCGATGTCTCATCCACATTCCATCTGCCTCCACAACTAGAAGACATATCTGTTGCACCCCAACCCAGTGCACTTACATCAGTCTGTAATATCAGTGACGGTGGTTCCACCAAAACCTTCCTAAAACTTGTTGAAACATTTGCTATCCACCATTGTATGTCAGCAATCGCCCCAGCTGACAACTGCATAGGCCTATCAAAATGGCCCCTTTGTATTCTCAGTGCCTGTTCCTTTGATGGTTGTAATTGTTGATAATGCAGAGGACCATACTGCACAGCTGGAAATGCTGCCACAAACTTCCCAATTTAACCTGGCTACTTGTCTAATCGAAGGCCTTTGTTCTCCAACGAGATTAATACAGTCCTCAATTAACTGATTCAATTTATCCCTGGGCAAAGTTACCAACATGTGATTGGAATTAATGGTAAATCCCAGATAATCAATAATTTGGACTGGTGATAATTTAGATTTATCTGGGTGAATAACAAATCCCATTTGTTCAAAAGTGATTTTAACAACTGAAACTGATGATTGAGTTTCAGCATGAGTCTTTCCAACAATCAGAATATCATCTAAGTAGGCCATTACCACATGCCCCTTAGCTCTAAGTAACACTAACACAGGTTTTACCAATTTAGTAAATAATCTAGGAGCTGAAGTTAATCCCTTCGGCAATGCCCTGAATTGCCACAGCTGAGTCATCCAAATAAATTTCAAATATCTTCTATCATCCTCATGAATAGACACTGAGTAATACGCATCCTTTAAATCAATAGTTGCCATATAACACCCTTTGGACACTAGATGTTTGGCCGTGGTAAAGGTTTTCCATTTTGAAATGCCTATAACAAACAAACTTGTTCAAACTCGATAAATCCAAATAATTCTACACCCCCCAGTCTTTTTAGATCTGGGAAATATATTTGACACAAATTGTCGACTTTGATAGACAGAAGGCTCAATTACCCCTTTCTTATGTAACGACTGAATCTCTGCTTGAATAAGCACATTTTCTTCATCTGAAAAAAATAAGTTTACGACTAGGAAAATGTTGATTAGGTAGACTGTCCTTAGAGTAAAATTCAATTTTCACACCCTTCAATACTACTAAGTATGAACAAATCTGATGTCAACTGCTGCCATTGTTTGAGAAACAATTTTAACCTTCCCCCAATTTGAACAGGAACATCAATTAATTCATCGTCTGTTGATGTTTTCCTTACCTGCATCTTTCCTTGCGGACCTTGTTGTCCTCGACCTCTTGTGGAGAAAGGCACCTTCCCCTTCATGCTGGCAGCCTGCCAGTTCCGAAATTGAAGACCTGAACGGCTCATTCCTTCTCCTGCATCCACATTAGTTCCTTTCCAATACGGAGAAAACCTTTTGCCTTGCTTATCAGCCGGCTTAATGAGGGCCATAGTTTTAACATCTTCATGACATTCTTTGACCCTTTTTGCAAGGTTACCTCCAAACAACAGATTTTGTGGTGGTACACTGGTCGGTTTGCACAAACTTGCCAAATTCGGATTAAGCACTGGCCTAATAGCGGCCCTCCTGATGTTATTGATTTCAAAAAATGCATTACAATGGAATCCCAGTCCGTCCTGGTGTGCTTCAACCACATTGCTTGGATCAATCACTTTCACCACAGCTGTAATACCTGCTGACAACAGTTTAAGCACTTTTTGAAACTTCATCTCCTGGGCCCTAGCAGGCATACCCATCTGTGACCAAATTTGGTGATTAACCACCGGTACCTTCAGGAGATCACAATTAACAGGAGCTTTATAGTTTTTTGCTGCTTCATCCATAGCTAGCTCCTGTAACTGGTGGGAGAGCATATACTGAATGGCTTCAGCCAATTCTCCATCAATCGCCTCTCCTGCCTCTCTAGGCTCAGCTAACTTTCCAGCAATGTTCGGAATTACCTCCAACCGAACTTCTTTACTGCTCTCCCCCAGCATAGAATCAGTGTCAGCAAACTGCACTGATGGAACATCCTCCTCACAGGCAGGATAGTTCTGCAGCCCTGGAACAGGTGCTGCTAGCACAAGCTCTCCATCAGCCTGGCTTGGGCACCACTCCTCCTCACGGAGCTGGTCCCTGTCGAGCATTCTTTGTAATAAAATCTCGACTTGGGAGAGCCGTGAGCAAACGGACTCTCCTATGGAGGGTATAACCTTCATGCCCGACACATCTACGGGCCTGACAGACTTGCCAGTGGCCTTCCGCCCTACTGGCAAGCCTTCACTGCCCCCAGGCAGTGGGTCCGCAACCACTGGCTGTGTAGCCAGCACTGGACCAGGTGTACCAGACGGGCCTCCTTCCACAACACTCTTCTGGTCACTCTCCTTTCTACCTGCGGAGTGCCTCGCCGACACCTTCTTTACTTTCTGCAACATATCTCCAAGTACTTCAAACTGTCGCAGAAATGACCTGTGGTAAAAATTTCAACAACCTTACCTCCGTTTTTAAACTTACCGCTCGGAGGAGCGCTGCTGCTCCAACGGCCCAACTGCACCAACGTCTGACGTCATGACGCACCAACGGCTGTACGGGCTTCATTAACGTAGTCACTCACGTGACTCCGAAGTAAAATTCAGAAACAGTTTTCTGTTGTTATGAAACAAGCGGAGACTTTAGGCAAATGCTTATTTAACACTCATAAAAAGTATGTATTCACAATCAAAAGATTGATTTACGTAAGAGCAAATGAGTCAGGTATTGGGAATTAAAGCTGACACTTGGATCGGTGTTCGGTGAAATGAAAAGCAAGAGGGGAGGTTGTATTACAAGCGTGAGGGAGGAGATCTCAATCTCAGCGACCCAGAATCTGGATAGCACTGGGTTTTCATTCACAGTGCAATGCTGAACTGAAGGACAGTGTGTGCTGAATGGAGACAGTCAAACTTTCTTTCGGGACAAAAACACATTACAAATTTTACTCCCAGATTGCTCGAATACAAATTGAATTCATTATGAACAAATCCAAGTTGTTGGACATTGCAAATACATGTAAGGAATAAAGGTACTCCATAAAGCAAGTCAGTGATTGTGGTGGGGAAATGATTTAAAGTCTAGAGACTTGAGAGGAAAAACGGAACAAAAAAGAGCTGATAATTATCTTTTTCCACTTTGCCTGAACAGTCTAAGAAAGCAGTAAATAAAGCCAAGAGGATTTTCAGTTTATATTACTTAGTGAATTGAGTTCATGCTTCCCGTGGGCACACTGATGCACTACAATGCACCGATAAGGCCTGGCCTGAAGCACACAGTGCAATTCCCTGTGCTTCGTGTAAGTTGGACATCCTGGCCCTTGGGAGAGCTGTGAGGTGAACTGTGAGGCTGATCCCCAGTGTCAGTGGCACAGCTGTAAGGAATGATTTGATATCTAGGGCTTGTTAGCCCACTAAAAGCAGAGTCTCAGAGGAGATGTTTTAAGCGGTGTCTCAGCTGATACACATAAGATGCCTAATGTGACAAAGGAAAGAAACCAGGAACAATATTTTCAGATGTAGCTGTGCAGGAGGATAGAGGCTCATTGCTATAGAGAATAAATTTAGTGTCCTACATCAGGAAGTGTTTATTGATCCTAAAGATAATTGACAACTGGGGTTTGTTGCCAGAAAGAGTTGCGGCAGCAATGGCATAGAATTCATTTAAGAATCAGTTAAGTGATGATATTGGAAGAAGTTAGTGTGGGCAATATCGAAAGATGATTTACAATCATTTGAAGATTTTTTTTCTACTTGAACCTATCTTGTGACATTCCAAAACTACTTATTCTACCACACCTGGTTTCATTTTAGGGATATCAGCTGTATTATTACATCGAAATGAATATATGATAAGCATGCTGAATGCATGATTTTCAATAGTATTATTAATTGGATTAACATAATAAAATAGATAACAAGTTTGCAGATATCTCTAAGTTCTGTCGGTAACAGCATGATCCATCAGGGTGTATAAGAAGGAACTGCAGAGGCTGGTTTACCACTGAGTTGTTCCAGCATTCTATCACCATACATAAATAATACACAAGGGTATTTAGCACAGAAATAAAAATCTAAAAAACAAATTATAGGGATTTGCCCCATGCAACGACACGTTAAATCGCAAATTGCAAATCATTTCATCATTACAACCACATAATTCTAATCAGTGATGATGAGATATCAGTTAAAATGCTTTACAGATGAAAGTACTGTGGGCAAGGTTGAGATGTTTAGTTAACAATTTACGAATGGATAGAAACTTTCCCTGAGAGCAATCATTTTGTTTCTTTGGTGCACCCAGTCTAATTTAGGCCTTAATCTGGGAGCAGAAGTAATTCTTGGCCCTTTTTTCCTGACATAAATCTGAATGCCCAGTCTCCAATCTTTGATCGTTTTGCCATAATTAGCAGTTAATACTCCTGTTATAAGCAGTAAGTATAACAAAAAGAGAGGTACAAATAATTGCTAATGTACTATCTATTGGTGACATGTTTTTGTTCTTGTTTCAGTGAAGCCAAATTTAGATCATTGGGGAGATTAGGAGAGGGAGTGATTGAGACGAAAAACGTGAAGAAGCTGAATTGTTACTACATTGTTAAAAATACATTGTTAAAAATACAGTCATTAACCAAGGGGCTCCAGCTCTCAGTGCAATACAACTCTGTTCATTTGGTTTTGTCACACCAAGCCCAGCAACTCACTGAAGCTCATCTCCAGACACTGCCATCAGCACACATAACTTAAAGAGGCGGTGTCATCAAATAGAAAGAAGTGTTCAAAAAGATACACATCATTTCACTCATGATAATGTTGCAGAGAAGTGAATCTGTAATGTTTTCACAATGTAGAGAACATTTCAGCACAGCCAAATGCTTGTGAAATTATATTAACCCTGGGACAAGTATTTGTACAGTCAACAAAAACCACAGCAATGCTAACTAATATTAAATGCAATACCTGTCCCTATACTTCACCCACGACTCTGTCCAAGGACCCCGACAGTCTTTTCGGGTGCGACAGGTTCACTTGCACCTCCTCCAACCTCATTTACTGAATCCGCTGTTCCAGGTGTGGACTCCTGTACACAGGCTCGGCATTCGTCTTACAGAACACCTCTGCTCAGTCGGCCTAAACCTATCTGATCTCCCGGTTGCTAAAAACTTTAACTCCCACTCCCGTTCCCACACTGATCTTTCTGTCCTGGGCCTCCTCCATTGTCAGAGTGAGGCCCAGCGCAAATTGGAGGAACAACGTCTCATATTTTGCTTGGGTAGCTTGCATCCCAGTGGTATGAACATTGACTTCTCTAACTTCAAATAACCCTTGCTTTCTCTCTCTCTCCATCCCCTCCTCCTTCCAAGTTCTCCCACCAGTCTTTCTGTCTCCCACTACATTTTATCTCTGTGTAGGAAAGAACTGTAGATGCTGGTTTAAATCGAAGGTAGACACAAAAATGCTGGAGTAACATAGAAACATAGAAAATAGGTGCAGAAGGATGCCATTCTGCCCTTCGAGCCAGCACCGCCATTCATTGTGATCATGGCTGATCGTCCCCAATCAATAACCTGTGCCTGCCTCTCCAAATATCCCTTGATTCCACTAGCCCCAAGAGCTCTATCTAACTCTCAAATCCATCCAGTGATTTGCCCTCCACTGCCCTCTGGGGCAGGGAATTCCACAAATTCACAACTCTCTGGGTGAAAACGTTTTTTTCTCACCTCAGTCTTAAATGGCCTCCCCTTTATTTTAAGACTGTGGCCCCTTGTTCTGGACTCGCCCAACATTGGGAACATGTTTCCTGCATCTAACTTGTCCAGTTCTTTTATAATTGTATATGTTTCTATAAGATCCCCCCTCATCCTTCTAAACTCCAGTGAATACAAGCCTAGTCTTTTCAATCAATTCAATTCAACTTTAATGTCATTGCACAGATACAAGTAAGGGTACAACGAAATGCAGTTTAGTGACAGTACGAAGTGATAGCAATATATAGGTAAATACAGATAAATAAATACAGATGTGGAAATCTATTGGCGGGACTCCGGATTCAGCAGTGCGATGGTGTTATTATAGAAGCTACTCCTCATCCTGCTGGTGCGGGACCTGAGGCTCCTGTACCGCCTCCCCGATGGTAGGAGGGCAAACAGTCCATGGTTAGGGTGGGAGGGGTCCTTGATGATCTTCCCAGCCCGTCTCAGACACCGTTTTCGATGGAGGGCATCCATGGCAGGGAGCGGGGCACCGATGATGTGCTGGGTGGTTTTCACCACCCGTTGTAGTGCCTTCCTGTCTGCTATGGTGCAACTGCTGTACCATACCGTAAAGCAGGTGGTCAGGATGCTTTCAAAGGTGCATCGGTAGAAGTTGGTCAGGATCAGGGGGGACAGGTGGGCTTTTTTGAGCCTCCTCAGGAAGTAAAGGCGCTGCTGCGCCTTTTTGATCAATCTTTCCTCATATGACAGTCCCGCCATCCCAGGGACCAATCTCGTGAACCTACTCTGCACTGCCTCAATCACAATGATGTCCTTCCTCAAATTCGGAGACCAATACTGTACACAATACTCCAGATGTAAGGTAGACACAAAATGCTGGAGTAACTCAGCAGGACAAGCAGCATCTCTGGAGAGAAGGAATCAGTGATGTTTCTGGTCGAGACCCTTCTTCAGACTGATGAAGGGTCTTGACCCGAAACGTCACCCATTCCTTCTCTCCGGAGTTGCTGCTTGTCCCGCTGAGTTATTCCAGCATTTTGTGACTACCTAAAGGGCCTATCCCACTGTACGAGGTAATTCAAGAGCTCTCCCGAGTTTAACAAAAAAAATCAAACTCGTGTTAAGCACGTAGAATGTACGTAGCAGGTACGTCGGAGCTCAGGACGTCTCTTAGCGGCTCATAACGCTAACAGCAGGTACTCGGGAAACGCGGTAAGCTCGTGAAGTCTTGTGAAGATTTTTCAACATGTTGAAAAATGTCCACGAGAGCCCCGAGTACCTACGAGCTGCTATTACCGTAATTCTCCAAGTTCGAATCAGGGGAAACTCGGGGGAACTCTTGAATTAGCTCGTACAGTGGGACAGCCCCATTACATTTTATCTCTGTACCCCGCACTACCCTGACATCAGTCTGAAAAAGGGTCTTGACCCGAAACATCACCCATTCCTTCTCTCCAGAGATGCTGCCTGTCCCACTGAGTTACTCCAGCATTTTGTGTCTTCTTTCGATTTAAACCGGCATCGGCATAATAGTTCTTTCCTACACTCTAACTAATAGTAATCTGTTTTGGTTTTAAATGAACAATCCCTAAATTACATCCCGGAGATTGGCAAGGTCTGCTAGATCATCCCATTCCTAACCATTTTAACTCTCCTTCCCATTCCCATACCAACCTTTCTGTTGTTGGCCGCCTCCATTTCTAGAGTGAGGTCGTATACAAACTGGAGGAACAGTGCTCATATTCTGTTTGGGTAGCTTACTGGTGTGAATATTGAATTCTCCAGTTTTACGTAATACTCCCACCAGCCCCTCTCCCTGTCTTATTCCCACCCCTCCCCCCCACCCCCACCCCAGTTCACATCAATTTCTCCCACCATCCCACCCTTTTTACCCCCTCAGTACTCTTCCACCTATATCGCTCTGGCTTTACATTTCACTCCACTTCTCCTCCAATGTGAAATCCTTTTGTCTCTTTTCATCTCTAGCCTTTGATACTTGTTCCACCATTTGCCAATCTAACCTCCCTCACTTGTATTTATCACTTGCTTGACATTATCCTGGCCCCACCTCTCTTTTGCAACTTTCTTCTCCCCACTGCAATGTCTGAAGAAGGGTCGTGAAATGTTGCCTATCCATTCCCTCCACAAACGCGATCTTGACCCACTGAGTCGCTCCAGCACGTTGTTTTTTGTGCAAAATTCCAGCATCTGGTGGTCCTTGTATCTCCATCTGAACCCCCAAATTAAAACTTTCTATTTAAATAAAATCATAAATCTTTAGAATTATTTAAAAAAATTGCAAAATTATAATCAGGGGCAGTATACCTGATAGTCATTTACATCTATTTATTTTCAAGAAAATAAATTTCCAAAACTGAAAGCAAGGTGCATTCTCACTGCTGCCCAATCTCCATCTATATGCCTGCAATTACTGTAATTGAAGTGGCAGTCACAAAGTGGCTTTGTAATACATCACATAAAATGTCACAATAAATCTCAGTTCATTTCCCACACTAACCATCTTGAATCCTCTCCAACAGAGAATGAAAACTTACTGCCAATTATCGTTGAATTGCAAACCATACTTCCAACAACTGCCACAAAATACTTTCAAAGCATTGTAGAGGTTTTACTCTGGTTTGTAAACAAAGCCAAATATTTCGATCGGCATTGGAACCATTTGCTCTTGCACTTGCACTTGCACTTGACAATGGTATTTTTGTCATTGAAGACATTGCTGCCATTCTTTGATTTAATCAGCCCAGAAAGATTTTGCCAATTTCTGGCAATTTCTGACAGTAAGGATTACATAGTAGGCTGGGTTAGATTTGCTTTGGCAAACCAAAGTGGCCATCACACCTGTAAACTTCTGCATTTAGCTGACCATGAATTGTTCAAGTTGAAGGCTCTGGTCCATTATTTTACAGTAACAATAACAGCATCCATTTGTACTACCCCTTCAATGCAGCAGGTGGTGCAGCGTACTTTACCAGAAGCGCCAATTTTAAAGTAGACACACCCAAGTACAAATTGGGGGAGAATACTAGTCTGTTCGTAAGAGGTAGTTTTTCAGATGTACCATAAAAAACAGAAAGATAGATCTAGAGGCAGAGATTTGAAGACTACTGTCCTGAGTTTTGTGCTTCAGTATCTCAAACTACAGCTATCACCAAGGGATTAAATTCATGGAAGATCTAGGTCAGAGGGAAACAGAGTAGCAAGTATTTCACTTTAAGAGGGAGGATATCCTTGCAAGGAAAGACTGTGCTCTTTTCTTTTGGAATAACATAATAAAGTTCTTTAAATTTATTTTACTTTTCATTGGAATGTCAATGGTATTGTTCCCACTGTTAGATAAGACTACATATATAACATAATCACCAATACATTTTAAAAGAAATTCAGAAAATCTTCTCCATGCATGATGAGAATTGTAATGTTCTCCCACATCAAGTGGTAATGACAGATATACACTAAAGGGAAGCTGAAGAAACACATCAGTGAGAAAATAAATATATGGTGATGGACTTAACTGAAAAGGAATGGGAATAGATTCATGTGGAATATAAACACTGAGACAAGCAAAGTGAACCAAATAGCCCCTTCCTGTACTGAAACCTCTCCACAGTTGCAATGATTGAATCCAGGAAATAGGTATGAGTAAGTGATATAGACCGCGATGGAGTACTTGTAAGAAATTGGTCAACACAATCAGTACAAATTGGCTAAATCAGCAATGTTAGCAATGCAACCATCCCAGCAAAAATGTTACTTTCACCCCCGATCCAGAAGCACTTTGTCTTCAACATAGTCCTTCTACATTATAAAGCAGCAACAGAAATACAAATTGACCAGACAAAGAATGCAGTTCGCTTTAGCAAGGATGCATAACTGTATAAAAATTATGGAATGAGAATGTGCCTGCAGATTGCGATGCAATTAGATTAATTACTAAGAACAGGAAGTGGTTGGGCTGGGGCGAGGACTTGAGGGTAGGAGGATGAATTTAAGAGCATCATTTACCAACAACCATTTGATTGCAGCCAGTTTGTACAATACTTTTACTGTCAATCAGATCCTGTTTTACATGCACCCAACTCTGCTCGTGGGTAGCATTGCTGGCAAATGGTTGAAGGCCACACACGGTGCTGTTTATTCTCCCCATGAATGATAAGAGCAAGTAAATGCACATGCGTCCATGGCCAGGAACTCGCCATGTTGGTCTGTTTCAAGAACTCTTTGATGGTCTGCAACCAAAAGTTGCAATCTGTCACTGATTACTTGGTAACACACCACATCACCTATTGCCCACTTTCAGCATGCAACAGGACCTGGGGGTCCTTGTATATCAATCACTGAAAGTAAGCATGCAGGTACAGCAGTCAGTGAAGAAAGCAAATGACATGTTGGCCTTCATAGCGAGAGGATTTGAGTATAGAAGCAAGGATGTCCTACTGCAGTTGTACATGGCCCTGGTGAGACCATACCTGGAGTATTGTGTGCAGTTTTGGTCCCCTAATTTGAGGAAGGGCATTCTTGTTATTGAGGGAGTGCAGCGTAGGTTCACCAGCTTAATCCCCAGGATGGTGGGACTGACATACGATGAAAGAATGGATCGACTGGGCTCATAGTCACTGGAATTTAGAAGGATGAGAGGGGATCTTATAGAAACATATAAAATTCTTAAGTGATTAGACATGCTAGATGTAGGAAAAATGTTTCCGATGTTGGAGGAGTCCAGACCCAGGGGTCACCATTTAAGAATAATTGGTAGGCCATTAAGGACTGAGATGAAGAAAAACATTTTCACCCAGAGAGTTGTGAATCTGTGGAATTCTCTGCCACAGAAGGCAGTGATTTTTTCCTCTCATGATTTTGTATACCTTTATAAGATCATCCCTCTTATTGGAAGGATGTGATTTAAAGCTCATGAGGAAGCACCGAGCACATGGCTTTGGGGCTTTCAGTATGGAATGGCATAATAATTGTCCTAGATTCCCAGAGACTGCAGACTCAAATCCACAGAGCTCTAAGCGGGCCAAACACCCCAGTGCAGTTCTTGTCCTCAATATGGGTATAACTGCTGGCTTTCTGACAAACACAAACTGCTTATTAGAAATAAAGAGTACATTCAAACTGTTAATCAGTGCTTCACCCATATGTCCCCAGATGAAATTACAAGCTTCAAGCTTTGGACCACAAAATATTACTGGAACAAGCAAAATGACTATATGTAGACCCTTACATCAATATGAAGAACATTGAGTCTGTACCTTATTTGCTCATCCAAAATCCATACCTTATTTGGTAAACCTGGATATGCAGAGAATGGAGGAATTTGAATCATGTGCAGGTAGAGGAGATGAGGAAAAACCTTTTCACCCAGAGAATTGTGAATCTGTGGAATTCTCTGCCACAGAAGGCAGTGGAGGCCAATTCACTGGATGTTTTCAAGAAAGAGTTAGATTTAGCTCTTAGGGATATGGGGAAAAAGCAGGAATGGGGTACTGATTTTGGCTGATCAGCCATGATCATATTAAATGGCTTGAAGGGCTGAATGGCCTACTCCGTCACCTATTTTCTATGTTTCTATTAGTTTAACCTGGCATTATGTTTGATGCGGATATTGTGGGCCAAAGGTCCTGTTCCAGCACTGTACTGTACTCCAGCGCATGTGTGTAATAAGAATTCAATATGATTTTTTATTTCCCATGCACAGAAAAAGATTTAAGCTCTAAATAACTTATATATAGTCCTCATAAATTATGTCAGGACTTGGATCGTCAGTTTTTTTTTAAGACATATGTATGTAATTAAAAGATGAAATGTTTTTGGTTTACTAATTGCTGTCATCCACATTGGCAAAAGCTTAAAATAAAACTGAAAGCCAATCTTATTTTTTGGGTATTTCAGTTCAGTCAAAAAAAGCAAGTAGCACAGTCAGGTGGCAGAAGGAAGACAGTTTTTCGGCTGCAAGTGACAACTGCTCACACTCAGCATAAACTTTTTGCTCTCAAACTTTTGTTTTGCTTTGCAGATGAAATGAAATGCAACAACCAAATGTGGGCCGATCTCGATACAGC
This sequence comes from Okamejei kenojei, assembly GCA_035221665.1. NCBI lineage: Eukaryota > Metazoa > Chordata > Chondrichthyes > Rajiformes > Rajidae > Okamejei > Okamejei kenojei. The sequence goes on from CM069133.1 coordinate 78,423,811, forward strand.
TGCCTGATGTTCCATGCGATAAATCAAAGTGTTTGCAGTGTTTTACATTTAGGGACAGCTTCTGGGAGTCCCCCTGTGGAGATAAAAAATATTCCTATTATCGAATCACTCCCAGTAAAATCCATAGGGGGTGAACCATTCTTCTGCAAATGTTCTTTAAATGGACATGGCTATTAGCTGGGTCTCCATTACTGTATGTGTGCTTAAATGAACATATGAAACACTCAACTTGGAACACTGGAGTTTCTCATTTGAAATCTGATGGCTTTGCTTATTGAGATGATTCTGTGTTAGTAGTCTGCACTGACCATCCTGGTGTAAATACGCTCTTCTAAAGCTTTCCTCCCTACTATAGTTCAGTTAAAAACATTGACACAAGCACTGGACCAACTAAATTTTATTTTTAGAATGACCAGCATATTCCACTAAACGATAACTAAACCACCACGGGTTTGATCCTTGTCTCTGCCTGGCCAAGCCCTTCAGCCTTGTGCAAGCAAGGCACTGCCCAAAAGGTCAAGCAGTCCCAGGCGTGTTTTTAGAAGATCGACACCAATCTAAAATGGGGCTACCTTTAATAGGTCCACGGACCTTGAGGGGCCGATCTACCTAGTGGTGGTCTCTTTACAGTCCAATCAAACATATTAATTAAATCAATACATTATTAACAGTTCTACAAACCAATTACAGAGTATCCCATACAATGTTTCTTGCAGAAGCCTCTGGAAGGAAGCTAACTAACTGAAAAATGCAACATTTACCCTGGAACTCAAAACAATCCTGCCAGGGATTGACACTTTGGCCAATCAACAAACAGCAGGGTTACTGTCTTGCAACATTATTTACATTATTTACAATTATTTTGCAGCAATCCAATCAAACTCATGTATTTACAATACTTTGGAGGTCCTCTGCAAGAATCTCATTCATACTGACAATTGAAGAGATACTTATACATTTCTTATCTGCAACATTGATCTGAGACCTAGACTTCCCGGCACCAGTCAGCAGCTTATGGTTTCTTATACTGAAATACAGATTTGACCAAAATGGCCTTGCAATATATGAATCCTCTGCTAAAGTTTGGTTATATTCTGGCTCCATTTTGCCCAGGATTTATACTGGGAGTTAGATTCTCATATGAATACATCAGCAGTTCCCTTCTGCCACAAATATGTTTGAAGATTCCAAATAGTTTGGCTTTTCATCTTTTGTCAGCCATCCAAGGCTGTTAGTAAGCCAGCACTTACTCCTCATTGGTTGCTTGTATACACGAAATAAGGCAAGTAAATAATTAAAAAATTGTTGCAAAATTACCATTGTGGGCTTATGTGGTTGAGGTTTTAGTAACAGCAACTCTTGATCTCAGTCGTGAGTCTTCCATCAAATCTGAGAATGTTCATAAATTAGATAATTAGAGCGTACTGCAGTGGGGCTTTGATAAATGCAGGAAATATTACAGAGGTATGCATAGAGATAAATGGGTTCATATTATTTTTAAGTAGCATGATCAATCATATTTACAGATGGTGCTTCTTGGTTGCAAACACGTAACAAAATTGTTAATGAGCACACATTCTGCTTTGACTTGTAATTCCTTTCTTTTACTATTTCTTGTTTGCTTTTAACAGTGTCTCATGATGTGACTTTGTGATAACTTACAGTATAACATCATTGCATAGCTGCATGTTGTAGCTCTTTCAAGAAAGCTGTTGCTGTGATGCAATAAATCTGAATGCATTACAGTGGATGCTTGCAAGGAATATATCTAAAATGCTTTCCAAAGTGTGTGCTTTAATTTCTCCTGGTAGTTTCTGCTTTAAGAGTTGTAACTCACAGCATAGGGAAGCTTGTTTTTTTAACCAGCATTCTGTTCAGAAAATCTTAACTAATATGCAATTGAAAAAAATCCCTATTATCATCTGGATTATCGCTGTCTGTCCTTGGATATCCAAATTAAGATGGCCCTTGGCTTTCTATTCTCTGATTCCTCATGACCTTGCATTTCAAGGAAGTTATTCTCCGTGAGTTCTTCCTTGCCAAACACAGCCATCCTAATTTAGATATCCAAGGACAGACAGAGATAATCCAGATGACAATATCCGAGATAATCCAGATGACAATAGGTGTTTTTTTCAAATGCACATTACTTAAGATTAGTTAAGATCTGAACAGAATGCTGCTTAAAATGCTTTGAGTTTCAACACAGCTGTTTTAAATTCAAAGCTAATATCTGAAAGAGCCAGCAGGCTGGTCAGTTGTGAGAATTTAATTTGTTTCCACGCACCTCTCTGCTTCCAGTGTCAGAGAGGTGGGGGGGACCCGCCGTTTAAAACATGGCATCAATTAATGCAACTTGAGACGGCTCACGTGACGGGATGTGGGAACAAAACCTGCAGCTGCTCAGTTCAACTCATTCCCTCAGAGGAGTTCCTTTGAAGACGGTGTTCAGGTCACCAAAATAAAAGGTTTAAATGCTTTGTATTGGATGACACTGGTGATCCCGAAGACGGTGGGTGGCCTGACTGGCCACTGTAAGTTGCCCCATGGCTTGTAGAGGAGGGGTAGAATCTGCACGAATTTGTTGGGAATGTAGGGAGAATAAAATGGGATTAGTGTAGTTGGTTGTTTTATGGTCTACATGGACCAAGGGCAATCTTATACAACTCTTTGACCTGAAAAGATAACCGAGGAGCTGGACCATTCAGAGTGCACCGCTGCTAAGATACTTAATTGCCTTGAACGAGCACAACAAGCAAGCTGCTGGAGGAACTCAGCAAGTCGAGCAGCATCTGTTGGGAGAAAGGAATGGCAAATGTTTTGGGTGGAAATTCAATGGTCTTGTTGTAGGGTTTAGAAAGATATAGCCTGGAAACAGGCCCTTCGGCCCACTCATGCTGACTATCGATCACCCATACTCACTTGTTTTGTTATCAGACCTTTGTATCCTACACACAAGGGGGAACTTACAAGACCAATTGACCTCAAACCTGCACATCTTTGGAATGTGGGAGGTAACCGGAGCACCTGGAGGAAACCCACGTGGTCACAAGGACAACATACACACTCCATACACACAGCATCTGAGGTCAGGAACGAACCCAGGTCACTGGGGCTGTGAGGCAGCAACACCATTGCTGTGCCACAGTGCCGTCCACAGTCTCAACCCAAAGCATCAACCATTGTGTCCTCCCTCCACACATGGTGTTCAACCCAAGTTCCTCCAGCAGGTTGTTTGTTGCTCCAGGTTGCAGTGTCCATAGTCTCTTGTGTTAGCTTGAAGTTTTCTTGTGCATATTGTCAAAGAACAACTTGTGGGCTAACGTTTGTGTATTCTTTGAGACTGAATGAATAAAGATATTTTTGGTACTTCTGAGCCACACAGACTATGTCATCAGATCAAAGATCGCCCAGAAAACTGTTCAGACAAGTGGCAGAGCTGTTTTGCTGTCAGGTTTCTCAATAGACCGATGTTCAGAAGCATTCAAAGACTATTATAAACAAAATAAACAATTAAATCCCTTCAAGATTACTCAATTATTTTAAGAAAGAGTAATATGTAAACCACAAAAATAATTCCACACAATTAAAACCATGACCACAAACATGAGTATCTATTTTAATTAACTTGCTTTCTTATGTTTGTCCCTCGCCGCTGTAAAATCGGTATTCAGATATCAGGGACTCGGGGCAGATACACATGACATCGGCAAGTTTAGAATTTCTACATCTGAAAAGGCATTTTCCAAAGTCTTGAACTTGCAGACAATTGGGGCCAACAGCATCAATTCACTATGCCACTGACAAAAGTTACTGGCAAATCTCAGACCATGAAGGTGGAAAGGGACGAGACAATTATCTACGTTTTCTTGGCGGCAATTCCAAATTGCATACAATTCCCGTTTGTGAAGGGTGGGTTTTTTGTTATGAGAATTTTATTTTTTATTTCGTACTGAGTTCTGCAAGTGTGGAATTCTATACATTTTTAAAGATGATTTAAAGCAATAAAATATTTACACTTATCGATCATCTTCCTCACCTTTCAAGGCGATAAAGGTGATTGATGAGGGTAGGTGATGGATGGTGTCTACGTGGATTTTAGTAAAGCAATTGATCACATCCCCCCACGGTAGGCTGATCCAAAAGATGCACAGGATTAACAGTGACTTGGTCATATGGATTCAGAATTGGCATACTGATAGAAAATAAAGGGTTGTGGTGGAAGGGCAATAGTCAAACTGGTGGATCGTGACTAGAAGAGTTCTGCCGGGATTTGGGCTGGACCTCTGCTGTTTCTGATATACAGAAATGACTTGGACATAAATGTTCATGAGTTGGTTAGTAACTGACACCAGATGATACCAAAATTAATAGTGACATTAATTTGCTGTTAGATCAAGCCACCATAATTAACATACAAAGGAAAGATTGTATTTCACTGGCATTTTTCAAAACCTTAGATCATTCTAAAAAACGTTACGATTGATAAATAACTTTTCTAAGTGTGGTATATGCAGTAAAAAAAAGTAAGTAAAGACTCGCATTGAATTGTATAGATTTTATAATCTGCAACAATTCCAGTAACAAGTAAAGCTAGTTAGTACTAACTACTGAGCTAAATTCCATCTATTTACATTTTACTATTTTCCTTCAATAGGAAAATGCACATGTGCCTTATAATAATTATGCTTGGATGGAGACCTTTCTGACTGCAAGAATGTTCAATTAATAGCATATTCTACTTTGTATTGCTTCTTCTTGCCTTGTGAAACTCTCCGCTATCCACAAATGTCAAATGCAACTGATTACCAGAAGTGTGCTTTGATATTAATTCAGGCTGGCTTTGCAAATCTAAACTACTAACTCAAACTCTGCTCAGAGGAGTCCCTAGCATAGAATTTCTGTGTAACATTGAAGCTGTCAGCTTTGCAAATTGTGCAAAATAAATGCTTTCCTTAAAGATCTTTTTACACAAAAAAAGGATGAAGTTTTGATAATTTTATTGACAACTTGTTTTCCTTTTCGAGGTGGATGGAAGTAAAAAAATTAATAATGAAGTGCAGTGCGGCAGTTTTTAGTTTTAGATAATCTATATGATTAAAATTCTGATCTTAACCACTTCCTGTTGTTCTGTATATTAATTTTAGAGAAAACGCTGCCACTTACGGCTGTGATTTTTGGCCATCTTACTCAGAGTCCCCCTCCGCTGCGCAGGACAAAAGGATTTTTACCATTGATGAAAAATGAAAGAGTTTAAAAAATGTTGAGATTCTCTCGCCTGAAGGCCACGCCCCTTCCGGAGGGACTATAAAACCCGGAAGTGTTGAGTGCCTCAGTCAGTCTCTGCAAGATGGGGAGGGAGAGGGTCACGTCTCTCAGTCTGAGCTGTGAATAACACTGAACACATGTCCACTAACCTGTGAATGGTTTTACTGACCTGTCAGTGTCCTTAATGTGGTTTGAAAATATAGTTTGGAAATGCTAAAGCTGAGTTGCCTTTGGTTTGGAAATGCTAAAGCTGTGTTGCCTTTGGTTTGGAAATGCTAAAGCTTTGTTGCCTATGGTTTGGAAATGCTAAAGCTGTGTTGCCTAATTAAAGTTGCGTTGCCTAAATAAAGTTGCCTTGCCTAATTAAAGTTTCCTTGCCTTCTATATAATTAAAAGTCTAATCTTGGCCACTTCCTGTTTGCGCTTTATATTGATTTTAGAAAAAACGTTACCACGTATGGCTGTGATTTTTGGTCATCTTACTCAGCGTCCCCTCCGCTCAACAGGTGCCAAAGATTTTTCCCATCGATGAAAAATAAAAGAGTTATTAGTGTTTAAAAAATGTTGAGATTCTCTTGCACCCTGCTTGATGTGGCAAGAAACTGCACTTGAATTTGGTGGCCTTGCACCGTGCTTGAAATGGAAATTTCAAGGAATAGCTGTGTGAACTCCCAGTCTACCAGCCGTGAGTGCGTTGCCAGCACATCAGGCTTGAGTGACTGAACCGCCAGCTCAAGAATCCATTCAGCCCAAAATGTCCATACTAGCTCGCTGGAAACCAGTCCCTTCAACCCACAAGATCCATACTAGCGCTCCAGAAAGCCCCCCCCCCCCCACACTGGCCACCAACAATGGAATTGGTGAAGAGGTGGAATATTGCATTGGAGGACCAGCCCTCCCGTGTGATGCTGGGACCCAACGGGTCCCACTTAGTCTAGTAGGTTATATATTCTCCAACATGTTTTCACATGTTGAAGGGTTGCTGCATGGGTGGAAATGTCTTGGTGTAAATGTTGCAGATATCACCACACTTGCTTGGCGCCCTATACTCATGCATTTCCTGGGTGGGAAAGACCAAGATTTAAAGCTGCAGGTTAAAGGGCCTGTCCCACTTTCACAACCTAATTTGCCCTTGACTCATACTCGCAGCATGGTCGTCACGAGGTTGTAGAAGGTCGTAGGTAGGTCGTGGCAGGCCATGATGCTAGTCGTAGGTACTCGTGGGTCGGGGCGTTTTTTTCTAGCATGATGAAAAATGTCCATGGGTAAAAATGGTTGTGAATTCGGTCATGAAAGTAGGACAGGCCCTTAATTCTCTGGGGAAGCACTTAACATGTTGCCTTCCCTCATTCGAATTCCTTGGTCAGTATTTGTTGAGAACATCCATGACTCTGCTGACACTGATCCTAATACATTTTACTCCTGTTTCCTCTCCTATTTCTGCTCATGTTTCTGTGAGATTATTATGACTTTGATGCCCTTCACCTGATCCTTTGATCCTATCGTCATAAAATATTTCTCAGGAGCAATGCACAACAAAATCTTTTTTTCTCTGCACCTGCTCTCTTCGAAAAAAAATCTTATTCTAGTTCTATTGTTCCATTGTTTCCAGCTGTTCCCCCATTTCTAACCACCAATTCTCTAAAGTGCTGAGATATGCTATCATCATGCAAGTGCTTGCCCATCTTTTTTGCATGTTGGTGTATCTTATCTCCTTCCTCTCCTTAATGAGTAAAATTCATGCCACAGTCAAAAAAAGGTTATCAGTCAACAATGTTCTAAAAACAACAACTATAGACCAAAGGAGTGAACTTGGCTCGTGGCATTGATCATGGATCAAACCATTCTTCTGCAATGGATGCTTGCCTGAATCTCAAATTTAATCCATCTGTTAGTTATCATGTTGCTATGAATAGCACATCAATGTTGACTGGAATATCAGCAGTTGAAGGAAGCATCTCATAGAAACATAGAAACATAGAAAATTTGGTGCAGGAGGAGGCCATTTGGCCCTTCGAGCCTGCACCGCCATTCATTGTGATCATGGCTGATCATCCACAATCAGTAACCCATGCCTGCCTTCTCCCCATATCCCTTGATTCTGCTAGCCCCTAGAGCTCTATCTAACTCTTATAAATGAATCCAGTGAATTGGCCTCTACTGCCTTCTGTGGCAGAGAATTCCACAAATTCACAACTCTCTGGGTGAAAAAGTTTGTTCTCATTTCAGTTTTAAATAGCCTTCCCTTTATTCTTAGACTGTGGTGCCTGGTTCTGGACTCTCCCATCATTGGGAAATTCTTTCCTGCATCTAGCTTCTCCAGTCCTTTTATAATTTTACACCTTTCTATAAGATCCCCTCTCATCCTTCTAAATTCCAGTCAATACAAGTCCAGTCTTTCCTATCTTTCCTGATATGACAGTCCCGCCATCCCGGGGATTAACCTCGTGAACCCACGCTGCACTGCCTCAATAGCATTTTTTTATATTTCTGTCTAGTTTCCCCTCAGCCTCTTGACACTCCTCAGAGTTTGTCTAACTTGTCCTTATAGGCAATACCCACTAATCCAGACAGCATTCTGTAGCAATGTTATAAAATTTTGAGATTTAAAAAATCAAGTCTGCAATTTATCCCATCAGATAAAGCATAAAAAGAAGTTTAATTTGACATGTAATCACTTTCATATCTTCAGTACTAAAAAGGTTATGGCCATTTTCATACTCGGAAATTAGCATCTTGTTCCCTATTGCTTTTCCATTGTCTTAACACAATAACCTGCGATCGAGGACAGTCAAAAGCCCATAACTTTCTTAAAAATTAAGAGAACTGAAAGAATTTTTCAGTTATTATAGATTGAAGCATTCTGAAACAAATATGAAACAATCTTACTTGGATTACTTAAATTAAAACATATAATTAGTTGGTTACCTCATCTCAAGGTCTAGCCTTCTTTGCTAGGTTAGGGCAGCAGAGGGCGAAGGAATTTTTGGTTCCTGCACATCCTGGTTTAGATAATGACAGCACTGAACAATGTGTGAGCTGGTCTTGTAGATACTTGCACACATTATTGTCATCCACATGGACAGGTGAAATAATCCTGCATGAAATAACGCACCCTGATGACCAAATTTCACGTGACATTTTGTACAAATACTGGGTCATTTGCTTTGAAATTATCCCTGACATCAGGTTGTTCCTTTTGCCTCATCGATTGTGAATCTGTTTTACGTGGATGTTGCCAGGACTCGATCAGGTAGAGATCCACAGTCTCTTTCCCAGAGTAGGGGAAACGAGGACCATGTTATTGGAAATATGTTGTTAGCTGGAAAGGATACAGAGAACATTTACGAGGATGTTGGCAGAAATCTTGGGCATGAGCTATAGGAAGAGGTTGAGCAGGCCAGGACTTTATTCCTTGGAGGAGGATGGGATAAGGGGTGATCTTATAAAGGTGTACAAAATCATGAGTGGAATGGATTGGGTAGAGTACCCTGCCCAGTGTAGGGGAATTGAAAGCCAGAGGACATATGTTTATGGTGAAGGGGAAAAGATTTAATAGGAACTAGACCAAGTCAGACCCGTTGGACTCCGTCCCCCAACACGGAATTAACCAGATTGACACACACACACAGACACACAGACACAAAGACAAAGACCTTTAGTTATATAGAGATAGAATACATTTTTCACACAAAGGGTGGTCGGTGTATGAATCGAGCTACCAGAGGAGGTAGTTGAGGCAGGGACAATTGCAATGGTTTAAGAAACAGTTAGACAGGTACATGGACAGGACAGGTTTGGAGGGATATGGGCCAAATGCAGAATAGCCGGGACTAGTGTAGCCAGGACTTGTTGGTCGGTGTGGATATGTTGGGCCGAAGGGCCTATTTCCATGCTGTATGACTGTGACTCTAAATACGCAATTGCCTTTATTAAATCCAAATGTATTCTGACGTCTGCCTATCAGAATCTCAGTGGTTGCCTATCTTATAGTTATAGTATTCTGGTGACAAAATAAAACCTGTACACGTTTTTGTTGCAATTTTGCATTTTTTCATCTTGTCTCAGTGCATCATTCAGTTCTGCTAAGATGTTTGACATTTTCTGGAGCCATGCTTAACTTCTTTCTCTCTGAGGGATCAGCAATATGAAGTTGTTTCCATTATCCATCATGCGTACTCTGCAGGGTCAAGTGCCCTTTGAATATTATCCTTAACACGGTAATCATCATCTGAGCTACAGAGGTAGTGACTGCTTCTGTCCACTTTGGATATGCATCTTCTTTGATCAACACATTTTCCACAAATGGACCTGCAAAATCCCTATTTATCTGTGATTGGATCACAGGGCCATGTGTTGAGGGAAGCTGCTGGAAAATTCTTGCAATACTCTTGACATTATTGACATTCCTTTACAAATGTCTACCAACTGCCTCATCTATTGCAAGCCTCTAGATAAAATGTCTGGCATTTGCTTGACATTTGATACATTAAATGTGTTTCAGACTGCGCTTCCTTATGTTTGACCAGCATTTCCGGATCTGTAAAGAACCCACACTATACTGGGCTGTTGTCCTCTATCTTTTTGTACATCGAGGTAATAATCTTCAAATCTCACATTGGCCTTCACACCAATGCGGAGTTGTTTTCCACGCACGAGGGGATAATGTCACATCTCATTGTGGTAGCAAAGTGTTGTTACTGGAATATTGCCCTTGTGTTGATGACTCAATCCCCATGGTATTGGTGCTTCACATGAAGGTGCATCAACTAACAGTCATCTCAGTCCCTTCATATTCCCATGATGCTCTCAGCTCTTGTATTCCCGAGTATTGTTGTGTGAGTCAATGTTAATACCTCCACCTGTATCTAATTGAAGTTATTGCTGAGCCGGATGACTCCTTGAGCTCCACTGTACCATCTGTCTACTGCTGCTTCAATTCCAACGGGTACATCACCAGTAATCAAGTAACTGAAACTGTTTGCATTGGAAATGTCCTTCCTTCAATGTGAGCTGAGTACAACAAGGTTCAGTAGAGCTTCACCTCAATATTACCAGTCCATACGATCTGTGTGATCATTCTAGCTCACCACCTTTTTGACCTGTGATACTCTTCTTCCCAATAGGCTTCAGACTGTTCAGTCACTTGAGTTTACCATTACTTTTGTTTTATTTTCCGATGAGTGGAATTAGGTGCTTAATACAGAGGGTGTTGATCCAGGAAAGGATGCTGACTTTAGTTTCCTTTTACTACTAATTGATAAGTTTGACACATACACATTATTATAAGGAGTCATCATTTTGCAAGATTATTATTTCTCCAGAGATGCTGCCTGACACACTGAGTTACTCCAGCAGTTTGTCTTTTCCTCTCATCTGCATTGCTTCTCTGCTCCTGAGGAAATTAGTAATGGACTGAATCTCAATTCTACTTATGGAAATGAAGGGATCTAGTTCAAGCAGTATCAGTTACAGGAACTTTATTTGTTGACCAGTATTGACTGCTTCTTGCCTGCGGATTAATTTTAAAATCATTGATTTTCCAGTTGATTTCTTTTAGTAAAATAAATATTTTCGAGGTAGTTAAATCCCTTGGGTTGGATATATATTTTTGGAGACACCGCATTTTTCACAACTTAAGAACTTCCCAAAGTGTTTTACACTCCAAGTAGTTTTTGAAGTGTAATCACTGTTATACTGTAGAAAGTTCAGTGACCAATATGCACACAGCCTGCTGTGATAATGAAAAGACAATCAGTAATAATGAAGTTTGAAATGTAATTAATTGGACATTTCCTACGTTTTTCCTCGAAATCTCGTCTTGGGTTCCTTTATATCCCTGAGAGAGTGAATGGGGCCTTGACGTAAGGTAAAGTGCAAAATGTGATATGTCTGACATTGCAGCAGTCCCTCAGCGCTGCAGTACTCTCCATCTTAGAAAATGGAGAGACCTCACGGTTCTCCAATATGGAGACAAACAGCCAACAGATAACAATCAATGTTGGTGGTATTCCAATTGTAGACACATCAGAGACTACAGATGCAGGAATCGGAGGATAAAACAAAGTGCTGGAGGAACTCATTGGGTCGTAGCATCAGTGAAGAGAAATATAGATGATATTTTGGTTTAATACTCTTCTTCAGACATGGAGTGGAGGGGAATTAGCTGCTTGAAAGAGGTGAGGGGTAAGGGGTAAGTGATAGGTAGATTCTGGTAAGGTAGAGTTGATTGAGAGCTGGGTCAGGTGGGGAAGAGAAAGGTGGCGATGATAACCAATGCTGGAGGTGATAAGGAAAGCAGACAAAAGGGTGCAATTTTTATAACTAGAACCTCAGCTGCAAAAGATGAACAACAGTGATATTATTAAGGTTCTCTATGAATAGCTATTTTGAACTTGGATCCATCACCTGCTCTTTTGGGGCATTACAGTGGCGCAGTAGTAGAGTAGATTCATGACAGCTCCAGAGACATGGGTTCGATCCTGACCTCGGGTGCTGTTTGTACAGAGTTTCATCATTCTCCATGTGAATGTGTGGGTCTTCTCTGGCTGCTCTGGTTTCCCCCCACATTCCGAAGATGTTCAGGTTTGTAGGTTAATTTGCTTCCGTAAAAAAAAATGTCCCTAGTGTGGCGGATAGAACTGGTGTACGGGTTAATGCCGGTCGGCAAGGACTCGGTGGGCCGAAGGGCCTGTTTCCTTTTTAACTTTTATAATGAACATCTAGAAGCGGTAGTTGAGGCAGGTAATATAGCGATGTTTAAGAGACATTTAGACAGGTACGTGGATAGGATAGGTTTAGAGGGACACGTGCCAAATGCAGGCAGGTAGGACTAGTGTAGATAGAACATGTTGGTCAGTCTGGACAAGATGGACTGAATGTAGATAAGCAGGTGTGTGAAGCAGGACTCCGGAAACTATTCCTTTTGATACATCTCCTGCAATTCATGAGTCAAAACCCCTTCCAAGTGTCAATCCTGGTGCCACCCTGTGGACTCGAGCTAGCCAGGAGTTTCCACCAAAGAACCTTTTATCATCTCTTCAACGTCATTGCTTATTACCTTAAACAGTTAATATGGCCTTTGAAAGCAACAAGATGTCTGGACCAGATTTGCAAGGCATCCAACCTCTCAGCTCAATACAAATGAGATCAGCCTCTGGACTCGATAGGTGTGGATGCTGTGGGGAAGGAAGTCAGATATGCCCACATCTAATCCAAGCGCAGTCCTTACTCTGTGCACAGAATTGTTACTTTTAAAGGCCATATGTTTATGGCCAACTGTTTAAGATGATAAACAGATACATTTAAGAGCTGCTAAAAGGGTCTTTGGCAGCAGATGTTTTCTCAATCGGTGGTGGCCAGTGCCATCTTCTACATTGTTGTGTGCAACCTCATTGCAGTCGTCAATCTAACAGAGAAAGTGTTGGGGGACAGTGCCAGTATAGGCTTGGAACAAGGGCTGTACAACATAACAGCCAAAAAGACCGGCATAGCTGAACCCATGTGAGTGCCCATGGCTATACCTTTAACTTGGAAAAAAATAGAAACATAGAAAATAGGTGCAGGAGTAGGCCATTCGGTCCTTCGAGCCTGCACTGCCATTCAATATGATCATGGCTGATCATCCAACTCAGTATCTCTTACCTGCCTTCTCTCCATACCCCCAGATCCCTTTAGCCACAAGAGCCACATCTAACTCCTTCTTAAATATAGCCAATGAACTGGCCTCAACTACCTTCTGTGGCAGAGAATTCCACAGATTCACCACTCTCTGTGTGAAAAATGTTTTTCTCATCTCGGTCCTAAAAGATTTCCCCCTTATCCTTAAACTGTGACCCCTGGACTTCCCCAACATCGGGAACAATCGAGAAAGTGAGACGAGTCAAAAGAGAAGTTGTTGAGGGTGAGGATTAGTTCCGCTAAGCGGAAGAGAGTGTTAATAGAGCAAAATTAATTGGTTCTCTATTCAACGAAGAACAGGAGGGCCTTAAGGCCTTCCTGGTGGGGATGGAGGTATGGAAGCACTGGACGTCCATGGTAAAGTTGAGGCAATGGGGGCCTAGAAATTAAAGCTATTGAAGAGTTGAAGGGTGTGTGAGTTGTCTCGGATGTAGGTCTGAAGGGAATGGACAAAGAGGTATAAGATGGAATCAAGATATGTGCAGATGATTTCAGTGAGCAGGAGCAGGCAGAAACAATGGGTCTGCCAGGAAAGTCTGTAGATTTTGGGAGGAGATAGCATCAAACCGAGCAGGCTGGTGAATGATAAGGTTGAAGGCACTGGAGGGTAGATCACCAGAGGGTAATGAGATCAGCAACAATCAAGGAGAGGAAGACTTGGTGAACCATTGTCAAGGGGTAGGTGTGAGGAAGTGTCTGAGAGCTGGCGCCTGACCTTTGGCACGGTAGAAGTCAGTCTGCTAGACTATCAACGTCACCTCAATTGTCTGTGTGTTTATTGATATTATTAATGTTGGGATTGTTGCTGAGTGGGCAGAGGGGTGCATGTGGAGGAGGTAAGGGGAGTCAAGACCTTTGATGTCGCACTAGCAGTAGGAATATTGATGGACTCAGCAGAGAATAAAGTAAGTTGAGGTGCATTGCCAGTCTGGGTGAGTGAAGGCCAGAGCTGCGGGAGAGTCAGAATGAGGGCTTGCTGGTGACAGCGCATGGCAACCAGTGTGGAACGCAGGATATGGAAGGAGAACTGTTGCGAGAAGCAGTGCTTTGAGTGTAGTACCTGAAAACCTGGTTGTGTCCGAACTGGCATATCCACAAGTGGATTTGGTGCAGAATAAAATAAAGTTGAGGTCCATTGCAGGTGCGGGTAAGGCCTGGAGCTGCGGGAGAATCAGAACTGGTGGTTTTTGCTGGTGCCAATGCATGCGTGGTGTCCAGGTCAGAACAAACTGACCTGTGCACCACACATGGCTGCTGCTTTGCTGCAGAGCTGTTGGTTATCCAGCAGCATGGTCCAGCCTGCTGTTCTTCCTGTTTGTAATATCATCTCCCTTTCAATGCATTTCAATGTTTTTGCTCTTTCCAGCAATTTAGCTGCTAATTTTGGAGATGATGTCCCAGGATGAAAGTGGGCAATTAAAGCCTGCAGAGTGAACAAAGGAAGAATGTTTCTACGCTGCTTTTCATCCCAGCATTTTACTGACATATCGTTGTGTTGCTTCTGCACAGGTTATGCGAATCTGAGCAGTAAAAGAATATGTCCAACACCAAGTCTGTGATTCACTTCTTATTCACTGATCAAAAATCCTGTACATCTGGATTCAGTCATCCACAGGAAGTGTGATCAGCAGAGCAGCACTAAAACATGGGAAACTTCTCAAACAAGTAATCTACCTATACATAACTAAAACTCTGATCTTGTGCTCTACCGGTTTGCGGGGTTTTCCTATTCAAAAACGGTACGCGATAATGCTACGATTTTTTGCCAGGCAATTCACCGTTCTCCTGTGCTGCGAGTGCAACACGTTCTGTTCAGATGGGTGGTATATTGTAAAAGTTATCAAGGTTTAAAAATTTTAAAGAACGCACGTGCGCAGATTCCTTCAGTCAGCGTCACGCAGATTGGTCTCTTCTCCTGTCAGTCAAAGCCACGGCCAGGATGGTGATGCCCCTTCCTGCCCCACCAGTGGCGGCCTGTCCCACCTCATCACAAACTCCTCTCTCCCCTCCTCACAGTAACTTGTCTATTGTCTCCCCCACCACCGACGACGGCCATGGGGTGGGGGGGGGGGGGGGCGTTCAGTGGAGGCCCAGTGGAGGCCCTGGTCCCGTCTCTCTCCCCCTCATCACCCACCCCTCACCCCCGTCTGCCCTCTGAGGCAATGGCGGTCCCGTCTACCCGTCCCTCCGGGTCCGTCTCCTCTGCCACCGCCGTTGCGGTAATTCACCCTCACAGCCTTCTTGGAGGAAATCTCCACCAGCTCATCAAAACACATGGTGCCCACCGTGAGGAACACTGACTCCTTCCACCCACCATGATCCGGTGGCGGCAGTGAGCAGGCAGGCAGGGGACGGGCTGAGTATCAGCTGAGCTGGAGTGGCAGAGGGAGGGAGGGGGAGACAGTTGCAGGGTGGCCGAGTTTGAGTAACTCCCACACACACACACGATGCAAACTGGTTCAATCATCAAGTCAACGGGATCTAAACCCCAGCTAACAATGAATGACCTGTGGAGGAAGGAACTGCAGATGCTGCTTTTTATGACTGGAGCGAGGGAGAGAGGGAGTGACTGAGGGTAGGGAAAAGGAGAGGACGGGAGAGGTGAGGGAGCGATTGGGGAGGAGAAACATGCTAGGAAGGTGTGGAGGGAGAGTGGGGGATTGAGGGGAAATAGAGGGAGAGGAGGACAGTGGGGGAGGTCAGGAGGGTTAGTGGGGAGGATGGGGGAGGTGAGGAGGGGGGGTAGGGAGGGGAGAGGAGTTATGGAGGGATGAAGTGAGTGACTGAGGGTAGGGGAAAGGAGAGGGAGGAAGAGGTGAGGGAGGGATAGGAGGAGGGGAGGAGGGGAGGAGGAGAGGGGAATGAAGAGGGAGGGTGAAGAGAGTGCCGGGGGACAAGGGGAAATGAGCCGTGCCTGCACAGTTGGGCGCTGGGTGAGTGGTGCAATATCACGTTGGGGGGACGGATTGCAATGGGGGAACGGGTGAGTGGTGGAATATTGCATTGGGGAGTGGGTTGCGTTGGGGAACCAGGCCTCCCATGCGACAGGGGCCCAACGGGTCCCACTTAGTCTAGTAGCCTTTAAATCCAATGAGATCTCCCCTTTCAAGACCAATTCTATCTTTCCACTTTACCCACCCAGTAATACGACTGCTTGCCTTTTTTGCCCATTTTCCATGCATAAATCTATATAACTAAAAGTTTCATCTTAACCACTTCCTGCCTGCACTGCATATAGATTTTAGAAAAAACACTACCATGTATCACTATGATTTTTGGCCATCTTACTCACAGTCCTCCTCCGCTGAGGCAGCCCCGAGGGTTTTTCTGATCGATGAAAAATAAAAAGTTATGAGTGTTTAAAAAATCTTGAGATCAGCTGATTGGTCCTCTCGGCTGTCAATCACCACGATGAAGGTAACGCCCCTTCGAGGGGGGCAGGACTATAAAACCCCAGATGCCTGGACATGAGTCAGTCACTCTGGAAGATCGTGAGGAAGAGTCCACAACTGTTATTCTAAGCTGTAAATCAACTGGACTGTGAGTCTGCAATGTAATTACAATACATGATTTGTTAGCCTTTAATGACAATGCAATGAATTGTTTGGCAATTTGGTGGCCTGCACTCTGCTTGAAATGCTATGAAATTGAATTTTGTGGCCTGCTTGAAATGGAATTTCAAGGAATAGCCGTGAGTGAACTGCCAGCCCACCAGCCCTGAGTAGCTGATCTGCCAGCCCACCAGGCCTGTGACTGAGCCATATAATCCATAAGGCCCACAATGTCCATACTAGCCCTCTGGAAACCAGTCCCTTCAGCCCACAACACCCATATCAGTGCTCCAGAAAGCCCCCCCCCCCCCAATGGGTCCCACTTAGTCTAGTACTTCATAAATTCAAAAGTTCTAGGAGCAGAATTAGGCCATTCGGCCCATAAAGTCTTCTCCACATTAAATCATGGATGATCTTTCTTTACCTATCAGTCCCCATAACTCTTGACATCCCATACTAATCAAGAATCTGTCAATCACCACATTTAAAGTAACCATTGTCTTGGCCTCCACAGCTGGCTGTGGCGTAGTTTTATTGTTTAGGAAGGAACTGCAGATGCTGGTTTCCACCGAAGATAGACACAAAATGAGTCCTTCCATTCCTTCTATCCAGAGATGCTGCCTGTCCTGCTGAGTTACTCCAGCATTTTGTGTCTATCTGCATTGTTTTATTGTACAGGTTCTTTTAAATCATAAACTCTCTGGGCCAAAGTTTCTGCTTTAGATTTTCTGCAAATTGGCCCCAAAATATAATTTATGCTTAAAACCTGTAATCTTTTACAGCAGCTATGTTGATATCAGATGATTTGTGCTGTAGAATAAACTAGGGTGATTGTGTGGAAACCCCAGTCATGTCTAATTATGCTCTAATTCTGAACAGTCTACAACAGAAATGGAAATAGTAAATGAATTGCAATCTTTACTTCAGAATCCGACCAGGAAGAGGGGTGTGTGTTTCAGTAAAAGCCAGCAGAAATTGGTTACGACAAATCTGTACTTGTGAAAGAACTAAATTACAGAACACATATTATCATTAGTATTCTTGTCATTTCAATGGCATGCACATGTCTCAGTGAAACTTAAATACTGTTTGCAGAGCTATTTCTGACTGACTTAAAATTATGGTCGTAAGGGAGTCAGTCACAGGTACTGTGCAGATCCATCTGTTTCTGGTTCAATGTAACCAATGTTCAATGTTATATTCATACATAATTTACTGTTAACATACTTTATTTCTGAACCTTGCTCCTGATACTGTCTTTCTCTGTTGGTTTTATTTAAGACATACCTGTGCTTGATTATACCTGACCCCATTGTGAAATAGGGTCTGCAAGAATAATGCGTTAACAGCCTCCTTGCCAATATACTTTTTTTTGTGTATATGGCTGATGTAAGATTAGCTTTGGTAATTTAGTGGATTTCACTTCTGGAATCTATCAAAATTCAAATTCTGATTAGAGCAAAGGAAAACCTTGTTGATTTATCATTGGAGATAACCATATAACCATATAACCATATAACAATTACAGCACGGAAACAGGCCCTCTCGGCCCTTCCAGTCCGTGCCGACCATTTGTTTTCCCCTATTAGGGATTCCCCTATTTCCCCTATAAGATGATTAGGAGATGGTGTTCACAAGCATGCAAATCTATAAGAGTTAATTAAATGTCTCTTTGCAAATAAAGTAACTCATGACTATATTTGAAGCCAAGTCTTTAGAGAGCAAGTATTTTCTTTGTAACTGCTGATGCACAAAAAATGCCATGTACACAAAAAATGTCCATAACCATACTTCCCTCAATGAGATTAAGTTGTGGCAGAAGCAAAAGTGTTTTAGTTTGCATGACAGAAGCCAATGACTTTGACCAGTCCAAAACTCACTTTCCTGATTCAAGAAAAGGCATGTTTGTGCAATGACAGCAAGACTACCTGGGGAAAGAAATGTAAAATCAGCAGGAGCACAGTTGCTCAAAGGTCAAAAATAAAACAAGAGAAACTCAAGGAAAAAAAATCAATATTTTCTTAAACAGAAACCTAGATTGTGTTACCAATCATACTTTAGTGATTTAGCTGATTGTTTCATGAATGAGCCTCCTTGCGATATTTAAAAGAAAACAGAGACTTGTATCATTGTGTTTGGCATGAAAAGTGTATGCTTTTATTTCCAATGTTCAAAATAATGGGCAGTGATCCAAGCTGCTGTGTGAAGTAAGAACAGCGTACTGCCTGTGATGCCATTCCAAAGTGACATTAAGCTCTATCATCTAATCTCTATCAATCTTCACCTTTCCGAGTGCATATACACAAAGCATCAGTGTATCAATACCCAATGTACTTATATTGAAGACTTGCCTTTCAACACAGATGATTTTGCTTGAACGATCAATCTTGTGTTGAAAAGGAAATGCTTCATATGTTTCTTGTATATAGTTCATGTTTATAAAATTTACAGGGCTGAGCATGGAAAATTTGATTGGCTAGAACTGAGTGGAATTACAATTATATAAGTAATCTTAGTACAAAGCAAAGATTAAGATTCCCCTCCTCAGTACATATTGGCTTTGGCAATTCATAAATTTTTGCTAGTGTGTAGGATAGTGCTAGTGTATGGGGTGAACGCTGGTTGGCATGGACTCAATGGGCCAAACGGCCTGTTTCCACACTGTATCTCTCAAGTTCAGATGTGGCACAGGGAAGATAGGGGCAGAAACAAAAGGTGGAAAGTGGGGGTGGGGTTTGATTAGTTACTTTAGTTTAGTTTAGAGATACAGCACGGAATCAGGCCCTTCAGCCCACCGGGTCCGCGCCGACCAGCGATCCCTGCACATTAACACTATCCTACACCCACTGGTGTAGTTTTACATTTACCAAGCCAATTAACCCACAAACCTGTACGTTTTTGGAATGTGGGAGCAAACCGAAGATCTCGGAGAAAACCCATTCAGATCACGGGGAGAACGTACAAATGTACAGACAGCACCCGTAATCGGGATCAAACCCAGGTCTCTGGTGCTGCATTCGTTGTAAGGCAGCAACTCTATCGCTGCGCCACCGTGACTTAGAATTTGTGAATTAAATGTTCATACTGTTGGGTTTTAAGCAACCCAAGCGGAATATGAGTTTGCATGTTGTCTCAGTCTGGCAAAGGAGGAGGCTCAGGACAGAAAGGCCCATGGAAATGGGAAGAGGTTTTAAAATGGTTAGCAATCGGGAGATCCAGTAAGCTTCAGCGGACTGAGCGCAAGTGTTCAGCAAAATGGTCGCCGAGTCTATGCTTGGTCTAGTCATTGTACAGGAGGCCACATCAGGATCACAGGGCTAATATTTGAGCAGAAATGTGGAGGTCCACTCAAGACTTAGCCTCTGACTTTGTTTGTTTTGCTGCTTTAACTTAAACAGGATATAAATGGGAATTTGTCTACACAGGATAATTGAGATCATGAGTTCAGCAGAGAAGCAAAAAAGGTCTCCGCGACTTGAAAGCGGCATTCTTTGTGTATACAAACAAAAACAAGACAAGGATATTAGAAACCTGAAAGAAAAATAGAAAATTAAGTACTCAGCAGTCATCATATCCCTGTGGTGAGAAGAACAAAGTTAACATTTTGAGACTCATCATTAGTCCATTCTATGGTTTGAAGGCACCATAGAACAACATTTTATTCCTTTCAAGAATAATTCTGCAAGGTGTGGAGTTGTTCCACTTGAACAGGTCAAGCAGTGTGTGAGCAGCAAAGAGGCACAGCATATCATCAGAGACAGAGGTCAGTCTCAAACAGAGGGAATCAGAATGCTGAAAGTGCCAGTCTGAGGAAAGTTCCTGACCCAAAAGGTCAGCTGTCCATTCCACCCTCATATGGTGCCTGACCCGCTGAGTTCCTCCAGCACTTGGTGTTTGGCTCTAGATTCCAGCATCTGCAGTTTATTGTGTCTCCAAATAACAGAGGAATTGTGGTACGGAATTAGAACTGAAGTTCTGTGGGTAATGGGACAATGAGACAAAATAAATCTTTTGGCAGGCTGGAAAATTAGCTCTGAATGGACTGTCTTCATAATGCATCCACATTTAAGAAACTGTGCTGTTGATTATAAAAATAACCGTTGTCTTATACTTGTGAATTAGTGAATCTATTAGATTCCGGCCATTTAACTGACCTGTCCGAAGAAGGGTCCTGACCCAAAATGTCACCTGTCTATGTTCTTCAGAGATGGTGCCTGACCCATTGAGTTACTCCAGCAATTTGCATCTTTTTTATCTGAACATTTGTCCGGTCATTCCCTTTCTTTGTCGATATGGCTTCTGACATTCCACTTCCTCCTTTTCAGAGCTTAGGTAAGCACCTTGCACTTGGGCGCCTGGCAAAGTCACTTTACATTAGGTGTTTGGCGATGATTGAAAGCAGCAAAGCATTATGGGCCTGTCCCACTTAGGCGACATTTCAGGTGACTTTTGAGGCGAGTGCAGGAGACTCTGCGCTCGCCACATGGTCGCCACATGTTCGCTGGTGGTTTCAGGTGAGTCTCCTTCATGGTCGCGTGAAGTTCCAGCATTCTGGGAACTAGTTGCTCCCTCAGTATGATCGCCACAAATTTTTCAACATGTTGAAACATTTTCTGCGACCAAAAATTCTCACCCCACACCCCCTTTAAAGGACTTACCGTACACTGTGCTAGCTGTCTTAATTACATCACCAACCTTCCTGTTCATCGCGGTGTGTGTCTGTATCACCTTGGCTTTGCACCGTGTGAATTTCAGACAGCGCTCCCCCCGCTTGCCCTGGCCCCCGCCTTTGCGATGTGTTTGCGTGTGTGTGTGTTCCACTCTGACAGTTGCCGTTCCATTTCCCGGTTTTTCGCTCGACTGCCGGTAACTTGACAGTCGCCGGCAGTCTGCTGAAAAATCGCCTAAGTGGCACAATCCCATAAGCCTTCCAAATGTTCTTCTTCCAATGCGAGAAGAAAGATGTACATGGATGTAACAGACATCCCATCAATATGAGAAACAATGCCCCTTTGGAATCTAATATATGGCTGCATCGCATCTAGTTTCTCCTTAACTTCACCCATTCCTTGCAAATGCTGGAATTTGCAAAGGGTCAGAGGTTGGCTCGCAGTTAACTGAGTTGCTCTGTAAATCATCAATGTTGTCAAGTGCACAAGTTGATCTTGACTGTTGTATTTATTGTTGTTGACATATGGCAGACAGTCCAGCTGACGGGACCAGAATGTGCAGTATCAGTTTAATTGGTAACACATGCATTCATTTGCCCAAGACATTTTCCTGGTCAGTATCAGGGAGCTCTGGAGAAGTGAAAGACTTGATCCTCTGTTCTTGGATACATCCAGGATTTTAGATGCTAAACAGCAAAGTATCTCAGCTGTCTTTTACAATGTTTGCAGTCGTCGGATGAATGCCAAAAGGATCTTTTTTTTTCATATTTCAGCTTACAAATAAAGACTTGCATTTATACTGCGTCAGCTTTGAGTATCCTGAAGGATTTAAAGCCAGTGTAGAAATGTCATTGTGTGGCCAGTGTTATTATGCAGGAAACAGAGCCCGAGCTGCCTACAGTAATCTTCCAGAAAGAGCACTGCAATAATAGCCAGATAATAATTTGTTTTTGGAAGACATTAACTGGAACACCGGAGATTGCTCAACCATCTTATTATGTCTTATTATTATTAATGTTTAGTGTTTTCTGAGTCATTCGTAACTGTCACTGTATGTCATTCGTAACTGTCACTGTATGTTTTACTTGTGGGCAGAGCACCAAGGCAAATTCCTTGTATGTGAATACTTGGCCAATAAACTTACTTACTTACTTACTTACTTATCTTCTATGAAATTTTACTTATATTAGAACGGACCGGAAATCTGTTTCTCTCTGCAGCTAGTGCCTACCCCACTGAATGCCTCCAGCACTTGCTTTTTCATTTCAGATCTTTAGCATCTGCAGTATTTTGATTGTCAATCTCATCATTATTAAAACACACAAGATCCTACGGCAGTGCAACAAGCTCAATGTCAAGATGGTTTCAATATCAGGAGGGTCTCAAACATGGAAACATTACTACAAGATAAGGAGCTAGTCATTTTTTCAAAGTGGTGGGTCTTTTTATTTGAGATCTGGCCACCACTGGCAAGGCCACATTTATTGAAAAAAAAACCAAAGTGCATCTCTGGAGGACATAGAAAGGTGACATTTTAGGTCAGGACTCCTCTTCAGACATTTATTGAACTAGGTATCTTTCTGGACTAGGACAGAAAACATTTAAGAGTTGACTACATAAGTAGTTCTGGAGTCTAATTGGGTAGGAGTAGCTGAATTTCTCCACTTAACACAGCAACATGACTAACAGTCTGCACCTTTCAACATGGCCATTCGGCCCATCAACTCTACTTCGCCATTCAATAATGGCTGTTCCATCTTTCTCTCTCAACCCCATTCTCCTGCCTTTGCCCCCACAACCCCTGACACCCTTACTAAACAAGAATCTGTCAATCTCTGCATTAAAAAAAATCTATTGACTTGGCCATTTCAGCCATCTGTGGCAATGAATGCCACAGATTGACCACCCTTTAACTAATGAAATTCCTTCTCATCTTTCTAAAAGTACATCCTTTTATTCTGAGGCGAAAGCCTCTGGTCCTCGACTCTCCCGCTAGTGGAAATATCCTCTTCACATTCACTCGATCTGAAATGTTGCCCGTCCATTCCCCCTCCACAAATGCTGCCTGACCCACTGAATTCCTCCAGTACTTCATTTTTGTTCTCAAGATTCCAGCATCCACAGCCTCTTGTGCCTCAATTAAACCTCGTGCCTTCTGCACTATTAAATTGCAGTAATATTGCTTTGTATCGTCATTCTCAGGTTGTACTTCAATTCCTCAATCTAGACCCAATTAACACAACAAAGCAAGAATGATAACATTTTGAAAATGTGCCGTGTTCAGTTGAAGGCTACCTGAGCCAGACAAATGTTTGTTTAATTTAATCTTCCTGTTGGAGACATCTCAATGGCTATTGTGTATTTGGCAAGAATGTTGTCAGTATCTGTTATCTAACCATTGAAGAAATATTATCAATGACTTTTGTTTAAGTTACTGCTTAATATTGGTCAGTAGAACTCATAAAACTTGGCAGACTGTTTGTAGATCATTGGATAAATAGTTTATATTCGAATGATAATTTACACTTGAGTCCTTAGCAAATTGGAATTAGCAGCATAATTGTACAATTCTTATCAAGTTAAAAGCTTATTTATCATTTGGATATTTTTCTTCTTTTTCCATCATCCATAAAACACAATTGTTTGTGATGATCATTTTTTTTTAGTTCTTGGAGCATCAGTCTGTTGTGGCATGCGGAAATTGCAACACTGGCAGACAGAATGAGATTACTGTTAGACCCTTTGTTTCAGTGATAGTTTGAAGCATGTTAAAATCAAAAGCCTTTCTGTCTCTTCACACAAACCTTCAAACCTGATCTCCACTCACTCTGCAACAACCCCGATTGGGTGATCAAACCTGCCGACAAGGGAGGTGCCGTGCTAGCCTGGCGTGCTGATCTCAACCAGTCTGAGGCTAGGCGCCAACTCTCAGACACCTCCTCCTACTTATCCTTGGACCATGCAGACGAGCACCAGGCCATTATATCAAGCACCATCACTGGCTTCATCGCTTCCAGCTCCCTGCCCTCCCAAGCCTCCAACATCATCGTTCCCCAGCCCCTCACAGCCCGATTTTACCATCTCCCCAAAATCCACAAACCTGACTGTCCTGGCAAACCCATTGTTTCTGCTTGTTCTTGTCCCACCTAACTTATTTCCACATACTTCAATTCCATCCTATCCCCCTGGTCAAATCCCTCCCTACCTATGTCCAAGAAACCTCACATGCTCTTCATCTCCTTCATGACTTCCATTTTCCAGGCCCTCACTCCCTCATCTTCACCATGGATGACCAGTCACTCTACACCTCCATCCCCCACCAGGAGGGTCTTAAAGCCCTCCGTTTCTCCATGGGCCACAGAACCAACCAATCCCCATCTACTAATACTCTCCTCCACGTAGAAGAGTAGGTCCTTACCCTCAACAACTTTTCTTTTGACTCCTTCCATTTCTTCCAAATCCAAGGCATAGCTATGGGCACACGCATGGGCCCCAGCTGTGCCTGTCTCTTTTGTAGGATACGTCGAACAATCCTTGTTCAAGGCTTACCGTGGCCCTATCCCTGAACGCTACCTCTGCTACATTGATGAGTGCATTGGTGCTACCTCCTGCACCCAAGCAGAACTCACTGACTTCATCCATTTCACCACAACTTCCATCCGGCACTCAAATTCACCTGGACCATTTCCGACATCTCCCTACCGTTTCTAGACCTCACTATCGCAGGTAACTGACTACTGACCAACATCTACTGCAAACTCACTGACGCCCATGGCTATCTGGACTACACTTCTTCGCACCCTGCTTCATGTAAGGACTCTTTCCCCTATTCCTAATTCCTCTGTCTACGCCACATCTGCACCCAGGATGAGGTGTTCCTAATCAGGGCATCGGAGATGTCCTAATTCTTTAGGGAATTGGGGTTCCCCTCTTTGACTATAGATGAGGCTCTCACCAGGGTCTCCTCTATATCGCGTAAGTCCGCTCTCAAACCCCATCCCCCCACTCATAACAGGACAGAGTCCTCCTTGTCCTCACCTTCCACCCTACCAGCCGTCACATACAATGGATAATCCTCCAACATTTTCGCCACCGCCAACGGGATCCCACCACTGGCCACATCTTCCCATCTCCTCCCCTTTCGGCTTTCCGCAAAGACCGCTCCCTCCGTAACTCCCTGGCCAATTCGTCCCTTCCCACCCTTCCCACCCCCTCCCCTGGTACTTTCCCTTGCAACCGCAGGAAATGCTCCACTTGTCGCTTTACCTCCCCCCTTGACTCCATCCAAGGACCCAAGCAGTCTTTCCAGGGCTGAGGCAGAGGTTCACCTGCACCACCTCCAACCTCATCTATTGCATCCGCTGTTTTAGGTGTCAACTGCTCTACATCGGTGAGACCAAGCGCAGACATGGTGATCGCTTCGCTCATTTCGCATTAACCAACCTGATCAGTGGCTCAGCACTTCAACTCCCCCTCCCATTCTGAATCCGACATTTCTGTCCTGGGCCTCCTCCATGGCCAGAGTGAATCCCACTGCAAATTGGAGGAGCAGCCTCTCTGCCACCCCTCCCCCCCCCCTCCCCCCCCTCCCCCCATCAGTCTGAAGAAGGATCTCGACCCGAAACGTCACCTATTCCTTCGCTCCATAGATGCTGCCTCACCCGCTGAATTTCTCCAGCATTTTTGTCTACCTTCAAAACCCGATCAGCATGTAAGTGAGGTGCACCTTTTTATTCAGTCCCTCAGAACCCCAATTTGTTACTTGATGGTCAAGTTCACACACTGAGGATACTTTACAGCACTCATCAACAAGTGATCTTGCAGCTTCATTCAGAATTTTTGTCAATAGGTTTTTTATGTGTGTCAATCGTAACTGTTCAAGCTTCAAGAATGTATAGTAAGCTAAATCAAATGATATTTTAAGTGGTCAAGCAAAACATAAAGCATGACATTTGTCTTAATGCAGCACATGAAACCTACGGTGGAGGAAATTAACCTTTGAATTTAATTTAACCAAATAAAAGGAGGTATACAAATTGTACAGAATTCATTAAGTGTAAACCACCAAAGAGTAACTTTTCTCCATGGTCTTTTGTGACCAGCATTTCTCAGTATTCCAGTCATTGTATCATTATGAATCAAAAGAGACCATTCATCTCATTGTAATCATGTTGGTTCACTACAGACTGTCAAATCAGTCCCACTCTCCTGCTTTTCTCCAGTTCATTTGTCACTTTGGCAACTGTGTATTTCTGCTTCCATCATCATCACAAGATGAATTCTCTGTTTATGAAGAAATAAATTCCTTATTTGCCAAGGTTGTTTTTTGCTCATTACTTTGAATCTGCTTCTCCTGGTCTTCAACCATCCACTGATGGCAACAGCTTCTCTCTGTTTGCCCAATCTGTCCATCGTGATCTCATATCTCATTATTTATTTTGCTCCATGGAAAACAACCCAGGTTCTCTGTCCCAACCTTGCATTTGAAAACCCTTATCCCTGGATCCATTCGAATAAGTCTTTCCTGACTCTCTCCTGATTTCACATCCTTCCTGAGCTCAACTATTGATTTACAGATGTTTAACATAAGCTTCTCTAATTTTGTTCACTGTTTCTTAAATTGTGATGCTCAGGATCCCAAGTCACTTCATTTTCAAATATTTCAGCACATATGCACCTTGGTATCTAGGTCCTTCTGTCCCTTTCATTTAATTTCATCTCTATCTTTGCTAAAGGGTATCATTTCACTCTTCTCCATTAATTTTAATGTACAACTCAATCAACCAGTCTATCTATATCCTGTTGCTCTCCTCTTCGATTTTTACCGCATCTCCAAGATCAGCGCAATTTGTACATTTTACTCTATATACCTATTATTAATGTCTCTATAAATATCTAGGTTCCCAGCAATAGCCCTTTGCTACACCACTGCCAACCAACTGCTGGTATGAGAGAAAATAGGGCGGCATGGTGGCGCAGCAGTAGAGTTGCTACCCGACAGCATCAGAGATCCGGGTTTGATCCTAACCACGCATGCTTGTCTGTGTAGAGTTTGTTCGTTCTCTCCATGCCTTACATGGGTTTTCTCTGGGATCACTGATTTCCTCCCATATTCCAAAGACATACAGATTTGTAGGCTAATTAGCTTGGTATATTGTAAATTGTCCCTAGTGTGTGTAGGATAGTGTAAGAGTGCGGGAATTGCTGGTCAGCACAGACTCGGTGGACTGAATGGCCTGTTTCCACGTTGTATCTCTAAGCTAAACTAAACTATGGATAACTGCATACACTACTCTCTGCTTTCTCCCCACAAATCATTGTTTTATTAATGCTTCCACTTTAAACTGCCATGTCTCGATTATATGTTCACCAGCTTTGTGTGAGAGACTTGTAAAGTACTTGCTGAAAAACCTTATAATCAACATTTGCTGCATTTCCATCAACCTGCTCTTTCCCTCCCTCATCAAGCAATTTAATCAGGTTAGCCAAACAAATTGCCTTTAACAAACTGCACTGTTTCATCTTAATAGACTGCAACTATTGCGAATGCTAATGGAGTTCAAATGGGTAAATGATTTTTTGCACTCTTATTTTAAACAGAATAATTCATTCTTAAAACACTGGATGGTTCTTGCAGGAAAAATAATGGCATTATTAATACACAGGAAAGTTCAAGGAATTAAGTGATGTGGTGTCACATGTCAACAATAATGTGCACATAATTTGGATTTTTAACATAACATGCTATCCCAAGGAACATCAAAAGGCTTTTTCAAAGGAACTTTGATATTGAATCACATAAAGAAATGTCAGGGCAGATGAACAAAAGATTGACCAAACAGGTGGGTTTGAAGGAGTGTTTTAAAGGAGAAAACAGAGGCAGAAAGGCTTAAAGGCAGGAATTCCTTTCCTATGGTGGTGATTCAGAGACGGTCAAGGAGCCAGAATTGAGGAAGCACGATTATAACACAGAATAATGTGACTGATTAAGCTCACAGAAATATGTAAAATAGTAAGATTAAATGAGAACTTACCAGTCTGAAGTTTGATCCTTATTTTATGAGGAGTTACGATGAGGGATTTCGTGAAGACTCCGCCAGCACGCATGCGCGACATTCTTCAAAGCAGCGGTGTGGAATCACAGATAGCAGCACTGACTGGAGATAGTAAGATTAAGAGACACTAATATACCAGTTAACCTTATGATAGAGGGTTGGGAGCGAAGGGCACAAAATCCCTCATCGTAACTCCTCATAAAATAAGGATCAAACTTCAAACTGGTAAGTTCTCGATTAATCTTACTATTTTACTTCGGAGTCACATGAGTGACTTCGTGAAGATTTCAAAGCTCTGTGATTCCATGCCCTGGACCACGTCCATGCTCACACACTGCCGTAACTACTGATGGAGGAAGTATGTCAACGTATTTCAGACTTGAACAAAGCTGAAAAATAATAACGTATTTATTAATACAAACAAAAAAACCCTGAATTCGGGGAAAAAGGTTTAGGGGACAGCACTTAAAACTGAATCTGCAAATGTTGCGGGAGCGACCACAGGTTTGTTATAGAAACGTTGGAATGTTCCTTCACTGGCCCAGCCCGCTGTTGCGAGGACATGATCCATGGGTACCTCCATGGTCCTTGCCGCTGATGTGGATACAGCCCTAGTAGAATGAGATTTAAAAATGTCAGTGTCTCCACCTGCTGCACCCAATACCACCCTGAGCCACCTGGAGATAGTCTGCACCATCACCCTGTGATGTGGGTTTTTGAAGCTGATGAACAGACCTGTCTCCATTCTCCTGATGTTTTGGGTGACATTGATGTAATGTCGGAGATAGGTGGTTATGCAGAGTTGTACATCAACGGGATATGCTCGGAATTCCAATTTTAGACCTGTTGTCCCAGGCCTATGATGTTTGAGTAACTCGTCTATAAAGAAGGTTACTTTGGTGGGGGTCGAGACCATCCTGTCCAGTTTTAGTTTGTGGAGGGTCTGGACCCGTTGTGCTGTGATCAGTGCCATTAACATCACCAATTTGAAGGTGAGTTTATCCAGTGGTAGAACTGGAACTGGTGACCAGCTCCTGAGTAGGGACAACACAACCCCAATGTCCCTGGTTATATTATAGCGTGGTCGGGGAGGGTTGGAATTGAATATATCCCTCATAAGTTTAGATACCAGCTGGTGGGATCCTACTCCGATATTGAGATAAGATGACAGTGCACTTCTGGCACTGTTGATGGCACTGTAGCTAAGGCCCTCATCATAGTGAAGGCCCGCGAGGAATTCCAGCACATCAGTGATCGTTGCAGAGTTGTAGGTGGTCTTGGTCCGAGAACAGAAGGCCTCCCATTTTCTTATGTGGGTGAGGTACTGCTTCCTCGTGGACTCTCTGCACGATGCCGTGATGATATCCATGGTCCTCGTTGACAGCCCGAATCCCAGTAATGGTCTCTTCAGAACCTGCAAGCCAACAGGTTCAGATGACCATGGCACAGATGACTTTCCCCTGTTATAGGATGGGTCACTAGATTCGAGCATTTAGGAACCTGCACCCATGGTTCTTTCACCATGTCGAGGACCACCGGGTACCCTGGTTGTGTGGGCCAGTCGGGTATTATCAGAATCCCAGATGCAGAGTCTAGCTGGATTTTTTGCAATACCCGACCGATGAGGCAGAACGGGGGAAATGCATAGAAGAACAATTTCTCCCAATGTAGCGAGAACGCGTCCATCGCCACTGCCCCAGGATCTGGTTCCCAAGAGACATATGTTGGTATCTGATGGTTCAACCTGGACGCAAAGAGGTCGATATCTGGTGTTCCATACTTGGCTATAATATTTGCAAATATTTGGGGGTTCAACATCCACTCGGTTTTGTCATTAAATACTCGTGACCTGGTGTCCACCACTATATTGAGTTTACCCGGAAGGTATGTAACTGATATCCAAATATTTCTTTCAATACACCAGAGCCAAATTATGTTTGCCAATTCATCGCAAGATATCGACTTGATACCACCCATATGGTTTAAATATGCCACCACTGTGGTATTATCTATCTGAAGACGGACATGCGTATGATGCATATTTGTGCAGAAATCCCGCAGTCCGTGAAATGCTCCCAGCATTTCCAAATAGTTTATACCTTGTGATTGGAGTAAAGTAGATTCATGCAAATCCCATCTGCCGCCACCACTGGAAGTGGTGTCGGTAGCTCCCCAGCCCTGGGCGCTTGCGTCGGTTTGTAACACGACTGATGGGTTTGAAATTATGATGGGATTAAAACAATTATGAATGTTGCTAATCCACCATCGTAGCTCAATCTTTGCCTTGTTTGGCAGCTGCATAGGTCTGTCAAAATGTCAAGCATTTGTTTTTAATGCTGAGATCTATGCTCTTTGCAAATTTTGATAATGTAACGGCCCAAATTGTGCAGCTGGAAATGTAGTTTCCCAATCACCTTGGCAGCATGTCTAATAGTCAGTGGTTCCTGGCGCAAGCAAGGCTATTACATGCCTCTATTATGTCTGTTACTTTGTTCTCTGAGAAAGTGACAATCATATGATTGGTGTTAATCATGAATCCCAGGTAGTCCATAATCACAGAAGGGTTGAACTTAGATTTGTCTGGATGGATGACAAACCCCAGTTTTTCGAACAGTGACTTGGTACCTGTCACAGCTAATTTAGCTAATTCCAAAGTTTTTCCCACAATTAAAATGTCATCAAGATATGCCATGACTATGTGGTTTTGTCTTCTTAGAGACGCCAATACTGGTTTTAGTATTTTGGTAAACAACCTGGGGGCTATTGTAAGTCCATTAGGTAAGGCTTTGTACTGCCATAGCTGCCCCATAAAGACAAATTTTAAGTATTTACGGTGATGTTTCCGTATAGGCACTGAATAGTATGCATCTTTAGGGTTAGTTCCCGTTGCTCTGTCGGGTTGAACCTGAGGCCTGTTTGCTGTTGCATATGGATGCTGCCTATGGTACGCCAATGGTCTGCTTGAGGAAGGCGGTTTAATCAATCCGACCACTTTGGCTCCCTCATCCAGGTCTTTTACCTGTTTACGCAGGTCATCACCAAACAATTGTCTTGGAGGCGGTGTAACATTGGCCTCGCACAAACCCTCAAACTTGGGGTTTTATGTAGGACGGATAGAGCTCTTCTGAAAGCAGTTTATTTCGTACTGTGTGGTGCATAGCAGAGCTAATGCATCCTGCTGCTCTTCCCTCATATCTGTACCATCTATTGACCTGGCAAATGCAGTGATGCCTGAGGTCAGTAATTTCAGGATCTTTTGGATTTTTAACTCCTGAGCCCTGATCCCAGGGCTGATGTTACCCCAAATGGGTGTATTGACAGTAGGGACATTCAGCGACACGCAATTCTCCGGAGCCATGTATTTGCTGGTTGTCTCCGAGATTACCTATTCTTGTAGCTGGTGGGTCGTCAGGTAATTGATGCTTGCCGCTAGCCTCGGTTGAAGAGGCTGCCCTTTCTGGGATGGTTGGGCGAACTTCGATACCATTCCCAGAAGTTCCTCTTCTGGCATCTCTTGCAACAATGGATCTTCCACCAACCCCTCTTCGAAGACAGCTAGTGTCTGTTGAGGAGGGAGAGAATTTGGACAGCGCTGTCATGGGCCCTGCCGTGGATCTCCGGGATTCTATGGAAGCACTCTCCTGATGGAGTAGGTCTCTTTAGAGCAGCTGCTCAACCATGCGCTCCATTCGAGCTATGCGACCACCGCCGCTATCTGCGGACGGCAAGTCGTCTTCCCCAAGTTCTGATGAACAAATGGGGCCTCTACCGACAGTCCGCACCTCGTCGAGGTGATGTCTATGGGACTGAGGTAGGTAGTCGGTGCCAGCCGCTCCTACGGGGCTACACGACTCCCGCGCGGATTTGCTGCTTGTCCGCAGTCTTCCGGACTGAAGCGGTGGAGAGCTGGTGCCAGCCGCTCCAGCGGGGCTACGCGACTTTGGTGCGGTTTTCCCACCGGTCCGCCCTCTAGCGAACTGTAACTGTGGAGTGTCGGGGTGTGCCGTTGAGACAGGCCCTGTTTTACGCACCTTTTTACCGCCGGCCTGGTTCTGTTCGGGCTGAAGCGGTAGGGAGTCGGGGTCTTGTCTACCCTGCTCCCGCGTGGTCCTCATACCAGTATGCAGCTCCCTGGACTGCTGTGGTGGAGAGTCGGGTCCTGCCGACTGAGCGGGGCTCCCCGACCTCCGCGCTTTTTTCCCGGCCCGTGTTGCGGGTGCTGCCGCTTCTGCGGTGAGCTCAGGGGATGTCGGCCGCTGACTATGTCCATAGTCCCGCAGTCTTTTTTGTCCTCCTTTCCATAGTTTCTCTGGAATGCAAACAAATACAGAAAACTAACCAGCTCAAGGTTAGTGAAAACTTACCTGAGGGCCTTTTTTGAAGCTGCCGGCAGAGGAGCGCACTCCACCCCCCCCCCCCCCCCCCCAGCTGTCGACTGCAAATGCAAGCGACGAGATGTCACGCATCACGTGACTCC
Organism: Okamejei kenojei; assembly: GCA_035221665.1. NCBI lineage: Eukaryota > Metazoa > Chordata > Chondrichthyes > Rajiformes > Rajidae > Okamejei > Okamejei kenojei. The sequence goes on from CM069133.1 coordinate 78,456,512, forward strand.
GAAGTAAAATAGGCCCATTGGAGGTGGGGGAGCTGTTGAAAACAAGCAGGAGAATTGTAAACTTGAAGCTTTCCTTAACCAGATAACAGATTGAGTATTATTAAAGCAATGAGAACCAAACTCATGCACGGAATGGCAGCATTTGAAGAGTTTAGTCTTATTCTTGCGAGTCTTCAATTTTTGTGAGATGTTCTTAAGACAATGACAAATATTAGTGTTTGTGCATTGTTTGCTCCTTTCTCTCATTACAGTCTATTATCTCTCTATTTGATTGTTGTTCGTTCCAATATAATTCACCCTCATTTTGTCTTGCATTTGTCTGTTTCTTGTTTCTTTGTACTAATTGGTTAATAAAATAATCTGTGGGTCCCACTGTTTACTTAAGTCCCTGATATCCTATTATCTCATTATACTGTTATAAGTTTGTACTTGCATCAAACCATTGTGTGAATTTAATTTCAACCTGAATTTTGCTGGAAAGATCCAAGGATACATACTTTGTAGTGCTCTATTCTAGCAAGATCAAGCCCTCTTTGATACGCACATTTTCTGTCGTTTTTCGAACTCAGTCCAGGTAACATCCAACTGTCACCACACATGGGTCGAATCAATCAGATGCTGTAGCCCTCAGCAGCTGGGAAATCCCTTAAACCCTTTGTTGATTCTGATTCACCAGTAAACAAAATAACAACAAGTCGAGTTTCTTCCAGTGACCCAAGTATCATTTTTTTACAGTGCAGATTTAAGCAGGTGAATAGCCATTCAGATATCGGCTGCAGTCTCACTATCATCAATTGACTGTAACTTCTAGGTATCAGACATAACCAACAATCTTTATACAGAGAAAAACATGGCATTAATTAAATTTCATTGCCGATGGCCCTGTTTTGTTATTCATTGCATGTCGTTCATTGTTTATTTTTGTCATTTGGATAATTCCAAGTCAATAAAATTGATTGCACAGAATTTTCACATTTACTTAATAACAAAGATATTTAAAACCATTTCAAAATTAAATTATTGAAAATGGAAAATTTAACTGCTGCTCATATAATTTACTTTACCAGCATTACTGTGTTTTTATTATTTCATCTCAAAAAGATTCTCATAGTAAAATCTGATAACCTTTTCATGCAGATTGTTGCACTGATTTTTTTTCCACATTGTATATTTTCATAAATGTCTTTCATAATAAGCATGTTTGTCACTTCTGTTGGAATATAATTGCCTGTCAATGTGGCAATCATAATGGGCTATTGTTAGAAAATAATCTTGGAAAAAGCTTATTATGTGTTCTTACATTTGAATAACACAACGTATTGCTGCTGTGTAATTTCTGTGAAATTCTAAATGTAGCACAAAAGAAAGTTGGTGCATCTTTTTTAACATCGTCTGCAACTGAGAGTTGAACGTCATCCTGCAAACATGTCCTACTTACCCACTTTTCGATTTGCGAGAGGTGTGACAATGAGCCAGCGGACTCTGGGACAACATTTTAAACTTGTATTGAGACTGGCAGCTTCCTATTGAATGGAGACACAAGAGACCGCAGATGCTGGAAACTAGAGCAACAAATAATCTGCTGAATGAACACAGAGGGTCTGGCTGCTGCTTGACGAAGGTGAAAGGGGCAAAGTGCAAAGGAGATATACAGGGCAAGTGTTTTATTCAGAGAGTGGTAGTTGCCTAGAACATGCTACCGAGAGTGGTGGTGGAAGCAGATATGATGAGGGCATACAAGAGGCTTTTGGATAGGCTCAAGGATATGCAGGGACTTAAGGGATATGGATCGTGTGCAGGCAGAGATTCATTTAACTTGGCATCATGTTTGGCCAGTCTGATTGGCCGATGGTCCTGTACCTCAGTTCTATGATCTATGTTGAACCTCTGAGTTGTCTATCGCTCCAACTTCTAATTTAACTTGCTTTCACATTGGCCTACTGGATTCCTCAGATTTCATGAAAGGCAGGCAGCTGAGGAAAAGTCTCTTCAAGTGGAAGGCAATTATAAATTGCATCGAGCAAGTGGTTTATAATTGGGGATGGGGAAAATAATGCTCTAGCCCCTGCAGTCTGTGCGCACTCCCTGTCAGATGTCCTCCTGTGGTCAAGAATCTCTCCTCCACTGCACATGTGACCACATAAGTGTGAGCTTCCAATCAGTCTGAACCCAGGTGGGAATCCATGCACCTGGTGTATTGAAAGCACTTAGAAGAAAGGCGGGATTTTATGTTTCCCATCTGAACCTGGCTACCATCCCAGCAACAACACCATCCAGAACGACCATATAACCTCTCGAGCATTCCTTATTTGAATGCATACAATGTGCTGGAGTAACTTAGCAGGTCAGGCAGCATCTCTGCAATATGTGGATAGGTTCTGGAGAACATGGACAGGTGATGTTTTGGGTCGGGACCATTCATCAGGCAACTGAATGTCACCTATCCATGTTTTCCAGAGATACTACCAGGTCCTCTGAAACACTCCAGCAGGTTGTGTCCTTTTTTTTCAGTAAGCTGGCATCTGCAGTTGTTTATATGCACCATTTTAATGATTGCCCTGTTAAACAGTTAAATGCTGGAGTAATATAGCGGGTCTGGCAAAATCTCTGCAGAAAATTAATTTATTTTTCGGGTTGCTACCCTTCTTCTGAATTATATGGAGGGTGGGGAGGGAACCTCGAAGAGATACAGGGGGTGGACAAAACATGGCAAGTGAGTGGTGGATAAAGGTGAGGGGGATTTTTGATTGGCAGATGGTTAGACAAATGACGGAGGTGAAAAAAAAGTGTGAGGTAAGTATAGGAGGTATGAATTGTAAAGCCAGAGGAAGGAAAACAGGTTAAGGGGCTGTGGGGAGCCTCTCTCCCCCTCTCTCCCCCAAGCTTGGGCAGGCAGGACTCGTGTAGATGGGCATGTTGTTCGGCATTGGCAAGTTGGGCTGAAAGGCTTGTTTCCATGCCGTATGACTATGATTTTATTTTGTAAACAACGACTGCCTATACCATGAAATACATTGAAATATGTGGTTATGTATATTTCCTCGAGAGTTAACCATTAATTTTATGGGTTTTGTTTAAACGTCACTAACTTTTAATTGTTTAATGCCAGCATTATAACTGCACTCAAAATTGGTTGTGATTTATGAACCAATTTTTTCCATCTTCTCTTTTCCATGATTAATTTGGACATCTAGAAAGTTATTCAATTTACTGTTTGTTTGTGCAGGGAGCATTTCATCATTCTGTAATCTTCTTCATGATCCAAATTATAATTCAATAGAAGGAGGTGTTAACTCCGAATGTATACACGACTCCTCTATAATAGAATCTGAACATTACTGATTATGTGATTTTTAAATACCCTGTCTGTGCAAGCTAAATTGACATTCTCAAAAATGCCATGTGATTTTTGCAGATTTATCTTAAAATCTTGTCTGAAGCCAGATTGACTGTTTCCTTACAAAAGCACAAATATCATCACAATGATTTTGTTCCAAGTAGCTCACCTTCTTGGCTTGAATACATATCAATGCCCCATAATCGCATAATTTCAAAACTCATGAAATCCTCATCCAGCCTGTTGAGAGTATTGACAAGGTTGTGGCTCATCAAGGGGAAATTTGGTTCAGGCAATAACTGCCGACTTTGCCAGAGACATTCAAAGGGACATACAACATGGAAACAGGGCCTTCAGCCCAGCTCATCCATACCAACCAAAATGCCCCATCTTAACAAGTCCCATTTGCCCACATTTGGCCTTTATCTTTCCTATTCCTAAACCTTTCCTATTCATCTCCCTATCCATGTGTCTGTTGCTCTATCTGCCTTAACTCCCTCCTCTGGTAGTTCATTCCATCTACCTGCAACCGCTCAGGTTCATATTAAATCTTGCCTCACTCACCTTAAACCTTGTTTTTGATTCCCCTACCTTGGGCAAAAGATTTCCCAAGACACAGAATTAAAAGGAATTCTACATGAGTAATGCTCAAGCAGCCGTAAGTACCAGAGGAAAAAGTTGTTATTCACAATCATCGTCTTGTCAAAATCTAGTAAAATCTTTTCATTGATAAATCCAGTAGATGTCAGTGATAATAAACATATAATACCATGTTATATTTGCAGTACAGAAGCAGGAATATGAGCACAGAAGATTCATTGTTGATGTTTGTACTCCGTGTACACATTCCCCTACCTTTTGAACTTCATGATCACAGCCAACTGTGACTCTTGTCAGCAGTCATGCGGTACGTTGAAGTCGAGTCAAGTTGGGTTTCTTGTCATATACTCAAGTACAGTGAGGTACAGGTACAATGGAAAATCTTGTTTGCAGTAGCATCACTGTCACTAAGACTCAGACAAACACACAAAAACATTTATGCATGAATAATACATAAGTTGCATATAAAATGTTCTAAAAGAAAGATTGTGCAACAAAAATAAGACATTAGTATAAAAGCACATTTAGAAAAATAAGTCCATGGTAGTGCAATGGGGAGGCTGTAGTGTTTCTTATCGAGGTAGGTTGAGAGTTGTGCTGATTGGTTCAAGAACCTGCTAGTTGTAGGAAAGTAGATTTTATTGAACCTGGCAGTGGGACTTCAGGCTTCTATACTACCTACCTAACGGTAGCAGAGATAAGGATAAGGGGGATGTCTTTTAGGACCGAGATGAGAAAATCGTTTTTCACACAGAGAGTGGCGAATCTGTGGAATTCTCTGCCACAGAAGGTAGTTGAGGCCAGTTCGTTGGCCATATTTAAGAGGGAGTTGGATGTGGCCCTTGTGGCTGAAGGGATCAGGGGTATGGAGAGAAGGCAGGTACAGGATACTGAGTTGGATGATCAGTCCATGATCATATTGAATGGCGGTACAGGCTTGAAGGGCCGAATGGCCTGCTCCTGCACCTAATTTCTATGTTTCTATGTTTCTATAAGAATGCATGGCCCAGATGGTAGAGATCCTCGATGATAGATGTCACCTTCTTGAGGTATCAATTTATGTAGGTGTTTATGATGGAGGGGGAGGGCTGTGGCCAACATAGACCTGACTGAGTCTACCGCACTCTGCGGCCTCCTGTGTTCCTGTGTATTAGAATGGCCATACCAGGTCATGATGCAACCAGCCAGGATACTTTCTACAGTGCATCTGTAGAAGATTGTGAGACATGCCAAACCTCTTTAAACTTATTAGAGGAGCTGACACACCTTCCTCGTGGTTACATATATGTGCTGGGGACAGGACAGGCCATACAAGATGTTAACTTCCAGGAAATTAAAGCTGCTAACTCGCTCCTCCACTGACCCATGAATAAAAACTGGCACGTGGTTCCCCAACTTCCCCTAGCTGAAGTCAACGATTAGTTCCTTGGTCGTTGACGTTGTTTGAGAAGTTGTTGTTCTGGCACCACTCAACCAGGTGTTCTATCTCTCTCATGCAAACTCCAAATATTTGCATTGGTGAATTGGGTCAGGATGACCCCGACTCTATCTAATCCACAAAAGATAGAGACAAAATGCTGGAGAAACTCAGCATGACAGGCAGCATCTCATGAGAAGGAATGGGTCCGAAGAAGGTTCTCAAACCGAAACGTCACCCCATTCCTTCTCATCAGAGATGCTGCCTGTCCCGCTGAGTTACTCCAGCATTTTGTATCTGTTAATCTTCAGTGTAAACCAGCATCTGCATTTAACTTCCTACACATTTTATCTAATCCACAGCTTTCTGGGTTTACCCATCATGGTGTCCCCACTTTAGTTATTGTTCTGAGCTTACATATGCATTGAATACATTTAACTTTGTGTATGTGAACATTCTGTAGGCATCATATTGAGTGGGGTTACTGCAGACATGATCACATGTACATCTGGTAATGTATCTATAGATGCCATTTTTTTTCTATTAACATATATTTTCCCATATTTTATTTACATAAAATAGATAAAATCAAATGTTGTAGATATATATAAAAATCTGAAGATGGGTCTCGACCCGAAACGTCAAGAGTCTGAAGAAGGGTCTCGACCCGAAACGTCGCCTATCTCCTTCACTCCTTAGATGCTGCTGCACCCGCTGAGTTTCTCCAGCTTTTTGTGTACCCTATATAAAAATAATCCTTGTGAAGAATTTCCATTTTCATCAAATTATTTTCCATTTCACATAAAATTAAGTGAAATGTCACACATTAGTAAGGAGCTGCGAAATTAAAAAATAATCATTTGGGGAAACACCCTAATTTCATGGCTGGTTGAAATTTCCATGGATCTCACACTTTTCAAAAAGTGTATATTTTTAAAACTGTTTCCATTTTCACTGTGATAAAATTATCTTCCTATGCTGCCTCTGCAACAGTCAAGAGCAGCAGGAGAAGGAAAGGATATGCATTTATAGCGTCTGAGAGATACAACACAGTAATAGGTCCTTCGGCCTACTGAGTGTGCAGTAACCATCAAGCACCTACTTTTACATAAATCCGATTTTATCAATTTTATTCACCCCGCGCTCCCATCAACTCATCTCCTCATCTTAGATTCTATTACTCACCTCTACACACTAAGGCTAATTTTCTGTAGCCAATTAACTGGCCATCATAGGTACATGGGGAAAGCCAGCGTACCCGAAGGAAACCAATGTAGTCACAGGGAGAACATGCAAACTCCACACACAGACAGGAGCAGTGAGCTGTGAAGCTGTTGCTTCATTTGCTAGCCACTGTGCTACATTTACAGAGTATTTTCCCTGATTGTGGGACTCTACTAAATGCTTTGCAACCAACAGTTACCTTTGTTTTGCTACATAATGCACAAAAGAAAGAGGCAGTGTGGATGCAACAAGATCCCACAAAGAACGTTGAGATGAATGATCAGGCAAACTGGTTCATTGATTTTGATTCAGGAATAGAAAGTGATAAAGAGACATGGAGAACTTCCCTGTTGTTTAGAAACATAGAAAACATAGAAAAATAGGTGAAGGAGTAGGCCATTCGGCCCTTTGAGCCAACACCACCATTCAATATGATCATGTAAAATCAGTACCCCGTTCCTGCTTTTTCCCCCATATCCCTTGATTCCTTTAGCCCTAAGAGCTAAATCTTAAGGGCCTGTCTCACTTACGTGTCCTTGGCACGCAGATTACGTGCCCTCGTGGTCGCGTTGAGACGCGATGGTCCTGCAAAGGTCGAGCGTGATTACATGCGTACGCACAGCCGTCTGGAGCACGTGACGTCATTTGAAGATGGACACAAAGCTGGAGTAACTCAGCGGGACTGGCAGCATCTCTGGAGAGAAGCAATGGGTGACGTTTCGTGTCGAGACTCTTCTTCATTCGGAAAAGAAGGGTCTGGACCCGAAATGTCACCGATTGCTTCTCTCCAGAGATGTTGCTCGTCCCGCTGAGTTACTCTTGCATTTTGTGTCTATCTTCAATTTTCTTGGCCCCGCTCTGGGAGCAGAAGTGGGGGGCGGATCCGGACAGCAACGGCCATGAGCCCCAGGCCAGGTTCGGCGATCGTTTCCGTGCTTCTGCTGCTGTTGAAGGTGAGACGTTGCGTCGTGCCAGGGTCTTGGGCCTGTCCCACTTTGGCTGTCAGTTCCGCAACAGGCCGTTGGCACGCGAAGATTTTGTTCACTACAAAAATTATGGAGCCCCACACAATGTCTCGCATAACTACATACTCCTCCGCGCTTCTAAGTGGGACCGACCCTGCGCGGCCATACGATGCCCGTATGCCTCAATGCATCCACGAGGTCGCGTAATTTGCGTGCCAAGGACACGTAAGTGGGACAGGCCCTTAACAGTCCCTTGAAAACATACAGTGAATTGGCCTCCACTGCCTTTGGCAGAGAATTCCACAGACTCACAGCTCTCTGGGTGAAAATATTTTTCCTCATCTCAGTCCTAAATGGCCTACCCCTTACTCTCAAACGGTGACTCCTGGTTCTGTTTAGCAAAGACATTGGGATACAGTTTTTATTAATAATCCATAAATTCATAAATCAGTTTAAATTCCATTTGGAATATTTTGGTGGACCAAGAAACCAAGAACCAAGATAAGGCTTGTTGTCCATCCCTACTTAGGAAGGTAGTGGTGAATCAGCATTTGAACTTTAGTTTAGAGATACAGCATGGAAACAGGCCATTCGACCCACCTGACTCCATACTGACCAGCGATCATTCATGCACTGGTTCTATCCTACGCATACAGAAGCCAATTAACCTACAAACCGGCATGCCTTTTGGAATGTGGGAGGAAACAGGAGCACCTGGAGAAAACTCTCGTAGTCACAGGAGAATATGAAAACTCCATATTGCTGGCATCCTTAGTCATGATTGAACCCGGTTTCTCTGGCGCTGGAAGGCAGTAACTGTACCACTGTGCCACCCATTTTTTACAGACACTCACTTGTTAGAATGATTCAATTTAAGCTAAAAGCAGAAATTACCACAATTACTTTGCAGGTCAGGCACCATCTGTGGAGTGAAAAATGTGAGCTGATGTTACAGTGGACAATTAACTGACCGACCTGCAGTCAAAAACGTTGCATCAGAACTGCATAATTCGAATTTAAAAAATTGAATTGGTTCTTATCTGAAGTTGTTGAATTCGATGCTGAGTTTAGGGCTCTGGCATGCCATGAGGGAAGAGAGATGCTGTGCCTTGAGTTTATAGTGAGCTTTATTGAAGCAGTGAAAGCAGCCATTGACATGGATGTTAAATTAGGGGTGAGAGTGGGATGGAGAATTCAAGTGAAAAGAATTGGAAGTTTCCGGTCGTTCTTACTGATTGAATGGGTGTATCCTTCAATATGGTCACTCAATCTACATTTGGCTTCACCATGGAGAAGACCACATTATTAGAGCACTCAAGTTAAAGTCTCATCTGACAGTGAAAAGCATTTCATAGCTGAGTAGCTGTAAGTGTAGTATTATCCTGAGGTTTCTGGAGCAGGGTTCAGCCTGTGGTGCCCCGTTTCAGCAATGAGAGCGTAATGACTGTTTCTGTTCATAAGTTCGTAAGTTCATAAGTCAGAGGAGTGGAATGAGGCCATCGAGTCTGCTCCACCATTCAATCATGGCTGACCTATCTTTCCCTCTCAACCCCTACTCCTGGCTGTGCTGATCTGTGCTCAAGTTGTTATCATCCTCTCTGAGGTAAATCACATGGTTTTAGTTGGTTAAAATTAAAAGTTATTCTGCTGGTAATTCAGTAGTTTTCTTGCGTACACTCTGCAGTTGCAATGCCTTGGAAACTAACACCTGTAACTATGCTCAGTAAACTTCAATACACAAGGTTTTGTTAGAACAGAGCGAGTTTCTTTTCTGTATCAGTTAGAAATGTGTTGTTGTAAATTATTATCAGCTTTGTTGCGTGGGCAGTTAAGTATGGATAGGTTATTATCTGTTTGATGCCTGATTAAAAAAATGTTGACAGAAAAATCACTGAGATTCCAATACACATTCCTTCCAATGTTCAACCTTTAGTGTTAAAGAAGGAACTGCAGATGCTGGAGAATCGAGGGTACACAAAAGGCTGGAGAAACTCAGTGGGTGCAGCAGCATCTAAGGAGCGAAGGAGATAGGCGACGTTTTGGGTCGAGACCCTTCTTTAGACTGAAGCTGTAAGTGTCAGACTGAAGAAGGGTCTCGACCCGAAACGTCGCCTATCTCCTTCGCTCCTTAGATGCTGCTGCACCCGCTGAGTTTCTCCAGCCTTTTGTGTACCCAATGTTCAACCTTTTTTGTTTTAGACTTTGCTTCAGTTTTTAATCAAAAAAACATTTCTCACTTGGGAGAAATCATTTCCTTACAGTGGGAGAAACTGAATTGGATGTTTACATATTTCATGCATTAATCCCATTCCAGGCTCTCTGCTCCACGTCAATCATTCCAATTTGTCATTCCACCCCTCCCTGTATTTCCTACCATCTCACATTCTTCCACTTACCCTGCCTCTCACTGTTACAGATGTGCACTGTAAGTGACTTAAGGTTAACTCTTTTTTCCACATGTATTGTTTTTGTTGTGGTCCGGTTAACACAAGATGAAATAAGAAAATTACCAGATAATAATATTTTCTCAACTAATCAAAGATCATAAATATTAAATGTTCTGTTTTACAGTCTTAAATACTTCCTGGATACAATTTCTCAAAACAGTGGAGGCTGGCAGGAGATATATTAGACATTGCTATAATTATGAGAGGCTTAGTTAGGGTAGAAAGTCAGAACATTTTTCCTGGGGTGGAAATGTTAAATACTAGACACCATAACTTTAAAGTGAATGTTTAAAGGAGATGTGCAGGGCACGCTTTTTTATACATCAAAAGCAGTAGGGGCCTTGAATGCACTACACTACCAGGAAGGTCATAAAGTCATACATCGTGGAAATTGGTCCTTTGGCCCAACTTGCCCACATCCGACCATCTTGTCCCATCTATGTTAATCTCACCTGCCTGCGTTTGCCCCATATCACTCTAAACCTATCCTATCCATGTCCCTGTCTAAAGTTTCTTAAATGTTGTGATAGTACCTGCTTCAACTACCTCCTCTGGCAGCTCGTTCCTTATACCCATCACCCTTTGTATCAAAAAGTGACCCCCTCGGGTACCTATTTAATTTTTCTCCTCTCACCTTAGGCCTATGTCCTCTGGTTCTCGATTCCCCTACTCTGGTCAAGAGACTCTGTGTTCACCCAATCTACTGAGTTGGCAGCAGCAGATATGATAGTTGTGTTTATGAAGCTTTTAGACGGGCATGTGAATATGGAGGGAATGAAGGCATGTGAATCACTTGCAGGCAGAAGGGATTAGTTTAATTTAGTATCATGTTCAACACGGGCATTGTGAGCTGAAGGTCCTGTGCCTGTACTGTATTGCTCTATGTTGCATATTGAAAGAAGATGGAAGATAAATTTATATTACATTTATCTATCATATGTAAAATTGCATTCCATTTTTAAAAAAAGCATGCCCTGTACAACTCCTTTAAACATTCACTTTATAGTTATGGTCTCTAGAACTTGACATTTCCACCCCAGGAAAAAAAGTTATGACTTTCTACCCTAACAAAGCCTCTCAGAATTTTAGTAACTTCTAAAAGATCTTATGCCATCCTCTACTGTTTTGAGAACTTGTATCCAGGAAGTATTGAAAACAGTAAAACAGAACATTTAATATTTATGATCTTTGATTAGTTGAGAAAATATTATTATCTGGTAATTTTCTTATTTCATCTTGTGTTAACCTGACCTCAACAAAACCAAAACATGTGGAAATAAAAGTTAACCTTAACTCACTTACAGTGGACAACTGTAACAGTGAGAGGGTAAGTGGAAGAATGTGGGAGGGGGTAAAATACAGGGAGAGGGCAGGATGACAAATTGGAATGATTGACGTGGAGCAGAGAGCCTGTAATGGGATTAATGCATGAAATATGTAAACATCCAATTCAGTTTCTCCCACAGTAAGGGCATGATTTCTCCCAAGTGAGAAATGTTTTTTTGATCAAAAACTGATGCAAAATTTAAAACAAAAAGGTTGAACATTAGAAGGAATGTGCATTGGAATCTCAGTGACACAAAAAGCTGGAGAAACTCAGCGGGTGCAGCAGCATCTAAGGAGCGAAGGAGATAGGCGACGTTTCGGGTCGAGACCCTTGTGCATTGGAATCTCAGTGACTTTTCTGTCAAAATGTTTTTTCAGACAGCAAACAGATAATAACCTATCACCATACTTAACTGCCCACACAACAAAGCTGATAATAATTTACAGCAACACATTTCTAACTGATATGGAAAATAAACTCGCTCTATTCAAACTTGTGTATTGAAGTTTACTGAGCACAGTTACAGGTGTTAGTATCCAAGGCATTGCAACTGCCAAGTGTACGCAAGAAAACTACTGAATTACCAGCAGAATAACCTGGAAGATACACTTCAGATTGTTAGTTAGTTTCATTAACATAGATAGATCAGTTATGATTGAATGGCAGAGTAGACTTGATGGGCTGAATGTCCTAATTCTGCTTATACTTGATTTTATTAATGACATAAACTTATGAACTATGCATCGGCTGATTTGAATGCCACAGGTGCACTCCTCAGTGGACAGTGGATATCCTGGTTCATTCAAAGCGCTAGGTGGGAACCATCAGATGGTCATGGAAGGAACACACTTCTCCACATTTTTCTCTATGAAATCGGTAACAACCTTGGAGTATCCATTCAAGTTGTTGCCGAGTTCTTGAACATCACCCAGTGTATCGAGTTCAAATAATTATTAAGTTGCTCCTCTGACTCCCCTGATCAGCTCTGTGTAGTCCTCTGTGCGGGTGCTGCATTCTTCAGACATTGCCTTTCTGCAGGTGGTCTGATTTGCTAAAGTGTGGGTGAAGATAGGATCAATAGTGGCGACACAGTGGCACGGCAGGTAGAGCCGCTGCCTCGCAGTACTAGAGACTTGATCCTACTTACAGGTGATGTCTGCACGGTGTTTATATGGTCAGTTTGTACGTACTTCCTGTGACCATGTGGGTTTTCTCCGGGTATTCCAGTTTCCTCAAACACTCCAAAGACGTACAGGTTTGTAGGTTAATTCACCTCTTTCATTTGTAAATTGTCCCTATTGTGTAGGACAGTGCTGGTGTACAGGAATTGCTGGTCAGTACAACCTGGGTGAGTCGAAGGGCCTGTTTTAAAGCTGTACCTCTAAAGTCTAAAATATGCTCCAGTGATGGTGGAATAGCAGTGTTAGAGAGTGTTTGATCCTCTGGTATTGCAGGAAATATGCAGGTTTGGAAGTATCTTCTTCAAACTAGCCTTGTTAAATTGCTTGACAAATATGGTATTTGATAACCATGGCAAATAGTTCCTCAAGTATTTTATAACTATCGCACATATTTCTCAAGCACTAGTCGAGCATTTGCCTGAGGCCAGAAGTGGACTGCAGTCATGATGACAGAGGCATGTAGAATTGATGGCACTTCACTGCTATATATTGCGGGAGGGGGAAGGGGCAGAAGTTAGACAAGACCACAATGTCCAAGGCAGATGCCGCTGTCTCTCTCTTCCCTCAATGACACGATGGATCGAGAAAACCTCAGGCGGGAGAACCGAATCTGGAGATCTGAGAATGCCTTGGCTCTGTAAAACAGTATTCTCTCATATCCCTTTGGCAAAGCAACCTTGCACTTCTGTCTTATTTTACAGGCACTGCACATTGGCCAAGTGGATGCTGGGGAATAGAGCGAGGCGGTTGTTAGCATTGTGCTTCTTTGTTACATGGAGGACCCCCTTGTGACCACGATTCTTGGCACAATGGAGGCCATCCAGTTTTCTAGGCAGGGTACTCATTGTGCCTATGTGTCAATGGAGTCAGGATATCCATGTCTGCCAGGTGATCGTAAGATCGCTCATTCATTTAAATCATCTGGAAGCCTGTTAGTTGCTGTGCCATTCTTTTGATTGTTAGGAGTTTAAAATGGATATATTTAAGATTATCCTGCCCAACTGCAGGCAAAATGGTGCCACTCTCCATCACCATTCTTATTATCACGCCCACTAAATGTCACCTAAACCAGCCAGGCAGAGCTTTTCAATAGTTAGAAGGACAGATTTGCAGAACATGTCCAATAATCCTAAAGGAGCAAAGCATGAGATATAAGATTGGCTTTTCTGCCATTGCACATATCCCAAGAACAATAAATGAGAAAAGTAGATAAAGACACTAAAATGTTCAGATGCAAACTTGATTTTGTGACTAGTGACAGATGTACAATATACATTGATCTGTAATGCTGAATCTGTATAGGCAGCAATTTCCTATGGGAAATATATTGGCTTATGTGTCTTAAGTAAATATGTCTTAAGAGAATGTTTGGTGTGAGGTGAATCAATCATGCAAAATGTTTTTAAATATTTGGACTTTCTTAAGAGCTGAAGAAAATAATGGATGAACTAATAGGTGAATTCACAGCAATGAAACAATGAGATGAAAAGGTTGCAATAAACTCAATACTATATTGTGATGGAACAAAATAAATGTTTCTTCAATAAGCAGTGAAACTTTAGAATGTGCTGCAATAAGTCATGCCACTTCAATATTCATTAAATACAAGTGGTTGAGTTAGAATAGAGCAAATGGCCTTTTCCTGATCTGTTAAATCTTAGTTTAAATGCATTGGTGAAATATACAAGTGAAATATGTTACTTTGGCATTTCAAGTTATTGTTCTGCAAGGTAAAGTTGTACCGATTCAGTCTGAGGCATTAATTGTCCTTAGGTTTTCTTACCACTGGAAAGGCTATTATTAACCTCCATTATTCAGTTGCCAAGTTGAGTAGCATCCTGGGCCACTTTAGAGGACAAAATAAAAAAGGTCACCACAATGGTGTGGGACTAGGATTGCATCTCATCCAGATTGGACTAGAATGATGCGCGATCTTATAAAGGTATTGGAGTTGGCAATTCAGCCCCGCAAGCCTACTCCAGAACATAGAACACAGTAACAGATCCTTTGGCCCATAATGTCCATGCTGAACATGTTTTTTAAAGATACAGTGCAGAAACAGGCCTTTGTCCCACCGAGTCCACACCGACCAGTGCCCCCGTAGACTGGCATGATCTTACACATTAGCGCCAATTTTACTATTTTTCTGAAGCCAATTAACCTATAAACCTGTACGTCTTTGAAGAGTGTTAAAACAATCTCCTCTGCCTGCGCATGATCCATATCCCTCCATTCTCTGCATATCCATGTGTCTATTTCAAATGCCACTGTAGTGCCTGCGTCCACTCCTGACAGTGTGTTTCAGGCACCAACCATTCTCAGTTTCCCCGCACATCTCTTTTAAGTTTTCCGCCTCTCAACTTAAAGCTATACTCCCTCGTCTTTGATATTTCAACCCTGGGAAAATGATTCAGACTGTCTGCCCTATCTATGCCTCTCATAATTTTATGTACTTCTAGTTTGTCCAACCTCTCCTTATTGTTAATACCATTTAATCCAGGTAGCAGTCTGATAAATCTCTTCTGCACCTTTTCCAAAGTCCCCAAATCCTTCCTGTAATGGGATGACCATGGGCTTAGCATGATCATGTCTGATTTTTTACATCTAAGTGATTTCCGTGCCTTTTCTGCATATCCCATGGTGGACAATAGACAATTGGGTGCAGGAGTAGGCCATTCGGCCCTTCGAGCTAGCACCACCAATCAACTTGATTATGGCTGATCATCCACAATCAGTACCCCATTCCTGCCTTCTCCCCATATCCCCTGACTCCGCTATCTTAAAGAGCCCTACCTAGCGCTCTCTTGAAAATATCCAGAGAACCGGTCTCCACGGCCATCTGAGGCAGAGAATTCCACAGACTCACAACTCTCGGTGTGAAAAAGTGTTTCCTCATCTCCGTTCTAAATGGCTTACCCCTTATTCTTAAACAGTGGCCCCTGGTTCTGGACTCCCCCAACATCGGGAACATGTTTCCTGCCTCTAGCGTGTCCAAACCCTTAATAATCTTTCAATAAGATCCTCTCTCATCTTTCTAAATTCCAGAGTATTCAAGCCCAGCCGCTCCATTCTCTCAGCATATGACAGTCCCGCCATCCCGGGAATTAACCTTGTGAACCTAAGCTGTACTCCCTCAATAGCAAGGAGAGATTAAGACAAAAATGCTTAAGGAGCATTTTGCACATTAGTGGAGTAAAATAGTGAGATTAAATGAGAACTTACCAATTCGAAGTTTGATCTGCATTTTATGAGGAGTTACAATGAGGGATTACGTGAAGACCCCGTCCAGCACTCATGCGCGACATTCTTCAAAGCAGCGGTGTGTATTCACAGAAAAAACACAACAATTGAAATAAATATAGTAAAGAAAAAATAAGAACTTAATTACGTTGATCTGTAAAATAGAGGGTGGGAGCGGAGGGCACGTAATCCTTCATGATAAAATACAGATCAAACTTCGAACTGGTAAGTTCTCATTTAATCTCACTATTTTATTTCGGAGTCACGTGAGTGACTACGTGAAGACTTCAAAGCTCTGTGATTCCGAACCGTGTACCAGCTCATGCTTCACTCACTGTCTGAAGACCTTAGAGGGAGGAAGTATGTTATCACAATCAACAATAACCTGTTTGTGAACAAAAAAGGTTTATTAATGACAACAAAAAACAGAGAGCTCTCCCAGGCTTAAATTAAATATTATCTGCAGACTCTAAAATTCTGTCTGTAAATGTAGCAGGTTCCGCCAGCGGCTTATTATAAAACTTTGGAAAGTTCTTTCCGAGGACCATCCTGCTCTGGCCAGAATATGGTCCATAGGCACGTCCATTCGCCTAGCCGCCGACGTAGATGCAGCCCTGGTGGAGTGAGATTTGTAAACATTAGTATTGACTCCCGCAGACTTAAGCACCTGCTTGAGCCACCTTGAAATGGTTTGGCTCGTCACCTGACCATGAGGCTTCTTGTGGCTTATCCATAAGGCTTTTTCTCTCCCTCTTAAGTTGTATGTTGTGTCTGTGTAATTTACGAGATGGGTCTTGGCACACAGCCGTGGGTGAGATGAATATGCCCGGAACTCCATGACTGGAGGCGTGGTACCTGGTCTAGTTTGTTTGACCAGTCCCTGAATATGGAATGTGAAACAGTCCAATTACTCTGTCATGCTATCCAGCCTCAGAAGGTGGAGGGACTGTACCCTTTGAGCTGACACTAGTGCCATGAGCATGACTGATTTCAGAGTAAGTTACAAAATTCTAAAGGGGTTGGACAGGCTAGATGCAGGAAGATTGTTCCCGATGTTGGGGAAGTCCAGGACAAGGGGTCACAGTTTAAGGATAAAGGGGAAGTCTTTTAGGACCGAGATGAGAAAATCGTTTTTCACACAGAGAGTGGTGAATCTGTGGAATTCGCTGCCACAGAAGGTAGTTGAGGCCAGTTCGTTGGCCATATTTAAGTGGGAGTTGGATGTGGCCCTTGTGGCTGAAGGGATCAGGGGGTATGGAGAGAAGGCAGGTACAGGATACTGAATTGGACGATCAGCCATGATCATATTGAATGGCGGTGCAGGCTCGAAGGGCCGAATGGCCTGCTCCTGCACCTAATTTCTATGTTTCTATGTTTCTAAGTTGTTCCAGCGTGAGTGACCTGGGTGGTGGCCATCTCCTAAGGTACGTCAGCACAATGCTGACATCCCAGATCTGAGTGTTCACGCGAACCATGGTCTGCATTGGGGCTGGCTCCATTCTTGCATGGTATCAGCAAAGTTGTATGGTTAGCAGTACTTCCTGCTTGGGTGATATGTCAGAAAGGCAGGAATTGTCTGAACAACAGGAATATCCTGCACGACTACGTCTGAAGGATCTCATTGCTGGTACTGCCCTCAGTGAACATTATCTACCATAGGCTTTATCCATCCTGGGACTGGGAATACTGAATCCAGGCTCAAATGTTAGTGTCAGTCTGAGAGAATGCATATTTTTTTTTATTCCATTCCCGGCAGAGCATTCAAAACAAGGTCATGTCTGTCTGATTGATCTGGTACTAATCTCATTGTATTTTGTGCCATCTTCATGTCTATAAATTAGCAGCCAAGTTTACCTATAAAACTGCCATGTTCGTCAAAGTAATTAATTGAACGCGAGGAATTGAGAGATGTCCCAGTACGCCAGTGGGAAATATAATTAACACTGTTGTGCCATTGGTTCTGGCAACGATTGATGTAGCCATTTGTACAATCTGGATTGAACTCAACCAAATATCTGTGTGATGGTACGCATGATCACCTGGGTAAGTAGTTAATATAAAAAACAAAGATCTGATTAACAATCTTCTTAATGGTGGTTATTGGTAATACAAATCTTGTGCAATGTTGTATTTGAGGGATTGCGATGCAATTTAATGCCATCAAGGAGCCTGGTTTGGCAGTAGCAAAACCATACACTTGACACACTTGATATTAATTTCCTAGCAATTAAATTGACAGTGACAAAATAGTACATGACATGTAGAAATGACAGGTGAAGCTTGCCACCAAGATTTTGATGAGCTGCATGATACAATTTCTATCAGAACGCTTGTGTGAGGAAATTATGGATATTTGCTTTGGAACTTAAATATTTTGGTTTTCTTTGAGTGTTCTGAATAGGCTGCTGCATGAATGGTACACATCTGGATCACTGCCATAATTTTCCATCACTCAACATAAAATGCACACCTGGGTGCCACAGCCAAGTTTTTCCATCACTCACCACCCAATTCACATCTGGATGACACTGCCATGATTACCTTTGCTCACCAGACAATGTACACCTTGGTGACACTGCCTCGATTCATTGCAGCAATATACAGTGCACATCTGGATAACAATCCAATGTTTTCCATACCCAAACCTTCAATGCATATGTGGATGGCAGTGCACATCTGGATGGCACTGCCATGATTTTCCATTACTCCATCTGCAATGCACATCTGGATCATACTGCCAAGATTTCCCATCACTCAACACATAATTCACATCTGGATGACACTGCCTCGATCTTTCATTATTCATGCAAGAGCGTTTTAAGGAGTCATGTGCTGCATGATGAATATTTCTGCTAATTCAATTCAACTCCCTATTAACATTTGTGCAACTAAATGACCAAAGTTAGCACACCAGAAATGGTGATCCAGTGGCTAAACGCCTGACACCCCAAATTATTTCCATTATAATCACCTGGACTTCACCAAACCGTCAAAAACTAGTTGTAGGTTCCACTTCAAGATGAATACCATTCTTACTTCATACTTCATTGCCATTGAGCCTCAACCCTGGAACTCGGAGGCGCTGTGGTGGAAGTTTATGCTACCTTTAATTTTATGTGGTTGTGTGTCTTGTTGCTTTTCACTTAGTATGGCTGTCTGGTAACTCAAATTTTGCAGTACCTTAATTTGTACATAAACTGACCTTGAAACCTTGACCTTGAAACCTTGAACACTCTACCCACCAGCATGTGGGAACTCCTCTTTCACAATTACCGCACTGATTCAGGAAAGCAACTCACTACCACTTTATCATGCGCAATTAGAGATAAGCATTAACTGTTGGCCTTGCAGGAGTGGGCAGATGCATGGCAGGTGAAGTTTAATGTGGATAAATGTGAGGTTATCCATTTTGGTATATAAAACAGGAAGGCAGAATATTATCTAAATGGCATCAAGTTGGGAAAAGGGGAAGTACAGCGGGATCTGGGGGTCCTTGTTCATCAATCTGTGAAAGTAAGCATGCCGGTACAGAGGGCAGTGAAGAAAACAAATGGCATGTTGGCCCTTATAACAAGAGGAGTCGAGTATAGGAGCAACGAGGGCCTTTCGCAGTTGTACAGGACCCTAGTGAGACCACACCTGGACTATTGTGTGCAGTTTTGGTCCCCTAATTTGAGGAAGGACATTCTTGCTATTGAGGGAGTGCGGCGTAGGTTTACAAGGTTAATTCCCGGGATGGCGGGACTGTCATATCCTGAGAGAATGGAGCGGCTGGGCTTGTACACTGTGGAGTTTAGAAGGATGAGAGGGGATCTTATTGGAACATATATGACTGTTAAGGGTTTGGACATGCTAGAGGCAGGAGACATGTTCCTGATGTTGGGGGAGTCCAGAACCAGGGACCACAGTTTAAGAATAAGGGGTAAACTATTTAGAACAGAGGTGAGGAAACACTTTTTCTCACAGAGAGTTGTGAGTCTGCGGAATTGTGTTCTGCCTCAGAGGGCAGTGGAGACCGGTTCTCTGGATACTTTCAAGAGAGAGCTAGATAGGGCTCTTAAAGATAGCAGAGTCAGGGGATATGGGGAGAAGGCAGCAACGGGGTACTAATTGAAGATGATCAGCCATGATCACAT
The DNA here is from genome assembly GCA_035221665.1 of Okamejei kenojei. Classification (NCBI taxonomy): domain Eukaryota; kingdom Metazoa; phylum Chordata; class Chondrichthyes; order Rajiformes; family Rajidae; genus Okamejei; species Okamejei kenojei. The sequence goes on from CM069133.1 coordinate 78,476,386, forward strand.
TGAATGGTGATGCTGGCCCGAAGGGCTGAATGGCCTACTCCTGCATCTATTGTCTATTGTAATGTACAAATCCTGTGAAATAAATTCACAAAAACAAAGCAAAAAAGGATGGTTGATATTTGCAGTGTAGCCTTGGAACCAACTGATCGGGGAATCAAATAAACAAGTTACGACCCAAAATGCTGGTGTAATTCAGCAGGTCATGAGATCATGGATAGGCCACGTTTTGGGTCAGGACCTTTCTTCAGTCTGATTGCAAGGATGGGATAAGGGGTACATGGGAGGGCAGAGGTTGTCCTCCAGGGATGCTGCCTGACCCTCAAAGTTATTTTGTATCTTTCCTCAATCAGGGAATCCTGTTGGACTATTGAAATGCATGTCTGCAGCACACAGTCTGTCTCTAGCCATTTACTTGCCTGTATCATTTATTTGATCATTACTCATCATTATAACGGACTGCTTATTTAAGGAACAGAAGCTGTAAAGCTGCATTTAAGTGCTGATATTGTTCATGCAGCCAGTTATTTTTTCTCTCGCATCATTAGAATGCACGGGGAATAAATCAGTACCTCCCTATAAATGAACATTCCCATTAAGAGTACACTGGTTAACTGGCATGATTCCATCTCGAGCATAATAAATTCTGAATTCATTGGCATTGTGCATAATGACTTGAGGGTGTAAACTTGCTTTATGTGATCTTTGACCAGAAATTTGTCTGTCAGCCCAGTATTAGATAAATGGGCCATTTTTCAAATGAACAGCGAGGCTGAAGAATGTGGAGGCTGTACTTCATGTCTTTAGTCAGACACTGAGGCCTGGCCTTGATCCAAATACTACAGGCTAGCACTAATACCTTTTTGCCGCTGGAAGCAGACAACAATTAGCTTAATGTGGCACTGATGGTACCAGTAATATTGTGAGTCTTCCAATTCGGTGAGTGACTGTGCCACCGTTCAACCAACAAAACAGGATAAACACAAAGATTTTACAGCGAAGCAATCTTATTCTGACTGCCGAGCACTTGATCAAAGTATTACCATGCTCACAGAGGCGCAAGAAAGTATAGTTGGTGGAATCTTGAGCAAAAAGCTAAGTGCTGGAGGAGCTCAGAGGGGCAGGCAGCATCTGTGGAGGCGATGGAGAGTTGAGGTTTTGGGTCTGGACCCTCCTTCAGACATGCTCAGTTACCATGCTCAGTTTTATGCACTAAATACTGCCCTGTGTTCCCACACAATTGCATTTTTCTTTTACACTCTCATCTAAAATCAGGAATTGTAAAATGAATAAGCATTTAGCCCAGGATAGAAACAAAAAGATGGAGTAACTCAGAGCTTCAGACAGCATCTCTGGAAAAACAGAATAGGTGATGTTTTTTGTATCATGGCCCTTCTTCAGATTTTACTGAGCATTTAGCCCAGATCATTTTACCTCAATCATTTTGGATGTTTAAAAACCATGGCTATAGAAGTAGCCCTCACTACAAACCGCCCACTCCCCAAAGGTGTCAAACTCCTTGGCACTCCCATGATTGGCACTTGCTTCAAGCATTTGATGAGGTTCCAAAACAGTAAGTTGGCCACTTTTTTGTCACAATGGATAGCTTTAGAAACACAAATGAATTGAAAAAGTATTTGCCACTGCTTCTCAATCCAACTCGAACAAAGTGCTGTATATTTTGTGAAGTCATTATTTAGTCATTTAAGATTGAGGTACTCAAGGGTGGTGAATTGACACTCATTTGAAATGCTTATGTTTTGTGATAAGCCCACTTTCAATGTATTAATTACATTTTGCCAAGTTATCACTTAAATATATTAAGAAAAAAATGGTAAAATATATTTTCAAAGCAGTTTTTCTAAGTGCTGGCACGTTCTTTGACCAGAAACTTTGATAAGAGGCAGCATTTAATTTTGAATTTCAAACCAATTGCCATTGGTTGTGCTGAAGCAGAACCCTACTCTTAAATCTTTCCACAATCCCTGCAGGATTATCAATGATTTACTTTAACGGTCACTCCCAGGTTAGTTTTGTCAATAATGTAACAGGATTAGGACAGTTATCTCCAGCCAACCAAACCTCATCCCATTGCATTAATGTACTGCATTCACATGCTTTTGACATGAAAAATACACAGATGGTCTGAAGAAGGGTTTCGGCCCGAAACGTTGCCTATCTCCTTCTCTCCATAGATGCTGCTGCACCCGCTGAGTTTCTCCAGCATTTTGTGTACCTGTGATGATTCTCAATGATATTTAGGCATAAACAGCAAATGCATGTCAATGCATAACATTCAAAAATCGCTCTCTACATTATGCCACTTAGCATGATATAAAAAAAATAAAATTTTGCTCTCCTTCACTATTGAAACTGTATCATAAAGAAGTGAGTTGATGTATTTGTGCACAAGGGTTGAGTTAAACTTGCAGTAGAAATTTAAATCTTGTCATTTCAAGTGCAAAAGTATTTTCCCATGACATACTATGAGCTACCAGCGGGGCCGGATTTACGTATAAGCTTGACAAGCTTAAGCTTAGGGCCTCGAGATCCAGGGGGGTCCTCGCAGAGCCGGATTTAACACTCGGCGTCATAGGCTGAAGCCTAGGGCCTCGAAATCTAGGCGGCCTCCGGCCAAGGCAGGACACCTGCCGTTCAACTCTGGACAGGTCCCCCTCTCTATCGCTCTCCCTCTGTCTGTCACTCTCCGACTTCGCCCACCATCCGTATCCCTGTCAGGGCTGCCGGGTCTCCGCTCGCTCCTCATCCGCCGGCACGGCAGGCCGCCTTTCACATGCTCACTGCTACAGCCAGCACATCCTCCCCCCTGCACATGCGCACAACCAAGGCCAGCACATCATCGAGCGCCCTGCGCATGCGCACTGCCACGGCAACTGGTCAGCTCTTGCTGTCTCACACGTCAGAGACCAGTGTTCGATCCTGTCCTCGGGCACTGTCTGTGTTGAATTTGCACATTCTCCCTGCAAGCGTGTGAGTTTCCTCCCACATCCCAAAGATGCATTGGCTTTGTAGATTAGGTTGGTCGCTTGGTCTCACCGATGTAGAGCAGCTGACACCTAGAGCAGTGGATGCAGTAGATGAGGTTGGAGGAGGTGCAGGTGAACCTCTGCCGCACCTGGAAAGACTGCTTGGGTCCTTGAATGGAGTCAAGGGGGGAGGTAAAGCAACAAGTGTAGCATCTCCTGCTGTTGCAAGGGAAAGTGCCAGGAGAGGGGGTGGTTTGGGTGGGAAGGGACGAATTGACCAGGGGGTTACGGAGGGAGCGGTCTCTGCGGAAAGCCAACAGGGGAGGAGATCGGAAGATGTGGCCAGTGGTGGGATCGCATTGGTAGACAAAAAAGCTGGAGAAAATCAGCGGGTAAGGCAGCAGCTATGGAGCGAAGGAATAAACGACATTTAGGGTCGAGACCCTTCCTCAGATTGATGTCGTGGGGGGGGGGGTGGAGACACGAAAAAGAAAGGACGAGGCGGAGACAGTAGGCTGTGGGAGAGCTGGGAATGGGAGGGGAAGGAGGGAGAAAGCAAGGACTAACTGAAATTAGAGAAGCCAATGTTCATACCGCTGGGGTGTAAACTAACCAAGCAAATATGAGGTGATGCTCCTCCAATATGCGGTGGGCCTCACTCTGGCCATGGAAGAGGCCCAGGGTAGAAAGGTTCGATTCAGAATGAGAAGGGGAATTGAAGTGTTGAGCCACCGGGAGATCAGGTTGGTTATTGTGAACTGAATGGAGGTGTTGTGCGAAGCCTGCACTTGGTCTTACCGAGGTTTATCATGCGCTGAATAATCCAACCACATTTTTGTTCCGAAGTGGAAAGAAATAATAGAAATTGCATTAATTGCAATGTGTAAAAAGAGTTGAGATACTGTATTATAATTTTGCTGCAAGTCATTGTGGTATATATCATGTCTTGATTGGTGAATATGTTTAGTTTGTGACTTTATTTAAAGTTGAAATAATATGTGAATGCTTCATTGAGCATAATTCCGACTGGTAACTACGCACTTCGTCCGAGCACATTATCGCACGTGTCATGCGAGCCGTCTTAAATGACCACCAAAACTGTAATTTGGCAACTTAAAAAGCTGCCACGGTTGCCCGGCTGACAACAGATAAAAAAAAATTACGTGAGAGCCCTGCAAGGTGTATAATATTTTTGACACTGTCATAGGCCTTTCTTCCATATGCTATCACAACGCACTGTAGTCTCTAAACAACCCTTCAGTGATTTTCCTTACCCTCCATTTCAGAATAATAGTGTTTTAAGCCAATAACTCAACACCAGCAATGGCAATAAATAAATAAATAAAAAGCACAGCTTTCCAGCTCCTTATCTCATTGGCCACGCTCGGCTGCAAATCGGTGTCAATCTGGTGGACCATCTTCTTCTAGTCGTGGTGGTGGGGGATTGGGAGGGGCCTCACAAGTGGAACTTAGGGCCTCTCTTCATCTAAATCCATCCCTGGCTACCAGTCTGACAAACACTGAGAAGAAACGCGGTGTTGAGGTGGAGGGGGGGGGGGGGGGGGTTAAACACGCGAGAATTCATAGGCCCAGGAAACGCCAGGGATGGGTCCGATACTTACGCCGCCTGCATGCTGCTCGCTCTCTCTGCTCGAGCAGCCAGAATCACATCACGTGACGCCAACTCATTGAGTAATTGCGGAAGTGGGGATTCAACAGGAGCCTCGGATCGCTATAACCAATATCTGCTATTTAGTGGTCCATTATCACGAGGGTTTACTGTAATAGTGCAAAACACAATTAGGAAACAAATCTCCGGTAGTGCAAGAAGTAATCCTTTGTGTTCTATTACTGAGTTTGAATTAGAATCAGGTTAGGCAAAGAACCTAATAGATGTGAGAAAATCCCTCTTCCTGAATCTGGCAGTGTGGGACTTTAGGCTTCTGCACAATAGTAGCAGTGATAAGAGGGCATGGCCTGGATGTCTGGGATCTTTGATGTTAGACGTTCCCTTCATGAGGCAGCGCCTTAATTCAGATTCAGATTCCTTTATTGTCATTCAGACCTTTCGGTCTGAACGAAATTTGTTACCTTGCAGTCATAACATGTAATAAATTAAAACAAAACACACAATAAACACATATTTGTAAGCAGATGCTTTTGATAGTGGAAAGGACTGTGCCCGTGATGAACTGGGCTGAATCCAGCACTCTTGCTTTTCTGAGTTGGAATTGCCATTCAAGGGCATGATGCAACTGGTCAGTATAATTTCCATCGTACTTCTGCAGACGTTTGTTACAGTATTCATTATTCCAATAGTAATTACATTTGCTGATTTGTGAAGAAAGTCAGAATGTCACTTTTCAAGATTTCAAAACAACTCCTAGTAATGGACTTTGTTTTAAAGAAGGAACTGCAGATGCTGGAGAATCGAGGGTACACAAAAAGCTGGAGAAACTCAGCGGGTGCAGCAGCATCTAAGGAGCGAAGGAGATAGGCGACGTTTCGGGTCGAGACGTCTGAAGAAGGGTCTCGACCCGAAACGTCGCCTATCTCCTTCGCTCCTTAGATGCTGCTGCACCCGCTGAGTTTCTCCAGCTTTTTGTGTATCCTAGTAATGGACATTTGGTGCAGAAGGTGCACAGCTTCACTTCTCTCATTTTGCACATTAACAAAATAATTTTAATTTATGCTCTTGCAACTTTGGTGATTGAAACACTGAAATTTGAGAGCACACATCGATCTTGATAGCATTCTAATTTAAACATCATTATTGCACCTTGTTTGCAAGGATTATCTTTTCACATTTGTTCTCATCTTTCACACTTCTGTTTTTGTTCTGTCAAGTGGGTGTTTGAAAGGCAGGAACTCTGTGACACCTAATTAGATGCAATGAAATAATGTAGATGGCTTTGGGCTGGTTTACACTTGGAAGACAAGCTAACATTAACATAGCATCTTTCACAGGACATTTCAAAAGGACATCTCTAAACCCAATAAAATACTTTGAAGTGCAGCCAGAATTGTTACAGGAGAAATCCAATTTATACACAGAAAAGTCCTATGAATATCAATGAGATAATGACCGGATATAGTGTTGGCTGAATGAGATTCAGTTTTACTCCGTAGATTTCATTCAAACAGTGGCATTTAAAACAGAAAACGCTGGAAATATTCAGCAGGTCAGGCATATCCATAAAGAGAAAAGCATTAATGGTTTGGATTGATGACACTTGGTTTACCAGCTGAGATTTACCAAAATCCATTTCTGTAACAACATCTCTTTCCAGAGCAATCGGACGTATTTTGCCGTAGGACATTTTACATTCATGCAAGTAATTAAAAATCAAGCTTTTGCTGCAAAACCTAATTAGCCAACAAACTGACAAAACCCTGTCTGCTCACAGTACTTGTACCTTCAATGCCGTTAAAAACTTAGTCCAGAAAATGATTTAGCTCTTTCTGGATTTATTTAATTATTTAAGACTTGGAAAGTACACTAAAAGTTGACACAAAGTACTGGAGTAAGTCAACGGATCAGACAGCTTCGCTGAAGAACATGAATAGGTACTTTGTGTCACTTTGTGTCTTTTCTTTTATAAATTGGCATATGCAGTTTCTTGTATCTGCACAAAAAGTTAATTAGATGTAGAAATAATGAGATATTATTGACGGATTTGGGTATAAAGAACACAATTTCAAGTTTGCAGGTAACTGAGAGATTTTAAATAATTCCGAAAGAAGGAGATCAGGAGTTTGTTTTATGTACAGTGGTTTATAACTCAAAATTTAAAAAAACTGCTGGGCCAAGTAGGGTAATATTAATGGAAGTAACAAGGTTTCTGACAGACCCACTGAGGTTCTCCAGCAGTCTGTTTATTGCTCCAGATTATAGCAACAGTAGTCTCATGTCCCTCCATTATAATCCAAAATGATGGAAGTAGTATTAATAAAGAAACTGGCGCAATGATTGGACAATGTTGTAGTAATATGGGAACTGAAAATTGGCATTGGACCAGATGGCTATCTTATCGGAGGGACTGAAAGAGATACAATGGACTCCATCCATGTGGACTGATTCTGTGATTGTCACAGTTGAATCTGTCCATAAGGATATTTACAGTCAATGTTAAATAATTGATCCTTTAATAACATTGAAAAGATCCATTCTTCCCTCATAAGTACATTTTGAGATTTTTTTTTATTGGTTAGAGTATATTTAAAAATCTGTGCAATTGTTCTTTATATCCAAAACTGCAACTGAATTTAACCTCGGGAATTCTAATTGGATGAAATGATACACCCTGATCATGAGTTGCAAAGCCCAATATTGGCGTAAGCTGGTTTAGAAATTGCTTTGTGTGGCACTGTAGATTTACATGCTGTGTTGTTCACCTTGACTAAAATATCAGCTTGCATTTTTAGTATTTACAGATGCTGCTTAATTTTTAGACAATTTTCTCATCCAAACGCCTCCTGTATGGTACAGATGGCTGATAGTCTCGAGTAGTGCTACTCTGACGCCAGTGTAATCCTGTGTATTGATTGCAATAGAAAGGGCTTTGCACAGACCTGCAGAATATTGAGGAATGCTGTGGAACAGAGGGATCTAGGAATAACTGTGCATAGTTCCCTGAAGGTGGAATCGCATGTAGATAGGGTGGTAAAGAAAGCCTTTGGTGTGCTGGCCTTTATAAATCAGAGCATTGAATATAGGAGTAGGGAAGTAATGTTAAAATTGTACAAGGCATTGGTAAGACCAATTCTGGAGTATGGTGTACAATTTTGGTCGCCTAGTTATAGGAAGGATGTCAACAAAATAGAGAGAGTACAGAGGAGATTTACTAGAATGTTGCCAGGGTTCCAGCAACTATGTTACAGAGAAAGGTTGAACAAGTTAGGTCTTTATTCTTTGGAGCGCAGAAGGTTAAGGGGGGACTTGATTGAGGTCTTTAAAATGATGAAAGGGATAGACAGAGTTGACGTGGATAAGCTTTTCCCATTGAGGGTAGGGAAGATTCAAACAAGAGGGCATGACATGAGAATTAAGGGACAGAAGTTTAGGGGTAACGTGAGGGGGAACTTCTTTACTCAGAGGGTGGTGGCTGTGTGGAATGAGCATCCAGCAGAGGTGGTGGAGGCAGGATCGATTTTAACATTTAAAAGTAAAGTGGATAGGTATATGGACGTAAAGGGAATGGAGGGGTATGGTCTGAGTGCAGGTAGATGGGACTAGGGGAAAACAAATGGTCGGCACGGACTGGAAGGGCCGAGAGGGCCTGTCTCCGTGCTGTAATTGTTATATGGTTAATACAGGCAAATGTATGTTGTGTGTCCATTGCTTCAACATGTATGAATCCAAATAACAGAGCTCTGGAAACATTCATGAACCCAGATAACGGAGCTCTGGAAACAATCAGAAATCACGAGCAAGTTCTGCTTTTTGGCATCATTTATATGGCATTAAAATCAAAACTCTTCTGCACACATCTTGAAATGAGTGCAGTGAGCACATGACCAATGAAGGTGGTCCGTCACTCACTTCATCAGAAATATAATTAATCGCATCTGACTCCTGGTTGATCCCATGTGATAAATGTATTGGCTATGCATACTGAATACATTCCTGATGGAAACCATATCTGAAGTGCTTAGATTATTGCACAAGTGTTTATAAACTAGTTTTTAGAACTATTTCAGTTGCATACCTTCACATTAACGTTTTGGCATTAGATCATCAGGCTATCATGTGTCTCATCTATGCCGGATACAAAAAAAGTAATGTTGCCATGTTTTCCTGACTTGTGGCAATGTATGTGAGTTTTTTTTAAGTTAGTGCGTTTTCAGGATCATAATATCACTGACAAGCTAACATTTATTGCCCATCCCTAATCGGCCATAGAGAAGGTGGTGAAATGGGTCACGAACCCTCTGTAATCTGGTCTTTAGGATGCACAGTGTGTTCAACAAGTCAGTCAGAGGTGCATTAATCCACATCATATTAAATTAATTAAAGCCTATTAAGAACGTCTGGTACACTATGTGGAACATACTCTGGCTGAATAAGCATTTCCAATACTTTTGGTCCAAATGCGTTGTTAATAGCTTCTGGTCTATCCACATCATCTGCATGGCTTCTCTTGTTTTTAGGTCAAATACTTCGGAAGTGTATGGTTTACTGGTCCATTGGAGGACCCACTGAATTTTTTGTGTATTTTTGTGGAGTTGAGAAATCTATTACAACGTTCCACATGGTTAATAATTAAGATTGTTGAGCCATTCTAATTAACTGTGAGACAGCTCCATAGTGGCGGGAGTGGAGGTCCACAAACATAACGTGAATTTCCAAAGGCACAGTATATAAACACATAGGATACAATGCAGTTCCACGGTCTTTGTAAATGTTTCTATGGTAGGTCAGACACACCACCAACTTTCCAACACATTCTCAATCTTGCTTTGCTCAAATTAGCATTTTGGCAGCGTTTTAGACTAGAAACAGGCTCTTCGGCCCACCAAGTCCATACCAACCAGCAATCACCCTATACACTAGCACTATCCTACACACCAGGAACAATTTACATATTTACCAAAGCCAATTAACCTACAAACCCATTAATCTTCGGAGTGTGGGAGGAAACCGGAGCACCGGGAGAAAATCCACGTGATCACAGGAAGAATTTATAAACTCCGTCAAGGCAGCACCAGTAATCAGGATCGAACCCGAGTCTCTGGCTCTGTAAAGCAGCAACACTACCACTGTGCAACCCCAATATTTGATTAATCGTCATGGCGTGGTTGACAACTCAAACTCCCAAGGATGAAGAGGATAGCAAAAAGTGGTGAACACTGCCCAGTTCATCAAAGGTACTGATCTCCCCACCATCAAAGGATCCTACAGGAGTCACTGCCTCAAAAAGGCATCAGAGATCCACACTACCCTGACCATGCACTCATTTCACTCCTGTCATTGGGAAGAAGGTATAGGAGCCTGAAAACTGTAACGTTTAGGTTCAGGAGCATCTTCTTCCCAACAATAATCAGGCTATTATACTGCAGCCTCCAAATAAGCTCCCAACTACATAAACTGGAGACATTGTTTTTTCTTTGCACTATGATTATGTTTTTGACAGACTGAACTTATTTTTTGTTCTTTAATATCGTGTTAACAGAGTCCTTTGTTTACATACAGTGCCCTCCATAATATTTGGGACAATGAACCATCATTATTTATTTGCCTCTGCACTCCACAGTTTGAGATTTGTAATAGAAAAAAATCACATGTGGTTAAAGTGCACATTGTCAGATTATATATATTCATTTCACCATGCAGAAATTACAGCAATGTTTATACAGTTAGTAATTTGTTACATAACCTTTGCATGCAATGACTGCTTGAAGTCTGTGATTCATGGACATCACAAGTTGCTGGGTGTCTTCTCTGGTGATGCTCTGCCAGGCCTGTGTTGCAGCCATCTTTAGCTTATGCTTGTTTTGGCATGCTCAATTGGGTTCAGATCGGGTGATTGACTTGGCCACTCAAGAATTGACCATTTTTTAGCTTTCAAAAAACTCCTTTGTTGCTTTAGCAGTATGTTTGGGATCATTGTCTTGCTGTGGAATGAACAGTTTTGAGTTTTGAGGCATTTGTTTGAACTTAAGCAGATAGGATGTGTCTATACACTTCTGAATTCATTATGCTACTACCATGAGCAGTTGTATCATCAATGAAGAGAAGTGAGCCAGTATCTTCAGCAGTCATACATGCCCAGGCCATAACACCCCCACCACCATGTTTCACAGATGAGGCGGTATGCTTTGGATCTTGGGCAGTTCCTTCTCTCCTCCATGATTTGCTCTTGCCATCACCTTCGTCTCATCTGTCCACAAGATCTTTTTCCAGAACTGTGGTTGCTCTTTTAAGTATTTATTGGCAAACTGTAACCTGGCCATCCTATTTTTGCGGCTAACCAATGGTTTGCATCTTGCATTGCAGCCTCTGTATTTCTGTTCATGGTCTTTTGTGGACAGTGGTCATTAACAAATCCACACCTGACTCCCGAAGAGTGTTTCTGATCTGTCAGACATGTGTTTGGGGATTTTTCTTTATTAAAGAGAGAATTCTTCTGACATCAACTGTGGAGGTCTTCCTTGGCCTGCCAGTCCCTTTGCGATTAGTAAGCTCACCAGTGGTCTCTTTCGTCTTAATGATATCCCAAAGAGTTGAATTGGGTAAGCCTAAGGTTTGTCTGATGTATCTAACAGTTTTATTCTTGTTTCCCACTCGTAATGGTTTCTTTGACTTTCATTGGCACAACATTTGTCCTCATGTTGATAAACAGCAACAAAAGTTTGCAATGGTGATGGAAAGACTGGAGGAAAGATTAGCTGCTGAAAGCCCTCTTATACCTGCATAAAGGAGGCAATCAAACACATCTGAGCAATTACAAATGCCTGTGAAGCCATGTGTCCCAAACATTTCTACATGGTGAAACCAAAATGTGTAAAAATGGTCTTTAATAAAATCTGACAATGTGCACTTTAACCACATGTGATTTTCTTTCTATTAAAAATCTCAAATTGTTCATAGTACAGAGGCAAATAAATAAATGATGGGTCCCAAACATTATGGAGGGCACTGTATCTGTTCTGCTGCTGCAGATATCAATTTCTGGACATATGACGATAAAACACTGCTGACAACTCTTGACTCTTGACCCTGAGGATACCTACTCCATTAAAGGTGTTAGGTAAATACAAGTGCTTCTTCTTAGCTGGATCTCTGATGTTTTGATGTTACTGAATCAAGTCAAGAATGTTTAATTGTCATATGTCCCAGATAGAACAGTTACATTTTTATTTGCAGCAGCACAACAGAATATGTAAATGCAGTATACATTTACATATTCTGTAAATAATATAATAAATGAGAAAAAAAAGTCCAGTGTGTGTATATGTACACACACACACACACACACACACACACACACACACACACACACACACACACACACACACACACACACACACACACACACACACACACACACACACATATATATATATGCGCATATAAAAAAACAAATGATAATAGTGCAATAATGTAAGATAAGTGGCTGTTGTAAATTGCTCTTCGAGTGTCGATAGATGGCAGAAAGAAACAAGGGAGAGGGGGTTGGTTGATGCCCTTGTGTGAGAATGAGTAAGCTGCAGGAAATTTGGTGAGAGGAATGATTTGTTCTTCTGGGAGCTGGCATGCACCATGGTAGCCTCTTGTGTCATTATAAATAAAAAATTAAGAATACATTTTCTGGCATAGCAACTTCAATATTTCATAAACACAGGAATGAACGTGAGTGCTAACAAAGTAACCTAGATTAACCATGGATTGAACAGAGGAGAACATTTATAATTGCAGTTGTTAGGGTTTTGAAAAGATTTGATCAGAAATGAAAGCTATTTCATGCTGAACAGTACAACAGAAGCAGAGAGCACAACTTTGACTTGTATCGGGATAAATTCAGAACTAATTTGTGGAAGCAATATTTCACTGAGCAAGTTGTCAGTCTCCCCAGGGAGATGATGGAAGCAGTTCATATTGATTTATTCAGAAGCAAATTGGAAAGATTTATTTCAGACAAAAAGCAGTTTAGTGGGAGGTACATGGTTAATGTGAGGCAAAAGGTATCTGATCTGGTCCAATTGCTTTTGTGGTATTGATGTTGAGCAATAACTTCTTGACACCTTCAACCTCAATTTTAATAGCAGGCATATAAGCATCTGGGCTGGGCGGTAGATCTGGAAATGATGAAGGCTCCATATCTTCCCGGGTGAAAACGTGTTGAAATTGGTTTGCAAGAGCTTCCGCTTTTGCCTGGTCTCAGTGATCAGACAGTTGTTTGCTTTAAGCATCTGGATACCAGTGTTGTCTGTCCATCTGGATTTCACATATCTCCAAAAAGCCTTGGGTTACTCTCCCCCAAGAATAGAAGAAACATGTTGTCTCTGAGCACTCCTAAGTGCATGATCGACTTGCTTTCGCACTGTAGTAAAATTGGCCCAGGCCAATTTTGTGCCCCTTTTTGGTGATCATTGGTCGGCCGAAGGATCTGTTTCCACGTTTTATCTCCAAACTAAAATAAATTAAGAGGGTGTGGATTTTTGAAACGTGATGAATGGAGAACCTGACTAGTGAAGTTGCACTGTTCTTTTTCTCCTTTGCTCTGCAATGACTCAATGATTCAATAATACTATGTTGTCACATGTACCTCAGAACAGTGAAATACTTTGCTTTGCATACAACCCCGTAAGATCAGACACCATGTTTCTGGTGTCAACAAAGTTATAAAAAGTTAATCGAACTGTCTTATCTTCTGCTGGCAGTGGCAAACCAGGCCTTCCACTGCACGTGGTAGCATGCGGCCGCCTGGTCCCCTCCTTCATTGTCGGCTACCACCCGCCAGGTTGCTCGCGATGGTCCACCTGACTCCCAACAGTCCGCCTACACTCTCGGCTGTTGCTCGTGGGTCCCTTCTCGCTCTCGGCCGTGAGGAAGGCTAACATCACTCCTCTTGGGCATCCGGGTTGTTAACCAAGATGGCGCCTGCCTGCGGCGACTTTTGCGGAGCACCAGAACAGAAAAGATTTACCTACAATTTTAATCAACCTGCATCCGGGAAACGGCAGTAATCGGTGCCGTTTAAAACAGGCTGCTTGGGCAGCTGAAAGCGCTGGCAATTTCGCAATCTCCTGCAGCTGCGGGAGTCCCGGACTTTAAATCTTCCCACGCTGGCTGTGAAACTCCCGACCCGACTGAGGATCCCAGGTACGGTACCTGATAACCCCGGGATGACCTCCAGAGCCGACGGGCTGGATCTCCCAGAAACAATGAAGCTGGAGCTGCCGACTTTGGGGGAGCCCCCTTTCGTTACGGAGCTGGAGCTGCTGTCTGTCAGGGAATTCCTGTTCCAGCGCAGGTCCGCAGAAACAGCAGGTACAGTAAACTCAGTATCTGGAAACAAAGGGAAAGCCTCCATTGTGTCCGGAAACATGGCCGTCGGGCAGGACTTCAGGTCAGACTGAAGTGCAGGGGACTTCGGCCCCCTCTCCCTACTATCCTACTGGCCAATGTACAGTCCCTTGAAAACAAAGTGGAGGAATTAAGGGCAAGACCGCTTTATCAAATGGAGCTGAGGGAATGCTCCATACAGAGACATGGCTCACCCCCAGCTCCCCAGACTCAGCGGTCCAGCGTGAAGGGTTCTCCATCCACCGTATGGGCCGTACACTGGCATCGGGGAAAGGGAGAGGAGGGGGCGTCTGCCTCATGGTCAACTCTGCGTGGCGCTCAGACATGGCAGTCCTGTCCAACTCCTGCTCTCCACACCTCGAACATCTGGCGGTGAAGTTACGTCACTTCTACCTTCCGAGTGAATTCACCTCCATCATCCTGACCGCGGTCTACATTCCACCCCAGGCACTAGAGGAGCTGCACGCCGTGGTCAATAAACACCAGACGTCTTACCCCGAGGCATTTACCACCATTGCTGGGGACTTCAATAAGGCAAATCTCATGAAACAACTCCCCAACTTCCACCAACATGTCTCCTGCTGCACCAGAGGACCAAACACCCTCGACCACTGCTACACCACAATCAAGAATGCCTATCGTTCTATCCCTCGCCCTCACTTTGGGAAATCCGACCATACCGCGGTGCTGCTTCTTCCTGCCTACAGGCAGCAATTGTAGAGCGCACCCCCAGAGGTGAGGACAGTACAGAGCTGGTCGGGGGGGGGGGGGGGTGGGGGGGGGGGGGTGAGGGCAGAGGAACAACTCCAGGACTGTTAGGAGTCTGTAGACTGGGCAATGTTCAAGGACTCGGCAACGGACTTGAACGAATACGTCACAGACTGACCAGAGTTGAACAGTTGTTACCGACTTTAAAAATAAATGTGTGGAGGACTGCATCCCTACAAAAACCTTCCGAGTGTTTCCCAATCAGAAACCTTGGATGAACTTTGAGATCCGCACTATTCTGAATTCCAGACACAGAGCAGTCACGTCTGATGATACAGTGGACTACAAGATACGATCTTGGTAAGGCCATCAAAAAGGCCAAAAGGGACTTCTGCTCCAAACTGGAGGATGAGACAGATGTTCGGCAGCTGTGGCGGGGCCTGAATGCAATCACTTCCTACAAGGCGAAACCAGGAGGAAGCTCGAATGTCGGCGAAACATCACTCCCTGATGAGCTCAATGCGTTTTACGCACGCTTTGATAGGGAGAATACTGATGTGCCTTCCCGAGCCCCCATTCGCTGTGATGGTATTTCAGTCTCAGTCACAGGGGCCGACGTCAGGAAATCCTTCAGAGGGGTGAACCCTCGAAAAGTGCCTGGACCATATGGTATACCCGGTCGTGTTCTAAAAACCTGCGCGGACCAACTGGCTGGTGTTTTTAGGGACATTTTCAACCTCTCACCTCTGAGGACTGAGGTCCCCACCTGCTTTAAAAGGGCATCAATTATACCAGTGCCCAAGAAGAGTAAGGTGACGTGCCTCAATGACTATCGACTAGTGCCACTAATGCCTTTGGTGATGAAGTGCTTTGGGAAGTTGATCATGGAGCAAATCAACTCCCACCTCGACAAAACCTGGACCCACTGCAGTTCGCTTACCGCCACAACAGATCAATGGTGGATGCGATCTCGCTGGCCCTTCACTCCGCTCTGGACCACTTGGACAACAAAAACTCATATGTCAGGTTGTTATTCATCGATTACAGCTCGGAATTTAATACAATCATCCCCTTCAAGCTGGTTACCAAACTCGCAGAACTGGTTCTCTGCGCATCCCTCTGCAATTGGATCCTCGACTTCCTCATTCACAGACCACAGTCGGTTCATATTGCTGGAAATGTGTCAGCCTCGATAACAATCAGCACGGGAGCACCTCAAGGCTGCATGCTCAGCCCCCTGCTGTACTCACTCTATACTCATGACTGCGGTCACAGTGCGAACTCCATCATCAAGTTCGCTGACGACACCATCGTTGTGGGACGTATCACTGATGGGGATGAGTCAGAGTATAGAAGAGAGATCGAGCAACTGTCCATATGGTGCCAGCACAATAACCTGGCCCTCAACACCAGAAAAACCAAATAACTGATTGTGGACTTTGGAAGGAGAAGGATAGGGACCCACAGTCCCGTCAATGGGTCGAAGGTTGAAAGGGTCAAGAGCTTCAAATTCCTGGGCGTGCACATCTCTGAATATCTTTCCTGGTCCGAGAACACTAATGCATTTATCAAGAAAGCACATCAGCGCCTTTACTTCCTGAGAAGATTACGGAGAGTCGGTTTGTCAAGGAGGACTCTCGCTAACTTCTACAGGTGCACAGTAGAGAGCTTGCTGACTGGTTGCATCGTGGTTTGGTTCGGCAACTTGAGCGCCCTGGAGAGGAAAAGACTTCGAAAAGTAGTAAACACTGCCCAGTCCATCATCGGCTCTGACCTTCCTTCCATCGAGGGGATTTATCGCAGTCACTGCCTCAAAAAGGCTGGCAGCATCATCAAGAACCCATACCATCCTGGCCACACACTCGTGTCCCTGCTACCTTCAGGTAGAAGGTACAGGAGCCTGAAGACTGCAACGACCAGGTTCAGGAATAGCTCCTTCCCCACAGCCATCAGGCTATTAAACCTGGATCGGACAAAACTCTGATCATTAATAACCCATTATCTATTATTTGCACTTTAAGAGTTTATTTATTCATGCGTGTATGTATTTATATAATGATATATGGACACACTGATCTGTTTTGTAGTAAATGCCTACTATGTTCTGTGTGCTGAAGCAAAGCAAAAATTTCATTGTCCTATCAGAGATTGAGACCATGCTTATTGTCAAAGCACAAAATGCTAAAGGAGCTCAGAGAGTCAGGCAGCACCTGTGGAGGGAATGGACAGTCACCAATCCATTCCCTCCCAGATATTGCCTGACCAGATGAGTTCATCCAGAACTTTGTGTTTTACTCAAGATTCCAGCAAACGCAGGCTCTCACATCTCCATGCCTTTTGTCACATGGACTACTTGATACGCCTCTTCATTGTAACGGTAGCTGCCTCCTGAAACTCACTGACACGGAAGCTGTGACAACATCAAATAATATTCTTCCTTTGCACAAAAAGTCACAGATGTGAAGGAGTTAATTGAGAAAAACAAAGTCTAGACAAGTTCTTCAACTTCTCCAGGATTGCAGGCCACTGTGAGGTTTGACATTTTGATAAATTGTAACCTAATTTTTCTGAGACAAGCTGCAGATGAAAGCAGAACTTGAGCATCACATTCCAAGGCAAGTCAATGCAAACAACACAAGTGCCTTGCTTGTCTCGCTGAATCAAATCTAAATTAACAGTTAATTTCCAACACTTCATTTTAGTGACAAGCAGTGCTGCGTGAAGGGGGAAGCATTGTTCCAAGTGTGATTAGAAATCCTAAGGAGGGATAGAGAATTCATTTCACTCGGTGATATCAGTTTAGATGTCTGTGGGAGGACTTGAACCTCAAAAAAAACAGTGAAGAATTTGAATGCATAGCCTCCAAGCACAGTCAACAGGGAGTAGCAATGCTAAAATGTTAAGAATTTAGACAAACTTTAAAGAATTTTTATACCTTTTGAGATAAGTAATTACTAGTGCAAATGGGCATATCCCAATTTATCCGTATTAAAAAAAGAAATAATATTTACAGTTTAAATTATATGTAACCTAGTTATGAATCAGTCAAACCCAATGTAAAGTCATTACACAGAAGAACCAATACAATAAAATGGAGACAAATCCAGTCTTGTGTAAGTCCCACCCATTCCAATTAGAAGTCTGACTTTTCTGACTTGCATTTTTACTTCAAAGGGATCTTGTTGGACAACTACTGAGAAGAAAATGTTAATTCCAGTTAAAAAATGTTCATCTCTGTTTCTGATGTAATAAAATTGCTAAGGAAGGTGGCGGAAGGAGGCATAAGGAGGATCTAATTGGTAAAAAGCTGACACGAAACAGGCACAAAGCTTTTCAAGAGATAAGGCATCTGCGCAAAAGTACTTAGTCGAAAAGAAATGGCAAGGCTATTTTGAATGGGTGCTTTAAGTTCACAAGTTCACAAGTTATAGGAGTGGTATTAGGCCATTCGGCCCATCACGTCCACTCTGTCATTCAATCATGGCTGATCTCTGCCTCCTAACCCCATTCTCCTTCCTTCTCCCCATAACCCTTGACACCCGTTCTAATCAAGAATTTGTCTATCTCTGTCTTAAAAATAACCACTGACTTGGCCTCTACAGCCCTCTGTGGCAATGAGTTCCATAGATTAACTAACCTCTGACTAAAGAAGTTCCTCCTCACCTCCTTTTGAAAACATTTAATTTTGAGGCTTTGTCCTCTGGTTCTAGACTCCCACCAGTGGAAACATCCTTTCCATATTCGCTCTATCTATGCCTTTCATTATTCTGTTAGTTTCAATGAGGTCCCCACTCAACCTTCTAAACTCCAGTGAGTAGAGGCCCAGTGCTGTCAAACGCTTATCATATGGTAACCCACTCATTCCTGGAATAATTCTTGTAAACCTCCTCTGGACCCTCTCCAGAGCCAGCACATCCTTCCTCAGATATGGGGCCCACATTTGCTCACAGTACTACACATGTGGTCTGACCAGCACCTTATAGAGCCTTAATTCTCAATGACTAAACAATATAATTAAGAATGTCATAATGAAAACATTCCTGGCAAATCTTTCTAATTTATTCACATAAACATAAATTGGTGTAAATTGTGCTAAAAGGCACCATTTGTGATGTGGTTATCGTGTTGGCAATTGCGTACAGTCTTTGAATTTTCTATATTCGCAAACTGTAAAATGAATTGACAGATATATTTGTGTGAATGATGCACCCTTTTAAAGATGGGGGGCAGTCACAAAACGTTTTGCATGGGTGAATAGTTCATTTGAAGAAAAAGGTGAGGGGAAATGCAACAACACCGAGTCAGAGTGATATGGTGTGAAAACAGGCCATTCGACCCAACTTGCCCAGCCACACTAGTCCCACCTGCCAGGATTTGGTCCATATCCTTCCAAACCTATCCTATACATGTACCTTTCCAACTACTTCTTAATATTCTTTTTAACAAAACGCTGAAAAAACTGACCAGGTCGGGCAACATCAGTCAACATTTTCAATCTGCAACCCTTCATCAGAGCTGGGAATGAGGGAGATGCAAGTGAAAGAGAAGGTGGGGTGGGATGTATGGAACAAAGGGAATGTCTGCGATAGGATGTCAAAATCCCTGAATGCCACAGTTACATGAAGCTTCTTGGACTGTAGAACGTGTTGTTAGTGGTAAGGTGTTTCTTTTTATTGGTAACCCATTGCTATTCATTCCCTCCTTTGTAAGCTTTTGCTCATTTGAATACTTCTCCATTTGTTTCTATCCAGTTTCTTACGGAGCTTATTTCATGTGCAGACAAAGAGAACCTGGCTGATTTGCAGTCATTCAATTTTTCATCCAAGTTCCATCCACACATTGTCCAGCAGTTTACTGGAGAGCAGTCATGAATATAGAGTATCGCTGTTTTCCTTCCCCATGGTTACTTTAGGACAAAAGACACTAGCTGATGAACCAGCTCTGACTAAGAATCAAATCTGAGATTTACTGATCTGAACGACTTCCTCTCAAACTAAATTGGGAAAGCAAATGAGTTAAATGCTTTTGAATATACGTGTTACCTAGATGCATCAAAGTCTGCTTTCATTCTGCTGATGGCCTGACAGATGTTTTGCCTGACTTCCTTCTCTATATCTACCGATCAACACCCAAGTATAGACAATCCATAATTTCTTCTAGATGAATGTCAGCATCAGTAAAACCTTCATCTCTCATTCCCACAAAAGCCTACACATTGACAACTTCAATTCACACCCTGGAAACCATAAAACCTCAATTGTATTTTCCCCTTGTGCCTACTCCCTTTCTTCTCATTCATATCATTTAACTCCATCCCTGACTCTTTCCTTCTGTTGGGAAGACTCTATTCCACGGTTTTATCAGTTCCCAGTTGGACCTCCACAGGACACTTGCTGCACCCCTTCTACTAATCACAAAAAAGTGGCAATCTTCTGGAATGCCCCTGCCTCTGCCCTAGCTTGCGCTAACTCCACATCCCACCATTCGTACAGTTTCCAGGTTTTACTCGCCTCTTATATTCTGATAGAGCAAAATTCCAATTCTTACCCTTTTCTGAAAGTTTCTCATAAGCCATAACCTTTGTTAATGTCTCTACTAGTTATGTTTCCCTGCATATATATTCTATTACTCCAACAGTGGCCTATGATTTGGTCACCTCCCTAACATTATTTTTCGGTTGTTAATCAATGGACGTACTCTGTATGTAACATGCTTTAATAAAATGCCTTTTATCACTTGAAGCATCTTCAATACTTCTTTGACACCACCCAACACCACTTAGTGCCGCATGCATTGGTATCCATTTTCCTATCAAGCAGTGCAAAATCATTATTTCTGAAAGGTGGCCACAGTAAAAAGATTATGCCTATTTTCGAACCCACAACCTGTGACATGACATGCTCTCATTCAACATCTTGCTGTGATAATCTGAACTAATACTTCCTTCTGAATGGTGTCAAACTACTGACTCAGAGCAAGTTTCTATCTTAAAATTATAGTTTGTTCAAATCAAAGTCTCATGACATTCTGCAAAAGAATTTCCCTGCAAGGTATTATTGCACTCAAACATTGATGTATTTTTCACCTCAGCATGCATTTACATAAATCCACAAAACAGCACCAGATGGATCAGTATCCAAGGCAACATTATTTTCAGGAGCTTTTACTATCCACTTTCCAGTTGTACTGGTCAACCATAATCACTTGCTAATGCTATTCTCACACTGTCGAACAGATATGGCATCAGTTCATTTAAATAAATTCAAAGATGCACACAAATACATTAATACGTTAAAAATATTCAGTCAGAATTCATCAATTTCAAATGGTGTCTAATAAACTCAATCACTGCTAACCTACCCACCAAATTCCATCTCATATCTTTCCAAATCTTTCATGCCACTAGAATTTAATCCTATCTAAATTCCAACAATCATAGTCATTGAGTTAATGAGATAAACCAGGGATTTTTGCACCCAGTTTAATTGCCTAGAGATGTATATTTGAGGAAAGCTATAAGCTGAACAAGTATGTATTTCCATTATTTGAAAAAAAATCCTGCATGCTCTCTCGAAGTACATTCCTGAAAATTTAATCATAATATCCAAAGTGTCATTCATACAATAAGCAACAAACTTTCTTATAATGCATAGCCAAGATTTATCTACGTGGAGCAAATTATACCACATTCAGCCAGTCAACATCAGTTATCAAACATTATAGACAAAATGAAAAATATCACAATTCATACATGAATACTCAGCAACATGCAACATATTCACAATTCACCAAGCCACAAAAAAGCACAAAACCTTTTCCAGGAAATCCAAATTCGACCTCATATGCCAATCCTTGGGAAGTCTCAAGCCAAAGGTGGAAAATCTCCAACTGAGCTCACCACCATGGCCTGATGTTTCTGGCACTGCTGCAGAGTAATTACTGGATGTTTCAAGCAAAACTTTAGACTTTCGACATATGGTGCAGAAAAAGGCCCTTCGGCCCACTGAGCAGCGATCACTAGCACAATCCTACACACTAATGACAATGTACATTTTTTATCTTACCGAAGCCAATTACCCTACAAACCTGGATAGACACAAAAAGCTGGAGTAACTCAGTGGGACAGGCAGCATCTTTGGAGAGAAGTAATGGGTGAAGTTTTAGGTCAAGACCCTTCTTCAGAGTCTGACCTGAAACGTCAGTCTGAATAAGGGTCTTGACCCGAAACGTCACCAATTCCTTCTCTCCATCCAGAGATGGGTTGCCCCTTAATTGGAGGGGGACCGACATTCTGGCAGTCAGGTTTGCTAGTGCTACACGGGTTGGTTTAAAGTAAACAGTGGGGGGTGGAGTCAACAATATGGAAGCGTATGCGTGCAGCTAACAGGAAAGAGAGTGCAGAAAAGGACACATTTAAACTAACGGCAGGGAGATAGGAACCAATGCAAGGAGACAGAGGGACATAAAAGGAGGACAGAAGCAAAAGGTAGAAGGGAGATTAAAAAAAAAATTGAAAGCTTTGTGCCCTAATGCGAGGAGCATTCGTAATAGGGTGGATGAATTGAATGTGCAGTTAATAGTTCTCCACTCTGATTTTGGAATATGATATAGTTGGAATTATGGAGACATGGCTCCAGGGTGACCAAGGCTGGGAGCTTAACATTCAGGCTCCCAAATTCGATCCCCAGCGATCTTATAGACACATATAAAATACTTAAGGGATTGGGCAGGCTAGATGCAGGAAAAGTGTTCCCAGAACCAGAACTTGTTTTGACAGATCTTCCCCGAACAGCTGATGAGGTGGTGGAGTGGTGGAGGACGGCACAAACCTGCAAATTTTGGGTTGAGAGTGGGCCGGATGGAGCTCTGACGAAGGCAGTTTATTTCGAACTGCGTATTGCAGAGAAGTGCCAGGGCATCCTGCTGCTCACTGGTCATGTTATCCCCATCGAGGGTCCTGGCAAATGCCATGATGCCCGTCGACAGGAGTTTGAGGATGCGCTGGAGGCATACGTCCAGTATCTTAGTGGTAGTACTCAAATTCCCCCAGACTTGAGCATTCACCGTCGGCACACTCAAGTTTTAGGGCGGCTTGAACTTGTCCATGGTTTCATTAACTACCTGACCCAGAAGCTGGCGTGTGGTCAGATAGTCAATGGTGCCCGCCAGTTTGGGGTGCAGCGGCTCCCCGGTGTGGGTAGCTGTGGCTAATTTCCCCACTACGTCCAGCAGGTCCGCACCTTGCACTGGATCTACGGCCTCCGGCATCCCTGGTTCGTCATCGAAGTCAGCGTCCAGGCAACTTCTGGTACGGCTGGCTGGAGAAGACGATATGCTGGGCGGTCTCCTGGCGTGGCTTGTGGAGTTATCCCGCTTGTCCCGCTGGAGTACCAAGCTCCACCAAGAGCTTCAACCGAGCAATGCGACCGTTCCCGCTACTCGCAGCGGACAAGCCGACTTCCCCAGGTTCTGCAAATTCTCTGGAGCTTCTACCAGCGGACCACACCTCCATAAGATGCAGACTAGGGTCCGAAGGTAGGTTGTCGTGGGCTACCGCTCCTGCAGGCCCATACGACTCCCGCACGGACTTTCCGCTAGTCGGCCTTCGAGCGGACTGTGGCGGTCCACCTGCCTGGTAGGAAGGCAGTGGAGATGATTCGGCGCCGGTCCCCGGTACCTGGCTCCCCGAAGTCCGTGCACGCTTACTTCCACTATCGCCCAATCTTCTGCGTGGAGGCGCATGGTCGGCAGCTGCCAGAGCTAAGCTAACCGACCGTCTACTGCTGCCACCGGTGCCCTTGACCTCAGCCTGACGCGGCGTACTGTCGGCAGCTCCTGCTCCTGCAGGGCTGCTCGACGCAGCAGTAGCTCTGCCAGACTGCCCTATGGCAGATATCCCCGGCAGCTGTACGTGGCGTGCCGCGGCTGCGGGGCTCCCCTGTAGCGCAGCCGTTCCCCGGCCCGGCCCCCGTGGATCCACAGTAACACAGGGTGATCCCGCTGTCGGCGAGCGAGGCACTTCGCCACGTACCTGGTTGCTCCCCCGCTTCCTGGGGGATGGGGGCACGAATTCTGGGTCTGGAATTTCCAGCTCCAGTGCGGACATCCATTCGGGATATGTCGGACACTGGTGTAACGGAAGCGCACGACTTCCGCACCTTTACCCCCGGCCGTCCAGATGCTGCCGGTAGTTCTCGCAGCTCCGGAGAAAGTGGCCACTGGCTTGTTGGCATCTCGGGAAGTTATCCTTGCCCTTTCCTGTTGTCGTTGCCTTCCATCCTGCAACCAACGAAAGGTTAGTGTACTTACCTTGACCGTGTTGTTGAAGGAGCCGTGGAGAGAGCGCACTCCCCCCCCCCCCCAGCTTGTCGATAGCAAATGCGTGCGACGATATGTCGCGTATGCGTGCTGGCGGGGTCTTCACGAAGTCAGTCACGTGACTCCGAAATATAATCCTTGATACATGGCGCAATTGTGGGTAGAAGAAAATGACCCAGTTTGCTAAAACTGAAATCATTTGTCTGGAACTGCATTGTTTGTGTTATTAACATTTACAATGGGATTTTCTTTTTTAATCAGACATGTGAATAAAGGTATAAGAATAGGAGTTTGGGCTACTGGCTATATCATCCCTATGCAGCATGAACAGTGATGTGTTGCCTTAGTCAATTACTTACTATACATTGCGAGATAAAGAAGTGAAGGCTAGAAACATGCCTTCAAGCCTGAAAACACCAGGGGATTAATCCTCATCCTTCATTAATATGCAGAAGAGACAGCAACTCCAGCTTGAAGCTTTTCACAGAAAATAGGAAAGGTCTGGAAATTGAAACATTGAATAGAATTAAACATTTTTTTAGAACTGATATAGATATAAGGGATAATAATGTCTTGCTAGGGCATTTGGATTTGCTTTATTTAATAATACAAAAAATTAACAATATAAATGCTTGTTGGGTATCTTATAATTAGAAATGAAATGGGTAAGAGTAATGAAAGGAGATTCATATTTCTTCAATGATAAATTAATAACAAAACTGTTATCATTGGTGGATGGCAGTTATTTTACCTTTTCCCGGTTTACGAGAACTAATGTTGCAATCATGTGTGTTTGATAAAGTGAAACCTTCGAGGATTTGCTGTCAGAAGTGTTTCAGTGATAGCATCCTCACTTCTAAGTTGTAGCTTCAGTCCACTTCCATGAGCCAGCAGCACAAAGGCCTGCCTCACACTTTAGTGCAGGAAGGATGATGTTGTGGAAGTGACATATTTTGAAT
This sequence comes from Okamejei kenojei, assembly GCA_035221665.1. Classification (NCBI taxonomy): domain Eukaryota; kingdom Metazoa; phylum Chordata; class Chondrichthyes; order Rajiformes; family Rajidae; genus Okamejei; species Okamejei kenojei. The sequence continues at coordinate 78,501,384 of CM069133.1, forward strand.
GAGATATTAATTCCAAAATCCTGCCCTTGTATCAGTTGAATGTGCAGCATCCCAATGGAATGCAATTTTGAAGACAGGCAGACTTTTTTTTCTGTACACCCTAGTGTGCTGGCTCATATCTATGTCTCAATCAACATCCTTAAAATAGAATTAACTAGTCATTACCATTTCACTGTTTGTGAAAACTGGCTGGGTAAATAGAAAATCAGCATACAGAGAACTGACATGAAAGCAACTGCAAATGGAAACAAGTTGGTTGCAGCTGGAGAATGGGTAACAAAGATGGAGACAGCAGTGAAAAGACAAATAAATGGGCAGAGATGAATGGATACCTTAGCTGAGAAAAGTAGATGGATAAGGGCAAGAGATGGATAATGATAGAAATTGGTTGTCATTTAAATAGGTTTGTGTGAGATTTGGTGTGAATCAGATGAGAAATTGCCCAGCTCCTTACAATGTTTTTGATGCATTGTTTCAAAAAAGAGGATGCCAGAATGTCTATCTCTGCAGATGCTTCTTTGGGAGTTTGCCTCTTCAGAGAAAGTCTCTATTAACCTGATGCTTTGCACCATGGAAGTTCTTCTCAAAATCATTTGTTTGCCATTTAAAATAAATGGCTATTCTTGCATATCTTAGTGAGTGCATGCGATAAACCAAATTATCAAGTCAACATTGAGTTTATTGTCATTTGCACAGGAACAGTGAGGTGCAGGTGCAATCAAAATCTTGCTTATATCACACACCAAAAAAAAATATTGTACATGATTTGCACGTGCATTCTTCATGACAGTGAAAGAAAGGAGACTGCAAATGAAAATGTAGTGCAAAACACATTTGGATGGTAGGAATCTTTGATGATTGATGTTGCCATCTTGGGACAGCATGTAGTGTAAATGCTTTCAATCGTGGGGAGGACTGTGCCCATGATGGTCTAGGCTGAATCCACCACTGATCGGTGCTGATTGAGGTCTACTGATGAGAAAGTCAAGGATCCAATTGCAAAGGGAGGTACAGGGGCCCAGGCTTGGAGGTCGTGATGAGTTTGGAGGGGATGACTGTGTTGAACGTCAAGGTGTAGTCAATGACAGCAGCCTGAAACATGTTCCTGTTATGTTCCCAATGTTGGGCGAGTCCAGAACCAGGGGCCACAGTCTTAGAATAAAGGGGAGGTCATTTAAGACTGAGGTGAGAAAAAAAACTTTTTCACCCAGAGAGTTGTGAATTCGTGGAATTCCCTGCCACAGAGGGCAGTGGAGGCCAAACCACTGGATGGATTTAAGAGAGAGTTAGATAGAGCTCTAGGGGCTAGTGGAATCAAGGGATATGGGGAGAAGGCAGGCATGGGTTATTGATAGGGGACGATCAGCCATGATCACAATGAATGGCGGTGCTGGCTCGAAGGGCTGAATGGCCTCCTCCTGCACCTATTTTCTATGTTTCTATTATGCACATGGTCAAAATCAAGGAGGAGATCTAGTAAGATTGTAACTGCAGTTGACCAAGTGGATAATTGAAGGAGATCCACGTGATTTCTGAAGCAAGAGTTGATTAACGCCATAACCATCCTTTCAATACACTTCATCATGATATTTGTAAGTGCTACCAGACTCTAGTCATTGGGGCAGGTCACTATGCTCTGATTTGGAGAATAAAAACATAAAATGCTGGAATACTCTGCAGGTCAGGAAGCATCTGTGGAAAGAGGAATAGTTTATATTTCAGATCCAGAAAATTTCCAGCATCTAATCTTTTCTACACACGTCAAATCAGAACTTTTCCACTCACCTGCATTTTTATTTACTTGCTGCAGTTTCGGAAAATAAGGTGGACATTTCATCTCAGAACAAATAGAGAAAGGAAATATAATTGACAGTAAATTGGGAACATACTGAGACATTGTGAACAACTCATGAAAATGTATTAGGGGGTAACAGGGAAATAAAATAATACAAGGGAAATGGAGAATAGGACTCAATATTATTGAAAAAAATGTCAAAGTATGGAGAATAGACTAAGACAGCAAATGGAAAACTGGAGCGGTTATGGATAACAATAGAAAAATGGGTGTAACAAATGTTTCTATGTTACTGTCATTCTGAACAATAATATGCTGACATGCTGACAAGGACCAACTTGACAGATTGAGATATTACTGAGCTGTAGTTGATACCTGTGTTGCAGCACTTATTTATTGCCTAGGTTTCATGCACAGCCTTTTCTGTATGTCTGATGAATGATACTCTGTTGACCTTCCAGCTCCACGCCTCAGCAGAATAGCACATAGTGCAGAACTCTATTATCCTCAGCAGGAAACAGAACCTACCACAGAGTTCCACTTCTGCATTTCACACGTTTTTAAATTCCAACTCCACCTCCACATCTGAAACGCCGGCAATGAACCCCCTAAGGTGGGAAAGACTGCGGGCTATAGTGAGTAAAGTGGTAAAAAGGAAAGTAATAATACCAATTCCAATCATAATAGACACTTTGACTCAACATCAGAAACCGTCAAGACACCAATCCATATAAACGTGAGCTGTCATATTTAGTTGACCTGGGGCTGCTGTTAGAATATCGCTCAGACTAACCCAATTTCTCTATTTCCTTATGAAATATGAGACCATTCAGCCCTTTGAGTCAATACCAGCTCTCAGAGGAATCCCATTAATTTAATTCTCTTCAAATATTTCCCTGAAACCTCTCACACATAGAGTCATACAATGTGGAAACAGGCCCTTCGGTCAAACTTGACAATACCCACACTCGTCCCACCTGTCCACATTTGTCCCATATCCCTCTAAACCTGTCTTATCGATGTACCTGTCCAAATGTTCCTTAATCGTTGCGACATACCTGCCTCAACTACCTTCTCCGGCAGCTCGTTTCATGTACCCACCATCCTTTGTGTGAAAATGTTACCCTCAGGTCCCTATTAAATCTCTTGCCCTTCACCTTGAACATACGTCCTCTGGTTCTGGATTCCCCTATTCTGAGTAAGTGACTGTGTGTCTACCTAATCTATTCCTCTCGTAATTTTGTACACATCTGTAAGATCAAACTCCCTTCAAGTCCCCGCTGGTTCTACCGATACCCACCTGCTTCAGATGCAGATTTGCAGTGGTTGATTGACATTCCAGCTCAGTGTTACTGGTTCTATAGTAGTCTTGGCACATTTTTGTGTACATAGCACCATCGCCACTCATTTGACCTCCTGAGATGTTGTTAGCATGTTAGATAAGAGACCTCTACACCAGACTTAGTCCCTGAATGTCTGGTGGCGGAAGGAACTTAGATGCCAGTTCTTGCCCAGATGGGACTCGACCCAAAACATCACCTATCCATGTTCTCCAGAGATGTTGCCTGACCCGCTGTTACTCCAGCACTTTGTTGCTTCTCCACAGGGCCTTGGAATTGGTTGTCCTGAGCTTCAGTCAGTCAGTCAATTTTATTTGTATAGCACATTTAAAAACAACTCATGTTGACCAAAGGTAGACAAAAGTGCTGAAGAAACTCAGCGGGTGCAGCAGCATCTATGGAGCGAAGGAAATAGGCAACGTTTCGGGCCAAAACCCTTCTTCAGACTGATCATGTTGACCAAAGTGCTGCACATCAGTGCACATACGAATGTGTTGCATACAATGGTACACAGACCTAACAATACATATATAAACGGTTTACAGCGCCCCCTCAGAGGGCCTCAAAAATGCTGGGGAGTAGAAATAGGTTTTGAGCCTTGATTTAAAGGAGTCAATGGAGGGTGCAGTTCTGATGAAGAGAGGGATGCTGTTCCACTTTCTAGGTGCTGCAACCACAAAAGCACGGTCACCCCTGAGCTTAAACCGAGACTGCGGGATAGTCAGTAGCCCCAAATCGGCCGACCTGAGGGACCTTGAGGTAGAATGGTGGATTAGAAGATTTTTGATATAGGTGGGGGCAAGCCAGTTAAGGGCTTTGTATACGAATAAGAGGAGCTTGAAGTTGATTCTATACCGTACTGGGAGCCATTGCATTCATCCACACCTAGACGTGTATATCTGATTGTGCCAGTCGGCAGCATTCGCTGACAAAACTTCTCCTTATACTGGACGACCAAGAGGTTTGTGCTGACCACAGAGTATCTTTCACTGAGATAATGATCTTCCAGCAGCACTTGATGGCCATTTCTGTATGTTGTTCTTGGGAACGTCCTGTACATCAGAATGTCCTCTGTTAGGCAGCTGCTCAGGGTGGCAAGGGTCTTTGCATCCGTCTCCAGAACTTTGCTTTAAATAATCAGCCCACAGAGTAATGGGCAATACAACCACCTATAGCGATGTCTTGCCCATTTTACATCAAAGGCATGATGTAAAAAAAGGTATCATCTGGATTAACATCCCAAACCTATGCACCTTCCCCACACCTCACTCTGGTAATGAACAATGCCACAAAAGACCAGGTGTGAATTAAAGATATCAAGGAACAGTAAATCAGAAATGCAACAAGTTAAAAATCACGTCACCATGATAACATCTTCAGAACCTTCTTTTAAGTCATTAGCAAACAAACACCTTTGCTAATTTTGCATGATTTAAACTTTTACAGCATTGATCGATGGTAATAAAGGCCTACTTTGCACATTGATTTAATTAATGGATTTTTATGCTGCAGAAGAGGATACAGAAGCCTTTCAATAGGAACACATTAATCACCATGTGTATTTGGTCATTTCTTTGAAGTGAACCATCCAAATTGCAGAGAAGTACAACGTAAAAAGTTCAGAACGTTTGGAAAAGAAAGTGAGTAAGTAAGTAAGTACGTTGATTGGCCAAGTATTCACATACAAGGAATTTGCCTTGGTGCTCCGCCCACAAGTAACAACATGACATACAGTGACAGTTACGAATGACTCAGAAAACACTAAACATTAATAATAATAAAACATTATTGATAAAACATCATTGATCAAGCATGTGAACCAACAGAATACCAGATCAAAGGGAGGCTACAGATTTTTGGCTGTTGAGTAGAACAACTACTCGTGGATAAAAAACGATTTTATGTCTGGCTGTGGCAGCTTTGACAATCCGTGTCGCCGTCTAGAGGGAAGTGATTCAAAGAGTTTGTGGCCAGGGTGAGAGGGGTCAGAGATCATCTTGCCCACTCACTTCCTGGCCCTTGCAGTGTACAGTTCATCAATGGAGGGAAGGTTGCAGCCAATAACCTTCTCTGCTGATCTGACGATTCGCTGCAGCCTCCAGGTGTCGTGCTTGGTGACTGAGCCAAACCAGACCATGATGGAGAAGGTGAGAACAGACTTTATGATGGCCGTGTAGAATTGGACCATCATTGCCTGTAGCAGATTGTGCTTCCTCAGCTGCTGTAAGAAGTACATCCTCTGTTGTGCCTTTTTGACTGTGGAGTCGATGGTAGCCTCCCACTTAAGCTACACTTAAGGTCCTTGGAGATGATGGTTTGCAGGAACTTAAAATACTCCACAGATGTGACTGTGGTGTTGTTGATGGTGAGAGAGGTGAAGGGAGGGGGAGCTCTAAAGTCTACAATCAATTCCACTGTCTTAAGAGCATTGAGCACTAGGTTGTTGCTACGGCACCAGGACGCCAGCTGTGACACTTCCTGTCTGTAGGCAGATTCCTCCCCATCCTGGATCAGTCCAATCAGGGTTGTGTTGTCCGCAAACTTGAGAAGCTTGACAGAGGTATCTGTGGAGGTACAGTCGTTGGTGTAGAGTAGAGGAGAGGAGATAATACGCAGCCTTGCGGTGCTCCTATGCTGAACGTTTGCGGGTCCGAGATGTGCTTTCCCAGCCTCACATGCTGCTTCCTGTCTGTCAGGAAGCTGGTGATCCTGGTTCAAGCACTGTCAACTCGGAAAGTTTGGAGTGTAGTAATGGCACAATGGTGTTGAATGCAGAGCTAAAATCAACATACAGGATCCTCGCATAGGTCCACTGGCAGTCCAGGTGCTGCAGGATGAAGTGCAGGCCCAGGTTGGCTGCATCATCCACAGATCTATTGGCCCAATATGCAAACTGCAGAGGGTCCAGCAGGGAGTTTGTGATATTTTTCAGCTTGGTCAGCATAAGCCTTTCTAGTGTCTTCATGACTACACAGATCTGTGCGACAGGCCTGTAGTCATTAAGACAAGTAATCCTTGCCTTGTCCCTAAGTGACAATAGTGGAGACTTTGAAGCAGGCAGGGACAGTACATGTTTCTAGGGACTGGTTAAAAATGTCTGTATATACCGGTGCCAGCTGTTTGGCACAGAGCTGAAGAGGGGGAAACATTGTCAGGTCCTGGAGATTTCCAGCTTTTTTGTCCTCTGAAAAGCCTCTCCATCTCCTCTATTTTATTGTTGATGATGGAGAAGTGATGTTGTGCAGCTTGGAGGGTGTGGGTGATTGGGTGTGAAGTGGTGATTGGAGGGGGGTGGGTGTAGAAGGCTCAGTCTTTGCAGAATTAGGTCAAATTAGGTCTATTCTCACCCGCTGTGAGCGGGTGACAATAGACAATAGACAATAGGTGCATGACTAGGCCATTTGACCCTTCGAGCCAACACCGCCATTCAATGTGATCATGGCTAATCATCCCCAATCAGTACCCCATTCCTGCCTTCTCCCCATATCCCCTGACTCCGCTATCTTTAAGAGTCCTATCTAGCTCTCTCTTGAAAGCATCCAGAGAACCTGCCTCCACCACAGAGGCAGAGAATTCCACAGACTCACCCTCTCTTGTTGGTTGAGGTGGGAAATGGTCCAGTCTTTTCATAATGGAGTCTTGCCTTAGATGTGAAGTTGTGAATGGGAAGGAGAAGGTGCAAGGTTCATTCTTTGCAGACTGTGGGCTGGTTGTGTTGGTTGGGGATGGTTGGGGGGAGGGGGAGGGGGGGGTGCCAGGGCTATGATTTTCAAACCTGCAGTAAAGCTCATTCAAGTCATTGGTCAGCTGACGATTGTCCAAAGAGCGGGGGCTTTCCTCTTTTAGCTGGTACTTTCTTGCAAGCCCTTCCAAACTGAAGAAGGGTCACTAGCTGAGAACTTGCTCCTCAACTTCTCAGAGTACCTTACCTTGGCAGCTCTGATTGCTCTTCTCAGCTTGTACTTGGCCTGCCTGTAGAGGTCTGCATACCCGCTCCTGTAGGCCTCCTCTTTAGACCGTCGGAGCTGTCTGTGTTCTACAGTGAACCAGGGCTTGTTGTTGTTGAACCATGTCCAGGTCTTAGTTGGAATGCAACTGCCTTTGCAAAAGCTGACATACAGTGTCCGTATACTCATCGAGGCTTGCGGTTGCTTCCCTGAACACATTCCTATCCATGCAGTCAAAGCAGGATTGTAGGTTCTCAGTGCCCTCGCTTGTCCACCTTTTCATTGTTCTGACCACAGGCTTAGCAGCTTTTAGCTTCTGCCTGTATGTCAGAATAAGGTGAACTAGACAATGATCAGAGAGACCCAGACCCGCCTGGGGAACAGAGCGATATGCGTTCTTGATTGCCGTAAAACAGTGATCGGGTGTTCTCTCCCCTCTGGTGGGGCAGGTAACATGAAGTCTGTATTTTAGAAGGTCACAGCTGAGGTTAGCTTTGTTAAAGTCCCCCAAAACAATGACCATGGAGAATGGTCACTCTCTACCCTCATTACTTGGTCAGCGAGTTGCATTTGCGCCTCACGTACGCAGGCTTGGGGAGGAATGTAAACTCCAACGGGAATAAAGGAGTTAAATTCCCTCGGAGAGTAGAAGGGTTTGCAGTTCATAAAGAGGGATTCTAGGTTGGGAGAGCAGAAATTTGACAGTACTGTGATGTCGCTGCACCAGTCCTGGTTGGTATAGGAGCATATTCCACCGCCTCTTGATTTCCCCGCTGCCTCCACTTCGTGATCCGCTCCGTGAAGTTGGAAACCAGCCAGTTGCAGCGTGCTGTCCAGGGCCGACACACAGCCAGGTCTCGTTGAAGCACAGGGCAGCAGCTCGAGAGAAGTCCTTCTTCGTCCGGCGCAGGAGTTGCAGTTCGTCCATTTTGATCTTGAGAGAACGTACGTTTGCCAGAAATATGCTCGGGAGTGGTGTGCGTGATCCTCGTCGCCGGAGTTGGATGAGTGCTCCAGAACGCATCCCATGGGTCCTCCTCCATCTCAAGATCTTGAACACAGCCTCAGCCCCGCTGACGAGTATGTCCAAATAATCCAGTGAGTGAGAGAAATCTGGAACGATGTTTGGAAGTACTGTATGTCTGATGTTTATGAGTACCTATCTCGTGAAAGTAATCTTTGTAGGGTTTTCACAGACAACACAAATGAACAAACACATACAAAACAGCAAGGAGCAGTACACCGTGGCCGCCATCGTCGGCGCCAGCAGCAGCTGTTAAGTGATATCAAGTTAAGTGATACACAGATTTTTTTAGTTGTCCCAGAACAGTATTTGTGGAAAACTCTGCAATTTGAGCAATATTCACCTCACTCAAATGATGGGCAATGACAATCTCCAACGAGATAGATTCTAACCACTTTCCCTTGAAATTCAGAGTCATCCTTGACTAGAAACCCAAATGAAACAGTGGCAAAACATTGTGGCTCAAGAGTAGATCAGAGAACCATTATTCAGTCGCAATTAAATCACTTCCTGAAGCACCAAAAACCTTCAAACATCTAGGAATCTGGGTATGACAAGGTTCTGCATGGTAGGCTACTCTGAAAGGTTAGATTGCATGAGATCTATGGGGAGATAACAGAATGGATAGAAAAATGGCTTGATGGAAAGAAGCAGAGGGTGATGGTGGAAGGATGTTTCTTGAGCTGGAGATCTGTGACTATTGGTGTGTCTCAGGGTTCGGTGCTGGGCCCATTGCTGTTTGTCATTTATATCGATTATTTGGATGCTAAGACAGAACTGGGTGGCGTTGTAGATAGTGAAGATGGTTGCCAAAGATTACAACAGGATCTTGATCGGTTGGGCAGGTGGGCTGAGGAATGCCACATGTAATTCAATACAGAGAAATGTGCGGTGTTGCATTTTTTTGCATTAAGGGACAGAGGTTTCGGGGTAACGTGAGAGGGAACTTCTTTACTCAGAGGGTGGTGGCTGTGTGGAATGAGCTTCCAGCAGAAGTGGTGGAGGCAGGATCGATTTTACCATTTAAAAGTAAAATGGATAGGTATATGGACATGAAGGGAATGGAGGGGTATGGTCTGAGTGCAGGTAGATGGGACTAGGGGAAAACAAATGGTCGGCACGGACTGGAAGGGCCGAGAGGGTCTGTTTCCGTGCTGTAATTGTTATATGGTTATTTTGGGAAGCCTAACATAGACTGGAACTACGCAGTAATTGATAGGGCTATGGGGAGTGTTGTGCAGCAGAGGGATCTAGGAGTGCAGGTACATAGTTCCTTGAAAATTGCATCACAGGTGGATAGGGTTGTCAAGAAGACTTCATCAATCAGAGTATTGAGTACAAGGTTGGGAAGTAATGTTTCTGTTATATAAGATGTTTGTGAGGCCACATTTAGAGTATATGTTGGTCCATAATGTTTGTGCTGAACTGGCACAGTTTAACTGCCAAGTTAAACTGATCCATCTGCCAGTACATGATCCATAGCCCTATACTCCCTGCACTTCCATTTGCCTATCTATAAATTCAGTACCGCAGAGAAACTAAGTTATGTAAATGATGGAGCACAGCTTTATCTCAGGAAATTTCTGATTGTAGGTTAATTGGCCTCTATAAATTTCCCCGAAGGTGTAGGGACTGAATGTGAGAGTGGGATAATATAGAACCAATGTGAACAGGTGATTGATGGTTGGCGTGGACATGGTGGGCTGAAAAGTCTGTTTCCGTGTGGTATCTTTCAATAAATCACTCAAAATGGGGTTTGTCATGACTGTGCTCTGTTTTACCTGACATGGACCTGGCTTGCAGGTTTCCCAACTGCTGAATATCATTATGCTCCATTGGACTCCGTGCACAACCACAAGTTAGGGATCACTTCCAGCTGGAGCTGACACCAAAGCTGGAAACCAGGACTACCATGGGAATACCTGGATAACTCCCAAAAGTGTTGTTTAGTTTATCATTGTTGTCAAGTGTACTGAGGTACAGCGAAAAGCTTTTTGTTATGTGCTGCCCAGTCAGCGAAAAGATCATGATTACAATCAAGCCAGTCAGTCATGATTACAATCAAGCCATTCACAATGTACAGATACAGGATAAAGGGTGTAATGTTTAGTCATAGTATAGTTATAGTTTAATTAGGAATGGTGGCATCAGAACGGACAAACTAAAAATGTCTGCTTTCTGCAGAGATATGAATCGCAGAGTTGTTGCTCTTATAATTTGTACGCTTCGCACAGGGAAATCGGTGTTTTCAATGCTGACAGTGGGTTTGCAATGTGGAGGTTTATCTGCAAAGTTCTTTGATCCTATCTTCAGACACAGTTTAAATCGGGCCTTATCTCCCGAGATGTACATAGTAACAGATGTGTATTCCAGCGAGGCTGACAACAATAGAAAAAATAATTTGAAACAAATTCTCTGGGCAACATGATTCCCTAGATACTTGCATGCACATTCATCCAAGAAATGTTAGGTTCTGAATGCAAATGCTTCCCAGGTGATGCTGGCACATGTTGTGCTTTTTGTAGGAATGAACTGCAGATGCTGGTTTAAACCGAAGATAGACACAAAATGCTGGAGTAACTCAGCAGGACAGGCAGTATCTCTGGAAAGAAAGAATGGGTGACGTTTGGGGTCTAGACCCTTCTTCAGACATTGCGCCTTGTTCAGAACGATCTTCTGGATTCTCAGAGGCTTTTGGGTAGGCACATGGAAATGCAGGGAATAGTGGGATATGGATTGCATGCAGGCAGAAGAGATCAGTTCAGCTCGGCATCATGTTCGGCTCAAACATTGTGGGCTGTGCTGTATTGTTCTATTTTCTAAATCGTTATTACTGTTGACTATATCAATGTAATTATAAAGAATATATTTTGTTTGTATCTGAGCCTTGTTGGTTCAATTGTCATTGCAATGAAGCTATTGTTTATACTGACAATTTTTATCCATTCTAAATTGGCCAATTACCTGAGCATTTTTTCCCCCAAACTGCTTATTATTTATTTTGCTCAGATGTACTTTACCCACAAACTGTGTCTTTATAATGAACAAGTGTGCACATTGCTCACTGGTGAGTAATATATTCATTGATTTCAGCTGATCAATAGCCAGATGAACTCATTTAACAAGAGAATGTTAGTTACTAGTAGGGATGAGCATTGAACTCAAGTGAAGATCTAAATCGATCTCAATCCTGACAAATCAGAGGCAACTGGAGAAGTTAGACTATCTCAAGCTTGCATTCAAATAATTTTGGACTTTCAGAAAAGACCGTTCTTTGTTGAACTCGACAGAAAATAACTGCTCTTTGTCAAAAAAAGGTTGCACCTGAAGACGGGCTTACCTAAGGGGTATTTGGAGTTGGTCATTATAGTAAGTAAGGTGTGGACTATGGATTGTAGTAAGATGGAGAGTTTTTCTCTTGTGTGGGGGGGGGGGGGGGGGAAGAAAAAGCCCAGTGCAGTTTTTCTCATGTTCATCTGAAATTTACATTTGGACATCCACGATGTGAAATTTGAAATGCAAATTGGTTTGCTAATGCTTAGAAGTAATAAGCAAATAACATGCCGATTTCAGTGTTATTCCTTGGTAACAATAATTACCCAAATCAACATTTCCCTTGTTATTTCATTTAGAACAGAAGGCTATTATCTGTATCTGTGGTCACTGGGAATAATACTTACCAAAGCTATTGTCAATGCTGCATCATTAATGAGATTAACTTCTGATAAATTTCACTGTCATAGGCGATGGATATTTGGTGCAAATATAGTTGGCACCTAACTTTAATTATCTCTGTGCTAACAATTAAAAAGGTCAGGAGCCGGTTTTGTGGCAAGCTGTTTTTATCAAGTAAATGTTTGTATAAATTAATTCAGCAGGATAACTGCTTAAAATGTTTCATGTGACATTGTTATTTTTGAATTATTTTTAAAGGTAATTTCTCCATCAGGAATAGTTTAATACTGTGGGGAATGTGTAGTGATGACTGAATCATAAAGATACCACCATCGCCTGTTTTCACATTTATAGGCAAATGGAGGCAATGAATCTCCTGTCAATGTTATTCCCGCAAGTCATTTTACGGGTATTGTCTAACATTAAGGAGATGACATAGCGACTGAAGCCATCATTTTTATGATATGGTAACATTAACTGCAATAGTGTCTAGTTGCAGATGTCAATGAATGTGCTGGATGCAACAGTGAAAAGGCAATGGGATGTACATTGAGAGAGGAAAAAAAAGAATCTGATCATACATGATGTAGGGCAGCACGAGCTGATAGAGCTGCTGCCTCTCAGCCCCAGAGACTTGGAGTTCAACCTGACTCCGGATGCTGTCTGCATGGAATGTGCACATTCTCTCTGAATTGCGTGTGGTTCCTCCAGGTGCTCTGGTTTTCTCCCGCATCCCAAAGACATGCAGGGTAATTTATAGGTTAATTGGCCGCTGTACATTTCCCCATATGTGTACAGAGCGAATGTGAAAATGGAATCACATAGAACTAATGTGAATGGGTGATCGATGGTTGGTTTGGTGGCGAAGGGCCTGCTTCCATGCTGTACCTAAACTGGCCTAAATTAAATAAAAAGGTTCAAAGGTCTGTTTATTCTCGTGTGTACCAATTAAGGTGCAGCGAAAAAAGGCAGGAATGAATGGAAATATGGTGGCTGTATTAGGCTGAAGAAGGGCCCCCATCTGAAATGTCATCTGAATGTCCTCCAGAGATGCTGCCAAACCCACTGAGTTAGTCCAGCACTGTGTTTTCTTTGGTAAACCAGCATCTGTGGTTCCTTGTTTCTCATTTGTGCTGTTTAATACTATGTCTGTCATGATAAAATGCTTGACACAAAAGACTGCAGACGCTGGAATCTTAATCAAAACACAAAGTGCTGGAGGAACTCCGTGGGTCAGGGAGCATCTGGGGAATGGGCAGGCAATTTTGGGTTGGGACCCTTCTTCAGATATTATCTTCAGATGGAGAGCTCGGAGAAAAGACGGGGAAGAGGGGGGAACCAGCAAGGGGGACCAGAGAGGAACCAGAGGGGAAGGGGCTGGAGCTGTGGGTCGTTGTGATGACGGTGCGTTTGGGACTCACAGCGGGCGCTGGATTACTTTCCGTTTGGCAACATCTCCGACGCCGGGCTGCGCCAGGCCACACCACCTCCGAAAATTGTGTCTGGTTGGACCTCCGCCGGCCACCCACAGCGTCCTACAGCTCAAGTAAAGACGTTATTTTAAAGATTTTTAAACCTCGCTTACTTTTACAATATACCACCGATCGGAACAAAACTTGTTCCACTCACAGCACAGGAGATTAGTGAGTGCGCTGACGAAATATCATAGAACAATCGCGTACCGTTTTTGCGCAAATAGAAAATACGCTCAAATCGGAAGGGCACTGAGTTTTAGTTATGTATAGATTCCTTTAGGATGAGGAGGAATTCATTTCATCAGAGGATGGTGAATCTGTGGAATTCTTTGCCACAGAAATTTGTGGAGGCCGTCAATGGATATTTTTAAGGCAGAGATAGATAGATTCTTGATTAGTACGTGTGTCTGGGGTTCTGGGGAGAAGGTGGAAGAATGGGGTTAGGAGGGAAAGATAGATCAGCCATGATTGTATGGCAGAGTGGACTTGATGGGCTGAATGGCCTAATTTTGCTCCCATCAGTTTTGGTCTCCAAATCTGAGGAAAGACATTCTTGCCATAGAGGGGGTACAGAGAAGGTTCAGCAGACTGATTCCTGGGATGTCAGGACTTTCATATGAGGAAAGACTGGATAGACTTGGCTTGGACTCGCTAGAATTTAGAAGACTGAGGGGGAATCTTATAGAAACTTACAACATTCTTAAGGGGGTTGGACAGGCTAGATGCAGGAAGATTGTTCCAGATGTTGGGGAGGTCCAGAACAAGGGGTCACAGTCTAAGGATAAGGGGGAATTCCTTTAGGACCGAGATGAGGAAAACATTTTTCACATAGAGAGTGGTGAGTCTCTGGAATTCTCTGCCACAGAAGGTAGTTGAGGCCAGTTCATTGGCTATATTTAAGAGGGAGTTAGATGTGGCCCTTGTGGCTGAAGGGATCAGGGGGTATGGAGAGAAGGCAGGATACTGAGTTGGATGATCAGCCGTGATCATATTGAATGGCGGTGGAGGCTCGAAGGGCCGAATGGCCTACTCCTGCACCTAATTTCTATGTTTCTATGTTTCTATCACTTTTTACCTTATGACCTTATAATATTAAAATTGTATCAGATACAGTTAGGACACTTCAATAAGTTTAAAATCATAATTCAGTGTCAATGTTCAGCTATTCAGCCTTTAATGACAATTGTGAGCATTTTCTTTACTGTTTTTCATTGATCTGTTTGTGTTGTGATTTCCTCAGAACTGGTGATGATCCACATATTTATTCACTGAGCATTGCAAGAATAGTCATTGGTGCTTTGACTGTACAAGTCAAAGTATTTTTGGATTATCCATTCAGTTCCATTCATATTATAGTGAAAATGGTGAATCATTATCATTGATTGTGTGGTATTGTTCAGGAGTAACAGATCCTATAAAGCATTTCTCAGATGTAATGTATCACCTTCACTATACTATGTACAGTAGCTATTAATAACGGACATTGATTTTTTTTATTGCACCTAATTTCCACCTGGCCATCTCGATGCAAAATTTCCCTGCCCTTATTGAAAAAAATTGATGCTGTATTTTTTGTTGCCACCAGTTTTGTCTCCACTCTCTCAGCAGATGGTATTTTCTGAATAAATTGTCTATTTGGTGAGAGCCCATTCCTTCCTTAAACTCATTGGCTGGCATGGCGCGGTCAATAGACACGCAACTCTCGCTGTACTATGAAGGCGAGGGTGGTTTGGGTTTGCAACTGCGGTAGAGCTTCAAACAAACTGCAAAGCACCCGTCTAAAATTGCCAAACCCACGCCGACAGGTCAGCCAATCTTCTCGAAGAATGTGCACTAAATTCAGTTATGCTTCACAAATATTGAGTGCGGAATAGCACGGGGTGGAATTCTGGCGATGACACAAGGACCTTAATTCCCCAGCTTTATTTTCTCATCCAGCTAGCGTGGATCATATTTAAAATAAGGTGCTTTCAGGGCTGGACTGAAAATCAGTGGGGTGATGATGTTGAGTGATGAACTCTTGTTTAATGCTCCCAGTGCTGGCAGTGTTCCCATTCTGTGCTGCCAGCTAATTTACATGGCTGTTGATTGCCGGGAGCAGTAACTGTACTTGGGTCAAACGGCAACAGGTAGAAAAAAACAGGCTGTGCAGGTAAAGGCCCGCTGTCACATCTGATACAGCCAACAGTTCAGAAATGGATGCTGCATGTTGGAACGGTGGCTCAATCGTGCAGGTAGCAGAGCTGCTGCCCCACAGTAACAGAGTTCCAGGTTCAATCCTGACTTCAGGTGCTACCTGTGTGGAGTTTGCACGTTACACGCTTGTGAGCCTACGAGTTTCCACCAGGTGCTCCAATGGCCTACCGTGTCCCAAAGGCATGTGAGTCAGTTAATTGTCCACTGTATATTGTCCCCAGTATGGAGGCGAATGGTAGATTCTGGGTTTGGGGAGGTTGGGATTTGTTGATGAGAACATGGGGGGATAAAAAAATAAATTAAATTAAGATGAATGCAAATCGGAAGACACGGTGGCGCAGCGGTAGAGTTACTGTCTTACAGCAAAAAAATGCAGCACGGAGACTCGGTTCGATCCTGACTATATGGAGTTTGTACGTTTCTCCCTTGACCTGCGTGGGTTTTCTCCAAGATCTTCGTTTCCTCCCTCATTACAAAGACGTACAGATTTGTAGGTTAATTGACTTGATAAATCTAAAAATTGTCCAGTATAAATTGCCCAACTTCCTGGTGGACTGTTCGGAAGTGATGGCCACAAGGCACAAGATACATTGTGATGGTAGTGCAAATACAAACTGCCTTGGAATGATGGCATGATGACCGCTGTGTGGGAAGGAACTGCAGATGCTCACTTAAACCGAAGATAGACACAAAATGCTGGAGTAACTCAGTGGGATAGGCAGCATCTCTGGAGAGAAGGAATGCGTGACGTTTCGGGTCGAGACCCTTCTTTCGGGTCAAGACTGCTGTCAGGCTACAGGACGCAAGGGGCAATTTACAATTTAACTGTAGCCAATTAACCTACAAAACTGTACAGCTTTGGAGTGTGGGAGGAAACTGAAGATCGCACCGACAAAAACCCCGCCATCACGGGGTAACGTACAAACTCCATACAGGCAGCACCCCGTAGTCAGGATCGAACCCGGGTCTCTGGCGCTGTAAGGCAGAAATTCCACTGCTGCATCACTGTGCCACTCGTAAATATACATAATTAAATTTGAAGTCGAGAAGTGTTCATTCTCAGATTTAGGAATTGTTTGAAAATTTAGAAAGAGCAATGTATAATATTGATTTGTGTTTCAAATGTACTGAACTCACAATAGAATTATGATCAAAGCACAGAAAATGCATTGATCTGAATGTGATTTTTATCAGTAATTTTTCTGAATACTCCATGTTGTTGAGAACATGAGTTCAATTAAAATTTCAGAAATTGGACCACTGTGTCAAAGTGAATTGAAATCATAGAAGCATGGATAGGTGGAACCTGGAAATTCCAAACTGATTTTGAAAGACTGTTCACATTAACAATTTTGTTTAAGTCTTACAAAATCCAACTGAAGTCCCATGTTTAGAAATAAAAAGAGGAAATGTTAGAAACAACCTCTATGGGAAAGAGAGATGCAGTTGTTTCAGGTCCAAGGCTTTTGCCAGGACTTGGAATGAGAGAAAATAAGCTTATTTTCAGCTGTAGAGAGCATAGGGGAGGTATGGATAAGACAGAGGGAATGCTCTTGTTTGAACCCACGATTGCTGAGGTAATTCTGCTGTTGCATTAGTTAATGAGAACAGTTAAAAAAACCCAAACGAGGGAGATGTGAGAGTTGTGAAATGTGGGTCAGAATTGTTGTTACGGCATAAAACCAACAGGAGAAACGAGGACCTGCAAATGCTGGTTTGTACAAAAGGACAACAAGTGCTGAAGTAGCCCAGACGATCAGGCAGCTTCTCTGGAGAAAATGGATAGGCAACGTTTCAGGTCGGGAACCTTCATCAGGTCTGAGGAGGGAGTCCCGACCCGAAATATTGTCTATCCATGTTTCCAAGAGATGCTGCCTGACTCGTTGATTTACTCCAGCACTTTGAGTCCTAAAACCAAAAGGAGAATGCTGGAATTGCCCAGTAGATCAGGTAATCTTACTGGCGAGTGAAAAACTGAGTTAGTTTTACAGATGTACAACCTTACAGCAGGACTGATGTGAACTGAAAAAGCAAATTATCTGAATTTGTTGGATTTGATGTTGATTACCAAAAGTCACAAAATGGAGGCTAGAGTTTACATTGAGCATCAGTGGAACCATTCAGGAAATTACAGACAGAATGTGAGTAGGAGAGTAGGATGGAGGCTTAAAGTGACACGTAACTAGAAGCACCAGTTCATTCTTCCAGACAGTGCAGACGTTCCCTGCAAAATGGTCACCCAGTCCATGCTTAGTTTTTTTAATATAGCGGGGACTGCAATGTGTGCACTAAATACAGCAAATTAGGATGGAAGAATTGTTGCTTCATCTAAAATTATGATTTGCATTCTTGGATAATGAGAAGGAAAGGACAGTTTTGCAATTCCTGAACATTTCTGGCAAACAGGAGTGGTTGATGGTGATTTGAAAAGCAGACCAGAGAGTCATGAATGGAATAGCCTTTCACAAGGCTGATGAAGTGGAAGATGAGGACCAGGAACTCTGTCCTTGTCCAGCATAAGAGGATGAGAAAAGAGGTGCAGAAAATTAGATGAGATTTTCTCGATCAGAAAATATGTTCAAAAATCCTGTCACCTATGATGGAAGGGAAGCCATGATTAATAGAAAAATATGGCATTGCAAAGGTAATGGAACAGTATCTTATTAACTGTAATGCATATAGGGACAGTCCTGCAGTGTGACTTGTGTTGCGGATGTCTTTCTCTGCTCCATATCTGCAAGTTTGTCACTCTTCCACTCAGCTTAGCACATCCAAATGTGTGGTGCCAGGGCACAGACAGAAGTACTCCAACCTTTGAGTCTGCTCTTCCAACAATAATCTGTTTGATACATGGGTTGGATGCAGGCAAATCATAGACACATAGATGCATCTTTTATTCAAGTGCCAGACCGATTCCTAAACATCTGTTGTATTCCTTGAACTCGCGCAGAAATTGCCCTGACAGGGTTAAGGATTTTTGTACCAATGAAGTTTATCAGATGGATATACCTGAGAGACAATTATATGCTTTACAGATAACTCACGTTATTGCATTTAAGATTAGTGCAATTTAATTTAATGTAAATCTGCTTTAGAGACTAAATCTCAAAAGTGGGATAATGAATACAGTCAAAGACCTTTTAAAAGGGGGAAGGGAGTTTTTTTTTACTTCAAGTATAGCCTTCAAGAAGAAAGCATTCGATTATTTTTGTATTCAGACAACCTTGTTGAGGCACTGATGGCTCCCAGAAGGAAATGTAATGGGCCAATTTTCTTTTGCTTTAGTAATTATCGCAGAACTGCTATGAATGAAAAGTAACTGTTGAGGTATTTACTGTTGCAGTGTGACTGTTTTCCTAAACCATTCACTTCAAACTTAACTTTCTTACACTGTTGATTACACAGGAGATTGTTGATATTTTTCCTGCACCTACGCCAATGCTGCCTTGAAGAGTGGGAGGTTGATCAAAGTCAATAGCATTTCCCAGTTCCAAGTGGGCTGTGTCAGTAGATAAAATAAATGTCAATTAAGCGTAGGGTCTGTGTTTACTGCCCCTTGTGTCCCAGTCCTGGTTTGTATCACATAACTGCTGATGGAAAGGTGAAGGACGATGAGTGTGTGTGGATGGGTGAATATTGGATGATGGCAGGACCAGGCTAAACTGTAATGCAGACGCAATGAACTGCAGATGCTGGATTGCAAAAAAAAGGCACAAAGTGTTGGAGCAACCCAGCAGGTCAGGCAGCATCTCTGGAGAACATGGATGGGTGCTGTTTCAATTTGTGACCCTTCTTCAGATTCTTTTATAGAAAGTGAGAGGAGTCAAAAGAGATGATGTTGAGGGTGGGGACAAGTTCCACCAGGCAGAGGGTTAGTTAGTTAACTGATCAATTCACTGCTCAAGGAAGAAATGGAGGGCCTTGGTCCAAATGGACTCGTCCAGTACAGAAAATATGTGTTTGACTCGGTTAGAATGATCATTTACATAAAATAAGAGCAGTGAAAGGCAATGCGGTCCCTCAGGGCCACTCCCATCATTCAATATAATCATGACTGATCTGCACTGGCCTCATTTTCCCTTATGTGGCACTTTCTTATCGCTTTCAATTCTCTGATCTTTTAAATGTTTATCTGTACCAGCTTTAAATACGTCTAATGATTTAACCAACACAACCTTTGAGGCAGGGAATTCCAGAGATTCACCACTCCCTGCAGAAAATAATTCTGGACATTTCCGTTTAAATGACCGGCCACCTTATCTGATAACAATGTCCCCTTCTGTGAGACTCTCTCACAACTGAATGAGAAAGCAGCCAATGCATTCAAGTAAAACTCAGCAGCCTCTAGAGAAAGGAGAAAATTGAATTGGAAAACAAAATAAATTTATACTGCTGAACAGCAACAGGTTTATAGATTAGACTGCTGGGTTATGTCAACTGTCAAAGTGTGGTGTTAGTTCCCTTTGCAACAGGGTGATTAAACACAATTCTGTGATCATAAATAATAGTTTCAAAATATCCATTTCTCATTTTCATTTCAAAATGTAATGTCAGGGTCAGCTTTCTTGTTCAGCGGAAGAGATGTATTTGGAGCACTTATTTGACAATGTCAGATGACTGACCCATAATGAAAAATGCAGGGCTGATTATTTAACAATACTGCATCAGAATAAGATCATTTCTCCTCATACATTTTTCAATGCAGGGTTTCCTCTTTGTAATTCTAGGACCATCAAAGCAAAGACTCTTCCTTTTAGAATTTGCAAGCAAGTTTGTGAGCTAAAAAAAGACACTGGGGTGCCTTGAGTGGGTCAGACAGCATCTCTGAAAACAAAACTACAAGTCCCCGATGTTGTGAGTTGAGATCTATAGTCTGGTTGCAACTAGAATTTATAAACAGTGTTTGATTGTTATAAGGGGCTATTTCAGGACTATAATTTCCCCATTTCAGACAACATTCAGGTGGAAAATGTTCCCTGGTCTCAGACTTAATGGTAATCTGCTTCTTGGGAGAAACCACTGGTAAAATATGGATTGTGGATATTCCGTGACTGGAATTGGAAATTAGATCTTTTCTCAGTGTTTAACAGCATTTCCAACTACTGTGCTCTGGTTACTGCAAGATTCTTATCCTCACTGCTCATTCCTGTTGAAGGGTGAAAAACATTTTCAATCTTCCCTTGAAAAGAAGTTACAATGAGGAAGAAAGTAATGTCAGCAAAATTATTTGCAAGCTGACTTCAAAGTCATTATTTAACTCTATGCACCTTCATCATTTTTGTGAATGTGATTGGTTGCAAGGTTTTCCTTGATCTGTTTTGGAATCTTTTGGTTAGCGCGAGTAATTAAACAACTTGATATTAAACGGAAGTTGTGCAAAATTTGAACAGGGTGTCACAGCATGGACTGAGTTGATGAACCTTGAAGCACTTGTGTTGAATGCGTGCAAATGCAAGTTGTTAAATCTGACCTTAATGCTGACGGAAATTAGTAAATGAATAACAGAGATGGAGACAACAGGACAATTTATGGAATTCCGTGCACAGAGGGCAGTGGAGGCCAAATCACTGGATGGATTTAAGAGAGAGTTGGATAGAGCTCTCGGGGCTAGTGTAGTCAAGGGGATATGGGGAGAAGGCAGGCACGGGTTATTGATAGTGCACGATCAGCCATGATCATATTGAATGGCGGTACTGGCTCGAAGGGCCGAATGGCCTCCTTCTGCACCTATTTTCTATGTTTCTAGGACCAAGAACTGTAGATGCTGGAATCTTAAGCAAATCACAAAGTGCTGACAAAACTTAACGGGTCAGGCAACATCTGTGGAGGGAATGGACAGGTGATATCTTGGGTCAGGTCCCTTCTTCAGGACAATGAAAGCACATAGAAAGAGTTGCTTTCTAATTGCAATCCAAAACCAATTAGTTTTCCCTGTAGAATTACTCACAGAGCGATGTGTTGTGCATATCCCTTTCCCTGCTTCTTCAGATTTCAACTTGTGATGCTGACTGCAGCACTCTTGCTCCAAAGAAAATGGATTTGCATGAGATCTTTGAGGTTGACCATCTTGAGGTTGACCATCTTAAGAAGGTTCAATCTTAGGAAAGTAGCAAGATGGATTCAACAGTTGAAAGATGTCTAATGGTGGAAACCAGTAGGATCTGTTGTTGGGTCATGTACATCAATGATCTGGATGAAAAATTGGATAAGTAAGTATGCAGATGATACTAAGATAGGTGGTGTTGTGGATAATGAAGTAGATTTTCAAAGTCTATTTTTGGCCATTTGGAAAGTCTTGTCAGATGAGTTTAATGATAAGTGAGAAGTTCTACATCTTGGCCAAATCAAAATAATACACAATTGAGGAATAACAGAGGGATCTAGGAATAACTGTGCATAGTTCCCTGAAGGTGGAATCGCATGTTAGATAGGGTGGTAAAGAAAGCCTTATAAATCAGAGCATTGAATATAGGAGTAGGGAAGTAATGGTACAAGGCATTTGGTAAGACAATTCTGGTGTATGGTGTACAAAGTTATAGGAAGGATGTCAACAAAATAGAGAGAGTACAGAAGATTTACTAGAATGTTGCCAAGCAACTATGTTACAGACAAGTTAGGTCTTTATTCTTTGTGGGGTACAGGTCTTGAAAGGGATAGACACACGTGGATAATACAATGACATGAGAATTAAGGGACAGAGGTTTTCGGTAACGTGAGGGGAACTTCTTTACTCAGAGTGGTGGCTGTGTGGAATAAGCTTCCAGCAGAAGTGGTGGAGGCAGATCGATTTAACATTTAAGAGTAAAGTGGAATAGGTAATGGACTGAATGGAGGGTATGGTCTGAGTGCAAGGTAGATTGGACTAGGGGGAAAACAGTCCGGCACAGGACTGGAAGGGCCGAGAGGCCGGCCTGTTTTCCGTTGTAACTAAAGGGCTAAAGTCAGAGTTGATGTCTTAGCAAGCAATCATTAAAGTCATGCTGCTGCAGCACATTGTCCATGCAGTGGTAAATTGCACAAAGAATTGATTTGTAAGACTGGTGCAACTTATCCCCTTTCAAGAGTCATTGTTGACTTGCCCAGTTACTAAGGTGCTCCATCATGGCTGGCATGCCTGAAGTGAAAGTTCTCAACTGGAATTTCTACTCAGCGATGAGGAAACCATGGGGTATTTTATCTTGCAAATTCATGGAGTTCTTCTTAAACTCAGGAAGGACATGGGTGTTAGTCCTGGACTTTAAAATTGAATCAGAGATTGAGGCCACAGGGGTGAACAGTCAGGGATAGAGCAAGGAGTACCCGCATCCATACTGAAATGATAGAAGTATAAACCCCAACAATGCTCACAACGTGTTGCACCAGAGTTGGATGGATCATTGTTTTCTGTAAAATAATCCCCAATAGTGATGCAAACAAGGTTTGCCCCATTTTAGCTGGTCTGTTTCCTTCTGTTGGAGCCTGCTTTCCTGGTCAAAGAGATGCCTGTTGCATCCCAGTATATCCACGATCCAACATCATTGCAACAGCAGCAGATATGCATTTAACCATGTCAAAATCAAAGTCAAAGTAAGCTTTTGTCAATTCAAATAATGCAACAAGTAGTTACACAGAGGATTGAAATTGCGTTTCCCCATACTCCAAATGTGCAAGTAATATTTATTTATAACACAGACAGACAATCAACCATTAAAAATACCATTTATAGACATTATATAGTGTGCCAGAGTCTAGTAACATTTTGAGGTATGTTATTAAAGTGCAATATTAAAAGGTACAATATAGAAAAGTGCAAATAGCATACAGTAGACATTGGGTTAAAGTTATTTGACAGTCAGTTGATCTTTGTTTGTGTAATGTTCATGGAATTTTCTTGAGTGAGTTGAGTAGTCTGATGGCCTGAGGGAAAAAGCTGTTTTTGAATCTGGTGGTTTTGCACCGCATGCTGCGGTAGCACTTGCAGGATGGAAGAGGGGTGAACAGTTTGTGTGCTGGATGGGTAGTGTCTTTGATGATATTGGTTGTTCTCTTGCAACAGCGAGATGGGTATAAGTCGTGGATTGCTGGTTGGAGTGATCTGGTGATCTTCTCCGTTGTCCTCACCACTCTCTGTAGGGTCTTCTGGTCAGCAGCAGAACAACTGCCATACCAGACTGAGAGACTGCTGGTAAGAATGCTCTCAATAGCACCCCTGTAAAAGGTGGTGAGGGCAGAAGGGGGGAGGCCAGCTCTCCTCAACCGTCAAAGGAAGTGGAGGCGTTGCTGTGCTTTCTTGACTAGGGAGATGGCGTTGGTAGACCATGTCTGATCATCTGTGATGTGCACTCCCAGGAACTTGGTGCTTTTCACAGACTCCACTGCACTGCCATTGAGTGGGTTGTGTACTGTCTGTTTCTTCCTGAAGTCCACAGTTATTTCTTTTGTTTTATTGATTTTTTTTTTTTTTTTTTTTTTTTTTTTATTTTTTTTTTTTTTTTTTTTTTTTTTTTTTTTTTTTTTTTATTTTTTTTTTTTTTATTTTTTTTTTTTTATTTTTTTTTATTGACATTGAGTTGAAGTTTATTGATGTCACACCAGTTGATGAGTTGTTCAACCTCGTCGTCATCGTGGCTGATGAGGCCCACCACTGTAGTATCATCTGCGAACTTGATGATGTGGTTCGAATTGTGTTTGGCACAACAGTCATGTGTCATCAGCGTGAACAATAGAGGGCTCAGCACACATCCCTGTGGGACCCCGGTGTTCATGATGGTGGTCTCTGATGAGTTTTTGCCAACTCTTACTGCCTGTGGTCTGTTGGTAAGAAAGTCCAGTAACCAGTTGCATAGTGGAGTGCTGATGCCTATTTCGCCGAGTTTATTCACCAGGTGTTGGGGGGGTGACTGTGTTGAAGGCAGAGCTGGTCGATAAACAGCATCCGCACGTAACTGTCTTCCAAAGATGCTGCCTAAACCGCAGTTACATCAGTACTTTGTTTTTCTTTTTTTATTGGAGCTATTCAGCAGATCAGATGGCATCTTTAGAAATAAAAACAGTTAAGGTTTTGTGTCAATATTTTCATCTGTTCTAAGAAGTTAAAGTACATCTCCATGCATCATGACTTGTTGTGAAGTTTTGTCTGAAAACTTCAGGTTAGCTGTGTCTAGTTTTTAATCAGATTTTCTTCCTCAATTACATTTTTAGAAAATTTATATAAGGTAATCTTAAATCATTAATACTTGTTTTAACACCAAACCTTAGTTTAGTTCAGTTCAGTTAAGTTTATCGTCAAGTGTACGGAAGTAGAGTGAAAAGCTTTACAAATTTTACGTTTTGACTTTTATTCTGGAGTCAGTGATGTAAATTCATTTAATTTTCTCCAGCAATGAAGAAGATTTCAGAATTCAAGTTGTTGTCTATGCTCTCTGCTGTTTTAGTCCTGTCTCCAGGTTTCGGACTGGATAGAACAGGTTTGCAATGTGTTCATCTTCGCTGGTTCAATACTTTAGTGATACTTTATTGTCACATGCACTGATTATTTTGCACACAGTTCAGTAAAAGTGTTACTATACATAAGGACAATCTGAGATTAAAGTACATTGTATAGGAATAGGACACTGAGATGGTATGTAAGAGTCGCCAGGTTTTGGCGCCATTTTCTAGAGTCCTTAACCTGGCCATGAAGGCCCATTATTCTGGCGGCATTGCAGGGTCGGCCTGGCCTTGCGAAACCGTTCGTGTCCTCTTCTGCTGCTCCTCCACTCCTTGCTGTTGCTGGCCGCATCCCAGTCTGCTACAGGGTATCCAACTCCAGTGTCGCCTCGATCTAGATCCGCACCTTGTCTCACCCAGCCACCGTTCATTCCTTGGGCACTGGGGCCGCTTCCTGTCGCTGACTTCATAGCATCCCGAGCGCTTTTGAGGGCTCTTGGATAAACCCTAGGTTTGTGATTTTAGGGTATTTATTTTTGCGGATAAATATATATATATACATATATTTTAATCAATCTGCTATGTCAGTAATGCCAGCAAGACGTGGGTGCCTGGAGGCAGACAGATTGGAAGAGCTGCCCTTATATGCACCCTTTATAGCAGGAGAAAGTTAGAGCTCCCACACAAAATATGCCTGAGCCCCTTTGGTGTCAAAATTATGTAAGAATATTTAAGTGAACTGGAGGCAGAATTTCGCAGCTGAATGCTATGTGCCATCATCACAAGGTGGAAATAAAATGTGCTGTTGTGTGGGTGTGTGATTGTGAGCAGCATGGAAAGGTAAATGTAAGATCTGGATTGCAGTAGTCCTGACTCCAGCTTCACCTTTTCCCTGTTCCTTCTGTACCAGTATTTACAAGGATTGTGGAGGTGCTTCCTTCTAGGAAATCTAAGTTTATAATTTACTTGTGCCTCAGTGCCTCATGATTATATTTATAATAATACAATAATACACTGTAATAATAATAATAATACAATACAATAATAGAATAATAAAATACAATACAATACAATAATACTTTATTAGCCAAGTATGTTTAGCAACATTTGAGGAATTTCATTTGCCATACTGTCATACAAATAAAAGCAACAGAACCCACAAAATACATTTTAACATAAACATCCACCACAGTGACTCCTCCAAATTCCTCATTGTAATGGAAGGCGAAAAAAAAGCTCAATCTCTTCCCTTCTTTGTCCTCCCGTGGTCGAGCCTTTCATTGGTGGGACAATCTTACTCCCGTAGCCGGCGGTGTTCGGGCCCTCCGCATCGGGGCAATCACTCCTTCATCGGGGGGAGGGTATCTCGGCTCCCCCGCTCGAGCGATCGGACCCTGGGTCGGGGCTTGTCGAAACTTCTGCATCGTTGGAGCTCCCGACATTCACGGTCTCTCCCAAGACTGCAAGCTCTCTATGGTAATGTCTGCAGGCGGAGCGATCCCAGGCAAGGGATAACAGGAGGGAACAACAGCTAAGACTGCTTGTTATGCTTTATATACAGGTAGCTGAGGAATATAGTTATTAAAACTGGTATGCCATCATGCCATACAAGAGAGAATATGTGAATAATTTTCTACCAGATAAAATGGCAATTATAAGATTTCATTAGATCTCCACAGACTATGCTCTCTTCAGAGAGATGAAAAATGAGATGAGAAACTAGAACTAGTTCAGGGAGATGATGTTGACAAATTCGCTGGCATCCCCTTGCAGACACCCCCCCTCCCCAACTGCATAGCCCCTGCCACTGTACCACCATGGCAAACTAAACTAGTTATAATTATCTGCTTCAATTGAATACTCAGTTCTCATGAAGGAATTTTAGGCTCTGATGTCCACTGCATATAATCTAAAAGGTTGTTCTAAGGGATTTTGGGTAAAGATCAGCTCTTGATATCTAACCTGGTTTGAGCCTATTTCGTCCCAAAATGATGTCCTCTGTTGCCCCCTTGCCTTTTTCTTTGATGGAAGTCAACTCAAACATAATCCCATGCCTTGGTCTTCCCATAAATGTTTATCAAATTGTGTTTCTACTTTACCTTCATTTGCACACTTTTCTCAGTTTCATTGTCACCCACCATATGAGCAAATCAAAACTGGGCACAGTATTTCAATTGAACTTAAGGAAAGGAATTGAATGGTTAGGTTAGCATCTTTGACTTGCAATCGATTGCCCCATAATGAATCCCTTAAGCACTCGACGGTTATACTTTATAATGCCGTTGAAATTTGGCATTGAATTAACTAGATATCTTCACCTGTTGTTATGCCTTTGTCTCTGTTTGTTCAGAATTGAACCCAACTCATATATAATGTTGTCACTTAAGCATGATGTGTTGGCCACAGGACCAATTCTTTAAATCAACAAGAACCTCCAGAAGCCATTGGGTGCGATCTCCAGTCCAAATTCTTGTCTATATCTGCGTATCATCTATAAACATGAAAATCACACTGCCAACAGATATATCCAGTACATAACAAAATTAACAGAAACTATTAGTTGCAGCAGCAATGCCAGCTGAGTTGGTGATCGACATCTAAATAGATACAAATCTGTCTATAACTACTTCCTGCCAATGATGTTCCGGCAAGTTTTCAGTCCAGTTCAGAGACCCGCTACTCATTATCTGACTTAATTTGTTTTAACTTGCAAGTTGACGGGACGTGCAAAAGGAGTGTATATCTATGGAAAGTTGCAGGAAAAGTTCTGAAGGGAACTCAGTAAGTACTCGGTAGACACAAAATGCTGGAGTTACTCAGCGGGACAGGCAGCATCTCTGGAGAGAAGGAATGGGTGACGTTTTGGGTCCCTTTCTTCCCTCCACAGATGCAGCCTGTCCAGCATTTTGTGTCTATATTCGATTTAAATCAGCATCTGCAGTTCTTTCCTACTCATTAAGTACTTGGTTTGCCTTGTTCTAGTCCCACTGATTCACTGCCAATGCTGGAACTTATACACTATGAACTTTCCCTTGACGTGGGCAGATGAAGGGAATTTGCATCACAGTCCCATGCTAGTGAGGTGGAAAATTGTATTGGATTTCATTTAAATTATTTAAATAAAATAATAAATTTAAATACAATAATTTCATTTAAATTATTTAGAATACAAAGTGAAGCTGTGGCTTTATTTTCAGTTCTAACACTTCAAGTTGGTTTAAAAGTCAGCCAGCATTTTCAGCTTTGCATTAAAAACTTGGTCAAGGAAAATTGTTCAAGGAAGAATGGAAAGCTTTTAAAGCTGTATTTTAAGATGACCTAACCTACAATATTATGCAATCAACGAGAAAAATAAGTATAAATTCAGCCTAAATAGAAAGTGTGTGCAGAGCAACTGGACTGGAATTACAGTATGAAGTAAAAGCAATCCATAAGAAGTAAGGTAGAGCTGTTCAGTATTTTAGGACTGCTTCAAGAAACTATTGCATTGTACATAGGAAAATAGATTGATGATTAAAAATAATATCAACAGGAAAATTAGTCTAATGAGTAAATATGACAAAATAGACAATCAGAACCTTTGTTTAAGAAGGAACTGCAGATGCTGGAAAAATCTAAGGTAGATAAAAATGCTGGAGAAAGCAGGTGAGGCAGTATCTATGGAGCGAAGGAATAGGTGATATTTCGGGTCGAGACTCCTCTTCAGACTGCTAGTCTGAAGAAGGGTCTCGACCCGAAACGTCACCTATTCCTTCGCTCCATAGATGCTGCCTCACCCGCTGGGTTTCTCCAGCGTTTTTATCTACCTTTGTCAGAACCTTTATCACAGGTTATGAGAAGGATATATTTCAGGTGAGAGGGGCTAAGTTTAAAGGAGATGTAAGGAGCAAGATTTTTTAAACAGAGGGGGGCGAGTGCTTCGAGGTGGCGACTGGGGATGGGGTTGAGGCCAATACTATAGTAGCATTTAAGAGACCTTGGCTATGCAGGGAATGGAGGGATATAGATTATGTGCAGATAGATAAGGAGATGGTATAGGCATCATGTTCGGCCATAGTGGGCTGAAGGGCCTGTTCTTGTGCAGGCATGGATTTGGAAGGGAAAGATCTGGCCTGGTAAATTGTTGAGTAGATCAAGGTCCCACATGAGATGTATCCAATCACATTGGCATTACAAAAATAAAATGGGAGAATTGATGGGATTGGGAAAGCAGCTGGAATGTAAATGAATGTGAAGAGGAAAGAACATGAACGTGAGATGAAGACCGATGGGAGTTCAGGAGAATACTCAACAAAATAGTGTTGGTAGACACAAAATGCTGGAGTAACTTGGCGGGATAAGTTGCATCTCTGGTGAGAAGGAATGCTACCTGTGCCACTGAGTTACTCCAGCATTTTGTGTCTATCTTCGGTTTAAACCAGTGTCTGCAGACCCTTCCAATACAAAATAGTGTTGCCATTGGTTGTTCTCCCCTGGACGCAGAAACCAATTCTAAGCTTGTTACAGTTCTAGATGATTCTAAAATATGAAGGACAGCACAAAGCAGGAATGTTGTTATAAAATTGGCTGAAGGACTAAGGTTGCTTATGTATCAAACTATCAAGCAACATAAAGCTACAGAAAGAATTGCAATTAACCTCAGATAAAGCAAAGGGCATTTTTTATGTGTGCTACACATTGGGATGAAAGTGATAGTGGCACTCACTCCACCAGCTGATTGGCAATGACTGGAGGACCAATGAACAATAAAGAAATAATGGCACATGAGCCTCACAATGTTTGGGAGGACAGTGGCTGCAGACCTTGACTGTGAGCTTAAGGCAGCATTGAAAATAAAAGGATACAGAGAATTGCAGGAACACAGCAAACTGAGAATCTCCAAAGGCAAATCTTAATAAGAAGGTTATATAATAAAGCCATCTATGTGGAGTTTGCACATTCTCCCTGTGACTGTATAGGTTTCTGCTGGATGCTCCAGTTTCCCTCCGCATCCAAATACTTGTGGGTCAGCGGGTTAATTGGCCACGGTAATTATCTTGCTGGGTGGTAGAATCTGGGGGTGAGGGAGGTGAGGTGGAAGGGAATTGTCAAGAAAGTTTAATTGTCACAAATACCAACAGTGAAATTCTTACTTGCAGCAACAAAATAGGGTTTAAACACAATAGATATAGATACTAATAATATAATAACACCAATACTAAGCAAAAATCCCTCCTTAGTTAGCAACCAAAGACAGTCTATGGTGCATAGTTGAGATTGATGGAATTCCACTGATGGAATTTAGTTTTAGAGATACAGTGCAGAAACAGGCCCTTTGGCCCACCGAGTCCACACAGACCAGTGATCCCTGCAGATTAACAATATCCTACACACAAGGGACAATTTTACATTTTTATCAAGCCAATTAACCTACAAACCTGTACGGCTTTGGCATGTGGGAGGAAACTGAAAATCTTGGAGTAAACCCACGCGGTCACAGGGAGAACTTACAAACACCGAACAAACAAGCACCCCTAGGCAGGATAGAACCCTACTGCCTTATAGGTCTCTGGAGTTGAAGGCAGTAGCTCTACCATTGTGCAACCGTGCCGCCTAAAATTGAATGTACATTGAATGTAGGGAGAAGAAATGGGATGAATGTCGCAGTGCATAAATGGTCTCTGATGGTTGACGTGAACTCAATAGAAGGACTGAGCTTATGTAGGACCGTGCTCCTTTATCTCCTGGCTCTCCATTGTCTCCATTGCACAAAAGCAGCGATTACCCCAGCGTGCATGTGCAAGTTTACTGAGTGTACATAATGCATCGTCATTCATTAGCACAAAATTACCAGTCCTCTCATATGTTGTACATCTTAAACCAGCATTGGTCATTGATGTACAGTCACTGAATTTTGAAGATGGAACTGTACCTTGAGATGTTGAGCTGACTGTTGTCGCGATTGATTTTCGGAATAGTGATTAGTGTCTCATTCAGTGCCGCAACACATTGCATCAGACCTGAAGTAATAAGGGGCCACAGGCTGAAATCCACTCTGACTAGAGTGTATTTACACTGACCTGAATTCCCCTTGTTTGATCCCTGGGAAAACAAACAAGCATGTCAGGATTAAAGTATTACAGAGATATTTGTCGCTGTTAATTCACAGCTGTGCTGGTGAAGATATGTTTTACGGATGCGTTTGCCATTGCCTTGTCTTTTCTTTTGCCAAACCAGTGGGGTAAATGGTGGGTAGTATCAGTCTTGGTTTTTAACAGCAGTTCATCAATTGGTAATAAAAAATAAACATGTACAAGATAAGCTGTCACCTTAAAAAAATCCATTACCATAGCCCTACACAAGGGGTATTCAGAACTTCCTGTGTGATGTGAGATGTGGGCAAAGGAGAAGGATAGATAGTGAGAGAAAATGGAAGGGCAAGTCAGACAATCCCTAGTACTCATTCTGAATCTGCGTGGCATTAGAAAAGACGGCCAGAGAATGGTGCACAGTCTTGGAAACTGAGAGATTAAAGCAAAGTGACTGAAGATGCTGACAAGAAGCCCAAAATATATACAAAACCATTTCAGAATTTTTGTTTAGTTTGGAGTTACAGCGTGGAAACAGGCCCTCCGACCCATCGAGTCCCAGCCAACCAGTGATCATCTGCACACTCACACTAACACTATCTTACACACTACAGTAGAACTTTTACCGAAGCAAAATTAACCTACAAACCTGGATGTCTTTGGAGTGTGGGAGAAAACCGGAGCAATCGGGGAAATCCCACGCGGTCACAGGGAGAATGTACAAACTCCATACAGACAGCACCCATGGTCCAGACCAAACCCAGGTCCCTGGCATTATAAGGCAGCGACTCTACTGCTGTGATCAGAACTTATTATGCACCGGGTACATAATGCAACCTGGTATCAAGCAGTTCTCCATGTCCAATGCAATGGATGCTGCCCATTAGTCATTGAGATGACTGTGAGTAACAGCATCATGCTGTTCGAAGTGAAGGGTGGCCAAACCACTTGTCAAAAGGACCTCTGGAAGCCTCCCCAACTGCAAATTGATGAAATATGTGAATTTGTGCTGCTTCTGGCTCAGTAAAAGTAGTTTGTTTGGCCCTTTGTATTCAACGCCACTGCCAGACTCATCCTGCAAGCCAAATTCCCACTATCTCAGCCAGCATCCACACAGGACTGACATGATACCTGAACTATGACCGATTCTCAAGCGCTATTTTTCTTCAGAGGAAGCAAACGTTTTGCTCCTTGTGGTTAGATGAGGTCAGGTTTTCCAACGGCATGGAGGCAAAGGTGTGGTTGCGAGAAGTAATAGAGATTGACTGCTTTGGTGAGGACAGATGGGCCTCATCAACAGGAAATTATACTGGCTTCCATAATGTGGAGCAGCCAGTGAGTGAGGGAGAAGTCCAAATCTGCTTCCTGATGGGACCTTTATAGTGGCGACCTAGATTCAACCTCTCGTGCAAATTGCTCAAGCAACACGTTGGCGCAATTCTTTACCACAGGAACACAAACAATCAATTGGACAAAGACATGAAAGTTCATCTATCATTGGCTGAGGTGAAAGATCATAGCGATTATCTACGGACCCCATAAAACAAAAACTTACCCGATTGAACAAAGAATATCCAGGAGCCTTATGGCCCAGTGATTTATTGGGCCTCGTAAAAAAACATTACCACCCTCTGCTAATGCACCGGAAAACAAATATCCTTTTGAGTTGTTTAGAAGTTTTTAAAAATTAATTAATGGACCAATACAAAATAAAATGAATTACCACTTCTTAGCACATTGCTGTCCAGCTACCAGACTGGTTTTAAAAATATTTATGTGTAGGAAAGAACTGCAGATTAAACATATTTGTTGACAAAACATTTTGTAATTTTGCACAAATAAAAGGTTTGCATCTTGCAGGTCATTCAAGCATTATTTTCAGTGTAAAATAATGGCCTTGCCAGCAATTCTCAGCCACCGTTCCATTTCAACCTGGAATCAACCTTGGTAATTTAGAAGTTTCATGTTGCTAACTATTGAAAAATCGGATCCTTTCCCCACTTCTGAGCTCTGTTCTCTAATCATCAGTTTAGTTTAATTTAGTTTGGAGATACAGCGTGGAAACAGGCCCTTCGGCCCACGGAGTCCGCGCCGACCAGCACTATCCTACACCAAGCCAATTAACCTACTAACCTGTACATCTTTGGAGTGTGGGAGGAAACTGAAGATTTCAGAGAAAACCCACGGTGTCATGGGGAGAACGTACAAACTCCGTACAGACAGCACCCATAGTCGAGATCGAACCTGGATCTTCGATGCTGTAAGGCAGCAACTCCACCACTGCCCCACTGTGTAGCCTTTTCATTCCTTTCCCTAGCCACTGACTAAGGCATAAACAGAGTGCTTGCAATCTTCATGCTTCATTGAACCCTGAGCTGCACTTTGCAGTCGCAAAACCTCCATCGCCAGCACCACTTAATCCCACTCCACCATATCAGCCATCTTTGCATGATCCATGTGTGGCTGTGTTTCACCCAAACATTAGCGATCTGTTACTCAATAATTGCAAAGTTTTCCTGGCCAGCCTCCCAGTATATTTGACTTCCATAACATCTGTTGTCCTAATGTGCAGTAGGTCTTGGCCATGTATCACTCCTATTTTTACTCTTCAACATTGCATCTCAGTCGAGCAAAACATCAGGCATAATATAAGGATGTTTGTGTTCAAATGTCTTTCCATTCATTCCTTTCTATTTCTAGATCTTCTCTTCCAAAAAGCTTCCATGGTCACAGTTGAGCCGTGACCTCGTAACTCCAGCAACTCACATTCCATGCTGACCTCACATGCTGTCTGGGTGGAGTCTGATTGGGCACTCCGGTATTCTCTCACATCCCCAAAATGTCCTAATTGTTAGGCTGATTTGACACTTTATAAAGTTGCCCCTTGTGTGTAGGTGAGTGGTAGAGACTGTGGAAAATTGGTGGGAACATGGGGAGGATAAAATAGTTTGGGTCAACTAGTGTAAATAGGTGCGTGCAGGTTGGCATGGAGTCAGTGAGCCAATGGGCCTCTACAACATATCTCCCATATACAAGATGAGGAATCAAGAAAGGTGCAGAAGAACAAACATCAGTTGTGGGCAGGTACTAAATCTACAGCAGCCGAAGCCAAAGGAAGATTCACTCTCCACTGTATTAGCCAGTGAACAAGGAGCAAATAGGAAAGTATCCCAGCCATCTATGACTCAGCAGCCTGTTGATACAAACTTCTTCTGTGCTCCTAATATTCTCCATCCAATAGTGGCAATATGCCATTACTTGCCAAGCATCGAAGGACTGAAATTCATTTTTTAAACATACTACTTCTGCATCTTTATTAAGATACACCCGTAAAGCTACAGTTAACTAAGCCTTCTAGACAATAGACAATAGGTGCAGGAGTAGGCCATTTGGCCCTTCGAGCCAGCACCGCCATTCAATGTGATCATGGCTGATCATCCCCAATCAGTACCCCGTTCCTGCCATCTCCCCATATCCCCTGACTCCGCTATTTTTAAGAGCCCTATCTAGCTCTCTCTTGAAAGCATCCGGTGAACTTGCCTCCACCGCCCTCTGAGGCAGAGAATTCCACAAACTCTCCACTCTCTTGAGAAAAAGTGTTTCCTCATCTCCGTTCTAAATGGCTTACTCCTTATTCTTAAACTGTGGTTCCTGGTTCTGGACTCCCCCAACATCGGGAACATGTTGCCTGCCTCTAGTGTGTCCAAGCCCTTAACAATCTTCTGATACCAATTCCACTGATCTTCATGTCTTTTGTTATGGGGCAAGGTTTCAATTTTTGTTTTGAAGATCCCAGATATTTGACTATTTTAGAGTCATATAGCTATTGCTCAAGAATGAAGCCCTTCCGCCCAACTCACCCATGCTGTCCAAGTTACTTAACGTAGCCACTCCAACTTGCCTTCATCTGGCTCATATCCCTCCAATTCTCTCCGATCCATGTATCTGTGTAGGTGTCTTTTCAATGCTGTAATTGTACCCACCTCTACCACTTCCCCAGGCAGCTCATTCTACATACACAACACACTCTTTGTGAAAAACTGTCCTCCTTTTAAATATTCCTTTTAGAGGTTCTTTTTTTTAAATATTTCCACTCTTACTTTAAACCTGTGCCCATTAGTTTTAGACTTTGCTAAAGTGTGGGAAAAGATTGCGGCCATCCACTTTACTTATGTCCTTTATGATTTTATAAACCTCTACAAAGTCACCCCCTCAGCTTCCTATGCTCCAGGGTAAAGGACCTACTCAATCCAGTCTCTCCTTATAACTTAAATTCTCCAGACCTGGTAACATCCTCATGAATCATTTCTTGCATTTTTTCCAGTTAAATGACATTCTTCCTGGAGCAGGGGAACCACATTGCACATGATGTTCCAAATGTGGCCTGGCCAATGCCTATTACATGTTTTCCTGACTCCTGTACTCTGACCGATGAAGGCAAGCGCCCTGCCCACCTATATCGCCATCTTCTTGGAATTGTGTACCTGCACCTCGAGGTCTCTCTGTTTTATAACACTCCCAGTGCTCAACCATTTACCGTGCAAGTCCTGACTTGAATTGTCCTACTCTGCAACACCTCACATTTATCTGAATTAAACATTGGCCCAGTTGATTAAGACCCCATTTTAAAAGCATTATATAAATGATGTATAAATGCAAACTATTTTTAAGCAACATTAAACTGTGGTACAAGAGTGAAAAGAGAAGATAAGTCTCATTCGAAGTGTTATGACAAAATCCATTAACAGTCCTTCCTGTACCACATGAAGTAATAATTTAAACACAAATAAAAAATGCTCCTCCCCACAGTAACTAATATGCCTGGATTTCATTCTGTGTAGATACTGTGGCAGAAGACAGACATCATCTGTTTATAAAGATACAATGTGAACAACGTATTTGGGAAAAACTGGAATAGCTCAGCAGGTCCGGCAGCATCTGTGGAGGGAACGGAAAAGTGACCTTTTGGGTCAGCACCTTTTTTTCAGTGGGGAAGACTGAAGATGGGTCCCATCCAATATGAGGGCTATCCATTCCCCCTGCAGGTGCTGTATAACCTGCTGATTTACTCCAGCATTTTGTGTTTTGTGTTTTGCACAATATTCCAGTATCTGCAGTTCCTTGTGTCAAGATATTCAGGAAATTAGTTAAGATAAAAAGGACAAAGGGTTGTGGGTGTATGGAACAAGCTGCCAGAGGTAGTTGAGGCAGGGACTATCCAAACATTAAGAAAACAGTTTGACAGGAACATGGGGAGGGTAGGTTTGGAGGGATATGGACCAAATGCTAGCAGGTGGGATGAGTGAAGCTGGGACATGTTGGCCAGTGTAGGCAAGCTGCGCAGAAGGGCCTGTTTCCACAGTGTATCACTGTATGTTTATGACTCTAATCCATACATTTTAAGCTGTGACTATTTTGTATACCTTATTACATGGAAACATCATGCTGTGTTGTAATTCAAGAATATTATTGAGGCTGTTGAATTCCATTTCTTATCAATAGTTCTGACAAAGTAAACCCAGCCTGCTTGATTGCAAATTGAATGTTTAATAGTATAATTGCTTCTGTTCTGTATGTACTTGCATAAGTGTTGCTCTCCCTGTCATGTTACGGGAAAGTAAAGAACATCTTTAGCCAATCAAAGCTACAGACAGGTGTCAGTGAGTCGAATACCAGCACACCTATTCAGCAACAATATTTCAAATGGATAACACTTTCAAAGTAAATTGCTGTTGATAGTTGATTTAGATCAGTGGAAATGAACCTGTTGTCAAGACGTGTGCAGCTCAGACAAACTAATTGCTTTTAAATGTGGATTCTTCTCACAGCTGTAAAGATCTGTATACGAAGCACGACCTGGCATTTATTGTAGACTTAATAGAAGGTAATCAGTCAAATCTAACTTTGGCAGTGTTTCTATTGTTAAGTGCTCTGCCTCATGAAGAATCGAGCCATCAGACTAAGAAGGTCCTTAACTGGATCATTGCCCTGAACCAAGTTTGATGTTCTCACCTGTGTTAATGCCACCGGATAAGAAGGTGAAAAACCAGCCATGGATTTTTACCCTGATTGCCACTTAGCCACCTATACGTCACCCATTCCTTCTAACCAGAGATGCTGCCTGTCCCGTTGAGTTACTCCAGCACTTTGTGTTCATCTTTGGTGTAAACAAGCATCTGCAGTTCCTTCCTACACACCTATAATGATTTATGTGTATGTATTTACTGGGTTTGCCACAGTCATCTGTTGGTGATGACGGGTCAGGGTCGGCAAAACATAATTAGATTGGGAGAAATCACAGGAGCCTACATGTATTCCTTCAATATTCAACAGCATGAAAGAGTGCCTTCAGGAAAGCATGGGAAAAAGAAGCAAAAGCGATTACACTTCATCAGCGTGCCAACAATTTTGAGATAAGGTTCTTACGTCAAGGGCTTCCCCTTCATCCAAAGGTTGCAGGTTCAAGTGCTGTTCTGGTGAGATATGTCTACGATTTACAGTGGAACTTTAATTCAACACTAAACAATGTTGCATTGCCAGGAGTCTCATCATCAGGCCAAGAAGTGCAACAAAGGTCCTGCCTGCCTTCATAGATGGGGGTAAAATGTACCATTGTGCCATTTTAAAATAAGCCATTGTTTTTTGACAATATTTACACCTGCCCCAGCATCACTAAATCATCAGTGTTAACTAGTCATTTACCAGCTGGTGTCTTTGCTACCGCGCTCAATGAAAATAGCCAGCCATGTCTCCTTTCATGATCCAAAAGCAAATACTGTAAATGTCAACATTTGAAAATAAACACAAATGCAGAAGTACTCTCAATGGGTCAGGTAGCATCTGTGGAGAGTAAAATAAAGTTACCATTTCAGATCAATGAAATATAGAAATATAGAAAATAGGTGCAGGAGGAGGCCATTTGGCCCTTTGAGCCTGCACCACCATTCATTGTGATCATGGCTGATCATCCACAATCAGAAATGCCTTTCTTTATGTTGGCATGGTACATACATGGTACATGGTACAAAGGCTGATCATCCCATATCATGAAAGTTCATTTCCAAGTACCACATTTTCTGCAATAGAACAGTAACTGCATTTCCGAGGGACTTGGTTAGATCTCCAGTCCTTCGGGACATCCAGAAAGAAAGGAAATAAGCACGTTATTTCTCTTCTCTATATATATCAGAAACCATTATGACTTTATTGAACATCAGTGTTTTTGTATTGCATGTCGATTCGGTGTATATTGTTTTTGATAATAACCTGAACTGTTCCAAGTGGTTCACACACAAACCTCAACAGCCCAGTATGATGGCAGAGACCCTTGAAGTAATTTCCAAAATTTAACAACATGAAGCAGTTCCATATATATCTGGTAAAACGTTGATGAGTATTTATAAAATAGCTTCCTTAAAACTTGATATAAAATTGGGTCGGTTTTGAAAATATACTTCTACTTAGTCTCTTCATAACGTTTATTAAAATCTCACTCACTTCTAAAATGTTACGCAGTATTCAAAAAATTTAGATTGTGCCAATCACTTTGTTTAATTGCAAAGAGCAAAATAGTACCTCTCCTGTACTAATTAGAGCCTCCTTGTGAATAGATATCAGCCACCTGGCTTTTTAAGACAGAGTACCATGCCAACATAAAGAAAGGCATTTCTAATGACATTTTGGGAGTTTGAGGGGAGAGGGATAAAAATGATGAAATTAAAAGTGCTTTGAAGGTATTCCTGTTTATCTACCACCAGACACGATCAGAAATAAAGGTTTATATCAATGTGTTAGTGAATGGTGTATCTAACCTATCATTACAAAATAAGGAATATAAGTGGGATTAAAATGTTGGCAATGGACTGATAATAGATTTGTCTGTTAGCACAAGGGAGGTGCGGACAAGAACGGTGTGGGAATGGAGGTTTTCTTGTTTTTTGTAAAATATTTTTATTAGAAGTAAATACATATTAAGAAGGAATAACATAAAAAAGAAGAAACATATTATTCGTCACATACATTCTTAATATTTTTAAAGTTTACAGTCATTCTTATTTATACTTCTATACTTTTTATTATTTTATAACAGAAAGAAAATAGTAAAGAGAAATAATAAAAAGAAATAAAATAGAAATAGAAAATCGATAAAATGAGTGGAGTATTAAGCAAGGTATTCTTCATTGGAGATATATGCGTGGTCTATTGTATATAGTTCTTCATCTATTCCTTCATTCAGGCTTCAGTCAGGCCCTCGAACCGGACCACCTTCACCCTTTAAGTATTCAATAAATGGAGACCATATTCCTCTGAATTGATCTAGCTTGTCCAAAAGGACAAGTCTTAGTCTTTCCAGATGAAGTGTCTCCGACATTTCTGTAATCCACATTTTGATTGTGGGGGATGTAGGATCTTTCCAAGATCTTAGTATTAGTTTTTTACCAATTATTAAACTATAACCAATAAAAATTATTTGCTGTGTTGTTAGTAGTTGATCCGTTTCTATTATTCCTAATATGATTAATTTTGAGTCTGGAGTCAGATTTGCATTAACTACCTTCGAGATTATCTTAAAAATTTCTATCCAAAAGTTAGTAATTTTTATATATTTTGTGAATGAATGCGTTAGATTAGCTTCTAAATGCTGACATTTATCACATATAGCAGAAACATTTGAAAAAATTCTGTTTAATTTGGATTTCGAAAAGTGTAATCTATGTAAAACTTTAAATTGTATCAAGGAGTGTCTGGCATTTAATGAGCAGTGGTGTATATGTTGTAAACTTTCATTCCATACTTCTACACTAATTGTTTGTCCTAATTTGTTTTCTCATGCTTGCCTATATATTTCCGACTTTGGAAAATCATTTTCCAGTAAAATATTATAAATATATGATATTAATTTTTCTGTATTCGGATATTTATTTAGACATTCATCTAAAATTTTTATTTAGACATTCATCTAAAATTTCTGTCTTTCTATTTCTAAAATCCTGTGTGTTTGATTTAACATAGTCTCTAATTTGTAAATATCTAAAGTACTCTTTTGAGTGTAATCCATAATTTTGTTGTAATTCCTGAAATGAAAGGAATAAACTTTCCCTGTAGAGATCACCCATCTTATTTATTCCATAGTTCTTCCATTTAAAAAAACCTTTATCCATCATTGAAGGTTTAAAAGTAATGTTATTTACAATGGGAAGAGCCAGTGGTATACTTTCTAATTTTAATGTTTTCTTTAATTGTTTCCAAATACGTATGCCACTTTCTATTTCCTCTAAAACTTTTTTAATGTATTTTAGTATTAGCAAATAAAATCGAGCTATGTTCAAAAGGTGAACAATCTTCCTTAACCAGTTTGGTTGTTTATCTACTTCTTCCAACCAAAAGTTCATATTTTTAATATTAACTGCCCAGTAATAAAACATAAAATTCGGCAATGCAAAACCTCCATTCATTTTTGTTTACATAGATGTTTTTTATTTATTCTATGGCTCTTATAATCCCAAATAAAGTTGGTAACTATAGAGTCCACTTTCTTAAAAACATTTTTAGGAAGATATATCGGGATCAGTTGAAATAGGTATAATAATTGCGGAAGAAAAATCATTTTTATCGCATTAATTCTATTAATGGAGTGGAGCTTTTCTTTTCCCTTTCCTTAATGGATTGCCTGGGGGAAGGTTATTTCTTCTTGTTGCATTGGGCAAAACGATTATTGCATTCTTTGTAAAGGACTTTCAAATCCACTCCACCCATCACATAGAAGCAAACTCTCACATTTACGCTGGTGTTAGGTGGAGGTATATTGCTTATGATATTGCTACTTTATTCTGCTTTCATTATATGAGCACCGTGCCAGTAGTGTTCATACCGGTGACAGCAACGTAGCTATGTTCAGCATCCCTTTTAAAAGCCTGTAACTTCAGCCAGCCAGAGAAACGAGGGTTGGAATAGTGCAATGAGAACAATCACCTCCAAGTTTCCCCCCATATCACACTTTGTCGTGACTTGGAAATTAATTTCCATCACTGCATTTAGATCTTAAAACTCCCAAGTGGACTTCCGGTGGCGCTATGGAGGGCTAGAAAGCAACGCCAGCCAGCTCCGTGAAAAAAAAAACGAGGAAAAACCGGGGAGAAAAGACCTACCTGCTGCCTGCTGTTTTTGCACAGGCTGCCATGAGTGACGTCATCAGGCACACGACTCGTAATGGCAACACAGCGCAGCCCACCCGCAAATAAAACAAAACTCCGGTATACAAGGAAAATGGCAGAACAAGAACAAGGCCTGACTGGAGCCTCGGCCTCAGGTAGGACACTATCCCTAGAAGATGTGTCAAAAAAAACGAAGAAAAAATCGGAAATTGTAGAACTCAAAGTTTTTTTTGTACAAGAAATGGCTGAGTTAAAGTTGGAATTAAAGACTGAATTGGCAAAAATGAATATTAAGGAAGAAATAGAAAAAATCAAGGAGGAGACGAAGGAGTTAAAGTCTGAAATTAATACCTCGGCCACGGAATTATCTGACAAACTCCGAAAGGAAATTGCAGAAATATTGACGGATCAATCTGCAAGTATAGTGGAAGGGATGAATGAGAAAATCGAAAATAAGGTGGAAATAGAGATGGAACCCATGGTGGAAGAAATCAAGGAACAGTCGACAGCCATAAAGAACCTTGAAGAGCTAGTCGAAACAAGTACTCAGACTACGAAAACACTCCTCGGAGAAAATCAACATTTATCTGACTTACTGGGCAAAATTACTGATAAGTGAACTGAGTTGGAAGGACGCCAGAGAAGACAGAACCTGAGGATCGTGGGTATTCGAGAAGGGAGAGAAAAGAATCAAGATACCCGAGAGTTTACTGCAAACTTACTGCAAAAGGTTTTATCTCTGGAACAAAAGCCTTTATTAGCCCGAGCACACAGAGTAATGAGACGTTATACAAAGCAAGACGCCCCTCCACGACAAATGATAGTAAAAGTAAAGTATGATCATGTCCTGGAGGAGATGATGAAGAAAATTATAAAAAGTAAAAATCTTACATATGAAGAAGATTCGATCAGCATCTACCGAGACTATCCAGCAGAGGTCTCCAAGAAACGAAATGCGTTCAAGGAGACCAAAAGAATTTTGAGGGAAGTGAAGAATCTGAAGTACAGCCACCCTGAGAATTACCTACAACCAGGAAGAACATTATTTCAAAAACCCAGCGGATGCAATGAGCTTTGCCCAAGGGATTAAGGAGCGAGAGGTAGACTGAATGAAAGCTTCAAAGATGAACTATAACAACAATTAAATTGTATTTTCAAGATTGGAATGGACTATGGACTATGGACTTTTTTCATCTAAAGAAGATGGAGAAGGATGCAGATGGGAGATTCTGGGAGATACGGATTGGAGACGCTCCTATGGATACTAATAATTAGAATAGTAACACTACTAATATTAATAACTAACACATACTAAAATTAGTACTCCGGTATAATTATTAATTAAAGCTAATAACTACAAATTAATGATTAACAACTAATTATGGCTGATTTACTTAGGATTAAGTAAATAGTAAATATAAATACACAAAATATAAACTTTGACTTTATTTATCCCCCCTGGTTATTATTATTTTATTATTTTTTTACTTTTTCTATATTTTTCTTCCTTTTTTCTTATTTTTTATTATTACTTTATTTTTTTATATTTTCTTATTATTATTGCTTTTAATAAGTATTAAGTATAGATATTATCAAATACTTGACTGATGGATTTTGTACACATCAGAGTTTAATACTCCCGGTTAAATATTTGTATAGAATAACAATTTTAAAATGAATCATGGAAATGGATAAGTTAGTAACATCGACTACGGAAGTCAATAGATTGCTAGCCATGGTAGTATGGCTAACACTAACTACACCAATATTAGATGTAGTTTTTTCTTTCTTTGTATTAATCTCTTAATCTATCCTTTTTTTAATATTATCTCTTGTTATTATTATTTTACTTTTGAATAGAGTTATAAATTAATGCAAAGGAGGTATATACGTGAGAGATACTCAAGGGTCTTGAAATTCATCTATTCGGAGTTCGGGTGTAAGGTCGGGTATGTTGAGCTGAACCATTTGCCCTATTATATATTCCTTTAGATAAAAGATGCAAGACTTACAAATGAATATGGGGAATGGAGGAATAACGTTTTGTAGCTGGAATGTTAAAGGTATTAATGAACCAATTAAGAAAGGTAAAGTATTAGCACACTTAAAAGCACTTAAAGCAGATGTGGCATTCATCCAAGAGACACATCTAAAAAAAGAGGCAGAACATAGATTAAAGGCTAAATGGATTGACAAAGTGTATCATGCTTCTTTCACACACAAATCTAGAGGTGTAGCAATATTAATTCGTAAAGGCACTTCATTTACACTTCAACAATAACTGATAGTGATGGTAGATATATTATTGTAATCGGAGAATTATACACACAAAAAATGATTTTTGTCAATGTATACGGCCCAAATTTTGACAGCCCACTGTTTTTAAAAAAAATATTTAATACTATTCTGGAATTATCACAACACAAAATAATTGGAGGAGATTTAAATTGTACACTAGATCCTTATTTGGACAGATCATCAAAACAACGGAAACTTAAATCGCATTCCAGTGATCTAATAAATGCATATATAGATACTAGTAATATTAAAGATGTTTGGAGAATGCAAAACCCAGCTGGACGGGAATACTCATTTTACTCACCTGTGCATAAAACTTATTCAAGAATAGATTATTTTTTGGTAGATTTAAAACTTATTCCATTCACTTATAATTCAAAATATCATAATATTATAATTTCAGATCACGCACCTTTAACTTTTATGATGAAAATAACTGGTAAAACGGAAAAACAGGGACAATGGAGATTTAACCCATGCAAAGAGTAGGAGTAAACGGGTCCTTTTCACAATGGCAGGCAGTAACTAGTGGGGTACCGCAGGGCTCAGTGCTGGGACCCCAGCTGTTTACAATATATATTAATGATCTGGATGAGGGAATTGAAGGCAATATCTCCAAGTTTGCGGATGACACTAAGCTGGGGGGCAGTGTTCGCTGTGAGGAGGATGCTAGGAGACTGCAAGGTGACTTGGATAGGCTGGGTGAGTGGGCAAATGTTTGGCAGATGCAGTATAATGTGGATAAATGTGAGGTTATCCACTTTGGTGGCCAAAAACAGGAAAGCAGACTATTATTTAAATGGTGGCCGATAGGAAAAGGGGAGATGCAGCGAGACCTGGGTGTCATGGTACACCAGTCATTGAAAGTAGGCATGCAGGTGCAGCAGGCAGTGAAAAAAGCGAATGGTATGTTAGCTTTCATAGCAAAAGGATTTGAGTACAGGAGCAGGGAGGTTCTACTTCAGTTGTACAGGGTCTTGTGAGACCACACCTGGAGTATTGCGTACAGTTTTGGTCTCCAAATCTGAGGAAGGACATTATTGCCATAGAGGGAGTGCAGAGAAGGTTCACCAGACTGATTCCTGGGATGTCAGGACTGTCTTATGAAGAAAGACTGGATAGACTCGGTTTATACTCTCTGGAATTTAGGAGATTGAGAGGGGATCTTATAGAAACTTACAAAATTCTTAAGGGGTTGGACAGGCTAGATGCAGGAAGATTGTTCCCGATGTTGGGGAAGTCCAGGACAAGGGGTCACAGCTTAAGGATAAGGGGGAAATCCTTTAAGACCGAGATGAGAAAGACTTTTTTCACACAGAGAGTGGTGAGTCTCTGGAACTCTCTGCCACAGAGGGTAGTTGAGGCCAGTTCATTGGCTATATTTAAGAGTGAGTTGGATGTGGCCCTTGTGGCTATGGGGATCAGAGGGTATGGAGAGAAAGGCAGGTACGGGATACTGAGTTGGATGATCAGCCATGATCATATTGAATGGCGGTGCAGGCTCGAAGGGCTGAATGGCCTACTCCTGCACCTAATTTCTATGTTT
This sequence comes from Okamejei kenojei, assembly GCA_035221665.1. Taxonomy (NCBI): domain Eukaryota; kingdom Metazoa; phylum Chordata; class Chondrichthyes; order Rajiformes; family Rajidae; genus Okamejei; species Okamejei kenojei. The sequence continues at coordinate 78,546,310 of CM069133.1, forward strand.
CTATGTTTCTAACCCACAAATTTTAAAAGTCAAAATAACTCAAGAATACATCACAAAACAGATCAAGATATTCTTTGAAATAAATGATACGCCAGAAATATCTTCAACCCTATTATGGGAAACTTTTAAAGCGTATCTTCGGGGAATTATGATATCCTCTCAAGCATTTTATAATAAAGAGAATCGGAGGGAACAACAGGCATTGGAAAAGGAGATCAAACAATTAGATACAGAAAACGCTGTTAACCCAACCATAATAAAACATAATAAAATCTTTGCATTGAAATATAAATTAAATAAAATACAGTCAGACCAAATAGTAAAACTATACCAATATACTAAACAAATACAATTTGAATTCGGAGATAAACCACAAAAATTATTGGCTCGTCAATTACAAAAATTGGAAGGAGAAAAATTAATCCATAGGATTAAATCAGACAAAGGGGAATTATTAGTACAAACTAAAGATATAAATGAGAGATTTTTGCAATATTATAAACATTTATATTCAGCCAAAATGACAGAAAATAGAATAAGAGTAGAAACATTTAAAAAAAATTGTAATCTAAAAGGACTGGATTCAGAAAATAGAGAATCACTCAATGCTGAAATAACTACTAAAGAAATCGAAGAAGCTATTAGGTCATTAAAAAATGGTAAAACTCCAGGACCGGATGGTATTGGATCAGAATTTTATAAAACATACTATGATTTGATAGCTCCACGTTTGAAGACACTTTATGAACACATTTATGTACAACAGAAGTTACCAGAAACATTAAATGAATCTATTACAACACTTATACCTAAATAAGATAAAAATCTGGATGATCCAGGGTCATATCCATAGCTCTTTTAAATACTGATCAAAAAATATTAACCAAAATACTAGCACAAAGATAAATACAGTGATTAATAAAGTAATTCATTCAGATCAAACAGGATTTATACCAAAACGATACTCCTCAAACAACCTGAGAAAATTATTCAATATTATATACTCGAAAAGAAACATTAATAAAGATTTATCAATTATTTCATTGGACGCAGAGAAAGCTTTCGATCAGATTGAATGGTCTTATTTATTTTCGGTTATGGAAACTTTTCAGTTGGGAGAGAAGTTTATAACATGGGTTAAGCTACTATATACCAAGCCAACAGCTAGAATATTAATAAATCAAATGTTAACAACTAAATTTTATTTATTCCATGGCTGTAGACAAGGTTGTCCTCTATCTCCACTACTGTTCGCACTGGCAATTGAACCATTAGCACAGCGCGTTAGATTACATCCTGAAATATACAGGTATGAAACCAAAGAAACTGAAAATAAAATCTCTTTATACGCAGATGATGTATTACTTTATATTAAAAAGCCAAAAATTAGTATTCCTAACTTATTAGATTTAATAACTTAATTTGGATTGATTTCAGGATATAGAATTAATTGGAATAAAAGTAAACTTATGCCAATAATGGGAAATAACTCACATATATTACAACAATATCCTTTTAAGATAGCAAATGAAAAATCAAATATCTTGGAATTCATGTAACAAAAAGATATGATTCTTTATTTAAATCTAATTTCCCACCCCTATTGAATAAACTACTTAAGAATATCCTATATTGGAAAACATTACCTATTTCAATGCTAGGTAGAATTAATGCGATAAAAATGATTTTTCTTCCGCAATTATTATACCTGTTTCAACTGATCCCGATATATCTTCCTAAATTTTTTTTTAAGAAAGTGGACTCTTATAGTTACCAACTTTATTTGGGATTATAAGAGCCATAGAATAAATAAAAAATATCTATGTAAATCAAAAATGAATGGAGGTTTTGCATTGCCTAATTTTATGTTTTATTACTGGGCAGTTAATATTAAAAATATGAATTTTTGGTTGGAAGAAGTAGATAAACAACCAAACTGGTTAAAAATGGAAAAGGAAGATTGTTCACCTTTTGAAATTAGCTCGATTTTATTTGCTAATACTAAAATACATTAAAAAAGTTATAGAGAGGAAATCCAATAATAGAAAGTGGCATACGTGTTTGGAAACAATTAAAGAAAAACTTTAAATTAGAAAGTATACCACTGGCTCTTCCCATTGCAAATAACATCACTTTTAAACCTTCAATGATGGATAAAGCTTTTTTTTTAAATGGAAGAACTATGGAATAAATAAGATGAGTGATCTCTACAGGGAAAGTTTATTCCTTTCATTTCAGGAATTACAACAAAATTATGGATTACACTCAAAAGTGTACATTTAGATGTTTACAAATTAGAGACTATGTTAAATCAAACACACAGGATTTTAGAAATAGAAAGACAGAAATTTTAGATGAATGTCTAAATAAATTTCCAAATACAGAAAAATTAATATCACATATTTATAATATTTTACTGGAAAATGATTTAGCAAACTCGGAAATATATAGGCAAGCATGGGAAAATGAATTAGGACAAACAATTACTGTAGAAATATGGAATGAAAGTTTATAACATATACACCACTGCTCATTAAATGCCAGACACTCCTTGATACAATTTAAAGTTTTACATAGATTACACTTTTCGAAATCCAAATTAAACAGAATTTTTTCAAATGTTTCTGCTATATGTGATAAATGTCAGCATTTAGAAGCTAATCTAACGCATTCATTCACAAAATGTATAAAAATTACTAATTTTTGGATAGAAATTTTTAACATAATCTCGAAAGTAGTTAATGCAAATCTGACTCCAGACTCAAAATTAATCATATTAGGAATAATAGAAACGGGTCATCTACCAACAATACAGCAAATAATTTTTATTGGTTATAGTTTAATAATTGGTAAAAAACTAATACTAAGATTTTGGAAAGATCCTACATCCCCCACAATCAAAATGTGGATTACAGAAATGTCGGAGACACTTTATCTGGAAAGACTAAGACTTGTCCTTTGGGACAAGCTAGATCAATTCAGAGGAATATGGTCTCCATTTATTGAATACTTAAAGGGTCAAGGTGGTCCGGTTCGAGGGCCTGACTGAAGCCTGAATGAAGGAATAGATGAAGAACTATACACAATAGACCACGCATATATCTCCAATGAAGAATATCTTGCTTTATACTCCACTCATTTTATCGATTTTCTACTTCTATTTTATTTCTTTTTATTATTTCTCTTTACTATTTTCTTTGTTATAAAATAATAAAAAATATAGAAGTATAAATAAGAACGACTGTAAACTTTAAAAATATTAAGAATGTATGTGACGAATAATATGTTTTTTCTTTTTTGATTTTATGTTATTCCTTCTTAATATGTATTTACTTCGAATAAAAATATTTTACAAAAAAAAAGAACTCCCAAGCGAATGATACTGAGGGAGCTCAGTCACTACATAAGCAACAAGGTGACTCAACACCATCTTCTCGAGGGAAGTTACAAAATGCAATATCATTAAGCTTTGCCATGGACTCCCATATGCCCATGTCAAAGAATTGCTAGCTGTCACATTTTCAGATGGAAAAGCGTTTTAACTCTAATGCGATGTTGTACAATGCTACATTGTAAACGGTTCTCCCATTATCTGTCCCCTAATAAAGGTATGGCTTTGTCAGATGACAGTTCTTTGAGCAACATCCCATATGGGCCAGTCTGTCATTCTTGACATGAGTATAAAATTACTATTCCTCTAAAACAGTTCTTGGTGTCGGCCAACATCTATTAACCGGAACTTCCAGCAGGTTCATTATATGCAATGAACCCACAATTAATCACTGCAGCCACTGAGACCATTTGTACCGCCCCTCCCATTAATTTAATGCAATCATATAGTTTTGCTGAACATCTTTGCTCAGTCCGCCTGTGCCTACGTGATCTCCAGGTTGCTAAACACTTTAACTCCCCTCCCATTCCCACACTGACCTTTCTGTCCTGGGCCTCCTCCATTGTCAAAGTGCAAATTGGAGGAACATGTTTTGATAATTCTGCATGGGCAGCTTACAACCCATCAGTATGAATATTGATTTCTCTAACTTCAAGTAATCCCTGCTTTCCCTCTCTCTCTCTCTCTCCCTCCCCCACCCTAGTTATATCTGCCTAGTTTCACTGTCCTGATTAATTTTACCTGTGTTTGTATGCCTTGTTGTCACCTTTCCCTCAGCCAACAATGAACCATTGTACATTTCCTTGATCATCAGCTGCTTTGACCTATTCTTTCACACCTTACATTCTCTTTGTACCTTTCCATATCCCCAGTTTCCCTCTCCCCTGACTCAGTCTGAAGAAGTGTCTCAATCTGAAATCACCCAGTCCTTCTCTCCAGAGATGCTGCCTGTCCTGCTGAGTTACTCCAGCATTTTGTGTCTATCTTTGGTGTAAACCAGCATCTGCGATTCTTTCCATCACATATAGTTTTGTGTTGGATAGGAAATAAAGCCGGAACTTCCCAGATCAATCTGTCCCAACTCTGCACAAAAAAGTGTTTTTAATATTTGAGCATTTGGGAGTCATGGGATTTGTTTGAGGTGCTGTGTACAGTTAATTACAATAGATGCAGAACAACTACATGGGCTGATGCGATAAAGCTCAATGCATGAACTTTTAACCAGACTACTTCAAAGCTGAATTTACTGAAATGCCCTTTTTTTTCTTTATTTTTAAATGTAATAAAGAATGTTGAAATATTTTTGGCACTTGTAACGCTGACTTGCCAAAATGAGATAAAAATGGTATAAGCAAAACGTTAAAATTTGACATTCAAATCATGACAGTTTAAAGAAGTATATGAATCTTTGAACATTAAACCACAGTTTGGGATTAGCTGAGAGAAGCCAAATGTTCTTTGCGAGTGTTTGTACCTGTTACAACAGATTAGTCGCTGCCAGAAACTCATTTAGTTTTTACTAATGGAACAAGAAGTAATAAATCACTCGTATAAAAACTGACAAATGCTGCAGAGATGCGCTGTCCAACACAAACAATGCTTGGGAAATACAGCCCTCCATACACCTCCCGCACTCAGCAACACACTATCATTTCTTGGGGAAATGCTGCGTTCTCTCTCTTTGATAATCAGATTTTTTTTTGTCATATTGTGGAGGTAAAACCATATTTTCAGCCTAATGCTTTGTGACTATAGGAATCCAAGCAGAGCAACATGTTTGCTGCATGACAGAATTGTCCATGAGAGGAGAATTTCTGCTCTCAGTTTTAGGTGAGGCAGCAAATAGATTGAGGTGCTTACAGGATATATTGTTAGTCAAGCCAAATTTATGGTACAGAGATACTATATCACAAAATGCTTACAATTCATATTTTCTAACACAAAATGTTTGCCGTTTTCATGCCTTCAATTAACAATCGATAATAGTCTCAGCTCTAATTTTAAAGGTGAAAGCTGCAGTGTTGTTTTTCTGATGACTATTCAAGGCTTGTGATTCCTGGTAGTTAATCATTTCCAATTCTTGTGCATGTTATTGTGGAGATGTGCACTACTGGGATGCAGGAAATCATCAACGTAAACAGTCTGTAATTTACTTCAAACTGACCTGACGTGATTACAGTGGGCATACCTGTGTTTTGCAAGGCAGCATGTTTTTCACCTTGCAATAAAAAAAATCAAAGAGCATAGTTGAAATGTTGTGAACACTTTGAGGTCTGGCACAGAGGAAGAATGAATGCTTGTTAGGTTGAGTGAGTAAGCAGTGCTTACTTGGAAATAACTCCAGTGTAAGCCCTATTGACATTTATTTGCTGTAAAATAAATATCTTTCACGAGACTGGCAGCAGGTTAACAAAATTAATCTCTCTGCCACACTGAAAGTAGGAAATAATGAACACCTGGGAATGAATGCTCATCGGTAAACTGATCCAGGGGTTGAAATGATGTCACAAACTGCTGGAGCAAATCTCACAAGGTTTATCACAACCATCAACGGTTTGAAATGAGATTAGAAATGTGACATTGCTGCAAAAAAGCCATAATTTCTAAAATGTGCGTTGAGAAATATAGGGGGTGGTTTCATTGAGCTTGGGACCAATATTTAAAGCTCTTGGAGGTTCTTTTAACCTTTGATTCATTGTCATGTCAATGGTAAATTATGAAAAATATTAAATGTACAGAATGAAATGTAGATCAAAGTGTAATTCACAATTAAAATGTCAGGCATTTTAAACAAAGTGCATGTAACTCGAGGTAGGAATGCATGCCAATGTACGGGTGATATGGATATTAGGGCACAGATGAGAGAAGGGATGAGGATGGAAATTAAATGACTGCATATAAATGAAAGAACACTGTCAAAGTTTTACTTATTACTTATTTCTTACCTCTCCCATTGGGCATAAGGTGTGCAAATGCACACCTCCAGATTCAGGGACGGTTTCTTCCCAGCTGTTATCAGGCAACTGAACCATCCCAGTAACAACTAGAGAGCAGTCCTGAACTATTATTTACCTGATTGGAGACCTCAGACTATCTTGTCCGGATGTCAAAGGTTATGGGAAGAAGGCAGGGGAATGGGGTTAGGACAGACGGCGTAATCGGTAAGGGAGCTGGAGATGTCGGACGCAAGGAGCAAGGGCCGGTAGGAGGGTGAACCGGGGTAATGCCTCCAGCCCCTCCAAGGTCGGCTGCAGGAGTTGCCCTCTCTCCCACCCAGGATTTAAAGATGGCTGAGCGAAGGAGGGGAGAGGGACATCGGTTCGTGGGAACTGCTCCAGTACATTGCGGGCTGACCGGACTTTGGACTTTGAATAACTGTGCCGAAAATGGGGTTGCCAGCATTTGTAATATCTGCAAAAAAAATGTCACTGTGCAGTTGCATATGTGACAAATAAAGCACTATTGAACCATTGAATGGTCTTCTGCTCATTAGCTCCCCCCTTGGTAGCTTCTGTTGCACAGGTATAATCACCGATGGAAATTTTGCATTAAACATCCGGATTGAGCTGAGTTTTGGGAATATCTTTCACCAGAAATATATTCGGTAATTTTGCCCATTTAAGCCGTTTTCAGCTGTATTTTTGTTCTTCAGATTCCCTGTCATTCAGTTCTAGTTTTGGTTCATATTCCAACATTTTCTATAATACCATTTGTCAAATTAGAGATATTTCAGATCTCTCTCATTAAATTATATTGTTCCCTTCTTTGAAATATTCCAGTGTTGTGACCTGCATCAAAAGATCATTACCTCCAGATTCATGTGTGGGAAGGATCTGCAGTTGCTGGTTTACACTGAAGATAGACACAAAATGCTGGTGTAACTCAGTCAACATCTCTGGAGAAAAGTAGTAGACACTAGACAATAGACGATAGGTGCAGGAGTAGTCAACGTTTCGGTAGGCCAGTGCGTGATGTTTTGGGTCATAATCCATCTTTCAGTCAGAAGAAGGGTTCCAACCCAAAACACCACCTACTAATTTTCCTCAGAAATGCTGCCGGACTCGCTGAGTTACTCCAGCATTTTGTATCTAACTGCATGTTCATTATGTTTCACAAAATAATTTAATGAAAATGATATGATATTTCAGGTTGACGAAAATGCTGGAGAAACTCAGCGGGTGAGGCAGCATCTATGGAGCGAAGGAAATTGGTGAAGTTTCGGGTCGAGACCCTTCTTCAGACTGATGTGGGGGTGGGGGGGGTGGCGGGAAGAAGAAAGGAAGAGGCGGAAATAGTGGGCAGTGGAGAACTGGAAAGGGGAGGGAAAGAGGGAGAAAGCAAGGCAATACCTGAAATTGGAGAAGTCAATGTTCATACTGCTGGGGGGTAAATTAACCAAGCGAAATATGAGGTGCTGCTCCTCTAATTTACGGTGGGCCTCACTCTGTTCATGGAGGAGGCCCAGGACAGAAGGTCAGATACGGAATGGGAGGGGAGTTGAAGTGCTGAGCCACCGGGAGATCAGGTTGGTTATTACGAACCGAGAGGAAGGTGTTGGGCGAAGCGATCGCCAAGCCTAAACTTGGTCTCACCGAAGTAGAGCAGCTGACACCAAGAACACGGATGCAATAGATGAGGTTGGAGGAAGTTCCAGGTGAACCTCTGCCGCACCTGGAAAGACTGTTTAGGTCCTTGGGTGGAGTCAAGGGAAAGTACCAGGAGAGGGGGTGGTTTGGGTGGGAAGGGGCGAATTGACCAGGGAGTTACGGAGGGTGCGGTCTCTGCGGAAAGCTGAAAGGGGAGAAGATGGGAAGATGTGGCCAGTGGTGGGATCCCGTTGGAGGTGGCGAAAATATCAGAGGATCATCTGTTGTATGTGATGACTGGTAGGGTGGAAGGTGAGGACAAGGGGGGCTCTGCACTTGTTACGAGTGGGGGGATGGGCAGTGAGAGCAGAGTTACGGGGTATAGAAGAGATATTTCAGGTATATGTTGATTTTACACCCACTTTTTTTACAATCAAAACTGTGAATTAAAAGCTGTCAAATATATTTCCATTTAATTTTTTTTTTTTTGGTGGCATTTCTGTAAAAGCTTTTGAATCTTACTAATTTGGCAGTCAAATTCATGTAATTGCAATGATGCCTGAGGCTGTTGTAAGTTTTCCATAATTGTGTTTAATTGCAACCTCTCTCGTCGCAAAACTTCCAAAGAACACAATTAATGGAGCAATAAATACGATGCACAGAATTAAAGGATATAGTTAAAGATCAACAAGAAGACACATATCTCTCCTTTCTAAAAAAACTATCTTGGTTTTTTTTACTGTTGTGCTCATTCGCAGTTTAGAGATTCATTCTTTGTATCCAGAGATGCTGCCTTTCCCACTGAGTTGCTCCAGCATTTTGTGTCTATCTTCGGTGTAAACCAGAATCTGCAGTTCCTTCCTACACACTAAGCAAATTCAGTTAATTTCAGGATGGATGAAAGGCTCTTGCCAACCGCTTTCCTTGGACCAATAGCTCTTGTGATGTAAAGACTAGTGCATCGGTGAGTTAGTCCACAGTGAGATTAAACTGGAATTTAGGACCCCGTTTTCCTTTTAGATTAACCCATAATTACTCTGTTGGTCAATAAATGCAAACAATGTCCCCAACAATCTAAGTAGATAAGCACAATATTAGCAGGAATATCAGTCTTAAAATGTAAATACAAATCAAATGTTAATTCACCAATTTTCAGTCATGTCAAAGTGCACACGAATAACTGTGCCTTCCTTCCCAGATGTGCTTGCATTTGTAAAAGTCCTACACTCAGGTTTCCTTCCTTGTTCAAAAAATGTACGATTTTATCTAGTGCCTGCAAAAGAATTACTTTGTATTCTGCAGAGTAATATTTGGGGTGGATTTCAATTTGATGTGACAGTGATAAAGAGATGCAGTCCATTTTCACATTTGATTCATTTTGCTTATTTCCAATGATTTTAACGTTGATTTGTTATCACTTGCTTCATGGTTATCCACAGCAGGAGATCCCGCCTCTTTGTGTCTAATGCAGAGGAAGTATTGTTTGTCCATTTCATCATGTCTGAGAAGTGGGATAATTGGAAACTGCAAATAGACCCATGAATGAAGTAAAACCACTGCAGGATTCTGAGATTTCTATTACAACTCACAAAATTATGCATCTGACCATACCCGGCTGTTTAAATTGTGTCTCTGGAGTTGCACTGAGTGTTACAATAGACAATAGACAATGGACAATAGGTGCAAGTGTAGGCCATTCGGCCCTTCGAGCCAGCACCGCTATTCAATATGATCATGGCTGATCATCCCCAATTAGTACCCCGTTCCTGCCTTTTCCCCATATCCCCTGACTCCGCTATCTTTGAGAGCCCTACCTATCTCTCTCTTGAAAGTATCCATAGAACCGGCCTCCACTGCCCTGTAACAGCACAGAAACAGACCATTGAGTGCACTGCTCCCATTTTGTTCTCCCCAAATTCGCATCAACTCTCCCCAGTTTCTACCACTCAGCTACACCCTGGGGACAGTTTACAGCAGCCAATTAACCTGCACATGTTTGGGTGCTCAGAGTTTGAAAGTTGCTGCTCATATCCCAGCAAAGAAATGCCATGAAAATTCATGATGTGTATTTTCTTTCTGTCTAAGTGAATGTGGTTAGTGTTGCTAATCTCAGGTGGCTTGCTGTAGAGGTTTGCAGATGGACAGGGCAAGTTTACACTCCCAGTGACTCAATAGGCTAAGTGTTTATACATTTGAAAAGCTGAAGAACATCTGGAACTCGGGTCATGAGTTCAGTGAGTTTGCAGATAAGGGCAAAAGTGAAGGGAGCATTGAAACAATTGTCTTGATCCAAGCTATGACAATATATTGGCTGGAGCTGCTAAAGTGTGAACAATGGGTGAAGATAACACATGTGCTAACTTCCCTGGTCAAATAGTGTTTGATTTCATTTTCTATCTGCTCTGCTTGGATGTGATAATCAAAGAGTGACCATGCAGAGCTTCTATTCTTTTAGAGAAAGAGGTGGAAAATGTGACTCAATGTAGAGGGCAAAGTGAACTGAAATACAAAAAAAGAAACAAAGTGCTGGAGTAACTCAGAAGGTCAGGCAATATATCTGGAGAATACAGATGGGTGATGTTTTGGGTCAGGATCCGTCTTTTGACTCAAAATAAGTCTGAAGAAGGGTCCTGACCTGAAACATTCATCATCATCGGCAGTCACTCGAAACGAGTGTCTGTTCACCAAGTGACTGTCCTGTTCTCTCCATCGGGTCGTCAACTTGTGGGTCTGCAGATGTCTGGAGAAGCTGATCTGCAATCCACACACCTTGGTGCAATGTGGGCAGTAGAGATTGGCGGTGGTTGGTAGCCGTCGTGCCCCCTTCTCTCTCACTCTCCTTACGGTAGTGTCGCTTTGTCTCTGCGACACGGCGTAGTTCCATTTCGTGACGTGCAGCTCCTTCCTGCACGGATTTCCTCCAGGAACCCCTGTCCAGTGCAATCTTCTCCCAGTTGCTCGATGTGATGTGGAATTTCTTCAGACTGTTCTTGATGTCGTCCTAGAAGTATTTCTTTGGCCCGCCGAGGGCTCGACGTCCTTCCTTCAGTAGCGAGTACAGGGTCTGTTTAGGGAGACGTGTGTTGGACATGCGGATGACATGGCCAGTCCATCGAAGTTGGTGCTGCATTATTGTGCTGGTGATGCTGGTCATGTTGGCTTCCTCCAAAACTCTGATGTTGGTGCATTTGTCCTCCCAGCTGATCCTCAGAATCTCTCGTAAGGATCTTTTATGGTATTGTTCCAAGGCTCTCAGCTGCCTGGTGTAGGTGGTCCATGATTCAGTTCCATACAAGAGGTGGAGAGGAACCCATCCATGTTCTCCAGGTATGCTGCCTGACCTGCTGAGTTACTCCAGCACTTTGTGTCTTTTTTGGTAAACAAGCATCTGCAGTTTATTTTATCTACATTGGACTGAAATACAAGTATTTTTCTTTCTTGAAAAAAATAAATGAAAACAAACAAGAATGAAGAATAAGTTAAGATTTTCATTTCCATCCAAGCACATTAATCATGTCATCTTTAAATAAGATGGTCAGTTAATGAGAGATCACGTCAAATAGCCTGCATATGTCTTGAAAAATCAGGAAGCATAAACAGCCACTTACCAAATCAAATTGTAATATAATCTGTGATAGCATCATGCTCGGCAATGCAATCTTTGCGGGGTCAGCTTTCTCCTGGTTTAAAGACTGCTGCTGTTAAATCACAGATAAGAGGGCAGCCTTCCTTGGTAAGAGGCTGAGAAATAGCTAATTCCCTCAGCGGCTTTGAATTCATTTTAATTCACCTAGGATTGGATGGATGAGTGGTTTCAGTATATTATACGCATCCTGGTGACACAATGGTCAGCATCGAAAGAAAAATAGGTGATTATTCGTGGCTTGACCAACGTCTCAGGTGCAGGATTATCTTCACATGTTAAAAGCTTCAGAATTTACTGCAGTCTCTGAACTGGCAGATTAATTTTATCAGTGTATATATATCGCTTCCTTTCCTTCTGAAATTGGGACAGTATATCAGTGCACCGAAGGAGATTAAGTCTAACCATTGCCATGTCCCCAAGTCCAGACTTTCCTGTGCTTTGATTGAACTGGAGCGCTTCCATTCATACCTGACTGTTGCTTATAAATTTTAAATGAAGTTTGGGATGATGGCTTAACAAGTTGTGGTGGTAGCTGAACTGTTCCCATTAATCTTTTCCTTAAACCCCTCTGTCATGTAAAGGCAGCAGCTTAGTGGTCGTGGTAAGATCCAGCTGTATTAAGCTTGTAATGCACAGTCGTGTTTCCTTATTCTAACCATATTTGGGGGGGGGGGGGGGGGGTTCTGCCATATTAATTTAATTAAAATACTTATATTAATTTAAATATAATTAAGTATCAAAGTGACGATTTGTTGTGTCTCACTGACAATGTACAATATAGCGTGCATATAATGTCATGTGTGTGTATACATATGTGCATGACTGTGTGCATCTCTGCATATATGTGCCTGTCTCCATGTGTGCTTGTCGGTCTGTGAATGCGCTCGTGAGTATGTACGTGGGCAGATATTGGTGTTTTGGAATAGTGATAAAACTCATTAAAAAATACATAGAGTTGGACTAACTCAGCGGGTCAGGCAGCATTTCTGGAGAGAAGGAATGGGTGACATTTTGGATCGAGACCTTTCTTCAGACTGGAGGGCATAGATAGGCAACATTTCAAGTCAGAACCAATCTGAAGAATGGTCTTGACCCAAAACGTCTCCCATTCCTTCTCTCCAAAGATGCTGCCTGTCCCACTGAGTTACTCCAGCTTTTTGTGTCTATCTTTGGTTTAAACCAAGTTCCTTCCTTCACAATCCGTGTGAGAATAGATTCCCTAACTTAAAACGGATGGGAATTTCCAGCAAACTCCACGTTCCTTCATGAACTCTATGGACTCTAATGACCAGATGCTACCAAAATTATAATTGGAGGTGGCTGTCCAGTGTGTTTGGCTTGATTGTATTTATGTACATTATTATCTGAATTGATTGGTTAGCATGCAAAGCATAGCTTTTCACTATACCTCGATACACGACAATAATAAACCTAAACCTGAATCAAAAGTTTTGGATTTCTACATTCATTAAGGACCTTACCATGGATAAATGCAACCTGTTACACATGGACAGCACTTACCACCAAAATCCACATGATTATGATGCTATTTTCTCCAAAGCAGTGAGGTGGCCAATCAGCCTCTGAAGATGTCATAGGAATTTGAGCAGGAAGACCAAATTTAAAAAAAAAAAAAAATTGCCCACTGTCATCTTCTCTACTTTTGAAGGAATTGACTGCTTGCTGGATTCAAATGAATTGCCACACAAGTGGTCATAATCATGAGATCATAAGACATCGGAGCGGAATAAGGCCTTTTTGCCCATAGAATCTGCTACAGTATTTGATCATGGCTGAACATATTTGTCCCACTCAACCCCATTCTCCTGCCTCCTCCCTACACCCTTTGACACCTCACTAATCAAGAACCTTTCAATCTACACTTTAAATTTATCCAATGAATTGGACTCCGCAGCCATCTATGGCAATGAATCCCCTCAGCTTCACTACCTTCTGGCAGAATAAATTCCTCCCCATCTCCATTCTAAAGGCACATCCTTTTATTCTGATGCTGTGCCCCCTGGTCCTAGACTCTCCCACCACAGGAAACATCCTCTGCACATCCACTCCATCTAGGTCCATGGTTATTTTAGCTTTGAGACTGATCATAAAACTGCCCCGTCTTCTATTGGATTTGCAGGATGGTATCAGGAAGCAGTATCAGGAAGCTCTGATGATTTTCCTCTTCCAAACCTGGAGTATTCAGTACAGGTAGAGCACAGCTGCATCTGTAACTGTGTAATTCAGCTTGGGCTAAAGATAAAAGTAACTTTTGACTCTGCACAAGTCAGTATTTTAATTAAATGTGCTCTCCTCATCATCCTCCTCTAACAAAATGAAAAGTTCTTTGTGCATTCCTAAAGTTCTGTTGACTGATAGATATCATTACAAATGCACAACAAATCATTGCCCAGATATTTTATGTACACATTAGCACCAAAACAGAAAGAATAAAGCAATATTTTAAGCTTTATTAAAAGACCTTTGATATTACAGTGGCCTCCATAATGTTTGGGACAAAGTCCCATCATTTATTTATTTGCCTTTGTACTCTACAATTTGAGATTTGTAATAGAAAAGATCACATGTGGTTCAAGTGGAATTTGTCAGATTTTAATAAAGGCCATTTTTATACATTTTGGTTTCACCATGTAGAAATTACAGCAGTGTTTATACATAGTCCCCCAATTTCACGGCACCATAATGTTTGGGACACAGCAATGTCATGTAAATGAAAGCAGTCATGTTTAGTATTTTGTTGCATATTCTTTGCATGCAATGACTGCTTGAAGTCTGCGATTCATGGACATCACCAGTTGCTGGGTGTCTTCTCTGGTGATGATCTGCCAGGTCTGTATCGCAGCCATCTTTAGCTTATGCTTGTTTTGGGGGCTAGTCCCCTTCAGATTTCTCTTCAGCATATAAAAGGCATACTCAATTGGGTTCAGATCGGGTGATTAACTTGACAACTCAAGAATTGACCATTGTTTAGCTTTGAAAAACTCCTTTGTTGCTTTAACAGTATGTGTGGGATCATTGTCGTGCTGTAGAATGAACTGCCACCCTATGAGTTTTGAGGCATTTGTTTGGAACTTGAGCAAATAGTGTCTATACACTTCAGAATTCATTATACTACTACCATCAGCAGTTGTAACATCAATGAAGATTATTGATGTTACCCCCAGCACAGTGTTCCACAGATCAGGTGGTATGCTTTGGATCTTGAGCAGTTCCTTCTCTCCTCCATATTTTGCTCTTGCCATCACTCTGATATAAGTTAATCTTTGCTCATCTGTCCTCAAGACCATTTTCCAGAACTGTGGTTCCTCTTTTAAGTACTTCTTGACAAACTGTAACCTGGCATCCTATTTTTGCGGCTAACCAGTGGTTTGCATCTTGCAGTGTAGGCTTTGTATTTCTGTTCATGAAGTCTTCTGCGGACATTGACAAATCCACACGTGACTCCTGAAGAGTGTTTCTGATCTGTTGGACTGGTGTTTGGGGATTTTTCTTTATTGTAGAGAGAATTCTTCTGTCGTCAGCTGTGGAGGTCTTCCTTGGCCTGACAGTCCCTTTGCGATTACTGAGCTCACCAGTACTCTCTTTCTTCTTAATGATGTTCCAAACAGTTGATTTTGGTAAGCCTATGGTTTGGCTGATGTCTCTAACAGTTTTATTCTTGTTTCTCAGACTCATAATAGCTTCCCTGGCTTTTAATGGCACAACTTTGGTCCTCATGTTGATAAACAGCAATAAACATTTCCAAAGGTGATGGAAAGATGAGGTGCTGAGGGCTCTCTTATACCTGCATTAAGGAGGCAATTAAACACACATGAGCAATACAAATGCCCTTGAAGCCATGTGTCCCAAATATTATGGTGCCCTGAAATGGGGGACCATGTATAAACACTGCTGTAATTTTTACATGGTGAAACCAAAATGTATAAAATTGGCCTTTATTAAAATCTGACAATGTGCACTTTAACTACATGGGATTTTTTCTATTACAAATCTCAAATTGTGGAGTACAGAGGCAAATAAATAAATGATGGGTCTTTGTCCCAACATTATGGAGGGCACAGTAGATTAATATTTTATACAACTGTTTTTTTATTTTGGCAGCAGTCTGTGAAGTGATTTATTTACCATTGTGGAGTTTAATGTTTTTGTTTGGAACAAAGTGGAAAGTTGGATTAAGTGAGGCATGCTTTACAGATACCATATTTTATGAATATCCATAATCTGAGTTAAGTTAAAAAGCTTTCTGTAGAGATTGTTTTCTAGAGCACCCAATGTGCAGTTATTTGATCCACAGCTGCCATTAAATAATGAAATAATTATACATGCTGGATCAGTGAATAGTTTTATTTGTTTATTTGTTCCAATTGTGTGGTAGGGTAGCTTTGGCCAACATCGCACACCATTTTATGAACATAATTATCAGACCGTTTACACAGTCATATAAAACATAGTTTACAGCCTCCCAGAATTGTTTACAGTTTTAGGATGAGAATTCTCAAAGGTGGAGTATTAAGCTTTAATTGACTGCCCTTTCCCAATGAAGAGCATAAAATGAGGCATTAAAACAGCAGTTGGCAGAGCCTCAATTTTGTTCCACCCTTCACATGATGATGATGCCTCCACACCATTTTCCTGCCCTCTCCTAAATCTTTTGATTCCTTTCAAAATCTAGGGAAGCACAGTAGCGCAGCGGTAGAGATGCTGCGTTACAGTGCCAGAGACCCAGGTTTGATCCTGACTACGGGTGCTACATGCAAGGAGTTTGTATGTTCTCCCTGTGACCATGTGGACTTTCTCTGTTTCCTCCCACACTCCAAAGATTTGTAGGTTAATTGGCTTCTGTAAATTGTCCCTAGTGTGTAGGATAGTGCAAGTGTACAGGGTAATTGTTGGTCGGCATGAACTCGGTGGGCCGGTTTCCACGTTGTATCTCTAAAGACTAAAGTCTAAAGTCACAATCCCAGGGTTGAATGTGATCAGTGACTGAGTCTGGACAGTCCAAAAGATTGCTTCCTCCATTTCTCCCCTTTACTCCCTTCATCCAGGAATCAACTTGGTGGACCTTCTCTGCATTGCCTCAAAAATGGTGATCACAGCACTCCAGTTTTCTCTCTAGTTTATTATATTGGTTACAATGTTCTATGTTTACATATACTGTGGTGCTGATGCAAGTAAAAATGTCATTGTTCTATCTGGGACATATGCCAATAAAACACTCCTGATTATCTTGATTCTTGAGTTGTGGTCTTACCACTACCCGGTAAAGGGCCTGTCCCACGATGCAAGTTCACCCAAGAGCTCTCCTGAGTTAAAAAAAAAATCAAACTTGTGGTAAGTATGTAGAATGTACGTAGCGGGTACTTCGGAGCTCATGGATGTCTCGTAGCGGCTCGTAATGCTAATGGCAGGTACTTGGGAAACATGGACACTCGTGAAGTTTTTTCAAAAGTGTGAAAAATTTCCAAGAGTAGAAAAATATTCGTGATGAGGTACCACGAGTTTGATTTTTTTTTTTAACTCGGGAGAGCTCTTGGGTGAACTCGCATCGTGGGACAGGCCCTTAAAGATGCTTCAAAATATCCTTACTTTTGTACTATATACCCTTTGCAATAAAGAACAACATTCAGGCACAAAATGTTGGAGTAACTCAGCGGGACAGGCAGCATCTCTGGATAGATGGGTGACATCATGTACTCCTTCTCTCCAGAGATGCCGTCTGTCCCGCTGAGTTACTCCAGCATTTTGTGTCTATCTTTGGTGTAAACCAGCATCTGCAGTTCCTTTCTACAACGTTTCTAATCATCTGCTGTACCTACATGCAAACTTGTTGTGTTTTATGTCATTGGATCTCTAGATCCAATTTAAACAAAAGCTGCACTTTGTCATCTCCATTTAGGTAATAATTTCCTTTATTAATCTTCCATGTGGCCTCGTACTTTCCTCCTATTATAATACATCTCCCAAACTCTTGCATTCTCACTTAATCCAGCTTTATCCCCTTTGCAGTCTCCTCGTGTCCTCTTCACAACTTCCTAGCCCATATGTTTTTATACCGTTTGCAATTTTTGCTTCAGTGCACTTTGTCCCGTTATGCAAACCATCGATTTAGGTTGCAAAGAATGGAGGCTCTAAAACTGATCTCTATGGAAACTCATAAATTACTGATTGACAGCCTGGCAATGACCCATCTATTTCAACTGTCTGTTAGCTGTTATTTAGCCAATCCATTTTCCATGTCAATAGATTACTTCCAACACCATGCAGCCTTATCTTGTGTAGTTAGCAATGTTATCACGGTCTCATTCAGAGAAGATTAACTGTCTCTTCTGTCGGGATGGTTGCAGAGTTTGATAGAACTCGGAAGGTTAGCAGTTAAGGAGAGGAGGCGCATCTGAAGGCCAGAAATTGAATTAATAGAGGCAATTGGGATTAGAATAGATGTGTATAATGGTCAGCACAGGCACAGTAGGTCAAAGGACCTGTTTTTATCGAAGATAGACATACAAAGCTGGAGTAACTCAGTGAATCAGACAGCACCTCTGGAGAAAAGGAATAGGCGATGTTTTGGGTCGAGACCGTTCTTCAGACTAAGGCCTGTTTTTACGTTGTACAACTCTTTGTCAAACATTATACTTATCCTTTTTACTGATTTTCCTTATACTGCATGTTCCCAGCCACCTTTTAGTGATCTGTTTATTTACACAGCAAAGTAGTTCTATGATTCTGATCTCCCATTGCTCAGCACT
Source organism: Okamejei kenojei (assembly GCA_035221665.1). Classification (NCBI taxonomy): domain Eukaryota; kingdom Metazoa; phylum Chordata; class Chondrichthyes; order Rajiformes; family Rajidae; genus Okamejei; species Okamejei kenojei. Next base: position 78,564,700 of record CM069133.1, read on the forward strand.
TCAACTACCCCTCCCATTCCCAATCTGACCTTTCTTGCCTGGGCCTCCCCCATTGCCAGAGTGAAGCCTAGCTCAAATTGGAGGAACAGCACCTCATATTTCACTTGGGTAGTTTATACCCCAGTGGTATGAACATTGACTTCTCTAATTTTAGATAGCCCTTGCTTTCTCCCTCCTTCCTCCCCCCCTTCCCAGCTCTCCCACAAAGCCTACTGTCTGTGCCTATTCCTTTCTTTCCCCCACTCCCCAGCATCAGTCTGAAGAAGGGTCTTGACCCAAAATGTCGCCTTTTCCTTCGCTCCATAAATGTTGCCTCACCCGCTGAGTTTCTCCAGCATTTTTACTTTACCTGCAATTTCTCTCTTTATTCTTTCAGACGGGATAATTTTAATTTTCTACATTAAATTTTGTCTTTGCCCCCTTTGCTCTCTCTGTTAGCTTCATTATATTCTCCTTAAATCCTTTTAACAGCTCTCCACGTGCTCTCTACTGTTTGCAAGCAGGTTTCTAAATACATCTCATAATTCTGAAGGCTTGTTCAAGTGAATATAACTGCACCACTGTGGATCACTGTGGGAATTACATTCAAATCAAGAAATGGAACCACTTCAGCCATGCTTCCAAATGTCCAACTTTCCAACAATCCTCTGGACTTCTCCTACACCAGGACAGCTGTACTGTCTTTAGCTCCAGGTCCCATTACCCTGGTCTTACTCCTCACAATGCACATCATCAAATAATTTGTGAAGATCCATATAAACTGAACAATGTATTTCTTTCTCCTTTTATGCAACTCCTATCTCTGCCCTGAGGACGGCTCAATTGTTATCATATATTGTTCTTACGCTAACTGGTTAGCACGCAACAAAAGCTTTTCACAGCACCTCAGTACATGTGACAATCAACTAAACTAAACTAAACAACTTTATCCAAAGAATCCTAACAGTGCGCCATTGTATTTTAAAACTTGGTTAATTTTGAGAAAATATATTTTTCTCTCCCAAGGTCTGTCCCAAAGTCTCCCTGCGAATTGGGGGAAGGAAATTGAAAGGAAAGCTCATAAAAAAATTTGGGCTCCTTCACTATTTATGTGCGGCTGGCAGACTGGATAGGCTCCCTGATGAAATAAGTAGGAGTATTTTTATAATTATCAAAATAGTCTCTTATACTGTTACGCTCTTGTGCCAAGCCAAGTGATATTATTGCCTGCAATAATTGACCCAACAGGGTTGGCTCACCAACAAGTAGCAAGCAGAAGTATTTAAACATTTTTTAAAAAGTGGCTTGTTTGTTTTCTCATGTTTTATTCTGGCACTAAGTTCCTTGTATCTTTTTTTCTCCCTGTTTTTGTTTGTTTTCTGGATAGAAATCTTTTGGTTGCTGGTACTTACCCATTCATATCTACATTGCTTTGACAGAGGATTAACATGTGCAAAAGCTCTAACTCAAAACTCGTTGTCAACCGCTCCAGTGACTCCAGTCCTTTGTGCGGCTCTGCCCAGCCATGAAGTTGGATGGTTCTTCGTAGCACGCAAATCGCAGAATATCATGCGTTATATATTGTCGCGTGAAAGCAAGCTTGTGCATGAACACCAATGACAGCCAGAGTCTGATTGGTTGCATTCGCCAAGATGGCACTGACTATCAGCAGTTCCATCGCTAAATTGAGGCATTAAACCAGCCTTCCCTGAACCCATGGCTATATTTTGATGTTAATCTGTCCAGTTTGTCCCCTAGCAACATCATGCAAAAGAAGAATTATCTGCTAATGATTACACTGTTGCTTGTGGAAGTTTGCTGTGCGCAAATTGTCTTGAAGAGTCTCGAGCCAGAACATCACCAATTCCTTCCCCCAGAGACGCTGCCTGTCCCGCTGAGTTACTCCAGCATTTTGTGTCTACCTACCTTCATAAAATGTTTCAATGGACATAAAAAACATATTCGACATCCTGGGGGTCTGTGAAGAGAGTTGCAAATGTACTTTAAAAAGAAAATGTCAGGAAAAATTGTGGTGAACACTTGTTGTATGATCTGACCAACAACAAGAGCAAGTGAGGATGTCTGCTGTAAATATATCGACGAGCAGGAAGCAAGGCGATGGCATGGAGTGTGACAGAAGGTTATATGTTGCCTCACGTTTATTTGTCAGATTTCCATTCTCTTTACGTTTGTTTGCTGCTTTGTAACCTTCACACCCCTTCATCCTCCTCTCCAACCCGTCCTTGTCTGCTCCTCCCTCTCCTCCTCTTTCCCCTCCTCCTCTCCCAATTCCCCCTCCCATCCCTCACGACACTCCCTTCCCTCCCCTATTGTCACCCTCCCCTCCCACCACCCTTCCACCTCCCTCCCCTATCTCTCCGACCGCCCTCCTATCTTTCGAACCCCCCTCTCTCGCCCGTTCCTCCTCTCTCACCCCCCCCAACCTCTCACGCATCCTCGCTCTCGCTCACCCCTTCCCAACCCACCTCATCCCCCCCTCATCCCTTTCTCTCTCCCACCCTCTGTCAATCCCCTACTCTCACCCACCCTCTCACCTCGCCCAACGTGTTCATCCACCCCCCCACCCCGCCCAACGCGTTCATCCACCCCCCCACCCCCCCTCGCCTCCCCCCCACCCTTCCTCTCCCCCCTCCCTCCCACTACCCCCCTCTTCCCAATTATTTTCCCCCTCCCCCTCTTCTCCTTGCCCCCCCCCACCTCTTCCGCCCACTCTTGCCCCCTCCCCACTCTCCTCCCTCCCCCTCTCCTCCTCCTCTCTCCCACTTGCCCCCTTCCCCTCTTGCCCCCCTCTCCTCTCTCGTCCCTCCACTCTATCTCCCCTCTCCCCTCCTCTCGCTCCCTCCCCTCCTCTCCTCTCTCCTCTCTCACCCATCTCCCTTCCCTCCTCTCACATCCCCCTTCCTTCTCTCTCACCCCTCCCACCCTCCCTGTCAAGCATTCTCTCTCTCACCCCCTCTCATCCCACATCTCATCCCCCTCATCCCTTTCTCTCACCCTCCCCATCACCACCCTCTCTCGCCCCTCCTCTCACACCTCCCCTTTCTCACCCCTCATCACATACCCCCCTCAAACCCCCTCTCTGCCCCCACTTCTCACCCCCCCCTCTGCTCACCCCCCTCCCCCCTCTCCCCCTCCCTCTCTCACCCCCCCATCTCTCACCTCCCCATCTCTCGCCGCCCCATCCCCCCCCCCCCCCCCCCCCCCCCCCTTTCATTCCCACCTCTCTCACCCCCCTCCCTCTATGGCGTCTCATTCATCCTTGGCAAAGATTACCAGTTGTCGAGGTGCTTTCAGAACCCGTGCAAATGTTTAATCCCTTTTGTGACATTCCTCTTTAATTGCTCCCATCCCTTTACATTTCACATACTCCCCAGAGTCTAAGTTTGCACCTGGGGTTGTGTGTGATCATTTGAATTAGCTTAAATGAGAAGGATAAATGGGCTGCTGAGGCAGTATCAGCAACAGTTCCAAACTATTTCCAACATTACATCAGTAACTACACTTCATAAGTACTTCAGTTATTGTAATGTGCTTTGAAATTCCCCAGTGAATTTGAATGGTACCATATAAATCTAATTCTCTCTTGTTATATGTGTTGATTTCAAGCTTAAAATCAAACCGTAAGGCCCAGAGTCATTTGAGGGTTATTTTACACAAAAAAGTGCTGTTGCCTATCATTAATAAGATGATCATGCATAACCTCAGAATTAATTTTATGGTTTATTTGCATATTCTTTGAAATAAACAAGAATTAGAGCTGCATATTTCAGTAGACCTTCTGTACATCAAGCTTTGATGGAAATAGTATAGATCCATTATTATAAGTCATTAGATGGACTGATACATAAAACACATAAAATATAATTTCTTGCATTAACTTCTTCACACTCAATGTTCCCTCTTTCCTCAGACTAATTTTCCAAGACTCACCATCACCATCACTTGCAGAGAGGTTTCTGACAGACATGAATAAATTTAACCAGCTAATCAAATCTTTGACTATGGTGTAGCTGACAATGATTAATAGCTGCATATTAGAGCTGATCATCCATTAGGACTATCATGTGGACAGTTAAGGAAAGGTGAAATGGCTGCCAATATGTATCAGTCTTTGTTAATTCAGCACAATATTACTGTATGAAGACATACGCTTAAGGTGGGAAGGTTAAAGTATAAAGGAGATGTGCAGGGCAAGTTTTCTTTACACAAAGGGTTGTGAGTGCCTGGAATGCATTGCTGGGAGTTGAGGCAGAGACAATAGTGGCATTTAAGAGGGTTACACAAAAAGCTGGAGAAACTCAGCGGGTGCAGCAGCATCTAAGGAGCGAAGGAGATAGGCGACGTTTCGGGTCGAGACCCTTCTTCAGACTGAAGTGGCATTTAAGAGTCTTTTGGAAAGGTACATGAATATGTAAGGAATATGCAGGGAATGGGGGAGGGGAGGGGACGGTGTGGGGAGTGCGGGGATCAGATTTTTACATAGAGGCAGATAGGTGTTGGTCTTGGCATCATGTCCAGCACAGACGTTGTGGGCCGAAGGGCCTGTTCTTGTCCTATACTGTACGATGTTCTATGTACGTCAGCCTCAGGATTGTCTTTGTCAAAGATAGAGAGAAAATGCTGGAATAACTCAGCGGGACAGGCAGCATCTCTGGAGAGAAGGAATGGGTGATATTTCAGGTCGAGACCCTTCTTCGGACCATAGTCATATAGCTAGAAGAATAGAGGCTGGGATTGAATTATTAATTGAATTCATTGATGCATTTTGGTCCAGCGGGTCCATAGCAACCAACGATCACCCTTTCACACTAGTTCTAGGTCATCCCACATTCACATCCACTCCCAACACACAAGGGGCAATTTACAGAGGGCAATTAACCTGCAAATCTTTGGCATGCATTGGTTCCATTCACAATCAACATTGTCACTACCTAGAACTTCTGGTGAAATTGAGTAAGCCTGCAGTAATAAAAGAACAGTGAAAGTATCGCATCCACCGACTTTACCTGCTTGCTTGGACAAATTGCCATTTACATCAGAGGGACTGGTGTTTGTCTTGAAGTGGTTATCTCTTAGTAATTGATTTTGTTTTAAAAGGGTCAATGCAGGAAAGCTGAGCTGCAAACTGAGAATGTTGAAAAACACAGCAGTGTGTGTCTGAAAAGGGAAAGAGAGGAGGTAATGATCTTGGCACAGATCCCTCAACAAAGCAGAAAGACTTGTAAAGCCTCCAAATAGCTAATAAATGTAGGCGAGCCTGTATGACAAGGATGGAATTGAAGTGTTACAAGTACTGACCTGGCAAGGAGGAACAGCTAGAGGAGGAGAGAGGCAAAAAATAGATCTTTAAAAGATAGAAACCAATGTGTAAAAGTTATTTTTGCAGCACTATTGAAATGCACTGGATAAGTTTAAAAATAGCTTCAAACTAGACTAAGTGGGACCTGTTAGGTCCCATGTTTACACAGGAGGAACCAGTCGTTGCTTGAGGTGTGATAGAATTGGAGGGACCAGAGGGGGAGGTGTTGCATTGCTTGTCAGAGAAGATATTACAGCAGTGCTTTGGCAGGATAGATTAGAGGGCTCGTGTAGGGAGGCTATTTGGGTGGAACTGAGAAGTGGGAACGGTGTAGCAACACTTTTAGGGGTGTATTATAGACCGCCAAATGGGGAGCGTGAATTGGAAGAGCAAATATGTAAGGAGATAGCAGATATTAGTAGTAAGCACAAGGTAGTGATTGTGGGAGATTTCAATTTTCCAAAAATAGACTGGGAAACACATTCTGTAAATGGGCTGGATGGTTTAGAGTTTGTAAAATGTGTGCAGGATAGTTTTTTGCAGCAGTACATAGAGGTATCGACCAGAGAAGGGGCAGTGCTGGACCTCCTGTTAGGAAATGAGGCAGGTCAGGTGACGGAGGTATGCGTTGGTGAGCACTTCGGGACCAGTGATCACAATACCATTAGTTTCAATATAATTATGGAGAGAGTCAGAACTGGACCTAGGGTGGAGATTTTTGATTGGAGAAAGGCTAACTTTGAGGGAATGGGTAAGGATTTTAAAGGAGTGAATTGGGACACTTTGTTTCATGGGAATGATGTAGAAGAGAAATGGAGGACATTTAAAGGGGAAATTGTAAGAGTACAGAATCTTTATGTCCCTGTTAGGTTTGAAAGGAAATAGTAAAAATTGGAAAGAGCCATGGTTTTCAAGGGAAATTGGACATTTGTTTCGAAAAAAGAGAGATATCTACAATAATTATATGAGGCATGGAGTAAATGAGGTGCTAGAGGAGTATAAAGAATGTAAAAAGAATCTTAAGAAAGAAATTAGGAAGGCTAAAAGAAGATATGAGGTTGCTTTGGCAAGAAAGGTGAAAGTAAACCCAAAGGGTTTCTATGGCTATATTAATAGCAAAAGGATAACGAGGGATAAAAATTGGACCATTAGAGAACCAGAATGGGACAGCTATCTGCAGAGCCAAAAGAGATGGGGGAGATATTGAACAATTTCTTTTCTTCGGTATTCACCAAGGAGAAGGATATTGAACTCTGTGAGTTAAGGGGAAAAAGTAGAGTAGCTATGGAAACTATGAGATTGAAAGAGGAGGAAGTACTGACACTTTTGAAAAAATATAAAAGTGGATAAGTCTCCAGGTCCTGACAGGATATTCCCTAGGACATTGAGGGAAGTTAGTGTAGAAATAGCAGGAGCTATGACAGAAATATTTCAAATGTCATTAGAAACGGGAAATAGTGCCGGAGGATTGGCGTACTGCGCATGTTGTTCCATTTGTTTAAAAAGGGTTCAAAGAATAAACCTAGCAATTATAGACCTATTAGTTTGACGTCAGTGGTGGGCAAATTAATGGAAAGGATACTTAGAGATAATATATATAAGCATCTGGATAAACAGGGTTTGATCAGGAACAGTCAACATGGATTTGTGCCTGGAAGGTCATGTTTGACAAACCTTCTTGAATTTTTTGAAGCGGTAACTAGGGAAATTGATGAGGGTAAAGCAGTGGATGTTGTCTATATGGATTTCAGTAAGGCCTTTGACAAGGTTCCCCATGGAAGGTTGGTTAAGAAGGTGCAATCTTTGGGTGTTAATGGCGGAGTAGCAAGATGGATTCAACAGTGGCTGAATGGGAGATGTCAGAGAGTAATGGTGGATGGCTGTTTGTCAGGTTGGAAGCCGGTGACCAGTGGGGTGCCTCAGGGATCTGTGTTGGGTCCACTGTTGTTTGTCATGTACATCAAATGATCTGGATGATGGGGTGGAAAATTGGATAAGTAAGTATGCAGATGATACTAAGATAGGTGGTGTTGTGGATAATGAAGTAGATTTTCAAAGTCTACAGAGAGATTTGGGCCATTTGGAAAAGTGGGCTGAAAGATGGCAGATGGAGTTTAATGCTGATAAGTGTGAAGTGCTACATCTTGGCAGGACAAATCAAAATAGGAGGTACATGGTAAATGGTAGGGAATTGAGGAATGCTGTGGAACAGAGGGATCTAGGAATAACTGTGCATAGTTCCCTGAAGGTGGAATCGCATGTAGATAGGGTGGTAAAGAAAGCCTTTGGTGTGCTGGCCTTTATAAATCAGAGCATTGAATATAGGAGTAGGGAAGTAATGTTAAAATTGTACAAGGCATTGGTAAGACCAATTCTGGAGTATGGTGTACAATTTTGGTCGCCTAGTTATAGGAAGGATGTCAACAAAATAGAGAGAGTACAAAGGAGACTTACTAGAATGTTGCCAGGGTTCCAGCAACTATGTTACAGAGAAAGGTTGAACAAGTTAGGTCTTTATTCTTTGGAGCGCAGAAGGTTAAGGGGGGACTTGATTGAGGTCTTTAAAATGATGAAAGGGATAGACAGAGCTGACGTGGATACGTTTTTCCCATTGAGGGTAGGGAAGATTCAAACAAGAGGGCATGACATGAGAATTAAGGGACAGAGGTTTTGAGGTAACGTGAGGGGGAACTTCTTTACTCAGAGGGTGGTGGCTGTGTGGAATGAGCTTCCAGCAGAAGTGGTGGAGGCAGGATCAATTTTAACATTTAAAAGTGGATAGGTATATGGACGTGAAGGGAATGGAGGGGTATGGTCTGAGTGCAGGTAGATGGGACTAGGGGAAAACAAATGGTCGGCACGGACTGGAAGGGCCGAGAGGGCCTGTTTCCGTGCTGTAATTGTTATATGGTTATATGGTTATAAGGAGGGCTGGTCCCCTGACGCAATATTCCACCTCTCCACCAATTCCTATATTGGTGGCCAGTGGGGGGGGAGGGCTTTCTGGAGTGCTGGTATGGGTGTTGTTGGCTGCATGGACTACTGGACTCCGGAGGACTAGTATGGACATTGTGGACCAAATGTATTCTTGCGGTGGCAGTTCAGTCCCTCAAGCCTGTTGTGCTGGCAGCTCACTCATGGATGGTGGGCTGGCAGTTGACTTACGGCTATTCCTTGAAATTCCATTTCAAGCAGAGTGCAAGGCCACTAAATTCAAATCCATATTCCAACCACTTCAAGCAGGCTGCAAGGCCACCAAATTCAAGTGCAGTTTCATACCATTTCAAGGAGGGTGCAAGGCCACCAAATTCAAATACAGTTTTATACCATTTCATGCAGGGTGCAACAACACAACATTCAAATGCAGTTTCATACCATTTCATGCAGGGTGTAAGGCCACCACATTCAAATGCAGTTTCATACCACTTCAAGCAGGGTATAATGCCACCAAATTCAAGTGCCGTTTCATACCACTTCAAGCAGGGTGTAAGGCCACCAAATTCAAGTGCAGTTTCATACCATTTCATGCAGGGTGCAAGGCCACCAAATTCAAATGCAGTTTCATACCATTTCATGCAGGGTGCAAGGCCACCACATTCAAATGCAGTTTCATACAATTTCAAGCAGGGTGAAACCACCATAAAACCACCATAAACTACACAAAACACCACACTCACAGTTCAGTAGACATTCAGTGTGTTCAGATGATTCACAGCTCAGACAGTCATGAACTCTCCCTCCCCATCATGCAGAGACTGAGCCACACCCACACTTCTGGGTTTTATAATCCCTCCCCCTCCCACTGGAAAAGGTGTGGCCTTCATGGCGTGATTGACAGGAGTGAGATTCTCAACATTTATTAAACACTAATAACACTTTTATTTTTAATTGATGGGAAGAATCCTCTGCACCTGATGAGCGGAGGGGGACTGGGTAAGATTGCCAAAAATCACAGCCGTAAGTGGTAGCGATTTATCTAAAATAATATAGTGCAAACAGGAAGTTGTCAAGTTTAGACAAACAACCATCTGCAATGCCGTTTCACTTCAACCCAAACCCCCCCAAACAACCATTTGCAGTGCCTTTTTACTTCCACCCAAACCCCCCAAACAACCATTTGCAGTGCCTTTTTACTTCAACCCAAACCCCCCCAACAACCATTTGCAGTGCCTTTTTACTTCAAACCAACCATATTTTCATTTTCAAATCACATTAAGGGCACTCACAGTTGAGTAGACATGTGCTCAGAGAGACATGACCTTGTCGCTTCCTCCATCTTGCAGAGACTGAGTGAGGCACACCACTTCTGGGTTTTATAGTCCCTCCCCCTCCCACCATCAAGGGCAGCAGAGAGAATAGCAAATTTAAAAAAACATTAATATCTCTCTGATTTTTCATCGATGGAAAGAATTATCTGGTAAAGTATGGCGGAGGGGGGTTCTGAGCGAGGTGGCCAAAAATGACAGCTGTAAGTGATGATGTTTTCTCGGAAATCACATTGCAGTGAGTCCAAAGCAGTCAAGATCTTAGTTTTAGTAATATAGATAGATGTGGTCAGAGTCTGCAGTGTTAGAGCAAAGGCTGAGTGACATGACTGGAATAGGTTTGAAAACATTGGCTACATCTGCACCCTGAAAAAGCTATCGTCAACCCCAAATTTACCAGTGTGCCCTTCTAATACTTTACCTGCCAGACTTTATGGATTGATCACCTTTGACCTGGTCTTTCCTAGACTCAGCACTTCATGGACATCAAACACAAAGCACATAATAACCACACCATCGACCTTAGGATTCGCTCTTTTCCAACCTTGACCCTATAAAACTACCATCACGTTCCCACAAAAGGACACAAAATGCTGGAGTAACTCAGCAGATTAGGCAGCATCAGGCAGCATCTCTGCAGAACATGGACAGGTGATGTTTCGGGTTGAGACCTTTCTTCAGACATCGCTTTCACGCAAATCACTCTCTCTCAGTTTTGTCAACATTGTCTTGGCTGACAGTATCTATTTTTGGAACCAAAGAAGTCCAGATGCTAGTTAATCCATAAAATGACACAAGAGTAACTCACCAGGTCAGGCAGCATCTCTGGAGAACATGCATGTTACATATTTCAGAGCTTCTAAATCCTCAGCTGAAATTGTCCATTGGCTACAGTGGATAAAGTTCATGAGCCTCTCATGAAAGTTCATGACCTATTTCAGGCACACCATATATGATCAAGCCCCATTCACCTTACAAGATTCATTTAATCAACATCTACATTAACCAGATTATTTGACAATCCTGTGTCGCCGACACCTTTAGTTTAGTTTAGTTTAGAAATACAGTGCAGAAACAGGCCCTTTGGCCCAACGGGTCCGAGCTGACCAGCGATCCCCGCACATTAACACTATCCTACACACACTATGGACAATTTCACATTTTCATACTAAGCTAATTAACCTACAAACCTGTATGTCTTTGGAGTGTGGGAGGAAACCGAACATCTCGGAGAAAATCCATGCAGTCACGGTGAGACCGTACAAACTCCGTATAGATAGCACCTGTAGTCTGGATTGAACCCAGGTCTTCGGCGCTGAAAGCGCTGTAAGGCAGCAACTCTACCGCTGCACCACCTTGCCGCCTCTACACCTATTCCTATTACCCCTCCTCTGTCTGGAGTATTATCATCTGCACATCCTCAGTTACTTTCCAGGGAAATGGGACGTAAAAAGGTGTGTGTTCATTTATTGTTTCCCAGCCAATTTCTAAAGTCTCCAAATTCTTCTGCCATGTAATATATGTTCCCTCTAATCATTCACTGCTATTTCTGCTCGATGTAAACATGTGATGATTTGTCATTGACATTTTAAACTTTCCTTCTGCACACCACCAACCCACCTCAACTTACAGTTTTGTCTTTGATTTCTCACATGCTTTGAACTGGCCTCAGTGAAAACTTCTTGAACAGCATTGTGTCTTTCTCCTGACCAGGCTGCAACCCCCTGAGTTACAAACAGATTTAATCAATTTTGTTCTTTGTGTACTTCTTCACTATTGTTCATTTTACACCATCTTCTAGCAACCGAGCCCCTTCCGATTAGAAAGAGTTGCATGAATATTTTACAATCTTTAGACCTAGTAAACTAATATTTTATCATTAGCAAACTATCGTGCTCTTTCACTGCGCCTATAAGTCAGCTTTATAATGACATCCATTACATTTCTGGAGAAATCAGGGAGACTTTAAAAATACATGAGAATGTGGAGTTGTATATACATGTTTATCACATAACATTACAAACTTAAGGAATGGAAGCAGGATTAGATCACTTTGCACCACCCAGCAGCTCCCCAATTCAATAACAATGTATGATCTTTTGGCTCTTCTGTCCTGTTGGAAGTTCCTTAATAATAGGTTACATCACATTTCTCTCACACTGAGCTCAGTCGAACTAACTTGTAGTTCTCTTTGTTCTCTATCATACTTTCTTTGCAACCTTCCAATTGTAGGAATTAGGATTAAGGAATATGGAGGTCACAACTATTTGCATCCATATAAGATCCAGTATTTGCACAGCCATATCTTTCCAAATGTAATAAAAAGGAACTGCAGATGCTGGTTTAGATCAAAGATGAACACAAAATGCTGGAGTAACTACGGATCAGGCAGCAACTCTGGAGAAAATGCATGTGATGTTTTGAGTCTGGACCTTTCTTCAGACTGAAGAGGGGTTCCGACTCGAAATGTCACGCATCCATTTTCTCCAAAGTTGCTACCTGAGCTGCTGAGTTACTCCTGCAATTTGTGTTTGTCATCCCTTTCATGATCTTGGGATTCTGGTCATTGGATCCTATAGATTTACTGGCTTTCAGTTTCACGAATTTGCCCCAAAGTACTTATTTAACTAATGTTGATTTATTTTATTTACCCTGGAACTGTTTCTCTCCACTATTTTGGGGAGATTTGCTTTTCCTTTGATACAAAGCCAGACACAAGATATATATGTGTTTAATCTCTGCCAATTTTCAACTCCCCAACCTAATTTTTCCTGTGTCACTCTGTAAGGAACCCACATTGGCTTTTGCTAATCTTTTTGCTTTACATATCTGCAGAAACTTTTGCACTCTGTTTAAATGTTTCTCACCAGATGACCCTCATATTCTAATTTCCAATTGCTTACTGAGCCTTGGTCCTCCATTACTGAAGTCTGAAACTCTCCTGATCCCCAAGCTAACTGCTCTTTTTGGGAACATAATTAGTCTTTTCCTTTGATGTCATACTCTGTTGTTAGCCAACCTTGGAGCAACTTCCTGGTTGATGCCTTAAAGGGATGTTTATTTGTTGTAAACATTCTTAGAATGTTAACCATTGCTTGTCTACTTTAAACGTAGAGAGTAACTCAGCGGGTCAGGCAGCATCTCTGGAAGTTTCCTATTCATTTTCTCCAAAGATGCTGCCGGACCCATTGAGTTACTCCAGCAATTTGTGTCTCTCTTTGGTGTAAACCAGCATCTGCCGTTCCTTTCTGTACATACTTTTAATGTATGTTCCCCTTCTAGATAAACCAAGTTAAGCTCATATATTTGCCTTGTTATAGTATAAGACCCTGATTTTGGATAGGAATAAATCACTTTCCATCTTAATGGAACATTCTATGATGATGTTGTCACTCTTTCCTAAATGCCCCTTAATTCCATGAATATTAAATACCCTTTCTCTTTGGACAATATTAGAACTGGATAGAGACGATTTATGAGGATGTAGCAAGGACTCGAGGGTCTGAGCTATAATTGGCCAGACTAGTTCAGGAGGCTGAGGGATGACTTTGTGGAGGTGTATAAAATCGTAAGTGGAATAGACAGGGTGAAATTAGTCTCTTACCCCAGAATTGGGGAATCAAGAACCAGTGGACATAGGTTTAATGTGTGAGAGAGGAAAGATATAAAAGATACTTGAGGGGCAACTCCTTCACACATAAAGTTGGTGGGCATATTTTTTTGTTTGCCAAAGTAGAGGGCATAGATTTAAGATGAAAGGAGAAAAATGTAAAAGGATCCTGAAGGAAAAGTTTTGTGTGGTGGGTATATGGAATGAACTGTTAGTGGAAATAGTCGAGGCATGAACTACTAGTTTAGCATATAAATTAATGATTTGGAAGAGGGAATTAGGAGCAACACTAGCAAGTTTGCGAATGACACAACGCTGGGTGGCAGTGTGTACTGTGAAGAGGATGTTAGCAGGTTGCAGGGGGACCTGGACAGGTTGAGTGAGTGGGCAGATGCGTGGCAGATGCAGTATAATATAGATAAATGTGAAGTTATCCACTTTGGCGGCAAAAACAAGGGGGCAGATTATTATCTCAATGGGGTTAGGTTAGGTAAAGGGGAGGTACAGCGAAACCTGGGTATCCTTGTACACCGGTCACTGAAAGTTGGCGTGCAGGTACAGCAGGCAGTGAAGAAAGCTAATGGAATGTTGGCCGTCATAACAAGAGGATTTCAGTATAGGAGTAAAGAGGTTCTTCTGCAGTTGTATAGGGCTCTGGTGAGACCACATCTGGAGTATTATGTACAGTTTTGGTCTCCTAATTTGAGGAAGGATATCCTTGTGATTGAGGCAGTGCAGCGTAGATTCACGAGATTGATCCCTGGGATTGTGGGGACTGTCATATGAGGAAAGATTGAAAAGACTAGGCTTGTATTCACTGGAGTTTAAAAGGATGAGGGGGATCTTATAGAAACATATAAAATTATAAAAGGGCTGGACAAGCTAGATGCAGGAAAAATGTTCCCAATGTTGGGTGAGTCCAGAACCAGGGGCCACAGTCTTAGAATAAAGGGGAGGTCATTTAAGACTGAGGTGAGAAAAAACATTTTCACCCGGAGAGTTGTAAATGTATGGAATTCCCTGCCACAGAGGGCAGTGGAGGCCAAACCACTGAATGGATTTAAGAGAGAGTTGGATAGAGCTCTAGGGGCTAGTGGAGTCAATGGATATGGGGAGCAGGCAGGCATGGGTTATTGATAGCGGATGATCAGTCATGATCACAATGAATGGCGGTGCTGGCTCGAAGGGCCAAATGGCCTCCTCCTGCACCTATTTTCTATGTTTCTATCTATGTTAGTGGAAATAGTTGAGGCAGGTACAATAACAATATTTAAAAGACATTAGGGAAGATACATGAATAAGGAAGGTTTGGAGGGATGTAGGCCAAACGTGGGTAAATGAGGTTAGTTTAGATGGGACATCTTATCCGGCATGGATGAATTGGACTGAAGGGCTTGTTTCCATGCAGCATGACTCCATTACAATCTGAAAAGCAGATCAATAGAACTGTTGGCAGGCACTCTTTTGAGATGCAAAAAGAGTTGACATTTCAGGCCAATGGTGTTTTACTAGAACATAAACCCATTAATAGTCTTTGTGACCAGAGATCTTCATGTCATGCCAATCTTTTCCAATATTTTTCATTCAATTCTGCACAAGGTATTTTTCCTCAGATTTCCTGATGTGATGGAAGATATGGACTTGTCTTTCCCTTTATTAGAAGCCAATGAGGTTGTTATTTATTTCCCTCATTTAATGTCTTTTTGTTAAAAGTCAATGGAGAAAATGTGTGAGTTTATCATAAATCAACTGCCCTACACTTTACAAAATGGAAGCCTTCCATAAAAATGTAAATGTTGTTGGAAATAGTCAAGGCCTGTTGAAGAAAGGCTAATTATTATTAGACTATACATGTCAAGAAAGACAATGCGTGCATCTTTTAAATACCAATGGCAAATAATCCAGTCAGACAATATTTTCTCTACACGTTTCTGATTTGCACAGCTTTCTATTGTGAACTTTGAGAGGTTTGTACGCATCATTAGTGCTATAATTGATGGGTAGCAGACAGCTAAATAACGTATTGTCCTGCTTCTATTTATGAATTGTACGTTTAATGCACATATGTGTGTCCTTTTCACAAAAGGCACTTATCATATTTTAATATGGTATTTATTTTAATATGATATTTAGTTGCTGCTTCAAAGCTAGTAGTAATACTAGAGGTAATTTTCAACTTATCACTGAAGCATATGCTTTGCATTGTGAGCTAGGCTTAGTGTGGAAGCAGTTTGACTTTCCATTGTGAATGGAATGAAGAATCAGAGGCTTTCAATAGCATTCGCCTGATGTGCAATGCCTGTGTCATGTTCTGACAAGCTGAAAACTATTGTTACTGAATACGGAAACAGTGGTTCAGGGTCTTCACGTCAGGATAAATACGGCATGTTTTAGAATTTTGGGAAGTGTCCAAATATGATTCATCATGATACATCAGTCAATGGTAACAACACAGAATGGGGCCACTAAGCTCTTTAAGTTCATTCTGAAGCTCAAGAAGATCAACACCGCAAGTCAAAGAATAGAGGGCATAGATTTAAGATAAGAGGGGCAATGTCTAAAGGGCCTGTCCCTCCTGGTGATTTTGCCGGCGTCATATCAGTGTCGCCAAAAGATTTTGAACATTTCAAAATCCAGCGGCGACAAAAAAATGTTGCGACACTTGAAAAAATACCGCGCGCCTCCGCAGCTTCAGATGTCATCACGCCGCGTCACCGCCACATATTTTTCAGTGACCCGATACGTCAGTCAATGATGCTGGCAGTCGCCGTAAAAATCGGCAAGAAACACCAATGACAGAGGCAATTAGAAGAGACTGGGAACAAGAGTTATTGATAAAAATTCCGAACGATAGATGGGATAAAAATTTATTATATGTAAACAAATGTTCAATGAATGTAAGACATAACCTAATTCAATTTAAAATTTTACATAGATTATATTATTTGAAAACAAGACTGAATAAAATATTTTCAAATGTTTCCCCCATCTGCGACCAATGTCTAACTCAAAATGCCACTATAGTACATTCCTTTGTCTCTTGTACAAAACTGTATACATTTTGGAATGAAATTTATGGAATTTTTACAAATCTATTTAACACAAAATTGAACCCCAATATCGAATTGATTATCTTTGGATCAATGGAAGAGGGAAGTAAACTAACTATATTCCAAGAAGCATTTCTTAATTATAGTCTAATAACAGCGAAAAAACTTATACTTAAATTTTGGAAAAACGCACCTACGCCAACATTCAAAATGTGGATCTCAAACATGTCTGAAACGCTACATCTTGAAGAAATGAGATTCCTCTTACTAGGCAAAGTAGACCAATTCTTAAAGATTTGGTCTCCGTTTATCAACTTTTTACAAGCATATGGTGCAACATAACATAACCTCAGAAACTAAATGGTTTAGAACCGGGTGATGGATGGGCAAAAATACGAGATAGGTAGATCTCTCCTAATCTCTCTTTTCCTTACTTTCTCCTTTTCTTTCAAAATTTTAACTTCACATCTCTGTCCTTTATTTCTTTTGCTTTCTGTTTTTACTCGCTTGTCTATCTATTCCGACTCTCTTTATTTCTTTTTTCTCTCACTGTTCTTTTATTATTGAACCAAAAGTATGAAGTTGTACAAGAATGAAAATATGAATATGTATTTATGTATTAGGTACTTAAGTACCAGACTATAGTACTTACATCTAACAAAAATAAACAAAAACAAAAAAAAAACATCGGCAAGTGGGACAGGCCCTTAAAGGAGATGTGCGGGCGCAAGTGTTTTTTACACGGAGGGTGATGGGTGCCTGGAACACGCTACCAAAGGCAGTCATGGAGGCAAATAAGATTGTAGCATTTAAGAAGCTTTTAGATAGGCACATCTGAGGAAGGACACTCTTGGTATTGAGGGAGTACAGCGTGGGTTCACAAGGCTAATTCCCGGGGGAGGGAGGACTGTCATTTGATGAACAAATGGAATGACGAGGCTTGTATTCACAGGAATTTAGAAGGATGAGACGGGATCTTACAGAAACATATAAAATTCTTAAGGGATTGGTCGAGCTAGATGCAGGTAACATGTTCCCAATGTTGAGGGAGTCCAGAACCATTTAGAACCACAGTTTAAACTAAGGGGTAGGCCATTTAGAACTGAAATGAGGAAGAACTTTTTCACCCAGAGAATTGTGAATTTGTGGAATTCTCTGCCTCATAAGGCAGTGGAGGCCAATTCACTGTATGCATTCAAAAGAGAGTTAGAGCTCCTAGGGCTAGAGGAATCAAGGGATATGGGGAGAAGCCAGGAACGGGGTACAGATTCTGGATGATCGGCCTTGATCATGTTGAGAATGGTGGTGCTGGCTCAAAGAGCCGAATACACCTATTTTCTATGTTTCTATGTTTCATATGCAGACGATTGGAGGACATGGATTATGTGTCGGCAGATGAAATTAACTTATCTTGGCATCATGTTTGGCAGAGACATTGTGAATCGAAGGGCCTGTTCCTGTGCCTCGTTCTGTGTTCCATAGTCCAATTCCCCTCTTTCTCCATCTCCATCCCTTGTATAATTTTATTCCCGCGTCTGAGTACTGATGCAGCTATTCTTTTTTAAATTGCAATAAATAATTTGTCAGCCAATCCCATTCAGAAGTTTTGTCCCTGAGCATTCCTGATTGTGCAGCTTTCCATTGTGAACCTTGGGAGCTGTGTATGTCGCATTGGTGGTGCAAGAGATGGATAACAGACAATGAAATAATGTATTGCCCTTTTCAACTTTCTACCTACGGGACCTAGTTTGTGGCAGTAGCTGGTAATTGCCCTGAAGTGAATGGAGGGGCAACAATGGTGGATCTAGATCCACATAAAAGTCAAACTGGGTGAGAATAGTCAATATCCTTCCCTCAAGGGTGCTTATAAATTAGCTGGATTTTTACAGTAATCCATTAGTTTCATGATTACATACGTTTCCACTTTTTTAAAAAATTCTAGATTTATTTAATTACTTGGATTTCAATTCCCAAGCTACCATAGTGGGATTCAAACTAATTTGCTCGGATCAGTGGTCTGGAACTCTTGCTGCTGGTTCAGTTACTCAGCCTGTGTGAAAATTGTAATGACATGCAACGTGAAAGCTTTTTTTTCTCTCTCTTACTACCTTTAACTCTTCCACCAATCATTTCAGATATATGCCATTTGCTTCTTCACCCTTCTACCAATCTCTCTATTCTCACTGTTCAGATCCCTCTGTATTTTGCACCTTTTCATCCATCTCCCAGGAGAATGATCCCTACTTCTCAATTTTTTCCCTGCTACTTTTGTCCCTAGTTCCATTCCAGCAAATCTTTCCTGCACCTGCTTTAAGATCTTCACATCCTAAAGTGCAGTGACCAAGACTGGTCAAAACAATGCTTTTAAATTTTCATCGTAAGTTCATCACTTTATAATCTGCACTTTTATTTTTGAACCAATGATTCTAAATTATTTTTTAAACTGTTCGCACAGCACCCTGCCACCTTCAACAGCTGAAACACAGATGCACACTGGTCTCCACATTCTTAGATTCCCTTTAAAATTAAACCCGTTACCTTATTAAAATGTATGGCATTGCACTATTCTCCTTTTTACCGGTATTCACAAGTTAGACCAGATTTCTGAAATCTCTTCAAATCTATTGGTCATCAACTGTACAGAGTACTTCCAAGGCTTCTTATTAACTTTTGAAGTTGTTCCTCATACACTGTGGCACAGCTAATGGAGCCGCTGTCTGACAACGCCAGAGGCCTGGGTTCGATCCTGACTATGGGTGCTGTCAGTATTAAGTTTGTACGTTCTCCCTGTGACCGCGTGGGTTTTTTCCCGGAAGCTCCGGTTTCCTCACACGTTCCAAAGAAATATTGGTTTGTTGGTTAATTGGCTTTAGTGACAATTGTAAATTGTCCCTATCGTGTAAGAAAGTGCTAGTGTATGGGGATCACTAGTCGGCGTGGACTTGGTGGGTCAAATGGCCTGTTTCCATGCTGCATCTCTAAATTAAGCTAAACTAAAGTCTGGTACTGTTTGCATTTTCTGCCTCCTCCCTGTGGGAGAATTTCAGGTGCACTGAGTGAGTTTAATCAGGCTACAATTAAGATATATATGTAAAACATCAACGTGGAAACAGGCCCTTCGGCCCACCAAGTCCACACCGACCAGCAATCTACCTTACACCAGTTGTATCCTACACGCCACGGACAATTTACAGAAGCCAATTAATCTACAAACCTGCACTTCTTTCGGATGTGGGAGAAACCGGAATATCCAGAGAAAACCATGTGGTCATAAGGAGAATGTACAAATACTGTACAGACAGCACCCGTAGTCAGGATCAAATCTGGATCTGTGGTGCTGCAAGTCAGTAACTCTACCGCTGCGCCACCGTGACACCCCATTAAATGTTTTTTTCTGTAATATATTTATTATGGTGTCACATCAATAAAGATGAACACATGATTATAATTTCTGCCCTTAGTTGGATAACACACATCTCCAGTCATTGTGTTTCATGGCTGGTTTTCAACCTCTTCAGTCTGAAGGTCTCGACCCGAAACATCACCTATTCTTTCTGTCCAGAGATGTCGCATGTCCTGCTGAGTTATTCCAGCTTTTAGTGTCTATCTTCAGTTTAAACCACCATCTGCAGTTCCTTCTTACATTCTTTGTTAAGCGAAACAAGTCCTATTCTCATAATATTATTCACCTCAAGTAAGTCTTTTCTTCACCTCCGTTGCTACAGAGAATACAATCCCAGTTGTCAAATCTTTCTTCAAAGAGATAAAAAAATTCCTGCCCTGCCAATATGTTCATAAATCGCCCCTGGATCCTTTCCAGAGCAATTGCACCCTTTCTACAGTGTGTCACAGCTTTACAGCATGGAAACAGGCCCTTCATCCCAACTGTCCATGCAGATCAAATGCCCCATCTAAACTAGTCCCATTTATCCGCATTTGGCCCATATACCTTTAAACCTTGTGTGTGTGTAAGGGTGTGTGTTAGGTTGTGTGTGAGAGTGTGTGTAAGGTTGTGCGTGAGAGTGTGTGTCAGTGAAGCGGCAACAACACCTGGAGTGAGCGGAGACTTGCCGATGTCCAGGCAGCATTTCCCTGTCTCCCCCCCTCCACGGAAATGCGGGTCGGCCTATATGCTCTGTGTCCAGTAGGGGTCCGGGGGAGGTGAGGGACAGTGGCCCGGGGGTGCTGAGGGACAGAGACCTGGGGGTCGGGCATCGGAGCGGAGTTATAGCCCGAGATTCATCCCCGTGGCTCCGGAGACGGCACCAACGCCCCTACTCACCCGGTTCGCTCCTGGCAACTCCATGCGGCGTGGACAGAGCGACCGACGGACAGAGAGCCATCGCAGGTGAGAGTGGGAGGCGTGAGCGGTGCCTGGGAGGGGGGGGGGGGGTGGGTGTCGGTGCAGGGACCACCGCCATGTCTCACCTCTCACACCATCTGCATGGGAATGTGAATGCGGGTGAGGCAGCATCTATAGAGCGGTGGTCAAAAATGCTGGAGAAATGCTTGAGTCTGAAGAAGGGTCAAACTCAGACATAGATGCTGCCTCACCCGTTGAGTTTCTCCAGCATTTTTGTCTACATTGCCATTTTAAATAGTGTGCGATGGGCTTAGGCCAATTACTGCTCGTTCTTTACGGGGAACCCGCTGACAAAAAAACTATTCTCATTGATGAGTGTGACTATTTATTTATTCATATATTTAAAAAAAAATGTTTTTTGAGCATGAGAACTTCTGTCATCTGCGTGAGAGTGTGAGAATTTCCTCAAATGCGTTAGTCTCACGCTCAATGCGTGAGAGTTGGCAGCACTGTGAGTTCCTCCAGCACTTTGTGTCCTGCGTTGGTAGTTTAATTGGCCACTGTGTTATGCCCCTGGAGTGTAGGTGAGCAGTAGAATCTGGGTTCGAGAAGGGGGAATATATAAAATGGGATTAATGTGGATGTGTGCAAATTGCTGGATGATGGTCGACATAGTCTTATTTGGTTGTCGGGTCTGTTCCTGTGCTGAATTTGACAATCACATTATATATGCTCAATCCTAAGCACGGACACGGATGAGGAAAAATTATGGGCTCAGTACAAAATCTTGGAAAAATCCTGTCTGCTTTCCTCCTGTCAGGAAAACAATGAATTAGCACTACATGCTGCTCTCCGCCCATTAATTACCCCAACAGGGATAATAATTTTATATTTGGTCTCCTTGGCACATCCCTAGCAAAGCGGATGGTCTGTTCTGAGTTTTATAACATGCCCAATGCTTGTTCCATTGATTTCAGTGGAATGAACCTGAGGCAGATTGTAGAATGAGTGACTGAACTGTTCTGCCAGGTTTACACCCAAGAGCGGAAATTGAAAATTAAAGTAATTGAGTTAACGATTTTTACAGGGACATTTGGGAAAACTGTTGCCTTGGCTTTTCTTCATACACGTTAAGGGGAAATCAGTAGACAGGTGGTCCTAGAGTCCCTGAATTGACAGCTGATACAGCTGATACATCAAATAGCTTTCTTCATCTTGGTTAGTGGGTGGCATGCAAATGTAAAAAGAAATAAGGGGAGAAAGAGAGAAAATATTAAGAGGAACAATAAAATGGCACACCACCAGATTCAGAAACAGCTGCTTTCCTCCGACCGTAGACAAAAATGCTGGAGTAACTCAGTGAGTGAGACAACATCTATGGAGCGAAGGGAATAGGCAATGTTTCGGGCCGAAACATTCTTCAGACATTCCTCCGACCATCAGGTTGTTGAACCGACCTGCACAATCCCAAATATGTATTTTGCTTGGGTAGCGTGATGAATGCAAGCACATACATAGGTACTTAGCCTCTCCTCGACTCATTGTGAAATCAACACATTTGCGGTAGATGCAAGCTTTATGAAGGTTGCAAAGTGCAATCTTAGGGAATGTATTTCAAGGTGAGGTTTGTTGCCCGCATCTTGGTTTTACCATTAATTTGAATACATATTTTTTCTTCATGGTTTCAAGGCTGAACATTGAACTGATTGAAGATGCATTCCTTCTAATTTGGTTGAGGTATCATCTGGCTGGTAGTTAATCTATTTTAGAATGGGACTTGTTAGTGCCTGGATCCTAATACGTTTATACATGTCAGTGCACACCTTTTGCCCATTTGCACAAATCCCATGTGCCCACATTAAGGCTATATCTTTTCATCCCTTGTCTATTTCAGTGGCAGTTTGAATTCCCCTTAAATGTAGTGATTCTATCTGATTTCAATACCTGATTTCAGTATCAGAGAAAACAGTTATGATATTACGGGCAAAAGATATAAGGGTGATGTGAGGAAAATAATTTTATTCAGAGTAGTTACGATCCAAAATCAATTGCCTGAAGGGATGGTTGAAACAGAAGCAACCAGCCTATTCAAAAAAGAGTTGTTTAGAGACTAGGTAGAGAATAATTCTCAGTGCTCTGAAGAATGAGCAAAGATTTACTCTGCAAAGAGTTGGACCAGACTCAAGGACATTTTATTTCTACTCTAATTTGCTCTTAATAAAGAGCTAGTTTGGTTTGACATTGAGGTGATTTTCTGATTCCATGTAATTCCCATACTTCTATGTTATCCCGTACAGTGGTGCAGCGGTAGAGTTGCTGCCGTACAGCGCCAGAGATCTGGGTTCAATCCTGACTATGGGTGCTGTCAGTATGGAGTTTGTACATTTTCCCTGTGACCCCGTGGGTTTTCTCTGGGTGCTCCGGTTTCCTCCCACACTCCAAAGATGTACAGGTTTGTAGGTTAATTAGCTTCATAAAATTGAAAAAATGTCCCTCGTGTGTGGGATAGTGCTTGTCTATGGGGTGATCACTTGTTGGTGTGGACATGGTGGGCTGAAGGGCCTGTTTCCACGCTGTATATCGCAAGTCTAAAGTCTAAAATCTAAAAAGTCTATCCACCTTCATGATATCTCCCATCTTTCCATCTCTTCCCCTCTCCCCCTGCCCCGCCGCACCAACACTCCCAGCTCTTTATCCCTCCAGCATCCTGAACTCAATCATACCCTGCTTCAATTCAACCCACCTATTCCTATGCAGCTCGTTGACTTACATTGCCTCCCAAATTCCAATATTTCTTAATTTTGATTCCCACTCTTCTGTCTCCCAGAGTGACAGTCATCTTCTTTTTTAGAACATAGAACAGTACAGCAGCATTTTGTGTTTGGCTCAAGATTCCAGCATCCGCAGTTTCTTCTATCACAAATCTTTTAGTTTGATGTTTATTTATTTCCTTATGTATCATTAAAGTGTCTTGGGACATCTCTTGTGCACGAATGGCACTATTGAGGAAATCCTCTCTCACGCAAATGGTTTAATTTATATTTGACTCCACATTGCACATCCTTGTTTGTGTGTGGAGATGAGTGTAGTTATTTCCCCCTTGTCAAGTGCTGGTCTCACCATCAGTTTTATTGTAACTTTAAATGCTGTCTAATTTAACATCACGCTTTTGTCAGCAGCAATCCATCAGTCCTGAAAATCTGCTAAGTACAGACCAAAATTAAAAAAATAAAATAACGAGAGATAAAAAAGTGTTTTAAACACTAAATCTTGAGACATCAGGAGATCCCCCTCCACCTGCATCCCCTGCCGTGGCTAAACAATTCGGAACTTCTTTACCCACGAGTTTCACAATTCGCAACTCTTTTTCTGTTTTGGGCTCCAACCTGCCTTTTCATCCCTGGCCTTTATCCAACAATTTGCCTATTATGCCCCCCCCCCCCCCCCCCCCCCCACCTCCCCACTCTCCTCAGTCCTGCCCTTTCTCTTTTCCAGCTTTATTTCCCGCCCCCCTGCAATAAGCCTGAAGAAGGGTCCTCACCCGAAACGTCAACTATCCATATTATTCCAGAGACGCGAGTCACCCATTGAGTTACTCCGGCACTTTGTGTCTTTCTTCGGTAGTTCACCAGTGTTTGCAAAATGTATTCATTATACTGTTAATGCTGATATTTATTTAAATTTATGAAACATATACCCTGTTGGTGAGTCTCTGACCTACACTAACTTCCTCAATTACAAACAATGGTGAATCTTGATCTTGATGTTGATCTTCATGTCATGTTTTAATTTCAGTGATCCCCCACCCAATCTTTGGACCCTTCAAGCCTATTTTCCTAGGAGCCGATGGGTCTATTTTCACTGCGAACACCTGCAACTGCTCTGTTCCATTGGAAAAAAATAAATGATCATGTTAAAAAAACTTGCATAAACTAAAAATTACTGACCTAACAAATTCTTTGCTCTTCCCGAAGTTTACTTTCTGACAAAAAAAAGGGATTTGATCATTTAACATCTGGAACTTGATCGTCTTGCATCTTGGTTATTCTCTGGTGGCATTAGGAATGCAGTTGAAATGATGGAATTTGGACAATAAGTGTTTAGTCACAATCGTAGCTTTTGTTGAAGATGAACAAACGTCCAGGCTGGCATATTAAATATTTGCGGTCTGCCTTATTTTATCGTTTGTCTGAAATCACCTGTGCATGGTAGCATTTATTTATAAAGCATGTGTAAAGACAGATGGATATAAGGACAATATGATACATTGATCACACATGTAGGTACACTAATAGGTATTATCATACATTGATCACACATGTAGGTACTAATAGGTATTTTACTTCGGAGTCACGTGAGTGACTACGTGAAGAACCCGCCTCACGCTGTCAACGGCATTACGTCGACGCTGACGGGCAGAAGCAGGAGCTGCAGTAAGGAGCAGCTCCTCGACAGCGGTAGGTTCAGAACCGGCAGGTAAGTGCTGTTGAAAAACTTTTTAGGACTAGAAAACTCCGTGCCTGGTGGAAACCAGGATTTTAAAGGTTTTAAAAACTAACTAAAAGTTTAAATTAAACAGATATACTCTGTTAAAATAACGGAGTTTTTAAAAAGAACGTCCCAGGGGAATACCCAGCGATCGGGACGAGAGATTAATTACGGGGCCGGTTCCGATACTGGTACCGTTTAAAATACGGTAGAAAGGTTTAAATGCTCCACAATTTTGGACAGGATATTTTAAAAGTCAGAAAGACTGTATTTTTAAAAAAAAAAAAAAAGTTAATAAAATTCGCGATATGGAGAAAGTACTCCATAATATAAAAGAGACTAGGGTCACAGTACCCAAACAGTTCCCCAAAAAAGACCCTGAGGGGCTTGAATGTACTAAAGACCAGGGTCACAGTACCCAAACAGTTCCCCAAAAAAGACCCTGAGGGGCTTGAATATACAAAATATGGCTATGTGCCAAATTGAAAAATAAAAACTCTGACCCTGGATAGGGTGGAGGAAGTCTCTTTGGATATAATTCCAAGTGGATCAGGGCTGCAAAAGACAGACCCTGCAAGTGGTGATGTGAATTATGAATGCACACTACAAATAAAATAAAAAATAAAAGTGAGGCCAGGTGTGCCTGAGATAGCAAAAGTTTTGCTATATCCAAAGGAAGTGGTGAGGCTATGGAAAAACCTAGCTACATACATTATGTATATGGTATCTCACCAACTTCATGATTCTGTGATGATTGAAATATTAAAATTGCACAGCACAGGAAATTGTGCCTCATTGGAAGAGCCTACGGTTTATCCGTTAATATGGGCATTCATGACTCCAAATATGAGAGCGTCAAATAGTGAGGTTTAAAAATCCTCACAAATTACTCTGCTGCTATTATGGCTTTTGGGCAGATGAAAGGAAAACATAAAATAAAGACGCTATTGTGCAATTTTTTCTATGAAGTTTTGTATAAAATAAATGGCTATTTGGCCCATTTTTCACCCAAGGTTGCATACCTGTGTCGAGCAAGTGGTGTTTAAGCTCTTGGTTATCTGTTTGGAATAATCTGCCTAACTTATTGAAATTGGATGAAAAGCTAAAATATTTTAGCTGCATGAAACCTTCGTCTTTGGACGAAAAGGTATTTTCGCCCAGAAAGGGATTTGATATTGGAAATAGAGGCAGAAATATGTCAAGGAAGTTTTATTGTATTGCACAACCAAATACTTACCCGAATTCAGGGGATAAGGAGACCACCACGCTCATATGCAGAGGAATTAAAGACGTGTTCCCTGCTTAAAGAAACTGCGGATTAATCTCCAGTTAGAGGGAAATTACAAAAAGTTTATTAAGACTGGCTTACTATTATTTTTGATCAGTATATTACGAGCAGTTTCATTAACTACTATTACTTTTAAAACAAGAGGTTAATCCTCCTGTACAGAATAAACCTGCTTATGTTTTCGTGTTTCTGCATTGAAAAAGCAGAGTTTTATGTCCACATTGCCTAATTATCTGGAAAAGGGGTAATGGAAAAGATTTTGAACACGAGCATAAATTTGTCTTTAATGTTAGAAGGCATTACAGATGATGGTTGCAGAAGTATTCTGGACCTTACAGGTCTAAATAAGTTTGTAGAATACAAACATGTTCAAATGGAGTCATGGAATACTGCAAAATATTTAATTCAGCAGGTTGTTATATGGCTAAGATTGATGAAAAGACGCCTATTATTCTGTACCTATGTATCAGGTTTCGGTGATACTTAAATTTTAATTGGTTGTGACAATTATGGCAGTTAAGCTTTGCCAAATAGACTGAGTTCAGCTTTTTACTCTTTACGAAACTGTTGAAACCAGTTTAGCCCAATTAGAGCACAAAATGCACATCATTATGGCTTATCTCAATGACATTCTGGTCATTAGTGATTATCAGGAGTCAGCTGAGGACTCAGTTTCAGTTACTAAAGCTTTGTGGTAAGCTAAGGTTCTTAATTATCTAATTAAGCCCTGCTGCAGCCAGCACAAACAATTTACTTTTGGGGTTTGTAATTAACTCAGTGACTATGTTAATACCTTTACCAACAGTTAAAGTCGATGATATTTTGGTAACTTGTCATTATCTCATTCAAAAACCTTATCCTTCCATCCGAGAAATGGTGACAACCATTGGTGAACTGCTAGCAGCATTTTCCTGCATTAGAATTTGGTTCATTACATTTATTGATATCTTCGAAGGTACAAGATACAAGCTCTTAAAGAGAAGCAGGCCATTTGACAGGCCTATGTAATTAACAAAAGAAGTTGTATTGGAATTTACAATGGTGGGTTAAAAAAGGAAAATGTCCCACAAACTGCTAAATAAATATTATGATTAAACAGCCTGAAATGGTTTTACATACAGATGCTAGTGCTCTCGGATGGGGGGCCACAGATTTATCCTCCAGTTGTGGAGGTAGATGGAAAAACTGAAGAACAAGTGTTTCTCCAAGAGTATGGTATTAACTATTGGGAGTTATTGGGGGCCTTTTATGGGCTTAAAGCATATTGTTGTGCTAAACAAGGTCTGCATGTGTTAATACAATTACACAATAAAACAGCTGTGGTTTACATTAATCACATGGGGAGAGTTGGATCAGTATCATGTGATTGTCTGGTCAATGAGATATGGCAATGGTGTATTGGTCGGCAGATATGGATTGCAGTAAGCTATACTCCAGGTAAAGACAATGTGGTAGCAGATGAAAGGTCCAGGATTTTTAAAGATAATACGAAATGGATGTTTAAGCCACCAATATTTAAGAATATTGTTCGACGATTTGGGTTGCCAGAAATTGATTTTGCATCCAGGCTTAATCATCATTTGCCTCATTATGTGTCTTGGGAACACGATCCGGACGCAGTTGCAGTAGATGCATTTTTATTACACTGGGGAAAAATGTTCTTTTATGCTTTTCCACCATTTGCTCTGATCCAGAGATGCTTGAAGAAAATAGAGCAAGATTCAGCTTCCGGATTGTTGGTAGGGCCAAATTGGCCAACTCAACCTTGGTTCCCAGTTATGCTGAATATGATTAAAGAACCGTATATGCAGATTCTTAACTGTAGTGATATCTTGACTAATCCAGTAACAAATGAAGATTATCCATTATATGCATATATGAATTTGTTAATCTGCAGGTTTTGACCAGACCACTACAGGAACTGGGATTGTCGGACCAAACTTGACAGTTATTGGCACATCATGACGAGATAGCACACAGAAACAATATATGACACATATTAAGAAATAGGAAGAATTTTGCACACAGTCAAAATATTTCTGATGATTATGTGAATGTTACTCATGTTTTGGAATTCCTTGCCAATTTGCGCTTTGGCCAACATTTAAGTTACAGTGCCATTAACACTGCACGCAGTGCCTTGTCGTCCTATTTAGGACTTATGACTGGTGAAAAATCAATTGGTCGCATCCATTAATATCACGATTCATGAAAGGAATTTTTTTCACATGAATCCGCCAAAACCTAGATATACAGAGATTTGGGATGTGAGCATAGTACTTGCTCTACTTAGAGAATGGACGCCAATTGAAGGGTTGTCATTGGATAGGTTAACATTGAAATTGGTCATGTTAATGTCACTGGTCTCAGCCCAAAGAGTGCAAACTTTACAAATGTTGCGTTTAGACTGTATGCATGTGACTACAGATAACGTTGTATTCTATGTTTACGATCTGATCAAACAAAGTAGACCAGGGAGATCTGGAACAAAGGTAACCTTTCAAGTTTTTCATATTGAGCTTGCTTTGTGTGTGGTTAGACATTTGAACCAATGTATTAAAGTGACGGACACTTTTCGAGGAAACGAAAAGACATTGCTGCTTACGCACAAAAAGCCACACACAAAAGCTTCAGTTCAAACTATCTCAAAATGGTTGAAACAGGTGTTGGTTTTAGCGGGAATAGACACTGATGTCTTCAAATCTCACTCCACCAGGGCGGCAGCTACGTCCGCGATGAAGGGGCGGGACGTACCTCTTGAGCATATTTTTTAAAAAATCGCAGGGTGGAGTAAAGAAGAAACTTTTTCAAAGTCCTACAACAAACCTGTTCACACTATGACAAGCTTTGGACACGCGGTGTTGGGAGCACTATAATCACCTGCTTTGTTTGCTATTAATTGCTATAATCAGTTGTGTAGTCACTGATATTTTTTGTCACTTATAATCATTTTTTCCCTCAAATATAAGGAGGGTATTATATGGTTTTCAGCCATTAAAAAACTTGATTGTGAAAAGATCTAACATTTGTGTGCTTTCTCATGTATGTGTTTACTTAGCCGGATTGTCGTACGGATTAATTCTACGACATAAAAAACACAGAAAGCTTTAAAACTCTTCACGTAGTCACTCACGTGACTCCGAAGTAAAATAGTAAGATTAAACGAGAACTCACCTGTTCGAAGTTTGATCGTTATTTTACGAGGAGTTACGATGAGGGATTACGTGCCCTCCACTCCCACCCTCGTAAAATAAATGATCAAATGGTGGTTCTAAGTCTTTTTATGAGCCTTACTATGTTACTCCGGCTTTGGTGTTCTGTGTTTTTCATGCCGTTGCTTTGAAGTATGCCGTTGACAGCGTGAGGCGGGTTCTTCACGTAATCCCTCATCGTAACTCCTCGTAAAATAACGATCAAACTTCGAACAGGTGAGTTCTCGTTTAATCTTACTATTATCATGCATTCTGTCATTTATTTAATCAGCATTTATTGTAACTGGTAACACTTTATTCCCCTTAAACTTCATATTCTGATAAACTAGCAGAAACTTGTTTTTTTGTGCAGAGCTTGATTCAAGCAGGAAATCATTGCTTGGCCTTGATTATGACCATTAAATAGCATTGTACCTGAAATACTCCCACTATTCATCAATCGTAGAGGCTTCTGCCAACCTTGCCAGCAGCAACCCTCAGCAACAGGTGGTTCTGCTGTGTTGCAGACAGGATATGTAATCGTGCATCACCTTGTATGTCTTTGAAACTGATCTCTGCTATGTCGCTCAGAGTTGTAAAGTGGGGCGTGATTGGGAAGAAGGCAATCTTTGTGTTTTCAACAAGTTTACAAAGCATCTTGATAAAGAGCTTGTAACAATATATTGAATACCATCCTCGGATATTCCTGTTTCCACTGGGGAGGGAATCCTCGTTCTACCCTTCCATTTGATTTACAGAACTGTAGATGACATGGATCAGGGACTCAAAGTGAAAAATAATGACAAATCCTTTTGTAATCTCTCATCAGAACTGGATATCAAAAGAAGGTTCCCTCTTTAACTGTTTTAACTATTTTATTTTATTTATTTGAATCCAGTTGAACAGAATAGTTAGGACAACTAAACTGCCTGATTTAGTCTGAAGTTGTGGAGACCAACAATTGGAATCATCTACATGTAGGACCTCTTTCGCTCTTTTCTGGATTCTTCTTCAGGGTTCTCCACTGCCTAGCAACCCACTAACATTCTGACCCAACCACGAAGCTCCCTTTCAATGGAACAAGCTCCCCTCAGCAAAGGTCCACTGTGACCGCCAGACAATTCAGGGTTCGTGACCTGATTTTGTTCACTTTGACAACACAAAGGAGCAAACGAAGAAAGTATTTGTAATGTAGAATGAGAGCACAAACCTCTTGTAACGCACAACAGAATGTTGTTGGTGTTGGCCCAATATACAGTATGTACTGACTCAGTGGACATTGCCTGTTTAGCCTGCACATTGAACAGCTTCTAGCCCATGGCGAAAATGCAAAGTGGAAATTTGGAGGCTCTGTAAATTATTCGTGGAATAATCACTGGTGTGCCTGTTAGACTCTTTCCTTGATCAGAATGTTTCTAATCCAACGGAAAAAAAATATCATTGATATACAGTGGCTTGCAAAAGTATTCATACCCCTTGAACTTTTCCAAATTTTGTCACGTTACAACCACAAATGTAAATGTATTTTATTGGGATTTTATGTGATATACCAACACAAAGTGGTGCATAATTGTGAAGTGGAAGGAAAATTATACATGGTTTCCAAATTTTATTACAAATAAAAAACTGAAAAGTGTGGCGTGCAAAAGTATTCAGCCCCCCTGAGTCAATACTTTGTAGAACCACCTTTTGCTGCAATTACAGCTGCAAGTCTTTTGGGGTATATCGCTACCAGCTTTGCACATCTAGAGATTGACATTTTTGCCCATTCTTCTTTGCAAAATAGCTCAAGCTCAGTCAGATTGGATGGAGAGCATCTGTGAACAGCAATTTTCAAATCTCGCCAGAGATTCTCAATTGGATTTAGGTCTGGACTTTGACTGGGCCATTCTAACACATGAATATGCTTTGATCTAAACCAATCCATTGTAGCTCTGGCTGTATGTTTAGGGTCGTTGTCCTGCTGGAAGGTGAACCTCTGCCCCAGTCTCACGTCTTTTGCAGACTCTAACAGGTTTTCTTCCAAGATTGCCCAGTATTTGGCTCCATCCATCTTCCCAAGAACTCTGACCAGTTTCCCTGTCCCTGCTGAAGAAAAGCATCCCCACAGCATGATGCTGCCACCACCATGTTTCACAGTGGGGATCGTATGTTCAGGGTGATGTGTAGTGTTAGTTTTCTGCCACACATAGCGTTTTGCATTTAGGTCAAAAACTTCAATTTTGGTCTCATCAGACCAGAGCATTTCCTCCACATGTTTGTTGTGTCCCCCACATGGCTTGTGGCAAACTGCAAACAAAACTTCTTATGGCTTTGTTTCAACAATGGCCTTCTTCTTGCCACTCTTCCACAAAAGGCTCGATCTGTGGAGTGCATGACAAATAGCTGTCCTGTGGACAGATTCTCCCAACTGAGCTGTGGATCACTGCAGCTTCCCCAGAGTTACCATGGGCCTCTTGGCTGCTTCTCTGATCAATGCTCTCCTTGCCCGGCCTGTCAGTTTAGGTGGACGGCCATGTCTTGGTAGGTTTGCAGTTATGCCATACTCTTTCCATTTTCGGATGATGGATTGAACAGTGCTCCGTGAGATGTTCTAAGCTTGGGATATTTTTTTATAACCTAACCCTGCTTTAAACTTCTCCACAACTTTATCCCTGACCTGCCTGGTGTGTTCCTTGGGCTTCATGATGCCCAAGGAACATTGTTTGTTTACTAATGTTCTCTAACAAACCTCTGAGGCCTTCACAGAACAGCTGTATTTATACTGAGATTAGATTACACACAAGTGGACTCTATTTACTAATTAGGTGACTTCTGAAGGCAATTGGTTGCACTGGATACTATTTAGGGGTATCAGAGTAAAGGGGGCTGAATCACTAGTTGAAGTGATCTACCACAGTTAAAGCATTGTCGGCTACCCAACAAAGAAATGGAAAATCACAGAGAGATAGTCTTTCCACAAATAGTAGAAGAAAATGTAATCCAGCAAACCACTCTGTCAGTCTATTCACAATCATCATCAATATGTTTAGGGTTATTTTAAGCAGTGCAATGAACCAGTCACGCACAAACAAACTATCATGGCCCTGACAGGACTGGCACCTGATGATATCACAACCTTGATCCAAACATTTAGAAAAAGACTGAAAGCGAGAGATAATGAGAGAGTTAACAAAGGTGCCTTTTGACCAAGTGTGCTATCAAGAAATCCCACTCACAATACCTCAGATAATAAAGTAGCCCATGCCTGCATGCAGTAAGACCCTGATGACATGGACACAGGTGGTAAATATCATTTGTATGGTCTAAATGCCAGCCAATAACTTTCTGGCAAAAGGAATCCAAACAAATTCCCATGACATTCTGTGACATTACAATTAACGAGGATCTCTGCCAACAGAAACTTAACTGGACCATTAGTAACCATATCAGAAACTCCCCAAAAAATTCACATCATTGCTGAAGCAAGTGAGGAATGTGATGAGAAGCTCTCTATTCAGGATGACTATAGCTCCAACAACATCAAATAGCTGATCCCTGTCCAGGTCGAAATCAGCCAGCAACACAAGTTAAACACCTACACCCAGAAACATTTAGTCTACCCACTCCAAACATCAGGATTTGTGGCAGAAGTGTCTCATCCATGAGGTGGTAGAGAGGTTTTTCTGATAACTTCTCCCAAACCTACAATTTTAACCAACAAAGACAAATTCAAGAAGATAGTGTGCTGGAGTAGCTCAGCGTGTCAGGCAGCATTCCCGGAGAACATGGAAAGGCGATTTTTCAGACTGACGAAGGGTACCCACCCGAAGAAAGGTCCTGACCTAAAATGTCACCTATTGGTTTTCCCCCGAGATGCTGCCTGGCCTGCTGAGTTACTCCAGCACTATGTCTTCTTTGCAAACCCTTATCTGCAGTTCTTTGCATCGACCAGATACGAAGTTGCCACCAATTCACATACCATCCTGATAGATATAAATCACTCTTCCTCAATCATGCTGGAGTCAAAATCCTTGAAGTCTCCACCAAAAGTCTCCCTTTCACGACATAACTGACTGCTCACCATCACATTCTCAAGAGCAATAACTGATTGAAAATAAATGCCAGTGACACCCACATTTTATGAAATAATGAAAGAAAATGGACGAAGGTCAGAGATGAAAGTGGATGATCCAAATTACCCTGGCAAATAATTCAGTAATAGCTCAGATCAGTAATGAAATCTTCAAATAAGTGATACAGAGAATATAACATTTCTATATTTATATATGACAAGAAGGGAATGAAGCAAAGGGCTGATATCTGTGAATGAAAAAATTCAAACTGAGCTGAAACTTAAAAGAAAGACCCATGATAAAAATCAGGATCAACAAAAGAAGATAATTAAGAAGATTATAGGAAGTGTAATAGGGAGGGGGGGAAATGAAGTCAGATGGACGAATGCAAAATGAAAGGACAACTTTCAAATGATATGGGCAGATCCAGTAAATGCTTTTGTGAACATTTAAAACTATAGTTGAAGGCTGCAGAGAACGACTCAAAAATAGGGGGTAGTGTGAGATAAAGTCCAACCTGGGATAATTAATATAGTAAATATCCTTCTTCATAAATAAAAAAACCCAAATCAATTAGAACAGAAGTACCATTAAGTTTGAAGAAAAACTGAAAACATTTTAATTTTTAAAAATCAATATGCAAATTCTGAGAATTATATCTTTGGTCATTGATGGTGTGCACTTTGGTTTCTTGGCAGGTCAATGGCATAACAAGGGCTGTCTCGATTTATTTTTTCCTCTGGAGACACAAGGTGCAGGTGCTTTAATCTCTGAATGTGGAGAGCCGATCTTGCTCTCTGCATTACGCGCACTGGGAAGAGGTCCTGGTGGAAAGACTGGAAAAGGACAAGAGACAATTACAGGGAATAATTTTGGAGTTTCTGCAGTTAGTCCTCCAATTTTGGGCCAAGATAACAATGTTGTAATAGGACTCTGAAACAGGGGCAGGACCAGAGAGATCCAAATTAACCAAATGCAGGATTGTCCCAAAATGCAAATAAAATTTTAAGAAAGCAAAAGGAGAAGTACATAGAGTTTCTGCAAGAAACTGACACGGTCACTTTGAGCACTTTGCAAAGTTTTAGAGTCCCTTTATGCTTTGCAGCCGCAGAGATAAAACATTCAAAAAATGCCAAGGATTAAAAATGCTACTCATCAGAAGACATGAGAGATATTTTGACCATTTCTTCAACTGGAACGGAGAGATTAATAGTTTTAACAACAGAGAGGTTTGAATAGGAAAGATAGATGCAAAATGCTGGAGTAACTCAGCGGGTCAGGCAGCATCTCTGTAGAAAAGGAATAGGTGATGTTTCGGGTCAAGACCCTTCTTCAGACTGAGAGTCAGGGGAGAGGGAAACTAGAGGTATGAAAATGTACAGAACAAATCAGAGTCTGCACCAATGACCCAGGAAAGGTGGAGTCCACAGATGCTGGAGAAACACAGCGGGTGCAGCAGCATCTATGGAGTGAAGGAGATAGGCAACATTTCGGGCCAAAACCCTTCTTCAGACTGATAGGGGGTGGGGGGAAGCGGGGGGAATAAAGGAAAGAGGAGGAGGAGGAGCCCGAGGGCTGAGGGAGAGGTAGGAAGGGGAGGAGACAGCAAGGGTTAACAGAATTGAGAGAATTCGATGTTCATGCCAAGAGGATGCAGACTCCTCAAGCGGAATATGAGGTGCTGTTCCTCCAATTTGTGGTGTTGGCCATGGATGAGGCACAAGACAGAGAGGTCAGATATGGAATGGGAGGGGGGAGTTGAAGTGCTGAGCCATCGGGAGGTCGGTTGGTTAATGCGGACCGAGCGGAGGTGTTCGGCGAAACGATCGCCAAGCCTCCGCTTGGTCTCACCGATATAGATCAGCTGACGTTTAGAGCAGCGGATGCAATAGATGAGGTTGGAGGAGGTGCAGGTGAACCTCTGTCGGACCTGGAACGACTGCTTGGGTCCTTGAAAGGAGTGGAGGGGGGAGGTAAAGCGACAAGTGTAGCATCTCTTGCGGTTGCAAGGGAAAGTGCCCAGGGAAGGGGTGGAGCGGGAGGGAAGGGAAGAATTGACAAGGGAGTTGCGGAGGGAGCAGTCTTTGCGGAAGGCAGACGGGGGGGAGATGGGAAGATGTGGCGAGTGGTGAGGTCACATTGGAGATGGCAAAACTGGCGGAGGATTATGTGTTGTATGTGCCGGCTGGTGGGGTGAAAGGTGAGGACCGGGGGACTCTGCCCTTGTTGCGAGTGGGGGGATGGGGAGAGAGGGCAGTGTTACGGGGTATGGAGGAGACCCTGGTGCAAGCCTCATCTATTGTGGGGGAGGGGAATCCCCGTTCCCTGAAGAATGAGGACATTTGTGATGCCCTGGTGTGGAATACCTCATCCTGGGAGCAGATGCGGCATAGACGGAGGAATTGGAAATAGGGCATAGAGTCCTTCCAGGAAGCAGGGTGGGAGAAAGAGTAGTTCAGATAGCCGTGGGAGTCAGTGGGTTTATAGTGGATGTCGGTCAGGAGTCTATCACCTACGATGGAGATAGTGAGGTCAAGGAATGCTAGGGAAGTGTCGGAAATGGTCCAGGTGTATTTGAGTTCCGGATGGAAGTTGGTGGTGAAACGGATGAAGTCAGTCAGTTGTTTGTGGGTGCAGGAGGTGACACCAAAGCAGTCATCGATGTAGTGAAGGTAGAGGTTGTGGATGGGGCATTGGTGCGCCTTGAACAAGGATTGTTCGACGTACCCGACAAAGAGGCAGGCGTAGATTGGGCCCATGCACGTGCCCATAGCTACGCCTTGTATTTGGAGGAAATGGGAGGAGTCAAATGAGAAGTTATTGAGGGTAAGGACCAACTTCGCTAGGCGGAGAAGAATATCAGTGGACGGGTATAGGTTGCTCCTCCGGTCGAGGAAGAACCGGAGGGCTTTGTGACCATCCTGGTGGAGGATGGAGGTGTAGAGTGACTGGACGTCCATGGTAAAGATGAGAATATGGGGGCCTGGAGAATGGAATGCGTGGAGACGACAGAGAGTGTCTGAGGTGTCTTGAACATAGGTGGGGAGGGATTTAACCAAGGGGGATAGGATGGAGTGGAGTCCACCATTATTCATTGCAAGCTGTGGAATAGGTGATAACGAAAGTATATGAATAATGAAACTAGCAGGACGACTAGGTGGGGGAATGACACAGAGAGAGGGAATGCAAGGGTTACTTGAAGTTAGCAAAATCAATACGATACGCTAGGTTGTAAGCTGCCCAAACAAAATATGAGGTGCTGTTCCTACAATTTGCTTGTGGCCTCACTCTGACAGTGGAGGAGGCCCAGGACAGAAAGCTTAGTATGGGAATGAGAAGGGAAGTTAAAATGTTTGGCAACCGGAAGATCGTGTAGGCCAATGCAGATTGGGCATCCGATACGTTATGATACGATACGATAGAACTTTATTTATTCCAGGAGGAAAGTTGTTCAGGAGGGAGGGCATAGGTATTCAGAAAATGATTGTCCAGTCTGCGCTTGAATAGGAAAAATCAATTTCCTTTCACTGTGGAGTTATTGATAAGCATTTATCAATTTTGCAAAAATAAAAGGTTAAGATATAAAATATATATAAAATATATTTAGATTAGGTAAAAGAGTTTTGGAGAATATTCAACAGAGAATTATTCACATCAGTGTAAAAATTTGATGCGACTGAAGGTGATAAAATAGTAAGATTAACCGAGAACTCACCAGTTTGAAGTTTGATCTTTATTTTATGAGGAGTAACGATGAGCGATTACGTGAAGAACCCTGCCAGCCGGCATGCGCGTCAATCTTCAAAGCGGTGTGAAATCACAGAAGAACAACAATTGAAGTATTATAGTAAGATTATAAACATGGGTTGGGAGCACTGGGCACGTAATCGCTCATCGTAACTCCTCATAAAATAAACATCAAACTTCAAACTTGTAAGTTCTCATTTAATCTTACTATTTTACTATGGAGTCACGTGAGTGATTCCGTGAAGATTTCAAAGGTCTGTGATTTCACGCTGATCCAAATCCAGGCGTCTCACACTGCAATCAGTTGACTCAGGAGGAGTGAATATAGCAAAACATCGAAACATGATACTGATTAACATGTTAAAGCTTTAATTCACAAATAAACAAATATACAATAGCGACTCCTCTCTCCCAGGGAGAAGCTATGAAACAGAACTTAAAACAGAATGGGCGAACACCCCGGCTTCAACAAGCGGCTTTTATAAAATCTTTGAAAACTCAATTCATTTGACCATCCTGTGGCTGCGAGGATATGGTCTAGAGGGACGTCCATTGCCCTCGCCGCTGGCGTTGATGCCGCCCTGGTGGAGTGAGATTTGAAATTGTCAGTATTCACTCCTGCACACCCCAACACTTGCTTCAGCCATCGTGAAATTGTCTGAGCTGACACTTTCATGTGTGGCTTTTTGTGGCTAATAAACAATACTTGCTCAGAGCCTCTAAGGCTCTTTGTGACTTCAATATAAAGCCGCAAGTGCACCACCACACACAGCCATAAATCCATGGGATAAGCTGACAGTACAAGCTTGAACCCGGACACCCCTGGCCTGCTTTGTTTAATTAGGTCATAGATGTAAAATTTAACATCATTCTGTGAGGACACCATCCTGTCCAGGCACAGTTTATGCAAGGTCTGAACCCTTTGCGCTGATACGAGCGCCATGAGCATAACCAACTTAAGGGTAATCTTTGTTAAGGCCAAAGATGTGGCTGTACCCCATTGACGAAGCAGCGTCAGTACCATGCTTACATCCCAGATTTCAGAATACCTAAGCCTGGGAGGATTAGAATTAAAAACACCCTTCATAAATCTGGAAATTAACGGATGAGATCCTATAGATGGAAGGTCTGACCCCCATAGGTACGAGGACAAAACGCTCCTGGCGCTGTTGATGGCACTATAGCTCAACCTTTCATCGAAATGTAAGTTGGACAGAAATTTGAGCACAAGGATGGAGGCTGTGTGGTATGTAATGTTCCCCTGTAAACAAAATTCCTCCCATTTCCTGACATGAGAGATGTACTGCCTTTTCGTACTATCCCTCCAGGATGCTGTGATGACATCCACGGTCCGATTAGATAGTCCCAGACCCAGATATGGCCTTCTTAAAATCTGCAAATCAACAAAGTTAGACAATCATACAATGGGTGTTGACCTCCAGTCACAGGGTGCACTAAGATTATGACATTTTGGAACCATCATAATAGGCTGTGTGCTAATACCCGATATCAGAGGGAACCATGGCTGTGTAGGCCAGTTGGGTACCACCAAAACCCCTGAAGCGGAGTCCTGTTTGATCTTAGTCAAGCACCAACTGATGAGGCAGAAGGGGGAAAATGCATATAAAAACATTCCGCCCCAGTACAGCGAGAATGCATTCACTGCAACTGCCCCTGGGTCTGGTTCCCATGAAACATATTTCGGTACCTGGTGATTAAGTCTGGATGCAAACAAATCGATATCTGGTACCCCATACCGGAAAACAATTTCCTTAAATACATCATGATTCAACATCCACTCAGTGTTGTCATTGAATTTGCATGACCTGGTGTCTGCCACCATATTGAATCTGCCTGGCAAGTAGACAGCTGAAATCCAAATATTCTTTTTAATGCACCAGTGCCACATAAGGTTAGCCAAGCCGTCACAAGATTTTGATTTGATTCCACCCATGTGATTGACATATGCCACTGCCGTGGTGTTGTCAATCTGAAGCTGAATGCGTAAGTGATGCTTAGTGGTACAGTAAGCTTTGAGCCCATAAAATGCTCCTAAAAGCTCGAAGTAATTAATTCCATGTGACTGGAGAATCAGCACCTCATGCATATTCCATCTGCCTCCACAACTAGACCTGGTGTCAGTAGCACCCCAACCTAGGGCACTAACATCAGTCTGCAAAACAACTGAAGGTGTTTCGATCAAAATTTTGCTTGAACAGTTTGAAATGTTTCTAATCCACCACTGTACTTCAGTAATGGCTGCAGATGGTAAGTGCATGGGCCGATTTAAATCACCTGCATGTATTCTCAGTGCCTGTACCTTTGCCCTCTGTAAATGTTGGTAATGCAAAAGTCCATATTGGACAGCTGGAAATGCAGCTACCAATTTGCCAATTAAGCTGGCCACCTGTTTAATTGAAGGTGATTGCTCCCCAAGAGCTTGATGCAGCCTTCAATTAAATCTAATCTCTTGCCCTTGGGCAGAGTCACAGACATGTGAGTTGAATTAACTGTGAATCCCAAATAGTCAATTATGTTAACCGGCACCAATTTTGATTTAGCTGGGTGGAAAATGAACCCCAACCTCTCATCCATGAGTTTAACAGCTGAAACTGATAATTTGGCTGCCACAAAGGTGTTTCCAATTATTAAGATGTCATCCAAATAGGCCATTACAATATGGCCCTGTGACCGTAATAATCCTAGTACTGGTTTTAGCAATTTGGTAAATAAGTGAGGGGCTGAGGTTAACCCATTAGGCAGTGCTCTAAAACTGCCATAATTGCCCCATCCAGCTAAATTTCAAATATCTCCGATACTCTTTATGAACAGGCACTGAATAATATGCATCATGAAGATCTATAATGCCATATAACACCCTCTGGAAAACAATTACTTGGCAGTAGCGAACGTTTCCATCTTAAAATGATTATACTGCACAAACGGATTAAGTCCTGTCAGGTCCAAAATAATCCGACACCCACCATCTTTCTTTGGTCTAGGAAACACATCAGACACGAATTGATGGGTTTGATAAACTGTTTTCTCAATTGCACCTTTAAAACATAATTTTGCAATTTCAGCTTGAATCTCCAAATTCCCCATTGAGAGAAAATCAGTGCCCGCTCTGGCTTATGCTGGGTGGGTGGACATAGGTTGGGAATATATTCAATTTGAAACCCTTGTATACTCTGCAGTATAAACACGTTTGATGTTATTTTACACCATTCTTTGAGAAACCTGTGTAACCTCCCCCCAACTGGTAGGTAATTCTCACTCAATATGTTTCAACCAGAATCAGACCCACCTACCTCCATGGTTACCGGTGGAGTTCTGTGTCCCCTGGCTCTGGATGTAAAAGGCATGTTTGCCCGTGCTCCTGCTGGAGTGCCATTGAATGACCATTGAATGGCCGGCTTGGTCCTTGTCCGGACCCGGTTTCAGCAAACCGTTTGTAAGGGTACTGTCGCCGAAGGATTCTGCTGGTCACTGGTGCCTTGATGAGCCCGACGGTTTTTGCCTCTTCGTCTAGCTCCTTTACCCTCTTTGCGAGGTCTTCCCCGAACAATAAGTTCGGGCCCTGGATGTTGCTAGGCTTGCACAGGGCAGCTAACCTTGGGTTAATGGTAGGGCTGATGACGCTCTTTCTAAGACAGTTAATTTCAAAGTGCACAATGCACACGAGAGCCAGGGCATCCTGCTGAACTTCAGTCAGGAGCCCACCATCCACCGACCTACCAAAAGCCATAATGCTGGCTGCGAGCAATTTCAGCACCCGTTGCAGTTTCAATTCCTGTGCTCGGATGCCTGGTCCCATTTGGCCCAAAATGGCATGATTGACGGCCGGCACTTTGAGCAGAATACAATTTTCTGGGGGGGTGGGTCATATTTTTTGGCCGTTGTGTCCATGTTCCTGAAGCTGGTGCAAAGCCAAGTAATTTATACTGGGTCCAGCTCTTCCCCCAGTGGCAAGAATGGCACCTCTGGCTAGTGCACTTCGACCCGTGGGGTAGCCTCCAACGCTAAGCCCTCAGAGTCGGCGTCAGAATCATACTGACCTGGTATACTCTCCTCCTCCAAGAGACAGCCCAGTAGGTGCTGCTGGCACGGGCTCTTGGAGAGGCCAGCGCTCTTGATGGAGCATTCTCTCCAATAGGAGCTCCATCCTGGATACCCGTTCTACGGTATCCATTCTTGAGGGAGAACCCTCCCGACTGGACTCATCCGTGTCTATCGGCCGGACAGACTTTCGATTGGCCTTATGCCCCTCCGGCGTATCCACGGTGCTCTCGGACACCAAGTCTGTAGTCACTGGTCTCACTACCAGCGACTCCGTAGATGAGTTAGGTGGCCGCCCGCTACCCGCACTCCCGCGGGCAATAGACACTTCTGTTACGGCTCACCTTGCTGCTAACAACTTCTTCATGCTTGAACTTGCTCTTCTGTAACAAGAATTAACAAGCACAGAAACATAGAAACATAGAAACATAGAAATTAGGTGCAGGAGCAGGCCATTCGGCCCTTCGAGCCTGCACCGCCATTCAATATGATCATGGCTGATCATCCAACTCAGTATCCTGTACCTGCCTTCTCTCCATACCCCCTGATCCCTTCAGCCACAAGGGCCACATCCAACTCCCTCTTAAATATGGCCAACGAACTGGCCTCAACTACCTTCTGTGGCAGAGAATTCCACAGATTCACCACTCTCTGTGTGAAAAACGATTTTCTCATCTCGGTCCTAAAATGGTCCATGGTATCAAACAGGAAATTAGAAAAGCGTGCGACAAAGGCAAAACAGTTATAATGGGTGACTTCAATCTACATATAGATTGGGTTAATCAAATTGGCAGGGGGTGCTGAGGAAGAGGATTTTTTGGAATGTATGCGGGATAGTTATCTAAATCAACATGTAGAGGAACCAACGAGAGAGCAGGCTATTTTAGACTGGGTTTTGAGTAATGAGGAAGGGGTAATTAGCCGTCTTGTTGTACGTGCCCCCTTGGGCAAGAGTGACCATAATATGGTTGAGTTCTTCATTAGGATGGAGAGTGACATTGTTAATTCAGAAACAATGGTTCTGAACTTAAAGAAAGGTAACTTTGAGGGTATGAGACGTGAATTGGCCAAGATTGACTGGCAATTAATTCTAAAAGGGTTGACGGTGGATATACAATGGAAGACATTTAAAGACTGCATGGATGAACTACAAAAATTGTTCATCCCAGTTTGGCAAAAGAATAAATCGGGGAAGGTAGTGCATCCGTGGATAACAAGGGAAATCAGGGATAGTATCAAAGCAAAGGATGATGCGTACAAAGTAGCCAGAAAAAGCAGCATACCAGAGGACTGGGAGAAATTCAGAGACCAGCAGAGGAGGACAAAGGGCTTAATTAGGAAAGGAAAAATAGATTATGAAAAGAAAACTGGCAGGGAACATAAAAACTGACTGCAAAAGTTTTTATAGATATGTGAAGAGAAAGAGGTTAGTTAAAACAAATGTAGGTCCCTTGCAGTCAGAAAAGGTGAGTTGATCATGGGGAACAAGGATATGGCGGACCAATTGAATAAACTACTTTGGTTCCGTCTTCACTAAGGAAGACATAAATAATCTGCCCGAAATAGCAGGGGACTGTGGGTCAAAGGAGGAATTGAGTGAAATCCAGGTCAGTCGGGAAGTGGTGTTGGGTAAATTGAATAGATTAAAGGCCGATAAATCCCCAGGGCCAGATAGGCTGCATCCCAGAGTACTTAAGGAAGTAGCTCAGGAAATAGTGGATGCATTAGTGATAATCTTTCAAAACTCTTTAGATTCTGGAGTAGTTCCTGAGGATTGGCGGGTAGCAAATGTAACCCCTCTTTTTAAGAAGGGAGGGAGAGAGAAAAACGGGGAATTACAGACCAGTTAGTCTAAAATCGGTAGTGGGGAAACTGCTAGAGTCAGTTATTAAAGATGGGATAGCAGCACATTGGAAAGTGGTGAAATCATTGGACAAAGTCAGCATGGATTTACAAAAGGTAAATCATGTCTGACGAATCTTGTGGAATTTTTCGAGGATGTAACTAGTAGCGTGGATAAGGGAGAACCAGTGGATGTGGTATATCTGGACTTCCAGAAGGCTTTCGACAAGGTCCCACATAAGAGATTAGTATACAAACTTAAAGCATACGGTATTAGGGGTTCAGTATTGATGTGGATAGAGAACTGGCTGGCAAACAGGAAGCAAAGAGTAGGAGTAAACGGGTCCTTTTCACAATGGCAGGCAGTAACTAGTGGGGTACCGCAGGGCTCAGTGCTGGGACCCCAGCTGTTTACAATATATATTAATGATCTGGATGAGGGAATTGAAGGCAATATCTCCAAGTTTGCGGATGACACTAAGCTGGGGGGCAGTGTTCGCTGTGAGGAGGATGCTAGGAGACTGCAAGGTGACTTGGATAGGCTGGGTGAGTGGGCAAATGTTTGGCAGATGCAGTATAATGTGGATAAATGTGAGGTTATCCACTTTGGTGGCAAAAACAGGAAAGCAGACTATTATTTAAATGGTGGCCGAT
Organism: Okamejei kenojei; assembly: GCA_035221665.1. Classification (NCBI taxonomy): domain Eukaryota; kingdom Metazoa; phylum Chordata; class Chondrichthyes; order Rajiformes; family Rajidae; genus Okamejei; species Okamejei kenojei. The sequence goes on from CM069133.1 coordinate 78,608,551, forward strand.
TAGGAAAAGGGGAGATGCAGCGAGACCTGGGTGTCATGGTACACCAGTCATTGAAAGTAGGCATGCAGGTGCAGCAGGCAGTGAAAAAAGCGAATGGTATGTTAGCTTTCATAGCAAAAGGATTTGAGTACAGGAGCAGGGAGGTTCTACTTCAGTTGTACAGGGTCTTGGTGAGACCACACCTGGAGTATTGCGTACAGTTTTGGTCTCCAAATCTGAGGAAGGACATTATTGCCATAGAGGGAGTGCAGAGAAGGTTCACCAGACTGATTCCTGGGATGTCAGGACTGTCTTATGAAGAAAGACTGGATAGACTCGGTTTATACTCTCTGGAATTTAGGAGATTGAGAGGGGATCTTATAGAAACTTACAAAATTCTTAAGGGGTTGGACAGGCTAGATGCAGGAAGATTGTTCCCGATGTTGGGGAAGTCCAGGACAAGGGGTCACAGCTTAAGGATAAGGGGGAAATCCTTTAAGACCGAGATGAGAAAGACTTTTTTCACACAGAGAGTGGTGAGTCTCTGGAACTCTCTGCCACAGAGGGTAGTTGAGGCCAGTTCATTGGCTATATTTAAGAGTGAGTTGGATGTGGCCCTTGTGGCTAAGGGGATCAGAGGGTATGGAGAGAAGGCAGGTACGGGATACTGAGTTGGATGATCAGCCATGATCATATTGAATGGCGGTGCAGGCTGGAAGGGCTGAATGGCCTACTCCTGCACCTAATTTCTATGTTTCTATGTTTCTATGTTTAAAAGACTTCCCCCTTATCCTTGTTCTGGACTTCCCCAACATCGGGAACAATCTTCCTGCATCTAGCCTGTCCAACCCCTTAAGAATTTTGTAAGTCTCTATAAGATCACCCCTCAATTTTCTAAATTTCCAGCGAGTACAAGCCAAGTCTATCCAGTCTTTCTTCATATGGAAGTCGTGCCATCCCAGGAATCAGTCTGGTGAACCTTCTCTTTACTCCCTCTATGGCAAGAATGTCTTTCCTCAGATTAGGAGACCAAAACTGTACGCAATACTCCGGGTGTGGCCTCACCAAAACCCTGTACAACTGCAGTAGAACCTCCCTGCTCTTGTACTCAAATCCTTTTGCTATGAATGCCAACATACCATTCGCTTTTTTCACAGCCTGCTGCACCTGCATGCCTACTTTCAATGACTGGCGTACCATGACACCCAGGTCTCGCTGCATCTCCCCTTTTCCTAATCGGTCACCATTCAAATAATAGTCTACCTTCCTGTTTTTGCCACCAAAGTGGATAACCTCACATTTATTCACATTATACTGCATCTGCCATGCATTTGCCCACTCACCAAGTCTATCCAAGTCATCCTGCAGCCTCCTAGCATCCTCCTCACAGCTAACACTGCCCCCCAGCTTCGTGTCATCCGCAAACTTCGAGATGTTGCATTTAATTCCCTCATCCAAATCATTAATGTAAATTGTAAATAGCTGGGGTCCCAGCACTGAGCCTTGCGGCACCCCACTAGTCACTGTCTGCCATCCTGAAAAGGACCCGTTCACTCCTACTCTTTGCTTCCTGTCTGCCAGCCAGTTCTCTATCCACATCAATACTGAACCACCAATACCGTGTGCTTTAAGTTTGTATACCAATCTCTTGTGTGGGACTTTGTCGAAAGCCTTCTGAAAGTCCAGATACAACACATCCACTGCTTCTCCCTTATCCACTCTACTAGTTACATCCTCAAAAAATTCAATAAGATTCGTCAGACGTGATTTACCCTTCGTAAATCCATGCTGACTGTCCAATGCTTTCACCACTTTCCAAATGGGCTGCTATCCCATCTTTAATAATTGACTCTAGCAGTTTCCCCACTACTGATGTTAGACTAACTGGTCTGTAATTCCCCGTTTTCTCTCTCCTTCCCTTTTTAAAAAGTGGGGTTACATTAGCTACCCTCCAATCCTCAGGAACTACTCCAGAATCTAAAGAGTTTTGAAAAATTATCATTAAGGCATCTGCTATTTCTGGGGCTACTTCCTTAAGTACCCTGGGATGCAGCCTATCTGGCCCTGGGGATTTATTGGCCTTTAATCCATTCAATTTACCCAACACCACTTTCCAGCTAACCTGGATTTCACTCATTTCCTCCATCTCATTTGACCCGCGATCCCCTGCTATTTCGACCTAAATCGACCTCCAACAAGTTTGCCACTTACCTGAGGCTTTTTAAACTTACCGGTGGAGAAGCGCTGCTCCCCCCAGCCGATCGCTGCGCCATGCGTCAGACATAATGACGCGCATGCCGCCTGGCGGGGTTCTTCACAGAATCACTCACGTGACTCCGAAGTAAAATAGTGGGCTATTTGAGGAAAATTAGCCACCATTGGACTGCTCTTAGAAGATGGGCATGTGATTTGTCTCTGTACTGTGACATTTTATGGTGTTATTGTTCAGTAGCAAAAGAACGAAAGAAAAGGTGAGGCTTTTTTTTCCTCATTTTACATGTGTTCCTTTGTTGATATAAATGCCATGGCAGAAACAGTAATGTAAGCAGAATCCATTATACCCTGCAAGAGAAAGATGGGCATTACTGCCAAAAGGTTAACAAAAAATGTTTGGTTTAGGAGGAATAGAAATGGGTCAGATAGGATTGCTTTTTCAGAGAACAGAGAAATTATGTATCATCAAATTCTGTGGTTCTAAAGAAGAATATCTGCCAGCCAAGAAAATGAACAATTGGAAGGAAGAGACAAAAAAGACACACTCAAAAATTTAATGGTATGTTGCCTTAGAAGATAGGAATGGAAATGATGAGACTTGAAAAACTTTGAGAGATCATTTCAAGTAACAAAGCTTAAAGACTAGAAAATTGTCCTTCAGTGCGTCAAAGAGATACAGTAACAATTAGTTATTCACAAGAGAATGCAGATGCTGGAATCTTGAGAATGTGTTGGATAAACTCATTGGGTCAAGTAGCATCCATGGAGGGAATGAAAAGACAATACAGGCCTTCCGAAATATGTCCCGACCCAAAACTTCACCGATCCATGTTCTTCAGAGATGCTGCCTGAGTCCCTGAGTTACTCCAGCACTTTTGTAAATCAGCATCTCCAGTTCCTTATGTCCCAATGATGACTTTTAATACCACGAGAATCAGAGGCGCCTGGACCCTTCTTTAGACTATTAAACAATTTGGAATTTGGATCAGGTACGAGAAATGTTGGTTTGGATGGAGAGTGGTTGCTAATGGATTGAAAAATCAGGACAAAGTATCTGAAAAGATTCACTGAGGCATACAGGGAAAGTGAAGTAAGATAAGATTATAGAAATTGTAGAGAGAAGCTAGGTGACAGAGTTTTTCATAGCCTTAAGAGTACTGAAAATGTTAATCTTCAACCTGATGTGGGAAGTCATCAATCCAGTATCCACATGCAATGGGAACCAGGTAGGACTTTAAGTTGAAGATGGACACAAAAAGTTGGAGTAACTCAGCGGGACAGGCAACATCTCTGGAGAGAAGGAATGGGTGATGTTTTAGGTCGAGACCCTTCTTCAGACATGTGTCTATCTTCAGTTTAAATCAGCATTTGCAGTTCCTTCTTACACATTAGGACTTTAAGTTGATGCTATCCCACCAATGGAATGAGATGGTCTTGCCAGCTACCCATTTGGAAGGGAGTGAAAATCTAAGCTCAAAGCAAAACAGAATGGTGAAGTCTATTAAGACATAAAGTGCTGGAGTAAATCAGCGGGTCAGACAGCATCTCTGGATAAAAAAAAGAACTGCTGATGCTGGTTAATACACAAAAAGATGCAAAGTGCTGGAGTAACTCAGCAGGTTCAGCAGGATCTCTGGAGAACATAGACAGGTGACATTTGACAGAAGCCTTCCAAAACGAGTACTGACCGGAAACGTCAGCTATTCATGTTCACTAGAGATGCTGCCTAATCTGCTGAGTTACTCCAGCACTTTGTGTCCTTCATGTAAACCAACATATGCAATTCCTTGTGTCCACATGGTGACTGTTAATATCATTAGACTCAGAGGTGCCAGCTGGTGTGCCATTTGGAGCTAAGAGTGCAAGGCACGTGTTTGCTAGAAGCTGCCAAGGAGGATAGTCTTGGTTTATTGACAGTGAGCGAAAGGAATTTTCATCTCAACATTAGTATATAGAAATAAGTGCTCCTGACCATCCAAAAAGTAAATACTTCCTTGCACAGATCTACAAACTGCAGAGGCTTGTTTGTTTAACCAGACTTCATGCTGGGCTTTCTGTTCATTTACTGTGGTGTAGGAACATTAAGCACTCTGTTATCATTAACACTCCTTCTAGCCATTAGGATTGCATTAGCACATTTAAAACTTTATTTGTAGGTGTTATTTTTCTCCTAATGCCTTTCTTGATATGCTTCTCAATAGATGTAGATTCCAGGAAAGGAAAAGCGTAGTTCCATTTCTCCTCGCATTGTTGATATAATCCTCTCCCTGGTGAGACGTTGTAATGGCTGAGACAGGATGAGCATTCCCTTTTTATGCTCTGCTAATTCACTCTCTGTTCATTGTTGAAAACTAGCCAGTAATGCAGCATTTTGATACTTTTTCAAATACCAGCTTTCATTCTGAATTAGATGCAGGATGCATTCTGAATTAGATAAAGCTGCGGCAAGGAAGAATGTCATTGTTCCCGTTCCCAGGGCATATGACAATTAAACACTCTTGACTCTTGGCATATTTAGCTATGAAAGACTAAATTTGGTCATGGTTATTTTATAAATAACAACAGAAAATAACAACACCGGAAGTGGCGGCGCTGCGTGGCAGCTGCGGCTCACCTGCAGTCCGTCTGTTTTTTTTCTTTTTTTTTGTCCTTTGTGTCTGTTTTTAGTTGGAATTTTTGGTTTATTAGGCTGTGTTTGTGTGGGGGGGGGGGGGGAGGGTGGGAGAAACAAGGTTTTAGTCTCTCCCCTTCGGGGGATGCGACCTTTTTCTTGTCGTGTCCCCCGTCACCATCTCCGTCTGTGCTGAGGCCTAATGGCGGAGCTGGTGGCCTCGGAGCTGTGGCGAGCGTTCGGAGCTCCGGTGTTCCAGCGGCGGCGGCGGCCCGGCTTCGGCGCTCCAGCAGTTGCTCCAGCGGGTGTTCCAGCAGCGGCCCGGCATTGGCGCTCCGGCGGCTCCAGCGGGTGTTCCAGCAGCGGCCCGGCATTGGCGCTCTAGCGGCTCCGGCGGGTGTTCCAGCAGCGGCCCGGCTTCGGCGCTCCGGCGGCTCCGGCGGGTGTTCCAGCAGCGGCCCGGCATTGGCGCTCCGGCGGCTCTCCAGCGGGTGCTCCGGCAGCGGCCCGGCTTCGGCGCTCCGGCGGCTCCGGCGGCTCTCCAGCGGGTGTCCCGGCGGCAGCCCGTCTTCGGCGCTCCGGCGGCTCCGGCGGCTCTCCAGCGGGTGTCCCGGCGGCGGCCCGGCTTCGGCGCTCCGGCGGCTCTCCGGCGGCTCTCCAGCGGTGCTCCAGCAGCGGCCCGGCTTCGGCGCTCCGGCGGCTCTCCGGCGGCTCTCCAGCTGGTGCTCCAGCGGCGGCCCGGCTTCAGAGCTCCGGCGGCTCCAGCGTTCCCGTGGTCGATCCTGACTGGGAGCTGTGGTGGTGTTCCGGCGTTCTGGCGGCGGCGGCGGTGGCGGCCTGGCTTCGGAGGCCCGGCCGCGGGCCTGGTGGACGATGACATCGAAGGCCTGGATCGCCTCAGTACAGAGGGGGAACAAGTAGGGGAAAATGACAAAGACCTTAAGACTTTTGCCTTCCACCACAGTGAGGAGGTGCTTGGTGAACTCACTGTGGTGGATGTTAAATTATGTGTTTATTGTGTGTTTTGTTTTAATTTATTACATGTTATGACTGCAAGGTAACGAAATTTCGTTCAGACCGAAAGGTCTGAATGACAATAAAGGAATCTGAATCTGAATCTGCAGAAAACGCTGCAGTTCCAAAAAGCCATTCTATTCAAGTGTGTATATTTATGATAGGTGTCACAATGAGCATTAAGTTTGCAAGAGCTTTAGTATGTGAACAGCGAACTCCTCACAGTATGTTTAAGGTGAATGCACGTTATGATAGCAGTCAGCAATCAACATTGATCTGACGGCATCGCAGCCATTTGGGAATTCAGCATTATTCGTCTAGCAAACAGCAAACAATGGCCTGTTTCCTATATCATCGTTACTTTTTTACATACCTTTCATTCATTTGTTCTATATCTCTCTACATCACTGTCTATATCTCCCTTTCCCCCGATCTCAATCTGAAGAAGTGTCTCGACCCGAAATGTCAACCATTCCTTCCCTCCAGAGATGCTGCCTGTCCCACTGAGTTACTCCAGCATTTAGTGTCTATCTTTGGTGTAAACCAGCATCAGCAGTTCCTTCCTACACTATTCGTAACACCTTTCCTTCACCTTGCAAAGATGAATACCCATTCAGCTCTGGGCCAAGCCCAATGCTATTTAAAGAATTGGCAACTACTCCTTACTTGGTTATTGATATTTTGAACATAAGAGCATTTCGACATAAGACTATCAGAAGGACTAACCAGGGCAAGACATGCACCAGTGGATAATTGGGCCCAAAGGAATACCGAGGGACCCTGGGCTACAAGTCCAAAGATTCCTGAAGGTGGCAGCACTGTTAGATAAGGTGTCGAAGAAAACATACAAAATACATGCCTTCTTTAGCTGGGGGACAGAAGGGAGCCGGGAGGTTATGGTGCAGCTTAATGAAATTGTAATTAAGCCTGAACTGGAGTACTGTGTAAAGTTTGGGTTGCCACACTGTAGGAAGAATGTGATTGCAATGGAGAGGGTGCAGAGGAGATTCATTGGGATGAAGCATTTCATCAAGTAGTGGAACTGGATAGCCTACATTTGTTTTCCTTGGAGCGCATCGGGAAGCTGATAGAGGTATTTAAAGTTTAGAGATACAGCGTGGAAAGCAGACCCTTTTGTCCACCGACTCCAGGCTGACCATCGATCACCTGTACACCAGTTCTATGTTATCCCACTTCTATATCCTACGCCTAGGTATAATTTACCAAAGCCAATTAACATACAAACCTTTGGAATGTGGGAGGAAACCCAAGCACCTGGTGGATAACCCACGCAGTCACAAGGCGAACGTGTAAACTCTGCACAGACAGCACCTGAGGTCAGATTCGAACCTGTGTCACTGGCACTGCGAGATAACAGCACTACCATCTGTCCATTGCCAGAGGAACAGGGGATTCAAGTACTCTCATAACATTTGAGTAAATGGGTAACTGAATGCCCATGATGTAGAAGGCTGCAGGCCAAGTGCTGATAAATGATGGTCATTGTAGACATGGTAGGGCTGTTTTTCTGCCATATAAATGCTGGCCTTATTAGATATGGAACCAGGAACAGCATATGAGGCATGTTGGTGGGAGATGCTTTTCAATGAACTATTTCCTAACTTAAATCATGTTAAAGGACATAGAACATCTTGCATTATTCCATGCAATTTTGTAAGAATTGACCAGCACTGTAGACTGATTCCATTTCCATTGGAGAGTTTAGCTGGAAGTTTTTTAAATTTATGGTGAATAAACTATGTATTTTCCACCTCTCGGCAGTTTTGGAAAAGTTTCAAAATTTACGCACTTTCATATGTAGACAAATGGTCAGGAATGTCTTTCACCATCTTCTACATCCACAAAACACATCCTATGTATATAGTTTGAGTTTAAGCAGTGGGTGCTCATTTTAAGTTGGTTTAAATATTTATAATATTGTCTCCACTGCCACGGTTTACTCAGCCGCACTGGCTACAGTAGGCCAAGACAGTTTGCAAGCAGTATAATGTTTGCCTCTGATGTAACAGGTGTGCTGTTTGCTTCTGAAGTAACAGGTGCGGGTTATCTATTTTCCACAGTTACCAAATTTAATCTTCCCTTATGTTTTCTGAAATGACCCCAGCATCCAATCCAAGAATGCAACAATTTAAAAATACTACTTTTGTGCTCATCCATTCATGATCTCATCCATAACCCTCTCCATTTGAAGATCTGGTCTTGACCAGAAACGTCACCTATTCCTTTTCTCCAGAGATGCTGTCTGACCTGCTAAATTACTCCAGCTTTTTGTGTCTATCTTCCATTTCTTTCCCACTCATTCCTCTTACTTTTATAATACTTAGTTTTTGGTCACCTATTCCAATATAAGGCTTTCTGTTATTTTTAAATTTATAACATTCCTGCAAATCACCTTGTGATGCTATTCCCCTATTAAAGATGGTGTACGCTGTAGTTGTTGTTGCGGGATATTGACAGACCCTGTCTGGACTTGGATCAAACCAAGTATAACCTAACATAAATTATCTATGACAATTTCCCCCAGTCACCAACCGAATCAACCCATTTGTTTTAATTACATTTAATTGAGGGTGGCACAGTTAGTAGAACCATTGCCTCACAATGCCAGAGATCTAGGTTTGATCCTGACCTTGGGTGGTGTCTGTACGGAGTTTGCACATTCTCCTTGTGCCAACATGGGTTTCCTCTGTGTGCTCCAGTTTCCACCCACAACCCAAAGACAAGCGGGTTTGTAGGTTAATATGCCCCTGTAAAATTGCTTGTAATGTGTAGGAAGTGTATGAGAATATAAGAAAGAACTGCAGATGCTGGAAGTTGGAACAATCGAAGATAGACAAAAAATGCTGGAAAAACTCAGCAGGTGAGGCAGCATCTATGAGAGAAGGAATATCCTTCCCCTTCCCAGCTCTCCCACAGTCCTACTGTCTCTGCCAAATTCCTTTCTTCCCCTCCCACTCCTCCCCCGACATCACTGAAGAAGGGTCTTGACCTGAAATGTCACCCATTCCTTCTCTCCATAGATGCTGCCTCACCCGCTGCATTTCTCCAGCATTTTTTGTCTACCTTCAGTGGCTGAAAGGCCTGTTTCAATGCTGCATCTCTATATTAAATTAAACAATGAAAAAAAAGTAATTTCGCATCTCGTGTGTTTACAGCTCATTTGTGGGACTGTCCACTTCACAATATTCATTATCACAATGTTATTGATATCCAATATGTTATTGATTACTTGCTGAATTGAAGTAAAAATACATGAAAAGGCACATGTGTACTTTGAGAGATCTGAGCATGTCAAACATAGATTTTGCGCAGGTTTGTGTCCCAATTGTTTTGTTGATGGGCCTTACATCATTAGATGGCATAAAGTTGATGGGCGATTCAGTATACACAAGATTAACAAACAAAATCCTGCCATCCCTTTCTTCTTGTAGCTTTAAGCACATTGAGCTGTCAGGATTAGTTCAAAATAACTGCATCCAAATTGAATGGGCAGTGGATGAACAGAGCCCTGAAAGAATGATGGTGTGAGGAGCAGGCTACTCATAGCTGCAAATAACTGAGCCCCTGTTCGGGAGGGTGGGGTGAAGTTGAAGGGTGAGGAGGAAGTGAAGTAGGAGCAAAGTAAAATGAATGTAGAACAAACATAGTTTTTTAAATTTTGAAGAATCGTTTGGTTGCTCTGAAAGACATTCAATAAGTGATTTTTGTTCGTGACAGAGATTCACAAACAAACTACAGGGGGCAGCATACCTCACAGCAACAGACAAGCGAAGTCTTGAAAGTTTTGCTTGAAAACATTGAGGCACTGAAAAGTAACACCAGATCTTAATTGATCTTCGGGATGCTTTCAATGGCCTCTCACCCCTCCACAGATTTGCCTTGATGCATTCTGCTATGTATGAGAACCCATTGCAACATGGTTTACCTATAATAGGACTACTGAATTATGTCAAGGCATTCATTGAGAATGTTTCTGACAGAAGAAAGGGTCTGATAAAGGGTCTCAACCTGAAACATCACCTATTCCTTTCCTCCAGAGATGCTGCCTGACCCGTGGAATTATTCTAGCATTTTGTATCTATCCTCGTTCATTAAGAATGCCTGAGAATGTTTTTGTCTGGTCTTAATGTAGGAATATCAGGCAGACCTCTCCACACAAGACACTTAACTCACCAAAATGTTCTAATTCAATACACTGTGGATAGGTGTGGGCTCAGGAAGATCTCTTCCACTACATATAATCTGACTAATTTCAGAATTGAATCTTGGTTTCATGGCAACAAATGTGACTGCTTTAAATAAAGGAAATTTTGCATGTCAGTTGTTTCATAACTTCATGATGGATATTGCGAAAATAAGAAAGGAAGTGCAAAAAAACAAATGAGTAATAAATATATGTTTTGTTTTTCAAGTGCAGATTTTATAGTAAACTAATTATTGCTGGGGAAACGTTCTGAGTTAAGCATGGTATACATGATGACAGTTTATTACTCGATATAATAATCATCAAGAACTAAGCTTTGGAAAGATGAGATTATGGGTTCTCCCAACTCAAACGAAGGAAGTCGATGAAACAAACAAACTAAAGGTGCAGTGGATAGATATTAGAGAATGGAAATCGGCCATTGTTTCCCTCCTCTCCTTGGAGTTGGGGTCAATTATTGCATCATTGAAATATCCCTGGCCCAAATAAAATAAAATAAACTGCACCAGCATCAAACCTGCGATCATCCCATTGGACACAAGTGATTCCCTACTGATTCCAAGGATATTATTTTAGTGAACAATTACCAAATTGAGAGCTTGGGTTACCTTTCTGTTACGTAAATCCTAACAATGTCAACATCCACATGACCCTACTTAACATCCAATGGGATAGGATTTACTCCCATTTGGAAAAGAATGTTAATTAGAAAGGATCAGTCATCATGGCTTTGTACATGACACGTCATGTCTGACTAACTTGATGAAGTTTTTTGAGGACATGACAAAGGTGACCAGTGAGGTTAGAATGGTGGATGCTATCTACATGGATTTTAGTAAGGTATTTGATAAAGTTCTCTATGGTAGGCTGATCCAGAAGATTAAGATGCATGGGATTGACAGTGACTCGGTCATTTGGAGTCAGAACTGTCTTACTTATAGAAGACAGAGGGTGCTGGTAAAAGGGCAATATTCAGGCTAGAGGTCTGTTCGTGTGATATATATACCTGACTTGTGTGATATATATACCTGACTTGGATAACACACAGACAGGTTGGTTAGTATGTTTGCAGATGATACAAACATTGCTGGAGTCATGGATTGTGAGGAAGGCTGTCAAAGCATGCAGTGGGATATAGATCAGCTGCAGAAATGGGGAGAATTTAACCCAAGCAAGTGCCAGGTGTTGTACTTTGGGAGGTCAAGGAGGAGATATACAATCAATGGCAATTAACTGTAAGGAGGAAATATACAATTAATGGCAAGACCTTTAGTATTGACTAGACTAAGTGGGACCCGTTGGGTCCCATGTTCACTCGGGAGGGCTAGTCCCCCAACACAATATTCCACCTCTCGACCAATTCCAATATTGGTGGCCAGTTGGGGGGGGGGGGGGCTTTCTGGGGCGCTGGTATGGTTGTTGTGGGCTGAAGGGACTAGTCTCCAGAGGGCTAGTATGGACATTGTGGGCCAAATGGATTCTTGGGATGGCAGCTCAGTCCCTCAAGCCTGACGTGCTGGCAGCTCACTCACGACTGGTGGGCTGGTAATTGACTCACGGCTATTCCTTGAAATTCCATTTCAAACAGGGTGTAAGGCCACCAAATTCAAGTGCAGTTTTTTACCACTTCAAGCAGGGAGCAAGGCAGGCACGTGCCGTCAGGGTAGGCAAGGTAGGCACTGCCTACCCCGACTAAAATTATAACATAGTAATTACTAAGTATAAATAGTAAAGGCATGGGAGAATTATGCCTATGTAAGAGACCGATCTCTTAGGTAGGCATAATTCTCCGTGCGTTTCATCCTCAGCGCTTGTAACATGAGAAGGTCTGTGCAGCCCACGTGTCTTCAGCGCTGCCTGAAGCCGTCAATTTCAAGCGGGGCTGAAGGCAGCTGAAATTCTGCCTTTGCAGCACTGCACAGGCCCAGCAGCCTACTGCACATGCACGTTGCTAGTTTCTTGGCGGGGTTTTCAAATATGGATTGGCATTATTTTAAGTGTATCTTAGGAAACTGGGAGAGCAGAATGGAGCTTGTGTACCAATGAAGTGGTAAGTACATTTCTTGGTGATGTTTTTAAATACCATATTTCCCGGGGTGTGGGGGTGAGGGGGAGAGCTCCTTTCACAGCGTTTGGGGAGTCTGACCTGGGGTAAAGTTGCGGGGAGGGCACGAATCTTGTGAAGGATGGGGATAATTCCACTTGCGACGCTCCTTGCATGGAGGCGTGAAATGCCACCGCATTGAGGCCGGGGGGGGGGAGAAGTAGCTCGGGTGGCTGAGCGGCCGCTGGGCCGGACAGCGGAACCAGCCACCACCTTAGCTCCTTCTGTTGGTCCCCGCTCACCTCTGGCGGCTCTCCATCTAAAAACCTCTCTCCTGCCACTCGCTGGCCTCACTCATGTCCTTAAATTCTGACAGCGCGATTGAGGTTACTCGACTGTGGGAATTTAAGGATTTGCAGGAAGCCGCTGACATGAGCGAAGTCGGCGAGTGGCAGGTGAGAGGTGTTCCGACGGGGAGCACTGCCAAAGGTGAGCGGGCTGGCAGTAGACGTTGAAGTGGTGCCAGTTCTGCTGTCGGGTCCCGGCGGGCGCTCGCAGCTCCCCGAGCTGCTTCTATCCCCGGCTACAGTGCAGTGGCTTCGTGCCCGGAGAGCTGCGGCAGCGGTGAGTGAGTTACTGGCATTATCCCCGACCCCCTCCTTCTCAACACTCCTGCCCTCCCCACAACTTTACCCCTGGCACAGACTCTCCACACGCTGTGAAAGGAACTGTCCCCCCAATTGGTCTCTTGAACAAGTGTTGTCATTCAATTAGATGACAACTGATTCAACTTGTCCCTGTGCTCCCGTTTTTCCACCATCTCTCCACCTGCCATCACCCTTCACCCCCCTCCCCCCCCCCCCCCCCCCCCCACCCATTTAGTAATTCAGAATAAAGGAGACTATGAATCCTTGGGCAAATTGAAGTGTTACTGTTGTTATTTTTACGGAGAACAATCTGCGCATGCGCGGTTTAATTTTTTTTTAAAAGCCGACTGAGTGCCTATCCTGAGTAATTACTCACGGTACATGCCTGGTGCAAGGCCACCAAATTCAAGTGCAGTTTCAAACCACTTCAAGCAGGGTGCAAGGCCACCAAATTCAGATGTAGTTTCCTGTAACTTCAAGCAGGGTGCAAGGCCACGGAATTCAAGTGCAGTTTCCGACCACTTCAAGCAGGGTGCAAGGCCATCGAATTCAAGTGCAGTTTCATACCTCTTCAAGTAGGGTGCAAGGCCACCAAATTCAAATGCAGTTTCATACCACTTCAAGCAGGGTGCAAGGCCACCAAATTCAGATGCAGTTTCCAACCAATACAAGCAGAGTGCAAGGCCACGGAATTCAAGTGCAGTTTCCGACCACTTCAAGCAGGGTGCAAGGCCACCAAATTCAAGTGAAGTTTCATACCACTTCAAGCAGGGTGCAAGGCCACCAAATTCAAGTGCAGTTTCATACCACTTCAAGCAGGATCTAAATCCACCAAACTCAAGTGTAGTTTCATACCACTTCAAGAAGGATCCAAGCACCAAACTCAAGTGCAGTTTCATACCAGTTTATGCAGGGTGCAACCCCACCAAATTCAAGTGCAGTTTCATACCATTTCAAGCAGGGTGCAACCCCACCAAATTCAAATGCAGTTTCATACCATTTCATGCAGGGTGCAAGGCCACCACATTTAAATGTGGTGACCTCTCCCTCCCCCATCATGCAGAGACTGAGCCACACCCACATTTCTGGGTTTTATAATCCCTCCCCCCTCCCACCAGAAAAGGTGTGACCTTCATGGCGTGATTGACAGCAGAGAGATTCTCAACATTTATTAAACACTAATAACACTTTTATTTTTCATTGACGGGAAGAATCCACTGCAATTAATGAGCAGAGGGGGACTGAGTAAGATGGTCAAAAATCACAGCCGTAAGTGGTAGCATTTTATCTAAAATCAATATACAGTGCAAACAGGAAGTTGTCAAGTTTAGATCACCAACCATTTGCAGTGCATTTACTTCAACCCAAACCCCAACCAACAATTTGCAGTGCTTTTACTTCAAACCAAACCCCTACCAACCATTTGCAGTGCTTTTACTTCAATCCAAACCCCCACCAACCATTTGGAGTGCTTTTCCTTCAACTCATACCCCCAACAACCATTTACAGTGCTTCTACTTCAACCAAAACCCCCACAAACAATTTGCAGTGCTTTTACTTCAAACCAAACCCCTACCAACCATTTGCAGTGTTTATACTTCAACCCAAACCCCCACCAACCATTTGCAGTGCTTTTCCTTCTACCCAAACCCCCACCAACCATTTGCAGTGCTTTTACTTCAACCCAAACCCCCACCAACCATTTGCAGTGCTTTTACTTCAACCCAAACTCCCACAAACCATTTGCAGTGCCGTTACTTCAAACCAACCACATTTTCATTTTCAAACCACATTAAGGGCACTCGAGGTCAGTAAAACCGCACTCACAGTTTAGTAGACATGTGTTCAGTGTTATTCACAGCTCAGACTGAGAGATGTGATCCTCTCACTTCCCCCATCTTGCAGAAACTAACTGAGGCACGACACTTCCTGGTATTATATAACCCCTCCCCCTCCCACCAGCAGGGGCAACATTTTTTAAACATTAATAACTTTTATTTTTCATCTATGGGAAAAATCCTCTTGTCCTGCGCAGCGGAGGGGGACTCTGAGTAAGATGGCCAAAAATCACAGCCGTAAGAAGGCATATGGTATGCAGAAGCTTCATAGTTTGCGGCATTGAGTACAAGATTCAGAATGTCATGATGCAGGTTTTATAGGACTTTGTTTATGCTGCTTTTGGAGTGTTGTCTGCTGTTCTGGTCTCCTTATTACCGGAAAGATGTGGAGGCCTTGGAAAGAGTGCAGAGGAGGCTGACCAGAATTATACCTGCATTAGGAGGCATTAGCTCCATTGAGAGGTTGGACACATGTGGATTGTTTTTCATTTGGAACACCGTAGGTTGCGGGGAGACCTGATAGAACAATATATAATTGGATAGACAGTCAGAACCTATTTCACAGATTGGAAATATCAAAAAATTAGAGGGCATATCTTAAGGTGAGAAAGGCAATGTTTAAAGGAGATGTGCAGGGCACATTGTTTACAAACACAATAAACAATAGATAATACGTGCAGGAGGAGGCCATTCGGCCCTTCGAGCCAGCACCGCCATTCAATGTGATCATGGCTGATCATCCACACTCAGTACCCCATTTCTGCCTTCTCCCCATATCCCTTGACTCTGCTATCTTTAAGAGCTCTATTTAACTCTCTCTTGAAAGCATCCAGAGAATTGGCCTCCACTGCTTTCTGAGGCAGAGAATTCCACAAATTCACAATTCTCTGGGTGAAAAAGTTCTTCCTCATTTTAGTTCTAAATGGCCTACCCCTTATTTTAAACTGTGGTTCTAAGTGGTTCTGGACTCCCTCAACATTGGGAACATGTTACCTGCATCTAGCTCGACCAATCCCTTAAGAATTTTATATGTTTCTGTAAGATCCCCTCTCATCCTTCTAAATTTCTGTGAATACAAGCCTAGTCACTCCATTCTTTCAATATATGACGGTCCCGCCATCCCGGGAATTAACCTTGTGAACGTACGCTGTATTCCCTCAATAGAAAAAATGCCCTTCCTCAAATTTGGAGACCAAATCTGCACACAATACTCCAGGTGTGGTCTCACTAGGACCCTGTACAAATGCAGAAGAACCTCTTTGCACCTATACTCAACCCCTCTTGTTATGAAGCCGAACAAGTGAGTTCTTGCAATGTGCTGCTGGAGAGAAGGGGGGTGGGGTGGTGATGATGGAAGCAGATATGATAGAGGCATTTAACCATCATTTAGATAGGTGCATGGATATACAGGGTATGGAGAGATGCGGATTATGTACAGGCAGATTAGTTGGTCTTGGCATCATAGTCAGCACACACATTGTGGATCGAAGGGCCTGTTCCTATGCTGTACAATGTTCTAAATTATGAAGTTTGATACTGATAGAATGTGAGCTCTCAGCCTGACTGACCACTGCTAGGATTAAACAAGTCTATATGGCTGAGGATATCAGAAGAAACATGTGTCTATCTTCAGAAGAAACAGTTCCCTGGATAAAGATCACAATGAGATTTTTGAAATGGATGAGATTGACTTCAAAGCTAATTGTCACGGAAGGGATAGACACAAAATGCTGGAGTAACTCAGTCTGAAGAAGGGTCCCGACCCAAAACATCACCCATTCCTTCAATCCACAGATGCTGCCTGTCCTGCTGAGTTACTCCAGCATTTTGTGTCTATCTTTGGTGTAAACCAGCATCTGCAGTTCCGGTCACAGAAAGGATGGTGTCTTCTTGGGGAAGTTCTCATTTTCAAAAAAATCTTTTTGGAACTTATATTGTCATAAACTCCATCACAATGCATCATTCCCAAAACAAGGATTCACAAAAGGCTTTCTGTTTGATAGGGTGCTCCCAAGAGCAATGTGCTTAAATAGCTCTTTACTGCATTGATGCTTAAATAAGCATCAAATGTGCTGTAACCTTTCCAAACCACTCCGTATGTTTGCAGCAACGCAGACATAATTGTTTAACTCAGGCAGGCTTCATTTTCACTTGTTCAGGGTGGTAAGACCACTGATCTCACTTGTGGTACCGACAAGAGACAAAGATCATATTCATGGTAATAAATGATTTTCCCAGGATTCAAATTGAATTTTACCAAAGAGAAGAATATTGGAAGTATTTGAGCTGTAAAGTAATATTGGAACAATATAATATTGGAGAAGTTATTTAAACTGTAGGTATTCCTAGTTCTGGGAATTAATGGAGGACTTTAAAACAACTTGAGTGAAAGTGGAAGACCTGGCATCAACCCTCGAAGTTAATGAGACCTTCAGCAGCTAGATATCCAACTCTCATCTTAACAGTAGCAAGAGATGTGGAGCATTTCTCGACAAGCCAACTTGCAGGCAGACATTCAAACAAAGGTACAATGCTCCCATCTGATGTTTCAATGTTCACATTTGAGGTTTGCTGTGGCCCCTTCCCACACATTATAAATTGGCTAGATTTGAGTCCAACTTTCGAGACTTGAGCTAAAAATCCAGACTGGCATTCCCATTCAGTACTTAGGGAATGCAGCACTTCCAGAGGGGCTGGCTTCAAACAAATTGTTCACCTCACACCTGGCTGCAGACTTGGGAGGATGTAAAGATCCCATGCAGGGCCGGATTTACGTATAAGCTTCACAAGTTTAAGCTTAGGGTCTCGAGATCTAGGGGGGCCTCGGCAGGGCCAGATTTACCTACAGGCTTCATAGGCTGAAGCCTAGGGCCTCCGGCCAAGGTGCTTTTTTCCCAGAATAAAAAAAATCCTGAGAAAAAAAAAATTGGAACGCTATCAGCAGTTCCACTTTGACGAAAATTACCCGAAATTCTGGTACCAGCCCACTATAAGTTTTGGGAAAAAGATTGCGACCATCCACACCTGCACCGTTGGGGGAAACGGGAGATGCAGTAGCCACGCAAAATGATGCTTTCTCTCCGCGTGTGCGCAGTGGGCCCGGCGGGTTCAGATCTCCATTTGCACTCCATACAATCACCTCAATGCCTCGTGTCTACCTAAGATCCTATGTGTCTACTCCAGGTAAGTAGTGGAATATTGCATTGTGGGAGAGCCCGTTTCTCCGGGCCGGTGGGGGCTGCGGTGTCTGCGAGTGCGCAGTCTGAGCCTCACTGCGTGGGAGGGAGGGAGAGGGGGGATGTGAGAGTGGAAAGGGGAGGTTGAGACAGAGGGGGAGAGAGAGAGGGGAGGAGAGGGGGAGAGAGAGAGAGAGGGAGAGAGAGAGGGAGGGAGAGAGAGATGGGGAGGGAGAGAGAGGTAGAGGGAGAGGGACGAGGAAGGAGGAGGAGGAGAGGGGAAAGGAGATTATCTTTAGTGAGATTGCATAATTAAGGTAGGTTTTAGAGCAATTATATTTTCTCATCCATATGAATAATATCAAGCAATTGGAACTGCTTTCTTTTCTTGATAACAATACTGAAAAATATGTATTCCATAGTTTGCGACTTTCATTTTGCATCATATTTTTAATGTACACACATTAATACAGTCAAACAGTAACAGGCAATCAAATCAACACACAAAACATTTTCTAAAAATCGTTTTATTTACTGCAAAAACTTACAGTATTTTATTTGCAGTATTTGCATGCTCCTTGATAACATTTTACATAACATTTTACAGTACACCTTGATTATTAAAACAAGGACAGCTTCAAATCTTGATTTTAAAAAATGTATACAACAATGACCCCAATCATCCCATTCCAACCACTCATTACTCTTGACAACCAAAATTATTTCTGAAATATTGGTCATACTTTTGGTGCAGAAATGCTCCAAAATAAGGCTCAGAATGCACCAGAGAGCATCTAAAACCCCAGAGATTCCAGGGCCTTAAGCGGGCCCTGGACCCTGGCCTCAAGGGTCTTTGAGCTTCGCGCTTGTGATATGCGCTGCGTGCACTTATTTCACATAAAATGTTTGTAATCCTGCCATGCCACCCACCTTTTTGAAAAGCTTCATACGGGCCTGGTGTATAATATTTTTGACACAGTCAGAGCCCTTTCTTACATATGCTGTCACAATGTACTGTTGTCTCTAAACAACACTTCAGTAATTTTCCTTGCCTTCCATTTCAGAATAATAGTGTTTTAAGCTGATAACTCGACACTAGCACTGGCAATAAATAAAAAGCGCAGCTTTCCAGCCCTTATCTCATTGGCCATGCTCGGCTGCACATCGGTGTCGATCTGGTGAACTCTTCCATCTTCCTCTCGTCGTGGGGGTGGGGGATTTGGAGGGGCCTCAGAATAGCCTGGGATGGGTAGTGGAATAGTCTAGGGCCTCTTTTAATCTAAATCTGGCCCTGATCCCATGGTGCAATTTAGATGGCAAAATTGAGTCATCTGTATTGTTCTGGCCCTCAATGAACATTACAGCTGATCATCTGTCATTAGCCTCATGCCCAAATTTACCCAGTTGTAATTATATAATAGCCCAACAAAATCTGGGCCTTCATCTAATTTTCCACAAATTGTTGTTTTCACGAGTGCTGCGTGTAAAATAACAGCACAAAGTACAGGAGAAACTCAGTGGGTTTCCCACTTACGTGTCCTTGGCACACTAATTACGCAACCTCGTGGTCGCGTTGAGCCGAGACGGTCGAGCAAATGTCGGGCACGATTACATGAGAACGCACAGCCATCTGGAGCGCTTGACGTCATTTAAAGATGGACACAAAGCTGGAGTTACTCAGCAGGACCGGCAGCATCTCTGGAGAGAATGTCTTGACCTGAAACGTCACCCATTGCTTCTCTCCAGAAATGCTGCCAGCCCCGCTGAGTTACTCCAGCATTTTGTGTCTATCTTCAATTTTCTTGGCCCCGCTCTAAGAGTAGAAGTGGGTACGGATCCAGACCGCAATGGCCATGAGCCCCAGGCTGAACTCGGCGATCGTTTGCCTGCTTCTGCTGCTGTTGAAGGTGAGACGTTGTGTCGCGCCAGGGTCTTGGGCCTGTCCCACTTTGGCCGTCAGTTCCGCGACAGGCCGTTGGTGCGCGAAGATTTTGTTCACTGCAAGAATTTCGGAGCCCCGCGTGATGTCGGGACCGGCCCCGCAAAACTCCATACCCCACCACGTGTCTAAGTGGGACCGGCCCCGCGCAATTTGGAACATTCTAAAATTACAAAAGGCTATATATCAATAAAAACCTTTTGTTCAGGCCCAAAGCAAGAAGGATTTTTAAACTGACACAAATTATCCCTCAGCTGCTGTAGTTTCCTGAGCTTCACAGACTGTTTTGGGTCTGAATAAATTGTGTTTTATCATCAATTTATCGCATATTAACTAAATGGCAACCAAACTCCAATGCAAAAATGATTCAGAGATGCTGCCTTATGTTTGAAAAGTACCATGAAGACATCTTTGATCTCACGCCCATACAGCACAGAATTTGCAAGAATTTTCCATTACATTTTTTAGGGTACATTTGTGTGTCGATGTGTGTTACAGGTTTAAAAAATACCCATCTTGAAGAAAGGTGGAGAGGGTTAAGGAAGGCCATTCAACACGTGTCAGGGGAACATTTTTGAATCTTTAATTAAACATTAAATTATTAAATCAGGATGAAGAAATAATTAGAATTATAATATATCTGGAATTGAAAAATTGACAAACTTTATAGCATTCCATGAGATGGATATGTTCCACATGGACTATCAGAAAGCCTTTGATAATGTATTGCTTTGGAGAACATCGAAGAATATTTAGAGTTTCGAAACTGAGAGAGAAATAAATTGAATTAAAAAATGATGAATGCAAATGGGTTTCTCATTTGAGGTAGAGTTCTCCTGAGTGCTTATGTTCACTGAATGAAAGATTGGATGCAGAATTTCAGTCAAATTTGCAAGTGGCATAAAATTAGGCATCATATAAATAATTATCAAGATTAATTGATGGAACATTGATTGCATTATTGAAAGGGTAAAAATGCAGCCATGGTGGTTAATAGTGAGGAGACTTTGATGGAATAAAAATTCACAAGAGGCATGCAATTGCTACCCATAGTGTACAAATGCTTAGGATGGATTTGTTGTGGGGCTTGCACTTTTCTTTTATCTGCACTTTCTCTGTAGCTGTAACACTAATTCTGCACTCTGTTTATTTTAACTGTTGCCCTATTTGATGTACTTATGTTTGGTTTGATTGCACGTTTGCTATAATCTACCTGGATAAAATACAAAACATGTTTTTCTTCACTGTATCTTGGTACACGTGACACTAAATAAACCAGTACCAATACTATACCAAAGTGATATGGAAGTATAGGCAATTAAGGTGATGAGGAGGAAAGTGTATTATACTTTAATTAAAACCTTTGTTGTGTTATGTGCAGATTCAAAACAAATATGGAAGCAGTAATGAATATTGTACACATATCCTGCCTGTTATACAGAAATATGTTTGAAGGAGCTAGAATAGAAAAGATTATGATGATGATTTGATGAAGGCGTTCACAACAATATGAGGATAAGACAGGATATACCGTAAGAATGTAGTTAGGTTCCAGTGATTGACGAGTCCAAAGTGAGGAGCCTTTGATGCAACATTGAATGTAAAAATTCAGAACAACTTTTTTTACAGATAAGATTTTGAGGCTGTGAAATGCATTACTGGAATTGCTGATTGAGGTTGAGATTGCGTCAAGATTAAAGTGCAGGTTAGATATGTGGTGGAAGGAAATGGAATAGCAATAGGACGTGCACATGGGATTAGAACCACTGCTTGTGTAGTGGCTAAACACAAATATGGTTTCATTTGAACAAATGGGGTGGTGTTGTGTTGTAATGTTTATGCAATTCATGATGGCTATTAATTCTTTCCTGCTGTCAATGTTCTTAAACAACACTAATTGATAACTAGGCTGTGATGCTTTGTATATTTGAATATCTGTCCCAACTTTCTACCATGTAAAGAATAGTGACCAAGGTACATAAATGATAGGCTGTTGATATCGGAATAACTTCAGGATCACTGTACCTTAATTGGTACACGTGACAATAAAATACCCTTTGAACCTTCTAATAAAAGTGAGAATCGAGCGATCTTTTTGCGAGGTGGTGGTGCAGGTGAATGTACTTTAGATACCTACTGGCTTGCTGCTTTAAAGTTATACAATAATACTTTTCAGCAATTTTAAACATATAATGCTCATGACTACATGCAGATTTAACTTAATTTTCAGGGGAATTCCCTTGTGTTATACCATAATTTGCTTTTGGGCAATTTGATATTTTCTTTGTTCCTCCTCAGTGCCTACCCCGACTGTACCAACCTGAAATATCTTTATGGTATTGCTTCAGTTCCTTTTAAAGTGTAAATGAAGTTTTATTTTGAAAAGTTTAAACACTGTCTCAATGCACATCATGGGGATGCAAGTAACCATGATCGCTCTCAACTCATTCTGGAATATCATTATTGTCATCTTCCATTAAATTAAACTGAAATGTCTTGAACTTCGTGTCTCTTCAAAACTATGTTAAGGGAACCATCAGGAAAATGTAATATTTAAAAACATGTCACACAGGCTGAAAAATAGTATTGTGTCTCTACTCATAAATGAAGATCAAGCTTCTACTTAAATCCATAGATTCTAATGTGGCATCTCATTAGTTCAAAGCCAAGCTTGAAATAAATTCAACTACTTTCTACAGTGTATAATACAATACTTTATAACGTGTTTTTCTTTTGGCTGGTTCCTTGCCATGTGGTTCCATTAAATATTTAAATAGCTTTTTCATCTCAAGTACAAGCCATTTATTATTCAATTTGATTTTTCTTTTTAATGGTATTTTAGAAACATAGAAACATAGAAATTAGGTGCAGGAGTAGACCATTCGGCCCTTCGAGCCTGCACCGCCATTCAATATGATCATGGCTGATCATCCAACTCAGTATCCCATACCTGCCTTCTCTCCATACCCCCTGATCCCCTTAGCCACAAGGGCCACAGCTAACTCCCTCTTACATATAGCCAATGAGCTGGCCTCAACTACCCTCTGTGGCAGAGAGTTCCAGAGACTCACCACTCTCTGTGTGAAAAAAGTCTTTCTCATCTCGGTCTTAAAGGATTTCCCCCTTATCCTTAAGCTGTGACCCCTTGTCCTGGACTTCCCCAACATCGGGAACAATCTTCCTGCATCTAGCCTGTCCAACCCCTTAAGAATTTTGTAAGTTTCTATAAGATCCCCTCTCAATCTCCTATATTCTAGAGAGTATAAACCGAGTTTATCCAGTCTTTCTTCATAAGACAATCCTGACATCCCAGGAATCAGTCTGGTGAACCTTCTCTGCACTCCCTCTATGGCAATAATGTCCTTCCTCAGATTTGGAGACCAGAACTGTACGCAATACTCCAGGTGTGATCTCACCAAGACCCTATACAACTGAAGTAGAACCTCCCGCTCCTATACTCAAATCCTTTTGCTATGAAAGCTAACATACCATTCGCTTTCTTCACTGCCTGCTGCACCTGCATGCCTACTTTCAATGACTGGTGTACCATGACACCCAGGTCTCGCTGCATCCCCCCTTTTCCTAATCGGCCTCCATTTAGATAATAGTCTGCTTTCCTGTTTTTGCCACCAAAGTGGATAAGCTCGCATTTATCCACATTATACTGCATCTGCCAAACATTTGCCCACTCACCCAGCCTATCCAAGTCACTTTGCAGTCTCCTAGCATCCTCCTCACAGCTAACACTGCCCCCCAGCTTAGTGTCATCCGCAAACTTGGAGATATTGCCTTCAAGTTGCATCCAGATCATTAATATATATTGTAAATAGCTGGGGTCCCAGCACTGAGCCTTGCGGTACTCCACTAGTCACTGCCTGCCATTCTGAAAAGGACCCATTTACTCCTACTCTTTGCTTCCTGTTTGCCAGCCAGTTCTCTATTCACATCAATACTGAAACCCCAATGCCGTATACTTTAAGTTTGTATACTAATCTCTTATGTTGGACCTTGTCGAAAGCCTTCTGGAAATCCAGATACACCACATCCACTGGTTCTCCCCTATCCACGCTACTAGTTACATCCTCGACAAATTCCACAAGATTCGTCAGACATGATTTACCTTTCGTAAATCCATGCTGACTTTGTCCAATGATTTCACCACTTTCCAAATGTGCTGCTATCCCATCTTTTTCAGTGTCTTGCATTGCAATACAACCCACCATATGGAAAAAAATACAACATTAAAAAAGAATGCTTTAATGAGAAATAAAATGGCGTGATTTTAACCAGTACGCTTGATTTGCATTATGGGATGATTGATTTTGTGCCCTGAATATTTCCCCATTTTTCGGGCAATCCCTCTTTACCTTCCTTTATTAAGTAGCTCTTTGCAGAATTATGTGGTTCATGATATTCCCTGTGACAGTGTAAATTTGGTATGTATTCCCTTTATTATAGTAAATTGACATAATACAATAATCATATTAGAATATTAGAAGGAACATAATGCTGCGTTAATTAATTCAGCCCGATTAGTTCATGGAAAGACTCAAAAGGTATATATACAAAATCTTTCCAGTTTACAGTTAACAATATTAGTTTATTTTTAGAAATAGAAAACAATTTTATAACAACTTTCAAAACCAATTATTGTGAGCATGCGATGTAACCGTGGAGCTGCATTTTAAAGATTTCTGCATTTTATCTTGAATTATTGAAGGTAATTTATTCTAATCATGTAATGCAGATAACAAATAGATTCAACTCTTGGCTGTATAAATGTAATGCAGATGACAGTTCCTTCTGCGTTTATCTCTCCTGTTCATTCATTCTGCCATGGTACACTTAACAGTCTTAAAGTGATATCAACTGGTGCCATCGAACAATATAATTTGTAATGACATATTTTGCCTTAGGGAGAATTTAGCAATATGTTGCTTATTTTAGAGCAAACAGTGATTTATATACAAATTACGGTTTTTGTTAACTACGTTGGTTGGGCAATGGAGGTGACGTCCTAAAAAAATTGCACTATCTAATATGTTTCTATAGCAATGATTCATAATAATAGATGAAGCCTTAAAAAATAACTAATGTTCATTTTCTTATTGTTTGCAGGTCATTATGGCTGAATTTCGCACCACCCTGAGGTACAGTGTATCTAATTAAACAAATTTCAAATGTTATTTGAAATATAATGCATGTTTAACAGTCAACTAGTCCATTCTCTTACAAAGTTTGTGAGCTGTTTTTGTTTTGCTTTCGAGCAATGAACCTGGAATTGCACTGTATTGATTGTTATTTCGAATCATTTTATTGTTTGTACTTGTTTGGAAATGGAACATATTTCCTTCTTTACCTCTTTTATAGCCAGTGATGTAGTTTGCCCCATTTGTCTCATTCTGAAGGTTGTGGCCTTTCAAGGATATGCTTCTGTAAATACTGGTTGGTACCCCAGCGAATTATCATTCTGTGTTTAGACGGTAACTGACAGAAAGCTATTTGTCAATGTGACATTTTACAATCAGGTCTGAAGCTAGAATTTCCGACAGTTATTATTAGATACCCATCATGAATGGTAACGAGCAAATTTTATCTGGCAACAAAGATTATTGGGTCAACTGTATCAGAAAAGATTCATCATCAAATCATTAAACCATGTGGTTTGAAGCTTATTGTTGTATTGTCGAAACATTTACCAATTGGAGGAGTATTCAAGGAAATTAATAATTGCTTTATTACAAATATTAGGAGCATTTTATCATGAAAAGCTTCCAGTCAAACATAACACATGAGTTTGAGAAATAAAAAAAGAACTGAAGTAGCTGGAAATCTGAAATAAAAACAGTGAATGGTGAAAATATTCAGCAAGTCAGGTAACAGAGTGGAGAGAGAAAGAGAGTTCATGTTTTAGCTCTGATGAAAGGTCATTGACATGACATGTTATCTCTGTTACTCTCTCCACAGATTCTGCCTGCCCTGCATTTTGCAGCATTTTCATTTTTTCTGTATGCATTACTGATCAGTTACAACTGAAAAACATAGACAAATACATTCTGTACGGTTGTACACAAGATTACTCATGCAGTCTACCTTCGTTATTACAGACCCCTTTATAATGGATTTGGTTCTAGTGGACAGAGCATCTCCACAGTAATCATGCACCACTGTCTTTTTAAGAACATAGTCAGCTGGTTACACTGTGGAGGCCCTTGAAATTGATCCATTATAACAAAGGTTTATTACACAAGACAATCAAGTATTGCTCTCACAGCAATTACATCATTTCCTAATTGTATTTGATGAAAATGTCCAGAATACTCGATGGTGTAGTTTGGGCTTTATGGACTAAATAACCCCTGTTAGCATGTTTAACTTTTTCAAAATATATTTTCAGTCTGAATAAGAGTTGCATTCCATTGTACTATAGGTAACTTAATCTGATCTTCAGTCCATAATTTTCAAGTTCATGGAAGTTCATGGTCTTCAAAGTAGATTTGCTTGACTGCAAGAATTTACCAATGACTGCATTCGCTTTGGGGAGATTTTGGGCTGCAGAAAGATTTGCTTGTCATAAGTGAAACACTAAGTGTTGAAGAAACTCAGCAGGCCAGGGTGCATCTCTGGAGAACATTTTGGGTTGGGATCCTTCTTCAGACTGATGTAGTGAGCGAGGGGGGTTGTGAAGCTGAAAAAGTGGTGGGAGTTGGACAAAACCTAGCAAATGATAGGTGGATGCAAGTGAGAGGGATTTATTTGGCAGATGGCAGGAGTAAGTGACAAAGGCGAGAGTTGAAAAGGAGGCAAAAGAGTGTCAGATAAGGTGAGAAGAGGAATGAAATGTGGGGCCAGAGAGAGGAATATAGGTGAAACGGGTGGGGGGAAGGCATGAGAAAAGTAGTGGGAGGGCAGGAAAAATGGGTACACATCAGGATGGAGAGTTATGCTTAAGTCATGATCTACAGATTATATTGGAACATCTCAAATTTCCACATGTATACATATGATTTCACTCACTCTTCCTGGATCAAAATAATCTGATTTTAGTTGTTGAGAATAGCTATTCAGCACTTGCATCTATTTCTCATAAACCTCAACAGCTGTTTATGTGCTACTGCGTTGTCCAACACCAAATTATTTAGTTACTTTTGTGGCAGTGGCAGATATTAGTCTAGTGTTCTCTGATTCCAATTATGATGGTGTAAATCTTACATCTGTTTATTCTGTGCAGAACAGTTAATTGTGTTTCTTTAATGTCTATAATATCTGCTTTCTCAGATAATGCAAAACACCTTATTTATTATACTGCTGTCACTGGTCTGATAACACATAAGGATAAGTGTCTCACTTTTTGGCAAATCTGTGAAATCTTTGCTATTATACATTTACAATCCTTTATTTGTATTATAATTCCCTCAATCTCCAGGCAAATTTAACATGAGAATGAAGTAGGTTTAAGATGGCATTGACTTCACTTATCACTGTCCAAACCTGTGATTAACTTAGAATATAATGATATATTATTATGGAACCGAGTCTTCCATAAAGTTTCTTCACTGCTCATTTTGCATCTAATACCTGTAGTAATATTTTAGTTTCCACTAGTCAGCATTGAACAGATGTAGGTTGATCAGAGAGGGACTCAACAGAAAGGGTAAGCCTTGTCTGTCTAATTTAGTTGGGTGTTTTGATGAAGTAAATAAAGAGGTGTACATGCCTGTGACTGTCTGGATTCTCAGAAGACATTCAGTAAAGTCACACATACTGTAAGAAAGTATTGAACACAATGATGTTGGAAATATAAGGCAGCTTTTGCTTTCTCTGGAAATTAGTTGAGAGACAGGTGACAAAGAGAAAGAATAAAAGTGATGTACTTTGTTTAATGAGTAGGTAAGTAATGTTTTCCATGTTAGACACAAAGTGCTGGAGTAACTCAACGGGACAGGCAGCATCTCTGGAGAGAAGGAATGGGTGACGTCTTGGGTCGAGACCCTTCTTCAGACTTATTTTTCAGACTTGTCTGAAGAAGGGTCTCGACCCAAAACATCACCCATTCCTTCTCACCACAGAGTTACTCCAGCACTTTGTGTATATCATTGGTTTAAACCAGCATCTGCAGTTCCTTCCTACATGTAACTTTTCCAAGGCTTCAACTTCTTTCTTCATGAATACCTTGGGTAAAGAGATGGACGATTGTGGATCCAATTTTTTAACATCTCCAATGTTAGGAGAGTTCACAGATAGTATGAATGGGTAGTTGAATCTGGAAAGAGAGAGACCAAGACAAATTTCAACGCTGGCGAAACAATGGAAAAGGGAATTCAATCGGTGCAAGTGTGAGATCATCCTATTTGGATCCAAGAAAGTTTTTGAAACATTGTGTTTTTTTAAAAGATAAGATAATAGGACCCAAGCAATTTAATAGCCTTTCACACAAATTGTTAAAAGCTAGTTGACAGACAAAAGATGAAATCAAAGGAGCCAAAGAATACTCCTTTTACTAAAGCAATTACAGAGGTGCAATACTAACCGATTGTATGCACTGTACTAAACTATGTATAGAAGGGAACCTATTACTGCAGGGTATTATGAACTAAGCAAACAACAGAAAGATTGGACGTATCAACCATGAAAACTTTTATGGTTTGTACATGTGTTAGACATTGCTGCTTGACTGGATATCCATTGCAGAATGGGAATCAAAGGCAAGGTAGTTTACAGGACATATCCAATATACAGATACAAACTATAGTCTAGAATTTAATTCTGGTTGATTTTACCTCTCTTTGTGCTTGTTCTAATTCACATAATTCATATTAAATAAAAAAATGTAAAACATATGAATCAGAACCTGCATTAGTTGGCTAATTAATGACTGAATCTAGGCATTCACATGATCTCCTAAAAATATGAAAGGTAGACAATAATGCTGGAGAAACTCAGCGGGTGAGGCAGCATCTATGGAGTGAAGGAATAGGTGACGTTTTGGGTCGAGACACTTCTTCAGACTGATGTGGGGGTGGCGGGGGGGGGGGGGGGGGCGGGATGAAGAAAGGAAGAAGCGGAGACAGTAGGCTGTGGGAGAGTTGGGAAGGGGAGGGGAAGGAAGGAGAAAGCAAGGACTACCTGAAATTGGAGAAGTCATTGTTAAGTTAATGAAATTGAAGTCAATCCTAAAAATATGAGCTAGGTTTGTTATTCAGTGCATTTGATCGTTACTCATAACATCCTATTGAGAGAAATACCTCCAGAGCAACTTTTCTTTTGGTATTATGGACATGAAACAGCTTTGGCAGTAAAGTATTCCTGCTGGATTCAATTACTTCATGCTTGGGGGATAAAGATTCAGCTCACTTTAAGGATTTGATTTGATTTTTAAAAAATCAATAAAAATCAATTTAATTTTGAAGTTTTCAACATTATTCCCCATCACTTGCATCTCTTCCATTCACTCTGAAACCTGGGGTTCTTTAAGCGGATTTCACCGTACACGGAGCTATCTCTTCTTAGTAGATGCTCTAATTCTAATCTAATGATGCTGATGAGATCATGTCAAAGCTTGAACCTAGATGCAGTTAGGATTTGGCCGATCATGCTGATGCAGATTCATATGTTATTATGTTTTTATTTTAATATAAATTATGAGATTAATAACCGGCCCAAGAGATTAAATCGACTGGTAATTATACTCTGGACTGGAATATATGTATGGATATCGAATATGCAGTGGATCATCCATGGCAATAGATAGCTGGTCTGCCAGCATCTAACAGATATATAGACACTTATATATGAGTCTGGCTCACTTATCTTCATTGATGATACAACTGCTGATGGTAGTAGCATAATGAATTCTGAAGTATATAGATACATCCTATCGGCTCAAGTTCAAACATATGCCTCGAAATTCATTGGCCGGCGGTTCATTCTACAGCAAGACAATAATCCCAAACATACTGCGAAAGCAACAAAGGAGTTTTTCAAAGCTAAAAAATGGTTCATTCTTGAGTGGTCAAGTCAATCACCTGATCTGAACCCAATTGTGCATGCCTTTTATATGCCAAAGAGAAATCTGAAGGGGAATAGCCCCCAAAACAAACAGAAGCTAAAGATGGTTCGTATCCAGGCCTGGCAGATCATCACCAGAGAAGACACCCAACAACTGGTGATGTCCATGAATCGCAGACTTCAAGCAGTCATTGCATGCAAAGGATATGCAACAAAATACTAAACATGACTACTTTCATTTACATGACATTACTATGTCCCAAACATTATGGTGCCATGAAATGTGGGGATTATGTATAAACACAGCGGTATTTTTTTCCATTACAAATCTCAAATTGTGGAGTACAGAGGCAAATAAATAAATGATGGGTCTTTGTCCCAAACATTATGGAGGGCACTGTAACTCTATGTTGCATGAGTCACTGCTTGTATGTCAAAAACGAGTAAAGAGAAAAGCTCTGAAGGGTGATTGGGGCAGTATTTCAATATTTCATTTATTTCCTCTTTTATTGCGCAAAATAAATATTGATATTGTATTGATATAACTATAATCGTAATTAAAAATTGCTACCTAGCAGTTGAAATTTCATGGCCAGACAAGGTGGAGATTTTGAAAGCCTTGTTCAGATAAAGGTCAGCATATTGTGTCATTTCTGAAGGAAGAAACAGCAGAATAGATATTCACTCTTAGTTTCTTGCACAAATTATGTATATGTAATAGTGTCTGCATTTTCTAATATACTGTAAAAATGTCCATTTAAAAGCAACCACATTTTAAAAGCAAAGTATAACACGTAGTTACTACATGCTGATGTTAAGTGCATACAACTGAGGATGCTGATTGATGATCAATGTGAATTAAGATAAAACTCGAATATTGTCAAGGGCTTGGGCATATGCAAGAAAAAAATTGGAAGCTGCAAAAGATTACTTTTATATAACAGCAGTGACATCAGCCAATCCACCTCCCCCCCCCCCCCACCTGTATCCACCTATCACTTGCTAGGCTTTAATCCACCCCCCACCCCCCACTAGAGTCAATCTGAAGAACAGTCCCGACCCTGAAAAGTTGCTGGTCCATTCCCTCCACAGATGCTGCCTGACCCACTCAATACCTCCAACACTTTTTATTTTAATCACAGAGACTGTCAGGTTGGAAATAAATGCTGGCATGATATTGGAACAGAGGGAAGGGGTATGGTTCTCAGGAATGAAAGGTACATAATGATGAATGGTTGGCTACAAGTTGAATGTGAGAGTGCAAGTTCTTTCTTTGTGAATGCTACGGGGATGCCCCGATAAGTTTTGCTACACTAGGTTCTTTGCCTCGACTCATTGAGGTGGGCAGTACAATTAGCCCTGAGAAGTGATTGTTTAGAAATGACACAAAATGTAAAAAAGCATTGATAACCTCTTAGAGTGGAAGTGTACTGGTAAAGGAACCTCACCCTTGATAAACTGGAACATTTTGTTGGAAAGAGTAGTAGGACCTCAGACTTTGGTGATGTGCCCATGTAAAGCTAAGGAACAGATGGATTACATAGGACAGGTGGAATGGGGTGCAGATACACAAACCCCTATATCCTGGGTTAATACAGCCAGAATGGGTCTGTAGGCTAATTAGCCTCTGAAAATTCCCCCTCGTGTGTAGGGAGTGGATGAGAATGTGGGATAACATAGAACAAGTGTGAACGGGTAATCAATGGTCACCGTAGAATCGGTGGGCCGAAGGGCCTGTTCCATTCTGTATCTCTAGACTAAACCAGTAAACAATAATTCACTTCTGGGGCATATCATTGAAAAATGAGATATATTAGAACTTAATAAATAGAATTGATGTAGCAAAAATGGAAGAAAATATGTGCAGATGGATATGCTGATTGGTCTAAGTAAAGGGAGGTGGATGAGGCTTGAATTCCAGCATAGACCAACAGGGTCTGCAGACCTCTTTCACTGCTATGGACTCTGCAGTTCCTTCTAACTCACCAGGCAGCTGCTCAAGTGATTTTTTTTTCAACAATTACATTAATGTTCTTGTGAAGATATGGTGGTGGATTTTACTTTGACACTTGCACCCAACTGTAAAGAATGGGGCTAACTGACCGAGCTCTGCCCACAATTTCCCATCGGCCCTCCATCATTATACAAAACGTATACAGAGAAATTGGCTCTCGATCCCATACCTGTTTAGATCAAGTGCAGGAATTGTGATTAGAACTGGGATTTAGCAGTTGCTTGAAAGAAAGAATTGGCTAAATTGCATTTTATAAATGATTTGTGTTTATAGGTATTTGCAGTTTTAAATTATTAATTTTATTTACAATGCTAATTGTTTCTTTTCGATGGTGTTTAAGTGATTCTGAATATCAGAAGCCTTGAGAAGGCTTGATAAACTTTTGACGGTCAACAAAGCGTGTTTGGGGCTGTCACAGGTTGACCAGATTACATGACCTGATTAAGGTGAACAATGCAATTGACTTGAAGCTCCGTTTTAAGATAGCCTCTATCAGCAGAGATGAATGCGCAATATTGAACTACTTCTTCCCATCCACTATCCAGTTTCCCTCAGTAACAGCTTCTTCCTCTCCATTATCAGTCTTGTGAAAGGTCCTTCCAAACGCTTGGGTACTCTTTGATTCACCTCGACCCCATTAAGGACGTTGCACTTTGTTGAAGGAACTGAGAAGGAACAATGCTGAGAACTACTGTATATTCTGTACTTTGTCTACCTATTGTACATGAGTTTGAATTGATTGTATGGTTAGATGTCATGCAAAGCTAAGCTTTTCACTGTACCTTGGTATATCTGACAATAATAAATCTAAACCAAAACATAGGTTGCCAGACCTACCACTAAGAATCCAGGCTGTCATAATGTTGGAACAGGATATTAAATATGGATGAGCAGCCATAATCATCTTGAATCGTGGAACAGGTTCAAAGGACCGAATGGCATTTTCCTGTTCTTAATTTTTCTTTTCATATTCATTCCATGTTTGATATACTTTGGCAAACCAAACTGCCTGACATGGCAGATATTCTTGATGCTGGTTCAGAGAGATCTGCTCCCAGGGCGTCTGATATTAATTGACTGTAGCAACCTATCACACAATTCTAATTGCAAACTCTGTTTTGCATAGCACATCGTTTTAGCTGCTTACGATTGTTGAATAGGTTTTATGTTATTATCCATTAAGTTATACTTATTGAATATCTGTGAAGATTCATTTGTTGTGATTTGTTATATATGTTATTTCTTTGTGAATTTATGCTATAATTTAACCCGCACTTAAATTCTGTCATATAGCAATTAGAAGTATTTATTAAACATCATTTTAAATCTAAGCAAGGGTTCACCTTTACACAATGACTAACCTGCTGAATATAGTCTGAACGACATTGGGAGTGTGATTTATTTTATTCTGAAGCTGCAAGGACCAGCTCGCCAATCTCCTTCTACCTATATTCCTTTCCTCTGATTTCATAATTCACACTTCTTCTATCCTTATCTCACTTTTTTTGATGTTTGTCTCTGGCATTTGTCCAACCAACTGCCTATGAATACACTCCACTCCCCCCCCCCCCCCCCCCCCCCCCCCCCCCCCCCCCCCACTCACCTGTAGCCACCTATTACTTGCCAGGCTTTGTCCTGCCCCTCCTTTCCTCCAGATCACTCCCCCACTACACTCAGTCTGAAGACACAACACAAAACATCACCTATCCATGTTCTTCAGAGATACTGCCTGACCTGCTGAGTTACTCCATCACTTTGTCATTGTTTTCTCTCTCTTATTTTATTCTGCTGTTGGATGTACAAAGCTAAGTATCTATGCTGCTTGGATGTTGAGGAGAATAGTTAGTAATCTGTATGTGAAAAAGTAAAGGTATAATGGAGCAGCCTATTGGTTAGCGTCCATGCGAAGAGGTGCACGTGCCTAGTTGAGGGTAGGTGTTGAGGCTTTGGCTTAAGAGGCTTCGGTGAGGAGTCTGAGCAGAGGATGACAGAAGGGGAGGTCTTGTTATAATGGCTTTCTTCCTCAGTCTTCAGGAAGTCTTAGTTGGGACGGCAGTTACGGCAATGGTTTGCTCCTCCTGCAGGGTGCGGAAAGTCAGGGAAACTTCCAGTGTCCCAAAGGAATGCAATAGCATCAGCTCTTGACTGCGGTCAAGGAATGAGCATTCACATAGTGTTTGACAATAGACAATAGACAATAGGTGCAGGAGTAGGCTATTCGGCCCTTCGAGCCTGCACTGCCATTCAATGTGATTATGGCTGATCATCCCCAATCAGTACCCCATTCCTGCCTTCTCCCCATATCCCCTGACTCCGCTATCTTTAAGAGCCCAATCTTTCCACCACCACGCACAAGAAGCACAAGACAGACACCATTGTATGCGGATGCCGAGAAGTGTGTTCACTTCTGGCTGAACAACTTCTAATCTTGTGCGTGAACTCGCTAAGAAGAAGAAGCTCTTGACTGGAGCTGTGACTGGACAACCTCCAGGGAGTCCAGTAGGATGAGAGTGTCATAGATAGGAGTTAGAGTGAGGTGATTGCACCTAGTATGTATGCATCTAAAGTAAACATATCATCTGATTGATTAGCCTCATGCTGACTGTGGGAGTTTTTATGAATCCAGATTTACTTCCAAAATACTTAATTGGTCATGAGACATTTTGGAGATATTTCGAATGAAAGGATATAAATGCTCAACTTTTTTTCGATCTGACTCTGAAACAAAGCTGAACTGGGTTGAAATCAAATTAAATATGAAAATATCATCTTTCTTAGATTAGATATGAAGATATCATATTTCATATCTCAC
The DNA here is from genome assembly GCA_035221665.1 of Okamejei kenojei. Lineage (NCBI taxonomy): Eukaryota > Metazoa > Chordata > Chondrichthyes > Rajiformes > Rajidae > Okamejei > Okamejei kenojei. The sequence continues at coordinate 78,643,072 of CM069133.1, forward strand.
TTCCCCATTAAATCTGGGAAACATTGTAGTAGTGTGTAGCTGTTCTGGACTCATAGAGTGCCTACTGTCGGCAATAGGATAATAACCAGGTGATCTGTTTATTTTTCTTTTCATACGTTGAATAAGAGGTTATATGGCAGGTACATGGCCGGTACATGAATAGGAAACCTTTTGGGAGATATGGGCCAGGCTTATGCAAATGGGAATGGCTTGAATGGGACATCTTGGTCGGCATGAACAAGCTTAGCAGAAGAGCCTGAATGGTGCTATATGAATCTGACACATCACCTACTTAATGAGTAAAACACAGAGTGTGGGAGGATCTCAGCAGGTTCCGGCAGCAGCTGTGCAAGGAATGGACAGGCAATGTTTCTGGTCAGGCCACTTCTTCAGCCTGATCGTCGTAAGTCCTGACCCTAAATGTCATCTGTCCATTTTCCTCTACAGGTGCTGCCTGGCCCGCAGAGTTCCTCCAGCCCTTTTGTTTTGTGCAAGGTTCTTGCATTTGCAGTAGCATTTTTAGTTCCTCATGTCTCATGTCCTCATTATCCATCAGAGCTGCAGCATGGCTCTGCAGTAAGTGTAGAAACACAAAACTGCAGATGCTGGCTTACAAAAGAAGATACAAAGTGCCGGACTAACTTAACGTGTCAGGCAGCATCTCTGGAGAAGATAGATAGGTGATGTTCCGAGTTGGGATCCTTCTTCACACTGATTGTGGTGGGGAGGGCATGGGGTAGAAAAAGCTGGATGAGAGGAGGGATAGAACAAAACCTGGTGACAGGTGGATACAAGTGAGGGGGGGGGGGGGGGGGAGGGGTTGTTGATAGGCAGATGGTGGGACAAAGGCCAGAGATGGTAAAAACAAAAGATGTGCATTAAGGATAGAAGAGTAGTGAACTGTGAAGTCAGAGGAAGGAACTGCAGCAAACCAGGTTTAATTCTCACCTCTTGTGCTGTCAGCGTGAGTTTGCCCATTTTCCCTGTGACCACATGGGTTTCCGAAAAGCATGCTCGTTACTAGTATGATTGGCTGTTGTAAATTACTCCCAGTGTTTGGAGTTGTTAATGGGTTTATGTGAGAGAATGTGTGACACAATGGGAAATAAACTGGAGAAAGTTGCTCCGAGTGCCTGCATGGCCACCTCCGTTGTCGAGATATATAATCTAAATGCTAAAATTGGAGGCAGAAGTGGATCAGGCTATTTGTTTACCTTGCAACACTGAATGAAACATTTTATTTGTCAAAAATGCTACCTTTGTCTTATTTGCTTTGTTTATAATTTATCATTAGTTCTAATCATAATCAATGTTAATTTTTTAATTCAGAACAAAGATAATTGTATATTGTACTTTTAACAATATATATTTTATCCTTTGTACATAGTATAACAAATATACAATATACAATAGATAATAGATGCAGGAATAGGCCATTCAACCCTTCGAGCCAGCACCACCATTCAGGGTGATTATGGCTGATCATCCACAATCAATTCCCCATTCCTGCCTTCTCCCCATATCCCTTGACTCCTCTATCTTTGAGTTCCATCTAACTCTCTCTTGAAAGCTTCCAGAGAATTGGCCTCCACTGCCTTCTGAATCTTGAATCTTCAATTAAATGGAAAAAGATTAGACGGTTATTTTAAGGCTGCTTTAAAAGTCACTTGTCAAGTAACTTGGGAATGACCAAAATGCAATATTATTCAAAGATTCTTTTCATAATCGCTATAAAAAAAGTACTAGCTACATGAATGCAGGTCTGCCCATCAAGATACAAGGCTTTACTGTATCAGAGATTTGTCCACCGACCCACAAAATTAAAAGATAGGGAAACTTGTTGTTCGGAAGACATTTATTATATTATTGATGTACTGGCATGTGCTTCTCGCGATATTCTTCTTGTAAGTTAATATAATTATTAGTTTTGGCTGGAACATCGACGAATGTGCAAACACCACACAGATAGCAGTGGAGGTCAGGATTGAACCCAGGTAACTGGAGCTGTTCTTCTTCTTATCGAGTCCACACACAAGATTAGGAGTTATTCAGTCAGAGCTGAACACACTTCTCGGCATCTGCATATAATAGTGTCTGTCTTGCCCTTCTTGTGCGTGGTGGTGGAAAGATTGGTGGAAACAGGGCCGCAATGTGAACGCTCTTTCCTTGACCCGACTGGAGCTGTGAGGCAGCAGGTTTATCAGTTGTGACATTGCTCTCCCCAATATGACAACATGGTGTTAGTGCCTCATGTCTAATTATATGTTTATTACGTTGTGGATGGAAGGGCAGAGTTGTCATGCCCAAAATGACATCTAACATTAAAAAAAAGAGCCTTAAAGTAACCAGATGATTTATTTATCCTATAACTTAAGTTTCAAGAATGTTTCATTGTCAAAGTACCCTGTAAATAACACTGAACAAGAATGCATGCAAATTCTGTGACTTGGTGTCCCATTCATGCAATGCGAAGGGCATGAGTATTGCTTCATACGAAATGCAAGTCTGCTTTTGTACAGTGACTTCTTGCTCTTAGCGTGAGGTATGAAAAATATGTTGGGAGAAAGCCTAATAGTGTACAGGGGCTCTGTTTTCTTTCATATTAACACTTCAGTGATTTGTTCTTAAAAAAAATGTTGATTGACAACCAGGCTAAAATGTAGAATAATTTCCCAGCAGCAAATAACCCTTCCAAAATGGGCTTTTCTTCGAATAGATATTTGGATCAGTACTTTTACAGTTATCCCTGGAAAGAGGTTAACCTATTGGACTTTGAAGCATGTTGCACATCTGTTTGTAAGAAGGACAATATGCAAGAACGAATATGAATTGAACTTATTGGATTTTCTTGCATTCCTGTTGGTTGAACTCCAGGGTCAGTTTCCAACAATAAAATTTCACATCACAATTCAATGTTCATACCCCGATGCAAATGTTCATAAGAGAACGAGATTGCCTATTAAAGAATCTAAATGGCAAATTAAAGAACATATGTGCATATTAGTAACACTGTTAGCACCAACTTGTGGCATGCACATGTCTGCAACTACCTGGTGCTTTTCACAATCCTTCACCACACCTGTCTGGATCAATCCTGACTCATGGGGGAGATTTGATCCGACTTTAATGGGGAATGGAAGGGGTTCAAGCAGTCAGGGCTGCATGGATATTCACCTCTTTGCCCACTTTTGCAAAAAACACATATGAAATACTTATTGTAAAACATAATTTTATCAGGTCTAATGTCATGATTGGAAGAAATTAAATGACCACCAATTATTTTTTTCAAATAAATATGAGAATGTTTGCAACTTGTGTCTTCAGTTCCTTGTGCAATTGTCCTGTATTAACCCCATATTACAATATTGGTTGGTACAATGATACAGCTGGTAAAACTGCTTCTTGTGTCATTGACCTGGACACAATCCTGACTTCCGCTACTGTGTGCTTGCACAGTCTACCTGTGATCTTTTGAGTTTCCTCCGGGCGCTCCAGATTCCTCCCACATCCCAAAAAATTGTGCATATGGGTTGGGTTAATTGATTCCTAGTGTGGAAATGAGTGGAATAATGGGCGAGGGAGCATCAGTTGGTGCAAATGTGTGTGTGTGGGGGGGGGAGGGGGAATAAAACGGGTTTGGGTAGGATTAATGTAAAATGGTGGTTGATAGTTGGTCTGAACTTGGTGAGCTGAAGGACCTATTTTCACACTAACCTTTCTAACCTAGGCCTCCTCCATTGTCAGAGAGAACAGCATCTCATATTTTACTTGGGCAGCTTACTGCCCAGTGGTATGAATATTGATTTCTCTAACTTCAAGTAACCCCTGCACTCCCTCTCTCTCCATCCGTCCCCCACCCATCGCACTAGGTTCCCGTTCTCACCTAGCAAGCAGCTAACAATGGCCTGTTTACTTTATCATCGTTACATATTTCATTGATGTGTCCTATCTCTCTCTGCATCACTGTCTATATCTCTCATTTCCTTTTCCCCCTGACTAGTCTGAAGAAGGGTCTCGACCGAAATGTCACCCATTCCTTCTCTTCAGAGATGCTGCCTGTCCCGCTGCGTTATTCCAGTCTTTCTTCGGGTTAAACCAGCATCTTCCATCACCTATTTCTGTACTGTATCCCTGTGACACTTGGATCATCTTTCCACTGCCTGAGGGTGAGACAGACTTGTGCCAACCTTGAATTCCTATTTAACCTCCGAATGGACTTCTGAGTGCGGTACCGATTTGAACCACAATAAGAGTTCCCATCTCGAAGCTGAAACCTTCAACCACACATTCTCTCTTTACTTTTGGACCTGCCATTTTTCCAATTGACTACACCCGTTTTCCATAAATTCCATCCAAATCTCTGCTGTCCATCCTTGCTGGTTTACATTGGTCGGTCATGATGTTAACATTCAAGATTCAGCACATGACCCCAGTCCTCGCCACCCGCTCGTCTCCCAACTTGAATCACCTTCTTCCTTGAACTCTGGATCCTTGGACATTCCCGAGATTTAATTGATCCTCCATTGGCAACCGCTTCTTCAGTGTCTGAGCTCTCAACTCCGGAATGAATCGGTGCACAACGCTCTCTCCTCTAAAGTATGCCTTCCCTCTCAGCTCTCTCACTAACTTCCCTTTCTTACTCAGACTCAAGCTAATAACAGCCTGGAAATCTTCTGGGGAAAGGTTCTTGAGAGGTTTTTGGCGCTGCTTGAATGCAAACTGTTCTCTTACGCGCATCCAATTTTCAAGTTTGGGTGGTAATTGTGCAGCTCCGCGAGTGTGTGCTTTTAGTGTGGCGGGATGTAAAATCCTACAGGTCAGTGTGTCTCTGTACAAGGAAATATCGGACACGGTAGTCGCTTCTGCTTTCATCCCACCCTGGGGCTGATCAAAAGCCCGCAGCTGACTGGAGTTGGGTCCAGCTCGGATCGTGAGAGCGGTGGGGAGGAGGGCTGGCTCCGTGTTCGTTGCGTGAGCGGCGTGGCCGGGTCTCCGGGCGAGTTCTGTGCGCTGTGTGCCCAGTCTGAACCGTGCAGAGAGGAGAGGAGAGCTGGTGTGTTCTGATGTGCCTGACGTCAGCCGCCTGACCTCTCCTCCTCCTCCCCCCCCCCCCCCCCCCCCCACCCCTTCTCTCCAGAGTGCCTCAGAGAGACTGTGAGAAAGAGAGAGGACTAAGTGAGGGAGACGGAGACGAGATCCCGGAGAGTGAGAGAGTGAAGCGCCGCCTGCCTGCTCCGCGTTAACTCATTGCCTGCGATCCGCAGCGGTGGGAAGGAGCGGATGCACTGGGACTCCCAGACACGCTCGCACTACCGAGCGTTCCCCCTCCCACCCCATCCCTCTACACCCCATCTCTAGCAGACACAGCTGTGCTCTCACACCTTTCGCCGAGGAAGCCTGCGACTCGCTTAGATGTTGGATTACTCGGGGGCCGGAGACTGTAGCCCTGGATTAAGGCAGCCACATAGCTATGCCGAAGAGCGGCTTGGTGCTTCCAACACGACTGGCATGCTGAGGTAACCCAGCCTCGTCCTTTTTCTCCCTCCACCTCTCGGTTCTCAGTCACAATTAGGAGCTTTTATTTTTGGTCTTTGCATTGCGTGGTCCGCGTCTTGTATGCTGTGTGGGGTTGAATTACCCCGAAGGTGTGCAAGTGCATTGTGTGTGTTAGTGTGGTGGGGTGAATTATTTCGCTGTAAGGTAAAGAGAAAAAAAAGTACAGCAACAAACTGCCCGTAAATTTATTCCTGGCTGGCTGTTTTCCTTGTGAGATTTCCCTCTCTCTCGCTCTCTCACACACAGCAAAAAGCAAGAGGTTAAGAATGTGCAAAAAAAAAGGGTAGAGAGGATCTGGAGAAGAATTTAAACTCTAGGTTTATTACATTGCCCGTAAAAATAATCCCGTGGAGCGTCCAGTTTTCTTTGCAAGGGACGACCGTAACATTCCGTTCGCTGCCTTGTATATAGGATGCATGTAAATTTCTCTGTCACACGGTCTCCGTGTCCTCCCCTGCTACATTATTGTGTCTTGCTCCTGGCTCTTTCTTTCCCCGCATTCGGTGCTGTTGCCTGCAGGTTTAGTAAGAAGAAATGGAGCTAGTGGTGGCCGGGCTGGGTTTGATCTGGCGAGCCGGCAGTTGTAGCCGGGGTACGGGCGCCAAGGCTTTCCGGCTGCGGGGAGGTTGGGGCACGAACACACCCACTCACTATGGGGTTTTATTTCTCTCGCTTCTCCCCCCCCCCCCCCCCCTCTCTCTCTCTCTCTCTCTCTCTCTCTCTTCCTCTTCCCTTTCCATCACTGTTTTCCCCTTCCCCGCCCCCCTCTCTCTTCACCCTTCCCCTCCCTCCCTCTTCCCCTTCCTCCTCCCTCTTCCCCTTCCTCCTCCCCTTCCCCTCTCCTTGCCCCTCCCCTTCCCCTCCATTTTCACCCCCTCACTTTCCCCCCTCCCCTCTCACTTCCCCCCTCCCCTCTCACTTTCCCCCCCTCCCCTCTCACTTCCCCCCTTCCCCTCCCACTTTCCCTCATCCCACTTCACTTTCCCTCCCAACCCCGCTCACCCGCACAATCAAGATCGTGCAACCACTTACACTCAAAGCCACACACACTCATAATTCCACACAATCATAACCCACACAGCCACACACACTCACAAATCGTACTTTCAGTAAGATGCATAGCTCACACCCAGAGTAACACGCACTTGTAACCCAGTCACAGTAACACATTCATACAATCACGCAGTCATACCCCACGCTCACACTGATAGCCCACTCTCAGTAACACTCGTATAATCCCTCACAGCCATATTCCACATAAAACACAGCATTATTTTTTTGCTTCCCAGTCTCTCCCTCTTTTTAATATTTTTTTGCTTCCCAGTCTCTCCCTCTCCTCACACATCACACCCACAAAGACACACACACTTTCAGCCACACTGCACAGAACTCACACATTCACCCACTCTTTCACGCACACACACAAACATTCCTTCTCTCTCACACGCACACAGTATAAACAACGCTCAAACTCTCACTTTCCCGCTCCGCTGATCACTTTGCCTCCCTCGGGTGCCGTGCCTCACCGACGCCGGCTCGGCGTTATTAATCGTGGGCAGCCTGTGTACAAACAAAACAAAAAACGTGCGAGGACTTTAATGCCTCTCCCCACTTTAAACAAAAGCCCACGCAGCCCTCTCTAGATTTCTCCGTCACCGACAAAAGTTGTCAGGAATTCACCTTGGGAAACACACGATCGCAGAGCCCGGTTCCCCACCAGGTGTCGACCCTCTCCCTGGTGCTGGCCGGTCGGCCGCGGGGGTCGCCGAGTCCGCTGGGAGTCGGTGTCCAGTCACCGCATTGGCTCCAAGCGCTCGCAACTCTCTCCTCCAGCAACTTAACGCTGCCAACTTTTCTTAAACGTGACCCCAGGCCACTGCAAACGTTAAATGCAAACCTTTAATTGGCATTGTTATATTTAACTCGCATACGTATATATGCAATGGGGTTCGTTTTGAATAACCCCCAATGTTACGAAAATGTCTATTTTTTTAAGAAGTGCAGCTGCCACAAATCGTTTTGACAGCTTGAAAGGAGATTTACTTTAAATGGCCTTTTGCACTATCACTCTGTTTTTTGGAAGGTGGGAGGACAGTGTATGTGAAAAACACAGCAAAATAAAGGAATGAAAGTTCCATTGAATATTAGAACAACACCGGAAAGTACCGGTGTCGGGTCTTGGTAAAGGGGGAAGAAAAACTGTCGAGTTGGTAGACTCCTTTTGCGAGATGTTTATAATAAAGTAACTGGCTTTTCTTTTTTCCTTCTCTTTCTTTCCCTCTTTTTTTTCTCCTCTCCAGGGTCTATCTCTTAATCTCCTTTCTCTAACTCTTCACCCAAGGGTTCCCTTTCCCTCTGCCACGCTTTTTCACTTTCACAACTCTTTTTCACTCTTCTACTTTCTCTGTTGATATTTCTTTCTCTTTTCTTTATTTTCTAAAGCCTTAAAAAATTAAGGGGTACAAATATTGCAATACTATACAAGGGATGTACACTGATGTAACTTACCGTACCTCTAATAAATGAAGATATTTTTAAAACAAAGAATATTAGAACAACATCATCTTTCGACTGCTCTGATTTTTTAATCTTGTGCCCACAGTAGTATTAAGTGTGACTATTGGGGGCTGTATTTTGTGTTGGGACCTTTGTACCAGTTTGTATTTATTTACAAGAGATTGAGAAGATGATAGGTTGTGATAGTATACTATCAATCATCTATATTGCAATTTGTGACCTAACTGTTAAATTCATTACTTTTTAATCTACTGTATCGCTCTACATATGAATTCTTAATCGTTTAGCCTGAGAATGCAGTGATGATTTTAACAGGTGCTGTGTTCACCTGTGTGAGAAGGTACAAATTAGACGAGTTGAATGTTCAGTGATTGTGATTGTGTAAGGAGGGCCTCATCATTTCTTTTCAACTTCCTTCATCATCGTACCTTTTGTTTAATCTTGTTACAGATGGCTAACAGTAGCTCTCAGAGCTAAGGCAGTGATGTGTTAGCGAAACCACAGCATACCTTTCTCAATGTGTAACCACATCCACTGGACTGGAATCAAGTAGTGCTTTAAAAATATTCACTCATAAATTATCAATGATTTACTACCTAGAGCAAAAACTATTTCTCCCAACTGACTACACTGAAAGCTTCTCTGTGACGGATATACAGTACACAGAAATTTGATGATGAATTTCTGGAAGTGCTGTGCTTTACCTTGTGAACCCATCTGACCAACGTCTTGCTCTTGAGAAGTTATATTTTAAGACAACAGAAGCAGTTTTGTGTAAGTCTAACCTAATATTCCCATCAGCAGTTTTCGTAGAAGGAAAGCTATAGTTTTGAACAGTACATATCTTGAAGAGGGGAAAGAGCACAGCATTTGTGTCCCACCTGTTCTTGGGATTTGATTAAGGAAGGCACTGTTTGAATCTGTCTAGTATTCACTGAACAAAATGCCTGTAATATCCTGTTCCTGGAGACTTCTTTTCCCTTTGATTGATGAACACTTTGGTAGGTGGAGCTCATTGTGCAACCAATACTGACAGCACGGCTTATTACAATTCCAACTCTCCTTTGCTCTTATTTTTTCCCCCTCTGTAATCATGTTTATATACAGATTTTATTTTGTTCCCCACACTGTTTTCCTTAACTTGCAGCTTTTTTGATGTAATATAGTTCCACTGCATTATTTTCAATCAGCGTTTGAAAAGGAAAATAAAGATAATCAAACAGATATGAATAGCAAAATCAATTTGGTTTCATACTCTGCCTTAAAAGGCCTCAAACACTGGATTCAAAAAGAGCATCAAATGTCAAAGGAGTCATCTGGTGAAATAACTCAGCGAGTGAAGTGCTAAATTGAATACATTTTAATTAGCACATTGTTCTGTACATAGTGAGATCTTGTGCAATAGATGTGTTAATTGTGGCACTACCCTTGCACTGCAAAGTGGTTTTCCTTTTTGGTTTAAAAGGTGAACTGCACCCTCAAAACGTTTGAAGGGAAATGTTACCGTTGTCTAATATTAATATTGCCTATGTAGGTTAAATTTGGTTACTATTGAAACATGATTGTGACAAATGTGAAATGGTCTAGACATGAGGAAACACTATACATTCTTCCGATGAGCTGCTGCTGCTAACCAGTTTGCCATTTTGGTAACTTGGAATTTAGCTTAAGATCATCTACCATTCTACTGGCCCCAAATTCTTTGCAGAATGTTGTCAGTATCTTATAGAGAGACGACTACATTTTTATCGCATCGCAGCGATTTGACAATTTATAATAGCCAATTTATATCATGATAGTTCACAGATAAAAGGCTTACATATTTACATATCATAAACACTTACATTTTAATCAAGCGATCAAAGATTAACGAGAGAAAATGCTTGTGTCTAATGTTTGCAAAAATAGGCAGGTACTCTCAGAATTCTCTCTGGTGTGTTTTTGGTGTTTTGTAACTCTTGAAATACACAACTGAAGTACTAGGTGGTTGTTGCCAGTAATTGACACATCCTGCTGTTCAGCAGTGCCCAGTTACAAAAAATAGCTGTTCAGCTATTGCCACATGCAGCTGTCCGTCCCTGCAAGCTTAGGTTTCATGAGTGGTGATGGATGCTGGATGCCTGTGGCCAGTTGTGAGGTTTGCATGGAGGTCAGGAGAAATGATGGAGATTAGGAACGGTCCTTAGCACAATTGCAAACGAGGTGTCTCGAAAATGTTTGCAAACCGTTGCATTGTTTACACGTGTGAAAATCAAAGTGAGGGAGTCATGACGAATAAATTATGGACACATTTGGTATATTAATGAAAGAAGGCTATATTTTCATTTCTGATAGTGGAAGGCTTTGTTTGCAATTAAATGTGTTAGTTTCTATCTGATTGATGATAACATTGCAGTTGGTAAGACTATGTATTATCCTTCAGGAGACAGTAGCTGAGCTTCTATTCCCCAGGAATGGTGCGCTGAGATTCATATCTGTGTGACTGTTAGGAATGGACATGAACACTGCATGACCCGACTTGCATACAATAAGGCACTAAGACAGAAAAAATGCAAAATGGAATTCAGAATGTTAGCTGAGTGAAGATATATAGTTAAGCATTTGCTCTGTAGTATAGATGATACATAATGCTTTTAAATGTTCGGAGTATTGAGAGTTAAGTTTATTCTGCAAGGGTTTGGTGACCTGAGTCACTATTTGAGCCAGCTCAAAAGAATTAGCAGATAATTATCCTTCACAGTTGGGAGGAGCCAGTGAAGCATTAAATCAGGTGGTTTGGACATAGAAATGTCGTATATGTGGCAGCCCTGGATGATCGATATGCTCTGTTTACAGAAGAGTGCGCCCATTCTATAAAAGCAAGCACGGATTTCTGGAAAGGGCAAAAGGGAGTTCTGCTCCCAGCAATTGACAGATTTCTATAGATATCAAGAGTAAATGTGTAAACATGCCCCGACCATGGAAAAGTTGCCTGAGACAGTACATTGATGATAATTCCCTGATACCTTTCAGATTATTACATGTTGGTCTGAACTGGACCATTTTCTAGCATGGTTCAACTGTATCATGCTTGTATCTGGATACGTTTAGTTATTTCCTGTATAGTGCCTGGATTAAATTATGGTCTCTTTCTAATAATAGTAAACAGCACTGCACATTTATCAATATGCATCTGCCTGGTTTAGGGGGTGGAATTACAATCAGAAAATAATTTCTGAAGATATGGCAGCATGGTCTCAAAGTATTTGAACGCCAGCAAGGCAACATGCCAGAATTGTTGCTTGTTCAACTATTTCTAACTGCTTAATTGCACTGGAACTATATTTGAAAGTCTATGTACAAAGTTCAAACTATAACCAAATTTAGCAGTGATTTCAGTGTTTGGTTAAAGTGAAGAGGGAACACGGTGGATTTCTCTTTGTTGCTTTTGCTCCAAAAGGACAGTGTTTTTGTAATCATTTTCTGCTTCTCATCTTTATTTGGAAACGCTTTGATTAATTTTTAGTATTAATTTTCAAAGTTCGAGTCATGTTTAGGCCCTAGGTCAGTTTTATAATAAAGATTAATAAACCTTTTTAGTAAAAACTTAAAAAAGGATTCCCAGCCTGCCCAGTAAATTGTGCTGTTTTGTGGGAAATCAAATCCAATTGGGGAAGTAATTTTCTTTGTTGAGTTGTGTGCTTTTATGGCTGTTTAATTGCTGCAGAAGTTTTTTTGGTTGTACTTTCTTTCGTCTTTAGTTGTTGAAATTTATGCTTGCTTAGGACACCTGGGATCTGGCGACATGTTTTTTTTTCTTGCTATGCATATGGATTAATGATGTGCTTGCAGTTTCTGTAGAATTTCTGTCCCCATTTCATCATTTTCCTTTAACTGATAATGCTTATTAAGGTGCCTGATAGAAACAGTAATGGGCCTGTCCCACTTTGACGACTCTTTATGCAACTACAGGAGACTATGCGGTCACCACATGGTCGCCACATGTTCGCGGGTGGTTGCCGGAGAGTCGCCTTCATGGTCGTGAGGAGATCCCGCATTCTCAGAACTAGTCGTGGCTTCATTCTGGTCACTGCTAATTTTCCAACATGCTGAAAAATTAGCGGTGACCAGAATGAAGCCGCCATGGAGAGTAGCGAGAATTCTCGTGCCGTTTGGTGCAGTGGTAGTGGGTTGCCAGGAGATCGTAGGTGATCGTAGGCTGACCGGTGAATTTCATTGGCTCATTGGGGAAACGTAAACAGTAGTTTTCAGAACCAAGGATAACCGACCGGTAATGTTAATGTCCGCTGAGCTTCGCAGCTGTGTATCTTTGGCTTGTCCACTTCTTCTCTCCACCCCATCTCCTCCTTTCCTCCCCCCCTCTTTTAAAGGACTTAACTGACCCTTCCCGTACACTGTGCTTTCACCATCTTAATTACAGCGCCAACCTTCCTGTTCATCGTGGTGTGTGTCTGTATCACATTAGCTTTGCACCGTGTGAATTTCACTCAGACAGCGCTCCCCCCCACTTGCCCTGTCCCCCGTCTGCATAACTGGCTGGTGAAGGAAACGATGGGTGTGTGTGTGTGTGTGTGTGTGTTCCACTCTGGCAGTCGCCGTTCCAGTCGACGGTTTTTCAGCGACTTGCTACGACTTGGCAGTCGCCTGAAAAATCGCCTAAGTGGGACAAGCCCACAAGATTTTAGTTTTCATTTCCCAGTACCTTGCAAGATCCTGACCTGGAATCTCAAACTTAGCCACAGTGGGTTGTAGGAAGGAGAGATTAATCTGGAAACTGAGATTAATCAGGGTTTGCAACATTTTTTGTAAGGCTTTGCAGCTGTAGGTGGCATGTTTAGGCCCTGTTATGTGTCTCATTAAGTACAGTAGGACTTCACAAAAACTTTATGACAGCATTGTTTTATTCTCCTAATCTGCTGATCCAGTCAGCCCAGGCTCTGTTGGGTTCAGAACATTTACAATCACTGCTTCATTCAAAAACTTTTCAATCTCTCAACTGAATTGTAAAATTAAAATATGACAGGTTAACTCTACAGCCATTTTTGCTGAATATTCAGAATGAAAATCAGTGGTGCAAATTCTCTTACTGAAAAATAAACTATGATCAACGACTGACTGGCCGGGTGAAATGTTCTCCACGATCGTAGAATGGTATGTAAAACCATTGTTACTCTGAAAGAAAATAGCTGCTAAACCCTCCCTCTCGTAACTCACGAGGAGTACCTTCAGACTTTGTGAGCTGGCAAGGGGTGAGGCTGATGTTGACAATGAAACTAAAATCGACCTGGTCTGCTTTACAGGGTGTTTTAAACAGAAGCTCTCCGGGGAAAAAAAAGACCCAATTGTTGAGTCTTTCCCATGCCCATGACAACTCCCCCCCCCCCCCCCCCCCCCACCCCTCCCTCCCCACCACTTGGGAAACTTACAACATCCCCTCCCCCTGTCATTGGGAAAGCATTGAAAGCAGAGAGCAGAAAAATGTGTTCCCCTCCAACTGAGATGGAAAACTGGGCAGCATGCCCAGCATATAAATAAGCTTTCTCTTCCCGCCCTCCCAACTTAATTGAACAATTGACCATCTGTTCAGCACCCTCGTCTTTACTATCTGGAAAATCTACATCTGATCAAATATAGTAAAGCATGCCCTAAGTAAAGCAAACCACTCAAATAAAATGAAATGTCTTGAAACTCCAACTTTGAATAAGGGATAAGACTTCCACACACTAACTTTCCTGCTCATTACTGTTTCTATTCTCACTCCCTCCTTTTTTTTGCCGTTTTCATTATCCCCTCCTTTTTCCCTTGGTTTTCTACTCCTTTTTGATTCTTGCTCTCCTGTGCCTGACATACATCTCCCCATCCCCATCCCTCGCCCTGCATCCCTTCTCAATGATGTGTACAATCCAATCAAAGAAGGAGTATTGCTGCACAGCTGAAATGTTGTAGTTGTGTTTGATTTTGTGAATAATACCAAAGGAAGACAGGAAGCATGTTAAAGTTGCTGGAACCATTGAATTTACTTTACTGTTGTTGCTTGGAATGTAAGAGGCCCAGTATTTGATACGATTATGCAGTTGGGGTGTGGTGCAACACTTCGAACTGTAGAACTTGCAGCTGAGAATTAAAAGATACTAGACCAAGTGCAGACCCATTGGGTCTGTTTCCCCAACCCCTGTTGGGGGGGGGGGGGGGGGGGGAGGCGGCGGAATGCAGCGTCACACACATTAACTACCCCCTCCCCCCGGCACACACTAACAACCACCCCTCTGCACACATGCTAACTACCCCCCTTGTTAATATATGAATATTATTAATTTGCTCTTCACCCCATAATCGGCCTATCTACTGACGCATAGCCCCCAACTCGCAGGCGCATCTGGAGGGGGGGGGGGGGGGCGGGGGGAGTAGAGAGTGAGGGCAGAGAGAGAGGGAGGGGGAGAGAGAGGGAGAGGGGAGAGAGAGGGAGGGGGAGAGGGGGGGGGGGGGAGAGAGGGAGGGGAGTGGGGGAGGAGGGACAGGGATGGGGAAAAGGGAGGGAGAGAACGGGGGGGCAGAGAGGGGGAGAGAGAAAGAGAGAGAGAGAGAGAGAGGGGTGGGGGAGAGAGAGAGAGGAGGGTAGGGAGAGGAGGGGATAGAGAAAAGGGGAGGGGGGGGTCACAAGGTTTTTATCAAAGGACTTGCAAGAGGCGCAACTGGCAGCATGTTGGGTTTGCAGTGGGAGGGGGAGGGAATGTTCTCCAGAGATGCTGCCTGATCCTCTGAGTTACTCCAGCACTCTGTGTCATTTTGTGTAAAGCAGCATTGACAGTTCCTTGTTTCTATTTTTGGGCATTTAATTTCCCTTCAATACCTGTTTAAAATCCATTCTAAATGGCAATGGAGATCAGGATTGTTCCAATGTTGATGAAAAAACTATTTGGATATAGAGGAGGTATGAAGCCACTCCAGCTGGCCACAGTTTCTGTAGGTTGGACAGTGGGACAAGTTTTCATTGATTTTGCTGCTGAACATGGCCCTGAATTCCTGTTGGAAAGTGCCTGTGGATATCAAACAAGAACAGTCAGCCTTGGCTCTGCCATTTGATTTTGCTCACAATTTAATAGTTTTATGGCATTCATCACAAAAGAAAAAATGACACTTTTGGCACCAAGTGGTTCATTGTACTCTCTTCAAACCTGATTAATAACCTCCAGAAAGGAATAGAATAAACCTCTGAAATGCAAAATACACAATAATTTGATGTCACTGAAGAAAAGTAAAGATTTTTTTGAATAGGGTGATGAGAAGATAGAGTAACATTTTTGGTTCTCAAACGTTTAATAGCTTGCTGTTGGTTTTCTTTAAGTCCGCACTCCATTATTACTATAAAGTCTTTGTTTCTGCTTCACGGTGTGAGTACCACAAGCATTAATACAAATGGATGGCCTGCAGGGCTTGCAAATTGCAGGTGCAACCAATAATCTTAGGGTAAAATAGAATTTTTTTTTTCTTTTAACTCTATCCATGTTGAGACATTCCTTCAAATATCCTCCAGAAAAAATACATTTTATTTTATCAAAGTGCCCAAAATTGCAGTGCTTATGGTTCATTTTTATAAATTACAGTGGAGTTGCATGATGTAGATGTATAATGGTCTGGCGTATGTCACTCAACAGAAAATAGTAGTGAGTTAAATTTATAAAAAGGCGATTTATAATTCACTGAAGAAGCTAAGCTTTTGCTGTAAAGGACAATCAGCCTTTGCAACAAATGTGGATGTGATTGATATCTATTATAGAAGAGGTGGGGGTTTTATCGTCTGGTCTTTCAAATCAGAACAAAAGCACCCTGTTTTTAAAAAAATAAGGAAGATACTGGTGCATTTAAGATGTTTTTAAATGTACAGAAATGCAGTTTAAGGATGAATTCCCTTCCATCCCTCCTTTCCAGTCTTTACCTCTGATTGGGGACAAGAGGTTTTTGTGGCTGGCTTACTCCAATGCTCAGTATTTGTGAGGATATTTGGCAGGCTCTTTGGTTCTTAGAGGCTTCAAAGACAGTCCCTTGTGGGGGTCCACAAATAGCTATTTCCAATGGTGTACGGAGATAGTTAACAGGACCAATAGCCCTCATTGGTTTCACTTGCTTAGCCGAGAGGGAGTGGGACCAATTAGGCTCGGCAAACTCTGTGTGGACCATGGATCGAATTGGAGACCTTACATCTGATTGATTTATTTACTCGCTGGATGACCTCGCTGAACTACCACAGGATCCTGCGACACTCTTTGTGAGCAATATTTTGGACGGAGTAAACGTAGTCACTTAATATCAGTTGTTTCACTGCGAAAGGATGTTTCCAATGGAATCTAGCCAATAGATGATAGTTTGGAATAGTTTATGGCTGCTTGCCAATGCTTCATTTGTTAATCACCAAACACTTATCAATTGAATTGTGACTTTGAAGTTTGCATTTGTAAACTAGGATAAATACATTGCCATGGTAATTCAAACAAAAATTATTGATGAATGAATAGAACAAGATCCCAAAGAGAAGGAGATTGATTTGACTTTTATCCTGTCTGTTGTTTACTGGGATGTGCAAGGGCAAGAATCAAAGAACAGAGGCAGGAGAATAAGAATGAATGGACTCTGTGGCCCAGGTATCCAAGGTCCTGTTTGCACACAAAGGTCACTTGGTGGTTACAAAGTTAATTGCACTGTTGTGCATTAGAGACCTGGAAGTTTGAAGCTTTTATTGCAAATACCATTTTTGCCCAGAAATGGCAGCTTATTCTTGAGTTTGTCTGAATATCTCCAAGGTAGGAAAGCATAACGTATGTGTTCTCTCTCCACCTTCTCATGAATGCTATGCTAAAAATGCCTGAGATGTGAGGATGGAATTTTATGTGTGACAACTCTCGGGTTTGCGTAGCTTAGCAACTTGTCATTTTCCAACTTCACACTTAAAAATGAGGGAGGCGATGATGTTCAGTGTTCATAAAAATAAATTGTAGAAACAGGGAACAGCAGATGCTGGTTAATTCACAAAAGGACACAATGGGCTGATCTGGCAGCATCTCTGGAGAACATGGATAGGTGAGGTTTTGAGTCGAGACCCTTCGGCAGTCTGATCTGAAGGCTGGTCGTTTCAAAGGTGATGGGCCAAAGGGCCTGTTTCTGTGCTGTGCCTAAGAATTCTAAAGTCTACTCTTGATTCTGAACATTTTCACAATCATGGTGTTAATGCCGAAGTGTCATTTAGTATATAGGGAGATGTCACCGTCATAATGGCTAACTAATCCTTTTCTTAACAATGTTGTTTGAGAGACAGGCGTTGGGTGGGTCACCACTGCTCTCTTTGCCTCTTTGACTAGTGTTATTTTATATTTTGCACCCACTTGAGAGGGCAGATAGGAAGTAATTATAGCATCTCATTTGAAAGATGACACCTGTGTCTACAACATTCTTTGAGTCCTGCACCAAGCTTAATGTCATATCTCTGAAAGGGGCCTTGAACTCCAACCTTTACACCCACAGGCAAGGCTGATATTGTCGTTTAATGGTACTGGTGCTATTATGCTGTTACTAATGCAGCAAGGAGTACAAAATGCCGAGGGACAAAGGGCACGGAGAAAGAATGTTTTCTTGTATTTACACTCGGGTGTACAAACAGACTGCTAACGTAAATTGAGCTTAAAAGTGTAACGTCTAGTAAAGATATTTGATTTGCACAGCGACCTGTATTGCATTAAAATAGTAAGATTAAACGAGAACTTACCAAGTTCGAAGGTTGATCTTTATTTTACGAGGGATTTCGTGAAGACCCCGCCAGCACGCATGCGCGGCATCCTTCAAAGCAGCGGTGTGGAATCACAGAACGCACCATGACTGAAAATAGTAAGATGAAGAACGTAGAACTTCCGAGTTGACCTTATGATAGAGGGTGGGAGCGGGGGGCACGAAATCCCTCACCGCAACTCCTCGTAAAATAAAGATCAACCTTCGAACTTGGTAAGTTCTCATTTAATCTTACTATTTTACTTCGGAGTCACATGAGTGACTTCGTGAAGATTTTAAAGCTCTGTGATTTCACGCCCTGGACAACGTCCATGCTTATCACACTGCCGCAAGTCTGATGGAGGAAGGCTGTTAATGCAGTTCACTCAAAACTGGCTGAAAAAGTAACACAATTTATTAATCAAATAATAACAAACAAATAACCCCTGATTCGGGGACAGACATTCACTGAGCGGCTCCCAGAACAGCTTCTGCGAATGTCGCGGGGGCGACCAGTGGTTCATTGTAGAACCTTTGGAAGGTTTCTTCACTGGCCCAGCCCGCGGTGGTGAGGATGTGGTCCATGGGCACCTCCATGGCCCTCGCCGCTGATGTGGATGCAGCCCTAGTGGAATGAGATTTTAAAATGTTAGTAGCAACTCCTGCTGCATCCAAAACCACCCTGAGCCACCTGGCGATAGTCTGTAGTCACCCGATGATGCGGAGGTTTGTGGCTGATGAGGAGCCCCTGCTCCTTCCTGATGGTTCTTGTAATTCGGATATAATGGTGGAGATGGGTGACTATGCAGAGGGTGGCATCTACAGGGTATGCCCGAAACTTCAACTGCAGCCCATGAGCCCCTGGCCTGTGCTGCTTCAATAAGTCCTGGACAAAGAAATTCATTTGATTAGGGGTGGAAACCATGCTATCCAGCCGCAGCTTTTGTAATATCTGGACTCGTTGGGCTGTAGTCAGTGCCATCAGCAACACCACTTTGAGGGTGAGCTGTTTGAGTGGTAACTTTTTCATTGGAGCCCAGCTCCTCAGTAGGGTCAGAACGATCCCTACATTCCAGGTGAAGGTGTATCTGGGTCGTGGAGGGTTGGTGTTGAACACTCCCCTCATGAGTTTAGACACCAGGTGGTTTGAGCCTATACCTATGTCCAGGTATGAGGATAGTGCACTCCTGGCGCTGTTGATGGCACTGTAGCTAAGGCCAGCATCGAAATGAAGGCCAGCTAGGAATTCCAGGACATCAGGTATTGTACGAGAGCAGAATGCCTCCCACTTCCTGATCTGCGTGAGGTACTGCCTCCGAGTTGATTCTCGGCATGATGCTGAGATGAGTTCCATGGCTCGTGGTGAGACGCCCGCCTTGATCAGTGGTCTTTTTAGAACCTGCAGGCCGACAAGTTTAGGTGACCATGGCATGGATGACTATCCCCCGTAATGGGGTGAGTAATCAATTTGGGGTGTTTCCCAATCGAAACCCATGGTGGTTTCAAAATTTTAAGGACCATCGGGTACCATGGCTGTGTAGGCCAGTCGGGAATGATCAATATGCCAGTTGCAGAGTCCAGTTTAATTTTCTGCAATACCCGACTGATGAGGCAAAATGGGGGAAATGCGTAGCAAAACCATTTCCCCCAATGGATAGAAAACGCATCCATTGCTATTGCAGAGATGCCAAGTGTCCCGGATTCGCCGTATTTTATCCCGGCGAAATAAACTTTTTACGGTGTTCCGGCAGCCAAACATGCTGTTACGGAACACCGCCGCGCCGGTGTTCCTCCCGTGGTGAACACCGGCGCCATGTGTCCCCGGTTTGCCAGCCCGCGCGATCAGCGGCACTTTGCCGGGCCCTAGTGTCCGCGCCTGCGCAGTGGGGGAGGGTTGCCGGGCCCCAGTGGCCGCGCGTGCGCAGTGGGGGAGGGTTGCCGGGCCCCAGTGGCCGCGCGTGCGCAGTGGGGGAGGGTTGCCGGGCCCCAGTGGCCGCGCGTGCGCAGTGGGGGAGGGTTGCCGGGCCCCAGTGGCCGCGCGTGCGCAGTGGGGGAGGGTTTGCCGGGCCTGGCGCCATTTCGAGCCACGCCACGCCCGGCCCAGAGCCCGGGCGGCGCCGGCCCGCGCGATCAGCGGCATTTTCTTGCCGCCAGCCGGCCGCTCGCGGCAGCCCCATCACCGGGCCTCCCCCCCACCCCCACCCAGTGCGCAGGCGCAGACCCGCCGGCAACCTTGCCAAGTGCGCATGTGCCGCACCCGCCTGCCGGCAGCCCGCTGATCTGCACCAGTGCGCAGGCGCATAGCCGCCGGCAACAACCCCAGGTGAGTATGTTACGGAGAGAAATGCATTTAACCCCATTTATTACGGACAAATGGGTTAAATGTTACTGTGAACTAAATTTAGGGTTGGCATCTCTGCTATTGCCCCAGGGTCTGGTTCCCAAGACACATACGTTGGTATCTGATGGTTCAACCTGGACGCAAAAAGGTCAATATCTGGTGTCCCGTAGTGAGCTAATGTCTCCAAAAATTTTGGGGGCTCAACATCCACTTGATGTTGTCATTGAATACTCGTGACCTGGTATTAAGCTTCCCTGGCAAATAGGTTGCTGTAATCCAAATATTCCTCTCGATGCACCAGTGCCAAATTGTGTTTGCCAATTCATCACAAGATAGCGACCTGATACCACCCATATGATTGATGTAAGCCACCGCTGTTGTGTTATCTATTTGGAGGCGGACATGTAAGTCCCGTGAGTTAGTACAGTAAGCTAGGAGTCCATGAAACGCCCCTAACATTTCTATATAATTTATCCCGTGTGACTGAAGGAAGGTAGACTCACGAGAGCCCCATCTGCAACCACAACTGGACATAGTATCAGTTGCTCCCCAGCCTTGTACGCTTGCGTCAGTCTGTAGCACGACGGATGGGTTGCTTACTATGATGGGTCTGCGACACTCGCTAATATTGTCAATCCGCCATTGTAGCTCGGTTCTAGCCTTTGGTGGTAACCGGATTGTTCGATCAAAGTGCCCAGCATTTGCTTTTAATGCTGCGATCTTTGTTCTTTGTAAATTTTGGTAATGTAGCGGTCCGAATTGTGCAGCTGAGAATGTAGCTACCAATTTCCCCATTACTTTTGCCGTTTGCCGGATGGTCGGTACCCTGGCGCAAGCAAGACTGTGGCACTCTTCTTTTATAGCGGTAGCTTTATTGGTTGGGATGGTGATCATCATTAAGGTGGTGTCTAGGGTGAACCCCAAATAATCCATTACCCGTGACGGGTGCAATTTTGACTTGTCTGGATGGATTACAAATCCCAGCTTCACGAATAAAGCCTTAGTTGCTGCCACTGCCCGTGTAGCCAATTGGAGGGTCTGACCCACTATTAGGATATCATCTAAATATGCCATGACAGTGTAATTTTGTTGTCGGAGAAGAGCCAATATAGGTTTTACTAATTTTTTAAATAGTCTAGGGGCTGTGGTGATTCCATTGGGCAATGCTTTGTATTCCCATAATTGTTCCTTCCAGACAAATTTCAGAAATCTTCTGTGAGATTCAGTGATGGGCACTGTATAGCAAGCATCTTTTAAATCGATGCATGTCATAAAGTACCCCGGGTAAAGCATCTGCTTGGCTGTTTCAAAGGTATCCATTTTAAAGTGGATATATTGTACAAAGGTGTTCAGCTCAGTTAGGTCTATTACAATTCGACACCCCCCATCTTTTTTAATTCTGGTGAAAATGTTGGACACAAACTCAAATCGTTCGTGCGTTGTTTTCCCAATCACCCCTTTTGCTACTAGCCGTACAATTTCAGCATGTCCTGCTTCCACCTCTTTTTGGGAGAGTGTAAATTTCTGATGAGGCCAATGCTGGGTAGGGGTATTTTTACCACCAATGAATTCTATGAAATAACCTTGAACACTTTGTAAAATAAACTCATCTGTGGTGATAGTGTTCCATATTCCCAAAAAGGCCCACAATCGCCCACCAATTTGTGCAGGAAGGGATGCTACGGTCTGAGAGGAACCAGCCCCCTTACCTCCATGGTTAACGACGGTTGACGGGATGGCGGCCGCATCTTCCATGCAGGCCGCTGTTGGCTTTGCCCTGAAAAAGGCCGCTGTGTTTGGGGAAGTGGAGGGGGCTAGGCCCTTGGTGTCCTGTCCGGCTGCCGCGGTTTCCAGTTTGTGTGTGGTTGTTGCCGGTGGTATGGGTGAAGTCTAGCCGTAGGAGGTTTCATGAGGCCAGCTGTTTTGGCCTCCTCGTCTAGTTCCTTCACTTGTTTGGACAGATCTCCAAACAGTTGATGAGGCGGTGGAGCGATTGATGGACGGCACAACCCCGCGAATTTGGGGCTGAGTGTGGGCTTTATGGAGCTCTTACGTAGGCAGTTGATCTCATATTGGGCTTTGTATAGGAGTGCCAGGGCATCTTGTTGTTCGCTGGACACATTATCACCGTCAAGGGTCCTAGCAAACGCCGTTATACCCGTGGAGAGGACCTTTAAGATACGCTGGAAGCGGACATCCTGCATCCTGGTGGCCGTGCTCAAGTGTCCCCAGATTTGAGCATTAACCAGGGGAACACAGAGGTTGATGCAGTTATCGGATGGCTTTATTTCCTCCATTGTGTCATTGAGTACCTGACTCTTGGGTTGGTGAGTAGTCAGGTAATCAATGGTGCCCGCCAGTTTGTGGTGCAGGGGTTCCCCTGTTTGTGTGGTTGTGGCAAACTTGCCCACCACGTCCAGCATATCCTCCTCATGCTCTGGCTCAGCGGTCACTGGCTGTCCCGGGTCGTCTTCAAATACAGCGGCTGGGCAACTGCTGGCACTTCTGGCTGGTGAAGACGAGATACTGAGGGGACTCCTTGCACGGCTTGTGGATGCCCGCGAGTCCCGTTCTTCCCGGTCCCTGTCCCGCTGGAGGAGTTGCTCCACTAAGAGCTCCAACCGCTCTATGCGACCGTCCCTGCTATGTGCAGCGGACAAGCCGACTTCCCCAGGCCCTGCGATATCACTGGGGCTTCCACCATCGGACCACACCTCCGTAAGGTGCTGTCTAGGGTCAATGGCAGGTCGTCGTGGCCTACCGCCCGAGTAGGCTCATACGACTCCCGCACGGACTCTCCGCTAGTCTGTCTTCTTCCAGACTGAGGCGGCCCACCTGTCTGATACGAAGGCAGGTGAGTTGGATCGGCGCTGGCCCCCGGAACCTGGCTCCCCGGAGTCCGTGCAGGCTTACCTCCACTGTCGCCCAATGATCGGCGTGAAGGCACATGGTCGGCCGCTCCCAGAGCTAAGCTGACCGACCGTCTACTGCTGCCACCAACGCCCTTGACCGCAGCCTGACGGGGTGTTTTGCCGGCAGCACCTGCTCCTACAGGTCTGCTCGACGCAGCAGTAGATCTGCCAGACTGATCTACAGCAGATATCCCTGGCAGTTGTACGTGGTGGTGCGCAGCTGCAGGGCTCCCCTGCAGTGCACCTGTCCCCCGGCCTAGTCCCCTTGGGTCTGCTGGAACTCGGGGTGAGGTCGCTGGTGATGAGCGAGGCTCCTTCCCACGTACCTGTTTTCCGCCTCTTTTCTTGGGGGAAGAGGGCTCGAAGTGTGGATCGGCAGTCTCCAGCTCCGGTGCGGTAAACCATTCAGGTGATGAGTCGGGCGCTAGAGTAACGGGAGCGCCTGACTTCCGCATTCTTGCCCCCACACGTCCCGAAGCTGCTGGCGTTGCTTGCAGCTCCGGTGACAAAGGCCGTTGGCTGGTCGATGCAGCACGGCTCCTGGAGAGCGTCGCCTTCCGTTTGCCTTTGTCCATCCTGTGGGAGTAAGGTAAGTAGGTGGAGCTGGTGGAGAGAGCGCACTCCCCCCCCCCCCCCCAGCAGGTCGAGCAAATGCGTGCGACGATATGTCGCGCATGCGTGCTGGTGGGGTCTTCACGAAGTCACTCACGTGACTCCGAAGTAAAATATAAAATATTGCACTCTTCTCTTCCTGCTGACTCTTGAAATGCTGACCCATTCCCCCAGTAATGTGTGGTTTGTGACAATGGCGTGTGTGTGTGTGTGCATGTTGAGGGTGGGAAGGGGATGAGTGTGTGTTGGGAAGGGAAGGGGATACTCTTGGATAAAAGGAGCCTTCATATTCTTTGTGAGGTGAAATAACTGCAATGAAGTCAGACATTTTTTTCAAAATTAGTTTGAGTTAAAAAATGCTCTAATTAATCACTGCCGCAAGACGAAAATTAGGCCAGAGTGAATTGGATGAAAGCTCTGCTCCTTCACATGCCTCGAACAATATGACATCACACGCTATTTCCCCCTCCCGCCCCCCTCCTCTACTGTCAACTTCCACCACTTTGAAGGGCATGGATGGTAAGCATTTAAGGACATGGCTGGCCCACCTGTAAACGTTTCTTCAAATTACACACCATGTAAAATTACCACCATTGCTTCACCAACATATTGGAGTGCTCTGCTCAAGTAACATCACTGTGAAGTACCATCACCTTGTGTACTCCTGCAGGTCAAGATGGGCGCACACCAGCACCTTCCTATGGGAAGTCAATGCCTGTCTAGCCAGGAACTCTGATATTCAATGAATAAATAGATATGAGGAACATCTTCTTATCAAGTCCACACACAAGATTAGAAGTTGTTCAGCCAGAGCTGAACACACTTCTTGGCATCTGCATAGAACGGTGTCTGTGTTGCGCATCTTGTGCATGATGGTGGAAAGATTGGTGAAAACAGGGCTGTGACGTGAACACTCCTTTTAACCCATGAGGAAAATAACCAGCCATGAATAAGAACATGCCACCTGATATCTTGGTTGTCATTACTAGTAACCAGGAACATTCTTTCTTCAGACTGGATTATTTTGTAGAATCTACATTGTGATTTGGGATCAGAGAGAGCTAACTTCATCACTGTCAGAGTCTGTGTGTGTTATTGGAGCCTTACTTCTTTGTGACAGATATAAAAGTCTTTGGTCTTCTGGGTTGATGTCTTCATACTTAAAGATAATCGGCAAAAAGCAGTTGTGCCCTGAAGGTATCTGAGAATGTTTACTTCTGCTACTTTCTTTTAGTTTTAGTTGCCTTACAGAAAGGCTCATTAAAAGTTTATTTCACCAATAATTTTTGCAACATGTTTAAAAAAAAAACACTTTTTTCCTAACCTTCAAACATTCTATTCTGACTGGCCAAGCTAATGAGAGCAATCAAGAACTGAAGGTTGGCTGTGAGCTCGATAACTGTTGTAGTTGTGAACTTATCGATGATGAATAAAATCTGAACATAAATTTCAAAAATCAAAGATCCAGAACTGTGTGTTATCCCACCATTTCAGGCGATCATTTCTTTCTTCCCGAAATGGTCTTTGAACGCCTCAATACTTGGCTAGAGAGCTTCAAATAAAGCATCAGGAGGAATTTTACAATCGATTTCCTCATTCCTGCGATAAGAGTAGTAAATTATATCAAGGCCCCTCAATGTTTTTGTGTGGGACAATATATTTCATTCATTAAAAAATCGAACGTATATCACCAGGCGGTACTTTGGCGCAGGGATAGAGTTGTTGCTGGTGACCTGAGTTTTAACCTGACTACACGTGCTGTCTGTACAGTGTTTGTTCATTCTCCCTGTGACTGCTTAGGTTTTCTCCGGGTGCTCTGGTTTCCTTCCGCAGACATGCAAGTTTGTAGGTTAATTGGCTTCTGTAAATTGTCCCTATGTGTAGGATTGAACTGAGGTACGCGTGATTGCTGTACCTCATGGCATGGATTTGTTGGGCCTGTTTTCACACTGTATATCTAAAACTAAAATTAAAAAAACTAAAAGTAACTAAAAGGCATTCAAGTCTAAATTTTCATAACAACTAATGTTATTCCATTCATAAAAACAGAACATCAGTTATCATCCACCTATAAACTTAAAATAATTAATTCATGGAGTTTCAAAACTAGTTTTAATTGTTGTGTGTGCAGTGAATGACAAGAGGGCTCAAAACTGTCACCCTTCTCCAAAGAATAACTATAAATTTCTTAATAAAAACTAACTTTCTCACTGTGCCCTTTCTGATCTGTACGGGAATTTGAATGTTGGGTCAGGACAAAGTACAACTTCAATTTAAGTAAAACTGATAACTGTTGCAATGACACATGTTATGCCATTGTTCAGTCAAAATCTAACCTTGGATTTTGATTTGAACAAGAAAATTGAAGTCAAAGGAAAAGTTATTCGCATTACAATGAAAAGAATGGCAAGAAACACTGTGAATATTGCTATGCTTGGCAAGAAGGTTTAATGAGTAGCCATTATTCTCCCTAAGCCCACAACCCTGGATATGTTTACATCAATGTACGATGTTGACTGTACTACATAAGTAAGGTTGTTGCCTAGAATGGTTTCTGATTTACTAGAATGAACTTGGATCTGTTTGTGACTTCCAGAATAATATGACATGCTATCTTCACAGCAAGAGAACACATCAGATTGGTAGAAAGATGCTTATAGACCTTGGCATCTTTATCTGAAACTAAATGTACTATGATTTCTACCTTTGAAAACCTTTGGCATTTTGTAACGCTGTTTCCAAAATCTTGATTGTTTGTTGCATGGATTGTTAATCGTGGCTAAATTGGAGCAGCTAGGACTTCAAAATGGGGTTAAGTTTCAGGGTTGCTGGGAGATTTGGTCAAATTGGAATTACTCTCTGCAGAGCTGGGACAAGCTGCAGACAGGTGCCAGAGTGTTTGGGGCTTGGATACAATTTGCAAGCCAAGAATGGGAAGATCTGCAAACCCTGTCAATTTGGTGCAAAATGCATAGAATGGATTGGATGGCTGCAAACCAGACATACACATTGTAAATAGTTGTAAATAATGTTGCAGTTTGACTTTGCCAAGTGTTCATTGGATGAGGTGTTGAGCTTTGTCTGGGTTTTCTGTAAATCAGGGTAAATGTTTCTAAGTCGGCTTCCTCTCAAAGTCCGTTTTGAATATAATGTATTGCACTGTGTTGTATCATTGGGTTAGGGGAATGCCTGTTATGTATGGGGTTAATCAATATCTGTAATTGGGTTATTGAGAGACTACCCCCATGTGGTTCGGCCCCTCGAGGTCCCAGACATATAAACGTCTGCTACCACGAGGCTCAGCATCGATCTTCTGGAAGAGCGCTCGGGACTACGTGAACGTCCGAAGTGCCTAGAGGGCTTGAACAGGCAGACGCGAGGATCAAACCCGTGTTTGATCAGTGACATGCACAGTCTAACCGGAAGAGTAATGTCTGCATTGCAAGCAGTCCAACCCACGGTCCAGCAGTCCAACTGCAGCGTCTAGGCGAACTGGGGCTCCGATGTTAGCGCCCCCGGCGGACAATGGTAAGTCCCGTGGCCGCTAACACGCGCCGGGCGATGTTAGGCCCCGCTCCGTGTCCCTCAAACCCCGCAATTCCAGCGGGAGAACTTGCCATTGCGGGAGCTCCGATAAGCCGTCTCCCACCAGGGACCTGGAGCTCCCGATGTTCCTGTCCACCGGGCCTGCAGCCCGAGCTTTCGAAGCTCCAAAGTCGGGTCGCAGCCGAGCGCCACCACAGCTCTCCTCGCTCTGAAGACGGCCAACGCCATGATGTCAGGTCCGCTGCTCCGCGACTAGAGCCCTCAGGTTGGTCCCAACCGGAGGCTGCCGCCAGCTCCATGATAGAAACATAGAAACATAGAATTTAGGTGCAGGAGCAGGCCATTCGGCCCTTTGAGCCTGCACCGCCATTCAATATGATCATGGCTGATCATCCAACTCAATATCCTGTACCTGCCTTCTCTCCATACCCCCTGATCCCTTCAGCCACAAGGACCACATCCAACTCTCTCTTAAATATGGCCAACGAACTGGCCTCAACTACCTTCTGTGGCAGAGAATTCCACAGATGTTAGGCCCAATGACACCGGAGACCCGACTGGGAAAAAGTCGGGTCCCCGTACAGGGAAAAGACTAACAGCTTTCCTCACATCCCCCCCCCCCCCCCCCCCCCCCCCCCCCCCCCTCTACCCCCCACATATACACAGCTAAAAATAATAAAAACTAAGCTCAAGACATACATTTAACAAATTTTTAAAAAGATGGATGACTGTAGTCGAGCAGCTGCCGTTAGGCGCCGCCACACCTGTGCCACCGACGGTGAGGAAGTCTGAAGAAGGGTCTTGACTCGAAACGTCACCTATTCCGTCTCTCCAAGATGCTGCCTCTCCCGCTGAGTTACTCCAGCATTTTG
Source organism: Okamejei kenojei (assembly GCA_035221665.1). NCBI lineage: Eukaryota > Metazoa > Chordata > Chondrichthyes > Rajiformes > Rajidae > Okamejei > Okamejei kenojei. The sequence continues at coordinate 78,671,184 of CM069133.1, forward strand.
TGTCTCCCTGATTATTCGAGTGACGATTTAAGAAAATGAAAATATTTCAGTTTCCAAATTTCCTCCACGTTTTGAGGACACGGATGTTTCCACGACTGTCAATAATTCTCTGAGTTTGTCTCAACACACCCAGATAGTCTGAACTGCCATCTGCAATTTTATCGTAGTAATCTGGTTACCTTGCATTGACTAAGCCAAGCTGTTTGGTCAGTTTTCTGTTACTTCATTCAGGTAGCCTGGCAAACCTCCAGATCTTAACCCAAGTAATTTTAACTACCTTCGTCAGCCAGCTAAAAATGGGTTTATTGCACTCTAATTTTAGGCAGCGAATCACCTATGACATCTCAGCCAGCCTGATAACTTGAGTCCATTCAATACACTTTCCGACTAGGAACCCTCGTTGTAATTTCAATCTCCTAACCACAAGACCAGTTTATGACCCACCCATCATCTTTGGGAAAAGTATTAACCACAAATGAGAGATTGAATCTGAATCTAATTGACTCAGGATCACACTCATCACTGGACTCATCTACTAAGCATCTACTTTCCAATGAACTCCTCAATTAAATTCTGGCTCTGGTACAGGAGAGTGAAACAAGTATAATATAATCTGACAGAAAATATGGAGATTGAATTTATATACCTCCTTTCAGGATGTTAAAGCCAGATGGTGCCAATTGAGGTATAATATTGATTGAAAATGGATGTAAACTTAAGAGCCTGTTCTGAAAAATGTATTGGTGGATACATCAGAAAAAATTAATGGCTGCATTGCAAGTTGGTTTAATAAAAAATCAAATAAATTATACCAAGCCTTACAACTCGGTAGCTAGCTCAATGTAAATGTAACATTTTTAAAATTATTTACATTGTGTTTAAATTGCTTCCAATCCCTATTAATTCACCTCAAGGGAATTTACTCTTCCCATTTCAGTGCTTTGTGTATCTCCCTAACTTTACTTCACCATTGGAAATGCTGCCTTTGTGCATTGTAACGGCTTCCAAACCTCTGTATATTTTCCTCGCATTTCTCCTCCACGACTCTTTCATATTTCATTCTCACTGTCACCTTGATGTAGAATCCTTTCAGTACAAATGCACTTGAACGTTTGTGTGGGGATCAACTTGGAACTTTAACATACTTCCTAAATGCAGATTCTGATACAATCATTGGCATAATCTTGTTGATGGTCAGATCTTCACTACTGTCCTGGTCTGTCTATATCTGCTGCAGTTATTTGATTGTAGATTGTATCAGGATTACAACATTCTCAAATAGATTATCAATTCTGATGCCATCTGTTGGGACATTAACATAAATGAAATAGATGGTACACAATTCCTTAGCATTCATCTGGTGTCATGGAGTCATATAGCACAGAAACAGGCCACCAAATCTGTTCCGACTAATTCAGTATTTCACACAGAGGGTGGTGGGTATATAGAATAAGCTGCCAGAGGAAGTCGTTCAGGCAGGTACAATGTGGGTGGCACAGTGGCGCAGCGGTAGAGTTGCTGCCTTACAGCGCTTGCAGCGCCAGAGACCCGGGTTCGATCCCGATTACGGGTGCTGTCTGTACCGAGTTTGTAGGTTCTCCCCGTGGCCTCGTGGGTTTTCTCCGAGATCTTCAGTTTCCTCCTACAATCCAAAGATGTACAGGTATGTAGGTTAATTTGCTTGTTGCATGTGTAAAATATTCCTAGCGTGTATAGGATAGTGTTAATGTGCAGGGATTGCTGGTTGGCGCGGACTCGGTAAGCCGAAGGGTCTGTTTCCACATTGTATCTCTAAACTGAAGAACAACATTTCAGAGGCATTTGGACAGGTACATAGATAGGAAAGGTCGAAAGAGATGTGGGTCAGGCAAGGGACAGGTAAGACGGGCCGAAGGGCCTGATTCGTGCTGCCAGAAGGTATGCATCCATTTACACATATACTTAACAAATCCTTAACACACATATCCTTAACATATTCTCATGCATTTTCCCACCATCCTGCAAACTACAGTGGACAATTAACCGAACAACCAGCGCCATCTTTGGAATTCGATGTTCATGCCAAGAGGATGCAGACTCCCCAAGCGGAATATGCGGTGCTGTTCCTCCAATTTGCGGTGTTGCTCACTCTGGCCGTGGAGGAGGCCCAGGAACAGAGAGGTCGGGTATGGAATGGGAGGGGGAGTCACAAATGTCCTCATTCTTCAGAGAACGGTGATTCCCCTCCCCCACCATAGATAAGGCTCGCACCAGGGTCTCCTCCATACCCTGTAACACTGCCCTCTCTCCCCATCCCCCCACTCGCAACAAGGGCAGGGTCCCCCTGGTCCTTACCTTTCACCCCACCAGCCGGCACATACAACACATAGTCCTCCTCCAGCTTTGCCACCTCCAACGTGACCCCACCACTCGCCACATCTTCCCATCTCCCCCCCCCCCCCCCCCCCCCCCCGTCTGCCTACCACAAAGACTGTTCCCACCGCAACTCCCTTGTCAATTCCTCCCTTCCCTCCCGCTCCACCCCTTCCCCGGGCACTTTCCCTTGCAACCGCAAGAGATGCTACACTTGTCGCTTTACCTCCCCCCTCCACTCCATTCAAGGACCCAAGCAGTCATTCCAGGTCCGACAGAGGTTCACCTGCACCTCCTCCAACATCATCTATTGCATCCGCTCCTCTAGATGTCAGCTGATCTATATCGGTGAGAACAAGCGGAGGCTTGGCGATCGTTTCGCCGAACACCTCCGCTCGGTCTGCGTTAACCAACCCGACCTCCCGGTGGCTCAGCACTTCAACTCCCCCTCTCCTTCGCTCCATAGATGCTGCTGCACCCGCTGAGTTTCTCCAGCATTTTGTGTAACGCTTTGCAACGTTATATACAATGTGTATTTCTGGTTTGCATTCATTCAATCCATTCCATGCAATTTGTACCTAATTGTCAGGGTCTGCAGATGTTTCCATTCTCTTCCTACAGCTCTCATCTAGGCTCTCGACAATCTGGCACCATTCTGCAGCTTGTCCTGTTTCTGCAGAAGGCACATTTAAATTGACCAAATGACCGAGCAGCCCAGAAGCCTTTACTCAATTTTAGTGTCCTGGCCTCTCCAATTTGGCCAGAATTAACACATTCACATGGATAATGTACAAACTTCAGCCAGCAAGGTCAGGAGAGAGCCTAGGTCTCCGTAGCTGTGGGGCAGCAGCTCCACCAGCTGTGCCACTGTGCTGCCATCTACTCAATTGTCCTTCTGTGCAGCTAAGTTGGGTTTTATTCATTGATCAACTGTTGGCCCCATCACTCTAATGTTGGAGTTTCAAGAGATCACAATGTTGTGTGCAGCACTGGTATAAAGGTACTCACTGTACTGTACTCACTCTATACTCATGACTGCGTAGCCAGTCATAGTGCAAACTCCATCATCAAGTTTGCTGACGACACCACTGTTGTGGGATGTATCACTGATGGGGATGAGTCAGAGTATAGAAGAGAGATCAACCGACTGACCATATGGTGCCAGCACAATAACCTGGCCCTCAAAACCAGCAAAACCATGGAACTGATTGTGGACTTTGGAAGGGGCAGGATGAGGATGCACAGTCCCGTTTATATCAACGGGTCGATGGTAGAGAGGGTCTTGAAGTTTGATCTTTATTTTATGAGGAGTTACGATGAGGGATTACGTGAAGAAGACCCGCCTGGCATCATACTTCAAAGCAGCGGCGTGAAAACACAGAAACTATAGTCGAAGTGATATAGTAAGACTCAGAAGACTAGAACTACCAGATGATCTTTGCGATTATGAGGGCCAGAACGGAGGGTACGTAATCCCTTATCGTAACTCCTCATAAAATAAAGATCAAACTTCAAACTGGTAAGTTCTCGTTTAATCTTACTATTTTACTTTGGAGTCACGTGAGTGACTACGTGAAGATTTCAAAGCTCTGTGATTTCATGCCATTCCATTCCATATGACACACTGCTTCAGTTGACACAGTAATGAATAAATAATGTATTGAACATTGCTTCGAATTATCCAATAATCATTTTTTAAATAACGAAACAGTAATAACTCCTCTATCCCAGGGGGAAATTACAAATGAACTTTATAAAGAAAAAGCAAATCAAATCAAACGGAATCCAAAACAGCATGCCCAAACCATGGCACTGTCAGGACAGGTTTATCATAAAATTTAGAAAAAGTTGATTCCTTAGACCATCCTGTGGCCCCGAGGATTTGATCTAGCGGCACTTCCTGCTCCTTCGCTACGGATGTTGATGCCGCCCTGGTGGAGTGAGATTTAAACACATGAGTGTCTACTCCAGCACAATCCAAAACCTGTTTTAACCATCTGGAAATAGTTTGTACTGACACCTTTTTATGAGGTTTTTTGTGACTGATGAGCATTGCTGTCTCAGAGCCTCTGGGACATTTAGTTACCTCGATATATTGACTCCGGTGCTTAACTACACATAACGTTTGGTCAACAGAGTATGCTTTAAAGCTTACTTTGGTTCCGGCCATTCCTGGCCTGCTTTGTTTGATTAAATCATACACGTAAAATGTAATGTTATCTGCAGAAGAATACATGCTATCTAGTCATAACTTTTGCAATGTTTGCACTCGTTGCGCTGATACTAGCGGCATGAGCATAGCCACTTTAAGTGTTAACTTCTGAAAAGACAATGACGTAATTGGAGCCAATTGCTGAAGCAGTGTGAGAACTATACTGACGTCCCAGATTTCTGTATACCTAGGTTTAGGAGGGTTTTTGTTAAGGATTCCTCTCATGAATCGGGACACTAACGGATGAGACCCAATAGATTGTTGTTCTAAAACTGCCCTAAATAGGACAAAGCACTCCCAGCACAATTAATGGCACTATAACTCAAGTGTTCATCAAAATGCAATGTAGCAAGGAACTCCAATACATCCGGTATGCTTGCAGTATGATAAGATATATCTGACTGTAAGCAAAACATCGCCCATTTCTTAATATGAGACACATATTGTTTCTTAGTGCTATCTCTCCAAGCTGCAGTTATCCTATTCCTGGTTATCATGGTCCTATTCGACAGTCCAAGGCCTTGGAACGGTCTGGTCAGAACCTGCAGATTAACAAATTAATAAGATCATGTAATGGATGACTTTCTCCTGTTACTGGATGCACCAACACATTACTGCAGTTGGTGATAGTCATGAATGGCTGAGTCATCATTCTTTGCACCAATGGGAATCATGGCTCTGTAGGCCAGTCCGGAACCACCAAAACGCCTTAGGCGGAGTCCTGCTTTATTTTGGTGAGACATTGCCTAATCTGGCAGAATGGGGGAAAAGCATAAAAGAATGTACATCCCCAATGTAGCAAGAATGCATCCACCGCTACTGCTCCTGGATCTGGTTCCCATGAAACGTATTTAGGCAACTGGTGATTTAGCCTGGATGCAAACAGATCAATATCTGGCAAACCATAGCGGCTGACAATCAGTTTAAAAACATCAGGATTTAACATCCATTCTATGTTGTCATTAATTTTTGTTTCTGTTTTTTTCATGACCTGTTGTCTACCACCACATTATCTCTACCTGGTAGGTAGATAGCTGAGACCCAGAAGTTTCTGGAAATACACCAGTGCCACATGAGGTTAGCCAGATTATCACATGATACTGACCTTATTATACCCATGTGATTGATATATGCCATAGCCGTGGTATTATCAATCTGGAGCTGAACATGTAATTATTCATTGTTGAACAATAAGCTTTTAATCCATAGAATGCACCCAGCAATTCTAAGTAATTTATACCATGCCTGTGCAGGATTAAATCCTCTTGCACACTCCATCTACCACCACAGCTAGACTCGCTGTCCGTAGCATCCCAGAGCACTCACATCTGTTTCTAAACCACTGAAGGTTGCTGAACCAAAATATTTTTGGTAGTTTGTACAATATTGATAATCCACCATTGCAAATGAGCTATGGCTCTGGTTGGTAACTGCATAGGTCTATCATGTGACCTGCATGGTCTTTAAGTGCTTGTTCTCGAGCTTGTTGCAGACTTTGATAGTGCAGAGGTCCAAACTCCACTGCAGGGAAAGCTGCCACCAATTTACCAATAACACTGGCTACTTCCCGGATGGAGTGGTGTTGTTTTTAAGCGAGACTAGTACAGACCTCCCTGATTTCCATAGCCTTGGCTGTAGGCAAAGTCACTGACATATCAACTCAATCAATGACAAACCCCAAATAATCAATTTTTTGGGATGTTCTAACTTGGATTTTTGTTGGATGGACCAGAAACGTTACCTTTCAAACAGGTAGTTGGTTGCTGAAATTGACTCCTCAGCTGTCTCCAAAGTGTTGCTTATGATTAAGATAAGCCATTACAATTCTGGGCACGAAGTAGCACCAGCACTGGTTTCGTGAACAACCTAGGAGCTGAGGTCAACCCATTGGGCAATGCTTTAATTCCCACAGCTATCCCATTTCAAGTATCTTCGGTACTGATGATGACTTGGTACTGAATAATATGCATCCTTCAGATCTATGGTTGCCATATAACAACCTTCTGATAACAACTGTTTAGCCGTATTGAAGGTGTCCTTTTTTTAAATGCCTATACTGGACATAGGAATTTAACTGAGACCCAGAAAAACTTGACATCACCATCTTTTTTCTGTCTGGGGAATATATTGGACACAAATTGTTGAGGATGATATGTCGCCCTCTTAATTACCTCTTTTTTGGCACAAATCCGCAATTTGTTCATTTACTTGCTGAGTCCTGGTACAGAAAACGCAATACCCAACTAGGCATATTTTGTGCAGGTGGATGATTCCTGACATAAACTCTATTCGAGACCCTGAGACAGTGTCCAGTATAAACAGATCAGATGTTATGCAGCACCATTTCATCATAAATAACTACAACCTACCCCCAACCAGATTTATCCTGAACTGAATGAATCATCTATAGTCGACCTTGGAGTTCTTGTCTTATTCGCCATACTGGGGTTGTAATTTGCATATACAGGTGTAATGCCGCTGGCCCCATTCTGCTTAGCTGTGCCCCCGGATCTGACCCTCCGATTCGAAACCGACCTGAGAGTTGGCATCCTGGCAGAAGGGATGTAGTCTTCATGAAGCCTATTGTCTTGGCCTGTTCTTCCAGGTCTTTGACTTGTTTGAGCAGCCTTCCCCAAATAATAATTTGGTGCTTGAATATTGGTCGACCTGCATAAAGCTGCAAATCGCGGGTTTAGTGTAGGTCTTATGGCTATTCTCCAGAATTCACTTCGAAATGCATTACACAGCAGGGTCAGCATATCCTGTTGTGTGCCGGACATGGGTTCCCTCCGACCATTTTGCTAAAAGCCGTGATGCCTGCTCCCACCAATTTGAGGACCTGCTGGATCTTGTCCACGCTTCGTTGCACTCATTTGTGCCCAGATAGCAAAGTTCACAGTGGGCACTTTGAGTGATGCACAATTAACAGGTGTTATGTATCGGGTGGCTGTTTGTTCATCTTGTAACTGGTGAGAGGCCATGTAATTGATGTTGGCCGCCAGGTATTCCTCCATGGTCTCACCAGTACCTTCCGGAATACCAACGCTCCTTGCTACTTCCGGGACACCTGGAGCATTGCTCATGTGCTTTCGTGTGTGCACAAAAGCAGTGACACCAACTTCAGGGTCAGACTCCACCTGCCCTGGCTCTCCCGAGTCTTGCTCTAGGGAGGTCTCTTCCAGCCCTAAACAAGGTGCTGGAGAGGGTGATTCCCACTGGTATCCATAAGTGGTGTATTCTTCTTCGATGTATGGACCTCTGTGAGAGGCTATGTGGGGAATCCTAGGGGCATTCGACCCCGATTGAAATTTTACATGGCTCATTAAGTTTGGAGCAATTTCCCATTTGGTTGAGCCGTCCCCATACCTTTATATTAAAAGGAGGGGAGTCTTCCACATCATCAGACCCATCAGATAAGAATGGCCTGAGAGTAATTTCTTTTGGCCTTCCTCCCTGGTGGAGTGGCCTCAGTGCCCTGAAGCACTGGAACTGATGGAGGCAGTTAAACTGCCGGTAGAAACAGTAGCCGGTATCAAAGCAGGCATTAGCGCAGCCGTTATCTCCCAACCCGATCTATAAGCGGTAATCGCGGAGCCGGCATTAGCGCAGCCGTTATCTCCCGACCCGATCTATAAGCGGTAACCGCGATCCCCGCATGTTCCGCTCCTACGGCAGTTATATTTGCAACATCCTCTATACCACTAACTCTCGCTGGCTCCCGAGCCAGACTTACAGAGTTTAAAATACTCACAGGGAAGGTTTAACATTGACTTACCTGCGGGTTGCTACTTACCGCTGGTGGAGCTGCGCTCTCCAACCCGTCGGTGCGCCATGCGTCGGACGTAATGACGCGCATGCGCCTAGCGGGTCTTCTTCACGTAGTCACTCACGTGACTCTGAAGTAAAATGGTATATGAAAACACAGATCTGTTCTGTATTCATGCCTACTATATTCTGTTGCACTGAAGAAAAGTAAGAATTTAATTGTCCTATCTGGGACACATGACAATAAACTCCCTTGAATCTTGAATATTGAGTCTCGAAGGTGCACATATTAGATGAAATGTGAATCCAAGGATCTCAGTCTTCACAGTTGCAAGTTACAGATCTCACTGCACTTTTCAAAGAAGAGCAGGTGAACTCTTCTGGTGCAGCCCCCATTAGTTAACCCTAAGTTGTCGCATGACAGGTAACGTGCAGCTTTATTTTGTGGCTGTGCAGAGGAAGGTGCTGAATGCCAAGTGTCATAACAGCAGTGTGCGTGCTTCCCAAAGGCTTCAGGGCTGCTGGAGGTCATCAAAGGTGATATGTAAATGCATTTACTCTCTTGAAATCTAAATTAAATTAAACTAATCTGCTGTGTTAATTATCTCCTTTGCTAAATTGTAAATGTATACCTTCCTGGTGATGATTGCCACTCATCTACTGAGGATACGATTCTCTTGAAAAAAAAATCACTGTCGTTTAAAAGATACAGCGAATCCAGAAAGCAAATAACTGCCGAGCTTTTAAGGTGACTTCCCCTCCCCTTTCCTGCATGTGCATGGGGACGCCCCTCAAAATAAGGGAAGGTATCCCACGCCATTGTGCCACATGAGTGGCACAAGTGGGGGACTGATTTGTGGAAATTTGGGGAAAAGAAATGTCTAAACTGTATTCATCAATTTGTACAGCCCCCGAAAATGTCGGATGGATTTTCCGCAAGGTTAATGTATTGTATATATTTATCATTTGAATAAAGTATATTTTGAAATTAAAAAAATTAAAAAAAAGTAGAGCATCCAGGATCCTTCATAATTAAAGGGGTTCAGAGAGCAACACAGAGTCAGAGGGAATTGTGCCAACTCCAGACAGATTTGCAACAACTGCTCCTTCTCCAGTCGAGCGGGGTGGATGTGAGGGAGGAACTTAGAGAGTTGAAGGACCAGCAAGCTCGGCTCTTTAACTCTGAATCGTCCAAGATCATCTTCCGATCCAGGGTCCGCCATGTGGAGCAGGATGAGACGTGCTCGAATAAAACTCCCGGAAGCGATGGCTTACCGGCCGAGTTGTATTCGGCTCTGTGGGACTGGATGGGCCCGGAACTGCTAGAAGTGTACAACGACATGCTTCTAGCTGGTAACATGTCAGACTCCATGAAGAACGGCAACATCACCCTAATCTACAAGCAGAAGGGGGAGATGAAGGACATAAAGAATTGGAGACCCATAACGCTCTTGAATGTAGACTACAAGATCCTGTCTAAGGCCATCGCCAACCGGGTCAAGTCTGCTCTGGGACAGGTGATCCACCCGGACCAAACCTGTGCTGTACCTGGCAGGAAAATCTCAGACAGCCTAGCGCTGCTGAGAGATACCATCGCCTACGTGCAGGACAGACGGGTGGATGCCTGCCTAGTCAGCTTGGACCAGGAGAAGGCCTTCGACAGGATTTCGCACACGTACATGAGGGACGTGCTCTCCAAAATGGATTTTGGGGAAGGAATCCGGAATTGGATCAAACTGCTCTAACCAACATCCGTAGTGCAGTCCAAATCAATGGGTGGGAATCAGACAGTTTCTCTGTAAAGTCTGGAGTCAGGCTCTTACAGCCCTCTGCTGTATTGAACCCTTTGCCAAATCCATCAGGAAGGATGCGAGCATAAGAGGAGTGACATTGCCAGGCAATGGGGGCATTCAAGTAAAGACCTCCCTGTACATGGACGATGTCGCTGTCTTCTGCTCGGATCCAGGGTCGGTCCGCAGACTGATTAGTATCTGCGACCAGTTTGAGTCGGCCATGGGAGCCAGGGTGAACCGCAGGAAGAGCGAGGCCACGCTCTTTGGCAACAGGCCCGACAGATCTTCCATCCCCTTCACCATCATTCCTGACTTCTTGAAGGTGCTGGGGATCTGGTTCGGGGGGGCTGAGGCGTGTAATAAGAATTGGCTGGAGGAGGAAGCTGGAGCTGTGGAGGCAACGCTCCCTCTCCATAACGGGTAAAAATTTGGTCATCAGGTGTGAGGTGCTCTTGGGGCTGCTGTACTTGGCGCAAGTGTGGCCTGTCCCTCCCTCCTACGCCACAGGGATCACCCGGGCCATCTTCCAGTTCAAAGGGGGTCAAGGATAGACCGGGTGCGATGGGCCACAATGCACAAGTCCGCAGACAATGGGGGTAAATGCGTGCCCAACGTCGCCCTCACCCTGATGGCCACCTTCGTGTGTGGCTGCATCAGGCGGAGTGTAGAGACAAGGCACGTGGGCACCAAGTGTCACTATCTGCTGAGGTTCTACCTGTCCCCGCTGTTGCGAAGGATGGGCCTGGCGCAGATGCCACGCAATGTGCCAGTCAGCTGGACATTGCCGCCCCATCTGTCGTCTGTGGAAAGGTTCTTCCGGACCAACACCTTTGACCACATGTCCACTGGGCAGTGGTCAGCACAGAATGTCCTGCAGGCACTGCAGGGAAAGGACTCTATGGACCTGGTGGTGTGGTTCCCTGAGCAGACTGCCCAGCTTGTCTGGCAAAGTGCCTCATCGCCAGAACTCACCAACAAGCACCAAGACCTGGCTTGGCTGGCGGTGAGGGGAGCCCTCCCAGTCAGACCCTTACTGCACCGTCAGAACCTCACTGCCAGCGCACGCTGCCCTCGGGACAGCTGCTATGGACAGGAGATGGTTGCCCACCTCTTCACAGAGTGTGGGTTTGCTAAAAGAGTCTGGAGAAGAATGCAAGGGTCCCTGGCGCGCTTTATCCCGAACAGCTCCGTCACAGAGGACTCTGTGATTTACGGACTGTTCCCAGGGACACATTCAGAAGCTGACATCGAGTGCTGCTGGAGGGTCATCAACTTGGTGAAAGACGCTCTTTGGTCTGCCCGAGCGTTGATCACCACCCAGCAGAGCGAGATGTCCTTCAGGGAATGTTGCCGACTGGCCCGCTGCATTACTGTAGGAGCACGTGCTGAGGAACACACTGACGCTCGGTGCAGCTAATGCCAAGGCTCGGTGGGGGAGGGCCACAGTCTAGGGTCCTTCCGCTACTGGACATGGGGGGCACGGTATGGTGGAGAAGCCCCGCAAAATAAGGGAAGGGATCCCACGCCAGGGGGCCACATAGGTGGGGGACTGATTTGAGAAATGTATAGACTATTGAACTATTTGCATAGCCTCCGAAAATGTCGGATGAATTTTTTGCACGGTTCACGTATTGTATATATTTATTACTTGAATAAAGTCTATTTTGAAATAAAAAAAATAAAAAAATAATTTAAAAAATCTCATTGTTGAATGTTGATTACAAGATCCTGTCTAAGTCCATCGCCAACTGGGTCAAGTCTGCTCTGGGACGGGTGATCCACCCGGACCATACTTGTGCTGTATCTGGCAGAAAAATCTCATAGGCAGCCTGGCGCTGCTGAGAGATACCATTGCCCACGTGCAGGACGGACGGGTGGATGCCTGCCTAGTCAGCTTGGACCTGGAGAAGGCCTTCGACAGGATATCGCACATGTACATGAGGGACGTGCTCTCCAAAATGGGTTTTGGGGAGGGAATCAGGAATTGGATCAAACTGCTCTACACGGACATCTGTAGTGCAGTCCAAATCAGTTGGTGGGAATCAGACAGCTTCCCCGTCGAGTCTGGAGTCAGGCAGGCTTGCCCTCTCTCCCCTGCCTTGTTCATCTGTTGTATTGAACATTTTGCTGAGTCCATCAGGAAAGATGCAAGCGTTAGAGGAGTGACATTGCCAGGCAGTGGGGGCACTTAGGTCAAAACCTCCCCGGACATGGACGATGTCACCGTCGTCTGCTCGGATCCAGGGTCAGTCCGCAGATTGATTAGCATCTGCGACCAGTTTGAGTCGGCCATGGGAGTCAGGGTGAACCGCAGGAAGAGTGAGGCCATGCTCTTTGGCAACTGACCCGACCGATATTCCATCCCTATCACCATCAAGCCTGACTTCTTGAAGGTGCTGGGAATCTGGTTCGGTGGGGCCGAGGCGTGTGACAAGAATAGGCTGGAGCAGATTGCCTAGGTGGGGAAGAAACTGGAGCTGTGGAAGCAGCGCTCCCTCTCCATAACGGGGAAAAATTTGGTCATCAGGTGTGAGGTGCTCCCGTAGCTGTTGTACTTGGAGCAAGTGTGGCCTGTCCCTCCATCATTGGCCATAGGGATCACCGAGGCCGTCTTCCAGTTCATCTGGGGGTCGAGGATGGACTGGGTGAGATGGGCCACAATGCACAAGTCGACAGACAACGGGGGTAAAAGTGTACCCAACTTTGTCTTTCATCCCGAACAGTATTGAATGTTGGATGAATTTTTTGCACGGTTCATGTATTGTATATATTTATTACATGAATAAAGTCTATCTTGAAATGAAAAGTGGTGTGTCCCACAAATGAAGGAAGGGATATCATCCCAGGGGGCCACATGAGTGGCAAGGGTGCCTGGTATAATGATAGCTTTCCCAACAAGGGTCTCGACCCAAAAGGTCGCCCATTCATTTTCTCCAGAGACGCTGCCAGACCCACTGAGTTACTCCAGCGTTTTGTATTTTTCACAATGCTAATGAATGTATGTATTGCCGCTGAGAGTGTCGGAAGAGGTTTTGCACAGTTCCTGGTTTGTGGGTTTTTTTAAAATTCTGAATAAATTTTATGTTTGGAAACTAAAATAGAATGTACAAAGCATACTTGTGTTTTTCTATCTATATGGTTTCATCTGGAAGGTATAGTGCATCAGACAGCACTGTGTAATGTGTTGTAGTTGTTCAGTTCAGTACTATAAGATAATGCATGTTTGAACTGTGCAGCAACCACTGGCCAGAAACCTAGTGCAACAATCTGTTGGAGTAATTCAATGGGTCGAGCAGCATCTGTGGATAGAAATGAATGGTTCAATGCAGGATATTATGGGTGCTGTCTGTACAGTGTGAAACATATAAACATAGAAAATAGGGGCAGGAGTAAGCCATTTGGCCCTTTGGGTCATTCAATATTATCATGGCTGATCATCAAAAATCAGTGCCCCGTTCCGATCTCCCCAAATCCCTTGAATCCATTAGCCCTAAGAGTTAAATCTAGCTCTCTCTTGAAAACATCAAGTGAATTGGCCTCCACTGTGGTAGAGAATACCACAGATTCACAACTCTCCGGATGAAAACGTTTTTCCTCATCTCAGTCCTAAATGGCTTACCCCTTATTCTTAAATGTGACCCGCTGGTTCTGGACGCCTCCAACATCGGGAACATTTTTCCTGCATCTAGTCTGTCCAAACCTTTGGAATTTTATATGTTTCTATAAGATTTCCTCTCATCCATCTAAATTCCGGTGAATATAAGCCTAGTCCATCCATTCTTTCATTATAGGTTATTCCCGTCATCCTGGGCATTAACCTGGTGAACCTGTGCTGCACTCCCTAATAGCAAGAATGTCCTTCCTCAAATTAACAAACCAAAACTGCTCACAATTTGCATGCACACAAGGAGATTAACGTTGTATGGGGAAATTATCTCCGGGTTAAGTGAAATTGGCGGAGATTTTTATCTGTAAAGGAAGAGCGTTTTGTGCGAGTGCCTCAGTGAGGTCGAACCCTTTCCGTGGCAACCAGAGCCCGAGCCTCACTGCCGTGAGGGAGACAGGGGTGACCCGTCGAGGATGCCACATGTGTGAGGGAATGGAGCGGGGAGCGCTGGCTGGCATGCCCATTTGTGTGTAAGACTGAGTGTGTATGTGCCTGTGTCGGTCTCTGAATACGATTGTGTGTGTGAGTACGAGACTGAATTTGTCTATGTGTGAGCATGTGTGAATTTGCATGTGTGTGCGTGTCTGTGTGTGTGAGTGTATACATGTGGGTTACAAAGATGGGGAGGGATGTAAGGGCCAGAGGGGAGACGGTTACAGAGACGGGAAACATAGAAACATAAAAAATAAGTGCAGGAGTAGGCCATTCGTCCCTTCGAGCCTGCACCGCCATTCAATATGATCATGTCTGATCATCCAACTCAGTATCCTGTACCTGCCTTCTCTCCATACCCCCTGGTCCCTTTAGCCACAAGGGCCACATCTAACTCTTAAATATAGCCAATTAACTGGCCTCAACTACTTTCTGTGGCAGAGAATTCCACAGATTCACCACTCTCTGTGTGAAAAATAATTCTCATCTCGGTCCTAAAAGACCTCCCCCTTATCTTTAAACTGACCCCCTGTTCTGGACTTCCCCAACATCGGGAACAATCTTCCTGCATCTAGCTTGTCCAACCCCTTAAGAATTTTGTAAGTTTCTATAAGATCCCCCCTCAATCTTCTAAATTCTAGCGAAGTTGGGCTGTAGGGGCCAGGAGGAGGGGAGGGGTGGGTTACAGAGACGGGCAATGGGAAGGATATTTTTTGAACGGGGATCCAATTCTCCCTCCCTCCCTCACCCAAGTCACACCAGCTTCTCGTTCTCACCGAGCAAACAGCTAACAATGGCCTGTTTCCTTTATCACCATTACTTTTTTGCATATCTATCATTCACTTGTTCTATATCTTTCCACATCACCATCTATATCTCTCATCACTCTCTCCCCCGACTCTCAGTCTGAAGAAGGGTCTTCTCCCGAAACGTCGCCCGTTCCTTCTCTCCAGAGATGCTGAGTTACTCCAGTTTTTTGCATCTATCTTGTGCCACACAGCAAGATCCCACAACCAAATCGTGATCAAACTATGGACTGTCGCTTTAATTAAAGGGACCGGGCCCTGCTAAATTTGCCTTTGCGCGAGCGGCGGGGGATCCTGTCATCCTGTCCACGCCTCCCCGCGCTCCTTATTGCTGTGCGTAATCTTTCGACTCCCTCCTGTCCGTAACTCCCTCCTGCCCCTCTCTCTCCCTCTCCCTCCTGGTCCGAAACCCTCCCGAAGATCCCACATCCCAACGACGACAACAATCAGCAAAGTTTAGCTCGAATCTATAACTTGTGGTGGAATATTTGGACGCTCCCCTCCCCCCCCCCCCCCCCCCCCGCTCACGGCAATGAACGCTAGACGACAAGAACGGTTAAAAAAACGCAGATAACTTCAAGTTTATCTGCAATTGAGAGAACCGACAATCAAAATTGCAGTCAGGTCTGAAGAAGGGTCACGAACCAAAACATCACCCATCCATGCTGCCTGTCCCGCTGAGTTACTCCAGCATTTTGTTTCTATCTTCGGATTTGTAGGTTAATTGGCCTCGGAAAATAGTCCCTCGAGTGTCAGATAGAACTAGTGTATGGGTTATCACTGGTTGGCGTGGACATTGTCGGCCGAAAGGCCTGTTTCCCACAGTATCTCCAAACTATCTCTAAACTGTATCAACCTGTAACTCAACCATTCCTTTCCATCCGCAGATGCTGCTCATCCAGCAGGTTTGTTGCTCCAGATTCCAGCATCTGCAACCTCCTGTGACTTTATTTTAAAAACAGACTACAGCTGCAATTGGATTATCTGCAGATCCCAATCTGGTCACAATTTTCAGTAACACATACATTTTTCAAAGAACTAAGCTGCGTTAAATGCATTGTACTATAATTTGCAAGAGAAATTCTGATCCAAGCATCAAGTAATACTGCCATCTATCCAACTTTAAAAACACTCAACTTGCTGCCAATTTTCCACTCTGTGACAACAACATTTTTCGGGGAATCTAATCACATTTTGTGTAAAATGCATGCTTTTGTTTGGCATTTGATTGGATTTGTGCTGGATCAAAAAAACTTGCTGCATTAAACAATTTACACAAATCCATTTGCACACAGCACGTATCTTGGTAAATGAACTACTGTCTTCATCAGGTTTTGGGCACTGGTAGCTGTATTCTGGACAGGATAGCTGGTCGCATTGAACCAAAGCAAATAGGAAGGTCAGGAATGATGTGGGCTCGAGTAACAATGCATCGAACAGTCTGCCAGCCACGTGCAGTGTGAACATCTCACTGTGAAATCTGACGCTGGACTGAAGCTTTTGGCAGTTGCAATCTATATCGACTGTGGACAACGGGCAGCTGATAAAACATTAATTAATTCAGACCTAATCATTTTTCGGACCAGTTGTGCTTATGTTGTTCTCTATGTGTTGACCAGCTGTCAAGAAGCAAAATAATATCCTGCTGGAATTGAGCTGTGCTCTGGCCCATTTATTTTGTTGATCAAGACGACAAAATAGGGATAGATCCAGCAGGCAAATAAATCTGCCTTAGTTGTTTCCATAGCTTATCGGCAGATCACAAAGGCCATCGGCAGCTGCGGATTTCTGCAGTGGTCTAGTCTTTGTGTCTCCAGTCACAGTTACAGACCTGGTTATCACCTTCCCTGCCCGGTGAAAGAAATGTGATTTGAGTAACAAGAGATTATCTTTCCGGCATTGTGGCCCAGATTATATTTCCTCATGTCTCGATGCTTGCTCTGGATATCAGTTTCCTGTTTGGATTTCTCATTTATTGTAATCAGCATTGATAATGAGAGAATATTTCTAATGCTGTTCGAATTAACACAGATAACACATCACATAACTAAGTGTATTTTCATCCATTTGCTCTTCTTTTGCTGCTTTTTGGTGAAAGCATGTATGATGTGTGGATCAGACGAGTAAATCTACTAATTTACAACTGACATTTTTAACATAATTCAAATCAGTTATCTCCATGTTGCACTGCAAGGCATTTGTCTTCTTAATCTACTTGTAATGATTTTTCTATGTATTATGAACATTAAATCTGTCTATAAGCTGCAATGTATTGTAATATTCGAAGGAATAAGCTCTCAAAAAAATACTTAGGTTCACCATTTTAACAGCAGTAGCTAGACAATTCTGCATCTATTGCTGTGGTCCATGAGTTTGTCTCAGTATCACAAGTGGTCCAAATAGAGGAAGATATTCTCTTGGAGAAATAAAACTGTTTGGTGCAGTGATTGATTCATTGTTGTGTTCAATGTATAACTGGAAGTGCAATCAACTTTAATGCAGTGTAATAAGATCAGAATATGCTGGAGTAACTCAAGAGTGAAAAGATAACAAGTTAATATTTCAGGTCTGGGACTATTTTACTTCGGAGTCACGTGAGTGACTACTTGAAGACCCCGCCAGCACGCATGCGCGACATATCGTCTACCGCATTGCACATCGACAGGCTGTGGAAGCGCTGCTCCACCAGCGGTAAGTTTGAAACCTGAAGGTAAGTTTTTCAACTTAAACTCCAGGTTCTGTTTTGCTCCTTGCAGGAAGCTCTGTGCACAGAGTTCCTGCTGGAGATATTGCATCCCCTACACCGCGGGGAATTCCCGGCTGCGAGAATCGCGGGGATGCCCGGCTGGAGGGGGAACCCCACCACAGACTTCGCGGGGAATCCCGTCTCCAGGGACCGCGAGGGATCCCGGCTGTGGTAAACCGCGGAATGGATTCCGCGGGGAACCCGGGACAACAAAAAGGATCTAGCCGCGAGGTAAATCCGGCTCGGGGTAAATCCGGCCGCGGGAAGATTCTGGCCGCGGGGTGAACCCGGCTGGAGTAGAAATCCGGCCGTGGGAGCCGCGGGAAGATTCTGGCCGCGGGGTGAACCCGGCTGGAGGAAAAACCCGGCCATGGGGAAAAAGCCAAACCGCGGGGTGAACCCGGCTGCGGGGACCGTGGGATGATTCTCCACGGGACGAACCCGGCTCGGGGGGGATACCCGGCCGCAGGGACCGTGGGGAGAAGCAAACCGCGGGGTGAACCCGGCTCGGGGGGGACAACCCGGCTGCGGGGGCCACGGGAAGACCACGGAATGAACCCGGCTCGGGGAAAACCCGGCTGCGGGGACCGCGGGAAGACTACCACGGGATGAACCCGGCTGGGGGAGGAAACCCGGCTGCGGGGACCGCTGGAAGACCACGGGATGAACCCGGCTCGGGGAAACCTGGCTGCGGGGACCGTGGGAAGGCAAACCGCGGAATGAATCCGGCTCGGGGAAACCCGGCCGCAGGGACCGCGTGAGGGGACCGTGAGAAGATACGGCTGCGGACCACAGAAGTGCGGATAGCCGACGGCACTTTTCAGACTCCAGCGGCCCAGAAGAGGTTCAATGGAGTCTGAAAGGCCTGGGCAGGCCAGGTCCCCTCCAACATGGATACGTCCTCGGCCGTTTACCCATGAGGAGCATGGATAGCGTCAGAGAACGCTCATCCCACTAATGCACCCTCCTGATATGGTCCATGCATGGCATATCAGTAGAGATATATCACCTACGGTAAGCCCAGAGACCTGCAGAGTCCGGCTACGAATATACCACCGGCGGATGAGCTCGTAGACTTGGAGGGTCCGGGCTCTACGATTACCACCTGCGGAGGAATTTCCCGCCGGCGGATAACCTCGGAGACTCAATATGGGTCCGGGCTGGAAGGTCAACCGCCTACTCAGAAGACTCGGAAGTATGTCCAGGGAACATACTGGAGGACAAACGTGAGGTTCCAGAAAATTCTGGCGTGGCATCAAGACCTTCGCTAAACGAAGCCTTAAGGCTAGAGTTTCCTCGTGAAGGAACAGCCACCTCACGCCACATCACATGTGCCGGCGGTGGAATACCATACACCTGCTAAAATTGTCCCTGAAAGGACCAGCAGTGAACAACACTATATGGGGGTACAATGCACTTCAAAATGAACTGCTTCTAGAAAAACACCATCGCACCTGCTTTAAAATTCAAATCTGAAAGTTCAAGTGAGGCCAGCATGTCTTGCCACCGAATCCACGCCTCTATCGGCAGCAAGCGTTTCACTGAAGCTGGTGGCAGCTTCAAAACGGGGCGCAGGCTTTCAGGCCAAGGTCAAACCGGTCCTCAGGGAATTGGGTCCACACACCCCAGCAATCCTACTCACCAAAATTGGGATTGAATTAGAACCCGCGCCTGGAGCCTTTGGGCTTACCACAAGACCACCAATAACCATGAAGGTAGGTGGGTCTGGTTCTTTCCCGAAATATGAGGTATGTGGACCATTTACAATTTGGTAAATTTACACTTGTTTATGCAAGACGAGTTGCCTTTCAAGACAGGCCGCAGTTGCGGGCCGCTCATTGTCACAATGAAAAATACCAGTTCAACTCGCATATGCAGTATAGACTTTCTGAATAGAAAACTTAATTACTGTCTCATAACAGGGGAACAGTTCCACTGGGCTCACCTAAGATATTATATTATAGGCTATCTGGATGATGTTCTAAAACACTGTATTTTGCCAAATCAGCGGTATCAGCCACAAACCATTCTGCAGAAATTGGATTCTCATCCATCCAGTAAATTTAAGTTGATACCAACTGAAATCATTAAATTGTCTGGGATTGGTATATATTGGTCAGCTGTGCTATTGCGCCTTCTGCACCATCAGAGCTTTACGGCATGCAAAGGAGCAAGCTCACAGGCTATTCCCAGATGGAACTATCAAAGTCACCATTGTGGACAAACAGTATTCAGCATTGCTCCACTAACCTTCATCAGTACTCGTCAGTTAATTACTAACTGATGCTATGTTTAAAGATGGATAATTACTATATACCATCTTTAGTTACGGAGGTGGATGGGGTTTACATGAGTTACCAATTATTCTGTTATATGGTATCAACTACCTATTTACATTTGGTGCATAAAGGTTGTGCGAATATGCATATCTGCATGCTCAAGTCTAACTTGATACACTCTGACGCTATTATATGTAAATCACATGGGTGCAATCAAGTCAAAGTATCCAGTTATAGTTTACCTAACTTCACTGGCATTGGCATATCAGCAGGAAAACGAGAATGGATGTGGAATCGGTAGGATTCTAGGACCTTACCAGACGGGTCTTACTATTTCAGCATTCCCGCTTCAGGCATTTCGGAGTGCCTGACTTGGCCTTTAAAAGCTATGATCCCGCTGATGTTGGGAATGATAGAACCTTATACAGAATGCAGGCACTAAATGGCTGATTAGCCGTGACCGGGGAACCATCCTCTGCATACTTAAATCTAGTCATTGACTTGCAGACTGGGAAGACCGCTTCCTGCGGCTTACAATTGTCAAACCAAACTATGGACGTGCTCACTGCAATTGCAGGGATAGCACCAAGCAAACAGTGCTTCCCTCATAGGGATGGGAAGTATTTTTTGTGAACACAAAAGTTGACACGGATGACTGACGTCTTAAGTTCAGTTCCATATGGGGTTGACAATCATACAAGAGTGCCATTACTGTGCCGCACGTGCCTTCTCAGCATATTGGCTGCGACGAGCAGAATCCACTCTGTCGGGTCACCTTCTGTTCGAGATTATAAAGGGTATCTTAAACTCGACACTCCCCAGGCCAGGTACGCAGAGATATGGGATGTTAACATTGGACATCCCTGCCCTGGGCTCACTAAACCAAGTGGTTATGCTCATGACGCAGAGTCAGCACTATGGGTCCAGTTGCTTAGCTGTGACTGGACAAGATGATTATTCTGCAGGGAATTACATTTATGTTATCACTTAATCAGCAGGAATCGCCAGGGACATTAGGTCTCAAACTAGAATTGCTGGCATATCCCACGGACCTTCGGTTGTGTGTGGCCACACATCTACACCAGCATGTTAAGGTCACTAGAGCCTTAGGGACTCTGAACTAGCAATGATTGTTAGTCACATGAAGCCTCTCAAGAGAATCACTACAGACCATCGCCCGGTGCTTGATATGGGTTCTGGGATACAGGAGTGAACACTGACATACAAGTCTCACTCCACCCAGGCTGCTACTTTATCAACAGCAGGGGATGGACGTTCACGGAACCACATCCTAGCGGCTGCAGGATGGTCTAACGAACGATTCCAAACTTTTAGGAATACCCTTGCCAGACCAGGAGTATTTGCCAACTCTTTTAGGTCTGTGTTATAGTTCCTCCCGGGTGTAGGAGGTACCATTATCAATATGTGTACATAATAGCATCAACTTGTCTATACATATGTCATGTCTGAATGCATTATTAAAATTAGCTCTTCACTGATGCAGTGTGTGATTCATGGACTCGTCCACGGCATGAAATCACAGAGCTTTGAAATCTTCACGTAGTCACTCACGTGACTCCGAAGTAAAATAGTAAGATTAAACGAGAACTTACCAGTTTGAAGTTTGATCCTTATTTTATGAGGCATTACGATGAGGGATTACGTGCCCTCCGCTCCCAACCCTCTATATAAGGATCAACTGGTATTTTAGTTCTCTTATCTTACTATACATACAGTCAACCTCTGTGTTCTGTGATTTCACACTGCTGCTTTGAAGAATGTCGTGCATGCGTGCTGGCAGGGTCTTCACGTAATCCCTCATCGTAACTCCTCATAAAATAAGGATCAAACTTCAAACTGGTAAGTTCTCATTTAATCTTACTATTTATCAGAACATTGACTGCTTCTCTTCCCACAGATGCTGTCTGACCTCCTGAGTTTTTCTAGCATTTACTGCTTTATTTCACATTTCCAGCATCCGCAGCATTTTATTTTTATTTTTACTATAATGCTGCTTCTTGACTTCTGGCATAAAAACTCGATTGCGTTACTTCTGAGCCCACACTCAGATTTAAAACCTTGGCCCGTGAGGAATATGTAAATGAAGTTCAAGTGTTGATTTAGTTTTAAGATTTTGTGTTTATCTGTGATCAAAGAGGCAAGGTGGCAATTTACAGTGTGTAGAAGAACCTGTCTGGGTCACCCAGCACAGCAGGGGGAGCTTCATGAACTCAGGATATGCTGACTTCAGTTTTAGACATTAGTGCGGATACTGCTTTATCAGCCTTTTCAATTTATTTAGTCTTGAATAATCGGAAGAAGCAGCTGGTATTTGCCCAAATTTATTGTCATGAACAGCTAGTGATGAGAAATGTTAATATGTGCATTTAAAGTAATTATACTGCTTTCTTAGCTTAATAGTTTAGTGTGTAAAGTGCTTTCAATAATGGACTTGCAAATTCCAAGTTGCATGACATAATGTCTTGGTTAGCTTTCTCATGGCAAACATGGATTTACATCTCACTGAGGCATTAAACTTTAGATGTGTGAAAACATTGTAATGAAGATTTACATCTTGGTTCCTTGTGAAGTAGAGGACAGGGACCTGATTAAAAAAAAACACATTTGTCAGGTAAATAATTAAGCATGCTATATGTTTCTGTTTAGTTTATTGTCACATGTACTGAGGTACAGTGAAAAGCTTTCGTTTCGTGTTATCCAGTCAGCGTAAAGACGATACATGATTATAATCAAGCAATTTACAGTGTAATGACAATGCCATGAGTTGTTTGGCCTGCTGCCCTGCCTGTGCTTGAAGTCCCTGTTTCGTGACTTCCGCTTAGTGGACAGGTTGCGCTGTTTGCGCAATTTCCGGTGAGTGCAGAGGCCGCGCTGATTGCGGAAGTGCCGTTGACTGTGGAAGCCCGAAAGTGGAGAGGCCGTGCTCAGCCGTGTGAGTATTCAAGAAGGTTTACTGCCATATATATGGTGTGTGAGTCGGTGAGTGTGTGTGTATGTGTTTGTGGGTGTATGTGAGTGTGAGTGTCTGTGTGAGCGTGTGTGTGTGTGTGTGTGTGTGTGTGTGTGTGTGTGTGTGTGTGTGTGTATGTGAGTGTGTGCGTGAGTGTGTGTGATTGTGACAGTGACATGAGGTGAGATCAATGGCTGGGGAGGCACTGGTTAGTGTCAGTGGTCCGGCCCTCCCTATATTGATCACTGTGTCTCCCCGAGGAGATAGAGGGGTGGAGCCTTGACTGGGAGGGAGGGATAGAGAAGAGGAGAGAAAGAGAGAGAGAGAGAGAGAAGAGAGAGAGAGAGAGAGAGAGAGAGAGAAGGGAGGGAGGGGTGGAGAGAGAGAAGGGATGGAGAGAGAGAGAGAGAGAGAGAGAGAGAGAGAGAGAGAGAGAAAGGGAGGGAGAGATAGAGAAGGGAGGGGAGAGAGAGAGAGAGAGAAAATGAGAGAGAGAGAGAGAGAGAGAGAGAGAGAGAGAGAGAGAGAGAGAGAGAGAGAGAGAGAGAGAGACCGCGTGGGGTTGAGAATATTGTAAACAATGAATGCACTTTTGTACTATAATGATTATTTGTTATAGTGCAATTTCTGATTATGTTTTGATGTGCTGTATCATATGATTGTGTTGAATAAAGTTTTTGAAAAATGGAAAAAAAAAAGAGAGAGAGAGAGAGAGAGAGGAGGGAGAGAGATAGAGAAGGGAGGGGAGAGAGGAGAGAGAGAGAAAATGAGAGAGAGAGAGAGAGAGAGAGAGAGAGAGAGAGAGAGAGAATGAATGGGGGGAGAGATAGAAGGGAGAGAGAGAAAGGAGAGAGAGAGAGAATGGGAAGAGAGAGAGGAGAGAGAGAGGGGAGAGAGAATGGGGAGAGAGAGAGAAGGAAGAGAGGAACAATGGCACGTTATAACCCGCAACGTCCCATTCTGATCACCGCCGAACCCCCACACTGCACCATTGCACCCTTCTTCACTGCGGCCCCGTGATGTCTCGACTCTGACAATTCAAGGGATCTAACCGGTAACAACACTAAGAGCAGCCCCGGGCCGCCACGCTCCCCGACTCGAATCTGAGCTTGAAAAATCAGGTGGTGGGCCAGATGTGTCCCGCGGGCCATGTTTTGGAGACTCCTGCCTGACACGAACTAAACAAAAATGTACAGAAGTACAAAAATGGATGACTTTATTATTGTGATAAGTTTAGATCTATGTTAAAAAAATTGAATAACTTTCTAATGAACCGACAAAGTCTACCTTTCCAAGTTGTGTATCTTGTCCCACTCCATGATCTTTGGTCTGTGCCGCCGCTGCTGAAGCTAGCTAACGTGGAGCGAGAGTGAGCCTTCGTAATTGACGCACGCTCTTCCTCCACTGGGCTCAAGACACACCCCCTTGTGAGGCAGACGTGATCGCTGCCTTCCCTGGAGCTTTTTCAATGCAGTTTTATACGAGACCAGCGAGCACAAATTTAATATCTTTATATGTGAAATACGTTACCTGGACTATGGAAGATAAGGACATGTAATGAAGGGGTTTACACACATTACTTTGGTGACATACATGGAGATTTTAACAGGCACATGCTTATTGCCCGCACTCCATGCAGTTCAATTCAATTCAACCTTAATATCACGGCGGGACTCCGAGTTCAGCAGTGCGATGGTGTTGTTATAGAAGCTGTTCCTCATCCTACTAGTGCGGGACCTGAGGCTCCTGTACCGCCTCCCTGATGGTAGGAGGGCAAACAGTCCATGGTTAGGGTGGGAGGGGTCTTTGATTATCTTCCCGGCCCATCTCAGACACCGTTTTCGGTGGAGGGCATCCATGGCAGGGAGCGGGGCACCGATGATGTACTGGGCGGTTTTCACCACCCGTTGTAGTGCCTTCCTATCTGCTACGGTGCAACTGCTGTACCACACCGTAAAGCAGGTGGTCAGGATGCTTTCGAAGGTACAGCGGTAAAAGTTGGTCAGGATCTGGGGGACAGGTGGCTTTTTTGAGTCTCCTCAGGAAGTAAAGGTGCTGCTGCGCCTTTTTGATCAGCTTGGAGGTGTTGAGGGACTAGGACAGATCCTCCGAGATGTGTACCCCGAGGAATTTGTAGTTGGAGACCTGCTCCACCTCAGTCCCGTTTATATGGATGGGGGTGTGTCTGCCCCCTCTGTTCTTTCTAAAGTCAACAATGATTTCCTTCGTCTTCTGGGAGTTGAGGACGAGGTTATTGTTGGCACACACTCACTCACTCACACGTTGCCTTGACCAGAGGCCGCGCCGACCGGAAGACGCGCCGGGCAAAAATTGGCGCCGCCGGTGACTAACAGCGGATGCAGCCAATTAGTGCGGCGATGGTGCAGGAAGGGGCGTTGCTGTCCCGACGGTGCCTGCGCATGCCTGTTTTTTAAGATTTTAAACATTAATAAGTTTGAAAATATACCACCGATTGGAACACAACTTGTTGCACTTGTGGCACAGGAGATACATAGAAACATAGAAAATAGGTGCAGGAGGAGGCCATTCGGCCCTTCGAGCCAGCACCACCTTCATTGTGATCATGGCTGATCGTCCCCTATCAATAACCCGTGCCTGCCTTCTCCCCATATTCCTTGACTCCACTAGCACCTAGAGCTCTATCTAACTCTATCAAAACCATCCAGTTACTTGGCCTCCAAGAATGGTGAGTAAGGTGGCAAAAAATCCTAGTGCTATCGTGTACCGTTTTTCTGCAAATGTAAAAACAATGCAAACCGGAAGATAACACGATGAGAGTTTTAGTTATGTATGTATAGATGAAAGGTAGAACCTTGTGACATTCTGGCCTATGCTTAGAACAATTCTATCCTCCACTTTCCTTTTCCCCTGCAGCCTTGCAATTTATTCCTTCCCATATTCCCAAACTTTTTTTTGGTCACTTATTTAGTTGCCAACAAATGTACCAGTGCATTTTTAGGATGTGGGATTAAATGTCATCGTCCAAGGGAAGCCAACATGTTATCGTCCAGGGGAAGCCCACATGGCAACTCCACAAAGACAACACCCGAGGTCAGGACTGAACTCAGATCTGAGGAACTGCAAGGCAGCTCCACCAATAGTGATGAAATCCACATGCATTCAGTGATGACAATCTGAGGATCTACATTACATATATTCAGATTCAGGGACAGTTTCTTCCCAGCTGACTCATCCTACTACAACCAGGCAACTGACTCATCCTACTACAACTAGAGAGACGCCCTGAACTTCTATCTACCTCATTGGTGACCTTCGGACTGTCTTTGATCGGACGTTACAGGCTTTGCACTAAACATTATTCCTATATCATGTATCTATACACTGTATAGATACATGGATCTATGTATAGATACACAGAAACAGCGCAACCTGTCCACTAAGCGGAAGTCACAAAACAGGGACTTCAAGTACAGGCAGGGCAGCAGGCCAAACAACTCATGGCATTGTCATTAAGGGCTAACAAATCATTTATTGCATGTACAATGCAGACTCACGGTTCAGTTGATTCACAGCTTAGAATGAGAGTCATGGCCTCTACCTTGCGATCTTGCAGAGTCCAGGCATCCGGGGTGTTTTTGTACCCCCCCCCCCCCCCCCCGGAAGGGGTGTTACCTTCATCATGGTGATTGGCAGGCGAGAAGATCTGAAGGTTTTTTAAACACTCATAACTTTTTTATTTTTCATCGATGGGAAACATCCTCAGGGCCTGGTCAGCGGTGGAGGACTGTGAGTAAGATGGGCAAAAATCATAGCGATATATGGAAGCGTTTTTCTAAAATCAATATACAGCGCAGACAGGAAGTGGTCAAGGTGAGACTTTTAATTATATAGAAGTATCCTTTCTGATCGTCATCGTGAATCTCTTTTGCATCTTCGGTGCCTTTTCTATCCTCTCTGTAACATGTGGCCCACAACATTTATTCCAAATGTAGTTTGAAACTTTTCTTATTTTAATGTTCTGTGCCTCCAGTAATTAATCTGGTGTTTGGTTTAGATATTAAAAACACCTTATTAATCTTTTTTTCCCAATTATTTGTTTATATACATTTGTAGCTGTAGGTCTATTTGGTCCAATGTAAAGTTTATAATCTGGATGATATCTGCAACTTTACTCATCGTGTCCAAATGTACCAGTTTAAACTTAGCCATATTAATATTCATTTGCAAATTCAAAGTCCTCTCTGCAGTGAATGCGCAGACATGTGTTCTTTACATTTTTACTAAAGAGCAATGCTCCTAAATTTGCTGTTTATTTCAGCTTTACGGCCGGCATAATTTAATCTATGCCACTGCAGTCCTGATGCACCTTTGACACTTGGCAATGTTTTAATGTAGTACTGGAAATGCTGGAATCAAAGGAGAAATTATTTGTATGTGCAGAATGTCTGTCAATCTTAGATCAGGGGCTTAAAGTTTTAGTTAAGGAATAAAATTTATGTACTGGCTCAGTGGAATCATCCTAATGCACTGTATTTTAATTAATTTGTAGTTCTAATTTTCAATTCCACCTAAGCTAAGCCATATCTCCACAACATTTCTTTAATAGATCTATGTTATGCTTGTTCGTCACATTGGAAGCATAATGCAAGCCAAATATCTTATTTGACTGGAAAACAAACTGTTGGAGGAACTCAATGGGTCCGGTGGCATCTCTGGAGGGTAGTGCACAGATGACATTTTGGGACAGGACTGTTCTTCCGGGGGAGATTGATGGGTGGGAATTTTATTTCCTGAGACGAGGTGATCCCGGGTAATATCTTGAAGCAACCGAGTTGATTCTAGCTCAGCTGAAATTGGCCTGGCTGTTATCAGTAATTATTTATTCAGGGGAGCAGGGGGGTTGTTGGGAAATCATAGATGTCTGGGTTTAATGACATGTTTAAACTCCGCAGTTTGGTCGTGAATAATTCCCCAGTGGCGAAAACAGCCTGCATGACTCACACCCAGTGCAGACCTTGTGATCAGGTGGATACAAAGTGCTGGAGAAACTTAGTGGGTCAGGCAGCATCTCTTGTGAACATGGATAGTTTATGTTTCGGATCAATCCAACAGGATCAGGCACAGTAGCACAGCGGTAGAGTTGCTGCCTTACAGCACCAAAGTCGTGGGTTTGATCCTGACTGGGCTGTCTGTACGGAGTTTGTACGTTCTCCCTGTGACTGTATGGGTTTTCTCCGGGTGCTCCATTTTCTCAAACATTTCAAAGATGTGCAGGTTTGTAGATTAATTGGCT
This sequence comes from Okamejei kenojei, assembly GCA_035221665.1. NCBI lineage: Eukaryota > Metazoa > Chordata > Chondrichthyes > Rajiformes > Rajidae > Okamejei > Okamejei kenojei. The sequence goes on from CM069133.1 coordinate 78,699,482, forward strand.
TCTGTGAAATTGTCCCGAATGTGTAAGATAAAACTGGTGTACAGGTGATCGCTGGTCAGTGTGGACTCGCCGAAGGGCCTGTTTCCATGTTGAACTAAAACTAAACTAATATCAAGTGGGCTTGATCTTTAACCTAAGAGGGAGTCAAGTCAAGAGAGTTTATTGTCATGTGTCCCTGATAGGAGAATACAATTCTTGCTTGCTGCAGCACAACAGAATATAGTAAGCATAAGTACAGAACAGTTCAGTGTGTCTATGTAGCATAGACCATATATAAACACATAAATAAACAGATAAGGTGCAATAGGCTGTTATGGTTCAGAGTTTGTTTGATGGCGAGTTTATAGCCTGATGGCTGGGGAAGTAGCTGTTCATGAACCTGGATGTACCAGATTTCAGGCTTCTGTACGTTCTACCTGATGGCAGCGGAGAGATGAGTGTGTGGCCAGGATGGTGGGGGTCCTTGATGATGCTGGCAGCCTTTTTGAGGCAGCGACTGCGATAGATCCCTTCGATGGTGGGGAGGTCAGAGCCGATGATGGACTGGGCAGTGGTCACAACTTTCCGCTCCTGGACGCTCGAGTTGCCGAACCAGGCCACGATGTAACCAGTCAGCATGCTGTCTACTGTGCATCTGTAGAAGTGCGAGGGAGTCCTCTTTAACACACCGACTCTCCGTAATCTTCTCAGGAAGTAGAGGTGCTGATGTGCTTTCTTTATAATTACATCGGTGTGTTGGGACCATCCTCGGAAAATGCACACCCAAGAATTTGAAGTTCTTGACCCTTTCCACTATCATCCCGTTGATATAAACGGGATTGTGGGTCAATATCCTACCCCTTCCAAAGTCCAAAGAGATGTGTGGTTCCAAACCTTGCCTCTTATAAGAGTTTGATTTTTACTAATCGACATACCCATCCACTGAAAAATGCTTTTAAACTATTCTCGTGTTGAGGTACTACATTGAGAAAAATCAGGCGTACTGGGGAAAACAGTGTGTTGTTGAAACTGATGAAGAATTCTCTAATCTTCTCTCATGTTTGGCCAGAATCTGTGTCGCTGAGTCAATGACAAGACCCAATTATATTGTTCAGCCCAAAGCAAAACTAGTGCCTCTGTGCCTATGTGGAGATCAACAACATCATTTTGTGTCCTGAGAAGATCCAGTGGTGCTTAAACCCATTGTAAAAGACAGTTGTAAATGACTATAATGCTCTGCAGTTCTCACTAGATGCTCCTAAGAGCTATATCTAACTCTTTCCTTTCCTACCAGCCTGGCTCCTCACCGGTCCAGTCCGTCGTCATCACTGGCTCCATCTTCCTGGCCAGTCACTGGTCTCTGGAGGACGAGCAGGGGCTGTCTCGGCCAGCTCCCCCTTCCAGGCCGTCGTCCAACAGGTCCTATGAGCAGAGGACTAGCTCGGCGGTAATCCCCTGCAGGCCGCGGTCACGTTCAGCCGCCGGGGGGATTACGGTTTAATGAAAGTTGTTGTCATGTTCCACAGTTTCTATCTGCCTTGCAACATTTGCATCTGTCCAGACACTTGACTGGCTGTGCACAGCAATCGTTCTACAGTGGCCTCTGTTGATTGTAGTTATTGTTGGATAATAAGCTGGTGAGTTTGGAGCTGTGAGGGCAGCCGTTGGCAAGGGTGATGCTGGGGGAATCCTGGATTGCATTGCAATTATACATCACACAGCATAGCTCTCACCAGGTGAAAATGATTCCCAAAGTCACATGAAAAGCTCTTTTAAATTAGCTGCAAATGTCAGCAGCTGTATTGGTCAAGGGCTTATCATGAAAAGCAAGGTGAAGTTGGTAGTAAGCATTTTATTTTTAGTTTAAGTTTCCAGTCAGAAATAATTAGATATATCATGGTTTGTCAGTGATCATTAGTAATTCTGTTTCATCTTTTTCTGCTCTTAAAGGAGTTTCCTGCAGCTCCACTATTGCTATTTCATTTCCACCTTTACCAGCCCACTACCTTTAGCATGATGAGTTATTGAGCACTCTGCACGAAAGTTGATTTAAAATTTCTATGAGACTGTAATATGTTGATTTATGTGGTTTATAAGAAGCATCCAACTCCCTGTAAAAGTCCAGAATTCTCTTTGGTGATCGGGGTTCATTATGGCAGGTCCTTGTGTCCAAGTAGTTTTTGAGCAGCTTGCCAGTCTGAATTTAATCATGGAGTCACAGGGAATTGCAGTCTTGAATAAAACACAACATGCTGGAATGACTCAGCGGGTCAGATATGTGGAAGAAATGGAAACATAGAAAACAGGTGCGGGAGTTGGCCATTTGGCGCTTCGAGCCAGCACCGCCGTTCAATACGATCATGGCTGATCATCCAAATTCAGTGCCCTATTTCTTCTTTCTCTTCATTTCTCTTTATTCCGTTAGCCCTTAGAGTTATATCTAATTCTCTCTTGAATACATCCAGTAAATTGGCCTCCACTGCCTCTGTGGCAGATAATTCCACAGATTCACATCTCCTAGGGTGAAAACGTTTTTTCTCATCTCAGTCCAAAATGGCCTACCCCTTATTCTTAATGGATAGGCAATGTTTCCCAATCTATACTGATGCCTATCTGTTCTCAGGAGTTATGCATATTTTCATTTCTAGCCCCACAGTGGGCTCATTTTCAGCAATTTGCTGAAGTAGAGAAAAAGTTGTCCTTGCCCTCCTTCAGAATCCCTCACTGGAAATGGACAAAGCTGTAAATGTTTTTGTATTTCTTTTTTATTTTCGGTAAACACTTTAAAACTGGTGGAAATGTGATCAAAGATAAACTGAGTTGGAACAGCTGAAAAACACCTCATTGCATTTTTTTATGGGGGTATTTTGATTAGGATTCATCTTTAAAATCAACTTTATTCCCTTTGCTTTGACTGCCACACATGCAATTGAAGCAGGAGCAGGGCAGACCACCCAAACACAACATTCATGATTATTCTTACCTTTGTCGAGGCATGTCAGAGCCTCAGACGCACAGGTCGTTTTGACTCAGAAGTTCGGGCTATGACTTCCTGTCATGAAGACTGCGCCAAAGGTAACAGATTAAAGAACATTTTAAGAGGGCTTGGATGCACTTAAAGTGAGTTAGTTTAGTTTAGGTTAGATTTTTGTCACATGTGCTGAGGTACAGTGAAAAACATTTGTCGAGTGTTAACCTTTCAGTGGAAAGTCAATACATGATTACAATTGAGCCGTCCACAGTGTACAGATACATGATGAAGGGAATAATGTGAATGATGTTTAGGGCAAGATGAAGTCCGATCAAAGATCAACAGCAGGTCTCCAGTGAGGTAGATAGTAGCTCAGAACTGCTCTCGAGTTGTTGGTAGGATAGTTCCGTTGCCTATATCAACAGTAGCTACATATTGCGGTTAGACAAAGGGAAGAAGTATACAAGGTTGAGTTAGTGCCTGCCCTTTTCAGTCAGGAAACAACAGGCACTAACACCGTCACAGTTCACCCAGTGCTACATGTAACAAAAAAGTTCCAACGCTGCAGCTGGTGTACCACTCTAATGGTGGAGCCATGATGGTGAGGTGGATGGCTTGTGCTGGGAGTGTGTAGAGTCGCAATATTGTGACATCAATCAGCACACTGCAGTGATTTAGTCCCCATCGCTGCCACCACTTTGGAGCTCAACACTCAAGCTCACATCCTCTCCTAATCTTGAACAGCTGAACGTGCATCTGTAGCAGGAAGGAATCTGAGCCAGATCTATTTTCATGTGGCCACTGATTGATTTCTGCTGGTTGTTGTTCCAATTAGCCTTTACTACTTTCTAGTCCATTAAAGTGCGGGGAGTGGTTTGGTAGGTGCTGAAGGGCTCAAAAGGAAAACATTTTTTTTTTAATTACAGATACTAGAAAGCTAGAGATCAAGTGTCTGGAGTTTTTGCATACATTTCAACCTCTCATTACTGAGGTCTGAGGTTCCCACTTGGTTTAAAAGGGCATCAATAACACAAGAAGAGTAAGGTGACATGCCGTAATGACTGCTGTCCGGTGGCACTAACGTCCATGGTGATGAAGTGCTTTGAGAATTTTTTTATGGCGCATTTCAACTTATCTCAACAAGACCCTGGACCCGCTACAATTTGCCTACTACCACAACAGGTCAACGGAGGATGCAATCTCACTGGCTATCCACTCTGCAGTGGACCACTTGTATAATAAAAATGCCGGGCAGTTGTTTATAGACTAAATTTCAGCATTCAACACATTCAGCTCCGCCAAACTGGTTAAAGCTCACAGAACTGGGTCCCTGCGCATCCCTCTGCAACTGGATCCTTGTCTTCCTCATCAACAGGACACAATCTGTACAAGTTGGCAGCAACACTTCCTCCTCAATAACCATCAGCACAGGAGCACCTCAAGGCTGCATGCTCAGCCCCCTGCTCCACTCACTCCATACTCATGGCTGTGTAGCCAGACACAGTTGCAACTCCATCTTCAAATTTGCCGATGAGACCACCATTTTATGGATGACTCACGGATTATGAATAGTCAGAGTATAGAAGGGAGATAGACCGGATGGTGCCAGAACAACATATTTACTCTCAAAGTCAGTACATCCAAGGAACTGACTTTTGAAGAGGGATGTCGAGGATCCATAAACCTGGCTTCATCAATGGGAAAATGGTGGAGAGAGTCAAAAACCACAAATTGCATGTCTCTGAAGATCTGTCCTGGACCCAGCCCAATGAAGCAATCATAAAGAAAGCCCATCAACACTTCTACTTCCTTAGTAGATTGGGGAGATTCAGTATGTCAACAAATGCTCTCTGGAACATCTACAGTAGAGAGCATTTTGACAGGTCGCATCACAGCCTGGTACAGCAATTTGAATGCCCAGGAACAACGAAGATTGCAAAAAGTGGTTAACACTGCCCAGTCCATCACAGTAACCAATTTTCCCACCATCAAAAGGATCTACAGTATTCACTGCCTCAACAGGTGTCACAGCATTATCAGAGACCCACACTAACCTGGCCACCACTCTCATTTCACTCCTGCCATCGGGAAGAAGGTATAGGAACCTGAATACTCTAAAATCCTGATTTAGAAGCGGCTTTTTCCTTACAACAGATAAATTGCCAGTCGGTACCACCAGTGTCCGGAGAGTACCGGATTATCAGAGTTTCACTATAAATGACTCCTGTATTCATAGCACAACCCGCACACACAAGGACAATGTGGCCCGTGTGGCTAGTGTGAATGTTGCACTGCCATTCCCAACCTGAAGGATTCAACAGAGTTCAGCACCACAGTATAAACCTTTGACTAGTGAGAGTAATGTACTTGCTTTCATTGATGGGAAGCCTTGCAGCTTATGGGCAGATCTATGATAAACTGTTGTATTTGATGCAATCACAATCGACTCACTGGCCTCCAAGTGTGTAGGGGGCAACAGTGTAGTAGGAGAGAGGAATAACACCAGGAGGCAATGGGCAAATCAGTTTACTCCTCTTGCTGCCAATTGCCAAATCATCTATGAAATGATCTGGGGTATCACCAAAGGCTGATCGGTTCCTTCTTTCCTTGTGCCCTTTGCTCGGTCTGAGGCTCCCGTGCAGTGTCCATCACTGCACTGCCGCATGGCTGGTGCAATGCTGCTCAATTGCAGAGGAGAACACAGCAGGCAGCCTCCGAGCACTTCCTCGACCAGAAGGCCTGGCCTCGCGGGATGTTGTGTTTCTGTGGGGCAGCAGTGCTGGCTCAGTAAAAGAACCGATGGACTGGCAGAGACGAAATCGCAAATGTTCTCATCTTAAGAGAAAACAACAGATTTGTGCTCATGGGAACAAACGACAAGCCACAGGGACGGTAATAGGAGAGGATGGGAGGGACCATTTTCTGAACAATAATACATCTGCTCTTGTTTCGCGAACACTGCTGGTTTGAAATGTTGTATTTAGCAACAGCAAGTATAGCAGAATGTACTTTTCCAAATGACTGGGCAGCTTAATGCTGGACTTCAGTCGGCAGAACTTTGAAAGATTGAATAATCATGAGGAAATTCCTCTCCAATATATTCACTGCTCGAATCTGAACACAGCACATCAAGTCTAGATGGCATATCTTTAAGGTGAGAAAGTTTAAAGGAGACGTGTAAGGCATTGGTGGCCTGGAAAGTGCTACCAGAGGTGGTGATGGGGGCCAATATGACAATGGCGTTTAGGCACATGGATATGGAGGGATATGGATCACATACAGGCAGACGTGATTAATCTAACTTGGCATCGTGTCCGGCGTGAACATTGTGGGCTGAAGGGCCTGTTCCTGAGCACTACTGTTTTATGTTCGAAATTCACTTCCTTCAGCAAGACTTCCAAAGCCCCCCCTCTCCCATGCTGTGCCATCTCCCAGATCAGAATGAGTTGCAGAATGCTTGTCAGCATCTGGTCCATCCACATTGCACTGTATCTCAGGGAGGTGCTGACCTTCTGTGAGGGTTGGCGCCTGCTTGTGGAAGTGGCCAGTGACTGATGTATGGAGCCCTCAACAGGGCGGTTAGCAGAGCCAATTGCCCTCAAGATGAAGCGTGTACATGTTTGTATCAGTAGGAGGCATGTCTTAACCGCACATCGTGATCGCCTTTATTATTGTTGTTATTATTATTACTATTATTGTTTGAGACATGAGTGCATTTGAGAGAGACTAAAGAAAGGAGAAAGAGCTGTGGTATATTAGGAGACTAGCAGCTATTCAGACACAGTCAATGAAGAAAATGTAGTGGGCAGCTTTTGCCAAATGTAGCGTAAGCCCCTGGTGGTAAGCATTCCTCTCAACTCTTCATTGGGCAGTGCCTGCCTTTTCGAGTAGTAAGTGGCTGCAGACAATCTACATGCTGTTATGTGATTTTATTTTTCACATGCTGGCTGGACCAAATGAGCACACTGATGAGGCAGGATTTCCTTTTGATTTTTCTTTAAATACATGCCGTGGAGGTCTTAAAATGAATGTTCATAAGATAAGCTGATGAAGCTGACATGATTGAGCCATGCTGCAAATCATTGGTAGAATGGGAGGGCCATTCGCTCATTATATCCATGCCATCTGAGGAATGTCATCTTTGACAGAGTCATACAGCATGGATCAGGCTCTTCGGCGCAACACATCCATGCCGACCAACATGCCCATCTCTGCAATCCCCTATTTGCCTGGAGTTTTTACATATCTCTCTAAGCCTCTCCTATCCATGCAACTGTGCAAATTGTACTTAATGGTGTTATTGTGCTTGCCTCAACCATTTCCTCCAGTAGCTCATTATATGCAACAATACAAATGTCTGTTTGAGGCATGTGCTTCTAAATCTCAACAGTGCTGAGAAATGGCAGTGGGACTGCGTCTTTATGCAGCCACTGTACTGAAACAGTGGGGGTTTTGGGGGAAAAAAGTACCAATATCTGCTCAAATTAAGGTGCTGTATTCTGACCAAATCACAGAGTGAGCTGATGTTTAGAAGTTGATTGCAGGCTTGTGACCTGTTATTTGATATATCTATTATTATTTTTCATTCATCCACACTCTCACATAATTGAACAATCTGTTGGCCCGAAGAGAGGAGAATCGTTTGACTGCGAAAGCCATATTGGTCTTTCATTCTTTCAAGGCAGAGATTATACTACGTGCACCTTTGTTACTTTTCTTCAGTTGTTATAGCCACACCAGTACTGCTATTAATCTTTATTGTTCAGAGATGTTGGAAAGCAGTAGGATGCACATGATGTCATAAATTCGGCTGCACTGGACAGAGTAGAGGTTTTTAGCTATCCAAGTTGTACAATTTGTCACATACCTTTGTCATTCTTTTGCAAGTAATCTCCAATATTATATCTTCTACAGAATTACAGGCTCATTTATGAATATTTTTCATCTTAGTGTTGAACTAACTAAGTGAGAGGTTTGTGCGCTTGTGTTATTGATCTTCATTCAGGCGTGCGTTTGTTCTATTTGAGAGCCATTTTTATTATCTGCACATCTTTTTGTGCCACATACTGCATATTCATAGTAGGATATGATAACAATGAAATTGGCAAAGAGAATACAGTGATAGAGTCATGCAGCACGGAAACCTGCCCTTTGAAACAATTTGTCTATCCCGACCGAGATGCACTGTCTCATTTTTGTTAAACCCTTGACTGAGTTAATTTCAACACTGAGATGAAAAATCTGCATAAATGAGCCTGTAATCTGCAACATTTACATTTTAGCATTAATCGAAATGGCTGGATTCACTATGCTGGATGTAGGAATTTCCCTCCGGGGATGCATAAAGTTTTATCATATCATAAGAATGTATGGAATAGTTGGTAAAGAAAACTTGGCAGTCAATGATGTTCCAGGAGGCACCCCTAATGTCTCCATTTGCCATGAATAATGACCATACAGACAAGCAGCCTGTCCACATGGAGGCAATCTTTAGCAGGTTGACATATTATCTGACAATAGCTTACATTTTGATGGTGCTGCCTGCATAGGGAAACAGCCAAGAGCATAATGTAAAGCAGTCAATGAATTGTGAAGAAGAAGAATGTGGAAAAATAATTATGGAAGTTACCATTCTGCTGATCTATGATTTGGATGAGGAGATGAATGCTTTGTGGCCAAGTTTGCAGATGCTACGTAAATAGGTGGAGGGGCAGGTAGTGTAGAGAAAGCAGGAACTCTGCAGAACGACTTGGACATGTTGGGAGAGTGAGCAGAGAAGTTGCAGATGGAATATAGTGCAGCAAAATGTGGAGTATTGCATTTTAGAAGTAGTAATAAAGGCGTAGACTACTTTCTAAATGGGGAGAGAATCCAGAAATTGGAGGTGCAAAGGGACTTGGGAGTGCTGGTGCAGGATTCCCAAAAGGTTAATCTGCAAGTCGAATCAGTAGTAAGGAAGGCAAATGCAATGCTAGCATTTATTTCAGGGAGGCTACAATATAAAAACAGTGATGTAATGTTGAGGCTCTATAAGGTGCTGGTAAGGCCAAATTTGGAATATTGTGAGCTATCTTTGGTACCATACCTGATAAGGATTTGTATTGTATTGTAATTAATTTATTAGCCAAGTATGTAAAAACATACACGGAATTTGATTTGCCATGCAGTCATACCAAAAAAGCAACAAGACACACAACTACATAACAATTAACATAAACATCCCCCACAGCGCACTGTGATGGAAGGCAATAATGTATTATCTTCTTCCTTCCTTTTCTCCCGTGGTCGGGGCAGTCGAACCATCCGCAGTCGGGGTGATCGAAGCTCCCGCGTCGGGGCGGTCGGGGCGGCCGAAGCTCCTGCAGCTTGGAGATCCTGAAGTCGGTCCCTAACCAAGGGACTATGAGCTCCACGATGTTAAGTTCGCAGGCTCCCGTGGTTCGAGCTCACAAAGTCATTTCCCCCCACCCCCCACATAACACAAAACTAAAGATACACTAAAACATACATTTAACAACAGACTAAAAATAACAAAAGAAGAAAAGGGCGAGAGGCTGCCATCATACGGCACCACCTGGTGTTCATGTTCATGTGCTGGCTCTGGAGGAACGAGTGGGTTAACATATGATGAGCATTTGGCGGCACTGGCCTGAACCCGTTAGTGTTTAAAAGGATGAGGAGGAACCTCAATGAAACTGAAAAGTGAATGGCTTGGATAGAGTGGATGTGGAGAGGATATTTCCACTAGTGGGAGAGTCTCGGACTAGAGATAGCCTCAGAATTAAAGGACGTTTCTTTTTGAAGGAGATGAGGAATAATTTATTTGGTCAGAGGGTGGTGAATCTGTGAAATTATTTGCCACAAAAGCCTGCGGAGGCCGTCAATGGATATTTTTAAGGCAGAGAAAGACAGAGATGTTGGAGCAAACCGGATCACCCAGAGGAAACCTACAGTCACACAGAGAGCATACAAACTGCACAGGCAGCATCCGTAGTCTGGATCCAACCTGGGTCTCTGGCGCTATGAGGTAGAAACTCTGTGCTGCCTTGCTTGGTCTAATGAAACCACATCTTGACCGACCTTTGAATGGACCAGATCACCAGTTGGAGGTGAGATGTGGAACAGACGTCTTCATAGGCCTAGATTAAATCATCATGCGTTGTTTCCAATAGTTTTTGATAGTTTACAAGATTAAAGTGGTCCAGTCTTTGGCATTTAAATAATTAAGCTATGATGTGACACTGCAACTAGTAAGATATTAGTCTAATAATCTAATAAGATATAGCCACCCGGCTTCTATCTTTGGCATGTAAATGGTTAATGATCCAGACTCTCATTTTCCTTTGGCAAGAAATGCAGTTGGTAAACATCCCCATTACATCATGGTTTCTGAAGGACCGCTGGAAAGTAAAAATACCTGGGGGCAGTATTCAATTTTGCTTATCTTGTGTCAGTTTCATTTGAGCCCTAGGTTCACTTGATAATGAGTTTATTCATTTTAAGTCCGATTTTCTGCACAACATTATCTCCACCCTGCAGTTGCTGAGCTTCACCCTCTGTTCGCAAATCTACCTTGTGCTGTTTGACACTACACTAAGCAGGTTTAATCTTTCATTCTCATTGTTTTCATTTGACACCAAGTTCTACAATTAGTGAGTTATAATGCAGACACCAATAGTGCCCACATTACATTTCATTGTTGATGCATGTAACAGATGGCAGAACTGAATAATAGTAAAGTATCTTGGCTTTAAAGGTGGCTTGTGAAATGACCCAGGCCGCTTTTGTAATTTGGCTTTTGTACGACAATTCTGGCTTCTTCTCAGGCATTGATTCAGGGCCAGGAATGCTGTGGAAGTGGGAAGATGCACGTATGAATCTGGCTACTGGGACTGCTTAGAGAAAAGTCTCTTGCATTGTTAATGATGAGGAGTGCCTACAGGGTAAAACGCAACCAACATGAGGGCTTTTTTTTAATGCACTGTAAGTTTCATTTACAACTAAGTTAAAGTTAATTCCGTCAGCATTTTTTTTGTGTGTGTTGGTCCAAAAGAGCTGATTAGGTTGCTTTCTTGCAAAAGTAAGATCTTTGCAGAATGGGTTTGTAAACGATGCCATCTGCATGTGTGGAATCATTTTTCCAGCAATGAGACAGATCTTCTCGCAGCAATGAGACAGAACTTCCTGCACACATTACTGATGCTTGAAGCTGACATTGCATCCCTTTGATTGCCAAAGAGATAGACACGATGCAGTTCAATCTGGTTGATGGACTGTGTCATTTAATTGCTGAGCTTTATTCAGTACTGAAATTACCAAACTCTTTTAACACGGCTTATAAAACATATTGACTCAACTTATTTGCATGTTTATGCAGTCCATCAATGACAAAAAAGTATTATGCAGTTACTACATAACTAGCCAGCAAAAGATAATTCTGGCAGGTAATCATAAAGGCATTCGAATTCATTATTGGTAAGACAAAAAAGGCAAAAGTGCATTAAAATTTGTGCATTAAAAATAAGACTGATTCAGTATTGTAATGTGTGAATTCCATGGCAGATGCACTTCTGTGCAATTTCGAGCTCATTATTTTAAATTGATCTCATTTATGTGCATTTATGCATGCCTTAATTACGTTAGTGCTGTGTTCATTCTAATAAAATCCACGGTAAAAAATTGAGAGATCTTGGCATAGCACTGCCGCTGATGGTCTCAACAATGCCAGAAAACTGGCTTTATTAACACAGCCACAGCAATTATACATGTTTTTACCAAGACATAATTTGAATATATGAAATAGAAATTGGGAATAAAAGTAGGAAGAAAAAGTGCTAAACTAAAAAAATTGCAATGAAAACAAGAAGTACTTCAAAATATATAGCCGGCCTGTCAGCACACTTATGAAGGAAGTAATCAAATGAATGACATATGGAATGTGATATATGTGTTTGCAGATGCTATACATTTCCAGTAGTTTATGGTTAAAGGTGTTTCACTGTCAGGTAATCACCTGCTCCCCTTTTTTATGTTCCAAATGGTCCTTCAGAGCTTTTTGTTCAGGAGACAAATAGAAGGTTTCAAGTCAATTAACTTTTGACATGCCAAAGGTTGATAGGTTTAGCCGTGATCTTTCTGAAGTATGTTATTCAAACCGGTGAGGGGGCAAGAAAAATGAGAATTTTCTCTCTGATATCAAGTTCAAGTGAGTTTATTGTCATGTGTCCCTGATAGGACGATGAAATTCTTGCTTTGCTTCAGCACAACAGAACATAGTAGGCATTGACTACAAAAACAGATCAGTGTGTTCATATACCATTATATAAATATATACACACATGAATAAATAAACTGATAACATATCATGCAGTTATATTAAGATGTCCTGGTGAATCACCACCGAGGGATTTTGTTAACTTCATTGTTGTCTTTTGTACGTCGGCACAGGACTTTCAGATGCTTATGAGCCATCTACCTGCAGCAGAGGTGACATATTGTAATGCCACTTAATGAGAAGTCACTAATGCCATTGTTTTAGTTATCCATTGGCCTCACCTCAGACTCAATGTTAATGGGGAAAAAAGTGAAAGTAGCTGCGAACACCTAATTCATGGGATATCTCGAGACACATCTTGCAGAATGATTGAGGATGGAATGGAATTAGGGACAAGAACATAAATATTTTATGGAGGCTTCTAATCTTCAGAGGGAGAATCATGCTCACTTTTCTCAGTCCCTCCAAATTTTACTTTATCCATTAGAATTTTGGAACCTTTCAGAAATATTATCACCATGAAACTTACTGGGTTTCTGCAGGCTTAAGTGATGACAAACTGAGAGAAAGGATTCAGAGTTGAGTTCCTTATGGCCTACCTGTATGCTGGAGAATGTCTGCAACGTCATGATATCATTGCATTTGATATCTTGAATCTCTGATGAGGTTCCTGACTATTTAGTTCTTCGAGGACTAAATTGCAGATTCCAGTCTTCTTCCAGTTGGGAGCATCTCTGATATCTGGTGCCATATGTCAGTTATTTCTCCAATTACTTAAATTAGATCAAGTCTGATTACCTTGCTGGGAGGCAGTCTGATGATAGAACCATAGAGCCGCACAGCACAGAAACGGGCCTTTAGGCTCCATTCATCCATACCGACCACGGTGCACGCCTACACAAATCCCATTTTCATGTACATTTGGCCCATATCCCTCCTTTTCTTTCCTATCATTACACCAATTCAAATGATTTTTAAATCCTGTGATTGTACCTGCCTCTATCGCCTCCTCTGCCAACTTGTATATATTCACCACCTTCTCTCAGTATGACAAATGTTCCCCTAGATTTTCCTACTCTTGGAAAAAGACTGTGACTATGCCTCTCATAACCTTATCAACCTTTTTAAGGTCACCACTCCAATGAAAACAGTTGCCTCCCATTCAATCTCTCTTTGTAATTGAAATTAATAATGCATAAGAAATAAATATTGGGAGGATATTCTGTTTGGGTCCTTGGATTGGGGAAAAAACAATGACGAATAATCCCTGTTCCAGGCGTGCACTGGACTCTACCTCTGCTACATTGACGACTGCATTGGTGCTATCTCTCGTTTCCCTGATCCCTGACCAGTCTGAAGAAGGGTCTCGACCCGAAACGTCGCCTATCTCCTTCGCTCCTTAGATGCTGCTGCACCCGCTGAGTTTCTCCAGCTTTTTGTGTACCCTCGATTCTCCAGCATCTGCAGTTCCTTCTTTAAGACTCCCATAGCTATCTGGACCACATTTCTTCCCACCCTGCTTCCTGTAAAGACTCTATCCCCTACTCCCAATTCCTCCGTCTACGCTGCATCGGCACCCAGGATGTGTTGTTCCATCTTAGGGCATCGGAGATGTCCTCATTTTTAGGGAACGGGGGTTCCCCTCTTCCATTATAGATCAGGTTCTCACTAGGGTCTCCTCTATATCCCGCAGCTCCATTCTTACTCCCCCTCCCCCTATTCGTAACAAGGACAGAGTCCCCCTTGTCCTCACCTTCCACCCCTTTAGCTGTCGCATACAACATATAATCCTCCAATATTTTTGCCACTTCCAACGGGATCCCACAACTGGCCACATCTCCACATCTCCACCCCTTTCTGCTTTCCACAGAGACCATTCCCACTGTAACTCCCTGGTCAATTTGTTCCTTCCCACCCAAACCACCCCCTCCCTGGGCACTTTCCCTTGCAACCGCAGGAGATGCAACACTTACCGCTTTACCTCCCCTACTCCATCCAAGCATCCAACAATCAGTCTTTCCAGGTGAGGCAGAAGTTCACTTGCACCTCCTCCAACCTCACCTACTGCATCTGCTGTTCCAGGTGTCAACTTCTCTACATCGGCGAGATCAAGCGCAGGCTTGGCAATCGTTTCGCTGAACACCTCCACTCAGTCCGTCGTAACCAACCTGATCTCCTGGTTGCTCAGCACCTCTCATTTCCAATCTGACCTTTCTGTCCTGGCCACCTCCATTGTCAGAGTGAGACCCAGTACATCATATTTTGCTTGGGTAGTATACACCGCAGTGGTATGAACCATTGACTTCTCTAATTCCAGATAGCCCTTGTTTTCTCCATCATCACCCTCCCCCTTTCCAGTTCTCCTACAAGTCCTGCTGTCTCCACCCACTTTCCATCTTTTTCCCGCCCCCCCCAACATCAATCTGAAGAAGGACCCGAAACGTCTCCCTTTCCTTCTCTCCGCAGATGCTGCCTCACCCGCTGAGTCAGGGAACCTTTTTTCCCTGTTGCCAGTCGGGCAACCTAGGCAGCTTTTTAGTTTGCCAAATGACAGTTTAGTTGGTCATTAAGATGGCTTGCATGACGTGTGCAATAATGTGCTCAGACGAAGTGCGTAGTTACCAGTCGGAATTATGCTCAGTGAAGCATTCACATATTATTTCTGCTTGAAATAAAGTCACAAACTAAACATATTCACCAATCAAGACATGATAGATACCACAATGACATGCAGCAAAATTATAATACAGCATCTCAACTCTTTTTACACATTGCAATTACTGGAATTTCTAGTATTTCTTTCCACTTCCAAACAAAAATGTGGTTGGATTATTCAACGTATGATAAACCTGTGTCAATAAAACCTGGACCATGGTAACATATATGCTTAACCATGCACACTACAGATTGATGCAAGCATGTTTTCTGTGATGGACTGAAATTTATCATGACATGGCCATAGCATGGGTCGTTATTGCCATTGGTACAGAAACACTCTCGCTTCCCATATAATTTATCCACAACAAAATATACAGGTTGCAAGGAAATTTCTAAAGGCATTTTATGATAATAGCTGTTAAAACCGACTATACCCATCTGACAAGAAATTCAACATAAAACATTACACTAACTGACAAGAGATGGTCAAAGGACATAACTGCAGCAAATGTTCTTTTGGTAATATGTTTAAAGGTGTAAAAACGCCACATTACCGGACATTCAGATTAGATGTATGTGCTGTGAACAGCAATTAAGATACTCAGTTTGTACGTACCAGATTAAAAAAATATATTGATAAATGTTGTTTCCATCATTCCCACTTCAGAATTAACGTTAAAATGTTAACTGAAATATTTCCTGACCAGATACAGATACATTTTATTTGTCACGTGTGCCAATTGGCACAGTGAAATGAAATCACCACACAGCCATGCAGTAAAAAATAAAGAACACAACATAGAGTATATAGAAATTCAACATAAAACATCCCCTCACAGCAGGATCAAATTTTCCCACTGTGAGGGAAGGCACCAAAGTCAGTCTCTTCCGCTGATGTTCCCCACTGTTCACCTGTGGTCGGGGTCCCCGAGCCCCCTGCAGTCATCGCTACGGGTGGCCTGATGTTCAGGCCCGGGGTGATGTAAGTCCGACATCGGGGCTGGGGGATGTCCTCAGCGGCATAGAAAAGTTATAGACGCTCCCAAAAACAGACTTTTAACGGACTAAAAATTTAAAAAAAGATGTAAAAACAAACAGGCAGAGGCTGCTATCAGTGCAGCGCCCCTAGTCACCTAATTTGTGATGTACATGACCGACTGTAGAAGTAAAACATGTATAGTTGTGAATGTTGCTCATGAAATAACTACAGTACTGATACTCCATATTAAGAGCATTGATTTGCCGTTAAAATGAATTCTGTAATAACGTGTCAACGGTAGCAGTGGCAATCGAACACTGCGGTTTTAACGTTTCACGAGTTCACAATTTAATTAATCCGTCTTTATGGATTAAAACAAATAACAACATTGGGAATTAAAACACATTTGATTGCATTCCGTAATCAAACATAGTCAATGTTCGCTCTGGGGGGGGGTCAGTACAGGATGAATGGGGGGTGGGGGGGATCAGTACAGGATGAATGGGGTAGACAGAAATACTGGAGAAACTCAGCGGATGAGGCAGCATCTATGGAGCGAAGGAAATAGGCAATGTTTCGGGTCGAGACCCTTCTTCAAACTGTTCAAACTGTTCCCCCCATTCTTCATGAATGGGGTAATCAGTACAGGATGGATGGGGCGGGGTTCAGCGCAGGATGAATGGGCGGTTCAGGACAGGATGAATGGGGGGCAGGGTCAGTACAGTGTGGATCAGAGGGTCTGTGCAGGATGAATGGGAGGACACTAGAGGATGAATTGGAGGGTCATTATAGGATGAATGGGCGGATCGCTACAGCTTGAGTGGGGGGGATAGCTACAGGATGAATTGGGGGGGGATCAGTTCAGGATGAATGGGAGATCAGTACAGGATAGATGGGGGGTGTTCTGTACAGGATGAATGAGGGGATCAGTACAGGATGAATGGGTACAGGATGAATGGGCGGATCAATACAGGATGAATGGGGGTATTCAGAAAAAGATAAATGGGGAGATCACTATAGGATGGATGGGGGGATCGGTGCTGGGTAAATGGAGAGTGGGTCAGTACGGGATGAATGGGAGGTTCAGTACAGGATGGATGGAGGAGAAGTGCAGGATGAATGGGAAAGGAGGTCAGTACATGATGAATTGGGGGACCAGTGTAGGATGGTTGGGGAATGGCAGGAGAATCAATGCGAGGTGGATAGGGTGATCAGTGCGGGATGAATAGATTGGGGGGGAGGGTGGATGGGGAGGGGAACACAGGGGATGTCAGTGAGGACTGACTAGAGGTGGGAATGAGGAACAGTGCGGGATGGAGAGGAGGGGTCTCAGGATAAGGGGGGGTTGAGGGGGACATACAAGAGAGAGAGAGAGAGAGAGATAGGGGGGAGGTGGGGAGGAAGGAAAGTCAGCGCTCAACAGACACAGACTGCAAAATCGCTCCACTGCCTTGGCCGTCCCTGTCCACCGCCGCCAAAGGGGGAGGCAGTTGGGATCTCCTCGCCACTGCCTCCGCTCCTCCGCCAGCCAACAGGAAGGTGCGGGGCCGAGTGGTGCAGGTGCCTCAGATGGCGAAAGGGGGCCTCCCTTCTTCCTCCCTTCCTCCCTTCCTCGGCATGCGGGAGGGTTTGTTTTGAAAGCGGATATGGCGGAGTGGCAAGCAGCGGCCGTTATCAGAGCGGGAGGGGTACGGGAGGAGGAGAAGGAGGAGCCGCTGCCGCTGCCACTGTGCGGGGCATGCCATTCGCTCTGACCCTCCGTCACCCTGCACCTAGTATCTTTGTGCGCTTTTTGCATTGTAAGTAAAACAGCAGAAATTTAGGTGCATTTATTCTTCATCCATATTCCTTGTGCTTCTGTCAGGATGAACTCTTGGGAGCACAGTAAGTGTTTGTAAAATGCAATGAGGCAGATTGGGTTTCTGCTGCCCATAACGGTATTAGAATTCATGTGGGTGCCATTTGATAGACACTGAATGAATAATTGATAAATTAAAGTTTTATGTTAAAGGGAAAATAGATTATGAAAGAAGACTTTCAGGGAACATAAAAACTAACTGCAAAAGTTTTTATAGATATGTGAAGAGAGTTATAGTTAAACTATAGTTAATAGTTAAAACTTAGTTAAAAGATTGGTAGGTCCCTTGCAGTCAGAAACAGGTGAATTGATCATGGGGAACAAGGACATGGCAGACCAATTGAACAACTACTTTGGTTCTGTCTTCACTAAGGAAGACATAAATAATCTGCCGGAAATAACGGGATCAGGGGTCAAATGAGATGGAGGAACTGAGTGAAATCCAGGTAAATCGGGAAGTGGTGTTAGGTAAATTGAATGGAATAAAGGCCGATAAATCCCCAGGGCCAGATAAGCTGCATCTCAGAGTGCTTAAGGAAGTAGCCCAAGAAATAGTGGATGCATTAGTGAGAATTTTTCAAAACTCTTGAGATTCTGGAGTAGTTCCTGAGGATTGGAGGGTAGCTAATGTGACCCCACTTTTTAAAAAGGGACGGAGAGAGAAAACGGGGAATTACAGACCAGTTAGTCTAACATCGATAGTGGGGAAAATGCCAGTTATTAAAGATGGGATAGCAGCACATTTGGAAAGTGGTGAAATCATTGGACCATGTCAGCATGGATTTATGAAAGATAAATCATGTCTGACGAATCTTATAGAATTTTTCAAGGATGTAACTAGTAGAGTGGATAAGGGACAACCAGTGGATGTGTTATATCTGGACTTTCAGAAGGCTTTCGACAAGGTCCCACATAAGAGATGCAAATTTAAAGCACATGGTATTGGGGGTTCAGTAAACGGTAAGGCCTCGGGTCCCGATGGTATAGGCTCTGAATTATATAAACAAATTTATGATCTGATTGCTCCACGTTTAAAGACACTGTATGAACATATCTATACCCAACATAAACTACCAGAAACGCTAAATGAATCTATAATAACACTTATACCAAAAATAGATAAGGAACAGGAAGATCCAGGTTCATATGGAGCTATAGCTGATATAACTGATCAAAAAATATTAACTAAAATCCTAGCACAAAGATTAAGCACAGTGATTAATAAATTAATACACCCGGACCAAACAGGATTTATGCCAAAATGCTACTCCTCATATAACCTGAGATGATTATTCAATATTATATACTCAAAGAGAAGTACTAATGAAGGTCTAGCAATTATTTTGTTAGATGCTGAGAAAGCATTCGACCAGGTGGAATGGCCCTATTTATTTTGGTCATGAAAAAATTTCAATTGGGCGAGAAGTTTAGTACGTGGGTAAAACTTTTATATACTAATCCAAAAGCTAGAATATCAACAAATCAAACGTTATCAGCTAAATTTAATTTACCTAGAGGCTGTAGACAAGGATGTCCGTTATCCCCGTTATTATTCGCACTCGCAATAGAGCCTCTAGCAGAAAGTGTTAGGTCCCATCCTGAAATATATGGGTATAATACTAAAGATACTGAGAATAAAATTTCCTTATATGCAGATGATGTATTAATCTACAATACAAAACCTGAATTTAGTATCGCAAACTTATTAAATTTAATAACTCAATATGGCTCGTTTTCAGGATACAGAATTAATTGGAATAAAAGTGAAATCATGCCAATAATGGAAAGTAATCCACATATATTACAACAATTTCCCTTCAAAATAGTAAATGAAGAATTTATTTAACAAAGACATACTTCTTTATTTAAACTTAACTTCCCGCCTTTATTGAACAAATTACATAAGAATATTTTATATTGAAAACATTACCTATCTCAATGTTTGGTAGAATTAATGCAATAAAAATGATTTTTCTCCCGCAATTACTGTACCTCTTTCAATCAATCCCGATATATCTCCCAAAAACCTTTTTTTAAAAGGTTGACTCTATAGTCACTAATTTTATCTGGGATTATAAGAACCACAGAATAAATAAAAAGCACCTATGTAAATCAAAAATAAATGGAGGATTAGCCCTACCGAATTTTATGCTCTATTTCTGGGCAGTTAACATTAAAAATATGAATTTTTGGTTGGAAGAACTGGACCAACAACCAGATTGGTTAAAAATGGAAAAGGAAGACTGTTTACCTTTTGAAATTGGGTCGATCTTATTTGCTGTTACTAAATTAAGCAAAAAAAACCTATAGTGAAAACCCCATAATATATAATGGAATACGCATTTGGAAATTTTAATTAAAAAAGACACTAAAATTGGATAATTTATCACTACTTCTTCCCATTGTAAACAACCTGACATTTAAACCCTCTATGATGGATAAAGGTTTTTTATAATGGAAAAATCACGGAATTATAAAGATGGGTCATCTTTATAGGAAAGGTACATTCCTCTCATTCCAGGAGTTACAACAAATTTATGGACTTCACTCAAATAACTACTTTAGATAGCTGCAACTTAGAGGCTATGCTAAATCAAATACATTGGACTATAGAAATAGAAAGACAGAAATTCTTGGTGAATGTTTGAACAAACACCCTAACACAGAAAAATTAATCTTATATTTATAATATCCTATTAGATAACGATGCACCCACGACGGAAATATATAGGCAATCATGGGAAAATGAACTCGGCCAACCAATAAGGCAAGATATTGGGACGAAAGATTACAACATATACATCACTGTTCGTTAAATGCTAGACATTCTTTAATACAATTTAAAGTATTACATAGATTGCACTATTCAAAAACAAAATTAAGTAGAATTTTCCCAAGTACATCTCCTATTTGTGAAAAATGTCAGCATTTTGAGGCTAACCTAACGCACACATATGTAAGTTGAAAAATAATAATTTTTGGACGGAAATTTTTAAGATAATTTCGGAAGTTGTCAACATCCAATTGGACCCCGATTCAAAAATAATATTAGGAATATTAGAACAAAATCAAATATTTACAACAAACCAAAGACATTTTATTGACTATAGCTTAATAATTGGGAAAAAAATTAATATTAAAATTTTGGAAATGCCCTATAACCCCCACAATTAAAATGTGGATTATGGAGATGTCGGAGACCCTACATTTGGAAAGATTAAGATTTGTCTTAATGGACAAACAAGAACTATTTACTAGAATATGGTCTCCATTCATTGACTATTTGAAGGGGCAAACCGGTTCAGCACGAGAACCTGACTGAGACCCGAATCAAGGATTAGATGAAGAATTACATTTTATAATTCACGGACATATCTCCAATGATGTATAATGAGCTGATTATTTCATTCTCTTTTAATTTTTTGGTTTATTTTCTCTCCCTCTATTATTTTCTATCTATATAAAAATTAAAAAATATATAGAAGTACAATTATTATACAATTGATAATATAAACAATATTAATAATATATGACTACTACAAACAAAATGTTTTTCATTATGTATTTACTTCTAATATAATGTGTTTTTTTTAAAGAAATAGTGGATGCATTAGTGATAATTTTTCAAAACTCTTTAGATTCTGGAGTAGTTCCTGAGGATTGGAGGGTAGCTAATGTGACCCCACTTTTTAAAAAGGGAGGGAGAGAGAAAACGGGGAATTACAGATCAGTTAGTCTAAGGGGGAAACCACTTTGGTCGCTTCCTCCACGGAGAGGCGACTTTTTCTTTGCCGCCTCCCCTGTGGCCTAACATTGAGGATCGGTGCGGCCTTTCCTGGAGACACGCCCGGGGCATCAGCTGCGGGTGCAGCGTGGACTCTTGTCGCGGAGCGGGCGAGCCGGCACTGGGGCTCGCCGGAGGGGAGCGCTCCGTTCGCTGTCCCCGTGGCAGCGGGCGAGCCCTCACCAGGGCTCACCGGAGGGGAGCGCTCCGTTCGCTGTCCCCGCGGCAGCCTGAAGGCGGGGTCTGCAGAGCACCTGCTGGCGCGGGTCCTGGGTCTGGGATCCCTCGTTGGGGACCCGGGAGGGGAAGAGCTCCGATCGCCGGCCTGCGGCCAAATTTTACCGCGGGCACGGCGTGGACTTGCCATCGGGAACGGGGTCCCTCGCCGGGGATCCCTAGAGGGGAGCTCTGACAACTGTGGCATGGCGGGAACTTTAAATCTTTGACAATATTTATGTGCATGTGACGAATAAAACTGACTCATTGATTGATTGTGGAGCTGGCAGCCTCCAACTGGAATCGACCTTGAGGGCTCTGGTCGCATAGCCTGTGGACTTACCATCGCGGAACTGGCTGATATTGGAGGCTGTGGTGGTGCTGTGGCTGCGACCCAACCGGAGCAACGGAGGCTTCAGCTGCGGGCCCTGTGGACGGTAACATCGGGTGCTCGCAGGTGACCGATTTTCGGGAGCTCCCGCAACAGCAGCTTCGTCCGTCCCGAATCGCGGGCTTTGAATCGGCCCGTTCACGGGGCCTTTCATTGCCGGCATGACTTAAAATCAGCCGCGAGATCTACCATCGCCTGGTGGGGGCTTCAACATCGAGAGCCTCGATCGCCTCAACACAGCAGTTTGACTGCCTGACCACGGGAGAAGAAGCAGGGAAGAGATAAATCTTTTTGCCTTCCATCACAGTGAGGAGGTGCCTGGAGATTCACTGTGATGGATGCTCTTTGGCCGATCGCGACCATGCTGTCCAGCGATCACCCGTATACTAACACTATCCTACACAATAGGGAAAATTTACAAATTTATTTAAATCAATTAACTACAAGCCTGCATGTCTTTAGAGTGTGAAATTAAACCAGAGCACCCAATGTAATCCCACATGGCCACAGGAAGTACGTACAAAATACGTAAAGACAGTACCTGTAGTCAAGATTGAATCTGGTGCCGTAAGGTTGCAGGCCTACTGATACACCACTCTACCACCACAATGCCAGCTGAAAATTCTGGCCCCTAAATATCTGGACCTTACTATCAACTCAGAAATTGTCAGCTCATTTTGGAAAGTTCCTGGCTCAGCACAAAAGAGTCTTTTTGACAATTTCACACAGCTTGGCTTCTGAAATTGGTGCATGTTAACATTAAATATGATTAAAATAGTGCTGGAAAAGGAACACATACATCCCATTGTGCTTAAAATATTTTGAAACTTTGTTGTTGGTTATAAAATATATGTTATGTTTGAGAGCAGAATTTTCAAAGCATTCTTCAAGTTGCTGAGTAGATTGATATCCGAACGATGAATTACTGGATTATCATCCACTGTATTCTGCTGTTTTCCATCTGCACATTACTCTTTAGTAGTGTCATCCAAAACACTGTCTTATGTTCTGATTGTACTCTGAATTCACTGCTTCACTTCCCCATCGCCTCTCTCAGCTTCTGCGCTTTGTCCTACTGCACTGTGCATAATCTGCAATGGATGAGCAGGACACTTCCCCCTGGTTAATATTGGGACATTTGAGGTCACTAATGTCAGCCTTGCCACAAAGCCCAGTCCAATATCCATCCTGGAAAGACATAAAGTAATTCAGCGTGTCACACAGCATCCTAGAGTATATGGATAGCTGGCGTTTCGGGTAGGGACCCTTCTTCATAATTCCAACACTCACCCTCCTGGCTATCCAAGGCTGAATCAGACTATTTCCAACACTGGAATAATATTTGCTTGCAGAAAACAAAGTGCTGGAGGAACTCAGCAGCCCAGGTAAGTCAGAATGAAGAAGAGTCCCAATCCAAAACATCATGATTTCCCTCTACAAGGTGGCACAGTGGCGCAGTGGAAGAGTTGCTGCCTTACAGCGCCAGAGACCCAGGTTTGATCCTGACCTTGGGTGCTGTCTATATGGAGTTCTTTATTCTTTTGGCTCCCCTTTTTTCTACTCAACATTCATAATTCTGGTGCGCACATGCTTGCTTACACCAATTTGATAAATTGATAAATTATAGGAGCAGAATTAGGCCATTTGGCTCACCAGGTCCACTCCATTCAATCATGGGTGATCCATCTTTACCTCTCTCTTGCCCACTCCCCATAACCCCTGACACCCTCACTAATCAAGAATCTGTCAATCTCCACTTTAGAAACACCCATTGATATCCTCCACAGTCGTCTGACTAAAGACATTCCTGCTCATCTCCTTTCTAAAGGTACATCTTTTCATTCTGAAGCTATGGCGAATCTCGCTGGTCGACATTGTTAGTTCATATGACGTATGATAAATGTGAGGTTATCCACTTTGGTGGCAAGAAAGAAAGGCAGATTATTATCTGAATGGTGCCATATTAGGAGAAGGGGAGATTGGATT
Source organism: Okamejei kenojei (assembly GCA_035221665.1). Taxonomy (NCBI): domain Eukaryota; kingdom Metazoa; phylum Chordata; class Chondrichthyes; order Rajiformes; family Rajidae; genus Okamejei; species Okamejei kenojei. The sequence continues at coordinate 78,723,578 of CM069133.1, forward strand.
GGAGATTGGAGAACTTTATTGTCATTCAGACCTTGCGGTCTGAACGAAATTTCATTGCCTGCAGTCATACATATAGTAAATAACAAAACACACAATAAACACATATTTAACATCCACGGGAGGTGCAACGAGACCTGGGTGTGCTTGTACATCAGTCACTGAAAGTAAGCATGCAGGTACAGCAGGCAGTGAATAAAGCCAGCGACATGTTGACCTTCATTGCGAGAGGATTTGAGTTTAGGAGCAAGGAGGTCCTACTGCAATTGTACATGGCCCTGGTGAGACCGCACGTGGAACATTGTGTGCAACTTTCTTCTCCTAATTTGGGGAAGGACATTATTGCTATTGAGGGAGTGCAGCGTAGGTTCCGAGTTTAATCCTCAAGATGGCGGGTCTGATGTATAATGAAAGAATGGGTCTACTGGGCTTATATTTGCTGGAATTTAGAAGTATGAGAGGGGATCTTGTAGAATCATAAAATTCCTAGAGGATTGGGCAGGCTAGATGCAGGAAAAATGTTCCCGTTGTTGTGGTAGTCCAGTACCAAGGTCACAGATTAAGAATAAGCAGTAGGCTATTTAGGACTGTGACGAGGAAAATCGTTTCCACCGAAATAATTGTGAATTTATGGAATTCTTTGCCACAGCAGGAGTGGAGGCCAATTCACTGGATGTTTTCAAGATAGAGTTAGATTTAGCTCCTAGGGCTAAGGGAATCAAGGGATATGGGGGGAAAAACAGAACGGGGTACTGATACTAGATCATCCATGATTATATTGAATGGCAGTGCTGGCTCGAAGGGCTGAATGGCCTACCCCTATCTCAAAACATTAGAATGTTGTTGAGCTTTATTGCGTGTAAACTTTATGTAAAATGTAAGAATGACAATTTTAGATTTCTTTGCATCAATTTGGAAATTTTGACATGATGTGATTGAATCTTTTGTTCATTTTTGTGGACAACAGGAAAAGTCTCCTGCTGTTCAAAATGCTACTTGGAGTTTGTTTCTCTTCTCTTTGGCAAGCAGTCAGGCTTTGTTTGCACGTCCAATCCAAATATGGAACCATCAATAATTCTGGAAGCAAGGAACTGCAGAAGCTAGTTTACACAAACAGACACAATATGCTGGAGTAACCAGTGAGTCAGGCAGCATATCTGGATAACATGGATAGGTGACGTTCTGTTTCATGACCCTTCTTCACACTTCTTCCAGAGATGCTGTCTGACCTGTGTTTCGCCTGTGCTTTGTGTCTTTTAGCATGAATAATTTTTACCCTAATGCGCTCACGACCTAGATTTTGTTGTGCTTCTAAGAGCTCCAATGACTAAGTTAACGTTGAAGGTTGAGTTTGGAATGTGAATCTTCCAACTGAATATGTACCAGCAGACACTCTGGGCTGTCAAAAGCAAGATTAAGGAAATTTGCAATACCACCATGAAAATATGAAATTAAGTTGTTAATCAGAGAAAGCTGTGCTTTTAGGGTGCTCATCTTTATTTACACGCACAGAATACACTTGCATTCTTTTGACTTCATCCTCTTCTGGCACTGCCCACCTCCAAAGCCTGCTCCCCCTCGTGGTCCTGCCTCCCTCATTCTCCATTCGATTTTCCAATGTTTCTACAAACACTCTGCTTGACGTATTTCTCCCCACACTATTGCTCACTGGTCCTCATCGCCTGCTGTTCCACTATGTCCTCCACATTCACACACACTGGCACTATCCGACACTCTAGGGACAAATTACAATTTTACTGAAGCCAATTAACAAATTTCTGTATGTCTTTGGAGTGTGGGAGGAAACCGGAGCTCCCAGAGAAAACGCACGTGGTCAAGGGAAGAACGTTCAAACAGGACCCATAGTCAGGATTAAACTCGGGTCCTTGGCACTGTAAATAAGCAACTCTACTGCTGTGGCACTGTGCCACCCGTCTTTCTGCTGAATAGCTTGCAGGGCAATTTAGAGTCACAAGCCAAGCATTGTGTGGTACATGGGACCAGTTTAGGGCCAGAAGATGAAAGCAATGGACAGGGAGCAACCTCATGCCAGGAGAGTGGGCCATTGGTGATTGGACGATGAGGAGAGAGTGGAGGAAGAGCATGGGTATGACATTGGAGAGTGGAAGGGGGAAGGTGGAGGATCAAATGAGAAAGGAGAGTGCAAAAGAAAATGTGGAGGCACTGTGAGAGACCAGGAATGTGAGAGAGCAGGATGATGAGTGGGAGAGTGATGGAAGGAGTCGGAGAAATGAGAGAGAGGGCACACTGGTGGAGATCAAAGTCATGGGGAGTGAAGGGGGTATTATGATCGAGCAGAAGACGAATACAAAGGACATAGTGAAATGAGATTTCACAAAATAAAATCCATAACATGAACATAAAATACCAAGATTACTTCAAAGAAGAGATATCTGAATCAAGAATTAGAACATTGGAAAGAATGCCTTTGGCTTGATCAGATTTATAAAGATGATGTGCTCTTATTTCTGTTTAAAGCATTGAATCTATGAAACATTAATGAGAAATTAATAAGCATTTAATAGTTATTTTACTGTTATCAAAATGCCTTCAAGCAGTTCACTTCTGTGTAATTCCGCTGTGATTTATCTTTCCTCCAATTCTAGTTCATGTTTTGACCTGAACAAACAGTGCAGAGATCTTCAGTACTCTGATGTGTACATACATCTGGCAAAGAGATTTAGTTAATTCAAACAGTTGTTTGCCAATGGCTGTTGTCCCACTTGTAGATAGGTCAGTCTTCAGTCACATCAGCTTATTTTGTTAATAATTATACAAGTTATAAAACATTTTGAAGCAGGTCATGAAAACAATTTTAAATATTGAAAATAGAAGTGAGGTATCAGGGCAGGTATTAACAACATGGTATAATCATTTGGAATTGCTAGCAACGTTTTTTTGGCTTTGTGAATTCTGTCAAATTTGCTTTACTCTTTTAACATGACCTTAAAGTAAATGAAAATCTAATCTGACAAGATTATGAAACGTGGAGAGAAAAACGTATCTCTGTCACAGCAGACCACAGTGTGAAGCAGTGTGCTCTCCGAAGGAGGTGAATATTTTCTCACTATCATTTTCCACCAAAATCCACACGCAGATGAGGCCTCCTGTAGTAGGTCAAGGGTCTCCGCATTCACACCCCACTTAAATGCATGGAGCATGAATTTCAAACTCAATGCATGAGATACTTCTGTATTGAAAAAAATGCTGGCACTCAACAAAATAAGACATACACGTAGCAGTCTTCAGAAATTACATGACAGGTTGCTCATTCACTTTGCTTTGTTCGTTGTGCTTACCAGAATGTATGTATGTGCAAACTATGAACTACACAAAGAAATGGGGTTACAAAGTTGTTCGCCGTAACACGTAGTCTTTGATGTAATTCATATTTATGTTTCAATTATGCCATTGTCTTTCATTCATGTTGAAAAATCTGTATGTTACTGATGACAAGGGCTGCCAACATTGGGTGAGAGTTGGGAGTGAAAAATTGTGAGAGACCAAGCTGACCAAGGGGGGAAGATCCCCCCTCCCATGGTACGGAGCTTTTGCATTTTTCCGCTTGAAATTGTGCAATCTGGTGCATACTGTAGCAAGTCTTTTAACTTACACTTGAATGCAATATTTATGCTTTAAATTGGATTATCTATGAATTAGGTTAGGTTAAATTACATTCCTAATTACATTCCACAGTAGGTCCAGGCTCTGATCAACAGGTGCAGCACATGAATGATCTTAGTATATTCATGTATGGAAATCAGATTATAATCAAGCACTTGGCCCATGTTGACTAACCTGGATCTCACTGCACACCTGGTACTACTCCTGACACTGACTCCAGTTGCGTACCTTCTCTCATTCCTGATCCTGGGTCCAGCCTTACACCTGGCCCCCTATTCTACCCTGATCATAGCTGCTTACCTGCTTAGGCTCCCCTCCCATTGTCCCAGCTTTGACTGCACACCTAGTACTATTCCAGACCTTGACTCTGGATGCACACTTGGCCTTGCTCCTAGCCCCTCTGCACTGACAATATATCTGGCCCACACATAAAGCCCCATATCTGACCCCTGAACAAAATTTGCTACATCCATTGGTTTTGTTGTCATCTAACATGCTAGTTACTTTGTCAAAGAAATCATCAATTGGTTGAACACAATTTCTCATCCATAAAATTATACTCACTCAGCTGTATAAGTATTCTGTTACCATTTCCTTCATTTTCCTAACAAACTGTCCTGAATTCATTTTCACCCCCAATATTTTCAGTTTGTTGCTGTCTTCCTCTCAGTTGTGACTTTTACAAAATGCAAAGTCCAATAACAATATATATGTGTACAATATTATTCTATTAAATGTGATCTTGAGAGTACATAATATTTTCTGTGGTATTCATAACACAACAAGGACAAATAAAATATCTTTGTTTTGATTGCACCTACCAACATGCATACAGTATTATATGGCAATTAATATGTACAGAGAGCAAAATTTTGTTCCAATGCTCCTCATTCCCAATTACTTTTACATTGAGGTGATTGAAATCCAAGTGAAGTTTAAATGGCATCAGAAAAATAAAACCTCCGGAATGGAAGATATTCATTACGTGGTTGGTTGGAGTCAATATCAGCACAATTACTATATTAAAATTTGAATCTTCAGATGTCCTGGTTCAAGCTAAAACTAAAGACAAATAATAACCTCCTCACACATTCCCCTGCAAGTATCTCTGTCACTCCTTTAAAATATGCCCCTTCTTTGAACAAGCTCTTAATGGGTGGCATTAAGGAGGGGCCTGGTGTGTGTGTGTGTGGAGTGGAGGGGTGGGGGGGAGCTTAGTACCAATAATAAAATAGTTAAACTTTTGCTGACAAAATACTATTGACACCTGCATACCTGGCATATTGCCAAGTATGAGTTGGCAACATTGTGACTGTGCCGCATGATCTCACCATCCATAAGGTTGGCAGATACAATGGGAATATGCCTTAGAAATAGCAACATGAAGACTGGCAATACAGACTGACAGGAATATATGAGAGATCATCATGGTTTCCTTTACTTCAGGGAGTCCTGCCCGTCTTCAAAAGTTCTACTTTCTTTTTCTGAAGTCATTTGATTCAATTTTTATGTAAATTCTGCAGTTGCATCATGCAGTAATATTGTTGATAGTTTTATGACCCCTTTTACATGAGTGTTATATCTAGAATATAATTTCATGGTACACTTACTATTACTGCAAGTAAGAATTTACTGCTAGCAATCATTGTTGCATCTGGGACATATGACCTTAAGACACTCTTGACTCAAGTGCCTCAATGGATTGATGGTATTATGTCCCATGTCTTACCTATGTTTGCTTCCATAAAATACTGGGGACCACTGATGCACCTCAGACCATGAGTAGCCTCTGACTGGGAAAAGTATTCATTCATCAGTGGCAGGAGACACTTTGTGTTTGTGTGTGTGAAAATGTGTATGAGACAGAGGACAGCAACTGTGTTGTTTGTTCCTGAGCCAGTGCTTGCTAGACAGCACAGTATAGTCACACAGCAAGGCCCAGTCATCCAGTGGATGACACATCCTTGCATGTGTCAGGCGGCCTCCTGACGTTAAGAACATGTGCTCAATGTGTTATGGCATGTACAGATGTTACTGCTACCTTACCACCCCTGTCCTGATCTCATAAAACTGCCATTGCATTCATACCAACACGAGGAAGGATAACTCTGGGGAGTGTGAAGAAGTGTCTCGACCTGAAATATCACCCATTCCTTTTATCCAGAGATGCTGCCTGTCCCGCTGAATTACTCTAGCATTTTGTGTCTAGCTCTGGGTACTTGTTGAATTATGGAGCACATCAGAAGCAAAGAGCTTCTAAGTCTGCAACTTTGTTTTGTCAACTGCCAATTTTTGAACATAAAAGTGTAATATTTGTGCTCTGTAAGTGAAGAACTTAAACATTTTATGTTTGCAGCATGGCCGATCAGAATATTTTTTTTTTCTTTTTACACAAAACCACGCATCCTGTTTAACTCCAGAGCTGGAAACCCTGCAGTGACATTGGCCAGTTTCTGTTCTTCAGAAATGTTAAAGGCTGCATTGTAATGTTGCCTCCAGTAGGATTACATGGACGCTATTGTACGTGTCATCTTTTTTTTCTGTTTGAATGACATTCGTGTGTTTTATTACCAGATTCTATTCAGCAAGCCTCATGCAATGTTCCAATAGCTTTTCTGCACTGCTGGAGTATGACAATGCAAATGTTGTAAGACCCATCGGCTCAGTTTCATTAAGACATATTTGTGCAATTAACTCCATGCCAGTTCAAACTTGAATAAGAATTCCAATGATAATATTAGCAAAAACTTTAAGATGAAAAATGTGAAAGTTGTTATTGATTAAGATGTAATGTGGTTGACTCTGTTGACAAAATAGTCAATTGGCACAAGAAGACCTTCTTGGTGCAATTGTTGAAGATGGGCACAAAGCCTGACCGTTCCAGCAATGACTCTGTCTCATGAATCAATTTCAGAAACATTGATAAAAACTCAAGATTACTGTACAATTCCCTGGTTAGCATAAAGTAACAGAGAGGAGAATTCAGGTCCTTTGCATTACCTTTTCAGTCATGAATAGTTAAGACATTCCTATTTTTTTTAATTCCATCCATCACACTGTTAATCTTTAACTTTCAGTATGTGACTTATTTGACTTCTATCTCAGTTGAAGTGGTCAAATGGCTCATTGTATTTTAACAAAAGCTTATTTAAAGTTCTCCACAAATGAAGTGAGTTGTTTGTTCTTGAGGCCGCTGCATTGCGATTGTAATTACGATAACCATGGAATGTAAGTGGTAGATGTTCCTGTTCTGTGTTGGGAGCGATGGATATCGGGGTGCGGTGCACACAGGAATTCTTATTTTTCTTTATAGGCACTTTGAAACAGTAAACAATGACTGTTATTTCTTCAGTTGCATGAGCTGATTCAATAAGTTGATGAAGAGCTTATAAGGTGGTTTGAGTTTAGTTTCAGTTTGAGTCTAGTTTATTGTCAGAGCATTGATGTTCACCTGGAAAAGGATCTTACCAGTAGATCACCAATAACGTGCATGGATTTGATGAATTTTGGACAGAAAGCCTTGATGTTATTTCTCCCCTGCTTTACGATTCCTGCCATAGATTGTGCCACATATCCATTTAGGCAAGAACCATGATAGCGCAATGGTAGCGCTGCTGCCTTACAGCGCCCGAGTTCGATCCTGACTATGGTTGCTGTCTGTTGTTCGTTCTCCCTGTGATTGTGTGGGTTTTCTCTGGGTGCTCCGGTGTCCTTCCACATTCCGAAGATGTACAGGTTTATAGGTTTATTGGCTTTGGTAAATATTGTAAATTGACCCTAGATTATAGGTTAGAACTAGTGTACCAGGTAATTGCTGGTCGCCGTGGACTCAGTGGGCCGAAGGACCTGTTTCAGCACTGCTACTCTTCTGTTGATAGCATTCCGACGATGCTGTTTGAGAGTTTCAGAATATAGATTCAGTGATGAGAAAGGACAGGTGACGTACTCCCAAGTTGTGCCAATGTGTAACTTGGAGGGGGTGATCTGCAAGTGGATCATGCCTTTGTCTGCAGCTGATGCCTTTGTCTGCCTTGGTGGACAAGGTCATAAGTCAGGGAATTGATGTTGGTGTCACCTAATTGCAGTGCTCACCGATGGATGGTCCAATCTGTGATCATGCCATTCAAGTGATCTCCTTTGTTCTGAATGGTATCTAGTTTTTTGAATATTGTTGAAACTTCCTTAATCCAGTTCATCAAATTCAGGACAACATCTTCCCTGCTGTTACTAGATGAATAAACAGTCTTCTCTTAAGCTAAGGGTGTAATCATGATCTCCCAATCTACCCCAATGTGGCCCTTGCACTTTATTAGCTGCACTTTTTTTTATAGCAGTAATGCTACGACACAGTATTCTGCATTCTGGCATTGTTGTTTTTGAACTCCTTGTTGTACTTAATTATGGCTTGATGGAACTCGTAGTGCAATTTTACTGGATAACACAATGTTTCTCAGTACACATCACAATAATAAGCTAATAACAATACAGATTTATGATTAATATACGATACGATAGAACTTTATTAATCACAGATCAATTTCCCTCCTGGGATAAATAAAGTTCTATTGTATCGTATATCAATCGGGAGTGAGGGGTTCTTCACAAACCTAATTTGTGCCTTTCAGACAGTGGAATACCTTTAAGTGGTCAAATGGCTAGTCATTTATCTCTGCTCTGCTCTTCAATTTCTATGGTCAATCTATTTATGTTCTGATCGTTGGTAATTCATAAAAATGTGATTGCAGTTTAGTGTGGGATTGTAGGAAAAAAAAGGCAATGCTTGCTCAATGGTAGAATTTTACAGGGTTTATTGATGATAAATTATGCATAAAGAACTAAGGAGTCTTTGTGCATAAATCTCAGAGAATGTGAAAGTCTAATAAAGCAATTAATGATGTTTCAGGGATCCTGAGCTTTATTAATAGATTTATTGAGTACAAAAGCCAGGAAATTCTATTGAATACGTATGGTATTTCTTCATCTCCTTCTGAGCGATATATTTTAGGAAAGATGTGATGGCTTTGATGATGGTTGAGAATTGATTTACTGGAATGGTTCTTGGGTTGAGGGCTTGAAAAGATGTAGATCAATTGGAAAAGCGTAGTTTGTCACCTTGAGATACTGGCTCAGAGGAGATTTGCCTGATGTGTTGATTATCATTCATAGATACATAGATACATTATCAATAGGTGCAGGAGTGAGCCATTCGGCTCTTCGAGCCAGCACCGCCATTCAATGTGATCAGGGCTGATCATCCACAATCAGTACCCCGTTCCTGCCTTCTCCCCATGCCCCTTGATTCTGCTAGCCCTAGGAACTCTATCTAACTCTCTTTTGAATGCTAACAGAGTGCAATTCATGATTAGGTCGATTAAATGAAGACAAATTTATTTACAGGTGGCTTAAAGAAAGTTGAAGTGTTAATAACCATTTAAAGTAATAGGCAAAGGAAATAGAATTGATGTGAGGCAAGGTGTTTTTTGCAACACAGCTTTGAGATTATGAATTAATTAACCAATGTGGATATAAAAGAAGATTTTAACAGGGTCTTCAATAATGAGTAGAGGAGAAACAGTCCAGGATATGGGAACAGACCAAAGAGTGTGGGACAACAGGATTGCTTATCAGTGGGACTAATAGTCTCCTGCACGATAGCAAAAGCAAAAAAAGTTTGTGGAGAATTGACCTGCCTGGGTTGGGCTCATGGAGTCTGATGAACGTACATGTGGCCCTGGGGTTGCACGTTTGGATTATTCAGTAGAACTTAAATGAATATCACAGATTGCAATCAAAATGTTGACATTGTAGTCGTCCTTAATTTGGCACTGTATTATGCTAAATGGGCAGTTTTGCTTAAGGAAAATGTTGGAGTAGCTGCTTTGCACAGAACATATCACAGTAATATTGCAGGGAACTCGTTCTGGAATTGATTGATGCGGGATAGAAGGGATTTCTACCTAATCTTGTTGCCACGCAGTTGTTAAACATTAGAAAGCATTTACCTTCCAGCACTGGAATGTGAGTGTAATGAGTACAAACCTAGCACATTTCTAAGCAAGGAAAAGCAGACATGATTTTGTGAACATACATGTGCTCCTTGCAAAAATGGGGTTTAATCTTCAATTTCAAATGAATGACATTCCTGCATCCTCACACTGATTATTTCCTGTCTTCAAACCTAAAATATCTCTCTGTCTGATCCCCGTGGTCTAATTGAGAAAAGAAAAACTCTTTGTATGCTTTTGATGTTCAGTCTGCTACAGGTTCTAGCATGCTGAGTAATGCAGAAGAAATATATACATCTGACTTATATGTTGAAGAATGGATACCTGGAGGCTGTGGTGTGCCCCAGGAATTTCTGATGCTATCCAATATCCACAAATGAAATTTCATCAGCTCATTCGTGTCAACAGACCATGAGATTAAATCAGTTTGATCTTTCTGCTTTATCTGTCTCAGCATTATTTATGATATTGTTGAGCAAGAGATTAAAAGGTGGGTTGAAGATTAGATTTTATTTTGGTAGTTATACTTTGATGGTCAGATTAGCCAGCTGGAAACTCTGGAAAATAAGGGTGTGAGATGATGTGATTTTGATTTTACACTCTCATATTACACCGACTGCACATTTAAGACAATTATAACCAGAATGCAGATGGTATGTACACTGAATTATCCCATTGAAACATTTTTGTCAGAATTAGATCTTTATATTTGTCTCCTTGAAGGAAAGATAAGATTGTACTCAGGTACTCCATAAGGTGTGTGCAGAAAAGGCTTTGCTCCCTTGAGAGCATGGACAATTGGTGATTTTCTGGTCAACTTGGAATGCACGGTTTCATTAAGCTCGTCCGCTTCATAATAAATATAATGATACAGTCTGTGGTATACGTGGACAATATAATATTAAGTGTACACCACTTTTGGAAGAATGTCAGCAGGTTCTCAAAGAGAGAATGACCAGCTTCTCTCTACGTTCGCGTTTTGGTCTGCATGAAAACAGATATACATTAGAAAATGTCCTTGCTTTCAAAATCTTTTGTTTATTGAAGCTTTTTTGAGTTTAATGTACAAGCTATCTCCCAGCATCATAGGGAATGATACTTAGTATAATAAGTGTCTGTTGATGAGGACTATGAAATCTTGATGATATGTCCATATCCAGATACTGAATGTTGGGCAGGAACCTTTCCGGTTAAGATAACACACAGATATATGCAGAGAAACAGTGATTCCAATGACACTATGGAACAAATAAAGACACAGAGTCCCTGGAATGTTAGGCAAGTAATATATCGAAAAGGATGGACACTGAGAGAAACCTTTACACAGTGTATTGAGCATACTATGAAAGATAATCTAGAGCAGACAAAGGTATAGATACCGTCTTATTTTCATCTCATATTCCATTAGGAATTATAATTCCAATTATATCCATGTCTTAAAGCCCTCAAATAACACTTCGGAAAATAACATTTCAATCCATCTGGAAATGAAACCGTCTACTCTTACCAGTTATTTACTTGCACCCTGTTGCAGGAAAATCCCTTGGTACTTTCTTAGTAGAACTGTCAGTAAGCAGATAATCACAGTTTTATACATTTTAAGGACTAATTTATCACAGATTAGATTATTTGAGGAATCCGAGAGTCTAGCTTCAGGGAACAGCCATGAAGTGAGATCACGTAAACTCGAGAAAAGTACATGACCACGTGACAGCTGCAAGCTGTCTAACTGCAAAGTAGAAATGCTGGATAACCACAGAAGACATACATTTGTGAAGTGTTCGATGAAAGGCAGAATAGGTAAAGCGTACGTGAGGTGACTTCAACGTTGAAGTGTGGATGACCACGTGAATGGATGAGAGAGAATTGCCAGCACATAGAAAAGTGGTATGTGATGTGGAATTTAAAGTCATTTCCACAAAATAATGCACAATGAAAAGGACCTTGAGGGCTCATGGAGTGGAGGAGATGACTGGGAAAGGACAGAAATAGTTATATTCCAGCTGATCAGGGTAAGTTCGGCGGGGGGGGGGGGACCAATGCAAGGAGGGCCATAAAAGGACTAAAACAAAATGTAGAAGGGAAGTAAGAAAAACAAATCTGAAAGCTTTGTGCCTTAATGCGAGGAGTTTACGTAATAAGGTGGATGAATTGAATGTGCAGTTAATAGTTAAGGAATATGATATAGTTGGAATTATGGAGACATGGCTCCAAGGTACCAAGGCTAGGAGCTAAACATTCAGGGGTATTCAATATTCAGGAAGGATAGACAGAAAGGGAGAGGAGGTGGGATGGCATTGCTGGTTAAAGAGGATATTAATGTAATAGCAAGGAGAGACATTAGCTTGGATGCTGTAGAATCGGTATGGGTAGAACTGCAAAATAGCCAAGGGCAGAGTCATGTTCCATGAACCTTTATGTAAGTCAGATTTTATGCAAGTTGGAATCAGTGTCCCTATTCCTGCCCAAAATAACTCACTGAGATTATTAACCATCTCAGCGCCATAGCGCTGCTTCAGTGGCACTTTCTGCACGACTGCTGATCCCAGCATGAGTTCCATTTGACCGTCGGGGAACTTTCTGTGGCTCACAGTCTTCTGGGTAAGCAGCACCACCATTGTTATCTTGTTTCTTAAGACTTGTAAACTTAAGTGATCGTACTTATGGAAATTACAAGCGGCCTTGATTGCACTTAGGACTGAGTACAGAAATGTTTATGTATGTGCGAGTTTACGCAAGTTGCCTATTGTGTAAATTGAGGGGTGTCTGTACTGAGCAATTTCTTTGGATGTTTCCTTTTCAAGTTCAAGAACAAGTTCAAGAGAGTTTATTGTCATGTGTCCCAGACAATGAAATTCTTGCTTTGTTTCAGCACAACAGAATATTGTAGGCATGAATACATACAGACCAGATCAGTGTGTCCATATACCATTGAATATATATATATATATATATATATATATATTCAATGGTATATGGACACACTGATCTGGTCTGTATGTATCTGGTCTATATACATATACACATAAAGTTCATATAAACAATACACTTCAACATGATTAAAGAAGAAATGCAATGCATGTGGTCCATGAAATTACAAAACATGTCAGCCTATTTAGAATCATGACAAACTATTCTAAGTGAATATATTCTTATCTTGGTAGTGTTGAATTGGGCTAAACCACTTTGGTCTGTACAATAGGAACCAGAAAGGAACAAATATTTTCTGTGTTTAAGTTTATACTAAACACATTTAGTAGAGGTGGTGCTAATACACATTTAACATCTGCCGGATTCTGAAGCTAGGATTCTGAATGTTTGTACAATTTTCCCAGCCTACAGCCTTCCAAAGTTACATTTCATTCCACCTTTCATTCTGAACTCTCACACAGTGATGACTGCACCATCGAATTCTTGAATTGTTTTCTTCCCATAGGCTGTGGGCCGAGCATCAAAAATGTGCCTAGAAATCAATTTTCGTGACCCACGTCTCGGAACTACATGACATTTTGCACAGATTTAGATGAAATATAATTGAGAAGGAAGTCATAACTCGTCAGTGCCAAAAGTTGCACATTAATTAATTAAACTAATTAGAAAATGAGATCGGAAAATTAAGCGCCATCTAGTGTCCAATGCCCATATTACACCATGGGGAGCCTATTTCCATGTGGCAGTCTATTTAAACGATATATTATTATACCATCTATATATATATATATGACGTGAATATGACTGTAATCATATATAATTATGTATAATTGTATTCTATAAATATAATTAATATAATTGTGAGGTTTTTATTTAATGAGACTGCTGCAGATGTCCTCTTGAACCAGCCTAATTAATAGGTCAGGGCAGTTCTTCTGGGTTCCCCCATTTGTTGAACCCCACTGACTGCCAGTGTGCAGAGTGGGGGTCACGGCCATAGTGGGACTGGGGCAGTGTCAGGCTGGGGGAAGGCTAAGGCAGAAAAATGCCCCCTAACCCTAACTTACCCCCCTCCAGAGCTGTCCAAGGATGGAGCTGGAACCACTTTGGGACCGGCTGCGGGCTCCGTACTGTGGTTCCGCAGCACGTCCATCTCGGCAAGCATGCCCTTCTGTGGTGGCGATGGAGGGTGGCACCACTGCCTTGCACATCACCCGGGCCGCCTTCAGCACCCAGGTAGTGCCGGCTCCATCAGACCGCCCGCTCGCTTGCTGCAGCGCCTGCTGGCCGGCCGGCTAACAGCCCATCCGACTCCTCGCAGCACTCACCAGAGGCCCGGCCCAACGCTCACCTCCCAGCAGCCCAACCCTCATTTCCCGGCAGCCCAGCCCTCACCTCCCGATGTAGGCCCGGCCCAACGTTCACCACCGACGGCCCGACCAACAGATTGACTGACAGACAGACAGACTGACTGACAAACAGACTGACAAAGATTGACCCTAATCCTAACCCTAATTCTACATTTGTTATTTATCATTTTTATTTACCAATACACATTATAACATTATAAAGATAAATTAAATGAAACACAAAATTATCAACAAGGTTAGCCTTACCTTTATTCCCTGGAAACGTTGCTATTGCTATTGATGTAATGAGGAGGCAGCCATGATCCCAGCGTCCTCGCTGCCTAGCGACCATAAAACAAAGCACCGGATTGGCCAATTTGCATCCGACCTAAATGTCAAACGTGCATTGATTGGGCAATTACTACTCAGAAAATTTGAGGTATTTCTCATATTTCTTAAAAATGAGCAGGTTTTATTCTCGTCGAGTTTCAGGTATGATTTATATTACATTTTTACACAATATGTTAAAAATTCAGGTAGTTCTGTGAGTTGGGTCACGAAACTAAACGAAAAAGCTCCTCGGCCCACAGCCTACTAAACCACTCAACCTCCATTGTCCCCTCACCTGTAAACGATATCATTTACCAAATAATTTGGTTACCTGACTTGTAATTTCCCCAGGAAAAGGCACAAAGTGCCAGAGAACTCACCGGGTCAGACAGTATCTCTGGAGAACATGGATAGGTGATATTTCGGGTCAGTACCCTTCTTCAGCCTGATGGCGAATGACTGATTTTCCCATCTGGCTTGATGACAAATTTTGTTTGATAACATTCTTGTAAAGTCCTTTGGGACTTCAGCAAAGGGTTTACACAAATGGATTGGGGATATGACTAAAGCTGTAGATTACAGAATTATTTTCTCTCTTGACTAGTTACATGTATCCTGCTGTGGAAATAAAACAATGTTGTCTGATAAGTATATAATGATAACCAAGGAAAATAATTTCATGTGAGCATGAGAATAAAACTCCAATAATCCAGGACCTTTGGAGCTGTGATTGTGGTAAATTAGCAGATTTTTTAAATTTTTGAATGTGATTCCGATTAATATCCAAATACTTTAATTTCACTATTGTTGCATCTTGTACAGTAGTGCAATAAATCTTCTGTGAAGCCAGGAAATTCGGCGAGTGAGAAATTTACAAGCACTCTTGCAGCAAGTGTTCGTGCGTGGTTATCTAGACCACTTCCGTGCCACCAGCTCCATAGCCAGACACAGGCAGAAACCATCCCTGGTCATGCTCCGGACCCTCTGTTTCGGCCACACTGGACCCCACCTCATGTTTCCAACTCATGTTTTGTTCAGAGATACAGTGCTGAAACAGACCCTTTGGCCCACCCAGTCCACCTGTGCCTGTCTACCTGGTTGCAGCCAAATTGCCTCTTCTTTCTTACAGCTGGAAATGAGAGCTGAACTATCAATTTATCCTTGGTTTAAGTGAGGCATAAATGTTATCTTACATGGATCATAGAATAATACAGCACAGAAGAATGCCCTGCAGACTACAATGTTCACACCGAACACGATGCAAGGTTGAACTAATCTCCTCTGCCTGCACGAGATCCACACCCTCCATTCCCAGTATATCTACGTCTCTTCCCAAAAGCCTCTTCAATACCATGATCGTACCTGGCTCCAACACTGCCCCTGACGGCATGTTCCAACATCACGTTGAAGTGCTGCCTGGTTTCCACTATACATTGTCACATTATTTCATTAAGGAATTGTTCAATGATCCGACAATGACTGTGCAGCAATTTCTATCTCTTTACCCATGAATGATTGCTCTGGGCATTTTAGTTTTTTGTAAAGTCCCATTGACCATGCACTGTATTGTTCAACGCTCCCTGGATCTTCTGACTTTCAATTAAATTTCCTCTGAATATGCATTGCACGTGTATAACAATAACAGGAGAGCCTCCTATGCTGAAATTAATCAAATTGGCTTTTTAAGCATCACGGTTAGAGATCCTCAATATGCTTGCAAGTGGTTGAGAGAACTAAGTTTAGTTTAGTTTAGAGATGCAGTGTGGAAACAGGCCGACCATTGATCACCTGCTCACTAGTCCCATTTCATCCCACTTTTGCATCCTACGCACGAGGAGCAATTTACAGAAGCTAACTAACCTACACATCTGCACGAAACTGGAGCATCCAGAGAAAACCCACAAGGTCATAGGGACAACGTACAAACTCCACACAGACAGCACCCATAGTCATGATCGAATGTGGGTCTCTGGCACTGCGAGGCAGCAGGTCTAGCGCTGCACCACTGTTAATGGATTAAGTAAAAAAACTTTGTTACGAAAACATGACACATACACAAGGAGAAAGGACTCTTGAAGCAGTGTAATTACAATGGTGTTTATCTTCATTTTATCCTCCAACATGAAGCAGTCCTTTTTGCTTACTTAAAATATTAATAAAAAGAGAAATAGTTATTTTTGACCTTCCGATTATGTCATCAGTTGGTGTAGATGAATTGTAAATTCTTTAATGAAAGCTTTTGTGGTGGAAGGTAGGACTCGATGTTAGTTGAGATTGAGTAAGTTCATTGCTGCATTTCATTCCTGCATTCTCGCAACCTGTGGAAAACATAGACGCCATTGTACTTTTATCAAGCAGCCATTGTCCTTCACGGCACAATCAACACAGTGACCATGCTGTGTTGTACCACGCAGATGAAATCTATCAAAACAAAACAGGATCTGTTTTGTGCTGTGGCAGCAATTAGAATTAGAGGACCGAGGGTAGAATTAGAAGACATCATACTTTATTTGTCTTTGTGGCCTGTTAACTAGATGATTGCCTATTGATGTCTGCAGCTTTTACACATTAAAAGAACCATCTGTGATTTCATTGATGTGATCCTCGAGATTAAATCATTACCTTTGAGATTCTGGACAAGGGCATATATTTCAATCAGGGCATTAAATATGTGGACCAAATGTAGAGGTGTTATTGGAAAAGTGATCTCTGAGGTAGGATCTGACCTTTTGTTTACATTTTAATGTTTGTGAGTTATGCCTAACGTCTCCAGTTGGTATTTTCCCCTGAGCACAGTCACCAATGAAATTGTTTAACTGTAGAGTTAAGGGCCTTTCCCACTGTATGTGGTAATTCAAGAGTTCTCCCGAGTTTTTCCCCTGAACTCGGAGAATGTCCGTAGTGGGTCCATAGGAGTTTGTGGATGTCTCGTAGCAGCTCGAATGAGTAAAAAGTAACCTTTTTTTTCATCACAAGTATTTTTTTTACTCGTGGCCATTTTACACAGTATTGAAAAAACGTCACAAGTTTACCAGATTTCCCAAGTACCTACCGTTACTCGTACGAGCCACTACAGGACATTCACGAACTCCTACGGACCCGCTACGGACATTCTCAGAGTTCGAATCAGGGGAAAGCTCGGGAGAACTCTTGATTTACCTCGTAAAGTGGGACAGGCCCTTTAACAGATCTGGCTTTATATTAAAGAGGCATTTTAAAACTTGCACACTTCATCACAATCAATTGAAAGCTTGTGTGTAGTGGAACTGAATCTATTTTTACAAGGTGTGCTTGCAATTCTGGTGAGTACGACAGATTACCGTGCTGGTAAGGAAGGCCTAAAGGTTACCAAGTCTATTTTGATGGTTAAGTATAGCGTTCATGATTTTTGTCTCATTTCCACCATTCTGAAGAAATGATCCCGAGTTTAGGAAATCGGAGTCTAATGTTAACTTCAATTTTTTCTCTGTTTACAAATCTGGGTTTGTTGAGCAGCAAGTAAGAAGAAGCAAATAAAATAATTCCAAATACCTTTTGCTGAGTTGAGCCATCATAATACCTGAACAAATATTACAGGGTTTTTCTTTAAATTACTTTTTAATTATATTCATATAAATTGCAATGCAGGCTGCCTTATTGAGTATCACGTTACTAAGGTTGTGGGATTATTCTGAAGTTGTTGGAGACTAGAACTGTGCGATTGCGGTGTGTTGACTGAGATGGTATAAACCATGTCATGATTTCCAGACTTTGTTTTCCCTGTATCTCGTTGTGTTCATCTCCTAAACATGTCTAATATGGAAGGAGTGTGATTGTAAGGACTGTGTGGACACATGAAGTGCAATAACCATGAACAAAATAATGTTCAGTTCAGTTCAGTTTATTGTCACGTGTACCAAGATACAGAGAAAAGTTTTTGTTGCGTGCGAACCAGTTAACAGAAATACAGAACATGTTTCCAATCGAGCTATTTATAGCGGGGTTTTTTGATGTGTAAATGGGGTGCAGAATTGAGGTGATACAGAAAGTGTTTGTTCCTTTACATTTTCCTCATCTAATTTTTCAAAGGTTTAATTTAAATATCAATTTTCAATGGTAATAATTCTGAGCTCAGGAGCTGTTGCTGCTTCAGTCTTTCTGGACTGTTGTCCTGGAGGAATATGAAACACTTTCTTGTTTCATATTCCTCTCCACATATTTTTACACTCTCTAGGCATGTGCCTCATTGTGACTTATAATGTCAGTGTCCTCAGGTATCCAATCTACAGACCACTTTTCCCCCCTAGCTCCAGATTTATCACCAATGCCCAGTAGGTCAAAAACATTTTCTGCTCTTTCCTCAAGTAGATGTTTTTGAGTCTGTTGTACATGCATTGCCTCCATCATGATGGAGCAACATGATATAAGTACCCTATAAACGCCTCTCATAATACCATTCCCTGACTTACTTTCCCTGTGACCCATTCTCCCCACATCCCCATCAACTCCCCCCGGATTCTACACCTATTGATATACTAGGGGGCAATTAACAGTGGCCAGTTAACCTACCAACTCGCTCATTTTTGGGAGGAAACTGAAATACTGCACCCACAGTTCAGGAGTGAATCTGGGTCACAGGAGTTGTGAGGCAGTGGCTCGGCTAGGTGCACTATTGTGCCACTCAATGCACATCTGTTGCCATCTTCACTTTGCCATTAGTTCTATTTATGTTCCTCTGTGCAGAAGCTCCCCTCCACCTCTGGCTTGCTAGTGTAAACAATTCAAATTGTCCAATGGCTAATACCCTCTAATGCAGGCAGCATTCTGATGAAAATTTATGTTGCACCCTCTCCAATGATTCCACATCTTTCCTGTAACGGAGCAAGCAGCATGGGTCAACGTTGCACAAGTGACTTTCTTCAAGGTATTGCTGCTGTTTCCTTGCCAGAACACGAGTTTCTACATCCGTGTGCCATGCAACATGGTGAAGCGTTGTGACAATAGAACCATGACCTCCTCTCCTTATATTGCACAGAGGAACATTAAGAGAGCTAATGGAAAAGTGAAGAAGACAAGAGATGCGCATCAGGCGGCACAATGGTGTAGCTGGCAGAGCTGCTGCCTCACATCTCCAGTGACCCAGGTTTAATCCTGACTCGGGTTTGCTCATTCACTTTGTGAATGCGGCTGTTCCAGTTAACTTCCAAAAAATTTGTGTTGGTAGGTTAATTGGCCACTAGTAGGTCAGTGGGAGAGGCATTGTGAGAGGCATAGATAGGGTAGACAGTCAGAATGTATTTCCCACGGTGATAATGTCAATAACTAGAAGGCGTAGCTTTAAGGTGAGACAAGCAAAATTTAAAGAAGATGTGCGGACAGTTTTTTTACACAGAGAGCAGTGGGTATCTGCAAAGTACAGTCAAAGGTGGCGGTAGACATGAATATGACAAAAGGCTTTAAGATAGACACATGGATATGCAGCAGATGGAGATATATGGATTGCAGACTTGTGTGGGCGGCACAGTGACACAGCAGTCGAGTTGCTCCCTTGCAACGCTTGCAGCACCGGAGATCCGGGTTCGATCCTGACAACGGATGCTGTCTGTACGGAGTTTGTACGTTCTCCCCGTGACCGAGTGGGTTTTCTCTGAGATCTTTGGTTTCCTCCCACACTCCAAAGACGTACAGGTTTGTAGGTTAATTGGCTTGGTAGGATTGTAAATTGTCCATAGTTTGTGTAGGGTAGTTTTAATGTGCGGGGATCGCTGATTGGTGCAGACTCGGTGGGTCTGTTTCTGCGCAGTACCTGTAAGCTAAACTAAAATAAACATGCAGGCAGAGGTGGTTATATTAACCTGGCGTCATGCTCAGATAGATAATGTGGGCTGAAGGACCCGTTTCCTGTGCTGTACTGTACAATTGTTAACCATTGTTAGACAGCATCTGTGGAGGGAAATGGACAGAGATTTTTGTGTCCAAATGGACACAAATGGACTCCCTACCCAAAACGTCGTCTGTCCATTTCACTTCACAGAGGCTGCCTGATTTGCTGAGTTCCTCTTGCTCTTTGTTTTTTGCTCAAGATCCAGAGGCTGCAAACTCTTTTGTCTCAACCCATTGCTTCTCTGTTGGCCAAGAATCAAGCTGTTGAGACCACTGCTATTTCTTTGAGGGTACACAAAACGCTGGAGAAACTCAGCGGGTGCAGCAGCATCTAAGGAGCGAAGGAGATAGGCAACGTTTCGGGCCAAAACCCTTCTTCAGATAGATTCTCTGAATCTATCTCATCTCCCTTTCCACAATTATTGAATGAAATGAAATATGGAGGTTAAAAATGAAATAAAATGTAAACTGGAAAAATACATGCTCTGTCCCAACCTAAAAAACAGTTAGGGCAACTTTCTTGCATTCAGTGACAAGTGTGTAATCTGTGCATGGCGATGTGACAGCAAGGCAAGATTGGGCTTATCTGGCAGAACTCTCACAGGCAAATACCTTGCTGATACATATAATGCAGATGCTGATTGGGGTGGCTGCTGGAGGGCTGCAGGCATCCATAAATTCACACCCACACCCAAATCCATAAATTTACTCTCCCCCTCCCTGCACATTACACAAGAACAACCCATGAAAAAGTATTCGGGTTCAGCCAAATCACTAAATGTGAAAAGGCACTTCAAAATTATATTCAACACAGGTAAAGTGGATGTGGAGAGGATGTTTCCAGTATTGGGAGAGTCTACGACCTGAGGACACAGCTTCTGAATAAAAGGGTGTACCTTTAGAATGGAGATGAGGAGGAATTTTTTAGCCAGAGGGTGGTGAATCTGTGGAATTCATTCCCGCAAACGGCTGTGGAGGCCAAGTCATTTGTTTTTTTTTAAAGTAGATAGATTCTTGATTAGGATGGGTGTATAAGGTTACTGGGAAAAGGCAGGAGAATGAGATTGAGGGAAAAATAGATCAGTCATGATTGAATGGCAGATTTGATGGCCTAATTCTGCTCCTAGGTTTTAGAAACATGAAAATTGCAAAAAAAATTGTAACGTTCATCTGAGATTGTATTAACTCCGATTTGATGTGTTAAAATGAATACAGTGATATGGAGTGTGTGAAACATTACAATATCATTCAAGATATCATCTGTAACTACCAATAAATTTGGGCGGCACAATGGTGCAGTTAGCGGAGCCACTGCCTCGCGGTGCTGGAGACCTGGATTCAAACCTGACCTTGGGCTGTCTGGGTGCAGTTTGCATATCCACGTGGGTTCCAGGTTTCTCCCACATCGCAAAGGCATGCTGATTGGCAGATTAATTGGACACTGTAAATTGCCCTTGCCGTGAAGGTGACGGGTAAAATCTGGGACGAGCTGGTGGAGAATGTGGGTAAAAAATAAAATGGGATTCATGTAGGATTAGTCAATGATGATCAGCGCAGGCTCAGTGAGCTGAAAGGCTGCAACTCTCTATGACTATAATTTCAGAAACTGAATGAAATAATTATCCACACAGATTTTTACTAATTGCATCCTTTTGGCCATAATTCTTGCACTGCAGTTGTATAAAGACATGATAGCTTGTGAATTTTATTTGCATGATTCTGTTTCAGCTTGGTATTCACAAAAAAAAAAAATTATACATTCCAACCTTTATTTTAGATCTCCCGAGAAAGGAGATTGCAGTAAATTAGTATTGTTTGTGAACAGATCGCTTGCCAGAGACTGAGTAGAACGGTTTCCCTAATTATCGGGCTGCAGAATCATACATTGAGTGGCAAAATGACAGGTTAGCAGGCATGCACCTGGAGTGTGCTATTCAGGTAAGGCAGTTGCAATGCGTTACTTGCACTGCAGTCGTCGCACACTTGATTGCAACCAATAGCCACAGGAATGTGTCTTGGCATTCTGCTTTATCTCACTTGACAAGTGTGATCATATCTCTCCGCTCTGGCATGCCTGATGACCTTGATATACATATATAGTTTTTGAAGCCCAGAAATACAGCAACCTTGACAAGTATGAAGAAAGATTGGCCTTTAACTAGCACAACTGGGACAAAAGAGACTGCAGACGCTGGGACAGACTAACAGACATATGCTCTCATCACCCATGCCCTCTGCCCAGACAGAACAGCGATAGAGTTCCCTTGGTCATCACCTTTCACCCACCCAGTCTCTACAACCAACATATCATCCTTTGCTATTTTTGCAACTCTATTCACATCATATCTGCCTCCCTTTCTTCTTTCTGCAGTGATCCAATTCTCCATGATTCCCTGGTCCACGCATCTCTGTTCAGTCATTGGTCATAGAGTAAGTCAGCCATGTAGTTATTTTACTGATGGGGTTCCCCTCATTTACAGCTGTGCCTTGGTCTTGATTGATCATCTCTCTGCATGTAACTGGAATTCTGATAATGGCACCACACATTTGGTGGAAATTAGTGAGTTAATGCTAAGCCTTCAAGACTTGTCATACAGTAACATTGTCACCATGAAAGATTTTGCATGTCCTGGTGTAATCTGACTTTAAAATTCTCGTGCAATTGAATTTCTTTGAAATAAGCTATTGCTAATCGGGTGCTTGGCCATGGATTGTAAATTTTGTGGTTTTCAATCTTGGTTCTTGGTGTGACTGATGCGCTAATGCATGAACATGCAAAATGACATCCAGTGGTATGCATCACACATCTCGATGCTGCTTCTATTGTTATAATTAACACTTGAGTGGCCAATGGGCAGTGGGGAGCACTCATTGAGAAATATGTGAGTCATTGATGTGTGCAATTTAAAGGGATCCTCTTTGACGAGATCCCAGGCCTTTGAGTCCAGTACCAGCCATCGGCTTCCGCTAGGTCCACTATATCTCAAAGCTCCCAACTTTATAAAACCTTGGACTGATCTCAGCTAGAATACCAAGTGCACTTCAGGTCACCACACCAAAGTTAATTTTAGTTTAATTTAGTTGAGAAATACAGCATGAATCCAGGCTTTTTGGCCCACCGATATACCAACCATCGGTACTTGTTTACACTAGTTTTACATTTACATTATCCCAAGTTCACATCCTCCTCTTACACACCAGGGGCATATTGTTTTACAGAGGTTACTTAACCTACAAACCTGCACCTCTTATGAATGTGGGAGGAAACCGGGCACCCTGGGGAAAGCCACGAGATCACAAAGGACATGCAAACATCATGCAGACAGCACCCAAGGTCAGGATCGAACCCTAGTCACTGGAGCTGTGAGGCCGCAGCTATCACAGCTGCACCACTGTGCTGTTGCTGTGATTGCACTGGAGAGGGTGACGGGGGCCAAAGTCCCAGGCTGCCAGGTTCAGCCTCTGATGTTGCTACAAAGAAAGGTTTTCATCTACGTGTCCATACCATGTTTGTGTATATGACAATAAACATAACTTGACTTGAGGAGCTTCACCAGATTGTTGCCTGGGATGGAGCATTTCAGTTATGAGGAAGAATGCAGTGTTTTCCCTGGAGTGGAATGGGTTAGCGGGGGACATAATTGAGGTCCATAAAATGGAGGGATTTAGATTTGATGTTCTGCAAGAAATTATTCCCCACATCAGTGGAAGGTAAAACCAGAGGACATGTATTGAGGATAAGGGGTAAGGGATTTACAGGGGATCTGAGGGGGACCTTTTTACTCAGTAAGAGTGTCTGGAATTCAGTGCCGGAGAGGATGGTGGAAGCTGAGTCAATGACAGCATTTAAGAAATGCCTAAATGAGTACGAATCACCCTGCCGTAGAAGACTATTGGTCGAGAATTGGCGGGATTAATACAGATGGGTGCTCACTGGTCAGCATGGGAGTGACTGGCCAAATGGCCTGTTTCCAAATTGCATAACTCTAAAACACTCAGCCATTGTGGCAGCTTACCCTCAGGAACCCCAACCTCTGCCCAGTCGTAGACCCATGTCCTGCACCAGACGTCTCCCAAGTCTACTCCCAGTAACCAATCACAAACCCAACCACCCACCCCAGCAACTGATCCAACCCCTCCCTGATGCCCCAATTGACCCCTTGAATGTTTGATCAAATCAAAGACTTGACCCTCCTCAGCCCCCTGCCTTCTCACTTTTGTGACCTCCTCATTACCTCCTTTCCCCTTCCGACACTGCAGTTTAGATCCGTAACCCACGTATTTTCCTCAGGAACAAGCTTAAGAAAGATCTGCTCTAGAATTTGGCAGGAGCAGTCTGAAAACACAAACCTAGATTGGGCTAAAGCTCTCCACTTGTTTAGAAAGTTAGATAGGTTATGCCTGTGCATGTAAAACGGAGTACCCTCTGCTATTACTGATGCAGTGCAAATGGTGAAATTAAATCAGCAAAAAAAAACAAAATGTTAAATGCCTTGCATGTGCAAATTACTGTTTGCCTCAGTAAATGGTGCAAAACCTCTGTTAATGACAAGACACAAGCATTTTAATTGGCCCTGTTGTGTCATTACATTCAGTGATGGGGGTCGCTGGAGATGATACTGATATATTGTTTCACCGGTTTCATTTAAAAGCATATTACTGCTCCAACAAAAAAATATATGTATATTTTGTTGAATAGTCAGAGCTAATTTTCGGGCTACTTTTTGTCAAAGAGTAAAGACATGATCTTGCCAAGTCCACACTAATAAATCTAGTAATGGACGTCATATTTCAGAGAGTGAGTTGATTTGCCAACTTAGCTCCATTCTGCTGTCCTATCAGAGCTCTAGGTGAGAATGGTGCAGGAGAGAGAATTCCTCATCTGGAAATTATACAGTTTAGAAGAAACCAATATCTGTTAAAATACCAACACATAGCTTTAAATTAGTTTGAATGTTTTATGCTGTGGCATTTTTATGCACTATTTCCCATTCTCCATTCAGCTAGCTGAATGAAGTGAAAAGATTGAAAATACAGTAAGATGGTCACGGCTGTTGCTTTCTTTTATAGAGGATGATGGAAGAAGATAGAGAAGATGTGATATGTGCCTTGGAGATTACTTTCATGCTCTTGACCTTTTAAATTAAGACACTTTGAACCCAAAACTGAATGGATTATTGTTTGGAAATGGCTAGTAAAAATGATGGAAGTATGTTCTTTAAAATTGGGTATCCCTGTGCAAGGCATCAGGGAGCTAGCACGGTGATTAAAACTGATGGTACCAGCAATCTCCCTGGGTTTGCAGCGCGAAGCACAATCTTTCTAAACAAATTGTACCAGGAATCATTAAAATCTGTTCATTTCAAAGATGCTCTGCTGGAATATTAACAAATTAACAAATTCAAAAATACACTTATCATTCAAACCAAATCAGACTGGATTAAGCCCTAACGTCAGCTGGCATAATGTAGAAATAAAGAACTGCAGATGCTGATTAATACATGAATACAGTGACACAAAGTGCTGGAGTCAATCAGCAGGTCAGGCAGCACCTCTGGAGAACAAGTATAGATAACTTTTTGGATTGGGACCCTTCTTCAGACTGATTTTAGAATGGGAGAAGAAAACTGGACAAGAGAGGCAGGACAGGTGGTCATAGACGAGGGGGGATAGGCAAATAGTAGGAACAATCCAGATATAAGAGCAGAAGGTGTGAAACAGGTTTGAAGAATTGTGAATAGACACCAAATGACCCTGCGGGACGAGACTAATTGTGAAGCAGAGAGAGGGGAGTAGCAGGAGGAGGATGGTGGAGGGGAGAAATAGGTGGGAGCCCAGGTGGGGCACAGGGGAGGGAAAGGAGAGAAGGAAAGGGGGTGTGAGGAGCAGAAAGAGGGGGGAGGTGATTTTCGGAGGTGGGGGGGCAGGTGTTAGTTAGAGGTTACCTAAAACTGGAGAATTCCGTGTTTATACCATTGGGCTGATAGGTACCCAAGCAGAACATGAGGTACCGTTCCTCCAGTCTGCAGGAAAATTAGGTTGTGGAATGTAATTAATGGTATTTTCCAAGTTTACCATTCAAGGAATATATTTCTCATTTGAAAGCAATGTGTTTATTGAATAAGTGGTATTAATACCCACACCGTTATAATTTGTTTAAAATAGTTTGCTTCCACTGCTTGGGAACATTGTGTTTATCGCATGAAGTTCCTACAGGCAGTTGTCAAGTAATTAATTCAGGTGCCACTGATTGGTGTAGTAAACTTCCAACAATCTGGCACTCTTGTAAATATGGTGATGCCAGATTTGTTGAATTTTTTTTTTTAACTATTGGATGTTAATGATAATAGTAAGATTAAACGAGAACTTACTAGTTTTATGAGGAGTTACGGTGATGGACTACGTGAAGAATCCCGATCGCCCGCAGTGCGCGTCAATCTTCAAAGCAGCGGTGTGAAACAATAATTGAAGTAACATAGTAAGAATAGAGAAGACTAGAACTAACATATTATCTTTATGAGGGCTGGGAGCGGAGGGCACGTAGTCCCTCAACGTAACTCCTCATAAAATAAAGATCAAACTTCAAACTGGTAAGTTCTTGTTTAATCTTACTATTTTACTTCGAAGTCACATAAGTGACTATGTGAAGATTTCAAAGCTCTATGATTTTATGCCATGAGAAACAAGTCTACACAGCCACAACTGCTTCATTGACAAATGAGGGAAAACATATTCATAATACATACAGTCATGACATAGATTTAAACATGCTGATGTTATTAAATGAAGTAATAATAATAGTTCCACCTCTCACTCGGATGGAAACTCTAATCAAAATGAAAGTAGACTTGACAAATACCCCTGGTCTAGTAATGGGTTATTATAAATGTCTGAAAATTTGTTCGCTTGACCATGCTGCAAGCGTTAGGACGTGGTCCAATGGATTGTAAGATCCTTGCTGCTGATGTTATAGCAGCCCTGATGGAGTATCGACTCCTACATAAATCAATATCCATTTTATCCTCTGGAAGTGACCCGAACAGATACATTCTTATAAGGTTTTGTGACTAACAACATAGCTAGTTCAGAGCCTCGAAGACTCTTAGTGACCTTAACGCATTGTTATATATGTGTGTCCTCACTTTACCAAAGGTCATTGGGTATTATAAGCATAAATATTATCTATTATTATTTACAGACGTAACCAATCTGTTCCGTCGCAACTATGTAGCGACTAAACCTGTTGCGCTAAACCAGCGCCAGGAGGATAACCACCTTATGAGATCCGGCGAAACTAAGGATGTAGCTGGATCCCCCTGGTGAAAATAGTGTTCACACAATGTTAACATCCCTTACTGCATTGTACTTGTCCTAGGAGACATTGTGTTAAAGATATGCTTACAAACTTGATATCCAGGGTGAACCCGACAGAGCGGGTCTTGTTTGCTGCAGCCAATACAATGAGAAGGCACATTGGCACAATTAATGGCCATACAACTCAATTATTGACAAAGATCATTTAAAATGAACTCCAAAACATCAATAATCTGTACCGTTTTCAATGTAACATGAACATTCAACAAACGTTTCTGCAAAAGAAAAGTCCTGCTTTTTGGTGCTATCCCAGCACTCTGAACACATACAAGGACTGATGTAACAACCCAAGCCGTAGAGCATAATATGATTTTAACATGCAACGGCTGATTTCTCAAGCCACAGGCTGAACCAGCAAGTTACTTTCAAAATAACCATGTAAGGTTGTATTACTATTCCCGACAACCAGGAATCAAAGTTGCATAGGCCAATCACACAATAGGAAACCTAAATGGGCTCTTAATGACTTTATTTGAAGCCCCGACTAATTAAGCAAAATGGAAGAAGACATAAAAGACCTTCCTTCTCCTTGTTGCGAGAATGTATCTTTCACCACTGTAATGCCACATATTTTGCAACATCTGAATAAGAATGAAAAGAAACATATCTATATTTGGTTTCCATTGAACCAGAATTTCATAAATACGGTGTGATTCAACACCCATTCTGTGCTGTCATTGACCTATACTTGATGTTACTCTAGTGGCAAATGAGATTATATAACCATAACAGGATTCTTTACATGATTGCACCCACGTGACTAACATATGCCAGCATCATAACGTGTCAATGTGAAGTTGAGCATGCAGATATGCATATTCGCTCAATTACTCTTAACCCACAAAATGCCCGTAGGGTCTATAGATATTTGATACCAATAAATGAAGAATTGGTAACTCATGCAAATCTCCTTCACCTCCAAACTAGAGATGATATTCGCAATTCCCATTCTTAGGCCATTAGCATCATTTTGCAATATAATGAGATATTTACTGATTAAACTACAGGAACAATGCTGAATAATGTCTATCCATCAGTGTGACTTTGGCAACTTCAGCTGATAATAGCAAAAATGTGTTAGCCATGACCTATATGGCACTTTAGAGTTCTCCATTTAGTATGATTTCAATTCTCCCACTTGCACAGCTGAACCTCATCTATTATATTGGCAATTAGTCTTAATGAATAGACTGCTGCTTTATAACAACATAGCTGTTACAGGTTTCTATTGACTCCAATCTGTTGCCCAGGGTGGAGTCATAAGCCAATTGATAGCTCAATGTAAATCCCAATGACCTGATAGAGTGTGTGGAACCTCTGGCCAGCTTTCATGCTGCCACCAGCTTCAGTGAACCGCTTACCTTCATCCTCCAGGATTTGCCTGTTGAATAGGTCTTACCTGAAAAACAGATTCGGCGGCGGGCTCTAATGTCCCCCTGATAGCAGTGTTCACTGCATATGTGTTAAAGAAGGAACTGCAGATGCTGGAGAATCGAGGGTACACAAAAAGCTGGAGAAACTCAGCGGGTGCAGCAGCATCTAAGGAGCGAAGGAGATAGGCGAAGGGTCTCGACCCGAAACGTCGCCTATCTCCTTCGCTCCTTAGATGCTGCTGCACCCGCTGAGTTTCTCCAGCTTTTTGTGTACCTTCACTGCATATGTGTTGGGATAGCAAACCTTGCTGTCAGTAATGATCTCTGACATGTGCCCTTCATCCCTTTGAGTATGTTCCACGGCTGGACCATCAGACTCGGCATGTTCTCCTCCTCCATGATGAGCATTAAACAGCCCTACTACAAGGCGCTGCTGGCGCGGCCTCTCCAATTGGCCGACGCTGCGATGGACCCGGCGTCAGACTGATACTAACCCATCGGCTTTCATGTCTTGGGGTATGCTGCTCTGCAACACCTCCAACAAGTCTATTTGATAACGACTTAATTTTAATTGAATAGAGGAGCCTAATTTCTCAAATATGGTTTGAGACTGAAACAGTGGATTTTATCAAAATACAGCATTAAAAATTATCATCCAGACATAACAAATGTTTTGGAACTCTGACTAGTGCTCTATTGCTTTATTGTCATCATACTATTATATTGCCTCATCACAGTAATGTCTCCTTCAAATATCTCCAATGATCACTGTAAATGGGCACACGCAATGAATCCAGTTGTTAATCAGCCATATTTCATAATGAACAGGCAACGCCTGTCATCCTTCATGTCTGCCTTGAACGGCAACTCTGGCCCAATTCCCGAGCCTGTCTTGTAAGACAAACCTGACCGTAATAATGAGCCTGTCTGCTAATTCTAATTTGTCTAAAACAACTCTGGCCATAATTCTGACCTGTCTAGAAAGACAATTCTGCCCATATTTTTGAACCTATCTCGAAGGCAACCCTGGCCAAAGTACTGCGCCTGCCTTAACAGAATGCTAGCATTGTCCAATTTTACATGGTTAGATGCCTCTAAATCAATGAAAATGTCTTAATCATTTGTATTGTTCAACCAAGTGTAAATCTTACCCACTTGTAAATGGTCCCGTAGTTGTAGAACATCAGTGTCAGAACAAACTGCCTCGGGAAGCTCACCTCTTCCATGAGGGGAACATTATGCAGCCCTTCTACAGATGTTGCTGCCTACATTAAGCAGCCCTGCTACAAGGTGCTGCTAGCGTGGTTCTCCCATATTGACTCGGCATCCCATAAAGCAGCCCTGTGGAATAGGTGCTGCTGGCTCGGGCTCACCCATATATCCGGCATTGCAATAGACTCGGCATCCCATAGAGCAGCCCTGTGCAAAGGTGTTGCTGGCTCAGGCTCTCCCATATGCCTGGCACTGTCACAACTCCTGCAGTTGGAGTGTATCTAGATAGAGCCTGCTCTCCATTAGGGCTCCATCCTGGCCCACCTACATTTTTTACATTACCCGGAGGGGAACCCTTCTGGCATCAGGGCTGACCATATTGGTCGGTTTACCCCTTATCCTAGGGATCACAGCGGTCTGGACACCACATTGCTGCTGGGTTTCCCCTCCCCGGGGAACCCTAGCGTTTGTGCACCTTACCAAGGGGAACCCCCCCCCCCCCCCCTACGGCACCCGGGCTGACTGTTCTGGTCGACTTCAACCCCATATCCTGGGCCACTGCGGTCTAAAAACCGGACTTCTGCTGAGGTTCCCCTTCCCGGGAACCCAGCGTTCAGAAGTCACTGACCGTTTTGTCAGTGACTGAACTCCACAAGCCCGACATTCTCCAGCTACCCGGTTCCGTGGTAGGACCGGGGTTTCCCACAGT
Organism: Okamejei kenojei; assembly: GCA_035221665.1. NCBI lineage: Eukaryota > Metazoa > Chordata > Chondrichthyes > Rajiformes > Rajidae > Okamejei > Okamejei kenojei. Next base: position 78,754,365 of record CM069133.1, read on the forward strand.
TGGTTCCCTCGTCGGCACCCGCGAAGCATCCGACAGGGACCTCTGTATAAAGGTTCCTGCAGGACATCAAAAACGCATTAAAAATTTCACTTACCTGGAGTTTAAACTTAACGCTGGCAGGAGCGACGTGCCTGCCAGTCCGGTGCTTCGCAAATGCATGCGTCGTAATGACGTGCACTGCGGGCGATCGGGGTTCTTCACGTAGTCACTCACGGAACTTCGAAGTAAAATTTTACTCAAACACATTATTTCACCTTGTTTTACATAATACACAATGATGTAATAAATCTTCCAGTGAACCAAGTGAGTTTAAAGGGATAGGGAAAAACACAGTCATTCCGAGTCAACCCATATTTCTGACACATTTCGATCCCACCCACAGCCCCAGCCACACCCCAGAGACCTGGGCTCTTGCTGCACAGACTGCTTGCATCCTGTTCATATTCCAGACTAATTCTAGACCAAAGGCCAGCACAGTAGCGTGGCTGGTAGAGCTGGCACCACACAGCACCAGAGAACCACGTTCGATCCTGACCTCAGATGCTGCCTGTGTGGAATTTGCACTTTCTCTCGCCTGGGTTTCCTCCATGTACTCCTATTTCCTCCCACATCCCAAAGACGTGTGGGTTTTATAGATCAATTGGCCTCTATAAATTACCCCTCGTGTGGAGAGAATGGATGAGAAAATGGGATAATAGAGAACCTTTGTTAGCCGATGGTCAATGGTTGCCTTGGACTCGGTGGGCCATAGGGCCTGTTTACATGCTGTATCTTTAAAGTAAACTAATGAGTGAATGCAAATGGACCATCAGAATTACCGAACAATCATGTCAGATTATCAAAATATTTTGCCACCAATTTTATATATAAATATCTATAATGACTTCCATTTTAGTGGTGCTGAAAACTGTTTCCAAGTATTGGTTGCAAAGTTTAAAAGGTAAAGATTTAGACTTTTAAGATGTAGCACAGACAAAGACCCCTCGGCCTACTGAGTCTGCGCCAACCAGTGATCCCCATACATTATCCTACACACTAGGAACAATTTACAATTTTCACTGAAGCCAATTAACCTACAAACCTGCACATCTTTGGAGTGTGGGAGGAAACCGAGTTCCCGGTGAAGACCCATGCGATCACAGGGAGAAAGTACAAACTCCAGACAGACATCACCCTAATGGGCCTGTCTCACTTAGGCGACTTTTTGGGTGACTGCAGGAGACTATGCAGTCGCCACATGTTTGCGGGTGGTTGCCGGGGAGTCGCCTTCATGATCATGAGGAGTTCCCGAATTCTGGGAACTAGTCGCGGCCTCATTATGGTCGCCGTGAATTTTTCAACATGTTGAAAAATTAGCGGCGACTAAAATGAAGCTGCCATGAAGAGTAGCGAGAATTAACGAGCCGTAGGTGGGTAGCCAGGAGGCCCTAGTTAGTTGCCAGGAGGTCGAAGGTTCTCGCAGGTTCTCGTAGGTTTTAGCCGGTGCTCACCGGTGAATTTCATTGCCTCATTGGGGAAAGAAAAGTAAGCAGTAGTTTTCAGAACCAAGGATAACCGACTGGTAATGTTAAATGTCCGCCGAGCTTCACAGCCGAGTATCTCTGGCTTCTTAAAAGTTGTTTCCATTCCTTCTCCGCCCTTCACCCCCCTCTTCCCCCCTCTTTTAAAGGACTTACCGTACACTGTGCTTTAGCTGTCTTTTTACAGTGCCAACCTTCCTGTTCATCGCGATGTGTGTCTGTTTCACCTTGACTTTGCACTGTGTGAATTTTTCGACAGCGCTCCCCCCATTTGCCCTGTCCCCCGCCTGCCTAATGGGCTGGTGAAGGAAGTGATGTGTTTGTTGCTGTTCCAGTTACCGTTTTTTCAGGCGACTGCCGGCAACTTGACAATCACTGGCAGTCCGCTGAAAAATCGCCTAAGTGGGACAGGCCCATTAGTCAGGATCGAACCTGGGTCTCTTGCGCTGTAAGGCAGCAACTCTGCCACTGACACACTGTTCCGCCCCCTTTATAAAAGATCTTTTAAAGCAATTGTTTCATGGGTATCCGATGTTGTGGACAGTGCTGTTGCTTCGCTGATGCAGCCAGAGATGGGAAGGAGAGGTGACTATGATTGAGCAATTTGAAAATGATGAATACTGCTGTTTCAATCTCCCTTTGTAATTGAGAGGATGATAGCATAGTCACAAACTAAGGTTTTAAATTTAAGAACAACAAAAGGAACCAGAAATAAATTAACTTGAGTATATATTAAGCTACTACTGCATAATTCTACAGTCACACAGAGGGAAGCATACAAAGCTTGAATTGCAATAAAAACCTTAATGTGTACTGTATGCCCACAAGGCAAAAAGCTTCATTAGTGTGATTAAATAACTACTTACAACAAACCAGAGATGATATGAAGTAAAAACAATTTGTAGAAATATAAAGCTAGCTGATGGGGAAAGGAATAAAAATGCACAATACAAACTAGAGATGCCTTGAGGGAGGCAGAAAATAAATATTTCAGAGCTTACAGCTAACAATTGTTTCTTTTAAAGTACACCAATAGAAAAAAATGGAACGAAGAACCATTAAGTATGAATGTAGGAGAGATTATAATGAACAATTCAACAATGACTGACCTCTTAAGTAAGTATTTGTGACTAGCTTCTTACTGAGCAGGAGAATAAAGTACCAATGGTAGAAGTGTACCTGAAGTGAAGCAGAGAAAATTACTTATTATTATTATTTTTTTTAAATGAAAATAATTGAACTTGAGATGATCAAGTCTGCAGTATTTCACGAGACAATGGAGAAATAGATAATAAAACTGTTAAGGGAAGGATTGGGGATCCAGGTAACTGCTATCAGTTAAAGTTATTTGCAGAGGTTGCTGAAACCTATCAGCAGAGACAGAATGACTGAGCACTTATGCAAACGTGGGTTGTTGAGAGTCAGTGTATATTTGTGAAATGCAGTTCATGTTTGATCATTGTAGATGAGAGCTTTGCAAAGTTTACCAGCACGGTAGATAAAGGGTTATCTACCAGAAATGGGATGGAAATTAATTGGAGCTTGCCCTGGGTTTGGGTGGTAATTGGCCAGAAGGAAGTTCTCATTTGAGGATTGGCAGAAGTACCCATCTCTGGCATCTGTTTAAGGAGCTCAGATTGTTATCACCTAAGTGACTTCAGTAAAATAGTAGCATAATATCTCCAACGAAAGATAACCTTCTGAACCTTCTGAATTTTTTAGTCGGGAGGGCAGTACTCTGCCAACTTGGACAATTTTACATTTTTATCAAGCCAATTAATCAAGCCAATTAATCTACAAAACTATATGTCTTTGGAGTGTGGGAGGAAACCGAAGATGTCGGAGAAAACCCACGCAGATCACGGGGAGAACGTACAAACGCCATACAGACAGCACCCATAGTCGGGATCGGGATAATGGGAAGACTAAAGGGGCTGTCCCACCAGCATGCGACTGCATGCTGCGAGCGCGACCTAACGTGGTCGCTTGAGCCGTATGGCCTCGCGGGGCTGGTCCCACTTCGATCGCTGGAGCCGTGTGGAGTTGTGCGGGGCTTGTCCCGACATCGCCCGGGGCTGTGAAAAACTGACACTTCAAAAATCCCGCGCGGCAATGACCTGTCGGCCCGCAGCCGCATTGAGGCCGTACGCAGCATCTCAACGTCGTACGTCATACGCAGCGTCTTGATGGCGTACACCTAGCGCGTGGCGTTGTGCGATGATGTCACCGCCCGGCGTGCCGTTGCATGATGATGTCACCGCCCAACGCCGTGCGACAACCAAATTCAGTTGGCCCGCCTCCTGCCCAGCTGATTGGTGAGTATGATGTCGGGACCAGTTCCATACGGCTCCGCGGTTGGAAGTGGAACCGGCCCTGCGAGGCCATACGGCTCAAGCCACCATGTTTGGTTGCGCTCGCAGCATGCAGTTGCTTGCTGGTCCTTAAGGCACGTGGTAATTTGTGTGTATTGGACAGGAAGTTTTAACTGATAACTTGGAGAGGGAAAGAAAACTAAGGAAGATGGAGTACAAAGTATGTGGACTATGAAATATCAGTTCTCATATGTTAGTGATGAGATATTAGAAGTTGTGGGGGAAAAAATTAGATGTCCACATACACATTTATAAAACATATTCAAAAAAGTTTCACAGTACCAGCAAATTATGGTACAAATGTGATGAATGGATGTGTAAAAGTGGATTTTGGTTAAGTGTATGACTGGACAATCCATTCAGCATTGGACATTGAACTTCATGAAAGGTGCACTTGCCTTTCTACAGTAATTGTGCAGATATACTTTCCAAGATTTAGAGAACTTGGTTTAGAGATGTTGATAAAGTTGCATTCCCTTTAATTGGAAGATTGAGGGGTGTTCTTATCAATGAATTACAAATTATGAAAAAAAAGATAGCTTTCACGTATCAGTACTTTGCAGATGAATCAAGAAAAAATTGCCATAATCTTAAAATGGGACTGAATTCTTTGCAAGTGAAATAATGAAGTCCTTCACATCTGTGGAAGGAAAAATATCGGGAAACTATGGTTTCTACGTTGAAATCTAGCTGAGTTTGGCAAAGATTGCACTGAGGTTCTCTTTTGGCTAAGAAAAGTGAGAAAATTTAAGTGGTTAGGACCACAAAAAATGGAACTTATCTACCTTTAATATTTGTTAAAATGCTTACATCTGATGATCCGCTTTGGATCAAGTATTGTTGGAGCTATTTATGTTTAGGCTAGCTATTGTTGGCATATTATATTATTATATTTGTCTAGATAAATCTTGCCGTATTATTTTGGACACTTGGGGCGGTCTTTAGATGCAGTGACATAGATATAAGGGGACAGGAAGTGACAGGCACAGGGAGGGAGAGCATACAGTTCTCACCAGAGCTGGGACAGAACAGCCAGCTACAACTTGCATGCAGAATAAGGAAAACCTGGTTCATTCATCTCTTTGTTTGTACAACTACTTCAATAAACAACCTATTAAACTGGAAATAACGACTGGAAGATCTGTTCTATTAGGTCTGCATAAGATGACTCTGACTTACCTGTGTAGTAATGGCAACTGGGAAAAAGGACACTGGAAAAATCGTAAATTTGCCATTACGAGTACAATGCTGCCCGAAGATCATCCCTGCAGTTCAGTTACTTCCATCCATTACCTGAAATGCCACAGAAATGTTTTTATTACAACTTTTCTGTCTGCAATTTCTTTGAGGTCAAGTACAGTTATGTGGATTTATATATTTCAGAAAATTATCATATAGAAGGTCATATGGTCATAAGTTATAGGGGAGGCCATTCGGCTCATCAAGTCTACCCCCCCCATTCAATCATGGCTGATCTATCTCTTCCTCCTAATCCCATTCTCTGGCCTTCTCCCCTTAACCCCTGACACCCATACTAATCAAGAACCTATCTATCTCTGCCTTAAAAATATCCGTTGACTTGGCCTCCACAGCCTACTGTAACAAAGAATTCTACAGATCCAACACCCTCTAAATATTATAATCTGATTCTAATTATAATCTGAGTTTGAGTTTAGTTTATTGTCACGTGAACCGAGGTACAGTAAAAAGCTTTTGTTGCATGTTAACCCGTCAGCAGAAAGACAATACGCGATTACAATCGAGCCATCCACCGTATACAAATACATGATTGTGGGAATAACATGAATAATGTTTGGTGCGAGATAAAGCTCAGTAAAGGCCGAGTAAAGATAGTCCGAGGTCTCCAATGAGGTAGATAGTAGCTCGGGACTTTCTTTAGTTAATGGTAGGATGGTTCCGTTGGCTGATACAAGCTGGGATGAAACTGATCCTGAATCTGGACGTTCTTTTTAACACTTCTATACCTCTTGCCTGATGAGAGAGGGGAGCGATTCATCCTGCTGTAATGTTTGCAATATGTTGGCAAGAGTAATAAGAGTTCGTCAAAAAATATAGGATAAGTTAATCTTTATGCAACTTCTGTGTTCAAAAGGTTCATGTTTTGAAGTTGCAAAATTATTTTAAGGGCTTGTCCCACTGATGCGATCTTTCAGCGACTGTCTTCGACCTTCAAACTCGAGGGCACTCGCCTGAAAAACCTCAAGCTGGATTGACCATCAGCGATGAAACCGCGAGCTAGATCGACGGACCACGCACAAACACTTCGCAAAGGCGGGGGCCAGGGAAAGTGGGGGAGCGCTGTCTGAAATTCACACCCACGATGAACAGGAAGGTAAAAGACGGCTGCATTGTGTATGGCGAATCCCTTAGAGAGCGTGGAGGGGGGTTGGGAAGAGAAGGTGAGAGAAGGGGGAGAGAAGGGGGGGAGAAGGAGTGGAGACACTTTTAAGAAGCCAGACAACTTATAATAAAGTTTAGTGGCCATTTAACATTACCGGTCGGTTTTCCTTAGTCCTGAAAACTCCAATGAGCCAATTAAAATGCCCGGTCAGCAAAGGAGATTGCCTACGGCTGCCCTCGACTGCCTATAACTGCATAGCAACCCCACTTCACTGCACTACAAGTTCAAAAGAACCATGCTGACCAATTTTTACTTGCGGAAATTTTTTCCTCGAACAAACTAAAGCCGCGAGTATGCGGGAACTTCAATTAAGCATGAAGGAGAGTTCCGATGACCTCATAGGAACTCCTAGGACCATGTGTCGACTATGCGGCGAGTTTGAGTCGAGGGCAAACTCTTCTAAACTCACAGATTAGGTCGCCGCAGTGGGACAGCCCCTTTCCTCTTTGTTTACTGTTCAATGTGCACAATCCATGTTTGCCAAGTCTAACCTGCTCTTGTATTCCAACTAACCTTGAGCCATGAAGACCCATTGAAATCTGAAGTCTTAAAAATCTCACCAGTACTAAATGTTTTTGTTTATTCTCTTACACTATCTGCACATTGAGAAGCATAGAGAACTCTGTGCTATTGGTACACTTTGAGAAAGTGTGTCTATTAATGAAGGATGAAGAATGCACAGTAACAGCAAACTGCTATTACTATCTCAGTTAAGGACAAAATAAGTAAGTGCTAATTAAAGGAATATTTACTTCCATTATCTTTTGAAAGTGGTGCCAGTAACACCAGGCAGTGGTCTTTTGTCTAACATTGTAATTTACAGTTTATAGTGCTTTTATGAAGCTGGCCCTGTATGGACTGATGTTGGCAATTTCCATTGAATGTGAATAGCTTGGAACAAACATTCAACAGCTGTGAAAACATTTATTTTACTACAGATCTAATACAAACCAATTCTAAAGATTTCAACAGCAGGAATTCAAACAATTTTGGGGAGGACACACTGGTGCCCACTTCACACCACAGTAACAAATTTGGTCCAAACCAGTCCATACTTGATTTGTGTAACTTCTTAATTCAGCTCCCAGTCATGTTGATGAATGCTGAAGAAATGGTGGAATGGTTGAATTTAGAGCAAATATGTTCAAATGAAGCATTCCACTTGTGGGACTTGTTCTGCTGTGGGTAGTAACAGCCGGCTCAGCTGACGCAGCGGTAGAGTTGCAGACCAGAGACCCATGATTGATCCTGACTATGGGTGCTGTCTGTATGGCGTTTATATATTCTCCCTGTAACCACCTGGGTTTTCTCCGGGTGTTCCGGTTTCTTCCCACATTCCAAAGACGTACATGTTTGACGGTTAATTGGCTTTGTTAAGTTGCAAAATTGTCACTAGTGTGTGTATGTTAGTTTACAGGGTGATGGCTGAAGCCAAAGGGCTTGTTTCCACACTGTATCTTTAGTCTGGTTCGTGTGAAATAAAAGTAGATAATATTGTTAAGATCCAGCACCAATTAAGGTGCAAATACCATTTTTACTGCAACTTTTAACATGTTGATTTAAAAGCTGGTTGGTCTGCTAAATATTTCCAGAAATGTCCGAATCTCTGGAATTCCTGACTTCACGTTCTTTTTTTTTGTTTATCAGTTCCCTGGTGTCAATCGACGAGCTGCATCACTTTGACATTGACAATTGTGAAGATGCAGTCACTTACATTTGCTGTGTAATAGGCAAATGTATTTATTTTGTCGACGTTCACTGCCTCCCTTAACATCAGTATTTGCTTTACACTTCGCAGCCGTACAAATGAAAAGCTGGTTTATACACTGTGTAGGTGAGAAGCAACATTAACTGAGCATTTTTGTTGTTCCAAAAACCCTTAACCATTTTATCACCAGCCTGTGATCCTTGCAGCGAAATGTGGCCTGTGATGTTTGAAGGGAGGCTGGTTTATCTTTTGAGTCTTTTCCACGACTTCATTGCCAGGCTTTATTGTGTTCTGCACAGCTTTAATAACAACAGCTGGGCAATCCTATTAGTCCTCACTCTGAAAAGATACAAAATCAATTGATCCCAATCCCTTTGAACTTTGGCATGCAAGCCTGAACCCTGTTGCTAAATTTGCAAAGATTATCACGAAAATCCTCTGATGGAACATAGCTCAGGAAAATACTTTGCATCGTCCGTCCATACACCCCTGCCATTTGAGGTGCGTAATTTATGGTAGGGAAACGCTAACTTAAGTTTGAAATTAGTCTAAAGGGAGTAAAATACCTGGCGGTCAGAGAATATAACATGGCTCATTTAATGGTGTCGTCACAGTGTGTCTCCTGTTGCCTAGTGACACTGTACAATAGGAATGAATGGAATTCCTGCTGCATTTTTACACAAGCAGCCAGAGGTACAATTGGGAATTCCCACTGGAGGGATACCAAGCTGTCACCAGTCAATTCTTCACAAGAGCTGGGAGAAAATTGAACAAAGGTCTTACCGTTCCATGGAAGACCAGATCCCAGACTGCCTTTTAAAAGAAGAATCTTTCCACAGTTTGTCCATTCAAATAGAAACATAGCTTTCAGAGATGGAAATAACTGCAGATGTTGTAATCTTGGGCAAAACACAAAGTGCTGGAGTAACTCAGCAGGTCTGGCAGCATCTGTGGAGGGAATGGATAGACAACGTTTCGGGTCGGGAACCTTCTTCAGACTCAGACAGGGTCTGAAGAAGGGTCTTGACCCAAAATGTCACCCATTCCTTCTCTCAAGGGATGTTGCCTGTCCTGCTGAATTAATCCAGCAGTTTCTGTATTGCACTGAAGATAGACACAAAATGCTGGAGTAACTCAGCGGGGCAGGCAGCTTGGCTGGTGAGAAGAAATGGGTGATGTTTCGGGTCGAGACCCTTCTTCAGACAGTTAGTGTTCTCCAGCATTTTGTGTCTATCTTCGGTGTTAAACCAGCATCTGCAGTTCCTTCCTACATTTTGTGTATTGCAAATAGCTCTCGGCACTGGAAGCGTTTATATCCCACAGTTTTTCCCTCGGATGTCTTTGGACTTCTTGAGGCTTCATTTTACCTCTGCTCATTTTAGAAACATGAAGCAATCACTGCACCTAGCAAATCACGTGTCATGGTCATGGTGACGCGGTGGTAGAGTTGCTGCCTTACAGCAGATGCAGTGTCGGAGACCCGGTTTTGATCCCGACTACGGGTGCTGTCTGATTGGAGTTCGTACATTCTCCCCATGACCTGCTTGGGTTTTTCGAAGTCTGGTGAACCTTCATCTGCACTCCATCTATGGCAATAATGTCCTTCCTCAGATTTGGAGACCAAAACTGTACGCAATACTCCAGGTGTGGTCTCACCAAGACCCTGTACAACTGAGTTCCAGATGTTGGGGAAGTCCCGATGTTGGGGAAGTCCAGAATAAGGGGTCACAGTTTAAGGATAAGTGGGAAATCGTTTAGGACTGAGATGAGAAAAAAAAATTCAGACAGAGAGTGGTGAATCTCTGGAATTTTCTGCCACAGAAGGTAGTTGAGGCCACTTCATTGGCTATATTTAAGAGGGAGTTAGATGTGGCCCTTGTGGCTAAAGGGATCAGGGGATATGAAGAGAAGGCAGGAACTGGATACTGAGTTGGATGATCAGCCATGATCATATTGAATGGTGGTGGAGGCTCGAAGGGCCGAATGGCCTACTCCTGCACCTATTTTCTATGTTTCTATGTCCCTCTGTTTTTCTGCAACTCTGCAAATAACTAACTGATAGCAATTACCTAGATCCTCAATCTCTCTGTTATGGAAGGAACTGGGGAGAAGGCAGAAATGGGGTACTGATTGTGGATGATCAGCCATGATCACATTGAATGGTGGTGCTGGCTCAAAGGGCCAAATGGCCTACTACTGCATCTATTGTTTATTGAACTGCAGATTCTGGTTCTCCAGCATCTTTAGAGAAAGGGAATAGGTGATGTTTTAGGTCAAGACCCTTCTTCAGTCTGAAGAAAGATCTTCACCTGAAAGATCAACTATTCCTTTTCTCCAGAGATGCTGTCTGACCCGCTGAGTTACTCCAGCTTTTTATGTCTATCCTCAGTCCCTCTTGAAGAATTTGAAATAGCTGTCAAGAGCCTCAGTGTTTGAGCTTTAAAGCTATCCAGTGTATATAGGAGCAGTGAAACATCGTCTGAAAGCTAAATATGCACGTAAACTTCAAATTCCAGAAAAGGTCACCTTTTATTGATCACTGGCATCCACTTCGATCTTGCGATGCCCTCTTGGGAGGGGGCACATATTTGTTTGGGGGCAGTGAGATTGTGAGAGGTGGGAGCATTGGTGGAGGAGGTAAGGAGAAACAAAACACTCTGGATCAGTGCACCCTGTGTGTTTGTTTTTCCTTGACCTTAACGATTGCTCTCAAAGGCTACTTCCACTAAAAGTACCGGCTTCTTTGACTTACAAGAGTGCTCTCTGGTCCCAGTGGAATTCCAGGTTCTGCAATAGTGTTCAACAGCCCGGCCAAGCGGAGGATAAACTTTTGGAATGAATCCCAAAAGTGCCCGTGATTCCCTTTTTACAGCAAACATACAACGTAGCACAGTGCACATACAACATAACACAGTGCACATACAACATAGAACAGTGCACATACAACATAGCACAGTGCACATACAACATAGCACAGTGCACATACAACATAGAACAGTGCACATACACCATAGCACAGAAATGGGCCCTCCGGCCACAATGTTTATGCCAAACATGATGTCTTGTTAAACCGATCTCATCTGCCTGTACATGATCTGTATCCCTTGATTCCCTGCACTTCCATGTGCCTATCTAAAAGCCTCGTAAACGCCACTATTAGATCTGCCTCCACCACCACCCTCGGCAGTGCGTTCCACGCCCCCACTCTCTCTGTGTAAAAAAACGTGCCCCGCTCATCTCCATTAAACTTAACCCCTCTCATTTCATAGCTATGCCCTCTAGTCATAGATTAATCCCGCATGGAAACGGGCCCTTCGGCCCAACTTGCCAGCATTGGTGTTGGACATTTCCACCTTGGCACAAAGGTTCTGACTGAATACCCTTCTATACCTCTCATCTATCGTCTCCCCTTCACCTCCAACATTCCAGAGATGACAATCCAAGACTACCCAATCTCTCCCAGTAGCTAAAAACTCTCTAATGCATGCAGCATTTTGGTAAACCTCCTCTGCACCCTCGCCAAAGCCTCCACATCTCTCCTGTCTTCTTCTTCTTGCGTTTGAGGCAGCAGAAGTCCGCAGCAGGGTGATGCCATCCGGTTCGACATCCGTAGGTGCCCGCCCTAAAAAGGGCGCATGCTTCGGGTTGGCGCCAAGCTGCGGCGCTGCTGCTGTCTCCGTTTGTTGTCGTTCGCCTGACTGAAGTCAGTTGACAGGGCTCACCACGGGGAGGTCGACAACATGAGCCCCATCTCTCCTGTAATGGGAACAACCAGAACTGTACGTAATACTGCAAATTTAGCTTTGGCATTTTGGAGGTGCAGCAGTGTAACCACAGGGGGACACTTGGTGGGGTATTGAGCGGTGGGATGGAGGGGATTATTTGCTTGAGGTGGCACAGAATAGTGTGAGGAATTGAAATTAGCATTGACTTTCAGATTATGATGCAAGTGCTCTTTATTTCAGTATGAACTTCCTGATGCACGGTCGGTCCCCAATATCATCAAGAGGAACTTTATTCTCATCAACACTACAATGGAGGATGAGCTGTGTGAGAGTTTTTGTAGCGGAACAGAGCTTTGCTGAGAAATTCAATAAATGTTGTAAGGAGAGAAGGGTTGACATTTAAGGGCTGGAGAGGCACAGAATGGGGTTGTTCTGTACACGTTGTTTGATAGGCTTGTAAGGAGCCATTTGAACTGAAGGCTTTCTGAATAATCTATAAAGTCAGGCAACGTAAAAGAAAAGTGGTTCTTAATGAGCTCAGAGGGTCATCTCTGTATTTGAAGCACAGCCACAGAAGGTGATTTAGTGCAGCATAATCAGTTCTAGTGAGGTACTTTTATGGTAAAATAAATATTCTTCAGGCAAACTGATTCATTAATTGGATGAACAGTGGCTCTTTCTTCTTGCCCTTTTTAAGGATAAATATAGAGGTGAAAGTTCGATCCAGAGAATGCTCTCTGCAGAGCCTGTGGTGAAGGCAGGATACTTGAAAGAGCAGCAGGGGCTTTTACAGTGGAGGAGGACTTCAGACTGAAACGGGGCCTCTTGTGGTTCACGAGGCCCGAGCGAGCTATCCACCGGTCATCGCCTGTGCAGTGGAACTGATTTGTGTGTCTGGGTGAATTGTGGAGGGGTCAATGGCTGTGGCCTTAGGGGTACCACTGCACAACAGCTGAAGAGGTCAGATGCAGATGTTGCCAATAAATCAGTGGCACAGAGAGAGCACAAAGCAAGTCGAGCCTGGCTGCCTCAGCGCATCGACGATCTTGGTCCTTAGCTATGCCTCGAATAAAAAACTTGCATTGGGGAAACTGAGGTGCAACCTAACAAGTGCTTTGATGCCAGCCGTGCACTTTTGAAAGAGGATTTAATTGTACACTATGACTGCAGTGTTAGAATCTTACTTTGCTCTTGAGTGCTTTGTCAAATTGCCAAAGCCTTCTTTTGTCCAGGGTGAAAGGTCAGGGTAATGCTGTCTGTATAACCAGCTGGCCCATAAGAATGTGGACATGAAACAGTAACAATCTGTCTGCAAAGTTATTAAATGCTTCACAGAACGTAACATGACCCCTGTCAAAACATAATGTGGAACATTCTGAGAATATTAGCTGTCTGCCACTCCAGAAATAAGTGTCAGAAATCGAGGTAAAAAGACATTAGCTGAAGTTACTTCGAACATTTTTACAGTTACTCTTTAGTTTACTGTAAACAGATATTTTCTTTCTTCTCAATATCCACATCTTTTTGCCAGCTGATTAGATTGCTTGTTTTGTATTTATATCTACCTTTCTCTCAGATCTTGTATGCCGCGCACTAAAATGTAACAGACTAGGGTGAAAATATTACGGACTTCTTAACAGATTTTCTTCGTTAATTTGATTTAGAGATACAACAGTGAAACAGGCCCTTCGGCCAACTGAGTCCGTGCCTACCAACGATCCCAGTACACTAGCACTATCCGATACACGAGAAACAATTTACAATTCTTATTGAAGCCAATCATCTTTGGAATGTGGGAGGAAACCGGAGCTCCCGGAGAAAACCCATACTGTCAGGGGGAGAATGTAAAAACCCTGTACAGACACCACCCGTAGTCAGGATTGCACCTGGGTCTCTGATGCTGTAAGGCAGCAACTCTACCACTGCGCCACACGCCCCATGTACCTATTTGTACTGGATACTTTGGCTGCTTTCTTACTGGTGACCCTGTGCCACCTCACATTGATTTACCTTTCATCAGAAAATGCATCCACACCTTTGCATTTAATTCCATGAAATATAAAGGAGGCAAGATGGTTTGGTTACAAACGTGTATGATAGCAAGAGGGAGATTATTTTTATCCACATTTTACCTGCTGCCATTCCAGTGCCATCCTATACCCATGCCAGTAATTGCAGGTGCAGTGAGAGGCTAGGCACATATTAATAAGCAAAGGTGAGGATCACCTGTTCATTGGCACATGGGATAATTTCCACAGCGAGCTGACAACTCTAGCTGATGGAACTGGCATTAGTTTGATTTGATTTGATTTAATTTACTGTCATTGTCTTCAATGAAGAGACACCAAAATTATTTTTCCCTTAGTCATACAAAAAAAAATTAAATTAATAAAAACACAGAACACAGAACACAGTAGTCCACAACACAAACATCCCCACAGCAGCACCAAAGTTCCCCACTGTGAGGGAAGGAACCAAAGTCCAGTCAACCTCCTCGCCGATGTTCCCCAATGTTCACCCGTGATCAGGGCCTCCCGAGCACCCCGTAGTCGCTGCTATGGGAGGCCCGATGTTCAGGCCCTCTCGCCGGGAACCTATCGTCGGCCACCTTCCACCGGAGTCCGCGGCTCCTAATGTCCACAGGCCGCGCTGGGCGGAGATTCGCACTGGCGACCCCGGGCAAAGGGTCCCAGGGCTCCGCGATGTTACAGTTAACGCGGTCCGTGTTGGGAGCTCCGCACCCACAGCTCCGCGATGTTGGAGCAGCGGCCCAGCACTCCGGAGCTCCAAGCGGCGATCCCAGGGAGGTCTCGTTCGCTCCGCAATGTTTCCAGCGCCTCGCCGGCGCTGCTGAAGCTCTGGCCCGGTCCCGGCAGGAAAGGCCGCGCCAATCCAGCTGGTAGGCCGCGGGGGGGGGGGGCGCGAGGACACGACTCGGATAATAGTGGCATCCTCGCCAGAAAGCGACTGAAGGACAGTTTCCCCCTTACGCAACCCGCTTCCCCCCACATAAAATACCGAGGGGAAAAAACAACTAAAAAACTAAAAAAACACTTTAAACAGAACAAAATAAAAAAAGACAGCCAGACCGTGGGTGGAAGCAGCTAGCAACAGCGCCGCCGGATAGTTTAAAGGGCAATAAAATTAGTTGCAGCTTTAGGTGCAACAATGTGATAGTTACAGCTTCATCTTTCTTATTTGCAATGAAGAAGATATTTACACTAAATTTTGTGAAGCATCCATTTTGGTGCAGCATTTGCACTATGCAACTTACAAAATGGCAGCTTTAAAGCGGCGTTCTCCATGGTTCACATGGGTGAATGTGCACATAAATGATAAGATACTTTTTAAATTCTCAGCAATGAAAAAATGGAGTCTGTTGAATTGGATTTTAAAATAAACAAAAATACTCCAATTAAACTATTACAGTGAACCTTTTTTTTGTCGTGACTTTTTTAACAAAGAGTTTGAGCTCATATTTTTCCTATTGTTGCTGTCCACAACATCGCCCCTGAACTGTAGAGTAATGCTGAAGTCACCCTAATTGTGATGGGAAAAGTAGAGGTGTTTGGGAAAGTCATGGAGTATGTTCTAATTGTTGATGTGATAACACTTAGATTGGCATCCCCCCATATGGCATTTGATCCAAAGATGAAAATTGATTTTTCCTCCTTTCTGCAATTTTTATTGTTTATGCCTCCGCTGACAATGGCATCAGTCAAGCAAGCTCATTGCAGAGACAGCATTTAAGTAGGCAGTTGACTCAATGTGATACGAAGATCCACTGCTCAACCATTCTGTTTCCTCCTTTTACCAGCATTTTCAGTGAAAGAAATTCATTCATTTAATTTGCTGTTAGTGTGCACGTTGACTATTGCATTTGCCAAATTAACAACAGTGTCTGTGTGAAAGTAAATAATCACTTAATTGTTTTGGGAGATCTTAAGGACTTGGAAAGTGCCAAATAAAACTGAAGATCTTTTTAAACAAGGAAAAGATGAAATGTTGCCAAAGGACTGTTGCTCTTGTACTCAAGGTGGTACTCAATATGCCAAAAGGTTACATCTTGTATTTGGGCTGTTTCAACAAGATGTCTCTGTTGCTTTGCTCAGTGTTTTTTATGCACTATCAGTTTTCAATTACCCTCTTTAATGAGGCCAGTCACATCTTACAAGAAAGGAGAACCTTGTAAAACAAGTGCAGCTAATACCTTACTCCTGGAACCATTATCCATATCTTAGGCCTGACCAACAGACCAGCAGAATATTCAACTACAGTGGTTGGCAGTCTGGCCCTGCAACATTAACGTAGACATGCACAACTCAAAATTGAGACACAGGCATGTGCTCAGAAGTGGGAACTGTGTCCCATGTTCTCGTGCATCCTGGAATGCTGTTCATAGTGCTTCGCCATTGTATTATCTATTCAATTTTACATAGTTTTCTTCAAAAAGCAAAGAAGTTCATGGTCTGTTTATTGGCGGAAGGGTTGTTGAGCTATTGAGGTAATCACTTCTCATCATTCTCTCCTGAATGTGATCATTCCAAAGGTCGGATCATGTCTCGCACATCGATCTCAAACGTGTACTGCCTGCAACAGCGAAAGCCTTTCTGTTCCTTTCAACCCTCACTACTCACTCTTACTACTGAGGCCATTTGTTCACTTATGCCATTACTGGCTAAGGTCAACCAGTTTACTGCTGTGGAGAGAATGTTCTTAAACCAAATTGGTCTGTGGATCTAGTAAACTGGCCCAGAAGTGGGAGCACTTTTCTTGCATGTTTTACAAGACAGATTTAATAAATACATCCCTGAATACATTCAGCATTTGCATATATTCTTGTCAAATTGGATATTCATGCAATTGTGTACGTTAACTTAACCAAGTGGCCTTAGATGCACTTTGGATTATGCTGCTCAATTGTTAGTTTTGCATTGACATTTTGAGTTATTGATTCACTTGCGTTAACATGATTTGGATCAACATTTCAGCTGGTCTGGCTTTTTCAGTGTGTCTTATTATTTTGTCATTACTTCATTGAAGCAAAAAGCTACATATTTGTAGACCACTTTGGGGCACTGTGGATAAGTGCTTTCTTGTAAAAGAACGAATTGTTTAATTTGCTTAAATCTTTTTCTTTGTTTTTTATTAAACATAACATTGTACAGAGCTTTGCTTTGTTCAGAATTTGTGAATGTCAAGCAGTTGGTGGCTTTGGCAGATGGACAATGATTTGCGTTGAATACATGTCCACACGAGATGTCCTGACACAAGTGTAATGTAAACTGTGCACTCCATTTCTCATACCTCGGGACAATGAGATAAAATGGCGCATGTATCCAAAGGTGGACGTGGCACAAAACTCTCCTAGGCAAGCAGAAATTTGCTGAAACTCAGCATGATCACTTGAGCCAAATAAAAAGGTCATTTTCATTTAGTCAGTGGTTTGATAAAGGAGCCTTAGATTTCAATTAGTATTTTTGTGATTTGAATCCATCCTCTGCAGATTATTTCAATGCTCTTATAATATCATCTGTTGTATTATTTCAGATCAAAAGCATTACGTTCGTAAGCAGATCCTTTATCATGAGTTCTCTATCATGCCACCAGTTGTGTTTGCAATATTAGTACATTTTGATGTTGAACTGGGTGGTTTGTTATGGAATGCCATGTTTAATCTGTCATTGCAGATTATTCTTATAACCTGCATTTTCCTCCACTGTGTAGTTTTATGTAATGCTTAATTCCTCCAGTCAAATGAAACGTCGTCTCTTTCATTTGTCATTGTTGGATTGCCTGGAAGCCTGTCGCCAGTGCAGAGAAATAATCTTCTGTCAGGAGTCAAACACTGATGGATTCAGCATATCCCCTTTGATGAATGATTAAAATGGAGTGCTACATTTAAAAGAATTGGGTTTAAGCTTTGGGTTTCTCCTCTCAGCCAAGCTTGTGGGCATGCAGAGTGATTCCATGTGTTGCTCATATGCAAGCTGTGAAATGAGAGGGACAGGTTGTCACCTGGGGAACCTTTGAAGCTTAGTTCATTTTAGAGATACAGCGCGGAAACAGGTCCTTTGGCCCACCGCGTCTGCGCCAACCAATGATCCCCGCACACTAACACCATTCTACACACACAAGGGACAACTTACAAATTTACCAATTCAATTAACGTACAAACCTGTACATCTTTGGAGTGTGGGAGGAAACCGGAGCTCCCGGAGAAAACCCCGGCAGTTCACGAGGAGAACGTAAAACTCTCTACAGAGAGTGTCCATGGTCACGATCGCGCCTACGTGTCTGGTGCTGCAAGGTAGTAACTCTACTGCTGGCCACCATGCTGCATCAACATCAGCAGTCTTTCTTAATAATTAGGGAAATGACTTTGAATTGGAAAATGTTAAACTCAAAGTTTGAGGGGGTGGTGGGGGGGTAGGGGGCGGGGGTAAGAGGGGAAAGGAAAACAAGAATAAATAACACAAAATTAATGCTGCCAGAGTTCTAAAATAACTCATTCAGGCTACTCAATGAATTTTTAGAACACTGAACAGTGCCAGATTATCAGAGCCTTGTCTTGAGTGTTTAAATCCCCTGCCCAAGAAAAACGCTGGGCCATTGGAATCACTTGTAATCAATCTCACACTAGCCGAGGACAACCTCACACACATTTAAGGGTTGTCCCAGAGTTCAACAGGTCTAACTGGAACAGAACCATTCAATTTATAGATTGGCCTAAAAGGTGAAACACTTCCACAAAACAGATTTAGCCTGATTGAACTGCAGAAAGTGCTTTCAATTTTCTTTGCTGACTTTAGCAAATAGATAATGCATCTATTCTGATGGTAACATTACTGATGGTAACAGCATTCCATTTCAGAATACATGGGGGAATCATTGGTAAAGCCCATAATACCATTTTTAGTGTTTATCTCCTGAACCTATTATGCCTGTGATTGGCACAATGATGTAGGTTTCTCCAGTTAAATGCTGCAAATGATGAAACCGACAGCTCACTTAAGCAAGAATGTCAAACGGGTTCAATGACTAGCAGTTGCAAGTTTTGCTCATGGAGTGTCACTGTGGAGCATTCACAGTTCCTCTCAACCAACAATGATTGTAGCAATGACAATTGTGAATTAAATTCAGATGTTTTTCAGTATTTTACTTCTCCCGTCATGTGCCCTGGTTTTTAAATTTCTGTATCACGGTTGCTCTCTCTCCATTTCTCTTTCTCTCTCTTTTCCCCCTTTTCCCCCCCTTTCCCCCTCTCACATTTCATGACCAATTAAGAAAAGATCAAAGCAGTATCTTTCAGTGACGATCAACTCACCTCTACATGATAAGGCCCCATTCTCCTCTGCTAGTCTCTCCTCAATAACCCCCCCCCCCCCCTGCAGCATCCCAGGAACCGTCCAGTCTCCTGCCTCCAGCCCCTTCTTAATAATTAATTGGATTGGACAATGTCTCTCAACAATTTTTCCTTTTTCTGCCCCAGCCATTAGCTCCACCTGTCCCTCAGGTAGCTCCTCCAACATGAGCAGCATTCCAACCCAAGCTCCAACTTACTGAGCAAGGCACTGAAGTGATTTCAACCTCTTGTGATGGGATAATTATTGCTAGGCACCCCTTGTCTTGCCCTTGTCACAGGGAAGAGAGAGAAACCGCAGCCAAACAAATGCCCTCATCCCACTCCAAGCAGGAAAATCTTCTTCAGTTTCTACTGAGCATTCTACATCCCCCCCCCCCATACCACTGTAATTGTTCTAAGATGGTGAAAATTACCTCTGGAGTAGGTGGATGTTAGAATTTGGGAGGAGTTGATGGGAAAGAGGGGAAAATAAAGCAGGATTAGTGTCAAGAGAAGTGAGTCCGTGATGGAAGACACAGATATGGTGGGGTGGTTTCCATGCTGTATGACTGTGCCTCCTGCTCATATCCTTTTATTGCAATCTCACGTCCCTTTTCACCATTGTCCTCATCTTCCTCCTTTGCCATTCACCCAACTTACTCCTTCCTGCATTTGCCAGTCCTCTTTATTCCTTCATCCTACTGTCCATTCAGAGTCTGCCAAACTGGTTCACTGTCCTTCCTCTGCATACTCCACTCACCCCTGGCCATTTTATTTTGCTAATTGTATATCCTGCTGCTCCCAACTATTTCCTCTGCACTGTCACTCACCCCCCTTCTCTGATCTCCTCTCTCCCCTCATCCATTACCTCAAACTATTTTTGACTGTCTATTGCATTGATTGTATAGATTTGGACAATTGTATGGATTTTGTGAACAGGTGAAAACGAATGGTGCTAGTTGCTCATCTCCCTGAGGCAGTTATTTGGGATTTCAGAGACATCCTCTGGCCCAGCATCTCGTCGTGTGTTTTTTGTTTTATACAGTGTACTCATGGCACAAAAGAGCAGGCTCAGTTCCATTGAGAGAATCAACCACTGAGTGAAAATTTGTCACTGAAGCACAAGTCAAAATCAAAAAGTATGACATGGCAGCATATGTTATGTGTACAGAAAACAAATATTATGGAAAGTCTATTTTTGAAACCTGCAACATGTGTTGTCTTTCTGCTGACTGGTTAGCACACAACAAAAGCTTTTCACTGTACCTCGGTACACGTAACAATAAACTAAACTCAAAGAGGATTATATTCTAAACAAAAAAAAAAATTCCATGCCAGAGAGGTTATTTTGCCATTTTATCTCTTGTTATGCATTGATGCGTTGAAGGAGTTGACAGATAAGTTCATGATTGAAAGCAGAGTATTGTGGATGCTAAAAAGGACACAAAGTGCTGGAGTAATTCAGCAGGTCAGGCAGCATCTCTGGAGAATATGGATTGGTGACGTTTTTGGTCGTGAACCTTCTTCAATGTATTAACCAACATCTGTTTCTACTAGTGGCCGAGTCTAGGACTGGAGGTCATAGCCTCAGAATTAAAGGATGTTCTTTTAGGAAGGAGATGAGGAGGAATTTATTTCATCAGAGGGTGGTGAATCTGTGGAATTCATTGCAGCAGAAGACTGTGGAGGCAAAGTCAGTGGATTTATTTAAGGCAGAGATAGATAGATTCTTGATTAGTTTGGGTGTCAGAGGTTATGGGGAGAAGGCAGGAGAATGAGGTTAGGAGGGAGAAATAGATCAGTCATGATTGAATGGCAGAGTAGACTTGAAGGGCCGAATGGCCTAATTCTACTCCTATCACTCACAGTGCCCGCCATAATGTTTGGGACAAAGACCCATCATTTATTTATTTCCATCTGAACTCCACAATATGAGATTTGTAATAGAAAAAAAATCACATGTGGTTAAAGTGCACATTGTCAGATGTTAATAAAGGTCATTTTTATACATTTTGGTTTCACCATGTACAAATTACATCTGTGTTTATAAATAGTCCCCACATTTCATGGCACCATAATGTTTGGGACACATGGCTTCACAGGTGTTTGTAATTACTCAGGTGTGTTTAAATGTCTCCTTAATGCAGGTATAAGAAAGCTCTCAGCACCTAGTCTTTCCACCAGTCTTTCCATCACCTTTGGAAACTTTTATTGCTGTTTATCAACATGAAGCCCAAAGTTGTGCCAATGAAAGTCAAATAAGTCATTATGAGACTGAAAAACAAGAATAAAACTGTTCATTGTCAAACATCAACCAAACCTTAGGCTTACCAAAATCAACTGCTTGGAACATAATTAAGAAGAAAGAGAGCACTGGTGAGCTTACTAATCGCAAAGGGACTGGCAGGCCAAGGAAGACCTCCACAGCTGATGACAGAAGGATTCTCTCGAGAATAAAGAAAAATCCCCAAACACCTGTCCGACAGATTAGAAACACTCTTCAGATGTCAGGTGTGGATTTGTCAATGACCACTATCCGCAGAAGACTTCATGAACAGAAATACAGAGGCTACACTTCAAGATGCAAACCACTGGTTAGCCACAAAAATAGGATGGCCAAGTTGCAGTTTGCCAAGAAGTACTTAAAAGAGCAACCACAGTTCTGGAAAATGGTCTTATGGACAGATGAGACGAAGATTAACTTATATCAGAGTGATGGAAAGAGCAAAGTATGGAGGAGAGAAGGAATTGTCCAAGATCCAAAGCATACCACCTCATCTGTGAAACACGGTGGTGGGGGTGTTATGGCCTGGGTATGTATGGCTGCTGACGGTACTGGCTCACTTATCTTCATTGATGATACAACTGCTGATGGTAGTACCATAATATATCTGCTCAAGTTCAAACAAATGCTTCAAAACTCATTGGCCGGCAGTTCATTCTACAGCAAGACAATGATCCCAAACATACTGCTAAAGCAACAAAGGAGTTTTTCAAAGCTAAAAAATGGTGTAGGCCAAGTCAATCACCCGATCTGAACCCAATTGAGCATGCCTTTTATTTGCTGAAGAGAAAACTGAAGGGGCCCAAAACAAGCATAAGCTAAAGATGGCTGCAATACAGGCCTGTCAGAGCATCACCAAAGAAGACACCCAGCAACTGGTGATGTCCATTAATGGCAGACTTCAAGCAGTCATTGCATGCAAAGGATATGCAACAAATTACTAAACATGACTACTTTCATTTACATGACATTGCTGTGTCCCAAACATTATTGTGTCCTGAAATGGGGGAACTATGTATAAACACTGCTGCAATTTCTACATGATGAAACCAAAATGTATAAAAATTGCCTTTATTAAAATCTGATAATATGCACATTAACCACGTGATTTTTTTCTATTCAAAATCTCAAATTGTGGAATACAGAGGCAAATAATTAAATAAAGGGTCTTTGTCCCAAACATTATGGATGGCACTGTACATGTGCAATGCATATTCAGAGGAAACTTAATTGAAAATCCGGGGAGCGTTGAACAACACAGTGCATGGTCAATGGGAGTTTATAAAAATTAAAATGCCCAGAGCAATCATTCATGGGTAAAAAGATAGAAATTGCTACACAGTCATTGTTGGATCATTGAACAATTCCTTCATGAAATAATGAGACAATGTTGGTCGCAGACTAGTCCATACTGTTGGATGGGGTGTCAAACAAGATCTAATGCCTCCAATTGGACGAACGTTGGCAGTTCCCGGTTTGGACTGGAGAGATAGACAGCAGCGTTAAAGCAAGTGATGATCAAATGAAGACACAAAGTGTTTGAGTAACTCAGGAGGTCAGGCAGCATCTCTGGAGGTCATGAAGAGGTGACATTTTGGGTCGGGACCCTTCTTCAGACGCTACCCATGTTCTCAAGTGATGCTGCGTGACCCGTCACTCCATCAAGTTGTGTCTTTTTTTGTAAACCAGCATCTGCACTTCCTTGCCTCTTCCAATTCAAATTATTATTTTAACAGTCTTAGGGCAAATCTTTGAACAGGGAATCAAATGAATAGGGAATCAAAATTAATCCTTTCTGTTGATCCTCCCCGGTTAATGCAATTGACACATGCTGCTTGCAGCTGAATACTTCACGAAGAACAAGCTGGTGACATGACTTCAATGATGAACGATAACCTCCAAATATAATGAACAAGAAGAGGAGGACTCAGCATTACAGAAGTCTGTTTGACTTCAACAAATACCATTCAACGGAAAATATCCCACGATCCACAAAGAGGTTGGCGTGGAAACCAGGCAGCAGATCTTCAACGTGATGTTGGAACATGCCGTCAGGGGCAGTGTTGGAGCCAGGTACGATCATGGTATTTAAGAGGCTTTTGGGAAGAGATGTCGATATACTGGGAATGGAGGGTGTGGATCTCGTGCAGGCAGAGGAGATTAGTTCAACCTTGCATCGTGTTCGGTGTGGACATTGTAGTCTGCAGAGCATGCTTCTGTGCTGTATTATTCTATGATCCTTGTAAGATAACATTTATGCCTTGCTTAAACCAAGGATTAAAAGATGAACTCTCATATCCAGCTGTAAGAAAGAGGAGGCAATTTGGCTGCAGCCAGGTAGACATGCACAGGTGGACCGGGTGGGCCAAAGTGTCTGTTTCCGCACTGTATCTCTGAACAAATCATGAGTTGGGAATGTGAGGTTGGGCCGAAGCAGAGCATGACCAGGGATGGTTTCTGCCTGGGTCTGGCTATGGAGCTGGTGGCGCGGAAGTGGTCTAGATCACCACGGGTCAGGAATGCACGAACACTTGCAGCAAGAGTGTTTGTAAATTTCTCACTCTCCGAATTTCCTGGCTTCACAGAAGATTTATTGTACAAGATGCAACAATAGTGAAATTAAAGTATTTGGGTATTAATCGGAATCACATTCAAAAATTTAAAAAATCTGCTAATTTACAACAACCAAAGCTCCAAAGGTCCTGGATTATTGGAGTTTTATTCTCATGCTCACATGAAATTATTTTCCTTGATTATCATTATATACTTATCAGGCCACATTGTTTTATTTCCACAGCAGGATGCATGTAACTAGTCAAGAGAGAAAATAATTCTGTAATCTACAGCTTTAGTCATGTCCCCAATCCATTTGTGTAAACCCTTTGCTGAAGTCCCAAAGGACTTTACAAGAATGTTATCAAACAACATTTGTCATCAAGCCAGATTTCTTGACTACTGTACAAGATGCAACAATAGTGAAATTAAAGTATTTGGGTATTAATAGGAATCACATTTTAAAACCAAAAAAATCTGCCAATCTTCCACAACCAAAGCTCCAAAGGTCCTTGATTATTGCAGTTTTACTCTCATGCTCACATGAAATTATTTTCATGATAATTAATAATAACTGCATCCCATCTGCATTTGATATCTTTATTTTATATCTTTGTGCTGAAATTGCAGCTCTAATTGATTTTTCGGAGCAAATTGAAGGGCACTTGATCTTGGGGATTGCCTCAGGAGCAGTTGTGTTTTCAAAGATGTGCAGTAACAAAACATTTCGGAAACTAATGGAAAATAATTTCTCTGGAGTAGTAACACTCCAAAGGTTTCAAAGATCTTTTATTGTCAGTGTACCACTTAAGGTACAGTGATATTCATATTCGTATTCACTCACAGGCTGGTGTACAAAGCCCCATCGGACGACAAACATCCTTTGGACCACCTCGTCCAGGACTCACAGCAATTGGGACCTCAAAGCCTGTCATCTCGTCGCCCTTTCTCCCGTCACGCATCGACTCTCTGTGGCTCCGGTTTCAACACACTAGGAGCATGGGGAACCAGCTGGGAACAGACTTTGCGACCTCTGCAATTCACTGTTGCACCGAACACCACAGCCCCACCCGGCTCGGACCTGCCCCACAAAGAGTGGGTCACCGTGAACTGGCTCTGTACAGGGTCGTCCGGTTCAACGCCAACATGCATTGCTGGGCGCTGCGTTCATCAGCAGCCTGCATGTGTGGAGCAGACCACCAAACAGCGCAGCACGTCATTTTCGACTGCGCAGTCCTCCGCCCCCCTGGTGGACGGGTAGACCTCACGTCCCTCGACAACAGCACATTGAACTGACTACAGCGCCTGGAGTGTGTTACATAACTGTTGCTGCCTCAAACGCAAGAAGAAGAAGATTACCATACAGCCTTACTAACAAAAAGCAACAAGAAACACAACTGCATAAAAGTTATCATAAACATCCACCACAACGGATTCCCCACATTCCTCACTGTGATAGAAGGCAATAAAGTCTAATCTTCTTCCCTCATTTTTCTCCCGCTGTCGGGACCATCCGGCGGGGCGATCGAAGCACCGCGTTGGGGCATTCGAAGCTCCTGCGGCTTGGAGCTCCCGAAGTCGGTCTCCAACCAGGTACCGTGACCTCCACGATGTTAAAGTCCACAGGCTCCCACAGCTGGAGATCCGAGTAAGATCCTTGGTAAAGGGATCATGGGCTCCACAACGTTAATGTCCTGCAGGCTCCCGCGGTTGAAACTCCGAGGTCAATCACCGACAGGGACCGCCAGCTCCACAATGTTAACGTCCTGCAGGCTCCCACGGTTGGAGCTTCCGATGTCGGCATCCAGCAAAGGCCTCCAGCTCCTCGATGTTAGAGGCCACAGTGCAGACAGAGATAAGATATGGGAAAAATTGCATCTTCATCGATTTAAAAAAATGTTTTCCCCAACCCCCCCACATAAAGCAAGCTAAAGAACACTAAAAACATACACTGAAAACAGACAGACTGTTGGCGAGGAAGCGATTACTGGCGCCACCATGAGAGACAAATTGGGCAGAACCGCATTGTACCTGCACAAGACTAATAAAACAAGTGGGAACAAAGCATGGAACATCTGCTTAAACAGATTGAAAACCATCGATTATGTCAAAGGAGGAATCCAGGAAGAAGACTCTGAGACCAACTTGGGAATACTGCTCAGTCAGTCCACGAATAATACATTGCTTCAAAATTTGCCACATGCTTTAAGCTCACTGACCTGTTTTCTCACTGATCTGAAAATTTATAGAGCAATTTCTAGAATATACTTTGACTGGCCATTAAAATTAATAACACATTGGAATTTTCAATTCCAGAGAACTGTCCCACAGGATATGAATAACTGTTCATTGCGAATGTGACCTTGTGCACTGGAGTGTTAATATAGGAAGGAGGTGTCCCTTAGCTGACTGAGAAAGAGTGATGTACCTGCTCCTTCATTAAAATCACTGGCTTTTTTTCCCTCACTCTTTACTCGTCTGTTTTCAAAGCCACCGACATTCAAGGAGCAAATGTAAAGCTGGTCTTAATGGGCTCTCAACATGTACTTTTACATGAAGCTTCACCGAGTGCCTGCTCCTGAGCTCACTCACATCCATGTAAAACAGCGCGTGGGGCAGAAGAAAATCAAGAAGAGTAAACCACGCAATTCCCCTGCTCCACAGCTGATAACAATTGGAGTCTGCTATTCGTCATTCCAACAGAGATGTGACTACTGAGAATATTTGTTAAAAACAATCATTTAAAGATCACTCCTGTCGATGACAAAAGGTGGATCTTCTGTTCATCCTCTTTCTGTGTCTCCCCTTGCAGCAACATGCAAACAAAACAAACAGGTGCAGCCCATCCAGCTCATTGCGTCTACCCCAGCACTCATCAACATCATGGCTGGTCATCTATCTTGGTGACATCTTCCAGCACAGCAACTTGCCCTTTGCCCAGAAATTTATCAATATCTTCTTAGACTGAATATATCACCTGAGGCTTCAAGGCAAATTCCAAAGTTTCACGACCATCTGAGTGATTTCTCCTCATCCGAAAGGACCTACCCTTATTTTGAAGCTCAATCTCCTGGTTCTCGACTCCACAGTCAGGTGAAGCATCTTGATGCATCTCAACCATCCAGCCCTTCCTTGTGTCCTTATGTGAGTGCCCTCATTCATCCCCACTGTCGGCAACGTTGTCCCAGTCTGTTCAATCTCACCTCGTATGGCAAAGCTGCCAATGTAGTGGAATCTGGAGCTAAGCAGCATCTGTGAAGGGAAATGGACAGTTGCCCTTTTGGGTTGAGACACACTTCCTCTGCAGTCTTTCATGTGTCAGCCAATGGAATCTGACTTGTGAACTTTTGCTACACTTCCTTCATGGCAAGTCTACCCGTTATTCAGTAAGCTCTGCAGAATTCTCCAGTTGTGGTCTTATCGTGGTTCAATGCAAAAATAATACTTCGTCAGTCCTGTGTTCACATCCTTTTGTAATAATGGCTAAAAAAAATGTCTTTCTTTGCTACCTTTCTTTGCTACCATTTCTTTTTCTAAATTTGCTCGTAGGGTCACTAGGATCTTGGGTACAAGGGCATCTAGATGCCATTGAACATTAACATGGCCCTATCTCTCTCAATTTAACAGTTGCAGAATTGTTTCCATGGATTGGAGGGCAGAGGAGGGCTCTGAGGTTTGTTCTGTAATTTTATTCAATGAGCAATTAAGTCATACAACACAGAAACACCCCTTTGATTTCCTACTAACCAGAGAATCAGTGCAAGCATCAGCCTTGATTAGGCAGAGGAAACCTGCTTGGGGCTTCTAATCCCTGATCACTGGACAAGTACAATTAGACTCAACTGCAATTCAAACAGGGTGACACGGTTTCCAGACGTCGGGGGAGATCTAGAGGACAACTGGGTTCTTCAGGCCATCAACCAGGAGTAGTTCCCCTTCAATGAAGAGGAGAAGGATCATGGTAGACAAAATAAGCAGGACATAAAAGATATGAGAACCTCAGAAAGTGGTCAAATATATATCTGGAACTGCCAACCTAAATTGTGGATAGCCAGCTTTAGAAGCTTTCAGTCTTAGTTTAATTTGGAGATACAGCACAGAAACAAGCCCTTCGGCCCACTGAGTCCAGTACATTAGCAGTATCCTACAAACTAGGAAGAATTTACAATTTTGTTTTACTGAAGCCAATTAACCTATGAACCTGTACATCTTTGGCATGTGGGAGGAAAATGAAGCACGGGGAAAACCCATGTGGTCACAGGGAGAACGTACAAACTCTGACCCAGTTGCATATAATACAGCATATAATACCCAGGATGTCCAAGATGTGTTTCTCTTTAATATCATGCTCTTAGATGCACAGCCATTCAGTTTTATTTTTTGAGATATATTCACTAATTCCACATCTATATATCGGGCTGAAGCTGAATCTCTCCCTCTTGTGCCATATATTTCAACAATGCCAGTTGTTCATTTGACGGATTGTCTGATTAACTGTAATCTGAAAGATACACAAGTTGAAAAATGTTATCGATTTTAAACAGATGGCAAAGTAAATGGCAGAGAATCGAAATTCTGGCATGACTCCAAAGTGTGACAATTTGCATTAACATTATGCAAAACAGACAAGTTTCTGTTCAAAGTGGCCTGTGAAACAGCTTGAAAAGAAGCGGCTTCGAACATATCGGATGCTCTGGTTATCCAAGGTTGATAAATGTGTACAAAGCGGAAGAGGAGATTAGGCCAGTTCAGCCATGATCTCGACCCAAAACATCACTCATTCCTTCTCCCCAGAGATGTTGCCGGTCCCGGTGAGTTACTCCAGCTTTTTGTGTCTATCTATGATCATATTGAATCATCATGACAGGCTCAAGAGGCCAAATGGCCAACTCTTACTTCTCTTTATGCAAGAGTCTTCTTGTGATTGTGTTGAAATTAAATCTTTAACTTGTGAGAAACTAAAATCATTTACATTCTTTGTTATCAATGATTGGTGTGGACTTACACACATTACATATCTTGGCATACTTTAATACGTAATTTTTAATCTTCATCCCTCATTTTGTCATTTAAAGAATTCAGTGATATGGATATTTTCAATGTCTTTGTCACATCAATAATTGATTATTTTTCCACTCTGAACCAACGTTTTAAATGTTTGTTAAAGCCAACTGAATAATTGTGCTGAAGAAAGTTTGGAATTAAAGTATATAATCTTGCCCTTGCTTTTGTGTGGGGAATAGTACTTGGGTTTTCAATAGTTGCAGACGGAAATATGATTTATTTTCAGCTAATAATTCCTGATATGAGCATTGCATGGGTGCCCGATTTATTGATTGTTGTTCTATGATAACTGGATAGCATTAAGATGCAAGCACAAAATATTTATCTCTGTGCAAAAGCATAACATAATAAAGTAATTTAATTTTCATTAGTTTGCTTGTGTATGCTCTTCTGGAGATCGGTACATTTTGGAGGAATACGTTTTAGAACTAATGGGAGCTTTAATATTAAACAGATCCAATACTAAGATGAATATTGCACAATCTTTGCCCCAGTGGACATTTTAAACCAGCAAATTACTTACCGTTTTAATAGCACGGCATTCATGTGTGCGGAGCTAGTGGCTCCTCCCAAGGTCTCTTGATATCCTGGAAACAAAAATCCTGCTCCTCGGCACATTGTGGTTTGAAATGGATTTGTAATAGATGTCGACACATCTATTTACCTAAAGTTGTAAACATTTGCAGTTTGCACATATTCGGAGGCCAGGTTTGGTGCTCCAATCAATGTTTTCGTTCTTGAATGAGTTTTGATCACAGAATGCCTCATGAAGATAATAATAATTCATAAGAGAAACCTCATCTACGATGGAGATAAGATTAGCATATTCAGAGACTACCCTGTGGAAGTCGCCAAGGGAAGAGCTCTATTTACAGAAACAAGAGGCATTCTTAAGAAGATAGAAGGTCTGAGATATGGTCTGATGTATCCTGCAACGCTAAGAGTAACCTATGATAACAAAGAGCATCACTTCATCAAGCACACAGAGGCACTTGAATTCGCTCGGAACATCGAGAAGAAGGAGGAAGAGGTAGAAGAGGGAGAAGCAGACGCGGATGAAGAACCGTGAATTTGAACTGTATCTAACATTTATCTGATGGTACTGAATATCCATAGAGAAGGAGGAAGAATAACGAACTCTTAAATACACTAAAAAACTAACATATAATAGGAATAGTTTAGTATTAACTATCACTTAAAATTGTATGCTATCCCACCCAAAACAGTTATGATATTATTAAAAATTCAAATAAGTGTTCATAATTTATAATCATTAAAATTTAGCACCCAACCCCTATTCAAATAGCCCTTAAGGCAATTAAAAATGTTCCGTTAAGGAAAATTAGCTTGAACTATTAATATCTTATTTTAACAACGGAAGTCGTTAGATTAATAGCCACACTAGTGTGGCTAACGCTAACTGCACTTAAAATAGCTGTAGTTACCCTTTCCCCTCCGCACATTACTAACCCTATTAACATTTATTATTCCTATTTTTATTTTTTTGTTTTATATAAAGTATATTACATTTTTAGTTATGAATGGTATTATGAATTTTGTTTGAAGAGATTTGTACGTAAGATAAAGTTACATGCATTAAAACTCATCGATCTGAAGCACGGGTATGAGGTTGGGATAGACGTGCTGAGACATCTACTCCATTATAATCCACCTTAACAACAAAATGCAAGACATTAATATGAAAACTGGGGGTGATGGAATCACTTTCTGCAGTTGGAATGTAAAGGGAATTAATGAACCAATTAAAAGAGGTAAGGTTTTAGCTCACTTAAATAAACTTAAAACAGACATAATCTTTCTTCAAGAGACACCTCAAAAAGGATGCGCAATATAGATTAACAGCAAAATGGATTTCTAAAGTGTATCATTCTTCATTTACGCAAAAGTCTAGAGGGGTTGCAATTCTTATACGTGAAGGTATACCATTTAAACATACCTCAATTAAAGAAGATACTGAGGGTAGATATATAATAATTACGGGTGAACTATATTCAAAGAAAGTTCTTATGAACGTATATGGACCTAATTTCGATAATCCGTTGTTTTTTAAGAAAATATTTAATACTATTCCGGTATCTACACAACATAATCTAATAATTGGGGGTGATTTAAACTGTACTTTAGATAATTATTTAGATAGATCACCTACTAAAAGAAAAGTTACATCTAAATCAAGCGAATTTATAAATTCCTTTATTAATACTGCAAATGTTAAGGATGTTTGGAGAATTGATAGCCCTTCTGGTCGGGAATACTCATTTTACTCACCTGTATTCGGAACCTATTCAAGGATAGATTATTTTTTAATAGACTCAAAATTAATTCCATTTACGTATGACTCAAAATACCATAATATTATTATTTCGGATCATGCACTATTAACATTTAAGATAAAATTAAATGGTATAACTAATAAACAATCTCAATGGAGACGCAACCCTCAAATTTTAAATGAAAAGGCTTGTTATGATTATAACCATATAACCATATAACAATTACAGCACGGAAACAGGCCCTCTCGGCCCTTCCAATCCGTGCCGACCTGGTAAAACAGATTAAATTGTTTTTTGAGACTAATACCAAACCTGGAATTTCAGCGTCACTTCTTTGGGACACATTTAAAGCCTTTATGAGTGGTGCTATAATATCTGCGCAAGCATACCTTAATAAGGAAAACCGAAAGATGCAACAAACTTGAGAAAATTAAATAAAGCAATTAGATATTGAAAATGCAATATCTCCATCTAAGGTGATATATAATAAAATTGCAATATTAAAATATAAGCTAAATAAAATATACTGAAATTATGTTATAAAACTTTTTCAACATTTTGAATTTGGTGAGAAACCACAAAAAATATTGTCATGCCAGCTTAGAAAATCAGATGAGGAAAAAATGATATATAAAATCAGATCAAAACAAGGTGAAATATTAACTTTGCCAAAAGATATTAATGACAGATTTCTGCATCACTATCAAAAACTTTATTCAACCAAACTGACGGGGCAATCGGATGGAATGGAAACATTCCTACATGAATGTCATATCAAAGGCTTAGATCAGGAAGGCGATGTTTGTAAATGGGTTAAAATTTTGTACTTCAACCCTATAGCAAAAATACTAACAAACCAAGTTATCAGCTAAATTTAATCTTTCTAGGCGTTGTAGACAAGGATGCCCGTTATCACCTTTATTATTTGCTCTCACAATCGAGCCATTAGCCGAAAGGATTAGATCAGATCCAGAAATATATGGATACAATACTAATACCACAACGAATAAAATATCTTTATATGCAGACGATGTTTTAATATATAACACAAAACCGGAGATCAGTATTCCTAACTTACTTGACATTATAAATAAGTTCGGTACATTTTCAGGATATAGAATTAATTGGAATAAAAGTGAAATTATGCCTATAACTGGAATAAAAGTAAACATATTACAACAATTTCCGTTTAAAATAGTTACGGATAAATTTAAATATCTAGGAATTAATGTATCTAAATCTTATAATCTATTATTCAAATTAAATTATCCTCAGTTATTGGATAAACTAAAAAATAATATTTTATACTGGAAAACACTACCAATATCAATGATTGGCAGAATAAATGCTATAAAAATGGTCTTCTTACCACAATTATTATATTTATTTGGGATTATAAAAATCACAGAATAAGTAAAAAACATTTATGTAAATCCAAGATAAATGGAGGATTAGCGTTACCTGATTTTTTATATTATTTTTGGGCAGTTCAGATTAAGAATATGAATTTTTGGTTGGTAAAAATGGACCAGGAAGCAGCTTAGCTAAAGATGGAAATGGAAGACTGTTTACCATTTGATATAAGTTTGATTCTTCTTGCTCCAAGTGAAGTACAAAAAAAACCTTACGGGGAAAACCCTATAATTTATAGCATATAATATTATTAACAATTAAACCCTATAATATATGTATTTGGAAACAAATAGTTAAGACTTTACATCTGGATAATATGTCAGTCTGTTTACCAATTATGAATAATCCTTTATTTAAACCTTCTATATTGGATAAGGTGTTTAGACACTGGAAAAATTTAGGAATTACAAGGATAGAACACCTTTATAGGAAAGGAAAATTTCTATAATTTCAAGAATTAAAAGATATCTATGGATTACACCCAAATAACTTGTTTAGGTATTTACAAATTAGAGACTATATCAAGTCAAACATGCAAGACTATAAGAATAGAGAACCAGGATTACTGGATGAGTGGCTTAACAAGCAACCAAATACAGAAAAATTAATAGCGTGCATATATAACACTCTTTTGGATAGGGAAGTCCCAACAACAGAATCATACCGACAGATATGGGAAAATGAAATAGGCCTATCTATAATGAAAGACACTTGGAAAGAAAGTTTACAACGTATACATCGATGTTCATTAAATGCCAGACATACTTTGGTACAATTTAAAGTAATACATAGATTACACTACTCAAAAACAAAATTAAATCAAATTTTTCCTAACATTTCTTCTATTTGCGATAAATGTCAGAATTTAGAAGCTAACTTAACGCATAGTTTTGTAACACGTAAAAAACTTAATAGTTATTGGGCTGATATTTTTGGAATCATTTCTGAGGTTCTTAAAACTAAATTGGACCCTGATCTAAAGTTAATAATATTAGGAGTTCCGGACTCAAGCTTAATATTAACAGTAAGTCAAAGAAATGTTCTTGATTACTGTTTGATAATTGGAAAAAAAATAATATTAAAATTCTGGAAGGGAACATTATCCCCCACAATCAAAGTGTGGACAGTAGAAATGTCAGAGACGTTGCATTTGGAGAGAATTAGGTTTGTCCTAATGGACAAATATGAACTTTTTGAACAAATATGGTCTCCATTCATTGATTATTTAAAGGGGTAGCTGAGCTCAGCACCGTAAATCAATAAGTACCCTGGTGTAGGATTAGATGAAAAGATGTATTGGGATCTGTATACACGTCTCAATAGATATTGTTATATGAAGCTGTTCCTTCAATGTTAAGATGTATTCCTTATTTTTTTTAATTTATTTTTTTTACTAAATAATAATTGTTTTTATTTTTTTTATTTTGTTTATCTTTATTCTTTTTTATGTTTTATTTTTTCTTATATAATCATTATTATTTAATCACAATGTCTTGATTACGGATTTATACTTTTACTTTTTTAACACTTCCTTACCTTCCCAAAAAAATCAAAAACAGTAGCATATATAAATTATCCCGTAACATCTGTACAACATTTGTGATAAGTCTAATTTGTATTTGAAGTACTGTTGTACCTTAGATAATATGCAATGCTTCTAATAAAAATATTTTAAAAAAAAGAAATAAAAAGAATGCCTCGTGAAATCCTGTGTAAAGGTGATTGGGGCAGAGGTAGGAGGCAGCTGGCAATGGCTCACTTTTTACTTTTATTCCGATTGCAGGTACAGTGCTTGTCTTGATGGAGGGACATCCTTAAGAATGGTGTCTGAGGTAGCATTACTGCAGACTGTAGAATATTTATTCAGGGCCTCAAGTAACCTGGGGTAATTCATCAGAAGCGCAACCGATTGTCCCTCATTCCCCATTGCATGTTCTCTGCCATCATTCAACTCTGTGTTCTCCTTCATTCCCCACTCCTGTCTTCCCTCGCTGCACAAGCCCATCACTCCTCATCTCCACCTTCCGTCCTTCCCTCCTCACTCCCGCCCTCCCTCATTCCCCACTTTGTTTCCTTAATTCAGCACTCTGTTCTCCCTCATTCCCAACATCGGCACCCACTTTTCTAACTCCCATCCTCCCTCACTAAACGCTCCTGTCCTCACGCATTCTCTTCCCTCCCTCATTTCCCAGTCTTACTCTCCCCATTCCCCATTCTCATCCTTCCTCCATCATTCCCTGCCTCCTTCCCCCTCTTGTTTCCCACTCCCATTCTCTCTCATTCCTTGCTTTCCCTCTCTCATTCACTGCACCCAATTGTGCCATTCTCAATCTCTCCCTTATTGTTTTGCTGTATTATCATATTCAGAACACCTTTTCCCAACCTCTGTAAAGCCTTTGATTCATATGTGATGAATATGGAGCACCTCATCATATTGTTTTGTTCCCAGATCATAGAAGTACCATGAGAATATTCCAAATAGATGCTCATTATATTCTGTGTAATGGCACATGGATAAATCTTCTGAATCACCACAGTACAAAGTAACAGCCTTTAGTAGTGATGAATGTATTATTTATAGTTCAGCTTGGAACACATTTTTATAGGGCATTGGGATAGGAGTTTACTGATCATCACAGAAAGGAGGGTGAGGAGTCAAAATTAATTCTAATGA
Organism: Okamejei kenojei; assembly: GCA_035221665.1. Lineage (NCBI taxonomy): Eukaryota > Metazoa > Chordata > Chondrichthyes > Rajiformes > Rajidae > Okamejei > Okamejei kenojei. The sequence goes on from CM069133.1 coordinate 78,789,739, forward strand.
GAATAAGAAACGAGAAATAATTAGTATTCATAAGTAGTTGACTTACAAAGGGACTTAAATGTTGACAAATCCCTTGAATTGGTCATCCTACGTTGAAATACAGATGAGGGAACGGGGACTTGGAAAATGGAAGCCATTAAAGAGACAAAGGGCATGTTATATGTCTTGGATGTAGGTCGGGAGGGATTGGGCCAGGGGGGATAGGATGGAGTTGCGGCCCTTGGAAATTATTTCAGTGGGACAGGAGGAGGCAGAAACAATGGGTCTGCCAGGGCAGGTCTGTTAACGGATTTTGGGAAAGAATATAAAACCGGGCCGTGTGGGTTGGGGGAAGGTAATATTGGAGGCTGTGGAGGGCAGACGGCCGGAAGTGATAAAGGTCTGAAGAATGGTCTCGACCTGAAATGTTACCTATTCCTTTTCCTCAGAGATGCTGCCTGACCTGCTGAGTTACTCCACCATTTTGTGTCTATCTTTGGTGTAAACCAGCATCTGCAGTCCTCCTTGCACCATTTTGTGAACTAAGCTAAGGACGCGGGCAGTCTCTCTCCACACAGATCAGGGACCGCTAGCCTTCAGCAGTGACAGCAGTCACCGTTCCAGCCAAGGTGCAAGCCACCCGTCTCTATCGCCATCGCTCACACCCAGTCCTCTTCACACCACGAATCCCAGGCAAATCTCGGCTGCACCAACAGCAATAGGGATTCACCTCAGATTCCCGGAAAACCAGCCCGCAGCCCAAGTGGATGTACAAACATGTCAGTGCTCAGACTGGATGATACAGAGCTCTGCAATTAACCAGCTAGTGCCAGGCAGGAGTGAGTGTATACAGTTCAGTGATTATTCTGTCATTTGATGGTAAATCCAATTCTGAATCCAAGAACAGAGTTGGTTAATGAGCAAAAATTTACAAGCAACAGTGCAGGTTGAGAATTTGCTGGATAACACAAATGTTATAATCAATCAGTTTTTATTGCACATTAAAAAAAAATGTGATTATGGTATTGTTATTTATTCCAACAAACAGTACCTTGCATCAATAAGCCCAATAATTCAGATGACATATGAGCCTCATCAATGTGACATGTCACTTATTTGTCTGGCAGGTAATCGGGCAGGATAATTAATATTCACAATTTGTTCATTTAAAGTTCATTAAATGAAGTCATTTTTATGTATTATTTCACTTCATTAGTTTAATAAAACATCATCATTGTCATATAATGTGACTTACCAACTCTATGCCAGAATTTCCCATATCTCAAATAATCTTTCCTCATTGAAGATTATCTTTACAATCTTAATGCTTTGACCAAGCTTCTGGTCATGCAGCTGCACCTCCCAGTAACATCCCCATCAGCTCACTGAATCTACATTAACCATCACACATCCAACTACACCAGGCCCATTTTTATTATCCTCGCATTCAAATCAACTCCAGCCTGATTCTGCAGTGTACCCATAAACTAGGCACAAATAACCTACCAACCCACACATCTTCAGGATGTGGGAGCTAAGGGGGAAAACTTGGGAAACACATGCCACCACATGGGCAACATGCATTTGTACAGACAGCACTGGAGGTCAGGATGGAACCTGGGTTTCTGGCGTTGTGAAGCATAGTGCAGTTGTCTCTGCCTGTATGTCTCCTTAAGTGGGTTAGTGGCAGTTTACTTTGATAAAGTCGTTGAGATGTATTCTGGGATGTAATACTATGTTAGAGATATAACAAATAAAGATACAAGGAATTGCAGATGCTGGAATCTTGAATAAAGGACAAAGTGCTGGAGGAACTCAGCTGGTCTGGCAGCATCTCTGGAGGGAATGGACCAGTTATTTTAGACTGATAATTTTTCCATCAACTATACAGTAAACCATACAATACCTTGCAGAAGGCTGAGGGTGAACTTACAGAGGTGCAGAAATTCATGAGGGGAATAGATAAGGTGAATGCACCTTGGGTAGGTGAATCAAGACCCAGAGGGCAGAGGTTTAAGGTGAGAGGGGCAAGATTTAATATGTATCAGAGGGGCAACCTTTTCACTCGGATGATGGTGGGTTTGTGGAATAAACTGCCAGAGGAGGTAGTTGAGGCTGGCCCGATAAAAGCATTTAAAAGAGACTTGGACAGATATGGATATGGAGAGGATGTTTCCACTAGTGGGAGTGTCTAGGACCAGAGGTCATAGCCTCGGAATTAAATTTACGTTCTTTTAGGAAGAAGATGAGGAGACATTTCTTTAGTCAGAGGTTGGTGAATCTGTGGAATTCTTTGCCACAGAAGGGTGTGGATATTTTTAAGGCAGAGATAGATAGATTCTTGATTAGTACATGTGTCAGAGGTTATGGGGAGAAGGCATTAGAATGGGGTGAGGAGGGAGAGATAGATCAGCCATGATTGAATGGCGGAGTAGACCTGACAATCCGAATGCCCTCATTGTACTCCAATCACTTATGACCTTATGATATGTGGATCAGAAAGGTTTGGAAGGATATGGGCCAAATGTGGGCAAATGCGACCAGTTTAGATGGGGCATCTTGGTTGGCATGGCCATGTTGGGCTGAAGGGCCTGTCTCTGTGCCGTATAACTCCATGACTAAATGACGGGTTGTTTTAGTTTCCAATCATTTCTCCATCAAGTGTACAGGAAATCTGTTTCAGAACAGTGTATATTATAAAAACGGCAGTCGAAAGCCACCCAACTAAACAATGTTCATTTGGAATAAATTCAGGAGTTGAAGTATTCTATTTGCTGCAGTTAGATTGAGTTGTGTTTCAGCAGCATAGTTGTATTTCATCGTGATTTTGTTCTTTTTATAAACTGACAAAAAACTATCCCAAACAACATATTCCATCTTTAGTTCTTGGGACAAAGTTGTAGGAAATGTGATGATTGTGGTGCCTGGAAGGTGACAGACAATTCTGCAGTAATAATAAGTGGTGGTGAATGCCAGTGGTCAAGAACTAATGTTTCTGCCTCAATTACAATTACCGACTTTCTCTTTTGGATAAATATATCCAGGGCAGCTTGCTTTTTGTTTTCTTCGATTTAGTTTCTGCTTCTATTCAGTGACTCTCAGCTTGACGGTTGTGGAGCTGATTTATAATGGTTTACAAGTGGGGTGGAAGATTGCAACCTTCACGTGGTCCGCCCTGTTTCGACAAATGCAATCAACCCGGCGTGCACAATCAAATAAGATCAAATAGAACAAGTTGTCCTACAACTTTAGGCTGTGCACGTCATACGCAAGAAGAAGAAGTTTACAAGTGTTTTTAAGTTCACTGCAGCACGGGTTGGTATAGTTGCAGTTGAAGTGTCATTCATAAGTTAATTAATTAATCATTTGTGTTTTCAGCCAGATTTAGAGCTTCTACTGTTATGGAATCTGTGTTGATCAAAATCAAGTGTTATTCTCAGTAGTTCTGAAATACTTTAGTGTTTTGTGTGTGTTTGGTCACTTTTAGTGACCATCAGACCCAGTTTCAACTGTTAGCTTCAATAGCATAATCATTTTGTGCCACTTACTGATTCAGCGTAAAAGGCAAAAACAATTATACTTTGTTCTTTCTGAGCATTCAAGCATATTATTTTCCTGAATTGTTGGTTGCTTTTTGTGATTCCTCTGCATTGACACTGTGGGAGCACAGTGGCGTAGCTTTGGAGTTGCAGCCTCGCAGCTCCCAGCGATCCACGTTTAATCTTGACCTTCGGGTGCTGTCCGTATAGAGTTTGCACGCTTTCCATGTGACTACATTGGTTTTCCAGGGTACTCCAGTTTTCTCCTACATCCCAAAGACGGGCAGATTGGTAGTTTGATTGACCATTATAAATGGTGCCAAATTTGATAAATTTGTAACTTTGTCAGCGCCCTTTGTGTGGTGACTATTTGCATATCTTTGGGTATGCAAGCAAAGAATTTCACTGTGACTGGTCACATGCGACAATAAAGCATTCAATTCAATTTATAAGTGAGTGAGTTTGTAGGTTATGGAGGAGAATGAAGGTATATATTAGGATAAATATAGAGGAGGGCTTTATTGTCAGAACATACTCATGTATTTCTGTGCTCTGTGTCTCGATGACGGTGAATGAGAATGAGAGCCTACAAGAACAAGATGGCAGCAACATGCTTTAACCTGCAACGATTAAAACGTGGCAATGGATGTTCATTTGCCTTTGAGCTATGTGTTCAGCTCAAACTTTTAATTAGTTTAAACTATCGCCCAGTTGTCGATTAGAACAAGTCATGCTCACTTTTTGCTGTTGTCAGAAGATCCGTTGTAAAAGTCAGGGGAAAAAAAACTATTTTTGCTAAAGTACATCGCCATATTGCAGTGAAATAGACTAACCTGTCCAAGCAGCAGTCGCATCGAAAATGACTAACCATTGAGAGATACCCTGACATATGCTTTCATGTTTGAAGAGATAATATTTGCATGTCAAAATTAGACATTAGGCAAATTCAACAACTTTAAAAAAAAATGAGAATAGTTTTGCTGGGAGTATCAGTCAGCATCAGTTTTACTGTTCCCTAATGTTAAAAAAACCTGTATCAAAGAGGATGAAAATAATATGTTTTCAACTTTGGTATGAAATCCAGGGGCTGAAATTCTGAGCAGAAAGTTAATAGTTTAAAAATCCTGCCCATCAGCAGTTTTTAATTTTGAACTGAAAACCTTTCAGAACATTATTAATAATCAAAGTTGTTGTGTTTATTTGTAATTAGGCTGTGAATAACATATGGACATTTCTAGGATTCATCGGGAATTCTGTTTTTGGCTGATAGCTGTAAGTAATAGAGATTAGAACCTTACAGCTCAGAAACTAAACACAATCCTCCCTTTGTCCTCTAATTAGGATTTTTTAGAAACATAGAAACATAGCAAATAGGTGCAGGAGGAGGCCATTCGGCCATTCGAGCCAGCACCGCCATTCATTGTGATCATGGCTGATCATGCACTATCAATAACCCGTGCCTGCCTTCTCCCCATATCCCTTGACGCCACTAGCCCCTAGAGCTCTAAACCAACTCTCTCTTCAATCCATCCAGTGATTTGGCCTCCACTGCCCTCTGTGGCAGTGAATTCCATAAATTCACAACTCTCTGGGTGAAAAAGTTTTTTCTCATATAAAATCATTTTGATCAAATGCAAAATGATTTTGGGATTAGTGAGACTTTAATCCCCTACCTCAATATTAATGTTGTTGGAGCTGACATTAATTTAAATATGATCAAAACATGTAAAAATCCTTTTTAATGCAAATATGTTTAGATAGAAAATAACTATTACCAGTGTCATCAAACACCACTAAAGATAACGACAATGTCTATAATTATGTATTTTTCAGAGATTTTTCATTGTTTTACAAATCGAGCCACACGGATGTAAAACAAATCATATTATTTTTGTTAGCAATGGAGTGACAGTTATAAATTGGTACATTACCTGGTGAATTATTTACACTGAGATTGGATTGAGACGAAAATCTATCGTGATTCTCAGTGGCTGAATTTCATTCTTCTTTAGAGGAAACGCAAATGTATCCACCGCTCAATCTTCCCTTGGGATAGTCAGAGAGCTCCAGCGAAGGAAGTGCACGTATCCTGAATTGTTTTAGTATAGCTCCTAATGTTTGATTATAAAGAAACATTAATAGAAAAGTCCTGGAGTAACTCAGCAGGTCAGTCAGCATTCTGTAGAATATGGATAGGTCACATTTCAGGTCAGGACTTATCTTCAGACTGATTGAAGTGGGACCATAAGATGTAGGAACAGAATTAGGCCATTCAGCCCATGGAGCCTACCATTCAATAATCGTGGCTGATCTATTTTTCCCTCTCAACCTCCTTCTCCTGCTTTCTCACCGTATTCTTTGACATCCTTACTAATCAAGAAGCAATCAATCTCCGTGTTTTAAATACCCAATGACTAGGCCACAGATTCATCACTCTGCTTTCCTCATTCTAAATGTATGTCCTTTTCTTCAGAGGCTGTGACCTCCGGTCCCAAACTCTCCCACTAACATCCTTGAAACATGGAGGGAGAAAGATGGAAGAGATGTGGGGCAGGTCCAAGCCAGGCAAGTGATAGTTAGATACTGGTGAGGGGGGTTTTGATTACATAGAAACATAGAAACATAGAAAATACGTGCAGGAGGGGGGCAGTTGGCCCTTCGAGCCAGCACCGCCATTCATTGTGATCATGGCTGATCGTCTCCAATCAATAACCTGTGCCTTCCTTCACCCATATCCTTTGATTCCACTAGCCCCTAGAGCTCCATCTAACTCTCTCTTAAATCTATCCAGTGACTTGGCCTCCACTGCCCTCTATGACAGGGAATTCCACAAATTCACAACTCTCTAGGTGGAAAAGTTTTTTCTCACCTAAGCCGCAAACCTAATGGCTTCCACTTTATTCTAAGACTGTGGCCCCTGGTTCTGGACTCGCCCAACATTGGTAAAATTTCCAATCTTTTCAATCTTTCCTCATATCTTGTGAACCTATGCTGTACTGCCTCAATCACAAGGATGTCCTTCCTCAAATTTGGTGACCAAAACTGGACACAATACCCCAGATATGGTCTCACCAGAGCCCTATACAACTGCAGAAGAACCTCTTCGCCAGATGGTTGGACAAAGGCAAGACATGAACAGATAAAAGTGAGATAAGGGGATGAGATGTGAAATGTGAAGCCAGAGAAAGAGATATAGGTGGAAGGGACAGGGTTTGTGAACCCCACAGGGAAGAGAAAGGTAAAAATGGGCAGAGGGTTGTTTGTTGGTTAGTGACCTAAGATTGGAGAATTCAATGTTTCCCATCTGGATGTGCATCCATTTCTCCAACTTTCACCCCTTTCCCCCATAATGCCATCTACCACAATCAGAGCCTCAAGGCTTGGAAAACGAAAGTTAAAATAATACCTCATCCTTCAATGAATGTTTGCCTTTTCAAACACATAGCAAAAAACTCGAGATGGACACAAAATGCTGGAGTTACTCAGCAGATCAGGCAGCATCTTTGGAGAACATGGATAGGCAATGTTTTGGGTCAAAACCCTTTCAGACTCAAAATTCTGACCTGGAACGTTTCTTATCCATGCTCTCAAGGGATGCTGTCTGATGAGCTGTGTTATTCCAGAATTTTGTGTCTATCTTTGATATAAACTAGCATCTGCAGTTCCTTGTGTAAGAAAGAACTGCTGATGCTGGTTTAAATCGAAGGTGGACACAAAATGCTCAGTAATTCAGCGGGTGATGCAGCATCTCTGGAGAGAAGGACTGAGCAACATTTTGAGTAAAGACCCTTCTTCAGACAGAAGAAGGGTCTCGAACTGAAACGTCGCCTATTCCTTCTCTCCAGAGATGCTACCTCACCCGCTGAGTTACTCCAGCATTTTGTGTCCATCTGCAGTTCCTTGCTATTCCCCAAAAAATTGAGGTTTGTCTCAGCTGCATAAGATCATAAGGAATAGGAGTAGAATTAGGCCGTTCGGTCCATCAAGTCTACTCTGCCATTCAATCATGGCTGATCTATCTCTCCCACCTAACGTCATTTTCCTGCCTTCTCCCTATAACTTCTGACCCTTGTACTAATCAAGAATCTATCTATCTCTGCCTTAAATATCTCCACTGACTTGGCCTCCACAGCCTTCTGTGGCAAAGAATTTCACAGATTCACCACCCTCTGACTGAAGAAATTTCTCCCCATCTCCTTCCTAAAAGAACGTCCTTTAATTCTGAGGCTATGACCTCGAGTCCTAGACTCTCCCACTAGTGGAAACACCCTCTCCACATCCACTTCATCCAAGCCTTTCACTATTCACTGATCACATGTAAGGAAGTGGCCAATCTCAGACATTCAGGTTTAGTACTTCTTGTTTGGATGACAAAAATTGTCCAAGGTTTGCACTCTAGATATCTGTCCAGCCCAAAAAAGGTGACATGAATAAAGACATTTACTTAATTGGTCTTGGCTGTGGTACTGCTTATAGTCAAGAGCAATAAACTAGCTTGCTATTGGAGTGATGTTCATGTGTGGTACAAGATTGAATGAATTGGCTAACAGTTGCACTCGTGCTGTCTGCAATTTAAAACAATGTATTCAGAAGCTCAGTGCAAACTAATGAAATGTGCAAACATTTTAAAATAAATTGGATAAAATGCATAAGTACCAGTTGAACCTCATTAAACTAGAATGGAAGATAAACTTGATCGCTCTTTCACAGAGCCAGTGTGAATACAACAAGCCAAATGGCCCTTTTCCCCCCTGCTCTGAGAATTTATGATTTCATTCCCGGAGCAGTTCTAAAGTACTGCAGTAAATGGTGGACAACTTACATACACCATGGTGAACACAAAAAAAACAAAGAAGTTTAAAGAGGTCTTGTGTGCTACTCATGGTATTCTCATGCCCTGTCATCAATCAGTAATGTTGATTGAATGACGAACCTGATAGTCAAAGCCATCAAGAAGAAGTCATGTGGTATTTGATCCCTCTGTCCTTGTTTGGTCGACAGAGGGATTCAAATTTTGGAAGTGTTGGAAGGTTGAGGCTGTGGGTGTAAGCCGATGTTTCATGTCAAGAGCCTGCTTCATGACTGATGCAGGGAGACGACCCGAAATGTCGCCCTTTGCCTCCACACGTACTACTTGACCCGCTGAGTTCTTCCAGCATTCTGTCTTTTGTTCCAAATTCTGGCATCTGCATTCCCCTTTTTCTTTTTAGCATTGAAACTGTTCCCTGACATCGAGCTGCATGAAAAGACGTGAAGTGTGCCCTTTTCAGTATTGAAGTAACTCAGCACAAAGGGGGCCTCGTCAAAACACAAGAAGCAACAAATGGCATGGGAAAGTTCAGATTAACGCATCAAGCTGAGGCCAAGTTAAACTGGTGAAAGGAACTTTTGCAGCACTATCGAGTTATTTATTCAAGTCGAATAAACGGTTATTCAGCTTGGAGGAAGTCCATTGAAATCTTCAAATCATTTAGTGAACAATTGAATGGTGAAGCAAGAGGTGAGAGGGTTTTCATCAGAAGTGTGGCTGGAGTTGCCTCCCTTAAATGTCGATGTCTAATGACTTCCCGTGGCCATTCCTCTAGAACTCACACCATGGCACAGACTTATTTGGCATTTAAATCCCTGAATGAAGAGCAACCTTTGTTGCTGGGGTAATTGCAGCGAGGGATGTTGGCCATCCTGTGAGAAAAGAATGAGAAATAAAAGGCAAAGAATATTGGAAAGAAGGAAAGACAGTTTGTGGAAATGAATGTCTCCATGCCATGTGGATGTCTGAGTGCAACCTTGTAAGTTATCAAAAAAGCTGTACCATTTGCAAGGTGCCAGTGATTTATTTTGCCAAGTATTGATTCTCCACATACCATGTCATCATTCACTCAATGGAAGTAAATAAATGTTTATTATTCTTCAGCTCGACGTCCATCTTTGCAGCCTAGTTTTAGACAGATCCAGTAAATGTCATACTCTAGGATCACTGCACTTTATTACATGAAGTGGTCTTCTGTCTAATGTTGATTTGAAGGTTAAATCTATTTGGCTTGGTTTGAATTGATGGGCTTGAGCAGAAGAAAGAAAGAAAACTAGAGGTATAGAAATTCCAATTGCTCTTGTCTGTGCTTTTGGAATTTTTTTTTTCTTGTCCCAGTTTTCCAGTTCTAGAAGGTATCAAGATGTTAAGATCTTTCAGGCATATTGGGCTGCAAACGTCCCATTGTAATAAGAAAGTATCCAATTCTGAGCTATTCTTAGTTATTAAATGGTCAATGATTGCAGCAATCTTTGGAAATGTGATCCATGCAGTTTGAGCGATTGCCTATGCTTCTTATAACCAATCTCAAGATGTGCTGTAGTGCTACTATCTACCTCACTGGAGACCCTCAGACTATCTTCAATCGGACTTTACTGGATTTTATCATGCACTCAATTTTATTTTTTATCATGTGCCTGTACACCCTGGATAGCTCCATTGTAATCATGTATAGTCATTCCACTGACTGGTTAGCAAGCAACAGAAAGCTTTTCACTGTACCTCGGTACATGTGACAATGAACAAAACTGATTTAAACTACACTAAACTAAACTATTGACTCTGGAATAATGCAGTTTCCGTAGCAATGTGAGACATGACGGGGAATGAAGAAAAGCTGCAAGAGGATCTCGATAGGCTTAGCGAATGGATGAGGACATGGAAATCTATTCCATTCTATCAGTTTCTTGATCTTTGTCCCTACATGCTTGTGTTTCTGAGATTAGTGTTTCTCCCTCCACTAAAAAGATTCCTCTCCTTTGTGATTGACAGAGCCCCCATTTCTGCACATACCACTTTCTATGCTTTCTCCTGCTTTCTACACACTTCCAGTAACACTGTGGGCTCACCTTGTCAATCCCTCCAGCTACCACTTTTGATAGCTCTTCCTCTGTCATTTCAGATAATTCCCGTGGAATATCACCAAACACATCTCCACCTCCACCTCTTTCTGTATCACAAAAGGATACCAATGTGGCATTCTGGCTCAATCTTCAATTAACTTTCAACACTGACTCTCCATCCCAGATACCTTCTTGCAAGTTAAGGAGATATATAGGGATTGGTGGGGATAGATCCTCTCACAATATTTAAGAAATAGCCAAACAAAGACTTGAACTGTGACACACAGAAGACTATGGACCAATTGCAGGGAAATGGGATTTGTATTGATAAATATGATCAGCATGATGAAGGGCTATTTCTGTGCACTATGACTAATAACACCTACCGTTTCACTTCTGCCTTCCCCATCTTCCTAGCCCCTACACAATCCATCAGAAGAGACTGTGATTTACTTATTCTGCTTTCAATTGGGAACATGGTACTCGCCTCTCAAAGAAGGTCCCCTCTTCTGGAGAGCCATAACGCATAGACAAATTTCAATGTTGTGCCCCATTCTCATTCTGACCTCTGCCCTTGCCTTCTGCACAGTTCTATTGAAGTTTAGTGCAACCTTGATGAACAGCTGGAAGATTTTTAGTTGAAATTAAGCTCAGCAATGAAAATCACAGCTCCCATTTTTCTTGAACAATTACAGTTTCTGTAGATCCATTATTTATTTATTCACCATCCCATTAGCATCCTCCTTGGCCTGTTTATCACCTGCTATCATTCTATCACAAACTTCCATTTTGTGAATGCTTTTCTTCCCGACTTCTCTTCCCTTTGCTTATGGGCCTGTTGCATCTTTTCACAGGTCACCAAGCTGAATCCTCAACACCATCTCTTTCTCTGGAGATGTTGGCTGTTGCGTATTCTACTAATGTTTCTTTTCATGTATCCAGCATCCACAGTGTTTTGGCTAGAAATTAAGAAGTTTTATCTGATCAGTCAGCTGGGACTATGACTAATCCCTCATCCTCAACCATTTCTTAGGATTCTATCAGATTTATTAGAATTTTCCAAATTCAGTTAAGGAATGGATGGGAAAAGAACTGAGAGCCAGTGCGAGTAATCACCAGTTTAGTCAGCTTCATGGTTCTTTCAAAGCAATGTGCTTTACAAGAAAGACTAATTCAATCAGTTTGTCAACATTCTTCTAGCAGCAGCTTTTATGCATTGCATCTCTCACAAACTTTCTCCGATTTTCTTTCACACGGTAACTCATTAAATATTCATCTTCTGCAGGTAGCTAGCACATTAATAACTAAGCTTTGGGAGAAAATGTATTCTCCACAGCCCTTTCTTATCTGGGTCCAAATCTATCCATGGCAAACAGAAGTGTTTCTGTTTGTAGTGTGTAAGGTTTCTGCTTGAGGTGAGTTCATAACAGGCTAATCTGGGAAAGGGACAATATTATCACCATGAGATGGTTGATGGCTGATGGTTCAGGCTGCAGTCAGAGCCTTACACTACATCCAGCTGTCCAAGTTTGATCTAGGTACTTGAAAGGGACACGTTCTATCCTTCAGCAACAATATCTCCAACTTTGATGTGCATCAATCACACTTGGAAGTGAAAGCATATTATGCAGAGATAGTTCCAATTTATTTAGCATCAACTATATTTTCAATAGATAAACTTTGAATTTTAATTTAAGCTAGACCAAGTGCAGACCCGTTGGGGAGGGAGGGAGGAGGGAGAGGGGGGGGGGGGAGGGGGGGGGGGTAGAGATGGGGGGGAGAGGGAGGGAGGGAAGGGGGGAGGAGAGGGAGGGAGTGCAAATGTAAAAATAAAAATGGCTAGTGAAATGGAAAAAATCTCGGCGTTTTTGCGTGTTGTTTTGGCGGAGTAACGAATCAAAGGCAAAAATAATGTCACCCACACACACAGAGTTTTAAAAGTATATAGATATAATTTCCACAACCTGACAAAATATGTCAAGTATTTTGCAGAACAAGGAACTGCAGATGCTGCTTTACCAAGGAAAGACACAACATTTTGAAGTAACTCAACGGGTCAGGCAGAATCCCTGGAGAACACGGTTTGGGATGGGAACTCGAAACGTCACCTATCCATGTTCTCTTGGGATGTTGCCTAACCCACTGAGATATTGCAACATTTTGTGTCTTAATGAGTAATTTGCAAATCGTTTCACTTGTCATAACTTGTACTGTCAAAACCCTCCCAGGCGATCTTGTGTGTCTCTGTCATTTTTGTTCGTACAAAGCTGAATTTGATTTGTTACAAACAATTCCAGTTATCCAAATGGAAGTTCAGTGCTGTTAGTAACAAGGAAGAATATTATGTTTAAGCTTCTTCCTGGTAGTTTTCTTCAAAATTGTCATGGAGAGCCTTCAAGTGGGTGTGGTTTCTTGTTATTTTGCAAAGTCAGGGATAAGAAATAAGAAGACAAGATAAAGAGGTTAACTCATTGTGTTAATCAATGGAGCTGCTGTGGAGATGGTCGACATTTTCAAGTCGCTCGACATCCATATAATCAGGCATCCATCCTGGTTCCTCCATAAAGCCCCTTCAGTTTACTTATTTCTTAAGTGTCAGAGAAGACTCACATTTCCACGAGCTTTCTCTTGAAAGTGCGACAGAAAGTTTTCTAATGGGATGAATCTCAACTTGGTTTGGCAACTGCTGCAGCTCTTGACTGCCTGAATATGTAGAGTGGTGAACACAGTCCAGTCCAAAGCAGGGTTGTCACTTCCTTCCATCCAGTCCATCATTATGTGTGTTGCATCAGGAAGGCTGTAAGTGTCGTTAAGCTTGCCTTCCACCTTTTATTCTTTACTGTATTCTGAAGAAGGGCCTCGACCCAAAACGTCATCCATTCCTTCTCTTCAGAGATGCTGCCTTTCCTGCTGAGTTACTCCAGCATTTTGTGTCTACCCTGTATTATTTTCTATCTTCTTGGAGACAATACAAGAGCTTGAGAGCACACTCGTCCAGACTTGAGAACAACTTCGTCCCCTCTGAAATCAAAGGAACTGTTCATTTCCTACAAACCACATTCCTGAACTCTCCCTCATTTAGTTATTTTGTTACAATACTTTTCCATTCTTTTGCACTGTGGTTTTAGGACAACACTCTTGCACCATTCTGCAGAGTGTTGCATTCATTATTGTATTTATCATCACTGTATGGATACTGTTTGCTCTGTAAGTTTCACATGAACAAGGAATTTCATTGCACTCTGGTGCAGACTCATCTGTAATCTGCAGCGCTACTGCGCTGGGTACCTGGTTGAACCGAGAGTAAAGCTGATCAAAACCTTCAGTAGATTTGCACCTGCCCTCTTGATTGGTGGGCAATGATGGAGCAGGAGCATAAAGGGATGTGCTCAAAAGAGCTACATCACTTTTTTAGGTGGAAGGAAGGATGAATTGTTTTACCACCAGAAAAGGGAGACATTTCAGATCAGTCCCCATTGTGAAGGGATTCTGACTGATTGAGTGAAACTGGGTAAATTTAAATCAAAGTTAGATGTAATGTAAGTAATAAAACAAAGTATAAACCCAAAATGATAGAGATATAAAATCACTGTATTTTAAGTTTGAACTCCATGGAGAATATTTTTGAGGCATGCCAAATTTTAGCCCAGGTTTTAGACATGTGAAATTTAGCTCAGGCATTAGATTCTGCGATTTTGGGAATATTACTCTGGTCATTGTTCTTTGGCAGTCCCAACTCAGGACTGTACCTGTTTTCTGAAAATAGGAAGGTAACCACTTAAGAGATACAGCGTGGAAACAGGCCCTCCGGCCCACTAGGTCCCAGCCAACCAGCGATCATCCTATACACTCGTTCTATTCTACACACTAGGGTCAATTTACAGAAGCCAATTAACCTACAAACCCACATGTCTTTGGAGTGTGGGAGGAAGCCGGAGCTGCCAGAGAAAACCCACACGGTTGCAGGGAGAACGTGCAAAATACATACAGATAGCACCCGTAGTCAGGATCTGTGCCACCCATCTTTTCAGTTGAACTTATTTTTCCCTAATTTTGTATTCAAAAAAGATGGAGTGAAATTCTGTTGACAATGTTGTCAACATGTAATCCCCAGAGGAACTTGCCATCTCCACCCTGACCCGACATTCAAATATAAACTAGCGAACATCTTTTCGATGTCGTTGTACTTGAAAATCAAATGAATCATGCAGCTTGCTCTGTTTCGCATGGTATAAGTTTCAATGTCTGTTTCTTGGAGAACTTACATTTTCTTGTGATTGTGCATGAAGCTGTTGTAGGCTGCTTTGTCACTTAAGTTAAATGTGATGTTTCAGTCAGCGCTGTGAGTAGGGGTAGTGGGGCCATGTCTATGCACAACTTTGCTAATAGTTCTTTTGAACGCTTTCTGCCTCGCTGAGCCTCATGCTGTTTTAACCTGAAGGGGTCTACAGTTCATGTGTCCGAATAAGCTGGGGTCAGCTTAGAGGAGCAAGCCACCAGTATTGCTAGTAATCATCTGCAGTGCCTAATCCAAATTGTTAAGTGTTTTCCCAACGGAACTCTGCAGACGTGGTGAAAGCTCTCTTCATCGATCCTGATTCAGCTGCAACATCACAATGGAAACTTCCAACCCAAATATTAAATAAAGGTCCTGACATGAAATATCACCTACTTTTTTTTTGGTTGTGTAAAGATTCACCAGGGTCTTGGATAGACAGAGGTAGACAGGGATACGCAGAGATAGACAGAGGGAGTCTGAAGAAACGCTCCGATCCGAAACGTCACCTATTCTTTTTCTCCAGAGGTGCTGCCTGATCCGTTGAGATACTCCAGCATTTTGTGTCTCCAGCATAAACCAGCGTCTGCAGTTCCTTCATACACACCAGGATGTTGCTTGGTTATAGTTATATCTATATAGGGCTGTAGTTATAACGAAAAAACAGATAGACTGGGTTTATTCTCACTGGAATGTAGGAGGCCTGACACATGTTTACAAGATTATGAGGAGCATAGATAGGATCGAAAGTCAAATCTTTATCCTAGGGCAAGAGAGACAAGAACTAGAGGGCACAGGTTTAGGGTGAGAGGGGAAAAAGTTACAGGAGGTCTGAGGGGCAGAGGGTGTAGCCAATAGGGAAAGAGTTGCCAGAGGAAGCTGCAGAAGTGGGTACAATGGCAATGATTAAAAATAATCTAGATTGGTTTACGGATGGGAAAGGTTCAGATGGGCATGGGCTGATCGATGGTCGAAGTGGACGGTGGGCCAAAAGGCTTGTTTGCAAGCTGTATCTAAATTAAACGCAGGCAAAGGGGATTAGAATGGGGTCAAAAGGGCCCTTTTCTGTGCTGTATGTTTGAAATAATTTATTTTCACTTTTTAGTTTCTCATTCCTCTTTATTCTGAACTAAATTTCTGCCATTCTGCCATATTCTCACACAATATCTCACTCTCCAACCAACCAACCATTACATTAACATCTGATGAGCGTTTGATGGCTCTGGTCCTCTACTAACTGGAGCTTAGAAGGATGAGGGGGGATCCAATATTGAAAGGCCTAGATAGAGTGGATGTGGAGAGAATGTTTTCATTTGTGAGAGAGCCTAGATTCAGAGGGCACAATCTTCGAATAAAAGGGCAAACCTTTAGAAAGGAGAGCAGGAGGAATAGGTTACGGGGAGAAGGTAGGAGAATGGGGTTGAGAAGGAAAGATACATCAGCCACGATTAAATTGCAGTCGACTCGATGGGCCGACTGGCCTAATTCTGCACCTAGGACTTATGAACATTTGAAAATGAAACAACTGTCCATTACTCAGTGTAGAAGTACGTACTGTACTATGGGGTCATGGCCATTTGTTTGGAATATGCCTCTGTTGAAATGTGGCAATTTATTTGCTCCAGTGAGAAAGGGGTAGCATTTTTAAAAAATGTGATTGGTGTGGAGAATATGTACCCAGCTCGGAAACATGCTTGGAAGGTTCATTTTGCACCTACAATGTGTAAAAGAAATAGCTGTCAGCGTAACAGTGATCTGTTCGGAGATAATTATATAATAATTCACTTGCAAACATTTTATTACCATTCTACTTTAGATAGGTGACAGGTCAATGATAACAGGCTGGCACGTTTGCTGTGATATAGTACCTCTGTTGTTAGCGTAATGTCAGCTGCGATTTCTGCCTCACATTTTATCCTGTTATTTAAGCAAAACGCCATCATGCTGCTGAATCTTTGCAATACAATCTTGAAAATTCAGCGTGAAAAATGTATTTGTGTATTGGAGATGACAGGTTGTCGTAAAACGCACTCAGCATTGATTCTGGGACATGATATTGGTATGTCTATAACAGGAGCAACTCTCTGCTTGCTCTGTGTGGGAAGCTGGCACCAATTCAGGACCCCCCATCTGTGTATGATGCACACTGCCCTCCATAGTCTCCTCCCTCTTGCATGCGCTTTCCATGTCACCTGGATAAAATGCAACAGGACTGAGAACGTTAAGAGGCATCGGGCTATTGGAGTTTGCTGTTTAAGATGTGGATTGAGAGCAACAGAACAGGACTTCACCTGTCACTTACTATTCTGGTGTGATGGCGGGGGAGGGTGAAGAATACCCATGCCCACTCCTTGTGTGCTGGGTACTTACGTAATCGTAATTCATCTGTTCGCTTTGGAGGATGTACAGCGAGATGAAAATGGAGTCCGGCTGAGGAAATGGAATTCAAAGACCTGATCAGGATATTGGCTTCTTATTGTTTTGTCTTAATTTTACACAATGCCTCCCTATGAGCTACAAGGATTCCTGCAGTGGAATGATGCTTTACCTGGTACAATATCCTTTTTAAAATGTGTTCTCTGGGCATGTTGGGCATAGCTGTTGTGTTCAGATGAATGACCAGATTTAACCGCGTGAAAGATGGCA
Organism: Okamejei kenojei; assembly: GCA_035221665.1. NCBI lineage: Eukaryota > Metazoa > Chordata > Chondrichthyes > Rajiformes > Rajidae > Okamejei > Okamejei kenojei. Next base: position 78,807,052 of record CM069133.1, read on the forward strand.
CAGGATTTAGCAAAGAAAAAGTGTCTAAATTTTGTTTCTCTTTATTTTTTGTTTTTTGCAGGTTCTGAACACGCATCGATAGTTTCAGACTGCACTTACTTGCAGCAGCTTGTAAGACAGTGAAAACGAGGCTGGCAAAGGCTGCTGGTGCCAAGCTGTCGGATGATGCATAAAATCAGGACACTGGTTGTGTTCCTTTGCTTTTTACTCCATGCTGATGCTGAAGGTAAGTCCTGGATTGTCATTAAATTCACTTCCTTCTGTTGCTCCGGTCCTCCTGCACATTCTCATATTGAACATATCCAAAGGTTATAACTGAATGTGTGTGGGGACATGCAAAACCAATCGTTGGATCTCTGTCATTTTTTATACCTTTGCTCAGTTGGAAGTGGGACCAGCATCACAGATCCAACTGCTGTGGACATTTTTGTTGTTTCTCATCACAGCCTTGTCTGTTTTCAGTTTCCACTCTGAGAAGGTGCGAAGTTGCAGGTTCTGCACCCTTCAACCCTGGAAATCTAAAGGTTGAACAGGGTGCAGGTTCACATTTGACTTTTGGTTCCTCTTTTTGCAAATGGAACACATCATCAAATGCTCTGACGGAACGATGAAGAGATCTCACTGTGTAGTGCTATTTATTTCAGAGATATGTGATTGGAAGTGGGCATTTCCCAGTGTGTTATGCGATAATGACTATTTCTTGAGTAAAACGCAAAGTGTTTCTTGAGTAAAACGCAAAGTGTTTCTTGAGTAAAAGGCAAAGTGTTGAGATACTCCATCTCAAACAGGTCAGGCAACATCTCTGGACGACATGGTTAGGCGATGTTTTGGGTCGGGACCGTTCTTCAGAATGTAGTGGGGGGGGGGGAGAAAGCGAGTAAAGAGGTGGGGGTGGGACAAAGCCTGACAAGTGATAGGTGGATAAAGGTGAGAGGGGTTCGTACTCTCATCAACCTTACCCCTGCCCCAAGCCGTACAAGGAGTCAGTCTCCATTGATTATTTCTTGCTCATTTCAATCCCAAACCTCCAGTTGGCACCTCTGTGACCACACAATTTTCACGTCAGGTGAGCAACGAGTGACATTGTTCCTTGCACAGCTTTACCATTTCATGTATTTACAGAAGGAGGCCATTCAGCCCACCGTCTCTGTGGGCTCCCAAGAGAGTTCCCATTCCCATCAGTCCCATTCCCATTCCCGTCTCCTTATCCTCCCTTTGGCCCTGTGATTACATCTCGCTCACACACACCCCTATCAACATCTCATTCATTCCTCTGCCACTTACTGGAACTAATGATAATTTATAGTCCAATCAATTAGTTTAGTTTAGTTTAGAAATTCTGCGTGGATACAGGCCCTTCGGCCCACTGAGTCCGCGCCGGACAACGATCAGCTGTACATTAGTTCTATCCTGCAGACCAGGGACAATTTACAAAGCCGAATAACCTGCAAACCTACACATATTTTGAATGTGGGAGGAATCCGGATCAGCCGGAGAAAATCCACGTTGTCACTGGAGAATATACAAACTCCAAACAGTCAGCACTTGTAATCAAGATTGAACCCTGGTCTCTGGTGCTGTAAGGCAGCACCTATACCGCTGCACCACTTTATATCTTTGGGATATGAGAGAAAACCAGAGCACCCGGTGGAAAGGCACTTGGTTGCAGGGGGACAGTGTAGACCCACACACAGTATCTAAGGTCACGATCGGACCCAGATCCCGTTAGAACGTTTTACTGGATGCTCTCAGTAAGATCAACCCATGTGAACTTTGGATCTCCAGCAGAGATCAAGCTTTCATTGCCCAGTGTTGGGCTGGCACTGCTTACTTGCTTACCGAATCTTTGGCACTTCCGCCTATGGGACCAGATTCACCCTGGCCACCTCAACATTCCCCAAGGCTCACTGCTGGGTTAGCTCCATGAACATCCTTTTGGCCCTGAGCCCAACACACTTCAGATACCCCAGCTCTGACTGTACCCCAATCAACCCAAACCCCACCCCCAGCCATGGGAGGAGCCATTCTCCAAATCGTGCCGACAGTTTCACATACACTGGTTAGGCTACACCTGCAGGACTGTGTGCAGTTCTGCTCACCCCACTATCGGATGGATGTGGCTGCGCTCGGGAGAGCGCAGTAGAGATTCACCAGGCTGTTGCCTGGATTGTTGGACTTCTGTTATGGGGAGGGATTGGATGGTCTGAGTTTGTTTGCCCTGGAACAAAGAGCACTGATGGGTGACCTGACTGTGCTAAATACTTTAAGAGGCATAGATTAAAATAAAAGATGGCGCTGGAAACAGACAACACATTCTCCCTGTGACCACGGGAGATTCCTCTTGAGTGCTTCGATTTCCTCCCACATCCCATAGACGTGGAGCTGTAAATTCATTGGCCTCTGTGAAATAAATATTGCTCCTAATGTGTCGGGAGTGGATAAGAAAGTGGTGTAACATAGGACTAATGTGATTGGGTGATTGATGATCAGTGTGGACGGTGGGCCAAAGGGCCTATTTCCATGCCACATCTCTAAGCTAAACTAAACTAAACTAAACTCCATGGATCTCGTTTTTTGGAAGTCTGCAGGGGAAATTATCATTATGTATATATTCTTTCTCAAATGTTTTCTCTTGTGTAGGGGTGTCTTTTAGGATAAGTCTCAGGTTGGAAATTACATCAGATGATTTGTCACCATGTTCCACATTGTGGTTTGGTACCTCAGCCCCACTGAGATTTTGTTGTGGTTTTACCTCTATTTCTAACAGCATTAAATTTCACCTTAAAAGACCGCAGATCATAGCAAGACTAACAGAGTTATTTTGCTACAATAAAGGCACTTGTTAACAGGATTCCTTTTTTCAAATCTCTCCCACCACTCCCTCCTGTTGACAGTGAGATTGATCTGAGAAACAAATAATTAATATTGTGGCTATGTTGCATGCTGGTACTGATGTTAGCTGTTGAATCTAAAGCAGCTTCTCACTATCGAGGTGATGTTTTACCTATGTCCATTATAAAATGAGTTACATTTGAAGGCTGCAGAACCAAGCCCACTATCAAATCCAATGTAACATTGAATGAACATGTATTTGCTTTTATTCAGAAATGGTTAACAAACAGAAGCTTTCTCTGCAGGGTGACAAAGTGCAGTCATTCTGTGCTTGTTTGAGTGCAATTCACTAGTTGGTTCGACCACTGTCCCACTGCCACAGATTTTCAGCCAAATGTGCTGTTCTCCTTGTAATAAATCAGCACTAATTGAAAGTTTTAATTTCCTAAATTGCACGATTTCATTCCAAATAAAAACGTTTAACCTGTGCTGGTAAAAATAGTCAATAGGAAATAAATCTGCAACTGCAGAAATAAACTGAGGATTAATGTGTGGATATGAAACTGCTGAATTAAGGTTTGAGCCACAAAATCTGACATCATGGAAACAGGCCGTTCGGCCCAACTTGTATATGCCGAGCAGCAGGCACCCTTCAGTATTAATCCCATTGCCTAAAACCTGGTCTAGAGCCCTCGATATTGGGGCTATGCAAGTGCACAAATGACATTTCTTCAATGCTGTCAGCGACCCTGTTGAATTCTCCTGTTGAATCCTGGTGAATACTGTGCTGTAATATCCACATCCAAAGTCATTCACGCATTTGACAAACTGCAAGGGTCTCAGCATCAATCCATGTGGGATACCAATAGTCAAATAAATCCAATTGTCAAAAATAGAACTTGCCACACTATCTCCTTTTTCCAAGCTAATTTTGCATCTTGCTTGCCAACTTGCTCTGGATCCAAAATTAAATCCAATCATGGACCTTGCCAAAGGCCTTATTAATGTCCATGCATATTGCATCGACAGACTGCCCTGCCCTTATTGACACAAGTTATTAACTCTTCAAAGAACTCACTCAAATTAATCAGTCAGGATCTACCCCTAACAAGGCCGTTTTGACTGTTGGTCACTGCCTTTCCAAGTGCTATTAATTCTCTCATTCAGAATTTTCCAAGCATCTTCCACTGACATTAGGTTCACAGGTTTATGGCAACCATGTTTTTCCTTGCTGCCCTTCATAATCTGTTATCTCGCTTGTATCAAAAGAAGCTTTAAAAACCTTTGTTTTTACAGAGTAGTGGAGGCCTGGAGCACACACAGTGGGTGGTGAAGGAAACAGATACCACAAATAACTTGTTTAGGTATTTACAAATTAGAGACTATATCAAGTCAAACATGCAAGACTATAAGAATAGAGAGCCAGGATTATTGGATGAGTGGCTTAACAAGCACCCAAATACAGAAAAATTAATAGCGTGCATATATAATACTCTTTTGGATAGGGAAGTCCCAACAACAGAATCATACCGACAGATATGGGAAAATGAAATAGGTCCATCTATAATGAAAGACACTTGGGAAGAAAGTTTACAACGTATACACCGATGCTCATTAAATACCAGACATACTTTGGTACAATTTAAAGTAATACATAGATTATACTATTCAAAAACGAAATTAAATAGAATTTTTCCTAACATTTCTTCTATTTGCGATAAAAGTCAGAATTTAGAAGCCAACTTAACGCATAGTTTTGTAACATGCATAAAACTTAATAGTTATTGGGCTGATATTTTTGGAATCATCTCTGAGGTTCTTAAAACTAAATAGGACCCCGATCTAAAGTTAATAATATTAGGAGTCCCTGACTCAAGCATAATATTAACAGTAAGTCAAAGAAATTTTCTTGACTACTGTTTGATAATTGGAAAAAAAATAATATTAAAATTCTGGAAGGGAACATTATCCCCCACAATCAAAATGTGGACTGTGGAAATGTCGGAGATGTTGCATTTGGAAAAAATTAGGTTTGTCCTAATGGACAAATATGAACTTTTTGAACAAATATGGTCTCCATTCATTGATTACTTAAAGGGGTAGCTGAGCTCAGCACCATAACTCAATAAGTACCTTGGTGTAGGATTAGATGAAAAAAAGTATTGGGATCTGTATACATGTCTAAATAGATATTGTTATATGAAACTGTTCCATTCAATGTAAAGATGTATTCCTTTTTTAAATTTTTTTTAAATTATATAATAATTGTTTTTATTTTTGTTTATTTTTCTTGTTTATCTTTATTCTTTTTTATTTTTTATTTTTTATTATATAATCATTATTATTTAATCACAACGTCTTGATTATTGATTTATACTTTTACTTTTTTTTTCACTCCCTTACCTTCCCAAAAAAAAAATCAAAAACAGTAGCATATATAAATTATCCCGTAATATTTGTACAACATTTGTGATAAGCAGTTGTACCTTAGATAATATGCAATGCTTCTAATAAAAATATTAAATTAAAAAAAAAGAAATTGCAGCAGTGTTTATACAGAGGTCTCCCCCATTTCAGGGCACCATAATGTTTGGGACACAGCAATGTAATGTAAATGAAAGTAGTCATGTTTAGTATTTTGTTGCATATCCTTTGCATGCAATGACTGCTTGAGGTCTGCGATTCATGGACATCACCAGTTGCTGGGTGTCTTCTCTGGTGATGCTCTGCCAGGCCTGTATTGCAGCCTTATTTAGCTTATGCTTGTTTTGGAGGCTAGTCCCGTTCAGTTTTCTCTTCCGCATGTAACAGGCATGCTCAGTTGGGTTCAGATCGGGTGATTGACTTAGCTACTCAAGAATTGATCGCTTTTTACCTTTGAAAAACTCTTTTGGTGCTTCAGCAGTATGTTTGGGATCATTGCCTTGCAGTAGAATGAACTGCCGGCCAATGGGTTTTGAGGCATTTGTTTGAACTTGAGCAGATAGGATGTGTCTATGCACTTCAGAATTCATTCTGCTACTACCATCAGCAGTTGTATCCAAATATGGTGCCCTGCAATGGGGAGGCTGTGTATAAACACTGCTGTAATTTCTTCATCGAGAAACCAAAATGTATAAAAATGGCCTTTATTAAAATCTGACAATGTGCACTTAAAACAAAAAAAAGGAAACAGATACGACAGTGAAGCATAAGATGCTTTTAGATAGGCATGTGGATATGCAAGGAATGGAGGTAGACACAAAATGCTGGAGTAACTCAGCAGGACATGGCAGCATCTTTGGAGAGAAGGAATGTGTGACGTTTTGGGTCGAGGCTCTTCTTCAGGGAATGGAGATTTTATGGATCACAAACAGAGGAGACTAGTTTAACACAGACATTGAGGGCCAAAGGGCCTAACCTGTGATGTACAGTTCTATGCCCTATGACACATGTTCAGCCAGAACCCCAGCAATTTATTCCCTTGCCTCCAATTATAGAGTCTATTTCCTTTGTCAAGAAGATTTTTGAAGATCTTGCCAAGACTTGAGAGCCTGAGCTATAAGGAGAGGTTGGGCAAGCTAGGATTTTATTATTTGGAGCACAGGAGGCTGAATTTTCCCAGGGTAGGGGAATCAAGAATTTGAGGACATAAGTTAGGTGAGAGGGGAAAGATTGGAAGCTGAGGGGAGACTTTTTCACTCAGAGGTTGCTGGGTATATGAAACGAGGTGCCAAAGGAAGTAACTGAGGCAGGTGCTATAACAACATTTATAGACAGTTGGACAGGTTTGTGGATTGGAAACGTTTAGAGGGATATGGGTCGAACTAGGGCAGTTGGGACCAATGCAGATGGGGCTCACTTGGCCAGCATGGGCAAGTTGGGCCGAAGGGCCTCTTTTGTTGATTTATGATTCTAGCAATACCATGTTCATGCAGGACCTCACCTATCTCTTTTTGCTCCACACACAGATAGGCACTGTTGTCTCTAATACTTTGTCCAGCTGATAGTAAGATGATATCCTTACTTAAAATCTGCTCTGGTTGTAGTTGAACAATGGAAGTCAATTGGGAATGTGTATAATGGGTTGCAGATTATGGATATATCTGCCTTGTATCCATTCATTGAAAGCAAATGTATCCCAATATGCCCAGCTCATACCAAGCAGGGTTTTAGTTATGGGTTAAAAAATGAGGCTAGCCTTAGTCGGAGAATAAAATCGTTGAGCAGCCCAAATCAGTAAAGTTAATGCAATTTTCCCCCCAAAGTACCGCATGGGATTGCAGCAGTCTTGCATTAACATTTGCAATGGATTAGATTACTGTTTGCTGCAGCTCAATTATACATTCGCCTTTTGTAAGAACTAAAAATGAGGCCACAATTATGCATCTGTTTAAAATAAGGCTTTTCAAAAAAACCATTTGTTCTCCCATTTTTACTATCGATTGCCTGCTTTGTTGACTGTTCTGTGGCAGTGCATCAATGTTATTGAATGATTTAATTTAGTGGTGTTGGCCTTTTAGAGAGTCACATTTACAATGGCGCATCATTACAATACAAAACAGAAGTCTTTACAAAACATCCACAGGCATTTATGTAGTTCTTCAGTAGTATAACACATTCCAAAGGCCCTTCTGAAGATGTGTTATCATGCACGATTTGACACAGGGCAATAAGGAAATATAAGGGCAGCTTGGTTAAACAGGTAAGGATTGGGGAACAAGTTAAAGGAGTGGTAGAAGGGATTAATGGGGAGATTCCAGAGTTTAGTATCTGATGGAAAGGCCACTACTTGTGAAGCGATTAAGTTTGATCGTTTTCAGGGACTTGAATTAGAGGAGTGTGAGTCCTTTGCAGGTTGGGAGAAAATGACGGGGTTTGTGAGGGGAGATATGAAAAGAATGGGAATTATAAAATCAAAGCTTTTCTTAACCAGAAGCAAATGTGTTTTTTTAAATATACAGGATGACATAAATTACTTGTCCTGGTTAAATAACAATTATTGTTTAAGTACAAGTGAAAATAAATGGTGTGAAAATAAAACAGTACATTTGAAATGGGAAATAAAGATTAATGACCTGCAATTAAAATTAAAATTGGTGTAGTTCTGAAGCTGGGACCTCAAGATTGGAACCTGAAATTCTTCTTCTAGCAAGAAAAACGCCACAAGGCTGCCAGTTTTCCTCCATAATTAATGACCTGTGATTAAAATCGAGAAAAGCATGGCTTTGAAAAGTGTGATTTATAGGAACGTGGTACTGTTAGCTTGCAGAAATCAGTAACTCACGGCATTCTGTAGGTCTTGAAGCCGAATCTTCGGCAGCACCATTTCAACAATATCCTGTGACTGCCCAGTGAATCTTTATCTCACTTACATTTAAAAAATATTATTGTTTACTAAAATCTCTGCATTATGTCAAACAAATTGTTAAGCTGTCATTAAAATAGGAATTTGAAGGTGAAATTGAATTTAAAAAAATCACAAATACGCATTAACAAGTTGGTTGACCAATAATTTCATTGCAAGTGCATTATTGATTCATAAACATAGAATTTAGTGCAGCAATCAGCAAACTAATTGAGTTTTAAATTGATGACACACGCATTAAAAACAGATAGTCTTGTTGATTCTGTGCATTTCGAAAATTGTTTGAGGCATTGCATTCTTGAGTTGGTTTTCTTGAATTCTGCTGTTATTTTACATCGTTGTCATGCACCATAGCAGGCAAACTCCTGAAGGACAGGGTGATGCTGGGCTCTGGGATGATTCTTGGACGATGTCTGAGTTTGCGTTACACAAAATATGAGCATCTAATGTGCTATGCATATCTGGAGTCTTTTGCAGTTTAGCACAGTGCAGGAATACCTATCCTGTCAGTTTGAATATTGCTAAAATCCTAACATTTGCAAAAGTTTGCAAAATAATGCATCACAATGTGAATACAGGTTTAAATTTTAAAGAAAACAATTATTGTGCACAGAAAGAAAATATCAAGAACGTTGACATGCTGGCAGGAAAACAGGAAATACCCATTGGGTCAAACAGCATCTATGAAGAGAGAGACATGAAGTGTTACAAACTTCAAGAAAGTGGGATCATTAGTTAGCAAGTGGGCAGAGAACATCCACTGGAACTGTGTGGAGCAGCTGGACCATAACCTCAATCTACAGTGCAATGGTTGAACACTTTCAGAAGCCACAAGGCATCTCTATCAAATCTATTTAAAGTGCACTGCCTACGGATTGGGCAAGGGCTGCCAGTATGTGATGGCAATGGGACATGGATGTGAGATTTGCGGCAGCATTAAACGACTGAGGCCGTGGTGGAACTCATGAATGCAAGGAATGAGTTTTGATCGATGGAGATTATTAGTGGTCGAGAGTTGTAGTTGCTGAGAATTGACTAGTGCCTGATTTAGAAATGCACTTGGATTGGAACATAGATCCACCAACTTTCACAACTTGCATAAGGACTGCAGATACTAGAATATTTTGTAGAGCACAATTGCTCGAGTAACTCAGTGGGTCAGGTTGTATATCTAGAGCACACGGATAGGCGACGTTTCGGGTCAGAGTCCAGTCCCAGTCCGAAGAAGCACTTTGTTCTCTATCCTTGACAACATACTTAAGGTCGTTGAATTTAAGCTGGCATGGTATCGAATTCCCTTGGCAAATGGCCGCTGTGAATATTTGCTTCTCATGGCTTCGAAACATAGTTTCTCATGGATCTCTTAGACCATGTACAGGTGCTTGCAGCTTTCCAACATGGCCGCAGGACTCGAGTCTGTGGTGCTGCTCCAAACTTGTTTTCCCCGCACAACTTCATTCATATGAAGACAGCTTTAACTGGATCATGTTATTGTTCCCTAACTGAAGCATCCAGTTAATGAACTCACAGTTTGCACTGGCAAGATGCTCCAATAACTATCTTGTTTCAATGCTGATTTTGGTGCCTGGCCAACAATACATTGCAAGGTGTCAGTTGAACCTCACCATCTCTTACTGTGAATTTCCCAAATGTTGCAGTCCATTTTGCTGTATCACAACTTAATAATTTCAGTAATTGTTTCGGCAACTTGGAGAACTGCAGTAGACTATTAAATGCTTTGATATATCTTATATAAATATTTGACTTCATATCAGTCTGACATTGATAGAAAATACTGGAAATAGTCAGCAGATAAGGGCGCATATCTGGGAAGAGAAACAGTTAACCCTTTGTCAGAACTGACAATTGACAATTCAAGTTAAATATATCTTTGCTGTCTGCATCTTGCTGTGACTGGAATTGGACAGGATATTTGATAGTACACAGAGGTCTGTTCTCTCATGATGTACTGTATGGGAGCAAAAGCAGAAATAAATGATTACGGTTGTCTTCTACGCAATCCATCAAATGTGATCTTCATCTCCTGCTAGTACTCCCGATTTCATCAGTTTCTGTTTCATCCATTAGGAGTGTGAAAGAAAGAGAATCAAAATTATAGAGCATCTTTCCAAGTCAACAATATTTCAAAGTCAATGATACTTTTGACTCAATGAAGTATTTTTGAATTATTTTCTTTTAGATTCTTTTTTCATTTGGTTCTGTCAATTCTGGTCTTTGTTGCTTGCTGGTGCATGTTCTCCCACAGTGCTGTTGCGTTCCAGGATTCTGACCCAACAAAGACACAATGTCCCAAAAGCCCAGCGCAAATTGGAGGAACAGCACCTCATATTTCACTTGGGTAGCTTACACCCCAACAGTATGAACATTAACTTCAAATATCCCTTGCTTTCCCTCTCTCTCCATCCCCTCCCTTTCCCAGTCCTTCACCAGTCTTACTGTCTCTGACTGCATTCTATCTCTGCCCCGCCCCCTCCTCGACATCAGTCCGAAGAAGGGTTTCGACCCGAAACGTCACCCATCCCTTCTCTCCATAGAATCTGCCTGCCCCACTGAGTTACTCCAGCATTTTGTGTCTACCAACAAAGACGCATTTTCAAATAAGGATAGTGTGTGATTTGGAGGGTAACCTGCGGTCGGTAGTGTTGCCCTGCCTGCCCATCATCAGTTGATGAACATTGAATTCCCCAATTTGATGTGGCACCCCATTCCTTTTTTTCCACAACCCATAGCCCTCCCTCTGTCTTTATATTTCATTCATCTTCTCTCCTATTAACACATCTTTTGTTTGTGTTTTGTATTCTTTAGTACCCTTTTGTACCCCTTTTCACTCTTTTGAATGCAATTTCTTCACCCATCTGCCAATCAAATGCACTGGCCCCTAATTTGTATCCACCTATCACTCGCTAGCTTTTTTTGGCGCAAGATTCCAGCATCTGCAGTGCCTTGCATCTACTTAAGCATTGGTACAGAATCAAAGTGATACTTTACTGAACTGTAACACTTTACTGAACTGTATGCAAAAAAAGTAGATATTTCACTTTACCTTGGTACCTGTGACAATAAAGACCCTTTGAAGTGCTGGAAAAACTCAGCGGGTCAGGCATCATCTGCCGAGGACATGGATCAGTGATGTTTGAGGTTGGGCCCCTGATACTGATACTGTGTGTTTGCTAATTGAAATGTTGAAGAGGCTATGTCCTCCTCAAGAGCATCACAGAAGTGTCTCTGGACTAACTTCACTCATCTATTGAGCAGCTCTGGTATTAATAGGGCTCAGCTTTGCATTGAGTCCAAGTTAAAAACATATGCAAAACATCACCCCAACTACGTTAAGCAGGAGATTTCTGACTACAATTGACTAAACTCTTGGGTAGTGTGCTCGGCTAGTCTAACCCTTGCCCTGAAGAACAGTTCTTTCTATTACAAACATTATTTTCAACATCAGAAAATGTGTTGCATGCCAATGATAATCTTAAATGAAATAACAGTCCTTTCATTGAGTCTGGTTTGGATGAAAATCAATATATTAGCAAATTCCAACCATGCATGAATCTCCCAAGAGCCAAACCATGCAATATTGCCCTGGGCTGATGTTGCTTTGGAAAAGGGTGCATCACTCAAATGCTGAACAGTTCGCTGAACACCTCTGCTCTGTCCGCCTTAACCTACCTGATCTCTCGGTTGCTCAGCACTTTAACTGCCCCATCCCATTCCGACACTGACCTTTTTGTCCTGGGCCTCTTCCATTGTCAGAGTGAAGCCCAGCGCAAATTGGAGGTCAGCACATATTTTGCTTGGGTAGCTTACACCCCAGCGGTGTGAACATTGACTTCTCTAACTTCAAATAACCCTTGCTTTCCCTCTCTCTCCATTCCCTCCCCCTTCCAAGTTATCCCAACAGTCTTACTGTCTCCGACTACATTCTAGCTTTGTCCCGCCCACTCCCCTGACATCAGCCTGAAGAAGAGTCTCGACCCGAAACATCACCCATTCCTTCTCTCCAGAGATGCTGCCTGTCCTGTTGATTTACTCCAGCCTTTAGTGTCTACCTCACAACTCATCTAGTTGGGGGTACACAAAAAGCTCTCAGCGGGTGCAGCAGCATCTAAGGAGCGAAGGAGATTTTCGGGTCGAGACCCTTCTTCAGACTGGTCAGGGATCAGGGAAACGAGAGATATAGACGGTATTGAGTGAAAGATATGCACATATGTTGTAAGCATGGGATGGAGGGAATGCCAGTCAGGGCACAGAATGAGAAAATTCAATATTCAAGCCCAAAGGATGCAGACTCCCCAAGCGGAATATGAAGCTTGCGGTGTTGGCAAGTTCATGGCAATCTAGATGCTTTGAGTATGGCCAGTCCACCTGGATTCAGTGGTTCATAGTGAATGCTGAGATGCCCACCGTTTTATTCACGTAAGCTGCAGACTTTTCCATGTAGGTGAACGGGTCCACTGCCTGGGGTTTCCTTCCCTTTCTACACTCTTGCTTTTTGGTTTCAGGCTCTATGATTTATCTTCAAGGCAGGCTCTCACATGGTAGCCAGCTCTTCCAAGCTCATGATATCAATGTGTGCTTCCCTGATATATGCCTGAAGTGTGACTTTGATGCCTGTGGGATCCTGGATATGACTGAGCCAGGGAATAAAATTTGCCTGAGGATTCAAGTCAAGCATCCATTGAGAGTGTCCATTCAAGCAGAGTTAATGTTTGATTATCGTTGCCTCGGTGCAACCTGGTGCATGACATAGATAGAAAAAGTGATGTACTTGGATATGTTCTTGGAATAGGCTTTTAGAAGATGAGTGATGTCCTAAATATTCTGAATATGAGCCAGTAATGAGGGACATTGCTTGCCATCAATGTGTTTGGATAGAAAATAAATGTATGCAATGCGTCTTACATTTCCTGAAATACCCTGATAATAACTTAGGCTGTTTATATCAATGAATACTGTCATTGTTGTTGAAGCTGAGTGAGATTTATTCCAGAGGAAATTGCAATGTATCCATTCAGAGGGAATTACCAATGCCCAGGGCTGCTGAATAACTTTATGGTATAGATGTTCATTTGAAACTTAAAAATAACATGCACTTCACAATCCCTTCTAGCCTTTCTTCAGTTCATGTCAGTTCACACTTGAATTCTCTTAGGCTTTGTCATTGCATTTTTTTATAGGAAGTATTTTCCTAGCCCTCCTTATTAAAGTAAACATATCACGGAACTTCTCCTCTTAAATATTGCATTTGAGATTTCTGTGGTCAACTTTATGAAATGTCAAATGTGCTTTTTATCATTCTGTGCCTCTTGGAAACTTGAAACTAGTACAGAGAAGGTTCACCAGACTGATTCCTGGGATGTCAGGACTTTCATATGAAGAAAGACTGGATAGACTCAGCTTGTACTCTCTAGAATTTAGAAGATTGAGGGGGGATCTTATAGAAACTTACAACATTCTTAAGGGTTTGGACAGGCTAGATGCAGGAAGATTGTTCCCAATGTTGGGGAAGTCCAGGGCAAGAGGTCACAGTTTAAGGATTAGGGGGAAATCTTTTAGGACCGAGATGAGAAAAACATTTTTCACACAGAGAGTGGTGAATCTCTGGAATTCTGTGCCACAGAAGGTAGTTGAGGCCAGTTCATTGGCTATATTTAAGAGGGAGTTTGTGGGATGTGGCCCTTGTGGCTAAAGGGATCAGGGGGTATGGAGAGAAGGCAGGTACGGGATACTGAGTTGGATGATCAGCCATGATCATATTGAATGGCAGTGCAGGCTCGAAGGGCCAAATGGCCTACTCCTGCACCTATTTTCTATGTTTCTATGAATAATAAAATCGCCCCTTTCATTCTTGCACTGCACGTATCCTCTGTCTCCATAGATTTCTCTTGTAATTACAAGGAACAGCTTGGCTATTCTGCTTGGGTAGCGTATCTGTCCAACGGCATGAATGTTGAATTTTCCAATTTTAGGTAATTTTGAACTCACCTACACCCCCCAGCCCCACAACCACCATCTCTCTCCCCTATTCCCTCCCCTGTGCCTCACCTGGACTCTCACCTATTTCTCCCCTCCCCCTGCTACTTTTCTCCCATTTAGCATTTATTCAATCCTGCCTCTGCTTTTTATCTCTGCCCTAGAAACCAAGGGCTATTTAAAATTAGAAAATGAAAATATCCATTTTCAGAGTGAGGCTCAGTGCAAATTGGAGGAACAGCACCTCATATTTCGCTTGGGTAGTTTGCACCCCAGCGGTATGAACGTTGACTTCTCTAATTTCAGATATGCCTTGGTTTCTCTCTTCCTCCCCTCCCCCTTCCCAGTTCCCCTACTAGTCCAACTGTCTCTGCCTACTTTCTATCTTAGTCCCGCCCCCTCCCCCGGCATCAGTCTTAAGAAGGGTCTCGACCCGAAATAGCACCCATTCCTTCTCTCCATAGTTGCTGCCTCACCCGCTGAGTTACTCCACCATTTTGTGTCTACCAGCAAAATAACATACCTGGCACAAAAATGCCAGTCATGACCAGTCTCCAACATCTAACGTCTAACCACCAATTCTTTACATTCATTGCCAACCTTCCTCTACAAACATCAGCATTGACCAGATGCTCAACTGGACTAGCTGAATAATGGAAATATTGGCCATCAGCATATGGTAGCACTCTCTCTCTTTGACTATTTTTGGCGGGCCAAATAATGATAATGCTGTGGCAAATAACTCATCTCCTGATTTCCTAAAGGCTTACCACCATCTCTGAAGTGTGTCAGTGAAATGCTCTCCACCTGCTTAGATGAATGCAGCTCCAACAATCAATTAAGTTGACACCAGCTAGAACAAAGCAGTCTGTTTCCTTCTGTCACCAAATCCATCACTGAATCTTAATTCCTTCCACCACTAGAATACTGTGGCTACAGTGCATGCCATCTGTAAAATGCAATTCATTTGTAAAGCAATTCTCAACTTCTATTTGTAAGTGCAGAAAGGAAAATGTAGCAATTGGCAAGAGCATAACCACCCTGACCTGGCAATATATCACAGTTCATTCACTGAATCTAAATACTGAAATCACCACTTCATAATGTTGTTGGAATATTTTCTGTGCAAGTGATCAAAGGTATTGGATTACCACTTTTCTTTCAGGGCAATCAGGGACAGGCAGTAATGTTCAGCTCCTGTACATGAATTGCAGAAAAGGAGAATAACAAATTGGGTTGACGTAATTTCAATCTCTTGTTTTGAAGATTGATTTCATGGCATTCCCCTGTACGGGTGACAGTCTGGTGGTGTTATGAAAGACTGCAGATGCTGCAATCGTGAATATAAAACAAAATGACCCACTGGCTTCCTCCGGCAGTTAGTTTTACACTAGGTCAGGTAGAATAGTCTTTCCATGTTTGCACTGATGCTGAAAGGATTTGTTTTCAATTTTTCACTTTTTGGCAGAGAGTTCCAGCCAATATTAAATTCCAGCCATTCTATTGGTTGCGTTAATCTGTAATTATTTTAACACATGATCTTAGGTATTTAGAAAATATGATGGTTGTTAAAATTACAAGTCTTTGACATTTTAGAATTCATGCTGATAATTTCTTTTGAGGAGGTCAGTGCACACAATGCTAAAACTCATCAAATGCATTAGACGTCAGTCAGCGAATATCTTTTCCACTTTAAATGCTGTATGGATATTGCTGTAACAGTATTTTTGCGAGGTATAGTCTCTTGGTTTGGAATCTTGTCTTGTTTCATCAGTCTGAAGAAGGGTTTTCGACCCGAAACGTCACCCATTCCTTCTCTCCAGAGATGCTGCCTGTTCCGCTGTGTTACTCATGCATTTTGTGTCTAGTCTCTTGTTTTCTTAGGTTCATGTTGTTGCAAAAGGAGTCAATGGAGATGAGAACTCATGAAATCATGTGAAACACAAGATGGTAATTAATGGCTCTGGAAGTGGAGCCTATTTAGCATTATATTTGATTCAAAGCTGTTCAACCACTGAGGGGGGCAAGACCAAGCACTTCTACAACTGTAAACTTTATCAATTTCATGCTCCAGCTTGACTTTCAAGGGCATCGGTTCAAAGTCAGTTTGAAGTATATAGGCCTGGTCACCAGATTCAGCTTCACAGGGTAGCTCATTTACCTGGGATTGCACGACTGGGTGGCAATGTCCTGCTGAGGAAGCTAATGATGATGAAGTGAATCCCTGCCATGCATTATTCCCTCAACAAGGATCTTCATGCTCATTAGCAGAAAATAATCAGCCCAACCAATGCATATGGATATTTTTTATCTTGTTAATTCTCGGTAACACCAGTATTTAAAAAGTAGCATGCTTAACTTCATTGGACGCCGTTCTGAAACCATAATGTCTTTCATACTGAGTCAAAAAGTAATATGTAAACAGATATTTTTAAATTACAATTGTCAGCCATTTAAGAAAAGCAAGCTGAAGAGACTTTTTTAGATAATGCTGTCTATATTCATCAGTGTGGCACACATTTCGGTTATGTGCAACATCAATGGGCTGAACAGTCATTATCCTTTCCTTTAATATCATGTTTTCCTTCATCTGAACATTTGTGTAGCTGCCAGCATTATTTTTCGTCATTGGGTTTTGTTGTTCTGCTAATTTAGCTGTATCTTCTGGCATTGCCATTTCCTGATCCGTGAAGTATTTCCAGACATCCCTTAAATAACTTAATCATTAAAACTCTAACTCCTTGCGGATCAGGCAGTATCATTTTGCTCCTGCTTGCTATCGTTTAACCATGTTTCGTATTTCACGCAAGATCTTTGAATGACCTTTTGTACGACTTCTCTGTGAATTCAAAACCATTCGTACAATATCAGATAGAAAAGCACGAGAAGCTTCAGAAGGTATTCCCAAGAATATGAGTAAATTGACAATCCCACCGGGCACTTATTGAAGTTGGTTTTGGAATACAAAATCAATTCAGTTGTGCTTCAAGTCTTGTTCGAACTTCGTGACTGAAAGATAGCTCGTTGTTCAGCGAGGAATGTGCTGGAGGAAAAAACAGCAGACGACACACAGCTTTCTAATGTAGTAAGACCCTACATATTTTACTATTGCATAAATTCCTCCTCTCTCTGGTGTCTGGCTTCAGATAATCTACAACAGAGATCAGCCATAGTTAATGCCTTTCAAAGATGGATTAAAAACAAATGGAATTGTATTTTGTAACTTGTTTGTTCATCCCAGTCCCGAACTACAGTAACAGAGCTGTACTGACTCGAAGTGCTACCTCACATACTTAAGTGAACTGAGCTGCTTCACTGTATACCTATAATTAAATTGCCTCAAAGCGCTTTTGTTTTAGTGTATTCCATGAGCAACTCTCATTGAAAAGGGAGCTCTATTTAATCTAAGTAATCATCTCTTCATGCAAAAGAAGTTTGGGTGTTATTTCGGGCTTCGTAGTGTGTGTACGACGTGAAGCAATGCAAAAAAGATGCACTTGTGGCACATTTCAACCCCACATCAGCAGCAGTCCCAATCAAATAATTAATTTAATTGCTCAAGTTAATTACAATAATAAAATGAAACATGCCCTCCCATTAGTCAGCCAATCCAAAATGTTGCTCTGTTACAAAGTGCCAAATCCCACTCTGTTTTACCTAATTTGGAGAAATACTGACTGAATGGAGTAAACATTTTATCGGCCCAGATCGTACTGGTGACTGCCAATGGTTAAATGGATAAAGTGCCTCATGCAGGATTAATCATTTGCTCTGTGGCTGTGGGAAAGCATAACAGTCCAGTATTTTACACCAGATTAGTCCCATCATAGGTTCCAAGAACATGTTGATTGCAATGAAAATTGTAGGGCTATGACCAGGAAGCAAACAAAAATATGTTTTCCATGATTTTTTTTTTACTCTTTGGACTTTAGAGATACAGCACATGAGGTACAGCACATGACTTTAGAGATACAGCTACATCAGGTTGCTGTTCATTGACTTCAGCTCCGCCTTTAACACTGTCATACCCGCTAGCTTGATCACCAAACTCAGCGGTCTTGGCATCTCCACTTCCCTCTGCAACTGGATACTGGACTTCCTCACTAACAGACCACAGTCTGTTAGGATCAACAACCTCACCTCCTCCACTATAACACTGAACACTGGCGTGCCACAGGGCTGTGTGCTCAGTCCTCTCCTCTACTCTCTCTTCACCCATGACTGCATCCCTAACTATGGCTCCAACGCATCATAAAATTTGCCGACGACACCACGGTGGTAGGACTGATCAGCGACAACGACGAATCAGCCTACAGGGAGGAGGTCCAGCACCTGACAACCTGGTGTGCCGATAATAACCTCGTCCTCAACTCCCAGAAGACGAAGGAAATCATTGTCGACTTCAGGAAGAACAGAGGGGGCAGACACACCCCCATCCATATAAACGGGACTGTGGTGGAGCGGGTCTCCAACTACAAATTCCTCGGAGTACACATCTCGGAGGACCTGTCCTGGTCCCTCAACACTTCCAAGCTGATCAAAAAGGCGCAGCAGCGCCTTTACTTCCTGAGGAGGCTCAAAAAAGCCCACCTGTCCCCCCTGATCCTGACCAACTTCTACAGATGCACCATTGAAAGCATCCTGACCACCTGCTTTACGGTATGGTACAGCAGTTGCACCACAGCAGACAGGAAGGCACTACAACGGGTGGTGAAAACCGCCCAGCACATCATCGGTGCCCCGCTCCCTACCATGGACGCCCTCCACCGAAAACGGTGTCTGAGACGGGCTGGGAAGATCATCAAGGACCCCTCCCACCCGAACCATGGACTGTTTGCCCTCCTACCATCGGGGAGGCGGTACAGGAGCCTCAGGTCCCGCACCAGCAGGATGAGGAGTAGCTTCTATAATAACACCATCGCACTGCCGATAGATTTCCACACCTGTATTTATTTATCTGTATTTACCTATATATTGCTATCACTTCGTACTGTCACTAAACTGCATTTCGTTGTACCCATACTTGTATCTGTGCAATGACATTAAAGTTGAATTGAATTGAATTGAATTGAATTGAATGAACAGGCCCTTCAGCTCACTGAGTCCACGCCTACCAGCAGTCACCTCATTCACTTTCACCATCCTACATACTGGGGGCAATTTTGTAACTTACTGAAGCCAATTAACCTACAAACCTGTACATCTTTGGAGAGTGGGAGAAAACTGGAGTACCTGGATAAATCCCATATGGCCATAGAGAGAACATACAAACTCCGTACAGACAGCACCTGGAGTCAGGATCAAATACGGCTCTCTGGCGCTGTAAAGGGCCTGTCCCATTTGGGCAACCCAATCCGCAAGTCCAGAAGAATGTCTTTGACCTTCAAGCTCAAGGGAACTCGTCTGGAAAGCCTCGAGCTTGATCGACTGACCGCACACACACACACACACACACACACACACACACACACACACACACACACACACACACACACACACACACACACACACACACACACAAACACACACACAATCGCGAAGGCGGGGTCCAGGGAAAGCGGGGCAGTGCTGTCTAAAATTCACACCCACGATGAAGAAGAAGGTAAATGGCTGTGCAGTAAGTCCTTTAAGGGGGGGCGGGGGAGAGGGGAGGGAGAAGGAGTGCAGACACTTTTAAGGAGTATAATAAAGTTTAGCAGGCATTTTACCTACCGGTCGGTTTTCC
The DNA here is from genome assembly GCA_035221665.1 of Okamejei kenojei. Lineage (NCBI taxonomy): Eukaryota > Metazoa > Chordata > Chondrichthyes > Rajiformes > Rajidae > Okamejei > Okamejei kenojei. The sequence goes on from CM069133.1 coordinate 78,826,950, forward strand.
CTGGCCCTGAAAACTCCAATGAGCCAATCAAAGTGCCCGGTCAGCGAAGGAGATTGCCTACGGCTGCCCTCGACTGCCTGTAAGTAAATAGCTACCTCACTCCACTGCACTACGAGTTAAAAAGAACTATGCCGACCAAATTTTACTCGCGGAACATTTTTCAACATGCTGAAAATGTTTCCATGACCTAGCTGAGGCCACAAGTATCCGGGAACAACCTTTGAGAATGAAGGAGAGTTCCAGCTACCTCATAGGACCTCCTAGGTCCACGTGTCGACCATGCTGCAAGTTTGAAGGTCAAAGACACTCTTCTAAACTCCCAGATTAGGTTGCCCAAGTGGGACAGCCCCTTAAGGCAGCAACTGTACCACTGCGCCACCCTTACATTAGTATAATGTTTTTAATTGATCAGTTATCTTAATCTGTTGCTTTTGAAAATACTTCAATGGGTGTAAAAATGTTGTATGATTGTTTACTCCAGATTTAATAGTTTTTTCAATGCCTTTGGTGTCTGAGCCATTTAAAATCCATTAAGTTGCTCTGACTACTCTGTGAGAAAACAAAATTGAGGAAGAACTTGTTAGAATCCATCCACCCAAGGACATGGCAAATTTGTTGACAGCTTTTAATTAACTCGGAACACAAGTAACATGATCACCACACGACTCCCATACTGCAGTAGATTAAAAAAAAAAGGTTTTTGATCTGAATTGTTGACCTCAATAAATTTTGCAGGCCTGAAATGATCAGTGAGATTGATGTGGAGTGAAACCCCACTTGGACTGGAGGAGATGAGGTTATTTTTTTGCCAACAGAAGAGGTTGGATTTTAAAAGCAACGTGAGTGGCATTAGCTTGCAAGGGTATACAGCGCTCCAATGGAGGATCACTTAACATGACAATAAAGTCACTTCTTTAATGTAAACAAAAATAACTGTGCACATACCACCAAATGGCCCTTGTTCTTGCGTCCAACATTTCAGTAAGTATGTCCATCATGAATTAATAAAAGCCCAATTTAATCATAATTGTAAGCATTTGAGAACAAATATATTGAAAGACAAAATTGCAAAAGAATTTATGTGTTGGCTTAAGGAAAGAAATGAATTGAAGGCTCTTTGTTGATTAATTTTTATTTCAGTAAGCTTTCTCACTGCTGGATAAATAATAATAATGCCTCTTCGCTGGACGATGAGGTGTCTGCTGGGCTGCAGAGGGCTGCTGTTGATGTTGCTGTTGATGTTGCTGTTGGGGGTGGCGCATTTTCCATGGGGTCCGCTCTGGGCCCTGGCCTAAAAAAGGCTTACGGGGAATGGTTGCGGACCCCGAGCTTTCACCAGTCCCATATGGTAGTCGGCGACTGGTGGACGCCGTGGGGTTCTGCCGCCTGAGTTTGTTAGGTCTGCTCGGTCCCAAACTTGCCCTCACGAGACCAAAGGTCTTGGACTCTTCCTCCAGGTCTTTCACCTTTTTTGGAAGGTCCTTTCCAAAGAGCAGAATTGGAGTTCTGAACCCGGTGTTTTGCAAAGTCCTGCAAACTTAGGGTTGAGGGCAGGCTTGATGATTTCTTTCCGTAAATTGTTAATCTCGTATTGAGTGGTGCACAGCTGAGCTAATGTATCTTACTGATTTGTGGTGATGTCCACACCATCTATGGACCGAGCATATGAAATTATTCCTGCTGTCAGGAGTTTTAGGGTTTTCTGGAGCTTCAACTCCAGGTTCCTGATATTCTGCCCCAAATGTCCCCATATTTGGCTGTTTACAGCTGGTACATTCAATGATGTACAATTTTCTGGGGCTGAATATAATTCAAGAGCCTCATTGACCACCCGTTCTTGTAGGGGTTTTGAGGACAGGTGGTCAATGCTGGCTGCAAGTTTCGGCTCTAACGGCCGACCCGCTCGTGGAATGGCCACGTAGCGGTTGACCATACCCAGCAGCTCTTCCTGATCCTGTACACCCTGCGTACTCCGGACATCTTCAGCCAGCGACCCCTCTTCTTGACCAGCCCAGACCTGGTCGCCAATGCTGCCTTCAATAGAAGGTGAAGCAATGGCCTGTGCCGTAAAGGGCACTGCGGGAGTGCCTGAGCTCCCTTTGCGAGTCTGCTGCTGCTCTCTCAGCAGATCTCGCTGGAGCAATTGCTCCATAAGCCGTTCAATTCGGCTTAGGCGGCTGCCTTTGCCGCTCTCGAGCGGTGTGGCATCTTCATCCGAATCGTCGGATACTACCGCCCGGTTCTGGCTGCAGGTACCTCCAGCCCGCTGCTCAGGCTGCACTAGCGGTGCTGGGCTCGGTTCGGTAGTCAATCCTGCCGCCTCTCCCCCCCCCCCCCCCCCCCCCTCTCCAAAGAACGCTCCTCAACGTGAGACGAACGGGGGTGAGCTACAGATTTCTTTCCTCTGGTCTTGCTCATTCTTTCTGGAACACAAAGCAGACCACAGAGAAAAATACACTTGGCCACGGTAAAACACTTACCTGTCGGCCCGACTTTCAAATTGTAGCGGGGGTGCCTTGAACTCCCGTTCGTCGCGGGTGCACTGCATGAACGCTAATGTTGCGCATGCTGCTGAACGGGGTCTTCACATAGTCATTCACGTGACTCTGAAATAAAATTATAAATACGTTTTATGAATGCATGAACAAATAAAATTATTTGCTCAGTTTTCGGAGGTTTACTTTTCAGGTTGGTTGCTGAAACTGACCCAGCTGTAGTGGATGTCACCTGACTTAGAGATTGATATTGCTCGAGCAGGTCAGTAAAGTACCACAGAAGCGGAAATGTGAGCCATCGATACAGGAAGAATCAACAAAATGTTAATAGATAAAATGTGTAACACATGCAGGAAAATACTATGGGGAAACAGATGGATCTCTCTGCATTATCTCCTGCAGTAGGAAAGTGTTTATCTCCTGCTTATTTTAAAAAGGCAAATAAAGCATGCTGCTTTGTGCATAAAAGCTAAAGATCAATTTAAAATACTAGAAATAAAATATACCGTGAATTTGGATTGTAACGTATTACTGCATTTGTAAGAAACATAGACACAAAGTGGTGGAGCAAAACAACAGGTCGAGGCAGCATCTCTGGAGAAAATGAATAGGTGGCGTTTTGGGTCGGAACCCTTCTTCAGACTGCAAAGGAATCTTAAGAAGGGTTCTGACCTGAAATGTCACCTATTGTTTTTCTCCAGAGGTGCTGCCTGATCCGCTGAGTTCCTCCAGCATTTTGTGTCCATCTTCGATATAAATCAGCATCTGCAGTTCCTTCCTCTGCATTTTGTAAGAGGTCTTTTATTTGCCAAGCTCTTGCATATTTTTGGAGAACCTATTGTAAGAACTATTTGCCACACCTGAAGTTTATTGTATATTTCAGGGACTTGTACATTTTACCGTTCAGGAAAACAGCGTGATAAAACAGCATGCAGGAAATAGGAACATTAGCAGTCAGTCTATCACTGTATCCCTTATTGACTCTGGTAGAATCTTTTTTCAAAATCACAATCTGAAATATAAAAAATTGCTAGAAAATGCCATGCAGCATCTGTCAAAAAAGAAACGATCAGCTTGTCAAAGTCTGAGACCCTTCGTTTGAATCTTGTTGCAGACCCTAAATGTTAATTGTTTCTCTTTCCATCAGTGTTTTTACAATATTTTCTGCAGTTATATACTCTTGGTTTCATTGACATAGTCTTGTAGCTTACTGTACAAGATGTTGTCGTTTTATTTTTCTCACCTGTCGCCCACAAATGAGTTGGATCATTCTAATTTTCACTGCCACTGAGATCAGCCGGAGGAAAAAATAAATTTTCTGATCTGCCTTTCAAAAATATCATTGATATTTTTCTGAATAAAGAGAAATCAGCAAAACATAATCACCTTTTAATAAGGAAACTTCTCCCTCCCCATCCTCTCCATCCCAAACTTAAGTTGTGCAGCTTTTGTCCCCGTCTGTTGGAACCTTCCTCATTGAATTTGGGGATAATTAAAGTGCTCTGGTGACACATGTGACAGAGTTGTCCAGATCAGAATCACCTCATTGTGGAAATTGCAGAACTTGTGGCAATATTTTCTCATGATAGTTCCATCAGGAACAAGAATAAGGAGAAACTTCACACAGTTCAAATGAATTGAAGACAACAATGTATGGATAATATAAATGATTTGCCAATGTTTATGTGCAACCTATTACTGAATAAATCCAGTTGTTGTGATTCAATGACAAATATAGATACATTATGTTAACATTTTCAGTTCGAGTTTTCTGAAACCTCTTGATATTTTTGCAGAGTCAAGGTGCAGGGTATTGATTTGGGATGATCAGCCATGATCACATAGAATGCTGGCTCGAAGGGCCAAATGGCCTACTCCTGCACTTATTGTCTATTGTCTATTGTCAACAATCAGGTGGAAAATTATTTTTGTCTATAAACTAAGGAACAAGTTGTCATAATGATTCATATATTCTCTGGAAACTGAATGAAGGACCAAATGATTCCTGATGATCAGAAAAGGACTCATTTTATTATTAACGTATTTCCCGACAATGAGACGCACCTGCGTCGAAGACGCACCTAAGTCGAAGCCGCACCACCAATTTAAGTTTCTAAATTTTGAAAAAAGGATGGCGAGACAGGATCAAGGGTTTTGTTTAGTTCAGGGGTCGGCAACATCGCCTGCGTGCCCCGGGACTGGCTGCAGTTCCCAGATCCCTTGCGTCCCCGGGACTGGCTTCAGTTCTTGGTCTCCTGCCCCGGGACTGGCTGTAGCGCCCAGGTCGCCTGCCCCGGGACTAGTAGAGAAAGAGAGAGAGAGAGAGAGAGAGAGAGAGAGAGAGAGAGAGAGAGAGAGAGAGAGAGAGAGAGGGAGGGAGAGTGAGAGCGAACCCGGGATGGAGCAGCCAGCCTTCCGCACAGTAGCTACCCTTCAACCACCACCTCCACCAGTTGCGCTTGTGCCGAAGGACACCGTGGCTGGCTGGCAGGCGGGTCGGCCGAAGGCATTGAGGTGGCAGCCAGTTCCGCTGCCCGGTCCCGACAGCCGCTCGCAGCCACCCGAGCTACTTCGTCCCCAGGCCAGACTCCCCACGCCCTGTGAAAGGAACTCTCCCCCCCAGCGGCGCTGTCATGTCACAGCCGCTTCCCATCAGCTGCCAGCAAAGAGGGATAGACTTGGCTATCCCTCAGTACAGCAACATCGTTCTTGATGTTCGAGGAAAGATTGAAAATACTAGGCTTGTATTTACTGGAGTTTGGAAAGATGAGGGGGGAATCTTATAGAGACATAAAAGGACTGGACAAGCTAGATGCAAGAAAAATGTTCCCAATGTTGGGCGAGTCCAGAACCAAGGGCCACAATCTTAGAATAAAGGGGAGCTCATTTAAGACTGAGGTGAGAAAAATCTATTTTTTCACCCAGAGAGTTGTGAATTTATGGAATTCCCTGCCACAGAGGGCAGTGGCCTCCACACCCTGCACTTCCTCGCCCTGGTCCACTGTCCGGACACTAAGTGGCGGTCAGTGTTGCCTTTCGGTCGCGTGGGAGGGTCCCGGAGGGGGTCCCTCTGCGCAGGGATTCTCCCCCTCTACATTGGGGACCTGGGGTGGAGAATATTGCACCGAGGTGTTCCCTGCAACCTGTCTCTCTCGCGGTTCACAGACTCGCCAGCCGCATGCTACTTTTGCGGGCTGGAAGAGTCTGTGTACCATGTGTACATGGAGTGCGTGAGGCTGCAGCCACTGTTTCAATACCTAAAGGGGCTGCTCCTTGCCTTCTGTCTGCATTTTTCACCCACCATCCTCATCTTTGGACACCCTGTGCGTTGGGGAGAGGGTAGGGCTGAAGATATCCTGGTTGGGTTGCTCCTGGGCCTGGCCAAGCTGGCCATCTGCGAGTCAAGACGCCAGGCGGTGGAGGGCTTTACCCGAGCTGGCTGCCTGCCCCTTTTCCGGGGATCCGTCCGCGCCCGGGTGCGGTTAGAAAGGTAATACGCCCTGTCCACGGGCACCATGAGGGAGTTCCAGGAACGTTGGGAACCTCAGGGTGTTGAATGTATCCTCAATAAGGATTATATCATAGTTGTATAATAGTTTATTATGGATATATGTTTGTATTGTATTATGGTGGTGGGTTCTGGCTTGTTTTATTGTACTGTATATATTGTTTTTTTAATAATTGAATACATTTTTTGATTAAAAAAAACAGAGGGCAGTGGAAGCCAAATCACTGGATGGATTTAAGAGAGAGTTGGATAGAGCTCTAGGGGCTAGTAGAGTCAAGGGATATTGGGTGAAGGCAAGCACGGGTTATTGATAGGGGACGATCAGCCATGATCACAATGAATGGCGGTGCTGGCTCAAATGGCTGAATGGCCTCCTCCTGCACTTATTTTCTATGTTTCTATGTTGCTGTACTGAAGGATAGCCAAGTCTTTCTTTCTTGGCTAACAACCTAACCTTCAGCCTCCAAGACACAGGTACATTTTTGTGCCTTATTTTTGGATAAAAAAATAGTGTCTTCATTGCCGGGAAATATGGTAGTTAAGACTTGCAAACTAAATGGTAAGAATGGAAGTTGCTGGGATTTGTTAACAGAGGAAATGAACCAAAACAATCTGCAAGTTTTCAATGAAGTTGCTCCTGAATCAATTTAAATAAGGATATGTTTGGTTATTAATTTCAGTTTATGCTTTCAAGTGGCAGATGATTTTGTGGCATGATGTGTTAGCTGGTGAGAAAGGAGTCCCAGACATGGCAAATTTCACAAAGCTCTACAAACAACACAAGGTTCTTGTTTTCTAGCATAATGGGCATCACAAACATGGTGGGTTGAAGGGCCTGCCTCGGGGCTTTAATGTTCTACATTCTATGGATGACTCAGAGGGTCCAGAGATCCACAAGGATGAAACAACATAGGCTGAAGTTGGAAATAAAAATAGAAAATGTTGGAAACACTCAGCAGAGCAGGCAGCATCTGTGGAAAAATAAGTAGTTAACATTTCAGATCATGGATTCTTCTACAGAAATGGAAAAACAAGATAGTTTTGTTCATTCTCCACTTCTGAAAACTAATTATTGTCTCATTTTCCCACTTTTGAGGGCTCACATGCTTTGGAAACTAGTTAGGTCTCCAATACAAGAGGATTTCTTAACGCAATGTTGGGGAGGTGTTATGGTGGAAATAGTAATTTCCTGAACTGCTAAGCTCGGACACTGATCATCCCATCATCTGTTAGATATTCCACAATGCCTTCCCTCATATCTGACTGCCACTCGCAGGCAGTCCTGCCTCCAAACAAATCCCCACTACTCAAAGCAGTGGTTTCTACTGAGAAATGCTCAGCATTTAAAAAGCCTTTAAAAACTACCTCCTTCGTGGTACTTTAAAATGCCCCCCTTCATGCTCAACTTGGCAAATAACGGATGTAATCAAGCAGAGGAACTAGACTTTGTGAGACTTGTATGCATTCGGCATCTAGTTGTGTCAACAGGTGAATGGTTCCCCAGATGTACGCACTAAACTAGTTTGTTCCTCCCACAGCGACATCAAATTCTGTTTTATCTACCACAGTCAACTCCTTGTTTACATCATTCCAAATTTAGTTTGTTAATGGAAACACGACAAAGAGATTTTATTAAATTCTTTATAAGTTTCAGATTAGAATTGAACTTTGGACTGTTGCAACCTTTGAAACCAAGTGTTCTTTTCCATATTAATTCAGTCAGAGTTATTAAAATCAAATCATTTTCTAATAATCTCCAGAAATTATTACTGCGGTATCCAGGAATGTTTATCGACAAATCAACCTGTTCATGAGTAAGTAGGAAAATGTGCTCTGTCAACCTCTAATAGAGTAAAAAGTCATGTTCTGATTGTAGACACAAAATGCTGGAGTAATTCAGGGGGTCAGGCAGCATCGCTGGAGAAAATAAACAGGTGATGTTTTGTGTCAGGACCCTTCTTCAGACTGATTGTAGAAGAGAAAGTGGGAAAAATGAAAAAAAAACACTTGCTTTCAAAGGGCTGCAACAAAGCCTTTGTGTTTCATTCTACTCTGTTAGCCACTACCAAGATGAAACTTAAAACAATTTAATAAATTGTATAGGAAGGAGCTGCAGATGCTGGTTTAAACCGAAGATAGACACAAAAAGCTGGATTAACCCAGCGGGATAGGCAGTATCGCTGGAGAGATGGAATGGGAGACGTTTTGGGTCGAGGCCCTTCTTCAGACATCTTTTGTCTTGTGTTTCCATTAACAGACTACTTTATCTTCAATTTCGAAATATGCAGATGGGAGAGATTTCCCCACTCTCCCTGCTGCAATCAGTCTGAAGGGTCCTGACGCAAAACGATCTCCAGAGATGCTGCCTGACCCACTGAATTACTCCAGATTTTTGTGTCTATCTTTGGTTTAAACCAGCATCTGCTGTTGCTTTTTATTACTTGTTCTCATTGTCATGCTGAAGTTCAATCACATCACTTGTGGAAACAGAGTGACATTTATATGCAAAAATTACACTGCTGACAAAGGGGTAGTTTAATGAAAAAAGAATCATTACAATTAATCAAACATTTGATTATGGAATTGTGAATTTTTGAATGAGAGCAATATTGCTATTGATTGTTTTTGGACCTAGCCATTGAGTTGCATACTCCCTTTCTGTGAAATGTTGCCAATTCTCACTGTCTGACGATAACTGCTTCACGTTCCCTTTGCTTCTAATTACATATAGATTTTTACTTACATTATCTGCTCATCTCAGAATTGTACTTAGCTTTGTTAAGGCTTCTTCGACCTATGAAGGGGAATTTTTGTCTTATACAAACTTGCAGGCAGTTGTGAAGACAGTTACTTATTTCCAGTTACACAACAGCATTTGCTGAATTATACATAAGCGGTTTTGAAAATTGATTCTGTCTGCTGTAGATGTAAGGCTGGATAATTGCCTTGAGTTCATAGCGAGGAACGTGAGTCTCACTCCATTGACTGGCTATTCCATATAAACAGTTATATGGTTACATATGGGTTGAAATTCATTGTCCAAAATCTGTTTTCATTTTTAATCTTTTGACACACTTCCTTAAAAACTTAACTAAAAACACTGTTTCCTGGACCTAACGTAAAACTTGGAACTTGAGTAAGCGAGTTCAGTATTTCAACTGCCAGCCCGGAGCCGTGACGGCCCCAGGCTTACAGCCAGCTTGGAGAAGAAGTGCTAACTTCTGCTCAACTCTGCTTCAACTCCCGAGGAACCCATTCCCTGACGGGCCGGGGTTGCCAGCTGCACCTCTCGCCTTATCCAATGGCAGTCGGTTAACCCCCTCGGAGAGAGAGAGAGAGAGAGAGAGAATGTCCTCCAATGCTACCGAGAGAGGTTCTGCGGAATTCCAGAGGGTGGGTTTGTGAACTGAGGTAGAAATAAGATCAAATTAATGTTCATGAAAGAGCGACGCCTGTCCGCTATTGAGTTGACAGAACTCTAGATTAATTCATTGGTAGAATACTTAACAATTTATACACAGTTTATACAGCCAGCGTTTCGTTCGCTTTTTCTTTATCACGAAAGACCTTTGACATATCCCATGATTCCTTGCGTTTTTCGGAATACCGAACTTTATTTAGACCAAAAAAATAGTAATTATACAATGGATTGAGAGCCCAAAGAATTTCAGACAGATGTTTTGTTCCATAATCACAGATTAGAACATAGAACATACAACACGTTCACGCCCTTCGGTCTGCATTGTCTGTGCTGAACATGATGTTAAGTCCATCATCAATCTACCTTCACGTACCCCATATTCCACCAATCCCTACATATTCATATGTCTATTCTAAAGTCTCTTAAATGCTACTAACGCATCTGTATTAACCACCTCCCCTGGCAACACATTCCAGGCACTCACCACTCACTGTGTAAAACAAAAGTGCACCTTTAAACTTTGCCCCTTTCATCTCAAAGCTTTGACCTCTAGAATTTGCCAAATTTATTACTGGTAAATTACTGGACACAATGGGCTGCTTCAACCTAAACTGAAAAGTGGCCTTGAAATTCCTGCTTGCAAGGTTAAACGGAACACTCACATACGGCTGGGGTGGTAATTGGGATACACTCAACAACCGTCCTCTGCCGAGCATGTATGTTGCTTTTCATTGGATCTGCATATTGTTCATTTTTTTATTCATAATTTCACTGGGAATAACAAACAAATTAATGCCATTGTCGATCAGTCTGTAGCTGGACACCTCATAATAGACGTGTAACTTGCATTTGTGTAGGAAGGAACTGCCAAAGATAGGCGCAAAATGCTGGAGTAACTCAGCGGGACAGGCAGCATCTCTGGAGAGAAAGAATGGGTGACGTTTTGGGTAGAGGCCCTTCTTCAGACTTCTCCAGCACATGCATTTGGTGATGTTGCTGGAAACAGGACAAGTACCATGTACGGTGTTCACTACCACTGCATGATCCTTAGGTACTAGTGACAACTTGACAACTGGGTCATAGGAGAAACTTTGAGGCAAGTTTTATTGATGTCTGCTGGGAGAGCCCCACAAAGTAAACTTACGTAGTTATGTACAGCTCGACAAAATGCATACAATTGCAGATTAATTGGGTCCTTTGTTGCTTTTAAAATAACTCCACAGGGTTTGTACAGACTGTGGAAATAAATGGTGGCTAATCTAAGTTCCAAAGGGATTCCTCTGTCTGACATAAGTAGAATCAACCCTCCTGTTTAAAATAAAATGTGTCAATGGAAGAAGGCTGTTCAGGAGAACAAAAGTCATGCATTTAACATCAAAATAATTTGTGCTTCTTTCGTTTTTAATAACTTGCTGATGTAATTTGTAATTATTTAAGATCAGGCCTGGGGGGCAGCAGATTGCAGTTATTTTCCGACAAGTAATGTATTGAACTGCTCTGAATTAACTTGAATTTCATTATTGCAATTAGAAATTTGTAAGATGATTGCAAATTTGTTATTTATAATTTCCAACTTTAACTGACAAGAGATCATATTGAAACATTCGATTTTTTTTCATGAAGGCCAATTTAATGAATGTGGCAATAACAAAATAACACTGTTGTAGGATCCTTTCGGTTCAGTTCTTTAGTGGCAGAATCTTCATTATCTGCAGCCTGAGACTCAAATTGCTTCTTGTATTTTTAGCCTGCAAGAGACAGAAAGTTATTAAACCACGTCATAGCGAATTAATTCAAATCACGGAATTACTTATATTTAGTTTGCACTAAAAGGTCTCCAGTATTATTTTGTTTAGTTATTTGCTTCACATTTTGTTGTCATTGAAGGAGCTATCTTTTTATCATTCATCTTTTCACCTCTTTTATTTTAACTTGAACTGAGGATTTGCATTTGTTCATTTCATCATATCACTGCAGAGGTATTTGTGGTAGAGATCAGTGGATTGGAAAGGTGGTCCAATAGATTAAAAAAGGACCTTGAGTCCAACTTAGAATCCAGCTTAAAATTAATACACCTCCTTTCTTAGGTGGAAATGACTGAGAACTTTGTTAATGCACAAATGGATAGTGCCAAAGGAATGGCAAATGGCTAACATAGTGGCCGTATTCAAGAGCAAGAACATACCAAAATATGAACAGGAGTAAGCTACCAGGCCCTTCAAGGCTGTCCCGCCATTCAGTATGATCGTGGCTGATCTATGCAGGCCTCAACTCTTCTGTGCCAGTTCCCCAGAGAGCTTTGTTCTTCAATCTTTTAAATAGTTATCCATCTCCATATTAAGTATATTTAACAATTTGGTTTCCACCATCCTCAGGTCTAAAGAATCCCAGAAATTCACTACCCTCGATTTAGAGGTATGTGGGGCCAATGTGGGCAGCTGGGACTAGTTTAGATGAGGCATCTTGGTTGGCAAGGGGAAGTTGGGCTGAAGGGCTTGTTTCCAGGCTGTTTGTCTTTCCAATTCTTATGACTCACCTGGAGAAGACATTTCTACACATCACAGTTATAAACAATGGTTCCTTATTTTGTAGCTTTGTCTCCATTTTGGTGACTCCCCGACTTGTAAAAACATCTTGACATCAACCCTGTCAAGTCCCATTTGGCCCTTATGTCTGTGAGTAAGGTCACCACTCATTCTTCTCAACTACAAGGAATTTAGACCCAAATGACCTAGCCTATTCTGAATGAAGAAGCAGAGGGATATAAGCCTGAAATATGGAAGTTGGTCATCATAGAATCATAGAAAATAGGTGCAGGAGTAGGCCATTCTGGCCCTTCGAGCCTGCACTGCCATTCAATATGATCATGGCTGATCATCCAACTCAGTATCTTGTACCTGCCTTCTCTCCATACCCCCTGATCACTTTAGACACAAGGGCCACATCTAACTCCCTCTTAAATATAGCCAATGAACTGGCCTCAACTACCTTCTGTGGCAGAGAATTCCACAGACTCACCACTGTCTGTGTGAAAAATGATCTTCTCATCTTGGTCCTAAAAGACTTCCCCCTTATCCTTAAACTGTGACCCCTTGTTCTGGAGTTCCCCAACATCGGGAACAATCTTCCTGCATCTAGCCTGTCCAACCCCTTAAGAATTTTGTAAGTCTCTATAAGATCCCCCCTCAATCTCCTAAATTCCAGCGAGTACAAGCCGAGTCTATCCAGTCTTTCTTCATATGGAAGTCCTGCAATCCCAGGAATCAGTCATGTGCATAGAGTTACTAAGGGATAGTCAGATAATACCACAGCGTACTGGAGGAGATTTGTGTTTTAAAAATAGAGAGGTTTTGTTGCAATTATACAGCACAATGGTGATTTGAATTGTATGGATGCATTTGAAGGGAGACACAACAAGCATAGGAGAGAGAAGGAAATACAGGTTTTACATGTTGATTTGGTTGAGTAAAGGCTCAAATAAACATCTGGAATGCACAATTGTGGTTCCTTTACCTGTGAAAGGATATAGTGGCATTGGGGAAAGTCCATTGGAAAGAATTGCCAATCAAAAGAGACTGGACAAGTTGGGTCTGTATTCTATGGAATGTGTAGAAATGAACTGCAGATCCTGGTTGATATTGAAGGACACAAAGTGCTGGATTAACTCAGGTAGGTCAGGCAACATCTCTGGAGAAAAAGGATGGGTCAGAATGTCACCCAATCCTTTTCTCCAGAGATGCTGCCTGACTCACTGAGTTCCTCTAGCACGTTGTGTCTGTATTCTATGGAGTTTAGAAGAATGAGGGGAGCCTTTATTTAAACTTATAAGATTTTAACAAGGCTTGACAGGATAAATATTGCGATATTTTCATGAAAGGGAAATAATATTGAAATCCAATAAGGCATTTGGAGGAAGATAGATTACAAAATGCTGGAGTAACTCAGCGGGGCAGGCAGTATCTCTGGATAAAAAGAATGGGTGACATTTCAGGTCGAGACTTCTTCAAAATGATTGAACTGAAGGAGCCCATTTCTTCTCTTCAGAGATGCTGCTAACCTGCTGAGTTACTCCAGCATTTTGTGTCTATTTCAGATGGAGTCTGAAGAAGGGTCTTGACCTGAATCGACACCCATTCTTTTTCCCCAGTATTTTGTGTCTATATGCGGTGTAAACCAGCATCTGCATTTCCTTCCTACACAAGGTATTTGGAGGACATGTCTTTACATAATAAATGAAGAATGTGAAACTTACTACAAAAACAAATGGCTGAAAATTAATAGTAGAGATGCATTACAGGGGAGACAAGAGAAGTATCAGAGGGAGAAGGGAATGCAGGGTTGATTTGGTTGAGTAAAGGCTTCAATGAAATGTAAATGCTGACTTATAGCAGTGGTGCAAAATAGCCTGTGTGTGCTGTAAATCCTTTCAAATCCTCGGCAGCTTATTAGCCATTTCTAACCTTAAAATTCACAGCAATGAAAATGAACAGGATCATTTCTTAGTCTGGTAGACACCATGGCACAGAGGCTGCCCTTATTCCAATATCACTGGCAGTTACATAAGGTCATTAAGCCACTCGTGCCTCCACCACTATTTAATGGATTATAGTCATAGTGATACAGTGTGGAAATATGCCCTTCAGCCCAACTTGTTCACACAGGTCAACATGTTCCAGCTACACAACATGTTCCAGTCTCACCTGTCTGCGTCGTCCATATCCCTCCAAACTTATGCTCCCCATTATGATTGCATTTCTACCACAGTGGCACTTTAAAACTCTAACCTAATCTCATTTGATTTTTGTAATGGTAGCTGGTAGCAGCAACTCCAAGACAAACTGGGATCCTTTTTCCCCTGTCCCACTTAAGAAACCTGAATGGAAACCTCAGGAGACTTTGCGCCACACCCAAGGTTTCCATGCAGTTCCCGGAGGTTTTTGTCAGTCTCCCTAATGGTCGAAAGTGGTTTCCGCTTCTCCTTTAGAACATAGATTTATGGAACATAGAAGAAGCGGAAACCACTTTCGACCATTAGGCAGACTGACAAAAACCTCCGGGAACCGCACGGAAACCTTGGGTGGGACGCAAAGTCTCCAGAGGTTTCCGTTCAGGTTTCCTAAGTGGGACAGGGGCATTTAACTACATCTTGTACAGAATTAAATATTTATAACTAATTGTGGCATGGTGTAAACAAAACCATTGGAAATTCCATTTTACTCTTCCAGCTAAGACAGTCAACAATGTTTCATTTCCCGTTCCTGTCTTTCCAAATTTGAGCGTATTTTTTTTAACAGGTTCACCTTTAAAATGGAGTTGGTGTTAAAATCTTGTGAGAGCAGGATTATTGATTCATGCTCAGAGTTGCAGACTTGACACTTCTGTGCTCTCTCTACTGTCTTGACTGACCACAACTGAAGTAGATCTGCAGGCAGTCACTTACCAGCTCTTTTCAGAAATGTATCACGTAATAATTGTTTTTATAAAAACAGAATTTGATTTCTGAATAATGTGGACAATCATTTACCCCTCACATTTTTGTTTCATCTTCACATTCATGTGATGTCATTGATAACTTGATGGAGGCCTGTCCTTTTAATATCGAAGGATTTTATGAAATAGTGTCTAGAAACTGGGGGCATTAAATTCTGGTCCTGGTTAGATGCCGTGTTAGATTCTCCATTCTTCCTAAATTAATTCCAGAGTTCACATGACTTTCATTTTATTATTAAGCATGACATAGTTGTATTTTCCACTATCCAAAACGTGTAGAGCTGATTTTTTTTTTAACATATTGTAATGAAAAAATAGATGCAGATAAAGTTACAAATAGTATATAATTTCATTCATCTCTGCCACGTAACCAACAAGAATGTTGGGGAAGATTTTTAGCGACCCATTTTACCCCAAAATAATTATTTCTGCCTTACAACATCTGTTGAATGGAAAATGCATTAACTTTTGTTGGGTTGTCGCTTTAGCAAGATATATTATGTCAGATAAGCAGGCAACCTGTGCAGTTCCCTGCATGTTATTGAGACACACCCATTTCCACTATCCATTTTGCTTCTCGACTGAGATTTTTTGGGATCTTCGCTCCTGCAGAGGTTTGGAGAGCCAGTAATTTGCTCGGCACCATGTTATTTGTTGCTGTGACAGCTAATCAAGAGAGGGAGTTATGGAGAGTTCATGTCTAGACTGAGAAGGGCAAACAGGAAATGAGCAGGGCGGAGGATTTTGTTGCCATTCACTGCTCTTGACCAAATGGTTGGTGCCAGTGGGTCTTATGTCCCCGAGATATCCATGAACTACCTTGTATCACCCTGGCAACCATCTTATACATTCCTGTTGTCCATTCGCACAATTTATTCTCCTCGCAATATATCTAGGAACAGATGATCAACAGAATAATTCAGTTAGAACATGAATAATGTGAAAATGTTCTCAGGTGTGTCTCAGTCCACTGGTGCAGGAATGTGATAAAAGTTAATGTTACAGCTGCTGGTTCCTGCATTGCACTGATGCAATTACTTTATTTGTGTCTGTGAGAATTCACCGTAGATGTTAATTTGATAGCCTTGCTGACCCCACTACCTCTCATGTGTACATATTTATACACTGACAGATAACTAAAGTTCCTGCTGAACAAACAATTTATCACAATAGTAATATGGAAAATGTATTTTCAAGTTCTTCCTCTTGCTAAGTCATAAGTGCATTCAAAAACAAGCACTGCTCTTCTGCTGGAAGAGTGCAGAGCAAGATTCTTGAAATATCTGCACTACTGCAGAAAGGAGTGTATCTACATAGCAAAGACGGGCAGTGAAGAAGACATTTGGCATGTTTGCCATCATTGGTAAGGGTTTTGACTAAGATAATTAGGAGGTCAAGCTACAGCTGTGCAAGACAATAGTGAGACTGCATTTGGAGTTTTGTGTGCAGTTCCGGTTGCCCTGCTGTAGGAAGGATGAAGCAGGACATCCTTCCTGGAGTCTGAAGTAAGGTCACAACCTGAAATGTCACTTGTCCATTCCCTCCACAGATACTGCCTGACCCATTGAGTTCCTCCAGCAGTTTGTGTTTTGCATAGGAAGGATGTCAATGAGCTCGAAAGGGGGCTGAAAGGATTCACCTGAATGTTACCAGTACCTGAGAGCTTGAGTTATAGGAGAAGCTTATAACTTTGGTAACATAGAAACATAGAAACATAGAAATTAGGTGCAGGAGTAGGCCATTCAGCCCTTCGAGCCTGCACCGCCATTCAATATGATCATGGCTGATCATCCAACTCAGTATCCCGTACCTGCCTTCTCTCCATACCCTCTGATCCCCTTAGCCACAAGGGCCACATCCAACTCACTCTGAAATATAGCCAATGAACTGGCCTCAACTACCCTCTGTGGCAGAGAGTTCCAGAGACTCACCACTCTCTGTGTGAAAAAAGTCTTTCTCATCTCGGTCTTAAAGGATTTCCCCCTTATCCTTAAGCTGTGACCCCTTGTCCTGGACTTCCCCAACATCGGGAACAATCTTCCTGCATCTAGCCTGTCCAACCCCTTAAGAATTTTGTAAGTTTCTATAAGATCCCCTCTCAATCTCCTAAATTCCAGAGAGTATAAACCGAGTCTATCCAGTCTTTCTTCATAAGACAGTCCTGACATCCCAGGAATCAGTCTGGTGAACCTTCTCTGCACTCCCTCTATGGCAATAATGTCCTTCCTCAGATTTGGAGACCAAAACTGTACGCAATACTCCAGGTGTGGTCTCACCAAGACCCTGTACAACTGAAGTAGAACCTCCCTGCTCCTGTACTCAAATCCTTAACCATCATGTACATTCCCGTTGTCCATTTGCACAATTTATTCTGCGGGACTTTTTTTTACTTGAAACTCAGGGGATTGATAGATTAATTTACAGAGGTATGCAAAATCATGAGAGGTGTAGATAAGATGAATTCTCAGTCTTTTGCCCAGTGTTGAGGTGTCCAGAACTAGAGGGTGTAGGTGGAAGATGAGAGGGGAAAGATTTAAAAGAGACCTCAGAGGCAATTTCTTCATACAGGGGCTTGGACCTATTCAGAATGAGTTGCCAGAGGGAGTTGTGGTGGCAGGTATAATGACAACATTTAAAAAAGCATTTTGACAGGGATATGGATAGGAAAGCATTTCAGAGGGATATGGGCCAAACACATGTGCTGAGATCAGCTGTAAAACCTGGTCGGCATGAACGAGTTGGGCTGAAGGACCTGTTTTTATGCTGTATCACTCGATGACATAGCAGTTTATTTGCAAGGCCAGAATCGTTAAGCCATGGATATTGAGTCATAGAATGATACAGATCCTTTAATGGCCAACTCCGGCATCTATTGTCTATTGTCTATTGTCTCCCATTCCAGGGCCACTATCAACCACACTCATCCTATACTAATCCCACTTTTTAAATTTACCACACCATCTCATAACATCCCCCAGATTCTACAACTCACCTTCACATTTACAGCAATTCACAGTGACCAGTTAACAAACCAACCCGCAAGTCTTTGGGTTGTGGGAGCAAACTGGAGCACACAGAGGAAATCCGCGCGACATACAAAGGACATTCCATTTCACACGTACAACAGCTGAGGTCAGGACTGAACCTGGGTCTCTGCCACTTTGAGGCAGCAACTCTACTAGGTTCACCACTCTGTCCCCCATGTTGGGTCATTCACATGTTAAGTCTTCAAGCTCCTGCTACAGACTTCATGACAGTGTTACCAAGCAGGCACAAAACATGCCTCTCCTGCCCAAACACATGCAAATATGGATAGGAACGCTCTATCTCTGTCAGTATACTCTTTTAGTTTGCACTCAACAATAGCAAAATCAAAAGAATCCAAATAACAGGTAATAAAACATTCCGAGACACTTAACTGGATCATTACTGAATGGCATTTCACAATGAGCCATTCAAGGAGACTTTACAGCATGTAAACAGGTCCTTTGGCCCACTGAGTCTACGCCAACCACCCATCACCCCAAATCTAGCATCATTCTACACACAACAGACAATTTACAATTTCCAGAAGCCAATTAACCTACAAACCTGTATGTCGTTGGAGTGTGGGAGGAAACCGGAGCACCTGGAGGAAACTCACGCGGTCACGGGAAGAACATACAAACTTTGTTGAAACAGTACCTGTAGTCAGAATCAGTCTCTGGCTCTGTAGGGCTGCAATTCTACTGCCACGTAACTGTGCCGCAGTACATCAGTACAAAACAGATAGGTTTTAAGAATCATCTTTCTGAAGAATGAGACGCAGGGATTCTTGGGGGGGGGGAGGAGATACAGAACTTTAGTTATAAGGAGAGGCTTATAACTTTGGTAACCATCATGTACATTCCCGTTGTCCATTTGCACAATTTATTCTGTCTCTGGCAGTTGAAGGGATAGCTACCAGATATGAAATAATTAAGATGCGGGTGCCCAGGAATTTATAATTGGAGAATCCCGAGAGTTATTGCTTCAGAGAAGAATACAAAGATGGGGAATGAGAGGGAAGATCGAGGAGGTTTTTTAAGCAGAAATTAGAATTTTAATGCATGAAACCCTCAGCATTTGACCCAGATCTCTAACATTTCCAACAATTTCTATGACTTCATAACTTGAGAATAAATTTTGGGTTCAGGCCAGGGCATGTCTTGCCTTTTCCTACATCTTTTTAAATCGTTGTTAGAAGTACGTAATGATACCTGTTGTTGTACAGATGGCACACTCCAGCTCTCAGTGAGACCCCAAATGTGCGGGAAAGAGGAAGGGAGGAGATTGCCCTCCTGCAGAACTTGGAAGTACAGATTGCATCGTGTTTAAATAACCATATAACCATATAACAATTACAGCACAGAAACAGGCCCTCTCGGCCCTTCCAGTCCGTGCCGACCATTTGTTTTCCCCTAGTCCCATCTACCCGCACTCAGACCATACCTCTCCATTCCCTTCACGTCCATATACCTATCCACTTTACTCTTAAATGTTAAAATCGATCCTGCCTCCACCACTTCTGCTGGAAGCTAATTCCACACAGCCACCTCTGAGTAAAGAAGTTCTCCCTCACGTTACCCCGAAACCTCTGTCCCTTAATTCTCATGTCATGCCCTCTTGTTTGAATCTTCCCTACCCTCAATGGGAAAAACGTATCCACGTCAAACTCTGTCTATCCCTTTCATCATTTTAAAGACCTCAATCAAGTCCCCCCTTAACCTTCTGCGCTCCAAAGAATAAAGACCTAACTTGTTCAACCTTTCTCTGTAACATAGTTGCTGGAACCCTGGCAACATTCTAGTAAATCTCCTCTGTACTCTCTCTATTTTGTTTTTGTTTAATAGTTCATGGATTTCCCTTGAGTCTCACTTATACTTAGGCTGTACTGTTAAAGCCATAATTATACTTAAAATATAATAATTATATTGTCTTAGAATAAAAGGCTTGACATTTTTAAGCATGCTTTAAATAGAAAGTACATTGGCATATTGAAAAAATACCTAAAATGGGAAATACATTGGCATAAATGAATGCAAAAATTTTGAACTGAATACTACTCGTTCTGCGTTTAGTGCCAATAATAGAAACATAGAAAATAGGTGCAGGAAGAGGCCATTTGGCCCTAAAAGCCAACACCACCATTCATTGTGATCATGGCTAATCATCCACAATCAGTAACCTGTGCCAGCCTTTTCCCCATTTCCCTTCCGCTAGCTCCTAGAGCTCTATCAAACTCTCTTTTAAATTCATCCAGTGAATTGGCCTCTGAGGCAGAGAATTTCATAAATTAACAACTCTCTGGATGAAAACATTTTTCTCATCTGTTTTAAATGGCCTCCCCTTTATTCCTAGACTGTGGCCATGGTTCTGGACTCCCCCCAACACTGGGAACATTTTTCCTGCATCTAGCTCGTCCAGTCCTTATATAATTTTATATGTTTCTACAAGATCCCCTCTCATCCTTCTAAATTCCAGTGAATACAAGCCCAGTCTTTCCAATCTTTCCTCATATGACAGTCCCGCCAGCCTGGGGATTAACCTCATGAACCTACGGTGCACTGCCTCAATAGCAAGGAAGTCCTTCCTCAAATTAGGAGAACAAAACTGCACACAACAATCCAGATGTGGTCTCACCAGGGCCCTGTACAAGAGCAGAAAGACCTCTTTACTCCTATACTCAACTCCTCTTGTTATGAAGGCCAACATACTCTTTGCTTTCTTCATTCTCTGCTGTACCAGCATCTTCCCCACTACCGAAGTCAGGCTAACTGGTCTATAATTCCCCATTTTCTCCCTCGCTCATAACCAATGATGAACTCCTCTGCTGTCTCTTGACTGTAAAGTTTCCAATGCACAGCAGGGTTTATCATGAGTGACTGCAGAGATCAGTAACTTCAGCCAGGAGTGCCTAGGCTAGGCAGTCTCAAGAGGTTTTCACAATGTTTGAGAGTCCTGTGAGTTGTTGTTCCAAATAAACATTGCTGTGAACTCTGCCCGTTTGCTCAGATTGTTTAAGGTGCAGTGTCAATAGAATGCAGAGATCGGCATTTGTTGGTTTGGAGAAGATGACCCCAAGGGTCAGGTAAATATAGGAATTTCCAAGCAAATATAGGAGTTTACATGAACCCAGCGGATTCCGGACTTTGTGTTAAAGAAGGAACTGCAGATGCTGGAAAATCGAGGGTACACAAAATTGGAGAAACTCAGTGGGTGCAGCAGCATCTATGGAGCGAGGGAGATAGGCAACGTTACGGGCCGGATGTCCCGTATATTGGGCTAAATTGGTTTGTCCAATATGGGACCGCCCTTGTCGAGGGGACTGTTGGGTCGGAGTGCCACGTCCGGCCCCACCTCACCCGACATAGTGCAGCTCATGGAGTGCAGCAGCAGCACCTCGCCCCTGGCCCCGTCGGTCGGCAGCCCAGCCAGCTGTCCGACCTTCGGGCCCGCGCTTACTGCCACACCACCACCCCTCCTTCTCATGGCCAATCATCGGTTCATGAGTTGGATGGTGTGCCGATTGAACCCCGGAGCCCCGGCCAAAACTCCTCAGCTGGCCCGCCGGTGGACTTTGTGTGTAGTCCAGCACTTCCCCAGATTCTTCCTGGCCTATTGAGTTCCTCCAGCACTTCATGTTTTGCTCTAGATTTCTGAACAATTGGATAGGGGATTATCAGAGTTTTGCTGTGTACAGAATTATAAGATTGTGATATGCAACTGTGGAGCAAAGTTATATCAATTCAACCTTTCAAAATACTCGGACATTTAGCACGTCAGGCATTGCTCGCTGTATGTTTTTAGAAGTTGAATCGAAGTTTAATCTTCCCATTCCTCTCAGCTCTTTGTTAAACTGTTTAATTGGCAAGGTGGACCTTTGTAACCAGTAGGTACTATTTCTCCTGTGTAATGCTGTTACATTGTCAGCCACACTAATGTGAGAACAGATCTGGAAAGGTACAAAGCAAACTGAAGTTACCAGGCTGCTGTTTAAATGTTCCCTTGATTAAACAATGACAAATTGTTTAATGAAGTAAAACTAGTTGCAAGTGATAGATTTGACAACTGAACTCATGATACAAATTCCCATCAA
Source organism: Okamejei kenojei (assembly GCA_035221665.1). NCBI lineage: Eukaryota > Metazoa > Chordata > Chondrichthyes > Rajiformes > Rajidae > Okamejei > Okamejei kenojei. The sequence continues at coordinate 78,848,981 of CM069133.1, forward strand.
CTATGCAGAACAATACATTGTGAACTTCAGCATTACCCACTTCTAGTCCCAGTACTTGAGATGGCATTATCTTAATTTATTTCCCGTACCCATGTTGTTTTAATCATTTATACGCAACAGTGCAGGCAATTTCTTCCAACATGTAAATAACTCTTAATTGTTTATGAACCATTGACTTTTTTGTTGAGTAATTGGTCTTCACAGAGCCCTTGAAATATCAACAATGTTTAATTAATACGTTGTGAACACATCAAAAAGATTTAGGGCTAGTGGGACACTTCAGCGAGTTTAAAATAGGCAAGTGACTTAGATGCTTTATAGACAGAGAGAGGTCTCACATGAATGCCTCTATTCTGATGAAAGATCTTCAACCTGAAACATTAACTCTGTTTCCCTTCCTCCAGATGGGGTCTGTTCTGCTGGATGTATGCAGCACTTTCTGGATTTATTTTAGCTTTCCAGAATCTGCAGGGTTTTTTAATGTTCACAGACATAGCTGTGCAGGATAGAAGCTGTGAACATCTGTCTTGATATAATACCACACAAATCTTCTTCAGTCTGAAGAAGGGTCTCAGCCCGAAACGTCACCCATTCCTTCTATCCAGAGTTACTGTGTCACTCTAGCATTTTGTGTCTATCTCCAGTAAATCAGCATCTGTTTCTTACTTAACAGCTGTACGATTTGCTTCACCACAAGGACTGCAGTGATTCAAGGAGGCAGCATGTCACCAGCTTACATACCTGTAAACTTATATTAGGTTTTGGGCAAGAATTACTGGACTTCAAAGGTATGGTCCAAGTCTCTTGAATGCATAAGCTCAATTTAAATGGCAAAGTTATATCAAAATGCCCCTGAGACATTGTGAAAATTGAATTAATTTTCCCCTGGCCCTGTAGCTTGAGAGAATGTTTACAGTAATCAGCTATGTAAATAATCAGGGTCAATCTGTATGGGTGCAGGACAATATGTAAACATAGTCAATGCAGAACAAATTTGACTTTCTCTACAAATTTTGCAACTGCAGTGGCAAATTGCTATTGCTGGAGTCTTTGCTCTGCTTCACCGATGCAGCTTGCAAAATTTACACAGCTGCCGTTTTGAGTGTGGGCTAAGGAGAGTGAGGATCATTCCAGGTACAAGGATGTTGTCTGAAATTTGAGATGTGCACCTTTGTTTTGGGTGATGGCCCATAAGTTGTAAAATGAAGGGCAAAATTGTTTCTGGCGCTCTATTTCAATTTGTCATCGAGTTACATTTGAAAATAAAATCTGACAAAACTGGAAAAAACAACCAGCGACCTAACAAATTCACCATGAAGCTGATCAGGAGCTTAATTTAAAACATGAACGAGTGTTTCTTACTCAGGCACTGATTGATCTGCTGTGATTTTCACTCTTTTAAAACTTTTCAGTAGAAGCAGTGTTTGGAAAGTAACAGCTATTCGAGTGTCTGTTCATCCGTGTTAGTCACATCATTCTGCACAAACAATAGACAGACAGGCGCACCTGATCTGAAGACAGCATTGAGTGAAGTATGTGCAGTGTAAATACATCAGACCCAAAACAAGGACTTCAAAATTGTACTAAGTCAGAATAAAACATCAAAAACAAGACCATTCAAATGTAAAGCTTAGAAACAGTTTATTAACCCCAGATCAGTCCATTCTAATATTTATTCTCCTTACATACTTCATCTTGCTGGTTTTTATTTTTGACCAAGAAAGCAGCTGCAGCCATTTGCTTCACTGCCCTATCCTCTGCTATAATTTTAAATGTCATACCTGTCAGCGCTCTGTAAACTCAGGGCGGAGAGAAAAACGTCAGCCTTGTGCATTTCTGATAACTCATGGTGAATACCAATGAAGTTTCAATACCCCAAAGGAAAAAAATAAGGAAAGTAGGAGTTTGACAGGAAAAGAATGGTACACTTTAATGCATCTGTGCAGTTTGCATATATATTTATCTCCATGTCAAAACATGACTTGTCCTTTGATAATCCTTAATGGAACACACCTTTTTCTCTGCACCTTTGTCCTCTCAGAATATTCATCTCAAGGCATGTAGGATGGTTAGGCTAGAATATGTGCCACAGTTGTGTCAAACTCCAGTCAGACCTGGAGTGATACTTTTGGTTCTGAGACCATGTCTGGGCTAAGATGTTACCAGATTCCCCTGTTGAACTTCTAAATCAGAGAATGTAATGGTGTACCTTTCTGGTATAATGTAGAGAAAAATGCCAATAATACTTCTGAAAAAACAATCTCTGAGGAAAATCCAATATCATGCTGGGCTTTGAATGTTGACTGAATGGCATGAAGAGTTTGTTGCCGTGCTGGTATAACTCGGTAACATTGGTGTTTTGGTGTAAAAAAACTGATTTAGCCGCAGTGTAAATCTATGAAAACCATTGCCTCGAACCATTTACATGATTAATGGAAACGTTTACTGACAGCACTTGAATATATTTTTCAAAGTAACCAAGTACGGTCTAGATCAGTCAAAGTGACTGACGAGGAAGTGAACTAATTTCCCTGACAAGTCCTGGATCAAATCCATCTCCAGATCAAACAGTAAAGCCAAAGTGATACAGGAACTCGAGATTTTCCTGTTGAACATCTGCTATCTTTTTAAATTTTGCAATTTTAATAGCCAATACAACTAGAAGTGGAGTACCATTTGCATTCTGGGTACGAAACATATGGCAAAAGCTCAGGCTTTCCTCATTTATTAAGTAGAACCCAAATGTGTCACTTTCATTTACAGGGAACAATGGCTGGCATTTAATACGTTGTACGAAATGTGTGGCATTTAATAATGTGCTTGGGATTAAATGTAAACACTCAGCTACTAGATAAACCGTGGGGTGTTTTAAAGAGAGGCACATTGACGCTGCCAATCCATATTGAACTAACTGACCTTAGCTGAGAGAGAGCAGCGACATTGCCACAGTTGCCTGGGTTTCCCAGTTAACCTGGGTACCCTCGCTGATTTATGATTTCTAGCAGCAAAGTGCACACACACAAAATGTCGAGCCTTACTGTGCATGGACCTTCGGCTTTCAGCGTCAAATTCATTATGGGAATTTACTCCTTCTCAAAGATTAAGAACAGTGGTGGGTGTAAGATGCATGAGGCTGTGCACTTCACTACAAGTTGGCATCTCAAAAGGTCAGGGAGGCAAAGTAGGATGGAGAGGTTATAGTTTACACAGCAGAGAAAATTTTACTGGAACACATATGACATATTACATTTTAATATTTGTAGATGTGTTAATTATTGTAAGTGATCAGTCTAATCAATGCAAGTCCCAGTGTGATCATTTCTTGTCGGCTCTGTTGCCGGGAAAGTTACATTGTCTTTGGAAATTGTATTTATTCATTTCAATTAAAAAAAAATTATAATGAAAAAAATCTGTGTGTCAAATTCATAGAGGGAAACATTTACTTAATGAATTCCTCCATCCTTTTAAGCCTCTGGCTTATTATTTTAAAGTTCAAGTTTTGTATTGGAAGATGTGACTGCCTTTCAAGAGGTTATAATTTACAAGGGGTGTGTCAAGGACAAGATGATAGCTCAGAATATATGATGTTGCCCAGAATATTACTTCCCCCTGTCATTGCATTGGTTTATCATGAATTTAGAAGGTGAATTTTCTTCTTGAAATCAGAGCACGAGAGGGTTTTGTAGCATTTGCAATCGTAGAGTATTATTACTGGTGATTATTGAGTTGTTGACACGAACATCTAAGTGTAATGGTCGTGAGCTATGTAAGACGGAATAACCACAGAGAATAACAAGCAGTTGCTTGGAAATTTTTTTCTTGCACGATGCTACTGGTAACAATGGAGCATGGATATTGAGTATAGATATTTATCTCATAGTTTAATCTGTGTTTTGAGTGAAATAGGAAAAGCAAAAAGCTATCATTGCAAATTGCATTTGTTAATATTTATATAGAGCATACCAGTGTTGCCTAGTGCCAACAGTTCTTTGATATTCTGTTCTTCAGAGTAAACACCCAAGGGAACTGTGAGCAAATCCATGTCTGAGTACTCACTTCAGTACAAAGTGAAGCTGAAATTTAGTGTTTTCTTTAACCATGAAAAAGTTAAAATTCTGTATGCAATAAATCAGAAAAGTGTATGCTTTTATAACTTCGTAATGGCATAATCTTTTATACCAGTGTGCTATTATTGCGAGTGATATTTATGTCTATACATTTCAATTTGTAAAGTTAATAATGCATTAGCACATATGTTGCTAAGTTAATGATTGTGGAAGCAATCCATTTCTCCAGGGAGGGAATTACTTATAATGAATTGTTTAGCTTTAACTGGCAAGAGATATTGATACATTTTTTGCATGTTAACATCAGTTTTGATTATCTGAAAAATAATTGTCTGCACAGTCACTTTGCAGTGTTTTTAATGGGATAGCTCCTGGAGGTATACAGTCCCTCTGTGCTGCACCTCATTACCAGTTAGCTAATTGTCAATAATTCTTATTTGACAATTGGGAATTTAGTGCTCAAGTAGAAAAGAGAAATATGCAGGAGGTCGGATAGGATTGACAGAAGGAAAAAAAAACCTTTTTAGTTAAATCTTCATCAGAAAAGAAAACTACACGACGAGCAAGCGTTTTAGTAGCTCTGTAATCGTAAGAAGGATTTGGGGAGGGAGGGTGTGGGGGGGGACTGGAAATAATAGATTGTCCCAGAGCTAATGTTGAAACCCAGCTTGCAAACTGTTTCACTTTTTTTTGTTGGCATTACAACACATTAAGACAAGGGGGGTTATATTGAAAGAATAAAAGAATGTGAAAGCTAAGGCGTATGCCAGCAACATTTCCTCCATTTTCTTGTTCTAATGTTATACACTTGGTAAAATTATTACCTTATTTTTTTTAATGAAATTTTCAATCTGGAAAGCAATGTGTATCTGCATTGTGGATTTCTTTTCCATTATAGTAATCCGCTAATTTTAATTTAATTGCTCACCATTCCCTTGAGTATAAACTCTCCAGAATAGAATCTCAGAGCTGTTGGCACAACTCCAGTTCTACATCATTGCACAAGCTGAAATTCAATTCCAGTGTGTTTTGTGGGATTTTATTTTACTTGAATTGCGGAATATCGTACCTATGACCTCAGAATAAACTGTGCTAGCCAATTTGATGCTATGATTTTCAGACTCGAAACATCTCCATATCCTCTCCTGTTATTATGATGTCAGCTGTGACTTATTTGCCTCTGAATCAGAAGGTCATGAGTTCAAGACCCATTCAATGTTTGGAGCACTTAAGTCAGATTTTGTCTGCCGTGTAACACTCAGGAATGTTTCACTACTGGAGATACGACCTTGAGCTAAGTCTGTTTCATCAGGTAAAAGATACTCTTGCACTATTTCCAATGCTAGCAGAGGACATCTACTCACATGTTAACTAACACCTGCCCCTCAATTAACACCACTGTAAATTGCTCGTTTCTTAGCTTCACCCGGTCTAGTTTCAGTAAAAACACTGAATCAAGCACTTGAAACAACTAATCTTTATTTTAACAAAAGCATGTTACAGTTCAACTATTATACCTATCCCACCCCACAGGTTCGATCCTCGTATCTACCTGATCAAGCCCTCAAACAGAGAAACTCCAGAAAGTCACGCAGTCCCAAGCGCTCTCCCAGAAGATCGACCCTGGACCTCGTGGTAGCAGACTTTTATATGTCCCGGGACCTCGAGGGGCCAAACCACATGGGGGTGGTCTCATAATAATCCAATTGCAAATATAATTAATCCCATACATAACAGACATTTCCCTAACCCAAAAATACAGCAGCTCAATACATTGTATTCAAACCGGACTTCGCAAGGAAGCCAATTTAGCAACATTTACCCTGATCTGCAAGAAACCCAGGCAAGGCTCAATAACTCATCCAATCAACACTCGGCTGCAAAGCCGGAATCTGCAACATTATTTACAAATTATTTACAAGGTGTATGTTTGGTTTGCAGCCATCCAATCCATTCTATGCATTTTGCACCTAATTGACAGGGTCTGCAGATATCTCTTCTTTTCTTGCAAATTGTATCTAGGCTCTGGACACACTGGCACCACTCTGTAGCTTGTCACAGCTCTGCAGAGTGCAATTCCAAATTGACCAAATCTCCCAGCAGCATTGAAGCTTTTGCCCCATTTTAAAGTCCTAGCCTCCTCAATCGTGTTGTCTTACTTTGGAGAAGGTGTGCTCAAAAGATTTAATTGGCTATGATGCTCTTTGGGTTCTCCCGACTCATTTTGCCATGACTAACAATAACTACACTGCGTTAAAGAAGGAACTGCAGATGCTGGAAAATCGAGGGTTTACACAAAATGCTGGAGAAACTCAGCGGGTGCAGCAGCATCTATGGAGCGAAGGAGATAGGCAACATTTTGGGCCAAAACCCTTCTTCTTCTGATCTTCTGAAGAAGGGTTTCGGCCCGAAATGTTGCCTATCTCCTCCCTTTGTGGCCAATAATGGGTAAAGTTCAGACACAAAGCTCCAGCCCCCGGCACTCCCAGTCCAAGCTCATCCATCAGTCAGTGTGTGACTTCAACAATGCAAGCAGCTCTGCAAAATAGCAATATGCTTTGTGGGAAAGGGAAAAAAAAGACCTATGGTTTAATGAAGACAAAAGTGACTGCAGATGCAGGGATCTGAAACATAAAACAGAACACTGGGAAAACTCAGCAGATCTAGCAACATATGAGGATGCAAAGAGTGTGATTCTACACCTGAAACATTGACATACATCTTTTTGCCTCTGCAGGTATTGTTTGATACAATTAATTCTTCCAGTATTATCTTCCATGTGACCTTTCAATGCTCCCAGTTACCGGCACAGGTCCTCTCTGGGTTACGGATGCCTGACTTATGGACAACATATGAGAGACCGGTGGGATGGATGGGGAGGGATTTGCCAGCAGTTCTGGGGCTGCAGACATCTTCTTCTGGGTGGGAATGGGACATGCATTCCTAAGTGCCATCTTTCCCCATCCACCTCCCCAACCTGCAACATTTGGGGCTGTGTGGAGCCGAGCAGAGCTGGGAGCGACAGAGCAGATACAGAGCCGGTGAGGCCGGCCGGCAGCTGCTCCTTCCACTCCTGCTCGAACCACTGCTGCTGCTTCTGGGGTCCTCTCCACGCACTGTCTTTGTACATTTCCAACAGTTCAGATTTCTCACAAACTATATTCTGTCCTAACTTGGGAATTTCTTGTATTGTTTGGCATCCATCCACTACCACAATGGAATAAGTAACAGACCACACTACTCTTTTGTGTAAAATAACTTGCCCCGCACATCTCTATAATGTTGGAGATTTTTACCCTGGAGGAAAAAGGTTCTGACTGTCTACCCTATCTATGCCTCTCATAATTTTATTTATTTCTACCAAGTCTCCCCTCAACCTCAAACTTTCCAGAGAGGAAAAAGAAAATATTCAATCCAATGTCTACCTGTGGCTGAAACATTATGATTGCTAATCCAGACAGCATTCTGGTAAACCTCATTTACATCCAGGTCATTTGTATATGGAATGGAGTTTCACCAAATTGACCCTGATGATCACTTGCCTGAACTACCATGACCAAGCACAGCTATTGAAGATTACTTGGCACCTTTTGAAACACAGCAGGACTTTTACCAATGTTGCAGACAATATTCTTTATTACATCATCCTGACCGCACAACAAGCCTGCATTATATGGTAATTTAGGTATATTTTGCTGTTCATGGCACCTGCTGCATTTGCTTACTTGTTCTTAATTGCATCTGAAACAATTGTCCTGCAAATGCAATTCACTGATGAACATAATAGGGAAGAGGTTAAGTGATGTACAAATCCAGGTTATCTTTTACCTTATGTAAAAATGAAGCTTTCAGCATAGAAATAATGTGCAATTGGTCAAGGAATGAAAAACAGTGTAAAATCCTGTTTGGGTTGACGTGTTTTTGACATGTAAAAAATTATTTATTTCTTACTCAGCATACTTCATCATTCATGTCTCATTTATAAGACAACCTCTGGATCACAACTGCTAGATTTTGACCTACAACCCATTTACAACACTATGGATTCTGAGTTTTCATATGTTTGTTACCTCCTTTAACCCCCACTTGTTGCTTAGGTTTATTTCATTCGTGATTATAATTTCTGAGAGGGATTGGTGCTATGTGAGCGGCTTTTAATGACTGAGAAGTAGGCGAGAAAAATTCTGTTTGTTTACTTTAAAAAGTGGGTGCCATTATCAGTACTCCTATCAATCTCAGTGCCTATTCACACTGATTGTGTCATTCACCATTTACAAGTGAAATGAGAAGAAGTTGCTGAGTCCTTTTGTCAGTGAAACCTTGTGTAAAGTAAAACTATTAATTGTTACAACTGGCAAAGAACACGTTTTTGAGCCATTCACAATGGGGCAGTGGAATGTTTTCAGCTCAATTGAAAATGAGGGGAGAATGAATGGGATTATTGCAGGAGTAGCATAAAAGGAATGATTGATGGCCAGCATGACTAAGTGAGCTGAAGGGCCTGTTTCCCTGCTTAATGACACTATAAATGCATGATTTTATTTTGGAGTCACGTGAGTGACTTCGTGAAGACCCCGCCAGCACGCATGCATGACATATCGTTGCTCGCATTTGCTGTCGACAGGCTGGGGGGGGGAGTGTGCTCTCTCCACAGCTCCTTCAGAAAGACCGTTAAGGTAAGTAGACTAACCTTAAGCTGGTTGCAGGTACACGCCAAGGAAGGACAAGGTAAAGGGAAGGGGAAGCTTCCCAAGAGCCGCGGGACGCCAACAGGCCAGCAGCCACTTTCTCCGGAGCTGCGAGAAACACTGGCAGCATCCGGACGGCCGGGGGAAAAGGTGCGGAAGTTGGGCGCATCAGTGACACCAGCGCCCAAATTATCTCCGGAAAGGATGTCCGCACTAGAGCAGGGTATGCCAGACCCTGACTTCGTGCCCCCATCCCCCAGGAAGCAGGGGAGCAAACAGGCACTTGGCAACGTGCCTCGCACACCGACAGCGGCATCACCCCGTGTTGTTCAGGATCGACGGGGGCCGAGCCGGGTAACGGCTGCGCTACAGGGGAGCCCCGCCACTTACAAATGCCGGGGATATCTGTCGTACGGCAGGCCGGTAGAGCTACTTCTGCGTCGAGCAGCCCTGCAGGAGCAGGTGGTGCTGACACAACGCCGCGTCAGGCTGCGGTCAAGGACGCCGGTGGCAGCAGTAGACGGTCGACCAGCTTAGCTCTGGCAGCTGCCGACCATGCATCTCCACGGAGATATATGGTCAGAAGTGGAGGTAAGCATGCACGGACTTTGAGGAGCCAGGTACCGGGGGCCGGGGCCGGCGCCGACTCATCTCCACTGCCTTCCTACCAGGCAGGGGGACCGCCACAGTCCGCTCGAAGGCCGACTAGCGGTATGTCCATGCAGGAGTCCTATGGGCTTGCAGGAGCAGTTGCCTACGATGACCTACCACCGGACCCTAGTCTACACCTGATGGAGGTGTGGTCCGCTGGTGGAAGCCCCAGAGAAATTGCAGAGCCTGGGGAAGTCGGCTTGTCCGCCGCGAGTAGCGGGGACAGTCACATTGCCAGGTTGGAGCTCTTGGTGGAGCAACTAGTCCAACGGGAAATGGACCGGGATGAACGGGAGTCTCGGGCCTCCACATGCCACGTCAGGAGACCGCCCAGCATATCGTCTTCTCCAGCCAGCCGTACCAGACGTTGCCTGGATGCTGACTTCGATGACGAACCAGGGATGCCGGAGGCCGTAGATCCAGTGCAATTGGTGGACCTGCTGGACGTAGTGGGGAAATTTGCCACAGCTACCCACACTGTGTCCAACATCTTTACAAAAACCAAGTAAGATGGTGGATGTCGGATTATCATAGACCTAACCCAGTTGAACACTTTTCTACAATATACCCATTTCAAAATGGAAACCTTTGAAACGGCTAAGCAGCTGCTTTCCCAGGGGTACTTTATGGCTTGCATCGATTTAAAAGATGCATACTATACAGTCCCCATCATAGAATCTCACAGGAAGTTCCTACTATCCAAACTAAACCGTCTCAAGTTATGGACTACCTGGGCTTCACCATTGACACAAACCGAATGATGATCACCATCCCGACTAACAAAGCTTCCGACTTTAAAGAAGCGTGCAACAGCCTTGCTTGCGCCAGGGTACCGACTATCAGACAGACGGCCAATGTAATTGGGAAATTGGTAGTTACATTCTCAGCTGTGCTATTTGGACCATTACATTAACAAAACTTACAAAGAGCACAGAACTCAGCGTTAAAAGCAAATGCTGGGCACTTTGACAGACCGATACGGTTGCCAATTAAGGCTAAAGCTGAGCTACAATGGTGGATTGACAATATTAGTGAGTGTCACAAACCCATCATTGTTAGCAACCCATCAGTCGTGCTACAGACTGACGCAAGCGCACAAGGCTGGGGTGCAATTGACACCACGTCCAGTTGTGGTGGCAGATGGGATCCTGACGAGTCTACCCTCCTCCAGACACAAGGGATAGACTATCTGGAGATGTTAGGGGCTTTCCATGGGCTGCGGGCATACTGCATTAACTTACAACATTTACATGTCCGCCTCCAAAAAGATAACACCACGGTGGTGGCTTATATATAAATCATATGGGTGGTATCAGGTCATTATCTTGTGACAAATTGGCAAACACAATCTGGCACTGGTGCATTGAGAGAAATATTTGGATAACAGCGACCTATCTACCAGGGAAGCTCAACACAGTGGCGGACACCAGGTCACGAGTGTTCAATGATAACATTGATTGGATGTTGAACCCCCAAATTTTTGCTGAAATTATAGCTAACTTTGGCACACCAGATATAGATCTTTTTTTCATCCAGGTAGAACCATCAGATACCAACGTATGTGTCTTGGGAACCAGACCCTGGGGCAGTAGCTATGGATGCTTTTTCTCTCCATTAGGGGAAATGGTTTTGCTACGCATTTCCCCATTCTGCCTCATCAGTCGGGTATTGCAGAAAATTCAACTGGATTCTGCTACAGGCATTTTGATCATACCCGACTGACCTACACGGTCATGGTACCCGGTGTTCCTCCAAATCTTGAAACGTCCGTGGGTTCAAATTGATAAAACCGCAAATTGATTAGCAACCCCATTACGGGGGAAAGTCACCCGTGCCATGGTCACCTACACCTGTTGGCTTGCAGGTTCTAAAGACGCCGCTTATCTAGTCCGGCATATCACCCAGAGCCATGGACCTCATCTCAGTGTCGTGCCGAGCATCAACCAGGAGGCAGTACCTCACCGAGGTCTGGAAGTGGGAGGCCTTCTGCTCACGTACCAACACGACCTACAGCTCAGCCACGATCCCTGATGTCCTGGAATTCCTAGCGGGCCTTCATTACAATGAGGGCCTCAGCTACAGTGCCATCAACAGCGCCAGGAGTGCGCTGTCCTCATACCTGGACATAGGTGTAGGCTCAAACCACCTAGTGTCCAAATTCATGAGGGGTGTGTTCAACAGCAACCCTCCACGACCCAGATACAACATCATCTGGGACGTAGGGATAGTACTGACCCTACTGAAGAGCTGATCCCCTATGACGGAGTTACCACTCAATAAGCTCACCCTCAAAGTGGTGAAGCTGATGGCACTGACTACAGCTCAACGAGTCCAGGCCTTACAGCAGCTGCGGCTGGATAGCATGGTCTCCACCCCTGCTAAGGTCACTTTCTTTGTAGAGGACCTGCTGAAGCAGCACAGGCCTGGGTCTCTTGGGCTGCAGTTGGAGTTTCGGGCATACCCCACTGATGGCACCCTCTGCATAGCCACCCATCTCTGCCACAACATCAGAACAACACGAACCATCCAGAAGATGGAGCAGGGGCTCCTCATCAGCCACAAACAACCACATCACCGTGTGACTGTGCAGACTATCGCAAGGTGGCTCAGGGCGGTGTTAGGTGCAGCAGGAGTATCTACTAACATTTTTAAATCTCACTCTACCAGGGCAGCATCCACATCAGCGGCGAAGGCCATGGAGGTGCCCATGGACCACATCCTCGCCACCGCGGGCTGGGCCAGAGGAGCAACCTTCCAGGGGTTCTACAATAAGCCGCTGGTCGCCCCCCCCAACGTTCGCGGAAGCCGTGCTGGGAGCCGCTTCGTGAATGATTTGTCCCCGAATTAGGGGTCTTTTGCTTTGTTATTATTTGTGCTAATAACTGTGCATTATTCAGTCTGGAATGCATTAACTACCGTCCTCCATCAGTATTGCGGCAGTGTGATAGCATGGACGATGTCCAGGGCGTGAAATTACAGACCTTTGAAATCTTCACGAAGTCACTCACGTGACTCCGAAATAAAATAGTAAGATTAAACGAGAACTTACCAAGTTCGAAGGTTGATCTTTATTTTATGAGGAGTTGCGGTGAGGGATTTCATGCCCTCCGCTCCCAACCGTCTATCATAAGGTCAACTGGTATGTTCTACGTCATTAATCTTACTATCTCCAGTCATGGTGCGTTCTGTGATTCCACACCGCTGCTTTGAAGGCTGTCGCGCATGCGTGCTGGCGGGGTCTTCACGAAATCCCTCACCGCAACTCCTCATAAAATAAAGATCAACCTTCGAACTTGGCAAGTTCTCGTTTAATCTTACTATCAAAGTGGCACGTTTCAGTGAACGAGAATTGATTTCACAGCCTTTCCAGGATTAAAGCCACCAAGACTGTAATTTAAAAATATATATTTATACCAGAATATGTAGTTATCACCAACATTAAATAAATATTGTTTTGAACACTGTTAGCTCATCACAACTTGCTCCCTTTGGATCAGGCATCTTTGAAAATGCACCTTACTCCAAGGTTGAAAATTTCCCAGCATATAAATTACTCTTAATGAGAACATATTCTGCTGCTAAAGTTTACAGAGCCTTAATTTCATATTTCATTTGGCTGAAACCAAATATATGCATACTTATTATCCTTGGGTAAACCAGTTACTGAGCAGTGTTTAACCACTTCAGAGACATATTGCATGTCACAATATAATTCCAGAGTACCTGGAATAGTTCCAGAGCAGTTCCTGAAAGTTCAGACTAATGGTGTTGTGGCCAGCGTAGTGTAATTGCTGACACAAGAAGTTGCAGATGTTGAAATGATGAATAAAAAACAAATGGCTGGATGAACTCAGCAGGTCAGGCAGCATCTGTGGAGGCTAATGGGCAGACAGAGTTTTGGATATGAACCTTCTTCAGACTGATAAACTGTTTTGTATTTGTAATTGTATTGTATTCGACAGAAGATTTCAATTTTTTTTAACAACAGAACAAGCAAAGCTTTTGCAAAAATGGTTTCCAAGCAAGATATAATACTTTCTTCATCAATACAATACAATAATACAATACAATAATACTTTATTAGCCAAGTATGTTTTACAACATATGAGGAATTTCATTTGCCAAGTCAGTCATACAAATAAAAAGAAACAGAACACTAAAAAGATATATTTTAACATAAACATCCACCACAGTGATTCCTCCAAATTCCTCACTGTGATGGAAGGCAAAAAAAAGGTTAAATCTCTTCCCTTCTTTGTTCTCCCGCGGTCAGGGGCCTCGAGCCTTCCATTGACAGGATGGTCTTACTCCCGTAGCTGACGGTCGGGCCCTCCATGTTGGGGCAATCAGCTCCTGCATCGGGGGGAATCTCAGCTCCCCGCGTTGAGTGATCTGACCCCGGGGTCGGGGTTTGTTGAACCTTCTGTGTTATTGGAGCTCCCGACATCTACGCTCTACCCGAAACTGCGAGCTTTCGATGGTAAAGTCCGCAGGCCGCGGTTGGAGCTATCTCAGGCAAGGGATCGGCTCTGATGGGAAGTCCACGCCCCGCAGTGGGGCTCCAAGTCAGTCCCGAGCGAGGCCTCCAGCTCCATGATGTTAGGCCGCAGAGCGACTGGAGATACGATCCGGAAAACAATCGCATCTCTGGCAGGGTAAAGAGATTGAAAAAAAGTTTCCCCCCACCCCCACATAAAACAAACCTGAGAACATTAAAACATACTTTTAAAACACACTACAAATAACAGAAAAAGATGAATAAACAGACTGTTGGCGAGGCAGCCAATCGTGCAGCGCCCCTGGTACTCTCCTGCTCCTATGATAATAATTTTCAAGGATATTGAAAGCAAATCAAACAGTGGAGCTGCTGTTAGTACAGCTGCCTCACAACTCTGAGGACCTGGGCAGGCCGCGGTGGCAGGCCACCGAGAAACTGAGAATGGAGCCTCGCGGGTCCGAGTTCGTGGCTGATGGAGTCGAAGGAGCCCACGGTTGGGGCGTGGGTCTGCGCCACGGAGGTGTCCAAAGGACCCGGCAGCGATAGTGGAGAGGTCGATGCGACGATTGATGATGGTGCCGACTGACGGACGAGGACGGACACGTGGAAGTGAGGACACTGCTGCTGGGGGAAGGAACAAAGGGGGACATGGCGTGGGTGTTCTCTGCTCTCCTCCCAGCAATGTGCTGGCAGATTAATTGGTAGCACAAATGAAGTTGGTGCCAATAGATTCAAAGAGGAGTTCATCATTAGCATGTATAAAAGAGATTAAACTGCATTGTACTGGAAAATAATGAGAGGGGAATGTGCCAAGTGTGTCGAGAGTGGACATCAAAGACTCTTCGGCCCACCGAGACTACACCGACCATCAATCACCCGTTTTTGAAAGTGGGATAACATAGAACTTCAGTGAATGGGTGGTTGATGGTCGGTGTTGTCTCAATGAGCCAAAGAGCCTGTTTCCATGCTGTATCTTTCAATCAATCAATCAATAATGCTGCAACAAATAATTTAATTGTTCCATTCCGGATGCATAGGACAATTAACACTCTTGATACTCATCTTGTATATGACATTAACTTCATTACAGCTTCTTCATTGTTCCTCGCCAGTGAAAGATCACTATTCCTATCAAACCTGCACAGTCTGCGGAGCCATGGGACAACTTGGATTGCTCCTGCTTAAAGCCAGAACAGCTTAAGAACAATCACCAAAAATGATGAATTTTACGCTCTTTAATGATGTGTCATCCAAGATATCTTTTAATTTACTCGGCTATTTAGGCAAAAATTGAATCACGGAAAAAAATTACATAGATTGCAGTGCATGAGATCAAACATCATTTGTAAAATTGCTGGCTTCCTGCAGCGTTCACTTAATTCAACAACTGAAATTGCTTCCAGAATCAAATTATTTTGATGTCATCGTTAAAGAATTTTTCACATGACATGAATTGTTATGCAGTAAAGTGGTTAGGGTGGCTTTCAGCCATCTTATTCACAGTCATAGAGTTATACAGCATGGAAACATGCACTCCTGCTCAACTGGGTCAACTGAGTCCCACCTGCCTGCTTTTGGCCCATATCCCTCTAAACCTACCATATCCATACTTACTTACTTACTGCCTATTATGCCTCCCGGCATGTAGGGCCGCAACGAAGGTCCTCCACTTAGTAGTGTTGATTCCTTCAGTTGCTGTTTCCATAACATATTTGTTTTAGGAGACAGCGTTGTTATCCCTGTGCTCAACCTCCAATGTGGAGGACCAGTGGATTGCTCTTCGTCTCGCCTCTACCCTTCCAGCATGGGAGACCCTAACAGGAGACGAATCTCCCGCTGGCATAGCTCTAGGGGTCACTAAGACACACAAGATCCCGACCACGACAAGGTTGCAATCCAACTGGGAGCTACCATATCCATGTACTTGTCTAAAGGTTTCTTAAACGTTGCAATAGTACCTGCCTCAACTGTCTCAACCTGCTTCCAGCACCTTCTTCCATACACCCACCATCTTTTGTGTAAAATAGGTACCCCTCGGGTTTCCATTAAATCTTCCCCCATTCTCCTTAAATCTGTTTCCTCTGGTTCTCGATTCCCCTACTCTTGGCAAGAGACTTTGTGCGTTTACCCAATCTATTCCTCTCATGGTTTTGTACCCTCACCCCTCATCCTCCTGCACTCCAAGGAATAAAGCTCTAACCTGCTCTGTGCTCCTCGTGATTTTATAAACCATTACAAGGTAATCCCACAGCCTCCTACGCTCCTTCTTGAGCCAGTAACATCTTTGTAAATATTCTTGCGCAATTTTTAGATAAAAGACATAATTTTTGTCTGAGTCTGCGAATTTTCATAAAAGATAAGGTTAAGAGAAGAGGAGAATAGCAGGAAAAAAGAAGCAGGATTATTGCTTTATGGGTGAGAAACCAACAGAAGAAATCTATGTATACCTTCAATTTACAAATGTTCACTTCAGGAACACTTTGCTATCATCTTATGGCCATTTTTTACCCCCACATCCTGCGTCTCGTACTCAAGATGATGGAAGGATGCTGCATTCCACATGCATGTGTTTGATCCATCATCTGTCTTCCAGCCATGCAGCTTAACTTGATGAAGTTACACTGTGGCATTCCAACATGTTATCTTCTCAATTGGAGCATTTTTTGTTCAACAACAATGGCCCTTGAAGCTCGACCCTGTTAAAACTCAACTTCCATACATTTCAACGACAACATGGAGCACAAAAAGCATTAGCAGTTAAATCACAAACAATTATGATTCAATGTAAATTTGCTATTTACAGGGAAGATTATGCACATTTGACTTAATTCCTCGTGTGAGCACATTCATAATGAAGGGGAACACTATTAAGATCCAGACTTCAACTGATTGCTTTGAGCAAATGCTTGCATTTATTTAAAAAAAATGTTAATATACAAAATGGCCCAAAACCCGTTGCAAGAATGTGAGCAGATGAATTTTGACACAAATGATCATCAGGAGATGAAAATGATGGATATTGAGAATTCTGTTCATGAGCCAAGAAAGCTTTATTGTCATACTAGACCAAGTGCAGACCCATTGGGTCTGTTCCTGCAATGCACGCTTGTGTGAGGGGGGGGAGGGGCAGGGCGGCATGCGGCATCACAGACACTAACCACCCCCACACACACACTAACTACCCCCCTTGATATTATATTAATTTTTATAATTTTCTCCTTTTACCCCATAACCGCCCTATCCACTGACACATAGCCCCCAACGTGCAGGCACGTCTAGAGAGGGAAGGGGAAGGGGGTGGGGGTAGAGAGTGAGGGCAGAGAGAGAATGGAGAGAGAGAGAGAAGCAGAGACAGAAGGGCAAGAGACAGAGGGAGACGGGGGGTTGGAGGGGAGGAGGAGAGGGAGGAGCGGGGAGGGGGGGAGGGGGGGAGGGTGGGAGATGAGAGGAGCGAGAGATGGGAGGAGATAGAGAGGGGAGGAGAGCGAAGGGGAAAGGGGGGCTGAGAGGGGGGAAGGGAAGGGAAGGGGCGAGAGGGGGTGGGAAGGGAGGGGGAGGTGGAGGGTTGAGGGGAAGTGGGTCGAGGGAAGGGGGTAGGGGAGGGTGGAGCATAGAGGGGAAGGGGGGTTAGAGGAGAGAGCATGGGGAGGGCAGGGGTTTGGGGAGAGGAATGGGGGAGAGAGGGGGGAAGGGAGAGAGAGGGGAGAGAGGGTGGAGAGAGTGAGAGAGAGAGGGGAATGGAGAGAGAGTGGGAGAGGGAGAGGGGGGGCGAGAGGGAGGGGGAACGAGAGAGCAAGAGAGGAGGGAGACGGGGGGGGGTGGAAGAGAGAGAGAGAGAGAGAGAGAGAGAGAGAGAGAGAGAGAGAGAGAGAGAGAGAGAGAGACAGCAGCCCGAGCGAGGCACGGAGCGATCTGAGGATGGTGAAAAGAAGCAGGGGGACTAACCGACCGCCAGCATGACAGAGCTGGTCCGGGCCAGGGGGACACAGATGATTGGGCCTCCCCGAAGAGGTCGTCCTCTATGATGGGTAGAGAGGAGAAGGGAGAGAGGGAGGAAGGAGAGGGGAGGAGGTGAGAAGAGGAGGGGGGGTGGAGGGGAGCTGGGCGAGTGAGTGGGCTGCCAAATGCGGAGACAGAACCGGCCTCTGACTCTGGAAACTCACAGCTAGAATGAGCGGGCGTGCAGGGGATGGGAGGGGCGGGGCTTCACGAGCTACGCCGACAAGTGAGGAGAACCTCCTTCAGCACGTGAGCGATCTGCAGAACAAAGAACCTATAGCAGAGCTGAGCTGTAGAATCTTTGTGCGCCTTTTGAAGAACGGGGTGGGGTGGGTGGGCTAACGTACCTCGTGGAAAACTGCGCATGCGCGTTGACAGCAGCTGCATTAATCCAGAGCGACGTGGGGAGAGGGGAGGGGCATGAGGAAAGGCATTGTGAGGTCAGCAGCTGGGCAATCTTAATATTTTTTTAAAATGTCAGTTTAGTGATACGTTTTAGTAAATATCTCGGGAAATAATGGACCAAATTTATAGAGGATTGGATTTTTGAAATCATAAGGAAAATTTCTACCAGAAGATATAAAAGAGCCGGGCTGCCAAATGAAGAGAGTGAGGGAAGCAGCTTCTGACTAGAAACCCACAGCTGGAATGAGCGCGCAGGGCTTCACGGGCTGCGCCAACAGTGTTGAGAAGCTTCAGCGCGTGATCCTATAGCAGAACGGAGCTGTAGAATGTTCTGCAGAACTTATGATGAGTAGATTCAACGCGTGAGGAGTCGCTGCCCCGAGATCTGTAGAACAAAGAAGCTATAGCGGAACGGAGCTGTAGAATGTTTGTTCTGCAGAACTTTCTCGATCTTTCTGTGCCTTTAATCCACAGCGGCGGGGGGGGGGGGGGGCCTGGAGGCAGGTTGGCCTGGATTGGTGGGCATGTGGACATTGTGACGTCAGCAGCTGGCAAGCGGCATTTATATTTTAAAAATTGAGTTTTGTGATCAATTTTATTCAAATTCTGGGGAAATAATTGACCAAGGAGTGGATTTCTGAACTCATTAGTTAAATCCTTAACGAAATTGTAAAAATCTCTGCGTTTTTGTGTCTGGTTTTCGAGCAGATGCATTTCCCATGCAAAATAACACAAACACATCCACAAACACATCCACACACACACACACACGCACGCACGCACGCACGCACACAGAATTTTAAAAGTATATAGATAGATATGATATATGATGACATGAAACATAACAATTAATTCTTACTTGCAGCAGCATAACAACATAGTACTCTATAACCACCATAATACATAACAATAATTTCTGTATATATAAAAAATACACTGTGCAATAATAGTGCACAGACAAAAACAATGCTCCCAGATCAATATAGTTTGAAGTTATGCCCCTGTCCCACTTAGACAATTTTTTAGGCAACTATAGGAGACTCGGCTGTCACCACATGGATGTGTGGGTGTCGCCTGTATGGTCTCCTCAGTCGCCCAAAGAGTCGTACCTTTTTTCTGGTCGTCACTGGATTTTGAAATGTTCAAAACATTTCGGTGACAGGCGCCGCCCGTGGGCTTGACAGCAACGATCGTAGCCTGACGTAGGTGCTGTTGCCAGGATTACGTAGGTTGTCGCCGGTGCTGACTTCAGTTAATTCCATTGGCGACTACCTACGTCAACCTACGTCAACCGGCGACAGGTACCGGCAACTGAATTGTCTTACCTTGTCGTAGCTTGTCGCGGGAGGATATAGGTTGTCGTAGGTGTGGTTGTAAGTATACGTCCTATGGGTCGCCGGTTGTTGTTAGCTTGCCGTAGCTTGACGTCAACTAGGAGGTAGGTTGTTGTAGACATTGTTGTTGACATTGTCATAGGGGGTTCTAGTCACCGTTTTTTTGGCGTCATGCTATGACTGACAGTCGCTGGCAGTCTCCGAAAAAATTGCCTAAGTGGGACAGGCCCATTAGTTGTTTAATAGCCTGATGATTGCTGAGAGGAGGCTACTCCTGAATGTTGCAGTGGCTCAGCAGTGGAGTTGATGCCTCACAGCGCCAGGGACCCAAATTTGATCCTGACGATGGCGATTGCATGTGGGTTTTCTCTGGGTGTTCCAGTTTCCTCGCACATTCCAAAGACGTGCGAGTTCGTAGTTTTATTGGCTTCTGTAAATTGTTCTTAGTGTGTAGGATAGTATATGGGTGATCATTGGTCAGCATGGACTCAGTGGGACAAATAACCTGTTTCCACGCTGTATCTCTAAACCAAACCTTCTTCCCAATGGCAGGAGTGAAATGAGAGCATGGCCAGGGGTGGTGATGTTGGCTGCCTTTTTGAGGCAGCGACTCCTGTAGCTCTCTTCGGTAATGAGGAGGTCAGTATCCTTGATGGAATTGGCAGTGTTCAAAAGATTTTGCAATATTCTTCATTCCTGGGCATTTGAGTTGCCAAAATAGGCCGTTACGCAAGCAGTCACTTGCTGCCTGATCACCTTGTGGCTCAGTTCTTCTTTGTGTGCCCCTTGAGAACGGTTTGCCAGATCATCATTCTCTTTAATCACTCCTGTGATCATCTGCTAGATTTGAGTACCTGGACTTTATTGGAATAAACTTGATGATACCAGGTACACATGAGCAATCTTAAGTATAATAATGTAAAGCTATATTTGAGCAGTTTGAATCACAAAGTATTTTGTAGGTCTGCAGATGAAATGGAAAGCAGTTTATTGACACAAACCCTGCTTCAGATGTGCATTACACCAAGCATTGCAGAGCACAGACTGAGTTCAACAATCCATGGGAGATCTTTGTGGTAGGTTTTCTTGCTGAATGCATTTTACAGTCAGTTGCAAAGATATTCAGAGATGGGAGATGCCTTGGCATGATGAGGCTGGAACTTTGCAAGTTGTCCTTTTGCTGTTCTGGAGTTGGGAACTGCACCTGTGTTTCCATTTGATATGATTGTGAAGGAGTAGAGATTGGGACCAAGCATAACAAAAGTCAAAAGGTGGATTGTGCTTTGCCAATTTGAGATTTTTGTGTTGCCTGAGCTTCTGTTTGTCAGCAGATATGCCATGAAATGAAGTATTTTGGAATAAGCGTGGAGCCCACACAATAGGCACAAATGGTGGCCTGGCAATGCACACGGACTGAAGGAATCTTTGCAGTTCATCATCGCAGTTCTGTATTATCATGGGGAAAATTGAACCAAAGTAAATTTCATTTTGAATGCAGGGAACGGAGCAATTTATTCTTATCTACTTTCATTCATTGTGCGCTCAATAACCAATCTACATGACACTTCCACCATTAATGCCATCAAATTTGAGGTGTGATGTATAACTCTATCAATAAAATGAATCCTGCAGAGACAAGGAGAACTGCTAATATGCATTCCACTCTCTCTAACTGCAGTGTAGATGTATGCATTTGTCGTGCATCAATCATGTTTTTATATACACTACACTGCTTTTCCTTTTTTGAAAAGAAAGAACGATGCACACAATTTACAGATTTAACCTCATGAGATGCTTTTGGAATCTCTTCAATTTGTTTTTCAAGAAACTTGCACCAACTTTGTGATCAGCAGAAGCTTGTGGGTTTTTTTTTAAACCACCCAGTCCCAGTCTCTGGATCAAAATCTACAATAGAATTATGATTGCTAATTCTTTTGATTTTTCCTGACCAATCCCTTGCAAGAATTAAATGATTTTGCATACACTTCTAATCCTGCATCCAATTTTCATAAGGTATGTCTTTATGCTGCATGCATCTTCTATTATTTCACCATAACTGTTCTGAATGTCAGATTTGTTGGATGGTGTTAACATACAATCTCTACGATGTTTATAATGTTTCTCAACATGGCTTACATTCTAATTTTGTTTATTCTTTCAACTGCCTATTTTAGTCTCTCCTTAATATTTATTTGGTTGAACTAATCTCATTTATATTCTGAACCTTCTTCACATGACTGTCTCAGCAGGGGTATAATTTGTTCTGGAAATGATATTTTGTTCAGCAGTTCATAAAAAGTTTGCGATTTGTTGCCTCATTGTTCAAGTCAAGTAAGACATTGTTCCTTCACTGCTTCTTAAACAATTGTTAACAATAAATAAAATGGCCAAAGGGGACTAGTGTAGCTCGGCACCACAATTGGTATGGAAGAGGTGAGTTGTAAGGCCCCCATTCTGTGCTGAATATTTCTATGATTCTGCCAATTCTCACAGATCCTTTCACTGCCCCATTTGATGCTGGATGATGTGACAAAATAAATATCTGCTGAATACCACCTTTCTTCATCAAGCATTTCAAATAGAAATGAACAACACTGAGGATCATTAATTGGCACTAGCTCTTCTGGTGAGCGGTAAGGTGAAAAGATGGATCTCAATTCATTAATAGTTCAGCATGTCTCCGACAACTCTCAGCAACTTTGATAGAAACACTGTGGAAAATATGCTGTTAGGGTGCATCACAACTTGTTTTGGGAACAGCTCAACCCAAGATCAAAATAAATTCCTTGGTGTGGATATAGCCCAGTCCATCACACTGACCAGACTCTCTGCCATTACCCCTATTTACATTGTATGCTGCCTTGGGAAAGCAGCCAACATGATCAAGAACCTTTATTACCACAGTTGTTCCATTTTGTCTCCGCTCCTGTCAAGCAGAAGATACCAAAGCTGGAAAGCAAGTACCACCAGACTCAGGAACAGCTTCATTCACTCTGTAATCACACTTCCAAATGTTCCTTCCAAAGGCTGGGGTTTATTCCCGATCTGCCAATTTATCTCATTGCGGACATTGGACGTTTTCTCTGGAACTTGCAGCTACAATGCTGAGAACTATATTCTACACAGCAGTATTTGTTTTCTCTTTGCTCTGCCTGTTATACTTGTGTATGATTTGATTGTCTTCGTGTATAGCATTATATGCTTTAATTGGATAGCACACAAACAAACATTTTTCACACTGTCTCTGTATACGGGACAAGAATAAACCAATACCAACAATAAGAAACCCTTTAGTCTTGCTGAAGCCCAACATGCTTCATCTCAGCCCTTTCCATGTGACAATCAATGAGTTCTCAGGTTATCAATACCCTTCTCACTAAGATCGATGTGTCCACTTTGGAAACAAAAATGTTGTCCAGCTCCGTAAATGAAAATTTAAATAAAACTGCAAATGAAGGAAATCTGAAACATAAACATGAAAATGCTGGAAAATCACAACCAGTCAGGCAGCATCTGTGAAAAGAGTAACAGTCAATGTTTCATGTCTGCAACCCCTTGTCTGGCCTGAATTGCATCCTGGTGCTGTAATTTCTTATAGTATGTGCTGTGTGATAAGCTTGTCTGTGGTTTGACTAATGAGTGAATTTACTGAAACATTATTAATCACACAGAATCTCATGTGTGGTCCTATTTGCAAAATTGCAATGACTATTGAAAGATACCAAGAATGGTGAAGAAGAATGCTGAATTCTGCAGCGCAGGGCACTAACTTGAAGGCACTCCACAGTCAAAGAAAGGTCATGCTAATGACACACAACTTTTTTTTTGCCGTGAGACTAGTGCTGCACCCTCTACCAGCCTTGCTTGCTCTCTCATGGCCATGTCTTTTTTTTTCCAGTTTTTTTGTTTGTTTATTTTTGTTAGAAGTAAGTACAATAGTGTGGTACTTGAGTACCTAATACATACATACATATTTCCATTCTTGTACAACGTCATACTTTTGATTTAATAATAAAAGAACAGTGAGAGAAAAAAAAAATAAAGAGTGTCGGAATAGATAGTCAAGCGAGTAGAAACAGAAAGCAAAAGAAATAAAGGATAGATGAGAAGTTAAAAGATTGAAAGAAAAGACCATGTCTTCTGACTTTCCACAGAAACTGTACACCTCAGTCTGTTTTACTTTCCAGTTTATTTCACTCTTGTTCTTGTTCTGTGTCTCAAACTCTATGGCAGGTGCTATTTGAGTTGCTGTGTAAGACTGCAGTTCAAGCACCATTCACCCAAAACGCTGAGGATCTGCTGGACTCTTCCAAATTCGTTGTCAGATCTTACTCGTGCTCGCACGGCATTAAATGACAAAATTTAGAAAGTTTCCTTTCAGTTGCAATGAAGGGTGAATTTCTTAATATTGCGGTGAGGGTCCTCATCATTCTGGGACTCTGGACACCCCTATCCATTATTGTTACTCATCTGCAAACTGTACCTTGGTCCTTTCAAGCTCATTCTTTATAGAGTGCATGCAAAGCTATGGTCTCAGTGTAAAGGTCACGGATGCTATAGGTGATGTCTTGGGTCGGAACCGTTCTTCAGACATTTTCTGTTGCTTTGTTCATTCAGTTAAATAATACGTATAATTTGGATGCTGATTAATTCTAGGATTCTTACTCCTTATAAACCTCCTCTCACTCTTATAATCTCTTTCTAATCTTTCACCATAAACACTTAATGTTATCTTTGACTTCATAAATAGACTAGTGTTATCTGGTTCATCATTCCATGTGATAGTGTAATCCTGCTGCAAAAAGATACCAGCAGACATTAGTTCTCTCATATAATTTATTAACTGCACTCACTACTAAAGCAGTACCGATGGCAGTTCTGAATGTATACCTTTGTACGTCCTTGAAATACATGTATGTCTTTTAAAAGACCATGATTAGGAATAACTTCAAAAAACGGTTATGCCTTCTTGTATCTTCCCAGGAAGATACCCAATATTTTTCTTATTTTCTCTTGCATGTTATTGAGTGTTGAATAATAAAAAAAAAATTGTTTGCAACAAATTTGTTCCACAGGAGGGCTTGAAACAAAAGTACACTGAAGCCATAGCTGTAGTATTGTTTGACTGGGTAAATGTTAGGTGTAAGAACAGCAAAGCAAAGCTTGATCCATGGGAGCCTCAGAACAATTGCACTTGGAGCAACAATTTCCCATTTGTTTTTCCAAGTAGACCAATTACATAGAAAGTCTGGGTATTTTTTTATAATCAATTCTGGTGCAATCATGTAGAGTATGGCATTTATAGTGATCTTTTTTAAAACTTCTATTTCTCTGTACTGGTTTAATGTGCCCTCTCTATCAACATGCTGTGTTTTGAATGGGTTGACAAACTGAGCACAAGTTTGGCTCAGTGGTAATTCCTGAGATCATGCTCGCTGGGTCGGTACATGGGATGGTTCCAGACCTGCACTGACTTGGCAGATCTCTGCTGCATGGTGTCATGGTTCTGGAAGTGACCCTGGATTTCTTGGGCTTGTTGGTTATGAGTACGATTTGCTCGTCATTATAACTCCAAGCAAGTATGGACATCGGAAAGAGGATATATCTAATGCTTGTGATGATGTGGCGCATGTTGTATCAGCTGTGTTTAGTTAGTAGCACTTCTACTCTGAGTCAGAAGGTTGTGGGCTTAAGTCTCACTCCAACGACTTGAGCATATAATTAAGCCTGATACTCCCGGGAATGGTCCAGAGAGCCGTGCGTTATAAATGTGACATCTTTTGGATAAAGTGTTAAACTTGGGCTTCAACTGCTCTCAATGGAGCTTAATATCTGAAGGCTCCATTTCAGAGAAGAAGTGTTTTCTCCCTGGTCTTGTGCCTAATATTTAGACGTAGAACGTAGAACAGTACATTGCAGGAACAGCCCTTTCTGCGCTGTCCATGATGACATTTCTACCTGTACATGATACAAATCCCTCCATTTCATGTATGCATCTTACCGAATAGTGAGAGGCCTGAACAGAGCGGATGTGGAGAGGATGTTACCACCAGTGGGAGAGTCTAGTACCCGAGGCGATAGCCTCAGAATAAAAGGACATAACTTTGGAGAAGAGATGCGGAGGAATTTCTTTATTCAGAGGGTTGTGAATCTGTGGAATTCATTGCCACAGAAGGCTGTGGAGAGCAAGTCAATGGATATTTATGGCGGATATTGACAGATT
Source organism: Okamejei kenojei (assembly GCA_035221665.1). NCBI lineage: Eukaryota > Metazoa > Chordata > Chondrichthyes > Rajiformes > Rajidae > Okamejei > Okamejei kenojei. The sequence continues at coordinate 78,874,846 of CM069133.1, forward strand.
CTTGATTAGCACGGGTGCCAGGGGTTATGGAGAGAAGGCAGGAGAATATGGTTGAGAGGGAAAGATAGCCATGATTGAATGGTGAAGTAGACTTGATGAACCGAATGGCCTAATTCTTCTCCAATAACATGAATTCATGTTCACGTGCCTATTCTTATACCTCTTTAATGTCACTTTAATATCTATTTCCAACATCTCCCCTGGCGCCTACCACTGCATAGAAAAAATATTGCAGTGCCTATCTCCTTTAAGCTTTCCCTCTTTTACCTTAAAGCTATGCTTTCTAATATTTGGGATTTCCAACCAAGGAAAAAGACTGACTACCTACCCTATCTATGCCTCTCATAACTTCTGTCAGGCTTCTCACAGCTTATGCTCCATAGTTTATCCAACCTCATACCTCAAAGCAGCGTCTATGGTCAGTAATTCACTGCTGTCTGTGGAAGCCTACACAACCACAGTGACGGCACTTTCAGAATACTTCATGGGCTGAAAGGCAGCCAGACACTCTGCTAGGTGAGATCTAAATATAAGCCTCAATCTTTTCCCCTCAGTCAAATGCCTGACCCTTACTGCTGGGACCAAAATTTGTAAAAATCAAAATAGCATTGAGGACAATGATTTGCAACTGCTCACTTGCATACGACATCAGTCACTCGGATAAGTTATTGCAAGAGTTGCAGGCGCCTTGTGCATTCAATAAATCAACAACAAGAGAAAAGAAAATAATTTCAAGGCCTGAAATCCAATTGCTTTTGAGCTTATATTGTAAATCATTGCAATAAATTGCCAAACTGCAGTTTTGTATTGATATTGTTAAACCAGCTGGCAGAAAGCACAGAGTACGCAGAGCTTGGTAGGGTTTGTATCCTGTTCTTCTTCATTGCTCGTCATCAAGCCCTAATGTTGCCTGTGCATCAATGAGACATGTGGCCCATCTATGTGCGTGTGGAGTTTGGTCTTTTGTCCTGTCACTGAACATGTGATATTGCAGAGATTATATTTTGCTTCCATAGACTTCAGGGAATTGCACCTCAGCAGCAGAGTGCAACGTGTAAATGTAACTACATCGCACCCTAAATGAATGCAGCTGATGAATAAAATATCCTGTGATCATTTGTTTCGGGTGAAATATTGCACTCACTTCACCCAACCACTTAGCTGGATGTACTTACTGCCACCTTTGCACAATATTTTTATTTTTAATGTTTGAATATAAGGAAAAAGGTAAAACTGGGCTGAAGATGCACACCAAAGCATAGATAAAATTGGATAGTTAGATCAAGAAATCATTAGCAGATGTAAGCACAGAAATGCTGGAAGAATTCAGCCAGTCAAACAGCATCTTTGGGAAGGAAATCACTTGTGTTTTAGGTCGTAGACCTTAAATCAGAATTGAAAAAAAGGAGAAATCAAATTGATCAAAGTAGCAAAGAAGGTAGGGTGTGGGCAATGGGCGGAACAAAAGTGAAGTCTGCAATAGGGTGAAATTATGTTCACTATTGAATGGACAGTTGAGCTCCTTTGTTTAGTTTAGTTTAGAGATTCACCATGGAAACAGACCCTTCGGCCCACCAAGTCCACGCCGACCATCGATCACCGATTCACACCAGTTTTATGTTATCCCACTTTCTCATTCATTTCCTACACACAAGAGGCAATTTACAGAAGCCATTTCACCTACAAACCCACGCATCTTTGGGATGTGGGAGGAAACCGGAGCACCTGGAGGAAACCTACTCAGTAACAGGGAGACCATGTGCGCACTGAACACAGACAGCACCAAAGGTTAGGATTGAAGCTGGGTCTCTGGCACTGTGAGACTGTAGCTCTACCAGCTGCACCACTGTGCAACTCAAAATTCACACTTAGTGATGTAAACTTTTTTATTCCAGATTAATTGTTAAATTCCCAAGCTGCCATCATAGGTTTTGAACTCTTGTCTCTGTATCAATGGTCCAGAACTAGCTGCCTGTCTCGTAACCTTACTGTGCTTCCATACCCACTAAAGACTAAAGACCATCACACATACATTTGTCTGTGCCATGTATTGCTAATGTGAAGACCAGATGATGTTTTATAATCTGGCTTATTGGAATGTGCTGAACAGATCAGAATTTACAAATGGGGGAAAAAACAAACAAAAGAGGAGCAGGCACAAATGGTCAGTCCTGATGCAAGCAGAAAGAAAGAGCAAGTTATCTTTCGCTGGCTGATGGGTTCAGTCATGGTCTTCAAAAATTTCCAGGCTTCAGGCCGTGAAAAAGGAATCCGTCTAACTGGATTTCTCTGACAAAAGCAGACATGGCTTCATTGAGCCATTGTAACCATTCTGTGAAACATAAATGCGTGTGTGGATTTTTCACAGGCTGTTATGAATAATTGGTATAGTCCATTATTGGTTCATTGTGCAGTGAGTTCCCATGCGATGTGTGTGGATGGATCAGACACAGAACATCCTTGATCTGAAAAGCAGTTCTAAAATTTATGTATTGTTAACTGTCCTCTTCGGTACTGCCGTGCCAATAGAACAGTTATCTGAAAATATGCACATTATCGTGTTCTGAAAATAGATAAGGGTAACCTTTCATTAGTATTGTGTTTCTCTCAAAATCCATTTGCATCACAGTCAGAGGCATAATGGAATTTCATGCTCTGCAAAGTGAGAGAAGAATTTTGAATTTGCTCTGCCATTTGTTCAGGGATTTAATGCTGAATTAGCATGTTGCAGGCACTCACATCTTCATGAACTGACCATCTTTTACCAACATAGCCTCAGTGAGCGACAAAGATTCATTTCACTTCCATGTCCACTGATGGTACCGCCATTTCTTTAATAATTAACATACCGTCTTAGATCGTTAATAACGGTGAAATCAGTTCTTGCAATGTAATCTTGAATAAAACATGCATTTTTCTCATGGTGAATTAATCAATGTAAAACCGCTTTGGAAGTTAACATTATTTAAGGTTGCACATATTAACCCTGTTCTACAACTCTTTCTTTCTCACATTTTCCAGGCTTTTATGTGCAAAGTACATTGAGCAGCACAATTCTCCAATATTCATCTTTGAATTTGCCTTCGTAACCTTTCAGCATAGTGGAAAAATGCCACGAGAGACTTGCTGATGCAAAATAAATGAGTGTGCTTCCAGGGCTGCACGGTGGTGAAGTGGTAGAGTTGCTGCCTCACAGCACCAGACACCCAAGTTCGATCCTGAGTACGGGTGCTACCTGTACGGAGCTTGTACGAACTTCCCGTGACTGTGTCGGCTTTTGCTGCATGCTCTGGTTCTCTCCCATGATCCAGACGTATAGGTTTGTAGGTTAATTGGTCCCATGTCAATTGTAAATTATCCCCAGTGTGCATGATAGTGCTATTATGAGGGGGTGATTGCTGTTTAGCACAAACTTGGTGGGCCGAAGAGCCTGTTCCACGATGTAGCTCTAAAGTCTAAAGCAGAGCTCGACAACCTACGGCCCTCGGGCCAAATGCGGCCCATAACATGAAATCATCCGGCCCCCAGGCGTATTTGTTCCACCGTAATCATCCGGTCTGCAGACTTCCGTCATCTCTGGTACCTCCCGGACCCAAGGCCGCAGCGCCCTGGCGCAGTGAGGCAAGGATGCAAGGGTGGTGCCACGCGCGGCAGCCTCACCAGCAGTGGGTCAGCCATTCTGACATTTTTTTGTTTTTTTTAGTTTGTCTAAATGTATGTGTTAATGTTTCTCGGTATGTTTTTATGGGAAGGGTGGTGGGATGGAACAGGGGGAAACTATTTCCAGCTACTTACCTCGGGGGAGATGCGACTTGGAGCACACTCCAAGCCTTGGAGTGTGTTCCATCCGTCCCAACGTTGGAGCTTCGATCATCCCGATGAGAGGGCTTGCACATCGGGCCATCTGTAGCGGCAACTACGGAGGGTCAAGACCCCAATCATGGGTGAACAAAAGGAGGAAGACTGACTGAACTTTTGGTGGATGTTTATGTTAAGTTCTATCGTTCTTTTTATTTGTGTTGTGTTCTTTTAATTGTATGGCTGCATGGTAATTCAAATATCACTGTACCTTAATTGGTGCATGAGACAATAAATGTGAATGTGAATCTGAATCTATCCATCCCCTCCCCCTTCCAAGTTCTCCCACCAGTCTTCCTGCCTCCGACTACATTCTATCTCTGCCCACTCCACTGACATCAGTCTGAAGAATATGCACATTATATGGCTGCATGGTAACTCAAATGTCACTGTGCAGGTGTGCATGATGCATTGGTGCATGTGACAATAAATGTGAATCTGAATCTGAAGGAGGCCTGCGCTGGCGACCGCAATGGCGGAGCCGAGCGCCGCCACGTGCCGAGTACAGCGACGAGCGGCGAGCTCTGTCTGTACCACATCCTGCGCAATGAGGCCGCCACGACCGCGCACCTTCTGTGTCTGGGTTTTACTGCCGGGATTGGCGTTGTCAATTGGCCGGGGACGAGTGAGTATGGGTATTTGAGCCACCGCCTTCAGGACAGAGCCAAGGCAATAGTCCGCAGGTGTGCCATGTTCCTGAGCGCCCGTAACGAGGGTCCAGTGCTCCGGGTGGTGTCCTTGAAGGGACGGGATCTTTGTGAACACGTGATTTGATGCCTGCCATCCGGGGTGGGATTGGCGCGGGATCCATTTGTGCACGTAATAGATGTGGCCCGCCATTGTAAATAGCTCGTTCTAAGCTTCCCTCCAGTCTGGTTTAACACAGTATATGATAGACATTTCCCTAACCCAATAATACAGCAACTAATACAATGTATTCAAATGGTGCTTCTGAAAGCCAGATATTCAAGAAACCCAGATAAGGCTCAATACTTAATCCAATCATCATCTAGCAAAGTAAAGCTTTGCAACATTATATGCAATGTGTATGTCTGGTTTGCATTAATCCAATTCATTACATGCAATTTGCACTTAATTGTCAGGATCTGCAGATGTTTCATTCTCTTCCTGCAGCTCTTATCTGGGCTCTAGACAAACAGGCCCCATTCGGCAGCTTGTCCTATTTCTGCAGAAGACACATTTAAATTGACCAAATGGCCTAGCAACCCAGAAGCCTTCACTCAAGGGTACACAAAAGACTGGAGAAACTCAGCGGGTGCAGCAGCATCTAAGGAGCGAAGGAGATAGGCGACGTTTCGAGTCAAGACCCTTCTTCAGACTGGTCAGGGATCAGAGAAACAAGAGATATAGACGGTGATGTGGAGAGATAAAGAACAATGAATGAAAGATATGCAAAAAAGTATCGATGATAAAGGGAACAAGCCATTGTAAGCCTTTACTCAATACAGGGGCACCATCCTGTACGGGTATGGCTGCCCAGCCTGCAGCTGTCCGTTTTTTTCTCACTTTTTTTAATTTTTAGTTAGTTGAGTTTTTTGTTTTCGGAGTCCTAGCGTTTTTATGTGGGGATGGGGGGGGGGAAGGGGGAAACTGCTTTCTAGGGTCCCTACCTGGTCAGAGAGGCAGCTTTTCTCCGGGCTGCACCGTCAACCCGTCCTCGCGGCCTACCAGCGGGCCTGGAGCGTTGTTTCCTGGGGGGACCGCCCAGAACCACGGCGTCGGCACAGAACTGGAGCGCTATTGCAGAGCAGAGCGGGCGATGCCTTGCCCAGATTGCTACGCTGGGGCTCCGGTGAGCAGGTGAACTTCGCGGAGCTGCAGGACTGTGGGGTGGCAGGCGGCGGCGCTGAACTTCAACTTTAACATCGGGAGCCTGGGATCTCAGCGAGATCGCCAGTTGTGGAGCTCCATTCAGCGTGGCCTGTTGGCGTCGGAAGCCACGGTCTCCAGCAAGGAAGCGGCCATTACAGGCACCCCGAGCCACTGAGAGGGTTCTCCGACGCCAGAGCACCATCACCCGGTGAATAAGGGCCTGTAACATCGGCCCCCGTAGCAGCGACTGCGGAGGCCTCAATAGGCCCGACGATGGGTGGACAAGGGGATGGGGACTGGACTTTGTGCCTTCCCGCATAATGGGAACCATTGTGGGGGGATGTTTATTATGTTTATTGTTAAATTATTGAATATTGTGTCTTATCTTTATCTGTGTGTTGCATGGCAAGACAAATTTCACTACACCAATTGGTGTATGTGACAATACATGTCTTTTGTCCTTTGTCCTTTGTGTCCTGGCCTCTCCAATTTGGCCAGGATTAACACCATCTGCTCACAGACATGCATCCTGGTCCCTTTGCAGAATAAGGTTGTCAACCACTGGTCTAAAGCTTAAAAGGAGAATTTTTCAAATTGGATTTACAGGTGAAGGTACGGTAGCAATTGGGAAGAAAGTTCCATTATTCACCACAACTTGTGTTTGTTTATGTGTCTATGTAAATTGCTCATTCTCAGCTTCCCCCCAGTCTAGTTTCAGTCAAAAACCAGTGAATCAAGTATTTGATCAACTAATCTTTATTTTAACAAAACACAATTACAGTTCCCACCACTGTACCTAACCACTGCCTCTGGCAGCGGACTTTTCTAGGGCCCGGGACCTCGAGGGGCTGAACCACATTGGATTGATTTACAATCCAAATGCAGACATCGATTAATCCCAGACATAACAGACATTTCCTGAACCCAATAATACAGCAGCTAATATGTTGTATTCAAACAGGGCTTCTCGAGTTAGCAAACATAGCAACATTTACCCTAATCTGCAAGAAACCCAGACAAGGCTCAATACCTCATCCAATCAACACTCGGCAAAGTAGAACTCTGCAACATTATTTACAATTATTTACAAGGTGTATGTCTGGTTTGCAGTCATCCAATCCATGCTATGCATTTTGCACCTAATTGACAGGGTCTGCAGATGTTCTTATTCTTTCCTGCAGCTTGCATCTGGGGTCTAGACACACAGTTCTGCAGAGAGCAATTCCAAATTTACCCAATCTCCCAGCATCCCTGAAGCTTTTACCTCTCCAATCTGTTCAGGATTAACATCTATATCAATCCACAAAACATTGTGACTCATGCTTCTAGAGGCAATTAATTTGTTTGACAATCTTCCTGGTTTGGTAAACAGTATAATTTGAACAAGTGAACCGATAAATGAAGAAGGGACATGACAAGATGTGAGCAAGTGAATTCTGCCAAGTGTCACTCTGAAGAGGTGGCACTTGGGTTTAAAAATAGAACCTGTTTGTCATTCTTAAAAATACCTATCATGTCTCCATTGGATATAATTTCCTCTGTGCCAAATTTAGTACACCAGTTGATGCATTCATGTCTGTGCTATTTTAACCCAGTCATGAACCTCCTTATTTAAACAGTGCATTAAAATATTGTCAGGGATATAACATAAACATATTAATCAGGTCAGTAAGAAAGTATGTAGAGAGGTTTCTGTGGTCTGTGGCTTACTTGATGATTACAACATAGCACTTCTGACAATTTAGTTTAGCTTAGAGATACAGCGTGGAAACAGGCCCTTCGGCCGACCAAATCCGTGCCGCCCAATGATCACCTGTACACTAGTTCGATCCTACACACTACGGACAAATTTCCAAAGCCAATTAACCTCCAAACCTGCATGTATTTGGAATGGGGAGGATACCGGAGAACCCGGACAAAACCCACAGTCACAGTGAGAACGTAAAACAAACAGCACCCTTAGTCAGCATTGAAACTGTGTCTTTGGCACTGTAAGGCAGCAACTCTACCGCTGTGCAACTGAGTAATTATAATGATTTGGTGATATCTCTGGAATCCACAAGATATGTACATGTTTCATTTTTGGGACTCCTTTTCCTCTTTCTCGCCCTTCCTTTGATTATATAATTCAGAGAGGCCAAGTTGAGTTTGAAGGACGCCCACCTGTATCTGCAAACTAGCATGTGAAAGAAAGATGGTAATGGATTTTGGTAAACAATTCAAAAGCTGGATTGCCAAAATATAAACTTAAGTTTCTGAAAGAGTAAAAATAATGTTAATCTTCATCTGTCTGCCAAGGTACCACAGAACTTCTTGTTAGTAGCTGGTATTTGCGCATTCTTGTCCACATTTAAAAAGAGTTTTTGAAATAGCATACAATAATATCTTTACTGATGTGAGTCCTCATTTTGGAACAAGTCAACTTGGAAATTGTTTGGCAGCTCTTGCGAGATTTGTGTTGTTTCCTTGTAGTTATATTGCAGAACAATTGGAATGAGAAATCAGCCACAAAGCACTTACTATTTATTTGAAAATTCCTTCAGTGGTTAGAAGTTGGTGAGATTTGTGGCGCATCACTGGTTATTTGTGTGCCCATGAAAGTGGAACTGCCAACTGAATTATGTGCAAATACTTTTGTGGATATTTGAGTATATTCTGCAACAGATTATCGAACCGTATTCTTTGTAAGCGGAAGCACAACACTCTTATATGTTACCAGTCAAACAGTTTTGTCTTCAAAAGCCGGCAATCTGATAGAGTTTAAAATGTGTAGGAAGGAACTGCAGATGCTGGTTGAAACCGAGGATTGACAAAAAATGCTGGATTAACTCAGCGGGGCAGACAGCATCTCTGGATGGGAAGAAATAGGTGATTTTTCAGGTCAAGACCCTTCTTCAGACTGATGTCAGGGGAGAGGCAGATACGTAGGTAAGGAAGTGTAAGATGTGAAAATAGGACAAATGGAATGGAGATCAAAGAAAATGTAGAATAGATTGTTGTTAGGTGGGAGAAGGTAACAACAAAGCAAACAGAGATAAAATGTAGTTGGAGACAGTAAGACAAGTTGGAGAACTGGGAAGGTGAGGGATGGAGAGAGAGAGTGGGGAAGCAAGGGTTACTTGAAGTTAGAAAAGTCAATGTTCATACTACTGGAGTGTAAGCTGCCCAAGTGAAATATGAGGTGATGTTCCTCCAATTTGCGCTGGGCCTCACTCTGACAATGGAGGAGGCCCAGGACAGAAAGATCAGAATGGGAATGGGAGGGGTAGTTAAACTGTTTAGCAACTGGGAGATCAGGTCGGTTTAGGTGGACTGAGCAGAGGTGTTCAGCAGAACGATCGCCGAGCCTGTGTTTTGTCTTGCCGATATATAGGAGTTCACACCTGGAACAGCACATACAGTAGATGAGGTTGGATGAGGTACAGTTGAACGTCTGCCTCACCTGTAAAGACTGTCTGGGTCTTTGGACAGAGTAGAGGGCAGAGGGTAGAGGGTTTAAAGTGCCAGGATTACGCAGCAGGTCATTGACGTGAAATATCTGCACTGCTTCCCTCTCCATGGATTTTGTCTGAAATGCTGTGTATTTCAAACTAAATTCAAGTGCCACCTCTCCAGCATTAAACATTGCATTACAATTAACTCACATCTTGATGTGTCATGTCTCCAATGCCCAGGTCACTTGTTCAAAAATAATTGTTTACCAAGCTAATCAGGCAATTAAATCCAGTAGACACAAGGAACTGCAGTTGCTGTTCTGCAACAACAAAAACACAGTAGTTGAGTAACTCAGCAGGTGAGGCAGCATCTCTGGGACACATGAATAGGTAATGTTTTGGATTGGGACCCTTCTTGCAATTGCAATAAATCCTGCATCCAAGTCAGAGAGGAAGTGTGTGAAACATGGCACCATTAAGATTTTAGCCCACTGCATGTGCAATGGTGATCAGAGATTTGCAACACTTACATCTCATTTGATTATGACGAGCAATAATGTCCCCAGTTACTGGGGGTCAGCAGTGCAGGTGGCCTCCTGTTAGGTACAAATTATAAATCTCTCTCTCTTTTGTCATCGAGAAACGGTTTGGATTGATATCTATTAGCAGATGACACCAAGACAGCTGGGATTACAAACTGTGAGGAAGGCTGGCAAAGTATACGGCACGATTTCGACAGCTACAGAAATGGGCAAAGAAATGTCAGAGTTTAATCGAAAGAGGTGTGAGGTACTGCACTTTGTGAGATCAAATGTAAGGAGAAAATATACATTTAATGGAGTGGCCCTTAACAGCATTGTTGTACACAAAGATCTTGGGGTCCAAGTCCATAATCCCTGAAAGTGGCAACACAAGTAGATGGAGTGGTAAATAAGGCATTTGTTATGCGGGCTTTCATGGGTTGGGGCATTGAATATAAGAGTCTGGAAGTTACGTGCAGTTTTAAAGGACCTTGGTTTGGTCGCATTTGGAGTATTGAGTGCAGTTCTGGTCCCTCCATTGCAAACAAGAAGGATGTTGATTTGGAAAGGGTGCAGAAGAAATTTAGCAGAATGATGACTGGCATAATGGGTGTTAGAAACACGGAGAGATTGGATAGCCTTGGATTGATTTCTCTGAATTGCCAGGAGACCTGATAAAAGTATATAAAATATGGAGAGGCCCAGATAGTGTCCCAGGATGGAAAGATCAAGAACTAGAGAGCATGGCATTATGGTCAGAGGGGTAAGTTTTTTACACAGAGGGTGGTGAGTGGCTGGAACGTGCTGCTGGTGATGGTGGTTGAACCAGATACATTAGTGGCGTTTAAAATACTTATTGATAGGCGTATGGATATGCAGGGAATGGAGGGATATGGATTATGGTCTTGGCATTATGTTCAGCACAGACATTGTGGTCTGAAGGACCTGTTCCTAATGCTGGGTACACATAAATGCTGGAGAAACTCAGCGGGTGCAGCAGCATCTATGGAGCGAAGGAGATAGGCAACGTTTCGGGCCAAAACCCTTCTTCAGACTGATGGGGGGTGGGGGGAGGCGGGGAGAAGGAAGGAAAAAGGAGGAGGAGGAGCCTGAGAGCTGAGGGAGAGGTAGGAAGAGGAGGAGACAGCAAGGGTTAACAGAATTGTGAGAATTCAATGTTCATGTCACCAGGATGCAGACTACCCAAGCGGAATATGAGGTGCTGATCCTCCAATTTCCGGTGTTGCTCACTCTGGCCGTGGAGGAGGCCCAGGACAGAGAGGTCGGATACGGAATGGGAGGGGGAGTTGAAGTGCTGAGCCACCGGGAGGTCAGGTTGGTTAATGCGGACCGAGCGGAGGTGTTCAGCGAAACGATCGCCAAGCCTACGTTTGGTCTCACCGATATAGATCAGCTGACATCTAGAGCAGCGGATGCAATAGATGAGGTTGGAGGAGGTACAGGTAAACCTCTGTTGCACCTGGAACGACTGCTTGGGTCCTTGAATGGAGTCAAAATGGAGTCAGTGGGTTTATAGTGGATGTCGGTCAGAAGTCTATCACCTGCGATGGAGATAGTGAGGTCAAGGAATGGTAGGGAATGCTGTTCCTATGCTATATGGTTCTAGGTTCTGTGTTATAATGTTAACAACCAACAAGGAAAAGTAGTAATCATTCAAGATAATCATTTGAAAACTGTAATGTTCTCTTCTGCACTAGCTCCAAAGGGCTATGCTGGAATGAAAGTATTGCAACAACACTTGGGTGATGCCATGGGTCAGGCCCCTAATATAGCTCTTCTTGTGAATCATGTCTGAGACTTGAGTGAAGGTTTGCATTGACCTTTATGTTGACTGCTCCCATTATAGAGAGTCATGGACACTTCTGACACTTTGCAGACTTCATGCTTTCACCCACCAGTTTCCAGACAGCAGACATCAGCTGTTCCATATCACATTGCTGGTGACAAGTGGGAAGGTATTCCTAGTCAATAGAACCTCAAGGAATTATTCTATCAGTTGGTAAATGACAAAACAAGTTGCAATCTCCTTTGTATCCTTATTGAGATTAAACATGGAATAATTCTCCAGAATGAATGTTAGCTCAAACGTATTTGTTCACCCCGATTATTGGTATTGGTTTATTATTGACACGTGTACCGAGATACAGTGAAATATTTTGTCTGAGTGCTATTAAGTCAAATCATACCAAACATGAGTACAAACAAGCCATGCACAAGTACAACAAGTACTGCACAGAGAAAATAACCAGAGGGATCGGTGTATGATTTGTGAGATGCTGTACTTCCTTCCATGATATATGCAAGGCCTCTGATGCCCTGAGGTTCTCAAAACCATTCTGAATATTCCTTCTCCATTTTGAATGGTCATGGATCCAGTCGGGATATTGTATTACCGGCAGAAATATTTCAGTATCTCCTTGAATCTTTTTTGTATGCCTTCCTGGGAATGTCTTCCTATGATCTCTGTGAGTTAAGGGGAAAAAGTAGAGTAGCTATGGAAACTATGAGATTCAAAGAGGAGGACGTACTGACACTTTTGAAAAATATAAAAGTGGATAAGTCTCCAGGTCCTGACAGGATATTCCCTAGGACATTGAGGAAAGTTAGTGTAGAAATAGCAGGAGCTATGACAGAAATATTTCAAATGTCATTAGAAACCGGAATAGTGCCGGAGAATTGGCGTACTGCGCATGTTGTTCCATTGTTTAAAAAGGGTTCAAAGAATAAACCTAGCAATTATAAACCTATTAGTTTGACGTCAGTGGTGGGCAAATTAATGGAAAGGATACTTAGAGATAATATATATAAGTGGGTCGAAAGATGGCAGATGGAGTTTAATGCTGTTAAGTGTGAAGTGCTACATCTTGGCAGGACAAATCAAAATAGGACGTACATGGTAAATGGTAGGGAATTGAGGAATGCTGTGGAACAGAGGGATCTAGGAATAACTGTGCATAGTTCCCTGAAGGTGGAATTGCATGTAGATAGGGTGGTAAAGAAAGCCTTTGGTGTGCTGGCCTTTATAAATCAGAGCATTGAACATTGGAGTAGGGAAGTAATGTTAAAATTGTACAAGGCATTGGTAAGACCAATTCTGGAGTATGGTGTACAATTTTGGTCGCCTACTTATAGGAAGGATGTCAACAAAATAGAGAGAGTACAGAGGAGATTTACTAGAATGTTGCCAGGGTTCCAGCAACTCTGTTACAGAGAAAGGTTGACCAAGTTAAGTCTTTATTCTTTGGAGCACAGAAGGTTAAGGGGGGACTTGATTGAGGTCTTTAAAATGATGAAAGGCATAGACAGAGTTGACGTGGATACGTTTTTCCCATTGAGGGTAGGGAAGATTCAAACAAGAAGGCATGACATGAGAATTAAGGGACAGAGGTTTAGGGGTAACGTGAGGGGGAACTTCTTTACTCAGAGGGTGGTGGCTGTGTGGAATGAGCTTCCAGCAGAAGTGGTGGAGGCAGGATCGATTTTAACATTTAAAAGTAAAGTGGATAGGTATATGGACGTGAAGGGAATGGAGCAGGTAGATGGGACTAGGGGAAACAAATGGTCGGCACGGACCAGAAGGGCCGAGAGGGCCTGTTTTCGTGCTGTAATTGTTATATGGCTATATGGTTATATGATGGAACCTGAAACAGTGTGTCTGGCAGGCATGTAAATGAAGTGGCCATCCCAATTTATCTGACTTAACATAACGTAGCGTGAGTGGACAAAAATCCTGGAGAAACTCAGTGGGTAAGGCAGCATCTATGGAGCAAAGGAATAGGTGACGTTTCGGGTCAAGACCCCTGAGTTTTTCCAGCATTTTTGTCTACCTTCAGTTTTTCCAGCATCTGCAGTTCTTTCTTAAACATAACATAGCCTGGAATAGGACTGAGTTTAGTCTAGTTTAGTTTAGAGATACAGCATGGAAGCAGGCCCTTCGGCCCACCAGCGATCCCCATACACTAACACTATCCTACATACTAGGGACAATTTACAATTTTTCACAAAGCTAATTAACCTGCAAACCTGTAGGTCTTTGGAGCATGGAAGGAAACCAGAGCACCCAGAAAAAGCCCATGTAGTCACGGGGAGAAACATACAAACTCCGTGCAGACATCACCTATAGTCAGGATCGAACTGGGTCTCTAGCGCTGTAGGCAGCAACTGTGCCACTGTACCGACCCTTGCGCCATTGTGCCACCCCAACTGGAGTATTGGTTTATTTAAAATATTAAATAGTTAAAATGGAGGATTTTGCAGAGATATCACAATTGATATTTTTTGCAGTGCCTGAGATGCCTACTGTACATATTCTAAGCCCCAGATATGTAAAGGATAGCAATCATTTCTGTCCAGTAGACCAGGCATTTGTGCCAGGTTTGAGGTCTTGATCTTCAGACACCCTTTTCCTCAATTGCCCAAAGGTTATGCTAATGCACTAAAGGAAGAGATGAATTTGATTATTGAGTAGTAATTGGTGATACAAAGATTACGATGGGCAAAACAGACAAGGAATTTTACAGTTGTATTCAGACTGGTGTTTTTGCTCAATATTTTTCTTGCCCATTGTAGACACAAGCAATGCTGGACATGGTTTCAGAAAATGAGCCAAGTGAAGTGGACCAATGTTTGTGGAGGAAGAAGGAGGAAACTCATATTATCAGAAGGTTTAGGTATGGAAAAGGATAACCAACATTCCAAGGGAAAACTAGATCAATGGGATGAGAACAATTCTGGTCAGGCTAAATCAGAAACAGAGCTTGGCAGGTAAAAGTAATTGCGTAATGGGAGCCTTTAAAGTAGAGATGGTTTAGCCGCAGTCAGTTTGTTCCTATTAAGGAAATAAAAGCCAGAACTTCATGGATGATCAGGAATATGAAGCATAAACTGGAGTGGAATAAAATAACTTACACAGATGCCACATGAGAAATAGACCGATTAGTGAAAGTTCAGAGGGAAAATGTAAGAAAGGTAATGAGGGAGAATATGAGAAAGGATTGGCAATGAGCATAAAACTGAAAATATTTGAAAATATTCTGGAGGCTTATGAACAGGAAAATAGTTGAAAAAGGAGAGTGTCTGCACAGCAGCCAAAAAGGAAAGCTACTTATGGAAGCAGAGAGCATGACTGAGGTACAAATATTATACAAATTTCATAACAACTTCGGAGGGCATTTAGCATGTTGACTCAAAGCCAGTTCTCAAAGAAATCCAACTCTCTCACTTATTTAACTGGAAACATCAAATGTACTCATTTGATGAGTACAAATGCCCATCAAGTACTCTTTGATTCTCCTGCCACCTATGTATGGTGAGGATAATCAACAAAGGCCAGACAGTCTATGAATATCAGCATTCTGGATTCTGGAGACACCAGAATACCTAGGGGAAGCCCTGCAGGTAGCAGGTAGAATGTGCAAACCTGGACAACACCTTGAGTGTACCAGTGAACCTGGGTTGGTGGAGCTATGGGCCATCAGCACTGCCTGCTACACCACTGCTTCACACTATGTTACATTTTCATCAAGAAAGAAAGTGGTGCTGGAGTCTTATTAAGAATATGTTGTGGAATTATGGAGATGATAAAGAGGAATGCTCGAAAAGCAAGCTGTATTTAAAAGAGGATAAGTCACTGGGTTCAGATGGGATGCACCCAAGGTCAGTGAGAGATGTAAGTGGGGACCTAGCTGGGAGACTTCCAAATGTGCAGAATTAGAGCAATGTAAAATTGCAAGTGTGACCCACTTATTCAAAAACGTACCCTTACGATGACACACCTCTCAGTTTAACGTGGTAGTAGGAAATGTTTCTATCAATAATAATCAGCGACAGAACTAGCAGCCATCTTGGGCATGTGTAGATAGCTTAGAGAAAGCCAGCATGGAATTATTCAAAGCAAATCATATCTAATTGTTGGAGGGTTTTTTTGAAGGACTGAGTGGATAGATGAAGGATATACATTTTTAACAGTATAATTTTCTAAAGGCATATGATAAATACCATAGTAAGGGTTATCATCCAGCTTAAAATCAAAGGACCAGACCAGCATGGATAGAAAATTTACTATGTTACATGGGACAGCAAAAAGTTTTCAAAGTTTTGTATTTTGGAATAGAGGGAAGTTTACAGTGAATTACCACCGATTGACACAAAGTGCTGGAGTAACTCAGCGGGTCAGGCAGCATCTCCGGATAAACAGGATGGGTGATGTTTTGGGTCAGAACCTTTCTTCAGATGTACTGTCTGACAGACATACCATACTGAAGAAGGCCTGAAGAAGGGTTCTGACCTGAAACGCACTTATTGAGGGAGTGCACGTAGGTTCACCAGGTTAATTCCCGGGATGACGGGACTGACATATGATGAAGGAATTGGTCGACTGGGCTTGTATTCGCTGAAATTTAGAAGCATGAAGAGATCTTCAAAGGTTTCAAAGGTTTCAAGAGTCTTTTATTGTCACGTGTACAAATTAAGGTACTGTGATATACAAATTATCATACAGCCATACTAAGAAAAATGCAACAAGACACACAACTGCATAAAAGTTAACATAAACATCCACCACAGCGGAGTCCCCACATTCCTCACTGTGATGGAAGGCAATAAAGTCCAATCGTCTTCCTCTTTATTCTCCCACGGTCGGGGCAGTCGAACCATCTGTTGGGGCGATCAAAGCTGCCGCAGCCGGAGATCGAAGCCCCTACGTTGGGGAGATCGAAGTTCCCGCTTCTGGGCGGAAGAAGCTCCTGCGGCTTGGAGCTCCTGGAGTTGGTCTCTAACGAGAGACCGCGAGCTCCACAGTGTTAAAGTCTGCAGGCTCTCATGGTTGGTGCTCTGAGGTTGATCTCTGGCACAGAAACATATAAAATTCTTAGAGGATTGGACAGGGTCGATGCAGGAAAAATGTTCCCGGTGTGGGGGGAGTCCAGAACCAGGGGTTACAGTTTAAGAGTAAGGGGTAGGCCATTTAGGACTGAGGTGAGGAAATACTTTTTCACCCAGAGAGTTGTGAACCTGCGGAATTCTCTGCCACAGAAGGCAATGGAGGTCAATTCACTGATGTTTGAAGAGAGAGTTAGATTTAACTCTTAGGGCTAAGGCAGGGCTCTCGCTTAACTTTTTTTCCCTGTTGCCAGCCGGGCAACCTTGGCAGCTTTTTAGGTTGCCAAATGACAGTTTAGGTGGACATTTAAGATGGCTTGCATGACGCATGCGATAATGTGCTAGGACGAAGTGCGTAGTTACCAGTTGGAATTATGCTCAATGAAGCATTCACATATTATTTCTGCTTCAAATAAAGTCACAAGCTAAACATATTCACCAATCAAGACATGAAATATACCACATTGACATGCAGCAAAATTATAAGACAGTATCTCAACTATTTTTACACATTGCAATTAATGCAATTTCTATTAGTTCTTTCCACTTCCAAACAAAAATGTGGTTGGATTATTCAGCATATGATCAACCTGTGTCAATAAATCCTGGACCATGGTAACATATATGCGTAAGTATAGTTGTTAATGTTGCTCATTAAATAACTACAGTACTGATATTCCATATTAAGAGCATTGATTTGCCATTAAAATTAATTCTGTAATAATGTGTGAATGGCAGCTGTAACAATCAAACACTGTGGTTTTAATGTTTCACGTGTTCACAATTTAATTAATCCATCTTTATGGTGTGTGTGATTAAAACAAATAATAACATTGGGAATTAAAACACATTTGATTGCATTCCGTTATCAAACATAGTCAATGTTCGCTCTGAAGACATTTCCAGCACAATAGGAGGGGGGGGGTGTGTGAATCAGTGCCGGGTGATAGATGGCGGGGGTGGGGGGGGGGGGGGGGGGTGTAGAAGGCAGTCAGTGCAGAATGGATGGATTGAGATAGGTGAATTAGTACGTGTTGGTTGGAGTAGGCAAAATTGCGAGGGGAGAGCACTGGGGATGTCGATGGTGTTCAATGGGGGGTTCAGTACGGGATGGATGGGGGATAGACAAAAGTGTTGGAGAAACTCATCGGGTGAGACAGCATCTATGGAGCGAAGGAAATAGGCAACGTTTCGGGTCGAGACCCTTCTTCAGTGGATGGGAGGATCAGTACAGGATGGATGGGGGGGGGGGGAGATCAGCGCAGGATGATTGGGGGGGGGGGGGTCAGTACAGTGTGGAACAGAGGGTCTGTGCAGGATGAATGAGAGATCACTACACGATGAATGAGGGAAGGTGCAGGGTAAATGGAGGGTGGGTCAGTACGGGATGAATGCATGGATTAGTACAGGATGGATGGGGGATCAGTAAAGGATGGATGGAGGAGAAGTGCAGGATGGATGGGAAAGGGATAAGTACAGGGTGAATTGGGGAACCAGTAGAGGATGGACGGGGGGGGCAGGAGAATCAATGCGACGTGGATAGGGCGATCAGCGCAGAATGAATAGATGGGGAGGGGAGCACAGGGGATGTCAGTGAGGACTGAATAGAGGCGGGTATGGGGATTAGTGTGGGATGGAGAGGAAGAGTCCCATGATAAGGGAGTGGAGGGAGCGTACAAGAAAGAGAGAGAGGGGGGGGGAGGGAGGTGGGAAGAAGGAAGATCAGTGCTTCTCGGACAGCATCGCCCTGCTGCCTTGGCCATTGGGAAATCCTCGCCACCGCCTCCCTCCTCCGCCAGCCAACAGCAAGGTGTGGGGCCGAACGGTGCAGCTGAGAGACCTATAGCTATAAGATCTTTGGTGCAGCTGCTTCAGACGAGTCGCAGCGAATGATGGGCTTCGCACAGCTGCAGCAGCGACCGCGACCGCGACTCCATCTCCTCCTCCTCCCGCACCCCGCCCGGCCCGAAAACGGCCTCTGCTTGTAAACTCACTAACGATGATAACCGCTTTCAAAACAAACCCTTCCGCACTTCGAGGCCAGGAGGAGGGAGGGATGGAGGGAGGGGGAGGCCTCGGCATGTGGGAGGGTTTGTTTTGAAAGCGCTGTTAGCGGGTTTACAAGCAGAGGCCGTTATCTGGCCGGGCGGGGTGCGGGAGGAGGAGGAAATGGTGCCGCTGTCGCGTCCGCTGCTGCCGCTGTGCGGGGCCCGTCATTCGCTCCAACACTTCCTCACCCCGCATCTAGTATCTTTGCCCCGCACAGCCGTCGCCAACACAAAATGTCGCGTTCCTTTTCTCTAGAGATGCTGCCTGACCTGCGGAGTTGCTCCAGTTTTTTGTGTCTTTCTTTGGTACAAACCAGTTTCTGGTTGCTAAGCCGGGCAAAATGACTCTGTGTTTAGGATGCCCGGCGGCGCCTTGAGTGGTCATTGGCACCCGGGCAACCGCTAATTTCGAGCCCTGTAAGGGAATCAATTGATATGGGGAAATAGCCAGAACAGGGAACTGATTTTTGATGATCAGCCATGAATGGCGGTGCTGGCTCGAAGGACCATATGGTCTACTCCTGCACCAATTTTCTATATTTCTATGCCACCCATCCTTTTTCTCCAGAGATGCTGCCTAATCTGCTGAGTTACTCCAGCACTTTGTGTCTATCTTCGGTATAAACCAGCATCTGCAGTTACTTTCTGCACACTTAACAGTGAAAGGATTTTAATATAAATAAGCAACTGGGACTTCGTAAACAGGACCAAAATTGCAGCAGGCACAAAACATGAAGATGCCATGGACATAGAAGAAAATTCAAAGAGACACAGGCTAATGGTCTCAGTCTGAGGAAGGGTCTCGACCTGAAACGTCACCCTTTCCTTTGCTCCATAGATGCTGGCTCACCCACTGAGTTTCTCCAGCTTTTTATCTACCTTCGATTTTTTCAGCATCTGCAGTTCTTTCTTAAACAGGCAGTCTAATGGATCGGTATTAGACTAGTTTAATGCTGGGAGATGCAATGTTTGGCATATGGGCGGGATAATTGCAGGTAATACAGTATAAACTGCAGGGAGCAATTCTAAAATTGGGAAAAGAATAAAGGTCAGTGACTTTATCTGCATGACTCGTTGATAGTGGTAGCATGGGCAGGGAAAGTAATTACAAAAATGTATTCACTAATGAGAGAGATGGACCAAAGAGGTCACGATGAACCTTTGTATGTCAAGTCAAGTCACTTTTACTGTCATATTGCACAAGCACAGTGATGGACACGTACAATGAAAATCTCGCTTGATGCAGCATCTTAGACAACAAAAAATTGTATTTTACGTAAATTACGCAGACATTCTGCAAAAGAGTGAAAAGATAAAAACACAAGAGATTGGTGCAAAAAACAGCAACAAGAAACCATGGCAGTGCAAGTGGTGGTCCATGGTGTTCCACTGTAGACTTGGGGTCAGGGTTGTGCAGGTTGGTACAAGAACCTGATGCTTGTAGGAAAGTAGCTGTTCCTGAACTTGGTTGACTGGTTGTGTGCGAACAAAGGCTTCTGTTCTTTCTGCCCGAAGGTAGCAATGAAAAGAGTGCTTGACTCAGTTGATGGGGATCATTGAGGCCATCTTGAGGCAGTTGCTCATGTCGATGCTTTCTTTTTTTTTCTTCTTTTTTTTTGTTAGAAGTAAATACAGTAATGTGGTACCCTAGTACCTGATGCATTAAAATTAAGAAGTTGTACAAGAACTGTAAAAGCTAAAGAGTTATTTTTTTAAAAGAAGGAAAATAAATTAGGAGAGATATACCTATTTAATATCTTTACCCATCCATCACCCAGTTCTGAACCATTTAATTTCTAAGGTTATGTTGCACCATATGTTTGTAAGAAGTCGATAAAAGGAGACCAAATCTTTAAGAATTGGTCTACTTTGCCTAATAGGAGGAATCTCATTTCTTCAAGATGTAACATTTCCGACATATTTGAAATCCACATTTTAAACGTTGGCGTGGATGCGTTTTTCCAAAATTTGAGTATATGTTTTTTTGCTGTTATTAAACCATAATTAAAGAGAGATTCTTGGAATGTAGTTAGCTTACGTCCCTCTTCCATTGATCTGAAGATGATCAGTTCTGTATTGGGGTTCAATTTTATATTAAATAGTTTTGTAAAAGTTCCAAAGATTTCATTCCAAAATTTATGAAGTTTTGTACAGGAGACAAAGGAATGTGCTATAGTGGCATTTTGAGTTAGACATTTGTCACAAATGGGGGAAACGTTTGGAAATATTTTATTCAGTCTAGTTTTCGAGTAATATAATCTATGTAAAATTTTTAACTGAATTAAGTTATGCCTTACATTAATCGAACATTTATGTACATATAATAGGTTTTTTTCCCATCTGTCTTTCAGAATTTTTATCAATAATTCTTGTTCCCAGTCCCTTCTAATTGCCTCTGTCATTGGTGTTTCTATATTTAAAATTATACTATATAAATATGATATTAAATTGCTTGATTCTGCCTTTCTGTTCATTCCATCTAATAAATCTGAGGTTAGAGTTTGATATCCTTGTATGTGTTTTTTCAAATAATCTTGAATTTGAAGGTATTTGAAATATTGATTACTTTTCAGATTGTATTTTAGCTGTAGTTGGAATGATAGACGTTTTCCCATTTCATTCATATCTCCAATCATTTTAATTCCTATTCTTTCCCAATGGATGAACGTTTTATCAATAATAGATAGTTTGAATGAGGGATTGTTAACTATTGGAGAAAGAAGCAATAAGTTTCTTAATTTTAAAGTTAATTTTATTTGTTTCCAAATTCGTATTATACTGTGAATAATTGGATTCTTCTTATATATTACATTGTTCAGTTTCATCGGAGAAAGAAGAATCGCTCCTCTATTATAGGGGGAGCAATCCTCTTTCTCCATTCTTATCCAGTCTACTTGTTGGGCAGAACTATCCAACCAGTAAATTATATTTTTAATATTCACTGCCCAATAGTAGTACAACAAATTGGGGCGTGTCAGTCCCCCAAATTATTTAGGTGTACACAGATGTTTTCTTTGGATTCTATGTGATCTATAGTCCCATATGAAATTTGTAAGATCAGAGTCTAGTTTTTTTTTAATTATTTTTTTGGTAAATATATACATACATATGTCGATGCTTTCAATGGTGGGAAGGGTTGTGCTCATGATGGACCAGGCTGAGTCCACCACTCACATTCCTGTGCTTTGGAATTAAAGACCATAATGCAACCAGTTAGGACATTTCCTACTGTGCATCGATGGATGTCTGTTAGTTTGACAACAGTGCTCTTCTCACCACTAGTCGTGTCTAGTTCTAGGTGCCATGCTTTATGAAAAATGCAGAAGGGTCGGGTGGTATGAATTTGCAGAGGGTTTGGAGGAAGAGATTAGCAATTGAATCCAGGATTAAGACCAATGTGGATGGTCTGAAGGAAGGGGGGGAGGGGGGAGGTGGTGGGTGGGTTGCCTCGCTTGTGACAGAGGATATGGAAAGCAGGCTGGGTGGCACAGTGGTGCACCGGTACAGCTGCTACCTTACAGTGCCAAAGACCCGGGTTTGATCCTAACTATGGGTACTATCTCCAGGAGTTTGTACATACAAACAGTCTCCCTGTGACTGCATGGGTTTTCTCCGAGTTCTCTGGTTTCCTCCCACATCCCAAAGACGTACAAGGTTTGTAGGTTAATAGCCTTCGGTAAAATTGTAAATTGTAAATCATGCACGGGGTGATCGCTGGTCAGCAGGTACTCAGTGGGCCGAAGGGCCTGTTTCCACGCTGTATCTCTAAGGTCTAAAGTCTAAAGTCTGAGGAGATCTGATCGACAGATTTAAGATCAGTAATGATAGAGGGAGGGAAACTGTTGCCATTGTTAAATGTATCAGGAAATTTGGAACACAGAAGGAAACAGGAAAAGGGGGCTAATGTGACAAAAGGATAGATTTTGCAGAAGGAACTGTTTGGGTCTGGAGTGCACTGCCAAGCATGGTGATGGTGGCAGGTTCACTTTCAGCATTCCAAGAGGGAGCTGAAAACTCTCTGAAAGAAAATAATTTGCAAGGCAGTGAAGTGAGAATAATGGAGCAAGACAGACAGGATTGCCCTTCCATGTAACCATAGAGGCAGGGAGCTCTACAGCAGTAAAACAGGCCCTAAGGCTCAACTTATCCATGCCAACCAAGTTGCCTGAATGAGCTCACCCCTCACATCCACTATGGATTTTACAGGCCAAATAGCCTCCTCTGATTCTGTACAACAATTCTGTAATTTCTGTAGCATTCAAAAAAACGTGAGAACATTTCAGCATAACTAAAAGTTCATAAAAAATATTTTGAAAATAAAAAAATAAAAATTTCAAACAATATTTTCATTAAAGCAGTCCATTGTATTGATAAATATTGTAAGTTATGAAATACTCACACTTGTGTCTTGTAACATGTCTTTGTCAATCAAATAGGAGGTTTCATTTCTTTCCTAGTTCTAACTAAGGCAGGTAAAACAAGCAGAAATATTTCAGCCTAATTGGTTTTGGTCTTGTTTTTTTTTTTATTGTGACGTGCTGTGTTTATTTGTGTTTTGTTTGTGTTCTTGCTGGTCAAATCATGCTGTACATGAGTACTATTATGCCAGGCACAAGTTCAACAGGTAATGCAAAGAGAGTAATACCAGAGCTCACAATGAAATGTCACAGTGTTACAGTGTTAACGCTACAGAGAAAATGCAGATAAAGAAAAGTGCAAGGACCATAATGAGCTGGGTTGGGAGATTGGGACAAAACCTTAGCTTATGGGAGGACCATTCAGCAGTCTGATAACATTGGGAAAGAAGATTTGTTCCCAAATCTGATGATATGTGCTTTCTAGCATTTGTATCTTCTGCCAGATGGTAGAGGGGAGTAGAGGAAATGACCAGGGCGTGAGTGGCCCAAGATTATGTCTGCTGCTTTGCCGAGGCAGTGTGAAGTGCAAGTGGGAGTTGCAGTGAGTGTGTGCCCCATTGCTGGAGCCTGTGGGAAGTTCCATGTCAGGAAGTGGTGGCAATGCTTGTCCAGACTGAAACCTGCCCACGTGAATGTTGAACCTGGCAGTACTTAAAGTGAAGAAACATAAAAACATAGAAATTAGGTGCAGGAGTAGGCTATATGGCCCTTCGAGCCAGCACCGCCATTCAATATGATCATGGCTGATCATCCAGACTGTCCCCCGCTCCTGCTTTATCGCCTTATCCCTTAGCCATAAGGGCTATATCTAACTCTCTCTTTAATACATCCAGTGAATTGGCCTCCACTGCCTTCTGAGGCAGAGATTTCCACTGATTCACAACTCTGGGTGAAAACATTTTTCCTCATCTCAGTCCTAAATGGCCTACCCCATATTCTTAAACAGTGACCTCTGGTTCCGGATTCCCCCAACATGGGGAACATTTTTCCTGTCGGCCAGACTACCAGCAGTTCCGCACAGGACATTACCCAGCAAGTTCTGGCACACCAGCTTCCTTTATTTGCACGTCCAGAGTGCTACAATCCCGTTCCATATGGCCAGCAACCAGTTCGAGCTCCCTGCCCTCCCTCATCCCTGCATTTGAGGGTGCTGAATTACTGAACCATTTCGCCCAAAGCCGTTACTGGCCCCTTGCAAGTTCCATCCTGCAGGTAGAACAGCTTGCTTAAAATGACTCAGTATCAATCATCTTATTCCGCACATCATCATGACTTATTTGGATGTCGAATTGTGGTAATAAATCAATAGCAAATCACGTGCCTGTTTTTTTTTCATGTCCTTCGTTTGAACAGAAATCGGGGGATGGGTGATGTTGAGTTATCCGATTTTCGTCAAAGATTGTGTGTGATGTTGTGTCGCTACACAGTGACCCACATGTTTAATCCCGTCTTCTGAAATTATTTTATGTCACTGTCGATTGGTCTGTGAAGAATAAATGATAACCTCAACAGCTCGAAAAGCACTTCATCAGATTGTAACCTGACCTGCTTGTATCTACTCTTCAAATACTGAAATAGATCTGTTAAGAAATGGATGTGCATGGAACTGTCCAAAGATTCATTTAATTCATATTTATCCTGGACTTTATTCCGCTTCTGTGATCGCTTGATTCCTCTGTGTCAGCTGCCAGATTGGCGCTGAATAGTTGGGCAGGTGAACAAGTTTTCAATCTGTGACAGTGGTGAGCTGAAAATGAAAAAATAAATTCCAAGCTCAACTTTCCCTCCAGCTTTAGCATAACCTTGCATCCAACTCCCAGCAGCTATTTACACAGGGCACTGCAGGAAATCATATTGAAGACTTGCATGCTGCCACTTATAAGATGCCTGCGGACAGCAACATAATGTGATCGCAGAGAAACAGATTCTAAGGTTACATTTGTTCAGCCTCATAGCACTCATCCAGCCCAGGGCTGGGGAGATGCTGCAGCTCATCAGAACTTCACTTTATCTCTAAGCTGGTGAATGTAATTATGAGGACCTAATGTCCAAGAAAGGCACTGCACTCCCTGCTAGACTAAAGAGTAAAGTTATTCACTTTACATGAGCTTTCAATGACGATAACACTTAAGAAAATATTATATCATCACTTATATTTGCCTGAGTGTTATTAAAATCATCTTATTTCACCTCTTGGTTCAAAACCCATTTCCTATCTAGTGATGATTTCAGATGATAAATTACTTTTCTACTTTGCAATGTTGATTGCAATCTCTGTATTTCTCCGCTTCCCCACTCCGCCCACCTCTGTTATTTTCCTGCTATTTTCCTTCCTCCGACTTCACAATCCATAATTATTTAAACCTGTCTCACACCTTATGTTCTTATCTCTGGCCTTTGCCCAAACATCTGCCTATCATTCCCCCCCACTCCCCCATGTGTCCACCTATTATCTGCCATGCTTCCTCATTCCTATCCCCTTTTCCAGCTTTCTTCTCCCCACCTTTATAAATCAGTCTGAGGAAGGGTCTCAACCTAATATAATGCAGTATAATGTGGATAAATGTGAGGTTACCCACTTTGGTGGCAAAAACAGGAAGGTAGACTATTATTTGAATGGTGACCGATTAGGAAAAGGGGAGATGCAGCGAGACCTGGGTGTCATGGTACACCAGTCATTGAAAGTAGGCATGCAGGTGCAGCAGGCTGAAGAAAGCAAATGGTATGTTGGCATTCATAGCAAAAGGATTTGAGTACAAGAGCAGGGAGGTTCTACTGCAGTTGTACAGGGTCTTGGTGAGGCCACACCTGGAGTATTGCGTACAGTTTTTGTCTCCTAATCTGAGGAAAGACATTCTTGCCATAGAGGGAGTACAGAGAAGGTTCACCAGACTGATTCCTGGGATGGCACGACTTCCATATGAAGAAAGACTGGATAGACTTGGCTTGTACTCGCTGGAATTTAGAAGATTGAGGGGTGATCTCATAGAGACTTACAAAATTCTTAAGGGGTTGATGCAGGAAGATTGTTCCCGATGTTGGTGAAGTCCAGGACAAGGGGTCACAGTTTAAGGATAAGGGGGGGAGTCTTTTAGGACCGAGATGAGAAAATCGTTTTTCACACAGAGAGTGGTGAATCTGTGGAATTCTCTGCCACAGAAGGTAGTTGAGGCCAGTTCGTTGGCCATATTTAAGAGGGAGTTGGATGTGGCCCTTGTGGCTGAAGGGATCAGGGGGTATGGAGAGAAGGCAGGTACAGGATACTGAGTTGGATGATCAGCCATGATCATATTGAATGGTGGTGCAGGCTCGATGGGCTGAATGGCCTGCTACTGCACCTAATTTCTATGTTTCTATGTTTCTAAGGCATCACCAGTCCATGTACTCAGGAGAAGCTGCCTGACCTGTTGAGTTACTCCAGCACTTTGCAGGTACATAGGTGCAGTGACTAGTGGGGTGCCACAAGGCTCGGTGCTAGGACCCCAGTTAATTACAATATATATTAACGATTTAGACAAGGGAAATAAATGTGACATCTCCAAGTTTGTGGATGACACAAAACTGGGTGGCAATGTGAGCTGCGATGAGGATGCTATGAGGCTGCAGGATGCTTTGGATATGTTGGTGAGTGGGGAGATACATTGCAGATGCAGCATAATGTGGATAGAAGTGAGGTTATCCACTTTTGTGGCAAGGACTGGAAGGCAGATTATTATCTGAATGGTGTCAGATTTGGAAAAGGGGAGGTGTAACGAGATCTGGGTGTGCTTGTAGATCAGTCACTGAAAGTAAGCATGCAGGTACAGCAGGCAGTAAAGAAAGCTGATGGCATGTTGGCCTTCATTGCGAGAGGATTTCAGTTTAGGAGCAAGGAAGTCCTACTGCAGTCGTACAGGGCCCTGGTGAGACCGCACCTGGAGTATTGTGTGCAATTTTGGTCTCCCAATTTGAAGAAGGACATCATTGCTATTGAGGTAGTGCAGCTAAGGTTCACCAGGTTAATTCCCGGATGGCGGGACTTACATATGATGAAAGAATGGCTTGTATTCCCTGGAATATGAAAGGATGAGCGGGAATCTTATGGAAACATATAGAATTCTTAAAGTATTGGTCAGGCTTGATGCAGGAAAAATGTTCCCCATGTTGGGGGAGTCCAGAACCAGGGGTCAGTTGGAATCAGTTGGAAAAAAAGAGGAGGGATGGTACAAAACATGGTATGTGGTAGGTGGATACATGCAAGAAGGGATTGGTTGGCAGATGGGTGGATTAAGTGACAAAGGTTAGAGATGAAAAGGGTTAAAGAAGGAACTGCAGATGCTGGAGAATCGAGGGTACACAAAAGGCTGGAGAAACTCAGCGGGTGCAGCAGCATCTAAGGAGCGAAGGAGATAGGCTTAAACGTTTCGGGTCGAGACCCTTCGTCAGATGAAAAGGGTGTTGGGTAAGAACTGGAGAAGAGGAGTGAAATACGGAAAGAGAGAGATGTGGGTGGAAGGAGCCAGGGAGGAGAAAGAGGGGGATAAAAGGGAAATAGGCGATGGAACAAAATGTGATGTAGAAAAATTTAGAAGATGAAATAAGGTTAAATTATTTATTTATGGTGCTGTTTCTTCTTGTTTAATGTTGCATTCTTCGGTAAGTTGTAGAGCACTGAAACTTTCCTTGTACCAGCTGTGCTCTGCTACCCTAGGCAGTCTTATCGATCATTGTTTTCACATTTTAAGTGTATTGAGGATAAATCAAAAGTCATTGATCAATCATGGTCTCTGCAAGCTGTCCAGCAAATGTTGATGAAAGGCAAAAAAGAGGAGTCTTTGGGAATATTTACATGCTCCATAGCTCCACTTCTTTCCTGCATTTATTGAACGAACAAAAGCAACGATCGGTTTTATTAACCACTGACATTGCTATATGTAACATTCCCAGCTAGACACCTTTCATGATCAAGTTGTCATGGAATAATTTCTATATTTAGGTAAAAATCAAATCAAATACTGCGCTTCATGCATACCTGGTGGACCTGTTTTTAATCTTCCAAATACTGTAGGTGCCTTCCAATCAAAGAACTTAAAAGTGAATGTATTGGACGTTTCTGGAATCACAAAACTGAATGGATCGACGTTACAGTATGGTTATGCTGCATATGGACAGGGCAACACAGTTGTATTGAACTGCAGAGTCAACTTCAATGTGGCATCACATTTCAATAGTTCATAGAATGAAGAATGTAGAACAGCACAACACAGGACCAGACCCTTCAGCCTACTATGTCTATGCTGAACATGATGCCAAAATGTTATGTGCCTGCACATGAACCATATCCCTCCATTCTCAGCATATCCATGCGCCTGTCTAATAGCCTCTAATTGTTGTATTTGCTTCCACCACCCACCCTGGCAGCACATTCCAGACACCCTTCACCCTCTGAGTAAAAAAAAACCTGCCCGGTATATCTCTTTTAAACTTTTGCAGCTCACTTTAAAGCTATGCCCTCTAATCTTTGACATTTCCACTGTTGGAAAAAAAGTTTCTCTGTCTACCCTCTGTATGCCTCTCAATTTCTTCTACAGTTTTGATTTTTTGTTGTAATTCGGGCAGAGTTGGATAAAAACGTATAATGTTGACACCTCGGGGTGATATTTGTCACCTCATAAATTTGTGCATATAGACCATGATATCTTGACATTCAGTGCTGCAGTGGTTGAGAATTGAGTGTACAATTTAGAAGGTGGCTTCACCTAGGCAGTTGATTGCAGGTCAGTCACAGGTAGATGTTGGCACAGACTTGAATAAAGTTCTTGAGGTTGCTGGCTAGTATTCCACAGCCGCAATTAGGAGATAGCCACGTCACCGCATCTCACCTCATATCTTTGTAATTGGGAACGCTGATGGAAGTACATTGAAGAATTGTAGGTAGTAACCTGAAGTTCGAGGTAAGAGACAATGTAAGCAAGAGTGTAGTGGGTGAATGGTACTGCTTATTTATGTCTTCACACTCCCATACAACACTCCCTACTAATAGCCACTTCTTCCCACCAAAACTTTATTAAAGCAGTGAATTTTATCCAATCCATCTGTTTATGTTCATTTGATTTTGACATTGTGAGAGGCAGGAAAAACATTGAGTTGAAAGGAGTAGAGAACAAACTAATAATATTGAGTTGAGTGGAGGCAGCTCAAGAAATCGCTCCCTAACTTCCACCAACATGTCTCCTGCTGCACCAGGGGACCAAACACCCTCGAACACTGCTACACTACCATCAAGAATGCTTACCGCTCTATCCCTCGCCCTCACTTCGGTAAATCCGACCACACTGCGGTGCTGCTTCTTCCTGCCTACAGGCAGCAATTAAAGAGCACTCCCCCAGAGGTGAGGACAGTACAGAGCTGGTCTGGGGGGCAGAGGAACAACTACAGGACTGTTTGGAGTCTGTAGACTGGGCAATGTTCAAGCACTCGGCAACAGACTTGAATGAATATGCCACAGCCATTACAGACTTCATTAAGAAATGTGTGGAGGACTGCATCCCTACAAAAACCTTCCGAGTGTTTCCCAATCAGAAACCTTGGATGAACTCTGAGATCTGCACTCTTCTGAAGACCAGACACCGGGCATTCATGTCTGATGATACAGTGGTCTACACAAAGTCTAGATACGACCTTGGTAAGGCCATCAAAAAGGCCAAAAGGGAGTTCTGCTCCAAACTGGAGGATGACACAGATGTTCGGCAGCTGTGGCAGGGACTGAATGCAATCACCTCCTACAAGGCGAAACCAGGAGGCAGCTCGGATGTCAGTGATAAATCACTCCCTGATGAGCTCATTGAAAAGCGCCTGGACCTGATGGCATATCTGGTCGTGTTTTAAAAACCTGTGCGGACCAACTGGCTGGAGTTTTTACGGACATTTTCAACCTGTCACTTCTGAGGTCTGAGGTTCCCACCCGCCTCAAAAGGGCATCAATAATACCGGTGCCCAAGAAGAGTAAGGTGACGTGCCTCAATGACTATCGACCTGTGGCACTAATGCCTGTGGTGATGAAGTGCTTCGAGAGGTTGATCATGACGCAAATCAACTCCTACCTTGACAAAAACCTGGACCCACTGCAGTTCGCTTACCGCCACAACAGATCAACGGTGGACGCAATCTCGCTGGCCCTCCACTCCGCTCTGTACCACTTGGACAACAACAACTCATATGTCAGGCTGTTTTCATTGACTACAGCTCGGCATTTAACACAATCATCCCCTCCAAGCTGGTTATCAAACTCGCAGAACTGGGTCTCTGCGCATCCCTCTGCAATTGGATCCTCAACTTCCTCATTCACAGACCACAGTCTGTTCGTTTTGGTGGAAATGTGTCAGACTCGATAACAATCAGCACGGAAGCACCTCAAGGCTGTGTGCTCAGCCCCCTGCTGTACTCACTCTATACTCATGACTGCGTAGCCAGTCACAGTGCGAACTCCATCATCAAGTTTGCTGACGACACCATTGTAGTGGGACGTATCACTGATGGGGATGAGTCAGAGTACAGAAGAGAGATCGAGCGACTGTCCATATGGTGCCAGCACAATAACCTGGCCCTCAACACCAGCAAAACCAAGGAACTGATTGTGGACTTTGGAAAGAGTAGGATGGGGACCCACAGTCCTCTTTATATCAACGGGTCGATGGTTGAAAGGGTCAAGAGCTTCAAATTCCTGGGTGTGCACATCTGTGAAGATCTTTCCTGGTCCGAGAACACAGATGCAATTATTAAGAAGGCTCATTAGCACCTCTACTTCCTGAGAAGATTACGGAGAGTCAGTCTGTCAAGGAGGACTCTCTCTAACTTCTACAGGTGCACAGTAGAGAGCTTGCTGACTGGTTGCATCGTGGCTTGATTCGGCAACTTGAGTGCCCTGGAGAGGAAAAGACTACAAAAAGTAGTGAACACTGCCCAGTCCATCATCGGCTCTGACCTTCCTTCCATCGAGGGGATCTACCACAGTCGCTGCCTCAAAAAGGCTGGCAGCATCATCAAGGACCCACACCACCCTGGCCACACACTCATCTCCCTGCTACCTTCGGGTAGAAGGTACAGGAGCCTGAGAACTGCAACAACCCGGTTCAGGAATAGCTACTTCCCCACCGCCATCAGGCTATTAAACCTGGCTCGGACAAAACTTTGAACATTAATACCTCTCCATCTGTTATTTGCACTTTATTAATTTATTAATTAATGTGTGTATTTAAGTATATAACTGTAGTCAATGCCTACTGTGTTCTGTTGTGCCATGCAAAGAAAGAATTTCATTGGCCTGTCAGGGACACATGACAATAAACTCTTTTGACTTTTGACTTTTCAATGTGAATGGGGGGGAGATGGCATTACAAGATTTTATTCTGGTACCTTTCTGTTTGATCATGTTAAGTCAAAGATTTTATGGTGACTGGAAGTTTGATTCCCTAATCTAAACATATGTTAGGCTCAGATGTTTGGAAACACCTTCAGTGCATCGGTTTGGGAAATTTATCATTTCGTTTGCAGTCTCATCATTTCCAAACACACAAGTAGTTTACATGCTCCATAAACCCCTTCAGTTTGTTCAGCTGGGACTTCCAGCTGCTGTGTTGTTTTTCCCCACCGAGAATCCTTCTGTAAGTATGTGGTCCATTGCATATTCCTAGCATGACCTTCTGCACTTGTATACATCCGGCACGAGGACCTGGCCCATATTATTGCGTGAAGTTCAGCTGTACACTCTTTCCAAAATGGCCCGATTGCAGGACTGCCAACATTGGGTGAGAGTTGGGAGTAAGACATTGCGAGAGAACAAGCCAGAGGGAACGCAGCAACCGAGGGGGGTAGCGGTGGGCGGCGGTCCTTTGGTACGGAGCTTTTGCATTTTGCAGCTTGCAATTGTGCAATCTGGTGCATACTGTAGCAAGTCTTTTAACTTAGACTTGAATGCAATATTTATGCTTTAATTTGGATTAGCTATGAATAAGGTTAGGCTAAATTACATTCCTAATTACATTCCACAGGCTTTGATCAACAGGTGCAGCACGTGAATGATCTTAGTATATTCATGTATGGAAATCAGATTATAATCAAACACTTGGCCCATGTTGACCAACCTTGGTCTCACTGCATACCTGCTACTAATCCTGACCCTGACACCAGTTGCATACCTTCTCTCATTCCTGACCCTGAGTCCAGCCTTACACCAGGACCCCTATTCTACACTGATCACAGCTGCTTACCTGCTTAGGTTCCCAGTGCTGAACACTTCCATTGTCCCAGCTTTGACTGCACACCTAGTACTATTCCAGATCTTGACTCTGGATGCACACTTGACCTTGCTCCTAGCCCCTCTGCATTGACAGTATATCTGTCCCACACATAAAGCCCCATATCTGACCCCCTGGACTTAACCTATTATGTTCAAGTCCACATGTGCTTATCTAATGCGGTAATCTTTTATGGGGCACTTCAAGACCAAATTTTGTATAACACAATTTGCTACATCTATTGGCTTCCTTGTTATGTAACATGCTAGTTACTTTGTCAAATAAGTCATCAATTGGTTGAACACAATTTCTCATCCATAAAATTATACTCACTCAGCTGTATCAGTATTCTGTTACCATTTCCTTCATTTTCCTAACAAACTATCCTGAAGTCATTTTCATCCCCAATATTTTCAGTATTTTTCTGTCTTCCTCGCAGCCGGGACTTTTCCGAAATGCAAAATCCAATAACTATATATTTACGCATATTGGTGTATAAACTGTGATCTTGAGAGTACATAATAGTTTCTGTGGTATTCATAACACAATGATAAAAAGATCTTTGTTTTGATTGCACCTACCAACATGCATACATTATTATATTACAGTTAATTGGTACCAAGGGCAAATTTTTGTTCCAATGCTCCCCATTCCCAATTACTTTTACATTGAAGTGATTGAAATCCAAGTGAAGTTTAAATGGCATCAGAAAAATAAAACCTCCGGAATGGATGGTATTCATTACGTGGTTGGTTGGAGTCAGTATTAGTATATTTACTATATTAAACTTGGAATCTTCCGATGTCCTCGTTCAAGCTAAAACTAAAGACAAATAATAATCTCCTCACACATTCCCCTGCAAGTATCTCTGTCACTCCTTTAAAATATGCCCCTTCTTTGAACAAGCTCTTAAACATCGCATCTGAATGTTTTCCCATCTGATTACACTCCTTGAGGATGTTCATCTACGTGTTCAATTAATAAAACAATGAGATTGGGGACATTTCTTTTCAACCTGTCAAAGGAATTTAGGGGGGAGGGGTTTAGAAATAGTCAGTGAGGTAAATAAATATAACAGTTGAGTGGCAAATGACAATAGTGCTACCTTCCCAATATTTAACTGAAGGAAATAATGGGTAATCGGGGCTGTATGTTGAGACAGAGAGCCTGACACATTGCATGTCATTTTAATATTACACTTATCCCATCCCCATGGATATTCTGGATTAATAAATTAAGGTTTTGTCAACTAATTACAAATCAGGCTAATTACAAATCAATAATATTAGCCAACTCCGAAACATGGAGCGCCGAGCATTGGGATCCATACATCACGGACAACTGGCCTCAGTTCCCCACTCACATCTGGCAGTGCTCTCTGTCTGAACTAGGGGCCACAGAGCGTTTTTGAAAGTGGGGAGGCTGAGCGATCATTGATCACTGGCATTGAGGGTACCCATCATGGGAGCGGAGCAACTAGTTGGGTGAGGGTGTGGGAGGGGGATATTCTCCCTCCCATGGTAGGGACATTTTGAAATTTGATGTATTAAAATCAAGTTTTAGTGCATTGTAGAAGTATGATTTCAATGTTTTTGTTTTAAGTATTTTTAAGAGGTCACTTTTTAATGGGTAACTTTTTCCACACAAAGGGTGGTGTTTGTATGGAACACGCTGCCAGAGGAGGTAGTTGAGGCAGGGACTATCCCAACATGTAAGAAACAGTTAGACTGATACATGGATAGGATAGGTTTGGAGGGATATGGACCAAAAGCAGGTAGTGTAGCTGGGACAGGTGTTATTGCCATATACTCAAGCATGGAAACATAGAAAATAGGTGCAGGAATAGGCCATTCGGCCCTTCGAGCCAGCACTGCCATTGAATATGATCAGGGCTGTTCATCTAAAATCAGTACCTCTTTCCTGTTTTTTCCCCCATATCCCTTGATTTCGCTAGCTCCCGGAGGTTCCCAAAGGTTTTTGTCAGTTTCGACCATTAGGGAGACCGACAAAACCCTCAGGGAAACTCCGGGAACCGCACGGAAACCTTGGGTGGGGCGCAAGGTCTCCAGAGGTTTCCGTTCAGGTTTCCTAAGTGGGACAGGGGCATAATTCTCTCTTGAAAACATCCAGTGAATTGGCCTCCACTGCCTTCTGCGGCAGAGAATTCCACAGATTCACAACTCTCTGCGTGAAGAAAGTCTGTCCTCATCTCAGTCCTAACTGGGCTACCCTTTATTCTTAAACTGTGACCCCAGGTTCTGAACTCCCCCAACATCAGGAACATTTTTCCTGCACTTACAGTAAGTGAAAATCTAGCAGGCAAACAGGAAGCTTTCTCCAACCACCCCCATTTGAAGTCCACTATCTTCCACCGTTTCTACCCAGTGCTTGGTACTTACTTCCAGCAGCCACTGGTGGCCTCCAGGATGCACCGAGCCGCAGCCTGATCCATGCCGGTTTCCTGGGCGAATTCGGCACAGAGAATCTCACGGCAGCAGCGCAACGCTTCCGATGCCTCCGACGGCCCGGGACTCTTGCAGCGAGCGACTCGCCAGCCCGGCAAACACTCGCCAGCCCAGCAAACACTCGTCATCCAGGCAAACACTCGCCAGCCCTGGCTTCCCGTCTGCATCTGTCCCCGCCACTGCTTCTGCTTCCATCCCTCCCTCAGCCCCGGCTCTCCAACACCCACGGCCCATGCAGTTGATATGAGTCTTCACATTTTTGTTGATCACAGAATTTCTCACGACAGAGAGTGAGAACTTTGGGATCAGCATGAGAGCGTGAGAATTTGGCAAAATGCATGATTCTCACGCTCAATGCGTGAGAGTTGGCAACCGTGTGATGGTACAGGTCCAAAGACATGATCCCCAAATCATACTATACATGTGTACCATCAAGCCATACATAAGGTCAACAGGAAATGTAAAGATAAACATATCAGAATGCAGAATATAGTGTTAGAGCATTACAGCAACACAGAAAATGTAGATTAAGAAAAGTTCAAGGTATGCATTGTGGTTGATTGGAACTTGTGACTACACCGTCGTTTGTAGGAGACAGTTTAGTAGGCTGAGAACAGTGGGGAGAAAGCGGTTCCTGAACCTAGTGGTACATTATTTCAAGTTTTGTGTCTAGTATCCAATGCAAGAGGGGGAGAAGAGGGAATGAGCAGGTTGAAAATTGGTTGAAAATATGTTGCCGTTTTTCCCAAGGCAATACGAAGTGAAGGGCGTCAGGGGTTATGGGGAGAAGGCAGGAGAACGGAGTTGAGAGGTAAAGATATTTAGCCCAACAAGTCTACCCCAGCCATGGTTGAATGGCGGGGTAGACTTGTTGGGCCGAATGGCCTAATTCTGCTATCATTTATGAACTTCTGAAGATGGAGTTGAATGGCAGGAGGCTGGTATCTGTGATAGATTGGGTAACATCCACAACTGCAATTTCCTGCTGTCTTGGGGCAGAGTACATTTTAGGCTGTTATATTTGCAGCAGCAGTGGACAGATCTGGGGCTGGGTTCATGTTGATGTGGTCAGGTGAGGTTTTACTCTTTTGCCAATGTTATCTACGGCCCCTCAAATCAAAGCTGTGCACCTGATGCCATTGTACTGAATGTACTGAATACTTAGTCGTACATCAGTCTGCACAGTATATATTTTAGTGGTTCAAATCCAAAGCCCTGAATGTAAATGACACCTGCATCAAATCAGTTTCCCCAGAGATCCAGTGTTCTGACTAAGGATCTTTGATCTGAAACATTAACTCTGCTTATCTTTATCTTCTTTCGTGTGAAATGCACAGCCTAAAGTTGTAGGACAACTTGTTCTATTTGATCTTCTGTTTGTGCACGTCGAATTGAGTGCACGTCGAGTTTGTGTCTATCTTTATACAAAGATAGACACAAAAAGCTGGAGTAACTCAGCGGGACAGGCAGCATCTCTGGAGAGAAGGAATGGGTGACGTTATGGGTCGAGACCCTTCTTCAGACTGGTTAGGGATAAAGGAAACGAGAGATATAGACAATGAGAGATGTAGAGAGATATCTTTATATAATATTTCCTAACCTGCAGAATGCTGTTGGTTCTTCCTATTTTAATTTCAGGTTTCCAGCTACTGCAGTATTTTGATTTTCAAGTACTGGATCGTGCCAAGAAATCACAGGAGTTCCATTAGGATTTTCTGCTGCAAAGGTGGCCTCAACTTTATGTTTATCGAGGTGCAGCTTGTTTTCATCTCCAATTACAACAAGTTTACATTCCAAGATACTATTTGGTTAAGCAGAAAATCTGAAAATTGGAAATGATGAAATGCAATGGGTATTTTGGTATGTGTGTGTGTGTTGCGATGTGTGGGAGGGTAGCACGACATTCATTATATTGAAAAAGTAGTTTTGTAAATGGAAGACACGTAGTCCATTGCACAATGGAGAACATTTATTAATCAGGCGTTTGTGAATCAAGGAATGCCTTCTACTGAAAGTGAACTAAATGACCAACGCTTGCATGAAAAAGCATTTATTTTTTTAAGCTTGATGCAAGCAGCTGGTATATTTTTCAACTGTGGTGTTGCAATGAGAATATTATCTTGATTGCACAAGGAATGCTCATCCCCTCCATTTTCGTATCTATTGCTGATTGGAGTTTTGTACCTTGAAGTAGCTCTGCATAAGAATACATCCCCTTGTGCGTGTTAAAAGTCTTGTGCTTGGCATTGAACAGAGCAATAACAAGGGTCAGATTCTACTCAATGAGTACTCAAAGATCCTACTCTTTCAACGGAGCAATAAACCTTTGAATTGTGGGCTCATCATCAATCGTTCTCTAAAAGGTCACTACTCCCACACTGTTGGTCACCTGCTCCATACTGAGAGTTTACTGAGCTTTCTGAACTCTCTTTGGAGTTTGCCAGTCAGTCTGTCTGGGGAATCCAGCACCATGCAGGCCTTGTGAGAACCTTGACTACACTTGCTCACACTGATGAGAAATGAATACTAAATTCCAATCTCTGTTCCTTAGGTCTTCAAGCCTTATAAACACAGGAAAAACTAAATGTTCTTGACTGTGAATAAGCTCTGATAGTTTAGCAGAAAGATGGATGGCACTCCAGGCAAGATTTGCCACAGAGAGAAAGAAGCATTCTCTCTGTGTATTATTTCCTCAACGCAGTCATGACATGCCTCTGGGAAATGATAGGCCAGCAAGCCACACCTCAGCAGTATCATCCTAGTACAATATACCAGAAGAATTATGTTGCTGCTGAAGAATAGGAGCAGGGGTAGACTACCAGGCATTTCATGCCTGCCTCCCGCATTCAATAGGATCATAGTTGATCCACACCAGGCCTCAACATTGAAGGAGTTTGCAACTTGCAAGTGTAGTGCCAGTTCCCCATTGCCCTCAATTCCAACACCTTTCAGAAAGCAAGCTCCTTCTCTATTAAATACTGCAAATGATCTAGTCTCATAAAGCCTCCAGTGTAGAGAATTTCAAAGATTCCGTATCCTCTGTGAAAGTAAATTTCTATGCCTCTCAGTTTTAAATGATTGGCTCCTTACCCAGTAAACATGTTGCCTTATTCAGGACTCTTCCACAGCAAAAGTAAACCTGAATTAAATCATAACCAGGTAGAATTCCAAGTGTACATCCCCACAGTCCCATGTTCCAACATGGAATTGTGGAAAGCTGGAAATAAAATAGTCATGCAAACCTGGATGGTGTGGGTTGTAACAACAGTGAAGATACTTTGCTCAAATCCACAGGTTACGAGGGGAGGAGAAATGTCAAAGTTTACTCCTGTTGAATTCTCTGTCTACAATTCCTGCAGCATCAGGAAAGCAGCCAAGATAATCAAGCTCCTTTTCCCCACCTGCGGCATTCTCTCTTCACCTCTCTCCTGTCGAGCAGGAGGAAAAAGCGTTTGAAAGCATGTATCCCCACACTTAAGAACAGCTTTTTCCTCTTATTATTGAATACATGAACAGCCCTCTCACATGCTAAGATGAATTCTTGATCATCCATTCCTTAGTGCCCTTGCACTTTCATGTCTCTGCATCTGTAACACGATAAACTACACTCTTTTATTTTCTCTTTTTGCTCTAACTTGATGTATGTATGTACTTATGCATGATGTGATCTGCCTTAATGGGACGCAAATGAAAGTTTTCACTGTATCTTGCTACACACAACAATAATCATAAACCATAAGCCCCCCACTTATAGAAGCATATCCCAAGTATTAAATCAAAACATCCAAGTAAATAGAACATACTCTTAACTTCCCCATTCTTTCATAAAGGAAATGTTGTTTTTTTAAATATTATTGTTCTTAGGCAATGTGGATGGAATAATGAATAGTTGTAATATACATACAATAATAGGATTTACTTTTGTCTGAAGTAAAACCTTATGTCTGGCTATTCAAAGTGGACGAAAGAAAAACAGAGCAATTCTTTGGTATGCTGGCCAATAATGTTCAAAACGACTTTTAAAAAAAATGTTATTTATTTCTGTGTGTAAAACCTTATTCTATGCACAACAATTTTATTTTCGCCTAAATGGCAGTGAAATGCAAGGATAGAGTCACAAGATCAAGCTACATAGAAACAGGCCCTTTGGACCAGCATACATACAAATAAGTATCTAGCTATACTAATTCTATTTATCCTTACCTTATGGAAGGTAGTCCATACCTTCTATTGTGACTAATGCTATGTAAATGCAAGCTCGTATTTCAAATTATTAAGCTAATTGGACATCTCCGTTAGCGACCAAGAAAGGTTGCTGTATGGACTGGGGTCCAAGCGCACTTCTAGGATATTTTTGGAGGAGGGAGAAAGTGTGTTGTGGTTATGGTGACTTGTATTTTATTATGACATATGCTGGTGTGTCTGTCCAATAAAATTAGACTGTCAAATTCAACATTTCAAAACATCACATTTTAAAACAGATGTCTATGTATTCATCTTTGCATGTTACTAAACTTGACTTGAAGCAATGAAATTGCAAAACATAACATAGTATTGATGGAATTAATCGGGTTTCAAAACAGAAATCACTTTTTTATTTCCTTACTTGACCTGAAGCTTGTAAGAGACAAAATAATAAAACGTTTTTTAAACCCATTAAATGTTTTTTCCAAAAACTGAATCGTAAAAAGAACAACTTAAATCAGTGTGATTAATAATCCAAATCCTATGTTACATGTGCAATGTTCTAACCACCAGCATATATGCCAACTGCAGGATATTCCTTAATGACAGCTAAGGCTACACTCTTCAACTCAATGGTAAATTAAAGGAATAGTGGCCTCTCATTCCAGCAGCAGTGTAGCGGAACTCAAAGAACATTGTTACTTCTTGAGGTAATATCTGATCCAAGACACTCCCAGCACTGGAAACATCCTTGCCTCATCCACCCTATCTAGGCCTTTCATTATTCGGTTGGTTTCAATGAGGTTCCTAATAAACTAATGTATAGGCCCAGAGCTTTCAAATGCTCCTCATACATTAACCCAATCATGTCTGGGATAATTCACGTAAAACCTCCTTTGGACCCTCTCCAACGCCAGCCCATCCTTCCTCAGATATGGGGCTCAAATCTGTTCAAAATATTCCCAATGTTGTGGGTCCAACGACTTAGAAACCCTCAGCTTTACATTATTTTCACCTCATTTACTTTCCATAGTTGGAATTGACAATACCAAGTACTGAACATTAATTTTTATTGAAATTTGATGAATTTAGAAATGCAGAGGAATCTTAATGTCATCCTTAAGCATTTTGCATGAAGCCAGTTAAATAGGAACTATATTTGAACCTCAATGGATGTTATTTTGTTGAAAATTCCTGTTGTCTGAATGGTTCCATTAGAAATATTAACACCTGCTATTTTATGCTGTGATAGGTGAACAGTCAGAATTTCTTTAAAGATAATTTCTGTACATATTGGGATGTGAATTTCTGCCTAGATATGATATACTTTTTTTAAAAATATTTTTATTTAATAGAGGTAAATACATCAGTGTGCATCACATATATATTGTTACATTCATTGTACCCCATAATTTTATGGCTTTTAAGAAAAAAGAATAGAAGCAAAGAGAGTAAAGTAGGTGAAAAGAGTTGTGAAAGTGAAAGAGTGCCAAAGGGGGAAAAAAAACCCTTTGTCAAAGAATTAGAGAAAAGGAATTAAAAGATAGACCCTAGAAATGAAAAAGGAAAAAGAGATATGATATTCTAATGTTCCTTCAGTCCTTCTACCATTTTGGGGATATGGGTGATTGCAGGAACAAATCAAATTAATTTGGGGTTGATCCATTTCCTATGCAAGACTCAAAGCTAGCTCTGTTGTTAAATAAGATCAGTGTGAATCGCTACCCTCTTCACACACCCCACCCCTCCTCTTTCACCCCCATATCCTTTGATTCAATTAATCTCTGACGATCTTTCAATATCTCCCTCGGCACAGTGGTAGAGTTGCTGCCTTACAGCGCCAGAGACCCGGGTTCAATCTTGAACACAGGTGCTGTTTGTACAGAGTTTGCGTTCTTTCTATGATCGCATGGGATTTCAATGGGTGCTACAGTTTTCGCCCTCATTTCAAAGAGGCGCAGGTTTGTTGGTACATTGGCTTCTGTAAATTGTCCCGAGTGTGTAGGATAGAACTAGTGGATGGGTGATCGCTGGTTTGAGCTGAATTGGTGGGCCAAAGAGCCTGATTTCGTGCTGTATCACCAAACTAAACTAAACTAAATGACTCAATTACTGAGCAGCCACAGACCTCTGAATGAATAACTTTCTCCTCTTTGCCGTGAGCTTTAAACATCAGCTGACTTAACATGGGACTGCGGCCCCAGTCCTTGACTCTTCTCACCACATAACCTAGGGTAACAGCATTACATCATTACTACTGTCACGCCTTCTCAAGTATTGTATACTTCAACAAGATCATTGCCATTCTTTTAGCACCATGTGCATTAAGGTCAGCCTCGTTTTCTTCTCTCTCGCCTCGAGAATCTACACTGCAGAGTATCCATGGCAAGTAAACTTCCATCTGTACCATTTTTCGAGTGAAGGGAAAGAGATGTACAAGGGTCCTGAGGGGGACCTTTTTCACCAAGAGAGTGAAGAGTACTTGGTTTCCACAACCGAATGAAATTATCATAATTTAAGATGTGTCTAGACATGCACTTGAACTGCCTTGGCATAGAAGGCCAAGTGCTGGAAGATGAGATTAATAAGGAGAGAGTTGTGAAAGCAAAGTCGCTAACAGCATTTACGAGTCTCGCCAAGCATTTGAATTGCCAAGGCAAAGAAGGCCACGGGCAAAGTGCTGTGAGATGGAATTAGTGCAAATGAGTGCCCATGGATCAGCATGGTCATAGTTGGATGAATGGCCTCTTGTTTCCATAGTGGAGGACTCTATGACTCCATGTACTGGGAAGTTCATGCTTTAGCTAGGTTTGAGGTGTGGTGTTTGCACGTTCTCCTATTTTCTTTGTGTCACCATGGTAGAATAGGCCATTATCCATCCATGACCTTGGAAGTGGAACCCTGCCTAAATTGTAGAGACAGGTAATCACACACTTGAAACGATCACAGAAACACAGGAACTGCAGGTGCTGTTTTATAAAAAGAGACATAAAGTGCCGGAGTAACACAACAATGTCAGGCAGCATCTCTGGAGAATATGAATAGGTGACCTTTTGGGTCAGGACCCTCTTCAGACTCATTGAGTTATAGTCTGAAGAATGGTCCTGACCCAAAACGTCATCTACTCATGTTCTCCAGATCTGTTGAGTTACTCCAGCACTTTGTGTATTTTTTTTACCTGAAATAATCTGTTGCCCACTACCCTACAAATGGCCATCATGATCTCAGGCAACCTGTCCTACATTCACCCAAATGGACTCAAGAATCTTTTTAAATCTTGGATCTTTCTTTATCCATAGAAGGTAATTGATCTAATCTGAGTCCAGTTACCTAAAACTAATAAACATTTAGAGGACCCATGCTGGGTTTAAATGACTTTGGTTTAAACCTGATGTCAGGTGCTACTTGTGTGGATTTTGCATGTTCTCCAAGTCATTTTCCCCCATTCAGTCCGCTTTCCTACCACATCCCAAAGATTTGCAGGTTAGTTGATTGATTGGCCGCTGTGAATTCCACCTAGTGTGTAGGTGAGTGGTAGAACCGGGAATCAATTGATGAGGCTATGGGAGAAGAATCAATGCCAGATGGGTCAAAAGAAAACTCTGCTAATGGCCATACTGATCAGACTGTTACAGAATCCATTAGACCTGGAACCAAAGGTAGACACAAAGTGCTGGAATAACTCAGCGGTTCACGCAGCATCTCTGGAGAGAAGGAATGGGTGACGTTTCGGGTCGAGACCCTTCTTCGGACTTGGAAACAAGCCCATTTTTCAGAGTAGTTCTATCCCCTGACGGACATATGCTGTTGAAGATCTTTTCCCCATCTGGAATCCTGAGAGCATTTATTTATAAGCTGAGTATCCTCAGCCAGTTAATGTGGATTCTCAAGTGACATTTTTATTGAAAGCCACCGAGGCATCCTAGATAGGCATAAATGCTGGAAAAACTTAGAGGTTGAGGCAGCATCTATGGAGTGAAGGAAATAGGCAATGTTTCGGGTTGAAACCTTTCTTCAGAGTGATGTGAGGGTGTGGAGCGCGGGAAGAAGAAAGGAAGAGAGGGAGCTAGTGGGCTGAGGGAGAGCTGAGAAGGGGAGGAGAAAGTAGGGACTACCTGAAACTAGAGAAGTCAATGTTCATACCGCTGAGGTGCAAACTGCCCAAGCGAAATATGAGGTGCTGCTGCTCCAATTTACTGTGGTTCTCACTCTGGCCATAGAGGAGGCCTAGGACAGGAATGTCGGATTTGGAATGGGAGGGGGAGTTGAAGTGCTGAGCCACCGGGAGATCAGGTTGGTTATTGCGAACCGAGCGGAGGTGTTCGGCGAAGCGATCGCCAAGCCTACGCTTGTCTCACCCTTCTCAGCTCTCCCTCAGCCCACTGGCTCCACCTCTTCCTTTCTTCATCCCGCACCCCCCCACCCCACCCTCACATCAGTCTGAAGAAGGGTTTTGACCCGCTCCATAGGT
Source organism: Okamejei kenojei (assembly GCA_035221665.1). Taxonomy (NCBI): domain Eukaryota; kingdom Metazoa; phylum Chordata; class Chondrichthyes; order Rajiformes; family Rajidae; genus Okamejei; species Okamejei kenojei. The sequence goes on from CM069133.1 coordinate 78,918,254, forward strand.
TCCTACACTCCATAGATGCTGCCTCACCCACTGAGTTTTGCTCCATAGATGCTGCCTCACCCACCTTCGATTTTCCAGCATCTGCAGTTCTTTCTTAAACAACAGGGCATCCTAGATGATTGATTCAATGAGCATTTTGTGATGTGTAGAATAAACCAAGATGTAATTACTGCTAATCGCTTCTTGGGATTCAGTATTTTGCAGCGGTAAGTTATTACAGAAACAATGCATCAAGTATCTCCTGCCGTGCCTGGAACAATAATTGCACAAGGGTGGGTTATTGATCATCGTCCTCTGCTCTGAATATATCTCTGTGTATGCTTTCTCATCCTGTAATACATTGGGAGAATCCATTCATCAAATTTGATGTTGATAGTTGATGTTTTAGGATATGCTAATTTGTAATGCAGTTAATCTAATGCAAGGAAGTTTCATTAGTCTTAATATTTCCTTGATACTTTTGTGTAGGAAGAGCTGGTGAAACTATAGTGTAAATTCATTAACCCTGCTGCTTAAATACCAGAAAATCAGTGGGGCTGACTTTCACTCCCACGTTTTTCCTGAGATTGATTTATCAAAAAGAACATGATATCCAGTTTTCATGGAGGTTCTGAAAAATCTCTTAAACATTGCGTGTGAATCAATGGTGGGTGAAGTATATCTGAGTACGATCGATCATGGCCACTTTAACATTTTAATATTTTTTTATTTCTATGCGGTCTCTTTGTAATTTGCATCCCAAATGATAAATCTCACTCAGGATAAGCAATTAGCAGCAGTAATGGGAATTCATTAATATACGAAAACAAAATGCTGGAGGAACTCAGTGGGTCATGCAACATCTGTGGAGAGAAATGGACAGATGATATTTCTTCATGTATTTCCCTTTGCTAATTATGTAATTTCACACTTCCTTGCAACATGGAAGGAGGCTATTTCAGCTCTTCAGTCTGAAGAGGGGTCCAATCCCAAAATATTTTGCTCCACAGATACTGCCTGATCTGACAAGTTCCTCCAGGACTTTGCTTTTTGCTCATGATTCCAGAATCTGTGGTAACCTGTGTGCATTTATATCAATACTTTTAAATCTCTCAAGTTGTAGGAAATCAGTTCAAGGCAGTGGGACACAATGAATTCCACTGAGCCAGCAGGAACTTGCCAGCTACTGCTGGTAACTAAAGGAATCCATTGCCACTGGGAATGTACAGATATATAGTCCTGGTCTCTTCAGATACAGACCCTACCAATTGTAAAAAAACTTAGAGCACAGGCTCCAGAAAAAGAAACTCCAAATGCACTGAAATACTATCTTAAAATATTGACGTTCATTTCCTTTCACACTAGTTCTATGTTATCCCACTGTCACCTCCACTCCCTATACATGTGGGGCAACTACACATACACAACCTCCGAGGTAAGCATCAAAGCCGAGTCTCTGACTGTAAGACACTAGTAATAAATACCAGCTGCCCCACTGTCGCCCACTGCCCCAATTTCTTTTAACCTCTGTGAACCTGGGCAGCCTGAAACCAAAGATACTAGAGGAGCAAGATAGACCACTCCTCCGAAATCCAATGGACTGACGTGTAGTACGTAACGGAACTTCACGCCGCCATTTGATAAAGCAAAACGCGACTTCCGGTATGCCTTCTGCTGTGCACTCCACTCTATCATCTATGGTGTAATCAGTGTTGTAGGGAACAGTGTTTGATATAGCTCATCTATCATACCACATATTTTAGGTAATGTTCCCCCTGTTCCCCCATTTCCCTCCCACCTTTCCTCCCCAGCCCCCACATTTGCGTAGTTTCCCTTGCATTGTATTGTGCAGCTTCCCTTGTATTGCTTTAACACATACTGTGCACAAAATTAAATTTAACTTATATAGTGTGGCATGCAAAAGTATTCTGCCCCCCCTGAGTCAATACTTTGTAGAACCACCTTTCGCTGCAATTAAAGCTGCAAGTCTTTTGGGGTATGTCTCTACCAGCTTTGCACATCTAGAGACTGAAATTTTTGCTCATTCTGCTTTGCCTCTCACACATAGGCACACACAAACACACATTCATATAAATATATACAGTGGCTTGCAAAAGTTTTCTTCTGCTTTAAACTTCTCCACAACTTTATCCCTGACCTGTCTGGTGTGTTCCTTGGGCTTCATGATGCTGTTGGTTCACTAATGTTCCCTGACAAACCTCTGAGGCCTTCACAGAACAGCTGTATTTATACTGAGATTAGATTACACACAAGTGGACTCTATTTACTAATTAGGTGACTTCTGAAGGCAATTGGTTGCACTGGATTTTATTTAGGGGTATCAGAGTAAAGGGGGCTGAATACTTTTGCACGCCACACTTTTCAGTTTTTTATTTGTAATAAAATTTGGAAACCATGTATCATTTTCCTTCCACTTCACAATTATGCACCACTTAGTGTTGTCTATCACATTAAATCCCAATAAAATACATTTACATTTGTGGTTGTAACGTGACAAAATGTGGAAAAGTTCAAGGGGTATTAATACTTTTGCAAGCCACTGTATTTTAGGCAATGATAACCCTACCCCTTGCTTACCTCAAACAAAATTTCCAACATATACAATAATAAATAAATCGTCATTTACACAATTTTGTGTGGGTAATGGGAGGTTTTCATTCTTCCTCTTGAGTAACCGGCGTTGGGAAAACAGACGTTTCGGCGTGTTCGGGATGTCAAATAGCATTAGAACTACACTGCAATTTAGCCTGTTATTGGTCTGCCTGTTTAGAAAACTAGTCAAGTTCAGTGTTCAGAACGGCAGGTCGTTGACAAGTACACCAGAGTTTGGAGGAGATCTTGTCGATGAGTGTTCTGGACCCGCTGCCGACATCTGAAATTACAGAAAATCTCATACAGGATTAACTAAAAAGGAAAAAAAATGTAGTTATAACTACATATCTGCAGACCGGATGATATATCATTTAAGTGCAATTGTTCAGTTGTGGGGAGGGACCTGTATATTGAAGATGCATTTTGCTACTAATATGTCAATTTACCTTCAACGTAGAAGAGCTTATTTAAAACTTCTTACGTACACCATTTAAAGTATTTTCTTTCTATCCTCTTTTGGACCTAAGACACTAGCAGGGCTGCCGACTCTCAGGCAGAGAGAGAGAGGAGAGGAACGATGGCACGATATAACACAAAGCCGTCCCATTCTGACCACCCACACCGCACCATTGCACCCTTCTTCATGGCGGCCCTGTGATGTCTTGGCTCTGACAATTCGAGCGATCTAATCGGTAACAACACTGAGAGCAGCCCCGGGCCGCCGCGCTCCCTGACTCGAATCTGAGGTTTAAATCTCGTGATGGGCCTGATGTCTCTCTCTCCCTATCTCTCTCTGCCCCTTCTCTCTCTCTCTCTCTCTCTCTCTCTCTCTCTCTCTCTCTCTCTCTCTCTCTCCTTCTCTCTCTCTCTCTCTCTCTCTCTCTCTCTCTCTCTCTCTCTCTCTCTCCCTCTCTCCCTACGGACCATATTTTGGAGACTCCTGCCATACATAAACAAAAATAAAAATGTGCAGAAGAACAAAAATTGCTGACTTTATTATTGTGGTAGGTTTAGATCTATTAAAACAAAATCTAGTAACTTTCTAATGTATCGACAAACTTAGTTTCCTAATGAGTGTTGATAGGGGAACAGAAAATAGCATTTTCAGGACTGAATAATATCGACAGAAAACAATAATATTTCCTCACCTTTCTTTGTTGTTGGGGAACCTGAAGAAAAACAGGTTGAGTCGTCCACATCGGCGATTAGAGCAATTTATACCGAGCAGTGAGCTGTAGATGTGGACGCCATGACAGTGTGCGGGCAACCCTATAAAATGCCCAATGTAATTGCGTCGACAATCAGACACATCATACTACGCTTTTTTCGCTGAGTGGCGCATCTTGCTCCTCTAGTATGTTTGCCTGAAACCTTTTACGTATGGCATTGTTCATTGAATCAAAGTACAATGTTTCAAACACTCACTGTAATATCTCTTCAAAGCAGCCTTGCAGACATTTTTTTTAAACTTTGCCCTATATATTAGACATATTAAAAATTCATTGCAACATTTTAAGTTCAATTTAAAAAATGTTAGATGGAAGACATCTGTAACGATATGAAAATTAAATACAGTATACCAATTATTTCTCAGATGTTGCAATTTGCCATTGTATGATTGTACCACAAATCATTGGAGCAATTCAGAGTGTAAGTTACTTAAATTATTCTGACAACGAAAGGCTTGTATTTTATAGGTGTAATTTTCCGTCATTACACCATGAAGCTGACAGCTTCTTGGGGATTTTGGAACACATGTAAAAAATGGAAATGCCAAAATCACTGACAATATTTCATCCCTTCTCCCCAAACTACCACCTCCACTGGAAATGTTAACCTCTCAATCAATATTGGAGCCAGATTCCTTACTGGGGGATTGGTGCATTACATAATCATCTATTGATTATGGCTGTTTTAGTATGGTGATAATTATAACTGATCCTCACACAGCTGCCTCAGATAGTGTTTAACAAATATTTATTAAGTGTAGAATGTGTTCAGACATTATCACCTTTAATCTCATGTGTAAATACCAATAAAAGAAAAGATTGAGCGGAAGCAGAGATTGCAAAGACCTTTTCTCACCCTGTCCATTGATTTAGCTAAACTATAAACCTCTTTTATTAGTGGTTAGAGAAGTCCTGTATCTTTAGACTCTCTATGATGTTTGCACAATGTTCAATTCCATTCACAGCTCCTCGACAAATGAGGCACTCCACTGGCCTGCTTGTAGCAAGATCTAAACAGGCATAGGTTGATGTGTCAGGCATTGTTTGTTTCACAAAACTGACTGGTAATGACTATCTCCTAAAAGGGAGTCTAGTAACCTTCCCTTGACATCCCATGGTATTACTATCAATAACATCATCCACCATCAACGTACTGGGAATTACCATTGGTGGAAAATGCCACAAGACCAGGTGAAAGCACTGAGCAAAAATGTGGTTTGTCCGGAAGTGTCGCCATCTCCTTCTCATGGTCAGTTAGGGATGACCAATAAATGTTTCTTCAGCAAACGAAGCTGTGATCATGAAAATTTAAAAAAAATTAAAGGATTGATTGAAAGTTAATATATTTTTGTAATAATCCTATCATCAGGTGATTACTATCAAATTGTGAGTAAACTACCGATTGTCAAATAATATTTTTAAGACAATATTTTAATTAAAATGTCCTCTTTAAACTACAGAGTTTATTTTAATTTAGCTAAATCAATGGACAGGGTGAGAAAAGGTCTTTGCAATCTCTGCTTCTTTTCTTTTATTGGTATTTACACATGAGATTAAAGGTGATAATGTCTGAACACATTCTACACTTAATAAATATTTGTTAAACACTATCTGAGGCAGCTGTGTGAGGAACCGATAATTATCACCATACTAAAACAGCCATAATCAAAGAAAACTAGAAAAAGAGCTTTGTGAATCTGGCCCAATTTTGGATATTATTTTGGATATTATTTGCACTGTTACTCTGGGGATTTAATAAATGATACTGTGTCATTGAGGTTGACGTCTGATAATATTTACACTGATATACCTGACAGTCCTTCCTAAATCTCCATTGCATTCTGTATAATCACTCCTAGTCGACTATGGCCTCTATAAAATCTGAGACATGTGTTGTCTTATTTATGTAACTACTCCCAGGAATAAAAATAAAAAATGCTGGAAAAGCTTAGCAAGTCAGGCAGCATCTGTGGAAGGAGAAACAGGCAATATGATCCTTCATCAGGACTCTTCCCAGGAACCCATTTTTCAACGTGCAGATATCTATGGTACCCTTTGCAATAAATTATAAATAACCTTGTTCGCTGAGGACAAGTAACATAGTTTTCTAAGTAATTATTTGCGCTCAATGTAACCAGTTTCATGTCTGTTGTTTCCACACAAATCATCGGATTTCCATTTTCATTATGTCATCGTTCCTGGGTATCCATTATTATCCACATAATCATTCCCGTGTACTCACTGTTCACTGTACAATTCTTTGATATTATCTCAATCTCTTTAATATTTATAGACTGTTCTGCTTCTGCTCAATGTCTTCAAGTTATCTCAGGACTGCATGGCGAAAAATTGATGTGGGTCAAAGTTGCAGAGAAGTCCTAGTTAAGTCCTCAGTGGCTCAGTTTGAAAAAAAAAACAAATGAGATTATCACACATCACAGTTGAATATACTCCACAGTGATGTAACTTTATCAGGTTTTTAATGTTAATTCTTATCAGATAATATTGGCTTGCTCTCTGAACTTCATCTTAACACCATCTGGATGTCATATATCTAATTACTTCAACTGACCTTATAAAAGGTATTAATTGGAATAGAGTGTCCTTTCTGTGCAACAGTTGAAAAACATTCTTGCAGTGGCACGTAACCTTTAGTGAGAAAGCTGCAGCAATGAGCACTTTCACATTTTGACTTTCAAGATTAAATTTCTCCCTATTCAATATAAACTTATCTTGAATTCATATATTTAGAATCATAGAGTCATTGAGTTATTGAGAGTCATACAGCATGCAAACAGGCCCTCCGGCCCAACTTTCCCACACCGACCAACATGTCCCTTACTAACTAGTCCCACCTATCTCAGTTTGGCCTATATCCCTGGAAATCTGTCCTATCCATTTACCTGTCTAATTGTTTCTTAAACGTTGCTGTAGTCTCTGCCTCAACTACCTCCTCTGGGAACTCGCCCACACCAGCTTTGTGCATAAAAGTTACCCCTCAGATTCTTATTAAATCTTTCCCCCATTTACCTCATTTTTATACGTGACTAGACTAAGTGGGGACCCATTGGGCCCATCTCCCAACGCAATATTTCACCAAACTGCGCATGCTCGTCTGATGGCCCCATACTAACAGCAGAAATTGTTGAGGTTAATAACTGTTTAATATTTCCATTACGTTGCCATCCTTCTTCCTACCCCTATCCTCCTCCATTCCCGTCATCCCCCAGCAGTCTATGCCCCTCCTCTTCACCCTCCCTCTTCCTTTCGCTCTCCTCCCCTCCCCCCCTCACCTCTCCCCCCTCTCCTTTCCCCTACCCTCCATCACTCCCTCCGTCACCCCTCTCCCTCTCTACCCCCTCTCCCTCTATCACCCTGCTCCCCCACTCCACACCTCCCCCTATCCCACGCCCTCCACAATGAAAATTGCGATGTTTTGTTTTAAATGAACCCCCCCCCCCCCCCCCCATTCCACCACCACTCCTCATGAAAATCACAATGTTGTATTAAAAATTGTTTTTTTTAATGTAAATTAAATTCGGGATCCCATTGTGACATCATTGTGAGGTGGAACGTTGGTGACGGGCAGGGCAAGTGGAAAAGTGTTTTTTTTAAGTGGTTCTTGTAAAGTTTAAAATGTCAAAAACTTGTAGAATATGCCATGAATCTGAATGAAACCTGTTTCATTTACATCACAGGACAATCGTGAGTAAGGAGGGCAAAACATTGTAGTGCTAAAGTGTACGGTTTTTGTGCAAATATAGGTACAAGCTACACATACAGAAACAAATATAGAAACAAACATAGAAACAAACAAGATGAGAGTTTTAGTAATATATAGATAGCTGCCTTTCAGGACATATATTGCCATTCCCCTTTGCATAATTTGTATCTGTATTGAAACCAGGGGGCATGTTATAGTAATTAGTGCGAAATAGCTCTTCTGGGAACTTTACAAACAAGCGGGTTAACTAAACGTTTTTGGTGGTGTCTGGCTCATTTTGAAATATTAATTGTAACGCAACAATGCAAGGAGGTGACTGATGAATTTTAATGTAGACAAATGTGAGATATGGATTCTCTGAGACAACATGGAGAGATGTGAATAAACTGAACTTGTCAGAACATAAAGAGCTTGTCAAATGCGCTTAGGCCCAGGAAATAGGCAGGGGAGTCATGATACGGGGACTGAGCTGTTGACTGTTCGTCTTATTAGATATAATGATCGTGAATGTCCAATGTCACTTAAAGCTAGCCTGTACAACTTAAAGCTAGTCTGCACCTCTTCAAGGGAACTAAGTAAGCCAACAGCCGATGTTCATCTTATCACAGAAATTATTTTGTTACAGAAGATGGTGATGCAATGTTGGATACTGGGCACTCAAAATAATTCCAGTTGCTTCGCTCAAAGCTTTGGTCGAGAAGGCAGAGAGATACAATGCATCCAGAGGTGTATCTCTCCAGACAAACTGTTTGAAGGCACTGGGCCCAGATGCCCTTTGAGGAGTTAATTTCAGGTGTGAGCATAAGGGTGACAGCAGCCTTCAGTGAGGAAGGGGATTGGGCAGGCCAATTTCACGGAGGGCTACGTTACAGATGGATGCTGCTATAGTGAGTTCTGTTGTGCATTTGAATGGAACAGCTGTAAGGAGAAATAGACAGTTTTGAACAAGAGATTTGATACCAAGATACGCCCATGCTGACAATGTGAGGAGTCTGTCAATACAGAGTTTGTACATTTTCCCTGTGACCATGTGGATTTTCTCCAGGTTTCCAGTTCCTTCCCGCTCCAAAGACATACAAGTTTGTAGGTTAATTGGCTTCTGTTAATTATAAATTGTCCTTAGTGTGTAGGATAGTGCTAGCGTCTGGGGTGATCCTTGGTTGGTCCTGACACGGTGGGCTGAAGGGCCAAAGAAGCGTACTATGTCTAAAGTTTAAACTGTAATTTAATTGAGACAGAACAATAATTCCCCAGAACCTCTGAGCACCGGGTCAAAGAATGTTGACATTGGAAGGAACTGTATACATTCTATCTAAACCCCCTGTCTCATGGTGCGAGTTGACCCACGAGTGACCCCGAGTTTAAAACAAATTAAACTCGTGGTAATCACATATAATTAACGTGGCGGGATTTGTCGGAACTCGTGGACGCAACTTAGCGACTCGTGGCACTAATGGCAGGTACCCAGGAAACTTGTTAACTCTTGAAAAATTTTAAACATGTTTAAAGATTTCCACGAGTCAAATTTACTCTTGAAGTTAAAATTTTAAACATTTAAACTCGTTGTAAGAAAGTAGAAGCCCATGAGTTTACCGTAGTGATTCGTGAGTCTACTGTGGGCACTCTTTAACTCAGCAGGCAGGCAGCATCTCTGGAGAGAAGGAATGGGTGACGGGATGATGTTTCCAAATTTCTGCTGCCTCTTTGTGTTACTCCGTGTGTTCACGTTTTGTCAACCAGCATCTGCCCTTTCTTGTGTATGACATTATTTGTATCCGTGGCAGTTGATTGTCGCTCCCTTCAGTTTCCCAGGGGGTCGGGATGGGACTGGAGTTGGGAGGGGGCGGTGGGGGAGGGGGAGGGGTGTTTGGGTGACTTAGTACGGGAGACAAATGTACTGACTGTGTGGGCAGACACTTTGGTAGTGTTTTCCCATGGGGTTCACTGTCGAGGACTTCATAATGCAGAGAGCATTATAAACAGTGGAGCGATTAACCCTGGAAAGGGGGGAGACTTCTCTCTGAGTTGGACCCAGGAAACTGAAGCAGGAATTTTCTTGAGGTTATTAATGACAGATAAATGGATGGGAAGGGTTTAGAGGGCCATGGGCCACATGCAGGCAAATAGGACTACCCCAAGACGTCAACTTGGACGGCACGGCCAAGCTGGGCCGAAGGACCTGTTTCCGTGTTGTGCAGCACCATGACTAAGGCCTATCCAGTGGGATTGACATGGTTTGTATTTTTCCTTTCTAAAGATGCAGTGTATTTTGGTGACTATTGCACACTGCAGACCAGAAGTCTGCCCGCTGTTTCTGATGCTAAAGCCTTGGGATCATTGCCCTTCATGTTGGCGTGGAGGGGGAGGAGGGTTTTGTGCAAAGTCCGGCACCCCATCCAACTCATGAACCGATGATAGGCCATGAGAAGGAGGGGTGCTGATGTTGGCGGTAAGCGAAGGTCCGAAGGTCGGACAGCTGGCTGGGCTGCCAACCGACGGGGCCACAGGCGAGGAGGTGCTGCACTCCATGGGCTGGACTACATCGGGACGGGTGAGACGGGGCCGGACGCGGCATTCTGACCCGACATTCCCCTCGACCCGACTAGCAGCAGTCAAATACGGGACAATGGTGGTCCCGTATGAGACAAACCAATTTAGCCCAAAAAACAGGATGTAGCGACTTATACGGGACAGTTGGCAACCCTACCTGGAAGTGTGACTGTTGACCAGCATCATTTTTACATAGATGCAGGTGGGTTGATGCTTCCTTAATCACCCTGTTAACTCTCGGAGTTAACCCTGAGGGAATGGTTACCACATGAGGGAGAGTTAACACCAGGAACATGCAGACAGGCATGCAAAGGTGCAGACCTTTGCAAAGCTACATTGAAAATAGCTGAAGATACACATTCATTCACAAAATGTACAAAAATTACCAATTTTTGGATAGAAATTTTTAAGATAATCTCGAATGTAGTTAATGCAAATTTAACTCCAGACTCAAAATTAATCATATTAGGAATATTAGAAACGGATCAGCTACTAACAACACAGCAAATAATTTTTATTGGTTATAGTTTAATAATTGGTAAAAAACTAATACTAAGATTTTGGAAAGGTCCCACATCCCCCACAATCAAAATGTGGATTACAGAAATGTCGGAGACACTTCACCTGGAAAGATTAAGACTTGTCCTATTGGACAGGCTAGATCAATTCAGAGGAATATGGTCTCCATTTATTGAATACTTAAAGGGTTAGGGTTAGAGGCCCTGACTGAAGCCTGAATGAAGGAATAGATGAAGAATTATATACAATAGACCACAAATATATCTCCAATGAAGAATATCTTGCTTAATACTCCACTCATTTTATCGATTTTTTATTTCTATCTTATTTCTTTCTATTATTTCTCTTTATTTCCTACTGTTATAAAATAATAAAAAATATAGAAGTATAAATAAAAATTACTGTAAATTTTAAAAATATTAAGAATGTATGACGAATAATATGTTTCTTTTTATTTCGATTTTATATTATTTCTTCTTAATATGTATTTACTTCTAATAAAAATATTTTACAAAGAAAATAGCTGAAGATACCCATGATGAAGCACAAGACCAAAGTGAACAGGAAAAATACAGCCAAAATGGCAAAAAAGCTGCACAAATTGTGATGGTAAAATGAATGATTGTAAAAGAAATACCCGCCTGTTGTTGGTAAAAACAAATCGTAAAATATTAAAAGATGAATAGTAACCAGTGCCCGCTCCTCCACTTGAAATCACTAACTCGATTTCAATTCAAACTACAAAATTACTTCAAATGTATTTTTTAATTTTAAAAAGAAACATTTGGTGGAGCAGTTTGTCTTCACACTCCCTGTATTCAGTAATCCATGACCAAATTATTCCAAAAGCAATCACATTGCACCTTGCCCTAATCCCCTCCAGTCTTTAGATTCTCTGATGCAAAAGATATTTAGTTGTCAGTCAATGTGTATTGAGCAATGACAAACTGGAAGGAGCACATCAAGATTGAATGAATGTTGAATTACCTGCATCATATGTTGTGAAATTGAGGGTTGAGGACAAGATAGATAGGCAATGCTGGAATGAAGGGAAGGGAAAGAGCACAAGATTGTCAGACATCATCCGAGCACCCTTCCAAATGGGGAACAAAGTTGAGGCTGGAGGACGTAACAGAATGAGTGAGGGTAAAACCATGAAGAGGTGTCATCACAAATGAGAATCAACAACGATGCCTTTGGAATTGTCCGTTAAAGAACGAGGCAGACACAAAGATTGTCCGAAATACTGGTTCTTTATTCTACACTAATTCTCCTCACTCACCAACACTGTGCGCGTGCATGATTAACCCTTAAATACTCCCCAGGGACACCCGTGACCAAACCGTGATCCCTACCACTCGTCACCAGGAGACATGAACACCCCCCAAGAGCCGAAGGTTAGGTCCAGTGCATGGCCCATCACCCAGTGCCGCCACATTAGTCTAATTATTACAAAATAAGTTACCATGGAGTTCTGCATGAACGAGAAAGGGATGAACATATAATTTAAATGTCATTGGAAGATTTGGTTGTCTGTGGGGGAAGGGGGGAGTCGATAATGATTACTCGTTATTGGTGCACCCTTGACATGAGTCTTTACTGCATTTTGACCACTGAAAGCATTTCCCATATTCTGCATTGAGAATCTGAAACTGTTTCAACAATGCTTATCATCAGCCTTGTGTTCTTCCATTAGCTACAGTGGACTAACAGGCAACCGATAGATATGCTCTGTCCTTTCAATCTCATATTGTAGATGCTTTATCAGGTATATATTTGAAAATCTGCATTTTACTGGCATGAAGTTAATTTTGGTCATGTCTCTTGGCTTCTTGTGGTATATTTGTCACTACCGAACCCCAGACCGAACAGGAAATTTTCTTCTATTCACTGGCGAACACGCTGCAGCCACCCAGACAAATCTACCACGTGAAATCTCTTATGGGCCTGTCCCAGTTGCCGATTTTCTAGGCAACTGCCGGCGACTGTCATAGTCGTAGCAGGTTGCCAAAAAAACGGCGGCAACCTACGTCATCCTGGCGACAACCTACGACAGCACCTACGTCAGGAGAAGTCAAGCTACACTCATTGGTGTCAAACCCGCTGTCGCCGAAAAAATTTCAACATGTTGAAAATTTAGCAGCGACCATAAAGACGCTACGACTTTTTGCACGACTGAGGAGACCACTCCCTGCGACCACCGGCGAACATGTGGTGAAAAACTAGTTGCCTAAAAAATCGCCTGTGGGACAGGCCCATAAGGGTTGAAGCTGAGCAATGAGCCCATTGTTAATCCCAAGCGTGTCTGTGAATTCAGAATGGGTTTTGTTAATAGAATTTAACAGCAATATTTCTTTTGTGTTCAGAAGCTTTAGCTGCCATATTCATTCACTGATTTCCATTGCCTTAGGAGCTTGATGTATTTTAATATTTTTCCTAATCCTTGTAATGCCAAAATATATTCTTATTTCAGTAGACAATCCATTTAAAATTACCATACTGATGCCTGCAGCACTGAGAACAAAAGCAATAAATACAGCCATCCTTGCAGTAAAATAATATACATTTCCTCGGCAGAGAACGAAAACACTGCACAAAAATGCAGTCGTTTTTATTACATCTCTTTGTAAAAATAGATGTGTTTGAACAAGGTTTGGGAGATCTCCCTGCAAAACAGTGGATTGTATTAGATTTCTGGTCTTTATGGTATTTCTAAGTTAAATGGAAAGATATTGTATTAGGAAGTTATATTGTTCAATATATCTTGAGAGATTCATCATCACCTTTCTAGATTCTAGGCTATTTCATTGCATGAAAATAAATGGAACTTTATCTAACTTGGGGTAAAGCCACTTGGGAAATGTCTCCTTAGATGTTTCTTTACGTTTTGCTTTATTTGCCTGGAAAAGTATTTAAATTGATCAGCATTCAGTAATGTTTCAACAACCGTCAATAGATCTGATTTGACACTGAAAAACATAATCTGTGCTTAATTTGCATACTTAATTTGTAAAACCCCTTTAATTGATTGATCAGTGAGGCTAGATGAAGCAGTTCCCAAAATGAAAAGTGAGAATCATAGAAACATAGAAAATAGATGTAGGTGCCGGCGAGCCAGCACCGCCATTCAATATCATCATGGCTGATCATCTAAAATCAGTATCCTGTTCCTGCTTTTCCCCTTTATTCCTTTAGCCCTAAGAGCTAAATCTAACTCTCTTGAAAACATCCAGTGAATTGGTCTTCACAGCCTTCTGTGGCAGAGAATTCCCTAGATTCACAATTCTGGGTGAAAATGTTTTTCCTCATCTCAGTCCTAAATGGCCTACTCCTTATTCTTAAACTGCGACCCCTGGTTCTGGACTCCCCCAACATAGGGAAACATTTTCCTGCATCTAGCCTGTCCAATCCCTTAAGAATTGTATATGTTTCTATAAGATCCCCTCTCATCATTCTAAATTCCAGTGAATCCAAGCCCACTTGACCCATTCTTTCATCCTATGTCATATAACCATATAACCATATAACAATTACAGCATGCAAACAGGCCATATCGGCTCTTCTAGTCCGTGCCGAACACTTATTCTCACCTAGTCCCATCTACCTGCACTCAGACCATAACCCTCCATTCCTTTCCTGCCCATATACCTATCCAATTTATTTTTAAATTATAAAATTGAACCTGCCTCCACCACTTCCACCGGGAGCTCTTTCCACACAGCTACCACTCTATGAGTAAAGCAGTTCCCCCTCATGTTACCCCTAAACTTCTGTCTCTTAATTCTCAAATCATGTCCTCTTGTTTGAATCTTGTCAGTCCCGCCATCCCGGGAATTAACCTGGTGAACCTACACTGCACTCGCTCAATAGCAACAATGTCCTTCCTCAAAGTAGGAGTCCAAAATTGCACACAATACTCCAGGTGCGGTCTCACCAGGGCCCTGTACAACTGCAGTAGGACCTCCTTGCTCCTTAACTCAAATCCTCTCACAATGAAGTGCCAACATGCCATTAGCTTTCTTCACTGCCTGCTGCACCTGCATGACTACTTTCAGTGACTGATGTACAAGGGAACCCAGGTCTCGTTGCACCAATTGAAAAATTACATTCTTCTTGTTCTTATGCAGATGCGATAGGTACAAAACTCCAGTATCACAGAGCATTGTTACGTTATGATATTTACCTTGATTTCTTACTTTTGTTGAGCTGAGCTATAACAATGGTCTCAAGGGATTGATTTGCTAAATTCCTGCATTTATATTCACCATATTTGCATGTAAGAATACAACTGGCAGAAGTTGCACATTAAAGGTTTATTAGTCAACACCGCAGTCTCACAATACAAAGATCAACCTGCCTGCTGTCTTATAAAATCTACTACTTTTTGCATCAAATATCGGCACAAGAAAATAAATGAATGCTTAGAAATTCAGTTCACGTTTACGGCATGAAACACACTTTGTAGAAACAAATATCCATTCTGCTCCACTGCCAGAATTCGCTTTGCATTGAACCGAGCATTGGAACTAATAAATCTTGCAGACTGCATTTATAGATGATGAATTTTTTGGCATTTAAGTTTGTGGTGATGAAGGGCACATTTGACCTATCAGCTCATTCTAGCACAACTGTTCTATTTTGAAATACAGTTTAACAATTTTTATTAGAATCCATCAATGGTCCAATGGTACTTTATTTATGTACTTTATTAATGTACAATGGACAATATAATGTACCTAGGTACAGTGAAATTCCTATTTTGCATACAGTTCAGTAAACACCATACTACTATTACTTATGTATAGTAAGTATACATAGGCACGATCATACTTAAGTACAAGAGGGTAAGAATAGTAGATTACATGGTGACAGAACACAAGATTCGCCACATTTCCGGTGCCATTTTGTGTGATAATGGTTTGTTTATAATGTAGACTTTTAACTTTGCCATAATGGCCTGCTGTCATGGCATTGGCACCTGACATTATTGTTAGTGTCCTCCACCATTGCTCCACTACTGTGTGCCGCTGCAGGCCGCATCTGATCTGCGAGCTCGTCCACTTGGAGTGGTGCCTGATCTAATTGAACCCTGGGGTGCTTCAGTGGCCCACTCCATTGAAGCCTCGATCTGGCCACATCGACCGATAAACACACTGGTCCTCGCCTCATATGACTGCTGTGTCACGGACACCTACTGCAGCCGACCTCGCAACACCCAGAGCGTCTCAGAAGGGATGAGAGCTAAGGCCCCATCCTGCTTACCGGGCATCATTGTTTTCCTGCGTGTCCTGCCGCCATCTTGAATCATTTCCCTCTCCTCAGGCATTTTCCCAATATATTTAATTTTCATTTATGAGAAGAAGGTAGTTTCCATAAGTTGTGTTGCCTATGACGGTTGTAAAATTGTCAACTCATTTTTTTTGCCAGAAGAGCAATATATTGCGACAGAAATTGCAATTGTACACATTGACAGAGATGAAGTGATGGTTCAGGTCAGTGAGGATTTTGTGGACCAGAGAAAGATTTGGTCCCTGTCTGGACTGATGGGCCATTGTTGCTTGGTGAATGAGGAGAGTGTGGTGCATTCAATGCAATGCAGTGCTGGTGAAGTAGATGTTAGGAGATTGAATCTCACTGCCAAGGTCTCCCAGTTCTGCAAAGGAAAATGGGTACCTGGTTTTATCCATGTTCCACCTGCTCTTTCTCTGGAGTGGATTCTAGCATGGGTTTGTGACACAATACTTCTATCCTTTAAACTTTCTTCACAGTAACTGATGCTGGCCACTCAAACGGTCCTGTGTT
This sequence comes from Okamejei kenojei, assembly GCA_035221665.1. NCBI lineage: Eukaryota > Metazoa > Chordata > Chondrichthyes > Rajiformes > Rajidae > Okamejei > Okamejei kenojei. The sequence goes on from CM069133.1 coordinate 78,934,670, forward strand.
AATCAACAGATAGAGTGTGGTCCTGATCTCCCATCTGCCTCATTGGAGACCTTTGCATTTCATTAATTGGATTTTATTCAATCTCAGTGTTATTTTGTTGCACAAAATGTTGTGAACGTCATCATTACATTATGGATGGCTTGATTGTATTCATGTATTGTCTTTATTTTGACTGGTGAGCACAAACAAATACCATTGGGCTGTGGTAGAGTTGCTGCCTGACAGCGCCAGAGACCTGGGTTTGATCCTGGGTGCTGTCTATACGACTGTGACCACGTGGCTTTCCCCGGGTGCTCCAGTTTCTCCCACACTCCAAAGACGTACAGGTTTGGAAGTAAATTGGCTTAGGTAAATATTGGAAATTGTCCTTAGTGTGTAGGATAGTGCTAGTATTCGGAGATCGCTGGTCAGCGTGGACTTGGTGGGCCGAAGTGCCTGTTTTTGCACTGTATCTCTAAACTATAATAAATTAAGCCAAACTAAACTAAAAGCTTTTCATTGTATCTGTGAAAATAATAAACAACACTAAACTAAACTGCACAGTTAACATTGGATGACCCGTGATTTTATGAGAGGGTGTTCACAGTACACGCAGCTTGAACTTGAGTAATTGTGTTCCTTTGCTCCTAGCACATTCTCCAGTGCTCTTCGACGTAGTCTCACAGCTTTGTGTTACTTGCCTACTTGTACCTTTGTGTGAAAATCCAGCCTGGCCCTGTATTTATTTTCCCAGCGTGGTTCTTTAAATGATATGTTCAGCAGCAAAGATGAATGTGGGATTTTTAATATTCTTAAACAGTCCATCAGAAGGTTGATATGTTGGCAGATGTTGATTGTTTGTTTGTTTTCTGAAAGAGCTGATGGAAGCTTAAATAGCTGTGGGTGCATATGTAGTTGTCTTCAGAGGAAGCTGCTGCTAAACGCAGGAATTTGCAGCGAAAGCAAAACTTTATTTTGAGCTTGTTCCACAATAAAGACGTCTCTGCATGTCATTGTATGGATTATGTGGAGAAGAACACTGTGAACCACAACACTGTATATGGTGGCATTTATTTTAACATTTACACATCGTAAAGGAAACCAATTATGGCAATATTCTGGTACTTCAAAGACCACATTAGATTGCTGAAGACAACAATGTTTAGTTCTAGTTTAGTTTAGAGATACAGTGCGGAAAAGGGACTTTCGGCCAACCAAGTCTGAAACGACCACCGACCAGCACATTAACACACATTAGGGACAATTTCTACATACACAAAGCCAATTAACCTACAAACCTGTACGTCTTTGCAATGTGGGAAGGAATCGAAGATCTCGGAGAAAACCCACGCAGGTCACGGAGAGAACATACAAACTCTGTACCGTCAGCACCCGTAGTCGGGATCGAACCAGGGTCTCTGGCGCTGCAAGCGCTGTAAGGCAGCAACTCTACCGCTGCGCCACCGTGCCACACGTATTTGCACCAGCATTTCAGTGTTAGCTGCGTTCACAGCGAGTGACCTGGAACTTGAAGGACATATAAGTAAATACAATTGTACAGCCATACAGACTTAGATATTATTTACTAATGTGGATCACTGGAACAAAAATTCCAATTAGGTTTTATTCTTTGCTTCCCCTAACCACTCATGTACACTTGTAGTATGCGATGTTTCCAGATTGTTTGCATCTGTTGAGCTTCAGACCTGTGCAGTCTGCATTAGTTTAGTCCATTGAATTAGTTGATAATTCACAGATAATAGTTTTCCTAATGCCTATTTTAATTATCCAATTACTTGTGATGTCCAGGCTTATATTTAAAGGTACTGGTTTGATTTTCTCTGGTGTAGATTTATTATTGTCACATGTACTGAGGTACAATGATCAGCTTTGTTTTGCATTTTATCCATACAGATCAGATATACCACATGTAGATACAAACACTTCAAAGTCAAGACCAGAGCTCACCCAGATGCTCTGGAAGAAAGCAGAGACCTTTGTTCAGGATGTACCAACATCAGTTTTACAGAGTCATTGAGTATTTCAGTACCAAAACAGGCCCTTTGGCCCACTAGATCTATGCTGGACGTTGTACTTGATTGCACTTATCGTATTAAAGCCATTAATCTAAAATGAACACTCCAAGTAAGCCTCATTTTGCAACTACATAATTGGGAATGGAATGACGGTGTAATGGTTAAAATCACCAAAGGCATGGGCTCAATCTAAAGATGCAAGTTCATGTCCAACTTCGTACCGTAGCAGTTGTGGGATTTAAATTCAATTAAAAATCTGCAGTTTTAAATAAATAGGATGTAGAAACATTATTCCAAGTTCAGAAAATTTGGTAGAAAGTCTGAAAGTAACAATGGGGTTAGATTGTACTTTGGGTGCAGGGCAGCTGATGCACACCTCTGAGAGTGTTGTTTAAGAAAGAACTGCAGATGCTGGAAAAATCGAAGATAAACAAAAATGCTGGAGAAACTCAGCAGGTGAGGCAGTAACTATGGAGTGAAGGAATAGGCGACGTTTCGAGACCCTTCCTCAGACTGATGTGGGGGGGGAGAAACGAAGGAAGAGGTGGAGACAGTAGGCTGTTGGAGAGCTGGGAAGGGGAGGGGAAGGAGGGAGAATGCAAGGACTACCTGAAATTGGCGAAGTCAATGTTCATACCGCTGGGGTGTAAACTACCCAAGCAATGTATGAGGTGCTACTCTTCCAAATTGTGGTGGGATTCACTCTGGCCATGGAGGAGGCCCAGGAAAGAAAGGTCAGATTTGGAATGGAAGGGGGAGTTGAAGTGCTGAGCAACCGGGAGATCATATTGGTTAATGCGAACTGAGCGGAGTTGTTGGGTGAAGCGATCACCAAGCCTGTGCTTGGTCTCACCGATGTAGAGCATTTGACACCTGGAACAGTGGATGCAATAAATGAGGTTGGAGGAGGTGAACCTCTGCCTCACCTGGAAAGATTGTTTGGGTCCTTGAATGGAGTCGAGGGGTGAGGTAAAGCAAGAAGTGTAGCATTTCCTGCGGTTGCAAGGTAAAGTACCAGGGGAGGGGGTGGTTTGGGTTGGAAGGGACAAATTGATCAGGGAGTTACGGAGGGAACGGTCTCTGCGGAAAGCCAAAAGGGGAGGAGTTGGGAAAATGTGGCCAGTGGTTGGGACCCCGTTGGCGAAATGTCGGGGGATTACCTGTTGTGTGTGACGGCTGGTAGGGTGGAAGGTGAGGACAAGGGGGACTCTGTCCTTATTACGAGTGGGGGATGGGGAGTGAGAGCGGAGCTACGGGATATAGAGGAGACCCTGGTGAGAGCCTCATTCATAGTCGAAGAGTGGAACCCCCATTTCCTAAAGAATGAGGACATCTCATCTGGGAGTGTTGTTGTCACATTGCCAATGCCAGAATCCTTAACTGGTTCCCTTCATGTTAACCTAATGCCTCAATGTTCACATCTTCCACTGCCGAAGGATCGTGAGTGCAGTGTGTACCACATATAAAATGCAGAGCAGTTACTCATTTTGTCCTTTTCCAACAGTTCCTCACAAATCCATAAATTCTCCCCATGGGGATAGTCCTGGAGAGCAGGTGGGTGGAGTATCATCACCAGGACATTCCTCTCCAAATGGTACACATCATGACTGTCATTACATCGTTGTCACTTGTCTACTTCCTGGAACTCCCTCCAACCTTCACCAGATGGACCACGCCATATTTAGAAGGTGGCTCACTACCGCCTTCCCAAGGGCATTTAGAAAGTGGGAATAAATGCTAGTCTTTCTAGCCATGCCCAGATACTCAAAAAATGTATACATTTTAAAAAGCACAGGCTTTGTTTTTGGTTGCTCGCCACAAACCACTGATTGTTTATGTTGAGTGCACTCTTATAGCTTTCAGAACCAACCATTGCTGAATCTACCCTTGCAAACTATGAGCAGGATAGTGAACCTGTACCAACGGCATGAAATACAGCATGAAAACGGCCCTTCAGCCCACAAGTCCACACCGACAGTCGATCACCCATTCATTCTAGTTCTATGTTATCCCACTTTTTCATCTACTCCCTACACACTAGGGGAAATTCACAAAGGACAATTAACTTACAGTTAGTGTGGGTGCAGAGGGGGTTTTTCCAAAATGCTGTCTGGTTTGGACAATTTAAGCCTCAGAGAGGTGTTGAATAGACCCGGATTATTTTCCCTGGAACGTCGGAGGTTGAGGGGAGACATGATAAAATATATCAAATTATGGGAGGCATAGATAGGGTAGACAGTCAGAAACATTTTTCTCATGGTGTAAATGACCAACACCAGAAGGCATAGCTTTTAGGTGAGAGGGGAAATGTTTAATAGAGATGTGCATTGCAAGTCTTTTATTCAGAGAGTGGTGGGGGCCTGGAACATACAGTCAGGTGTCGTGGTGGAGGCAGATACGATAGTGGCATCTAAAAACCTTTTAAATAGGCATGTGGAAGTGCAAGGAATATGGATCATGTACAGGCAGGTGAGATTGGTAGAATTTGGCATCATGTTTGGCACAAACATTTGGGGCCGAAGGGCCCATTTCTATGCTGTATGTAGTATGTGGGATGTGGGAGGAAACTGGAATACCCAGAGGCAACCCACTCGGTCACAGGAAGAACACGCACACTCCACACAGACACCACTCAAGGTTAGGATCGAAACCACGTCTCTGGTGCTGAGGCAGCAGCTCTACCAGCTGCACCCGTGTGCCGCTGCCCTAGTGTATCCTCATTGGTAGAACCCAGTGGCATCTGGAATGACGATCTCTCATCCAGGACTTGCTTTGAATTTGGACTAATATGGTCACAGCTTTTAACATTTGCCTGCTTTAAGGGTCATCAGAAAAATGGTTTCTGACTCTTCAAACGTTTCCAGGAATGATCCTAAAGTACAAAACTGTCAGTATATCTTAGCAAGTTTGAGGAAATGTGCAAGAACAGGGAAGACTGCTCTTCTTTTAATGTTGCCATATGTCAATGATTTCTGATGCTGAAACTAGATCAATGTTTAATTCGGGATTCATGTCATCTGAAAGGCAGAGTACAAATTCTTCTCAAACGCGTTCTCAGTTTACTATTTTCTTGTTAGTTTTTCAAAGTCAGCATTCTCTGCAGTCAGTCTAAATTCATTGTTTTTCCCCAATGATAACATTCTATGTGAGCAGAATTTCGCACTTTGATGGCTTTATCTTTTATTTGCCTCATTTACCAATCAGATATGAGTGCTGACAACTCTCACTGAATGGAGGAAATGTTATTAAAAATGAGTGACATTTTACCAGTGTTTTTATTGCAAGACGGTCATTCTGGAAACATTCTCCAAGATAAACTGCAGTGTATTTAGCATGATACCATGTTTTATTTTATCAGTTATGGTTTTTTTGAACAGGAAGAGCCTGAATTATTCTCTTCACATTTGCATTTGAATGAATGGAGCAATAATGGATGTTCTGTGCACATATCAGATACTTAAATAAATGCACCATCATAGCTTTGGCATCTATTGTGTATTCCCAAAGTAAAGTAACTATTGGTACCCTTTTGTGTTCGACCCCTGCCACTTTGTATCAACCCATAAAGTTTACAGATAAATCCAACATTGCTTTCTCACATCTTTCCCTGAGTTATATTTGATCAAACGTGCCAGATCATTAACACAAATGTATCACATGCACTTCTCAAAGTGACAAGCACCAAGAATTTGCTGTTCTAAGTGGAAATGTCTGAAAGTGATCTGCAGGCTCAATTTAACACAAATGTCCATGTGTTCATTAAGTTAAAAGGTTGATCTGTTTTCCTGTCTAATATCATATTGGAAATGATTGGTGGGTTCACTAAAATGGCATCCATATTCGGCTCAAATGTGGAATATTTTCAAATACCTGTTTTGTTCAGCCTTTGACAACAGAGGTGTAGACTGCAGTATGGTTGCATTTGTGGCTGCATATCTCATGTACCAGATGTGTAAGAAAGAACTGCAGATGCTGGTTTCAATCGAAGGTAGACACAAAATGCTGGAGTAACTCAGCGGGTGAGGCAGCATCTCTGGAGAGAAGGAATGGGCGATGTTTCGGGTCGAGACCCTTCTTCAGACCTATGTCAGAGGATGGGGTGGGACAAAGATACAATGTGGTCGGAGACAGTAGTCTTGTAGGAGAACTGGGAAGGGGAAGGGAGTAGAGAGAGAAGGCAAGTGCAATCTGAAGTTAGATAGGTCAATGTTCATACTACTGGGGTGTAAACTACCCAAGCGAAATATTTGCAGTTCTCCCACTAGTCTTAAGTCCTACTTGGTAATTTTTTTTCGGCGACTGCCGGCGTCATATCAGTGTCACCAAAAGATTTTGAACATTTCAAAATCCAGCGGCGACAAAAAAAATGTTGCGACACTTGAAAAAACATTGCGTGTCATACGTCATCACGCCGCAAATTTTTCAGTGAACTGATACATCAGTTAATGATGTCAGCAGTCGCCGAAAAAATTGCCAAGTGGGACAGGCCCTTTACTGTCGCCGACTACATTCTATCTTTGTCCCGACCCCTCACCAGACATCAGTCTGAAGAAGGGTCTCGACCAGAAACGTCACCCATTCCTTCTCTCCAGAGATGCTGCCTCACCTGCTGAGTTACTCCAGCATTTTGTGACTACCTATCTTCTGTACCATGTTTTTATGGCATTCTCCAGGACGGTGGACGATCTACTTGGTCAGGAATGAAAATTGAACAAGAGACAGCCTTTGCCTGCAGAAAGAAAGAATGATGTCCTCTTCTAATGGAAAGTGATGCCATGTTTTTCTCTCTCCCAACAAAATCTCTGCTTCAGAGGGCGGTGGAGGTCGGTTCTCTGGATACTTTCAAGAGAGAGCTAGATAGGGCTCTTAAAGATAGCGAAGTCAAAGGATTTGGGGAGAAGGCAGGAATGGGGTATTGATTGGGGATGATCAGCCATGATCACATTGAATGGCGGTGCTGGCTCAAAGGGCCGAATGGCCTATTCCTGCACCTATTGTCTATTGTCTATTGTCTAAAATCGGATTCTGACACATTACAACGCAACGATTTTCATTTTGTGATTTTGTCATTGCACCATCGATTACAGGTCGTCCCCAGTTTACAGACACAGGCACGGCCCGTAGATACAAGGCACGTTTAGGAGACTGTTGGGATGGAGTTGCCTCTGGGATGGAAAATGCATCTTCTGCCCTGTGGGAACTCGGTTTGGTTGCATTTCCAACTTGTGAACTGCCAGCGTGACGCACAGTTTGCAAGAACGGAACCCTGTCAATCAGCTGGGGACAACCAGTACTGCGAAGAGTAGCTGTTCTATGTTTCTCATGACATAAGTTGCCAACCCAATATAAACAAACTAACTTGAACATACATATGTGCACCAGCACAGAGATACACTCATGCATGCACACACACGGACTTCAAGTCTGTTTTGTTGTCCTGCTCTCTTCATTTGCTCTCTTCATTTAAATGTTACCTATCCCATGTCTGTTTCCATCAGTCTGAAGAAAAATCCTAACTCAAAATGTAATCTGTCCATTTCTCTCAGTAGATGCTGCCTGACCCACTGAGTGCCTCCAGCAGTGTGTTTTTTTGCTCAGGGTCTGGCATCGGCAGACTCATGTCTCCGTAGACATGGAAGACTATGGCCCAAGTGTTGGAAGTTGGGATTAATATGAATCGGTGGCTGGTGGTCAGTGTAGACATGTTGGGCCAAATGGGCTGTTTCTATTCTGCATGATCACATGACGAGAAGTCTAAAGGGAACAAGAATAACTTGCACATTAAGGAACAATGTGAAGGAGTGGCATTAAAACACAGATTGGTGTCCAAAATTACACAATTATCTTTGCAATGCCAATTTATTTCAGTGCTACGCAGATGGATTTCTGGCCTTAATTCAAATAGTCCATGTTGCCATTTGATGAGATCATATTTATTCTTTGACCTACTGTAGTTCTATGAATGAAATCAATTGCACATACCAGAGGTATAAGATTTAACTCCACGTCATCTGCTGATCCTGGGTGTTTTCTAAGGAGAAATTCATGCAATGTAGAGGACAGAAGGAGGCCACTCTATCTATTGTGCTTGAGTTACCTCTTTCTCAAGTTCACCAAGTTCTTAAAATTATAATTGTACAGTACAAATTCTTCAGATATGTATGGAATATATCCAGATTAGTTGCATCATGGCCTAGTACGGCAATTCCAACAGCAGTTCACAGGTAATTGGCTGCTAAATTCTTGGATGTGGGTCTAAGCAACCGGGAGATATCCAGTTGAGAATGCCCAGTTTTTTACAGAGAGGGTGGTGAATGCCTGGAACCTGCTGCCTGGGTTGGTGGTTGAACGTTGGTGGCATTTAAAATACTTTTGGATAGGCACATTAATATGCAAGGAATGGAGGGATGTGGGTTGTGTGCCGCAGATAAGTGATACTCTTGCTAACATCTTTGGCACAGAGATTGTGGGTTGAAGGGGCTGTTCTTGTGCTGTACTTTTCTATGTTCGATATGTTCTAAGAGCGTGGCACTGTGGGAGGGAGCCCAAATGGCACAGATGGATTTCAGTATATTTTCAGAGGTTTTTACATCTATGTCTAGGAGCTGGTTAGCCACCTGCCATTGGTTGATGTAACAATAAATAATTTACTCAATATTTACTTTATGTCCTATGTCCTATTTCATTGATGCTCTCTGCTCTCACCTCGTGGTCAGAGAGTGTCACTGAAATAGAACATAGAATAGTACAGCACAGGAACAAGCCCTTCGGCCCACAATTCCTGTCCTGAACATGCCAAAATTCCATAACTCATGACTGGTACAATTGGTTGAAGCGGGTACTCTCACAACATTTAAGATGCATGGTTGCACAGTGGTAGAGTTGCCGCCTTACAGCACTTCCAGTGCCAGAGACGCGGGTTCGATCCTTACTACGGGTGCTGTCTGAATTCAGTTTGTATATTATCCTCGTGACCAGCGTGGCTTTTCTCCGAGATCTTTGGTTTCCTCCCACACTCCAAAGACGTACAAGTTTGTAGGTAGATTGGCTTGGTAAATGTAAAAATTGTCCAGAGTGGGTGTAGGATTGTGTTAATGGCGGGGATCGCTGGTCGGTGCGGACCCGATGGGCCGAAAGGCCTGTTTCCGCGCTGTATCTCAAAACTAAATTAAACTAAATTAAACTAAGCACCTGGACAAGCACTTGAATCACCAAGACAGAGATCAATATGAATCAAATGTGGGTAAACAGGAGTAGAATAAGCAAGTACAATGGCCGCATAGATACTGTGGGCCAAAGGATCTGTTTCCTTTGCTCTCCATCACTCTCACCTCCCTAAGGCACCCGTAATTGCATTTGCAGAGAATAATGTGGAAATAATAACGCAGTGTTACTGTCTTACCCTTGTTCTAATGTTCACCAAGCCAATTTACCAATTCTGTGACCAGAGAGGGTCAGTTCAGGGTGGAATTTGGAAGCCATGTTAAGCAGCCCTCAAGGGATTAATAATCAGCACTACCTTTTGAGGCACTTGAAGCCAGTTCTTTAAATGAATGTCAGTACTTCCGGAAGAACAGTGCCGCCTATTTATCTCAGTGTACAGGATATGTTGTTGAGTGGATCAGCGGGATCAGCTTTCCGCTTTAATTGAAATTATCGAAAGGAAATGCTTCTTGATAAAGGTGATTCTTATCTAAAGCACGGCTTCCGCTGGGTTGTTGATGAATCGTCAGTAAGTAGAAACCATTTATGGGATAGGACTGGAAACTAAAAATGCTGTGGCAGAAGGAAATCATTTAAATTCAGCCTGAAAAGATCAGTATTGGCCAAAACTGATACTGAGGTACATCAGGCAGTCTTTCTTGAGTATTGAACTGTGAATAGTTGATCAATCCACCCACTTGAGGAGCTGTGCACGCCTTGAGTGTAGGGGTAAAGTCTGCTTTGTGCCTCATTTTGTGAACCAGTATCTGCAGTTCCTTGTGTCTACAAGGAAGATCAGGAGCTTCCATTTGAATGGCAGGCACCATTATAGTGTTGCTGTTACAGAGAAAGGGTAGATGAAAAAACACAAGTGCAAAGTCTGCAATTAAAGTTTTATTCCTTCTGTTATGGTTCAAGGAACCTAATATGCAACCAGATATATAATCAGTGGATATATTTAAGGCAGAGATAAGGGGCTGTCCCACTGCGGCGACCTAATTCGCGAGTTTGGGAGAGTTTGAAATAGTGTAATGTTGAAGACCTCCTTCGACTATGTAGAAGACCTCCTTCGACCTCATTCGACTATGTTGAAGATTAGCTTCGACTAGCTTCGTGAAAATTGGACTCCGAATGGTGGAGAGTGAAGACGACCTCCTTCGATCTCCTTCGATCTCCCTTCAACCTCCCTTCGACTGTGTTGTAGACTATCTATGACTACCTTCCACTACCATCGATTACCTTTGACTACCCTCGATTACCTATGAATAACATGCGACCTAGTATGACCTACTTCAACTAAACCTACAAGTAAAAAAAGTATCAATTTTTTCCATGGCGACCTTATTTTAATCGCGGGCATATTTCTACATATTGAAAAATACGCCGTGACCTAGCTGAGGCCTTGAGTACGCGGGGACTACCCTCAAGCATGAAGGAGAGTTACAAAGACCTCCTGAGACCTTGTGTTAACTATACTACGAGTATGAGTCGAGAGCAAACTCGCCAGAACTCGCAGATTAGATCAACACAGTGGGACAGCCCCTTTAGATAAATTCTTGATTAATACGGGTGTCAGAGGTTATGGGGAGAAGGCAGGAGAATGGGGTTATGACGGGGAAATAGATCAGCCATGATTGAATGCTGGAGTAGACTTCATAGGCCAAATGGCCTAATTCTACTCCTATCATTTATGATCTTATAATCTTTTGATATGTAACCAAATTCTTCCACGATTCATGGTACAGTTAATCTGACATTAATTTCAGGGCATGCAATGCGTCTTGCAACTGAATTTCTGGACCAATGCGTGTTCTACAATTCCCCACCCAGCTATTGATCCATGAAAAGATTGAAAATCAGAATGACGACCTGCTATGTGTTGCTTTGTAACCGATCACAATGGGATAGTTCATGGGCATTTGCATTTCTGCACATTGACAGGTGTCGGTGAGCAATGAACTGTTCCAGTCGCTCCCTGATTTGTCAGTCAAGGTTATAAATAGCTGCCAGCGGTCCATCAACACTTGCATGCTAATGTTTCAGCGTGAGCTATTTAAAGCTGCAATCCAGCCTCTGAAGTTCAGGGCTGGGTCAAAGATGTAGGAGTACATTTGGATTTTCAAAAATCAAAGATAAAGCAGTCAATGAAGAAAGTAAAGAGCTCGCATGAGAGTGACTAGACTGCAAGGTGCGAGGTCAAAGTATTGGTGGAGAGACAAACTCCAGTGATGCAAAATAAGACTTGCATCTCCTGCGACAGCCCTGACCAGCTCTACCTATATGGATCTAAGTTGGTCAGGCACCAGTGATAGTTAACACAAGGCTGCGAGTAGTGAGAAAAGAATATAACTTTCCTTTGAGTGCCACATTGGGGCAGTTTTGGGTAAAGAAACCACCTACATCTACTAAGAACATCCAAATAACACGGCAGTGTGCTCATGGGTCAGTCTTATTGGACATTTGGTTACCCAAAACTGCCCCAACATGGCACTCAAAATAATCTTCTATTGAGACTACCCCCAGCTTAAGATCAGACCATTTAGTTACCTGATAACAGTGAGGAAGAAGCTGTTCCTGAATCCACTTATACCTGCTTTCAAACTTGCGTATTTTCTATCTGACAGGAGAGGAAAGGAGATTACCAGGGTGAAAATGGTTCTTGATTATTTTGGGTGCTTTCTGGAGGCATCGTGCAGTGTAGATAGGTCGATGCCGGGGTGAGTGAGAGGGTGGTGTTGGGGGAGAGGCTGGTTTGTAGTGATGGACTAGTGGGAATCCACAATTCTCTATGATTATTTGTGGTCTTGGGCAGAGCTGCTGCCAAACTAAACTGTGATGCATTCTGTGATAGGATGCCTTCTACGATGGATCTGTGGGTTGATAAGAGTCAATAACTGCCAGACTAAAATACATTTCTTTGTTTGCACTTTTTGCTAAGTGATCAGTTTTATTTTCTTCCCATACTGATAATACTTGAACTGCTATGTCGTCACCCTGTTTATTTTATATTTTTTAATTGCTTTGGCACATGTACATCAGAGTGTAACACTTTTAGCACGGCAGATTAAACAAGAGCACTTTTGTGGTAGCATTATCACCGCTGTTGTGGTTTTAGCACCAAATTAGGGAATTCCTCCATATTGACAAACACATTCTTGGTCTAAATGCACAGTTGACTAACTTTATCAAACCACTGTCACTGTCACAAGCCACTGTGGGTTGCTGGTATTATATTCTTAAGCAAAAATAGGAATGCCATGTGCAGGTTCTCAGCTTGACCTTAGTAATTCAATATCCACTGTTTTAAAAACACAAAGTTAGCACCGCTTATTGCTGCAACGTCTCATGGATACAACATGAACGGTGTAATTCATTTGAACATCTTTGCATCATACAGAAACGCATTTGTTCAAAGTGGATTATAATGACCAGAGTCAATGAGTCTTCAGTTGAATTTGATACAAATTAATCCAATCACCAAAAAGTCCCCACCATTGGATGAAAAGGTGGAATCGCCCTTGACAATGCCGGGAGTTGGAATGTTAAAATCTGAGACAAATTATAAAATTGTTTTATAAAAGTTGAAACAACTTTTCATCCATTAGCAGTCTACATACACACTGCCACATATTCTCAATCATAAAACATCAACACTCTACTCTTAGCTGCTATGAAAAAAAATCACTCATCCTCCGCCACTGTTTTGAACTGTAAGCTGTCAGATTTCACTTAATCTTGTTTAGAGATGTCTTGTTTATTTTCATATAATTTTTCTGTGCTACCTCAAATTAATTCTGTCTTTTCGTTGGCACTATTGTAATTTCATATGCACAGGAAGGTCTATTGGACATGCTTGATCTCAAGAACATCAAAAAAATAGGAACGACTTGGCCCCTCTTAGCTTGCCCCATCTTTTAATATGATTGTGACCGATCCCCTTCTCGTCTACATCTCCTCATCTGGCCAAACCCTCAATTCCCTAATCTTTTAAAAAATGTATCTGCTTACGTATCTTAAAATGCCCCTGATCTAAGGGTAGGGAGCTTCAGAGATTTACCAATCCTTTCCAGGAAGGTTCCTATACACGCTTAAGTTTTAAATAAACATTCCCTCATATTATAACTACATGCCCTAATTTACAATTCTCTTACTAGTTGAAACATCTCAACATCTAACCTGTTACACACCCCAAGGATCCTCTAAGTTTCAATAAGATTACTTCTCATTCTGTTTAACACCATTTAACCATTTGTTCACATATTTGATTGAGTAATGGGCATTGCTGCAGAGCTGAGATCTTTCAGAGCTGGTGCTGCACTCAAATGGAGTGCAGGTCAGAACATTGCAGGACCTTAATGACTGACTTTCTATGCATTCAAATCAATGGATGAAGATAAATTGGCGCTCTTAACCAGGAATGTCTGCCCATCTGCAGGGTGCAGATAGGCAGACATTCCTAAAATAAGGTGAAATGTCCCCAATCCATGTTCTCCAGGGATGCCGCCTGACCCGCTGAGTTACTCCAGCATTTTGTGAGTTTCTAAAATCGTTGCACAATTTTGACTCCAGTTCAGAAAATTGCAGGTGATCTTCCCCGTTTGATCTAATGGCATGCAGTGGAACACTTCTGCGTGGTACCAGTTCGCAAATTTGGTCACTTTGTGATTATGTTGCTGATTCCAATGTGGAACCATTACATTAATTCATGGTCAGGTGTGCTGCAGAGACTGTATTGTATTCCGCGTTGGACCATGTCAGACATTGCTTTCCAATTTTTCGTTCATGTTGGTCTACACTGGAGGAAAGTATTAACTATGCAAAAAAAATCTTCTAGCTGAGGATGCAGTTGGCTGCAAAATTTGTCAATTTAGTCCTTGGTTGCACTTTGCAGTTTTATTTTTGCACTAGTATTATATTTATTGATTTATTGAATATTGAAAATATATTAGCTGTGTGTATTGCATTTATGGGCCTGCTAGGCTCTGTAAGTAAGAAATTCATTGTTCTATTGTCAGTACATATGACAAGGAAACACTCTCGACTCTTTATTCCTGACCCTTGATTATCAATTAATATATAATAGTTCTTTTTGGTCTGGAGTTACCCATAGTTTAACATCTTGGTCCACTTTTCCTGGGCTTTTCAAGTGAAAGCATCCACATACAGACTAGAACAATTGATGATCTCTTGTATGAATATCCAAAATCCAATAAGGGAATAAGGGACTCTTCAATTAATATCAACAAATCCAATAAATAATTATAATAACTAACTGATTTAGGAACTTTGAAAAACATTGGAATAACATTTAAAAAATGCTAAGACATCATTAATCTAGAATCTGAATGTATTTATGGTCCAAATATTGTTGGGCCCCATGGAATTCACACTGGAAATGTCTTCTGCAAATACCTTTGCTGTCATGGACATGAACTTGATAGAATGCAGTTTTTAAAAGTTCCCACAAATCTAGCAGACTGGTGATATCATAGTTCAATTTGTTTAATGAAATGTAGCAATACATGGCAACTGAGACTGATGTTATCAAGTCATCTGATATATTGCTTTATTTTCTTTTTATAGCACCACCAAAGTTTACAAGAACTCCCATTGACCAGACGGGAGCCTCAGGAGGGGTTGCGTCATTTATCTGCCAAACCTCAGGTGACCCGAGGCCGAAAATTGTATGGTCAAAAAAAGGAAAGAAAGTCAGCTCTCAGAGATTTGAGGTATTGTATCATTGGTTTGCCATTAGGAAAGAACTCTGTAAAACTCTAATTCTTGCTTTGTTCTTCCACTGGAGTTCAGTCCGTAAGATGATAACAATGTTAAAATGTTGACAGCTGGAGTATCTAGTATCATGTGGCAATCAAACAATTCACTAAGTAACATTTTTAAATATTAATTGGAGTTAGTGCTGAAATCAGGAATCTTGTGACTTTGGAAGTGGAGATTTTTCCCAGCGCGTTAATGTTGTACATTCATTATTATTTGCCCCCATTTTCTGCACCCCTCTGTTTACATCTTTGTTTGATCATTGCACTGTAGAGCATTATTTTTATATTCATTGTGTCCAGGTACATTTACAAACCTGCCTTTTGTAAATAAAAAAATGTTCTATGGTTTCTGGGTGGCCATTCATTACAAATTCCCAATTCAGAAGCATGTGCATCTCACTATACTGTGCTGCCATAGGTTTCTCCAATTTATTAAGGGCCTGTCCCACCAGCATGCGACTGCATGCGCCGAGCGCGACCTAACGTGGTCGCTTGAGCCGTACGGCCTCGCGGGGCCGGTCCCACTTCGATCGCCGGAGCCGTATGGAGTTGTGCGGGGCTGGTCCCGACATTGCGCGGGGCTCCGAAAAACTGACACTGTTCAAAAATCCCGCGTGGCAACGGCCTGTCAGCCTGCAGCCGCATTGAGGCCGTATGCAGCGCCTCGACGGGCGTATGCAGCATCTTGATGGCGTACGCCTAGCGCGTGGCGTTGCACAGTGACATCACCACCCGGCATGCCGTTGTGTGATGGCATCACCACCCGACGCCGTGCGACTTCCAAATTCAGTCTGCCCAGCTGATTGGTGAGTATGATGTCGGGACCAGCTCCATACGGCTCCGCGGTTGGAAGTGGGACCGGCCCCGCGAGGCCGTACGCCTCAAGCCACCACGTTTGATCACGCTCGCCGCATGCAGTCACATGCTGGTGGGACAGGCCCTTTACAACCAAGTCTGTGACATTCTGTGTGCTCTTTGTAACGCCTCTTTGTCAGCTCCTCTATTCCTTTCTTTGTACTTCAATGGGTAAGTGGATTTATCCTTCTTTGTTTATCTTTGTCCTCAGGTTCTTTGCACATTAATTGTGATCATGGCTGACCGTCCCCAATCATTAACCTATGCCTGCCTTCTCCCCATATCCCTTGATTCCACTAGCCCCTAGAGCTCTATCTAACTCTTTCTTAAATCCATCCAGTGATTTGGCCTCCACTGCTCTCTGTGGCTGGGAATTCTCTTGTCATGGTTGCCTCCTACTCCCCTTAGAACCTGTCTTCCTTTTTGGAATGAAAGTTCTGTCTTGTTTAAAAACAAATTTTAACTGCAGCTAATTTGTGAATTTTGGATGGGTTCACAGTGGCTTCTCTCCATTACTAGTTATTTGCTCAACTGTCTTCTTGTATCCCTGGGGATTTTCAGGAAACTCAGTACATTTACTATAAGCAAATGGTATTAAAAAATATTGTCTATTTGTTTTCTCTATCTTTGCTTTTCTCAACACTCTAAGGTCTCTATGACAATAGATGCTGGAGAATAAACTTGTTTGACCATGTTAATTTATTAAAGGTTGAAAGAGTTAGCAAGAGGGAGCAGTAAGTGCCCTAAATTTTAAATATGTTATTAGGTGGGTGTTGGGAGGGGGAGGGGGGGGGGGGAATGCTGAGTCGATAGAGAGAGAGGCTAATGGATGCATCTAACTCAGGTTTTTCTTTGTACATTTCATTTTTCCTCTGTGCTCACGGACGTTAGTTGTTCATAAACCCCTTGGGGATCATATTTACTCCAATTTATAGCAGTCTGGCTGAGGAATTATTTCCACAGAATCAAGCACCATTAAAGGACTCGTAGACTCAAATGGGGAACTGCCTGGTTGTGGGAGGCTGCATGTGAGCTTATCCCCACACCATCTTCACTGGGCTTTGATTTGATGATGGAAGTAAAGAGATCTTGTGAAGTAATTCATCAGGTTAATCTCAATAATTACAATTAGGAATAGAGCACCTCAGCTCGCAGAGAAACCAACTGCTCCTTTCACCAAGTGCTGTCCTCATTATAATCTCCACTTTTCAAGGAGCTATGTTTCCTGATGCCTCTGTTTGTGGAGATTGGCCTGAGTGCCAGAATACAGTGCAGGAAGGAATAGCAGATGCTGATTTAAAGTGATGATAGACCCAAAAAGCTGGAGTAACTCAGTGGGTCTGGCAGCATCTCTGAAGAAACGGAATAGGTGAGGTTTTGGGTCAAGACCCTTCTTCAGTCTGAGAGTCAGGGGAAAGGGAAACGAGAGATATAGACGGTGCGTTGGACAAATGAATGAATTATCATCGTTGCTTAATAGGGACCTGAGGGACAACATTTTCACAGAGAGATGGTGGGTATATAGAACGAGCCGCTGGCGGAAGTAGTTTAGGCAAGTAATAGAAAGATCTAAAAGACATTTGGACTGGTACATGGATAGGAAAGGTTTTGAGGGGTATGGGCCAAATGCAGATGGGTAAGACTAGCATTGATAGAGCATCTTGATCATCATGGGGAATTTGGGCCAAATGGCCTGTAAGACTGTAAGACTATGACTTCATTGAGGCAACTTGATCGCATGGATGAGTTGTGCGCAAGGGCACATGTTTGCATGCTGTATAACTATGCTTCTTCACACAAAGCAGAACAACAACATAGTTGCAGGAAAGTTGATGGAAACCACAGTCTTTCTCTTGCTCCTTATTGTTACTTTTCAGGCAGGTGCTCATTGATTTATTTTCTGCTTATATGAGCATTTATAGCTTTCTGCCATAGGTCAGTTCCTTATTTTAGTATTGGGAATCCCTCATTTGTGCTTGAATCTAGGGAATGAATTCCTCAGCCAGGCTGCTATATAATCTTATGGCAGATGTGATGCTCTCAGTTGTTTAATTTGATGATAAGTAGGCAGAGCAAGCAGTTCTAATTAATCTAATTCATAAAACGTACCTTCACTTAAATAGCATTTATTATTGACAATGCTGCCCTTGAACAAATGAGCAAATTATTATCCGATCGAACTATGAGAATTGATCTTTTCCAACTTTCTGTTGAAGTTCCCATTTTGAATAGAAGATTCTAGGAATTTGGAATTTATTTCATAGATAGTGCTTCCTTTCTGGCATTTTGTCATTCTCTGTCTGGCTTACAATAAAGTATACAGATGCATAAAATGGTCTCCACTACACTGTGAAAAATAAAAGTGACAAGAGTATGCTGTCAGTTCTATCAGGTCCCATTTGAAGCAAAGTCTTGGATATGCCAGTCACCAAGTATGATGAAAAACAGCAGCCTGTACCGAGTGAGCTTCAAGCACATTGATGAAATGGCATCTCAAGAAGTCGCAAGATGCTCATATCACATATTCTCCCATTTTCTCTTTCTCGAACTTGTCTGGAATTTGACAAAACAGCACTTCCATCCCTGAGGCTCCACTCTGAGATGTCCATCTCTCTTCTAATGCACCATTGTTTTAGGAGAGCTATGAATGATAGATGTGAAAGATCTCGAATGAAGAAGGATGACAGATTACTCTCTTTTAGTTTACTCAAACCTTTCAACTTCCATTATCTTCCACATACCAGTACTGCTGTCTCCCTGCCAGCTGAATTTTTATGTAGTTTTAAAATAGTGCTTTACTTTGTATGTGTGCTGAGGCTGTACTTTGTAGCTGTCATGAAGGAAAACTTCCTTTTCACTTTCATTTTCCGTCATAGAATGAAGAAAATAAGTGAATATCGTTGCTTTTGTTATTTTCTTGTTTGCTCTTGGGGAATTTTAGTTTTTTTGTTTAGATCAGGGGTGTTTGTTAAAGATAACCCTTTATGTTGTCTCCTTGCCTCAAGCCCCAATGCTATTAGCTTCTTTGGACTGAGAAGCACAGTGAATGGATGACATGGGTAGAGTAAGTCACTTGATTTGAGATTACAAAATCTCTTAATGGAAAATGTTCCCTGTGGGGCCGTCTGACCTATTATATACAAAGGATAACTGCAACTGCAAGATGAAGGCCACCAGGACCATAGAGAATGTTATCTTTTGTCTAAATAATCCCATGATCAAGTTTTCAAAACTAAAAGTCCCCAAAATATAAGCTTTATATGAGCCAATGACGAACAGCGGTAATATGGCCACAATTAAGTCAGAATGGCTCAGTGTTTAATGGATGTGCATGTTGTGAGATAAAAATACCCTTTTTTTTAACCTTTCAATTTTCACCATCTCACGTATATCAGCAGAAGGAGGTAAATGGTGCATCCCACAGAATGCAGCAACAAACTCTCATTTATATATAGTGCCTTTCTTATCCTCAGGCACTCAGAGCATTTCACAGCCAATCTTAAACCAAGCATGCAAGATTGATGATGATAGGTAAATGCCACCTAACTTTTCTTTGTTTTGATGCAACTGGGCCTTTTTTTTAAATGTAACTGGGCTTGGATGATCTCCTGATTAATAAAATACAAATTCTGGACACTTGTAACTAAAGTACAACATTCTCCTTTTGGAAGCTTATACAGAATCGAAAAGCAAAATAAACTGCAAAGCTCACAGTGCCACTTTCACCTTGAGTAATTGTCAAGTGTAACAGTGATAAGACATAAAATCAATAATGTGCACATTAGTGCAGAATAAATACAGTTGGTCTTGGTTTCAATGCCTCCTGTGGTAAAATAGTCTGGCAGTGTTTGACAGAGGGGGTACAGTTCTTATAAGTTGTATGGAATTGTGAATATTTTACTTCAAAAGCAAAGGATAAATTATGAGCAAAACATAAAGTGAGTCAATGAACCCAAGCGATAGTTTTGCAACTTGCAAAGAACTAGGACAGAAGAGAATTGAAGGGATTTAAAAATCCCTGCAGGTGGTATTTTGAGACCAGTCCTTCCATTGAAATAAGAATGAACTTTGATTCTAATTTCTGTCTAAATTAATAGAGTAGTGTTCCTCAGTTAAATGTTTTAATGGAGGGATAAACTTGTTTAATATTTTAATTAATTAATGCTATAAGAATATTGTACATGTGTGAACGTGTGTGTAATGAATTAGTATCTCCTCCCATAATTTCCAGGCTTTTCTCCCCAGTTACCATTGACATTTTCCTGTTTAAGAAGAAACTGCAGATGCTGGAAAATCGAAGGTAGACAAAAGTGCTGGAGAAACTCAGCGGGAGAAACCTCACCCGCTGCCTCACCCGCTGAGTTTCTCCAGCATTTATGTCTACCATTGACATTTTCCACTTCCTTTCCTCTTCCCAAATTATGTTACTCCACCCATTTTATTCTACTGTGCAGAAGGTCAGTCAGCCTTTTAACTTGATCCAGACATGAGCAGTTCCCGCAGGTGGTCGTGGGAGGGAAGTGAGATTCCTCAGGGAGACTCCAGCTTGGTCTCCCTAGTTTCAGTGTAAGTCCCCTTAATATTCATTGTGACGGTGATGAAATGAGAAAAGCATGTGTGAATTCCCACTGCCTCCCTGGTTGTACTCATCAACTGTACAGTGAACTGTAGCCAGTCATCAATACCAGATTCTATTTGAGCCAATACACTGCTGAAGGAAAGTCTTCAGTGCCTGCACCCTTGCTATGACCATTAACATTGTTCTTTCAGTAATTAAATACATTCAAAGTATAGTTGAACTAAAGGTGACACTTTTCAAAAGATCCTCTAAAATATAAATTTGAATTCAGCTAATTTTATTTCTAGATCATTGGCTGATTACTATAACTTTAATTCAGCTGAACAAAAGGAATAAGCAGAAGCTTATTTTTCTTATCTGTCATGACTATGAGGAGTTATACAGTGCACAAATGGGCCTTTGGCCCACCAGGTCCTTGCCAGCCATCAACAACCCATCTACATTTTTTAATTCTCCCCACATTCCCATCAATTCTCATCAGATTCGACCCTTCACCCACACACTGGGGGCAATTTGCAGCAGCCGATTAACCTACTAGCCTGGAGTGCATAATAAGTTTACCCACTGCAGATCAGTTCTCTCCTTCTGTTTGATGAAGAGAAAGCAAAACATTTAAGTAAAAGATAATGGTGTCAGTAGTTCTCTCAAAGATAGTCATCTGAACAATTCTTTAACATTTGAAAGTAATATCCTAAGTCAATATTTCCTGTTTATCTTTGCAGGTAATAGAGTTTGATGATGGATCTGGGTCTGTTCTTAGAATACAGCCATTGCGGACACCACGAGATGAGGCTATTTATGAATGTGTAGCCTCCAACACTGTTGGAGAAATAAGTGCTACCACCAGGCTCACAGTGTTACGTGGTACGTTCCCTTCAGAATAATTTAACCCAGTGCTCAAACCGATTATGTTTCCCTTCCATTATCACCTGAGGAGGTAAGTTGCTGTGAATCACATAATATGGCTGGCTTGGATTTTATTGTGGAGTTCAATGTGCACAAATCAGCAATAATATTTTCCTCACTATTATATCAGCGGATGTTTTAATGATATGAGTGCTCCTACAAGCGGACATCACAAGAGGTAAATTAATAACAACGAGGAGAGGTTCAAAACAGTTGGCAATTTGAGACTAATTATGTTTGTATTAACTTGCACCATTGTTCCTTGGTATGATGGTGTGAAATAAAGATAATCAGGTCCATTGAGGATTTTAAACATATATTGTTTCTTTAGCAGACCAGAAGGGTACAGTTAGGTAATGAAGAGGGTGCATTCTGGGAAACCAACTGTGCGCCATTTCATTGTCTGTTGTGCTGAAGCAAAGCAAGCATTTCATTGTCCTATCAGGGACCCATGACAATAAACTCACTTGAACTTGAACTTGATTTTTTTTTTTGTTGAAAACTTGAAATTAAGTAGCTCACAATACTGATTGAGAACCCAACAATGTTCCTTGCCATTGTCACAAACTGTGTGACCATGATTATTATGTTTATTATCGTACTCTTTAAAATACCTCTTCTCGAAGATAAACATTGATGCCCTGCTGTGAAAGCAATGCCAAGCAGTTTACATGATGAAGTTAAATCCATTCAGAAGTCTTGATAAGAATATTAGAGAATAAAGAGCAGCCGGTGACTGGCTGCACACAGAATGTAATGAAGAACAAAACAAGGGGGTATCTGGCAAGAAAGGACAGCATTGCTTCTTGAGTTGTGGCTGTGAGTTAAAGTGTTCTATTCCAAATCCTCAATATTGTCCTGTAACATTATTTGTGAGCAAGACATGAGTGCAATTGAGGACCTGGAAAAAAAAAGAGGAGAAACTCACTGTTAATTCTCAGTGTAAAAAGGCTTCATAGGTGTTTGACAAATTTCAGAGAAGTTCAGACTCATGAGCATAAGCGAGTTGGTATTCCGACTGTGCATGTCTAGGTCATTGCTCACATAGCGGCATGGACTCAGACCTCCGCCTCATCTGCAGCCAGGATCGATCTTCTCTTCGCTGGCTGTAAGCCTGGGCCGTCGTTCCCGTCAGTCCAGGCAGGGCTGGCAGGTTAACCCGGTGAGACAGGCAGAGTTGAGCTGGATTTAGTGCTGCTTATCCGTGCTGGCTGCGGGCCTGGGGGCACCGTTCCCATCTGACTCCGGATGTCTCTGGCCACCCCCGGATAGGGGGGCACTCGGGAGGGGACGGGGATGGTCCAGTGGCGGTTCGGCAGCGATTGTGGCGTCGGAGACCCGGGATCAATCCTGGCTGCAGATGAGGCGCAGGTCTGTGTCCATGCCGCGGCACGGCTGCTGAGAGTTTTTATCACTTGTGACCTTTGACAAATCCCATGATTCCTTGCATTTTTCGGAATACCAAACTTGCTTATTTTGATTAGTTCATAAAGTAGTGCAAAGGCAGAACTGTGTTTATAATTACTGTTAGTTCAATTAAGTCATTTTGGGAGCAGCTGAGTCATATGTATAAATTAGGAAAGGACAGAGCTCGATTAGTTGCCAGTTAACCCCTGTTTGTTCTGTGTACAGTGGACCTATGGAAGTGCCACACGTGTAAAGTATTACTGACACTGAGTCATAAAACGTCATAGTATGCACTTTAATGAGAATACATACATGAACCATATAAATAGGTACTGCAGGCCTAGCACACAACTGAAATGGACACTTTTGACGTGATGACAGTCAACTTTATTCATCCTTCCTGTCCGGAAACTTTGGTAGCTCGCATGGCAGAGGACGCCACTCTGCAGATACTCACCTCAGTCATCAGTCACGGATGGCCGAGCAAGCAGCATTTGCTTCCTGCACCATCGACAGGCTGATGAGTTATTTCATCTGCATACACAAACTGTTGTGCGTGTTCGTAAGCTTCATATCCTGCGAGGTTGAGGAGCATGTTAGCACGGGCCGCAGCTGGTTTATCATAGTAAGATGCAGAGATGAAGACATTATACTCTCGCTCAAAGATACATCATCGCTCTCCGATTCTGCTATCGAAGACAAGAGGTTACGGTTTTCGGAAAGCTTCATCCATCTCTGAGAGTGTAAAAACTCGTAAAAATACAGCCGGTAGATCCGAAGTTCACTTCTGACACCATGTTTAAAGTACTACTAACACTGAATCATAAAACTTCATAATATGTACTTTAATGAGAACACATACATGAAACATATAAATAGGTACTGCATGGTCAAAGTCGTAACTTAAACTGAAAGCATGGTTGCTCACATTCCACATGATGGCATAGTGGAAACCCAACATGGATTACAGATCGGGTCAGCAATAGCAAAACCAGACATGGATCAAGCAGCAATCGTGATTGATCTATACTTCATTTATGTCGAGTGCCTTGGAAAGAGAGCTGCATTAGTTCCAGAGATATTCAAGAGGCAGCTAAGATTTGACCACTATGGATTCCTAGGCTAACTTCAGTTGCCTTGGAGGGAACATAGAGGGATTGTCCTGATGTTTTTATAAACTGCACCAGGAAATTACAGATTTAGGTGGGGAGGCATGAAGCAAACAGATGAGATGAGAGAGACATGTAGACCATTTAGTCTTTTCTGACTGTTTTTAACATACCTACAGTATATTGTGTTGGAAGCAGTGGAAATGCAGTGGTATTGGGCATTGCACTGCAGCTGTGATAGCACTTTATATATTTAAACCATTCGATTTACCTCTGTGAAGGGTAGTCAAAACATGAATTCTTATCACACAAAACACGTTTACACCATATCCCACCCGTCCACTTTCCAGCTCCCCACTTTTGAGAATCCCATTAATCTATTCACCTTTCCACACTTCTATATTTCTCATCCATCATTCCCCAATATTTTAATGGCCATTATGTTGCATTTTGGAAAGGGAGTGTGATCCATTAACAGTAGGATATATGCACATAAAGTAATAAATGCAACACCTGACATTGAATATAAAACAGTACAGCACAAGATCAAGCTCGTCAAGAGTGTTTTATTGTCATATGTCCTGTAAGGGAACATTGAAGTTCTCGCTTGCATCAGCACAACAGTTATGTAAACATAGTATTCTGTAAACACCATAATAAACAAGAAAAAGTAAATACAAATAAAAAATATATATATATACACACACAATGCTCCCAGGTCTACTTAGTTCAAATGTTATTTGGAGGTGGCTGTGTTTAGTAGCTTTATGGATCTCAGGCTATAATATCAATGCTGAATACGATGCCAGTTTAAACTAATTTCCACTGCCTGCCCATGATCCATATCCTTCCATTTTCTGCATATCAATGTGCCTATCTAAAAGCCATTACCATATCTGTCTCCCCTGACAGCAGATTCCAGCCACCCATCACTCATACAGCACAGAAATGGGCCTTTCGGCCCAACTTGTCCATGCCATCCAAGAGGCTCCATCTAAGCTAGTGCCATTTGCCCACTTTTGGCTCATAGCCCTCCAAACCTTTCCTATTCATGAGCCTGTCCAAGTAACTTTTAAATGCTGTTATTGTACATGTCACAAATACCTTCTCTGGCAGTTCGTTCCATGTACCCACCACCTTCTGTGAAAAAACTTGTATTGCTGATTTGATCCGTTTCTGGTTTTGCTGCTGATGACCTGATCCATAATCCAGTTCAGGTTTCCCACACCACTACTACCTCGTGTATGCGAGTAGCCATGTTGTGTTTTAGTTTTAACTTACTATTCGGAGCCTACAGTACTCATCTTGATGGTCTCTGTATGTATACAAATTATAGTACTTGTTATGATATATAATGACTCTGTATCATAAGTATTTTGCACATGGTGTCAAAAGTGGGATCACGTGGAATGTTGCTGAGATTGAGAGGATCCAAAAACATGTCAGGCCCGGCCCTGCTGGACTTCTCCATGAGCTCCTTTGCACTGTGGACAGCTCGCTCAGCCAGCCCGTTCAACTGCGGGTACTCTGGACTGCTGGTGATGTGCCTAAAATCCCATTCCTTTGCAAAGTCTTTGAAACGCTGACTTGTGAATTGGCCACCATTGTCAGACATGAGGGTTTGAGGTACCCAATGGAATGCAAAATGCCTCGCAAGTTTCTTGATGACCATCGCAGCAGAAGCTGTGGGGAGCAGATCGATCTCAAACCACCCGGAGTAAGAGTCAACCAGGACCAAGTATTGGTTGCCATGCCAGTCGAAAATGTCAGTAGCCACCATAGACCACAGCAAGTCAGGAACTGGGTGCTGCAAAAGGGGCTCTTTCTGTTGATGTGGAGCTATGCTGTTGCACACAGCGCAGGACTGCACCCTCTGGTGTATATAATCTGACATGGCAGGCCAGAAAAACATGCTCTTTGCTCGTTGCATCGTAGCTTCAGAACAAGGATGACCTCTGTATACGGCGTCAAAGTACTTCTGTTGGAGTGAAGCCGGGATCACTGCCCTATGGCCCATTTTGATAACCCCACCTTCAATGGCCAGTTTGTCTCGGACAGAAAAATAAGGCCGAACAGCAAGCGGAAGCGAATGCTGATGCCAGGCCATCCGTGATTGAAGACTGAGGCGAGCATCTGCTGGGCGGCATCTTCTGCCATACGATTCACCAAGTATCCAGATGTGAAGGATGAGTGAAATCAATTGCTAATACATCAAACGTGTCTATTTCTGATGTGTGCTGGGCGCTCGACCTCATGGGAGCACGGGATAATGTGTCAGCCAGATACATGTCCTTACCCTGCTTGTAAGTGAGAGAGATATCATACTTCTGGAGCTGCAGCATCATTCTTTTCAACCGCGCTGGAGCTGCATGTATAGGCTTGTTTAAAATGATAACCAAAGGTTGGTGGTCGGTCTCTATGGTAACATCCTTGCCAAAAATGTAATTGTTGAATTTGACACATGCAAAGACCACTGCCAGCAATTCCTTCTCGTTCTGAGCATACCTTGTCTCCGTGTCCAGCATCGTCCTGGAGGCATAAGCAATAGGTTGCTCATCCTGCAAACAGGCTGCACCGAGGCCGTACTGAGATGCATCACAGGTCAAAGTAACTGGTTTATTGACATCGTAATAAAGTAGGGTAGGTGGGCATGACATCTGATGTTTTAGAGTGTCAAAAGCATGTTGTTGCTGCCCGTGCCATGTCCAGGCAGTGTCCTTGTGAGTATGTTGCCTCAAGGGAGCCGAGATCTCGGCGAAGTTGGGAACGATTTTCCGAGGTAATTAACCATGACCAGAATCTCTGCAGTCCTGCAACATCAGTGGGCGTGGATATTTCGCTAACAGACACAGTCTCAGAAGGATCCACCTTGAGATCATCAGCTGTGAAAACATGCCCCACATAGCTCATCTAGTTAACACAGAACCGACATGTTGGGGGATTCAGTTTTAAGTTAACTTCTCTGGCACACTCGAGTACCTTCTTCAAGTTGACATCATGTTGTTCCGTGTCTTTGCCACTAACAATGATATTGTCCACAATGATAGCACAAGGGTATCCGTCAAACAGTTGCTCCATGGAGCGCTGAAACACCTCACTGGCTGAAATGATGCCAAACGGCATGCGCAAATATCTGTAGCGGCCGAAAGCAGTGCTGAAGGTGGTTCGCCTGGATGATGTATCATCCAGGGGAATCTTCCAGAAGGAGCTATTGTTGTCTAATACAGAGAATGCCGTTGGCTTAGGCATGTGGGCTGCTACCTCCTCCACGGTGCGCATGGGGTGATGAGGCCTTTTGAGTGAGGTGTTCAGGTCCATTGGATTAATACATATTCGAATCTCCTGTTTATTCTTCTTTGTAGCAGCCACCATCGAGGACACCCTCGAACAGGCTTGATAACTCCCAATCATATGATATATAATGACTCTGTATCCTAAGTACTTTGCATACAAATCTCTTTTAAACTTTGCCCCTCTCACCTTAAAGCTATGCCCTATGGTCTTTGATATTTAACATTATCGATATGACATTTTATCAGTAGGGTTTAAATCGGGAATTTTTGGGCAAGGATTCAGGAAGCCAAAATGAATGATCTTACTTTCTAAAAATAACATGAATTAAATTACATTTTGAGAGGAAATCAACGCCTGCAGGGATAAGAGTCCAATGATTCATTGACCTTGATATGATGATGAATATCTGAAGCATTTAAGAAAATCAATGAGTCTGGGAAACTGGGGCAGAACAGTAACTCCAGACGTTTCATTTCTGTCAGAAATAACAAAAACATTTGCTCTGGAAATGTAGAATTTATGTTCTGGTAAACTGTGTAGACACTGTGCACACAGCTACTCATGAAGACAGGAGTCTCTGTGACATGCAAATAAAATCTGTGCAATTACCTGTATAAAATGGGAGTCAGAATGCTGTGTAGAAATAGTGGGGCAGTGTGCTGGAAACTTCAAATGAATGTAAAGGCACTTACTGCAATTGTGTCACCTATCCTTCAAGTTTAAAAAATGCATCTTATTGATGCTGCAATAGGGGGAGGATTGTGGAGTTTCTAACCGGCAAAAGGATATACTAAGCAGATGGATGTCTAAGTAAACTTCAGCCAGTGTCAGCTCAGTAACTCACGGTAATTATGTAAAGAAATGCTTCTGTTCCATGTTCATTTAGGTATAGAAACACAAGAGATGCTGGAGTTTTGAGCAAAAACAAACTGCTGGAGTAACTCAGGGAGTCAGGCATAATTTGTACAAGGAAATGGGTAGATGATGTTTCAGGTTGAGAACTTTCTTCAGACTCCCATTTTATTCTATTAATTGCACTGATTTTATGTGCATTCCTCCAAAGATGGTGAGTGGCCAACTAAGTTAGACATGGGACTTAACACCGCCCGCCTGGGGCTTCGACATGGGGAGAGAGATGGTGCGGGGGAGAGAGAAGAACTTTGCCTTCCATCACAGTGAGGAGGAGATCCACTGTGATGGATGTTTGTGTGAATTTAATTGTTTGCATGTTTTTCTATGAATTGTTCTGTTTGTTTGTTTGTATGGCTTGTGGAAACGGAGTTTCGTTCGAGCCTCTCTGAGGTTCGAATGACAAGCAATAAAATCAAATCAAATCAAATCAAAAGTTCCTCCAGCAGTTTAAAAAAAAATTCAGGTCTACAGTTTTTTCTTCAAATATTTTAGTGCTTTATTTTTACTTCCACAGTTCTAGTGAATGTCAGCAGCACTGCAGAAAACCATTATCATGGCTTTCTACATCAAATCATTGACAAAAAAAAAATCCCTAGTTATAAAATGTTTGAAATTCTCAGCAGGTTTTGCAGCACCTCATCAGAGACAGTTAATGTTTCTGATAAAAGGTCATCAATCTGAAACATTAAAGGGCCTATCACACTTAGCGATTTTTTCGGCAACTGCTGGCATCATTGACTGACATATCAGGTCACCGAACAATTCGCAGCTTGATGCGGCAGTGAACTGGCGTGATGACGTATGACGCGCAGTGTTTTTTCAAGTGTCGCAACATTTTTTTTGTCGCCGCTGGATTTTGAAATGTTCAAAATCTTTTGACGACACTGATATGACGCCGGCATAGCCGAAAAAATGGGACAGGCCCCTAACACTCTTTCTCTCCACAGGTACTGCTTGATCTGTTGAGTATTTCTACATTTTCTGTCCTTCTTTGAGACATCTGCAGATTTTTTGCTTATAGTGCCTCAGGTCCGAAGCCTTGACATTCCCTCTGTAAATCTTTGCTTCTCCTTATGTCCCTGTTAAAAAAAAAGCATCTTTAGCTAAATATTTTTGACAAAGGTTTTTGAGCACCTTATCGTATATCCGACCTGGTGCCTCGTGCATATCCCTGGGGCATTTTCTCTTTGTAAAATGTAGACAAGCTTGTTATAGCCATCTGTACAGTTGACACTAATTATTTTTTTGTGGCAGGTTAGTTCACATTTTTGAAGTATAAACCAAAAAAAAAACAGACAGGACCTGGGTTTGAACATGTGCCAGTGAATAGATCATGCAGTCAATTAGGCTCACGGGCCTGAAAATTCTAGTCAATATATGTGCAAGTTTTATCCGTAACCCAATCTATAAATGCAGAAGTCACTGAGGTTAGTCAGAAGAATAGTTGACATCATTTTACCAATTTCTTTTTTCACAATAACTATGGAAAAAGTATTTCACATGAGATTGGAAGCTCTTGCGCTATTCGAGGAGCTCAATGCCTCCAGAATGGCCTTTTCTTCCAGAGTTTCTGTTTTGCGGATGATATCATATAACATATAACAATTACAGCACGCAAACAGGCCCTCTCGGCCCTTCCAGTCCGTGCCGTCATCAACATCATCTGTGATTAACATCACCACTGTAACACAATTCCATTACCTTCCAAAGACCTTCCATTTTCCTACAAAACCATCGGTGGATTAAAATCCGGACCCTACCCATAAGAGCCACCATCCCATGAATCCTCTCCCCATTCCCCCACTAGGGCTCACTGGTAGAGTTGTTGCAGCACAGCGCTTACAGTGCCGGGACCCGGGTTAGATCTCCACTTCAGGTGCTGTCTGTACGGCGTTCTCCCACATCTCCAACACGTGGGTTTTCTCCGAGATCTTCGGTTCCCTCCCACATTCCAAAGACGTCCAGGTCTGTAGGTTAATTGACTTGGTATAAATGTAAATTGTCCCTCGTGTGTGTAGCATAGTGTTAATGCGTGGGGATCGCTGGTCGGCGCGGACTCGGTGGGCCGAAGGGCCTTTTTCCGCGCTGTATCTATAAACTAAACTAAGCTTAACAATCGCCTCCCTGATATTCCAAATCATCTCTCTGATTCCCCAATGTCCTCCTTGTATCTTGATCATCTATGCCCTGACTGACTCCAGTGACCATCATCAAATGGCCCCTGATAGATCCACCTACTCAACCCATACCTTAAACATTTCACTGGACCCCAATAATCCTTTGTCCAACTATCCAATCTTTGTCCATCGCTGAACTTCTTCCAATCCCTTATCTCCCCCACACCCTTCACCCCCTTTTGCCATTGTGCTGGATGGGTGATGTTTTGGGTCGGGACTCTTCTTCCAACTGATTGCTAGGGTGGGAAAAAAAAAGCCACAGAAGAGTGGAGGGGCAAGACAAAGAATCTCAGTTCATAGGTTTAAGTAACATTGCTTTAGATTTTAAGTATTTTATATTGCTCCCAACTTCCGATGTTTTGAAGCATGTTTTTTCCACGTTGGAGAATTCCTAGCCCATAGGAAAGTCAGCATTGTATATTGCCAGTCAGTTGTTGTGCCTATGGTAGTTTATTTGTATGAGATCCTCTGTCTTGCCCCATACCCTACCAATCAAAGTGTTCATTAAATGTCATTCAGGTTTGGTTCAATTATCTGTCGATAGTTTAATTGAAATCCATTGCTGTCCCCCATCATTCAAGTTGTGGGTTCCAGCTTTGAACAATCTGCTCAGGTATAAGGACTTGAATCCAGCTTATTGGTTGCTCTGCTCTCAAACTAATATTATATGGAACAATGTGTATACCTGCAGATGCAGACCTGCAGGAACTGCAGATGCTGGTTTACCAAGGAAATACACAAAATGCAAGAGTCACTCAGTGGTTCAGGCAGCATCCTTGGAGAACATAGATGGATGACATTTAGTGCCAGGGAGCTTCTTCACACTGATTGCAGGGGTGGGGAGAAAAAAAAGCGATAGAATAGTGCAGGGGCGGGACAAAGCATGCCAGGTCATCGGTGAACACAAGCAAGGGTGGGGTTGATAGGCAGATGGTTAGACAAAGTCCAGAGAGGAACATACACAAGGTGTGAGACAAAGGCATAAGGGAGTTACAAATTGTGAAGCTAGAGGTTGACGAGGTGCGAATTGCACAGCTAGGGGAAGGATTGTGGATGAAAGTGGAGGCGGAGGGGAGGGAAGAGAGAGCTACAAGGTCAGCTGGGGTCCAGTCGAGGGGAAAGAAGGGGGGAGGCTATGTGGGAGAATGAGCGGGAGGGTTTAATAAAGGTTACCCAAAGTTGGAGCATTATTATTCCATATATGAGGTGCTGTTCCTCCAGTTTGCGGGTGGCCTCACTCTGGCAACATAGAGTAGACCAAGCTTATTATGAGCAAGTGACAGCTTTACTGTGAATGCTCGATAAAAGTTCTGCTATTGTATGAACTAAAAGGTTCTTTTAATCCTTCATGCTCATCAATAGTTTGTCTCGAATTTTCATTTTGGAGAACTTAAATTAAATGATGACAGTGTAAAGTGCGTTTGAAAATCTATGGCATAATTTGCCCTTACCATTGGGACTACCAGTAGTAATGAGTCCTGTCACATATCGTTTT
Source organism: Okamejei kenojei (assembly GCA_035221665.1). NCBI lineage: Eukaryota > Metazoa > Chordata > Chondrichthyes > Rajiformes > Rajidae > Okamejei > Okamejei kenojei. The sequence goes on from CM069133.1 coordinate 78,966,399, forward strand.
GAGGACATGATAATCACCAAGCAAAATCAAAACACTTTCTTGTCAATAGTCTCTTACCAGTGAGGCTCAATACATGGATCACTGGACGTCTGTATGCAATTTTCCACCAACTGAAGGAAGAGAAAGTGCCTTTTCTTTCACTTTGTAAATTACAGCTTCTCTCCTCTACATCTTTATCCTGTGACAAATGTTAGTCACTGTGGCCATTCAACAAAGGGCACGCTGAAGATAATAACAGTGTGAGAACAACAAAAAAGGCATAGAAGAGATCCAGATAGCATTCGTATTTTGTATGACTCTAGTAATAATAGATGTGCTGTGAACCCTTTTTTTTTAAATCTTATGGTATTTGCCTGCAAAGAATAGACAAGGAAGACTGTAAGTGACTTCAAATTACGTTTGTTTTTCTATGTCCAGTTTTGGAGGTAGAGATTAATAGTGTATGTGATCAAATAGCTAGTGGGTCCAGTCTGATTTCATTAAAATTAATTTTGAGAGGCGTTCTGACTGGAAATTTAATTGTAGCAGGCGGTGACTGACATCTTAAAGGGAAGTGATTTACATCTCTATTCAGGTAGGCAAAACTCAGGCTCACAGAAATGTTGATTTAGGTTAGCACTTAAAGATATTATTTAAGATATTTTGCTGCCACGTCAGACACGCGCAGAACAGACCGAGTCATCGCCCTGTGCTCCATTAATCTTTATGCCTACTCATATTGCTTGGCATTTATTTTCGTTACTTACCTTAATATCTTCCACGTTGACTGATATAAATGAGTGTACGTCTGTTATATAACAAGTGCTGGTGTAACCCAAAACATTTCTGCATCCAAATATAAAGTTTGAAATATATTTTTGCAAAAAATTATTATGTCAGAATTATAATAGAGTCATAGGTACAAGAACAGGTCCTTCGGCCCAACTTGCCAACACTGACCAGCATGTTCCATCGACATGAGTTCCACTTGCCTGCTTTTGGCCCATATCCCACAGAACCAGAGTAGAGCCAAGTCATCCTTGATTCCAAGCAAATGCCCCAGAATATATATATTTTTAAAGATCCAGTCTAACATCGGCCTTCCGAGTCTGCACCAACCAGTGATCACCTGTACTCTATTTCTATCCCACAAAAAAGGGACAATTTACAAAGCCATTTAACCTACAAGCCTGCACATCTTTGGAATGTGGGAGGAAACCAGGGCACCCAGAGAAAACTCATGCGATCACAGGGAGAACGTACAAACTCCATATACACAGCACCCGTAGTCAGAATCCAGCGCTGTAAGGAAGCCACTCTACCACTGTGCCGCCCTAATTCAACTAATCAATTGTCAACTAATCTAACTTTCTTTGGTTGCTTTGCCAGTTTGTCCGTCACATGCTGTGAACTTAGCTTATCTAAAAATTATGTTGCTCTTATTCTACCATGCACCACAACCCCGTTGCCCATTGATTGATTCTTCCACCAGCAATACCTAGGATTTGAAATACTCACTCCTCCTTTCAACGAAGATAGACATAAAATGCTGGAATAACTCAGCAGGACAGGCAGCATCTCTGCAAAAAAGGAATGGATGGCGTTACGGTACTTCAGACTCATTTCAACTCCTGCCATAGACATTCTATCATGGTTACCACCTCCAGATATACAGCTTTGCAAGGTTTACCTGTTAATTCCAACTCCTTTGGTCACTCCTGATGTTACTGCCTTCTCTCATCCTTTCATGTTTCATGTATTTTGTGCTTTTATGACTGTTGACAGATCAATTTCCCTTCTGGGATAAATAAAGTTCTATCGTATCGTATAATGAAGGCGCCTTATCTTTACTCTGAAATCAGCCTTTTTGTCCACTGTCTTAATCTGTGGCATGAAGTTAAATCTTTTTTAATAAACATCACCATGAAAAGCTACCAGATATTTTTACTCCGCTTAAGGAACTTTAGGAATCTCATTTATAGTTGTGACTATATAGTAATTTGACAGTTGTTGTTGTTGTGGATGAAAGTGTGTGGAATTAGAGGTTTTTGACAGGGGTCGGGAATCAGTTAGGAGTGGGAGAAATAGAGAAATGGAAATATCCCAAAATGATCAATGTGATGAAAAGCATCCCCGAGTGATCTGCAAATGCCTGAACTGTTACATTATTATGAATAAAAGTGTAGATTGCTGAATATAAAACTTTGTTTTGATTACATTACGTTTGGTGTCAGTAACTGTTGTCGATAGGAGCAGCAAATTGCAGAGTGATCTGAGCGGGCTAGAAGAGCAGGCACTATTGCAGCAGACAGAATTAAATCAGGGGAAATCATTCACTCGAGACCCTAAAGTGATAGGTCAGAATATTTCCTTAATAACGAGAAGGTAGAATTCATGCTGGAGGAGAAAAATAACTAAAAATCTGGGCTATTATAAAAATTAATGGAAAAGACTACTACAATGCTAGTCTGTACCTTGTGGGACTGCAATCTCAGAGGTGAAGGTTTTATTTGGTTGTCTTAGGCTCTAGTTAGATTAATCCAGAGCATTGCTCTACTTCCCTCACAAGAAGGGTTTTATTATGTTTGTGACGGATGCACAGCAGATTCAGAATAATACAGGTTTACGGCGGGGTAAATTCTGAGGACATTACATTGCCGAGTCATTTATTCCTTTCAGAAGATTAAGCGTGATATAATTGAGATGTTTTAATAATTTAAGGATTTGATTGGATTGACTGAAGAAACACAATTTCTTCTGATAATAAATTCAGAATAAGGAGAATAACCTTGCAGCTAATTTGTGCAGTGGTGATGTCAGGTAGAACATTTTCATAGAAAACATAGTGAAAACCTGTATTCTCTCTCAAAGCTATCAAGCCAAGGTCAATTAAAAATAGCAACATTAAAATGTATTGTTTGTTTTATTTGGTAAAGGTAAAGGTCAGGATCCGAAAATGTGTAAATGGAGCAGAGATACAAATCAAAGCAATCTAAATCGAACAGCGGAACTGAATGATCTAGTTCCATTCCGATAATCTGCAACTTTGATTTCAACTTGAAAAATGGCCAATGTTATTATATTTGAAGCTATTTATCACATATTTAATGCTAACCAAAGACTGAAAAGGGTGGGTGAAAATGAGATTAATCAGAGTTAGTGCTGTGGCGCTGAACATTAGTACTCTTTTGCTTAGAGCTCCAAAGAATGATAAAAACAGATGTGAAAATCGCCTCCATGGAGCTTTATGTACATGGATGATAAGGAGTATGCGGTATTTGTGAGAGTTGCAATGAGAGACAAATGTTACAGTTTGCAGGAACAGAACCATTATCTTGAGGGACAGCTTATTATAAACCGATGGAACCGATAAATACCAATGAAAGCCCTTCTGGGAAATGTAAACCAGTATTCTGACGGTGTGCATTTTTACATGTCAATTATGTGTTTAGTTTTATAGTGAATTATCATGCTCATCTGCTCTGAAAAGAATATCTCTTTAATGTCCCGAGTGTCAATTTAATGTTGTTGCTGCTGATGGAATAATATTGTAAACTGAATTTGAATTTAGAATTAACTACCTTCACAACCCGCCCATCCCTTCAGCCCCATTTAGTGATAAGCAGCTTACAATTCAGGAGATAAATAAAAAGAAGCAGGAATAAGCCATTTGGCTGCCTCACATCCTCACAGTTCAATAAAATCACAGCTGATCGTTCGCCTCAGTGACAACTTCCTATACTTATCCCTTAATATCCAAAAGTATATTGACCTGGTCTTAAACATACTCAGCAGCTGAATCACTCCTCCCCTGGATTCACCTATTGCTTGTCAATTCTCATCCACCCCTCACCTCTTTCCACTGTTCCAGTCCAGGTGAAGGGACCCGACCTGAAAGATCAACTCTCCATCACCCCACACGCTTGCTGTTTGACCCGCTGAGTTCCCCCAACAGTTTGGTTGTTTCTCTTTGGACAGATTGGACTGTTGTATTGAGAATTTGAAAGGTTCACTTCCATCTGCTTGACAAAATTGTTAGTGTAGTGTAAAGAAACAGCATGGAAACAGCCCACGATAATCATGAACACTAGTTCACACTAGTTCTATGTTATTCCATTTTTCCAACCACTCCCTGCACACTAGATGCAATTTACAGTGGCCAATTAACCTACAACATGCATGTCTTTGGGATGTGGAAGTAAACCTGAGCACACAGAGGAAACCCACGCAGTTACAGTGAGAATGTGCAAACACCGCACAGACAACACTTGAAGTAGGGATTGAACCTGGGTTTCTGATGCTGTGAGACAACATCTCTTAAGAGCTGTGCCACTGTGGTGTCTTATCCTGGATAGCAGCCATTTATTTTGAGACTGTGACCTTTGTGTTCTAGACACCCCAGTCTGCAAGCCATCTTCCAAGAGCACTGTACCATCAGGGTACAGTGCTATGGAATGTTGAATTCTGATGACTTCCCAGTTTTAGCAGTGCCTCTGGGGGAAAAACATCAAGTGAAAAGACATGGAGAACCTCATCGACTTCTTTACTTGGCTTGAAAGTGATGCTGGCAAAACTGTGGGGCCAGGTATCCAATTCTATTTCTCTGAGATCTTTGGTTTCCTCTAGCACTCCAAAGACGCACAGGTTTATAGATTAATTGATGGTGTAAATGTAAAAATTGTCCCTACTTTGTGTAGGGTAGTGTCAATGTGCGGGGATCGCTGGTTGGTGCGGACTCGGTGGGCCGGAGGGCCAGTTTGCACTCTGTATCTCTAAACTAAACAAAACGAAAAAACTTACAAACAATGATGGAGATTACCAACATGTGAACTTGAGGCAGACTTCTGTTAGATTTTGTTGTTGCCGGATTGCGTGTCACTACATTACAACTCAATATGGAAATCAAAGGGTTTAGCAAAATTGATAATTTGTGGTTAAAAAGAAGAATATTTATGTTGATTATTTATCAGGAGTAATGGTGGAAATTTGATGTATGTGAATATGGCACGGCTTACATATGGGATGGATTTGTATATGAAGTGCTTGAGAGATCTTTTGTTTTAGATTCCCAAATGCAGTGTGATGTGAGTTTGAAAGACTTGAGAATGTTTAGTTCTCATATTTGCTGAGTTCCAAAAGCCAGTTCAGATCTTGGGGTGAGAGGGGAAAGTATAAGTTGAAGTCGCGGAAAAGTGACAACTCTGAAATCCGCTGATAGGGACTACCGACGCTTCGTCTGCTGACCCGGACTCCAGTCCCCCGTGGGCCTCCACTATCGACTCGGCCAACCCTCACCTCTCCACCGCCCACTAGCTGACCACAGCTGTCATATTATTTGAGCCCCAGGCTCAGCACCAGGCCCACCCATCTCCACGATGCAGGCTCTCACACCACCGGGTCTGAATCTGCTGGTTCTTACTGCTGCCCCCGTTGTACAAGGAACCTCAATGGGGGTTCCACTGGTTCTTCCGCTTCCCCTTTTAACCAGGTGGCCCCAACTACTCCTCACTCATACAATAGTCCTCATGACCCCCTACTTTCTGAACACCCGCCAGACATTGCCTCGTTCCCCGTCTACTCACCTGCCTTCCTCCAACCCCAACCCCCTCCCATGCCGTGTGTTCACTGTGCAAAGTACTATTGATTGGTACTATTACATATCATATGTACTTTAATTAGAATACATACAGAGACCATTGAAATGATTACTGCAGGCTTGGAGTCATTAGTTGAACTAACTTAACATGGCTGCCCACATTCCACCAGGTGGTAGTGTGAAAACCTGACATGGATTATGGATCAGGTAAGCAGCAAAACCAGACAGGGATCAAATCAGCAATACTGTTTGATCTGCATTCACCATACCTCCTGACCTCCCCCTTTCTGATATGAAACGGTCTGTCCTCAGCAGAGGACCTTTGTTCCCCTCGCCCCCACCTCATTGAGTTTAGGGTGTGCCAAGATGTAGAACTCTTCTTCCGTTGCCCCCGCTCTGTGCCTTTTTCTATGGGAAGGAGTCCTCACCACACAGTGATGACCCCTTCTCCTGTCTCCAATGGACATTCTCTTGGACTCCCCTGGATGGCCCTCTACATTCTTTAGACCTTTTCATGTCCAACTGCCGGCGGGACATCAACCACCTTCACTTTTCCACTCCCCTTACTTACTCTAACCTCTCCCCCTCCCCTGAATGTACAGACCTCCGCTCACTATGCAGCAACCCCGACTTGATAATTATACCCGCCGGCAAGGGAGGTGCCGTGGTAGTCCGGCGCGCTGACCTCTACCGGGGCTGAATCCAGGCGACAACACTCAGACACTTCCTCCAACTTATCCTTGGACCATGATCCCACAGACGAGCACCAGGCCTTAACATCACACGCCATTTCTGATTTTATTACTTCCGCCTGACTCTGCGGCCGACCTAGTAGCAAGCGGCCCGAAGCTGCTAGCAGCGGCTTGTAGCTGTGGCGGCGTTCCGGCGGCGGGCAACTTGGAAACTCCGGCGTTCCGGTGGCGGCGGTTGGCCCGAAGCCATCCCCTTCCATACAGCCCGTTCAGCCCTGCACGGCCCGATTTTATCTTCTCCCCAAAAAGAACTGTCCTGACAGATCCATTGTTTTTGCTTGATCATGTCCCACCATATTAATTTCCACATACCTCGACTCCATCCTATCGCCCCTGGTCCAATCCCTCCCTACCTATGTCTAAGACACCTCACACGCTCTTCGTCTCTTCAACGGCCCCCACTCCCTCATCTTTACCATGGATGTCCAGTCACTCTACACCTCCAGCCCCCACCAGGATGGTCTTAAAGCCCTCCATTTCTTCCTCGACTGCAGAACCAGCCAATTTTGACCACTGATACTCTCCTCCACCGAGCAGAGCTGATCCTTTCCCTCAACAACTTCTCCTTTGACTCCTTCCACTTCCTCCAAATCCAAGGCGTAGCTATGGACACTCGCATGGGCCCTAGGTATGCCTGCCTCTTTGTTGGGTACGTCGAACAATTACAGCTCCAGGCGTACACTGGCACGATCCCCAAACTCCACCTCCGCTACATTGCCGACTGCATCGGTGCTGCCTCCTGCACCAATGTAGAACTCTCTGAACTTCATCAACATCACATTTAATTTCCATCCTACACTCAAATTCACTTGGGCCATCTCTGACATCTCCCTACTGCTTGTGGATGTCACAGGAGATAGACTATTGATAGACATCTACTACAAACCTACTGACTCCCATAACTATCTAGACTACACTTCTTCCCACCCTGCTTCCTGTAAAGACTCTATCCCCTACTCCCAATTCCTCTGTCTACGCCGCATTTGCACCCAGGATGAGGTTTTACATACTAGATCATCTGAGATGTCATTCTTTAGAAAACGGGGGTTCCCCTCTTCCATTACAGATGAGGCTCTCACTAGGGTGTCCTCGATATCCCACAGCTCTGCTCTTGCTCCATCTCTCCCCATTCATAACAATGACAGCCCCCCATGTCCTCACCTTCCACCCCATCAACCGTCACATACAACATATAATCCTCCCTCAACACTTTCGCCACCTCCAACGGAGTCCCACTACTGACCACATCTTCCCATCTCCACCCCTTTCTGTTTTCTGGAGAGACCGTTCCATCTGCAACTCCCTGGTCAACTCGTCCCTTCCCACCCAAACCACCCCCTCCCCAGGTACTTTCCCCTGCAACCGCAGGAGATGCAACACCTGTCCCTTTACCTCCCCCCTCAACTCCAGGTAAGGCAGAGGTTCACTTGCACCTCCTCCAACCTCATCTACTGTATCTGCTTTTCGAGGTGTCAACTTCTGTACATCGGCGAGACCAAGCGCAGGTTCGGCGATCGTTTCGCTGAACACCTCCTCTAAGTCCGCGTTAACCTACTCAGACTTAACGGTTAAGTCTACCCGGTTGCTCAGCACTTTAACTCCCCCTCCCATTTCCAATCTGACCTTTCTGTCCTGCACCTCCTCCATTGTCAGAGTGAGGCCCAGCGCAAATTGGAGGAACAACGGGTCATATTTCGCTTGGGTAGCTTACACCACAGCGGTATGAACATTGACTTCTCTAACTTCAAGTAGCCCTTGCTTTCCCTCTCCTCTCCATCCCTCCCCTTTCACAGTTCTCCCACTAGTCTTACTGTCTCCGACTACATTCTATGTCTGTCCTGCCCACCTCCCTGACATCAGACCCGAAACGTCACTCATTCCTTCTCTCCTGAGATGCTGCCTGTCCCGCTGAGTTACTCCAGCATTTTGTGATCTACCTTTGATTTAAACCAGCATCTGCAGTTCTTTCCTACAATTCTGAAAGTACCAGGATAATAAGCGCACATTTACATTATTTTTTATTCTTCTGTCCACATTTCGCTCCACTCCACCAGATTCTACCGCACGCAGCCAAAGGGAAAATGTGCAAACTCCTCACAGCCAGTGCCAGAGGTCAGGGTTTAACGTGGATCTGTAGAACTACAGTCCACCACTGATTTTCTGGCAACCTTGGTTCCAGAACCTTGCCGGATTATCCATTTTTCTGGACCAACAGAGGTCACGTGATAATAATTCAACAATACACCTCTGACCCACTAATTATTCCCCTCTCGTGTCTCTAAATCACCATGGACTGCAAGAAATTTTAAATAGCACAAATATTAATAGTAAATTAAGTTTACAGAAAAACTTTTAGCATGGGCAGCCTGAGCGCCGGTTAACGAGTTGCCGTCGGAAATCCCGATGCGGGTCTGTCTGGATTAAAGGAGGTGCCGGACCGTCTGCTACCGTACAATTAACGGTGGACCTGTATGAAACAACAGATCTTTTTACTGCACCGACGTCTGAAGAAGTTATAAATAATTTGCCAGCATAAGATACCGACCCAGTGATAAAACACGATGAGAAAAGCGGAAAAGTCAAATCCACACAGATTATCCTCATGCAGCAAACTCTGAAAAGCTTGAGTATAGGGAAAAAGAAGAGCCTGTAGATCAGTGCATATGAAGAAACCAAACCCTTATCTAGTGAAGGTCATGAGTATCTAATATATTTTTTGTGCAAGGTTATCAATAGTGTTTTTGCTGTGCATCTTGGCGTCCGCCACTCGTTAACACATTGTGAAGCTGTATGATACAATTCCCATCAGTGGGATGGTGAATTGATTCCCCACTGGCCATGTAAGTGGAAGAAGAATGTAATTTAGTCCTAAGTGATTTTGCCACAAAGATGTTCAGTCTACAGCTTTGCTTACTCTTTACCACACTATTACCAGGAGTTATTTCTTTTGTTGCTTGTATGTGGCATGTCAACTCATTGTACATTGTAATGTAGAGCTACAAAACGGTGATTGATTGAACAAACTACATGCGTTGCAGATACTGGTGTTTATGCACCTGCTTTGGCTTTGTTTAAATAAAGGGCCATCCCCCACAGCCAAATGAAACGGAGAATACATGCATTTGCTAATCACATGGATGGCAGCGTTGAAATTCACTAAAAGCAATGTGATTTGATTAAAGTGATCCAAGACAAGATGTGTTCCTCAGTGTCGTTTCCTGACTCTCAGGTGAGATGAGCTGTCAGATGCAGCCAGGTGCATTTGGATGAATATGCAGAAATAAGACAGTATAATATGACTGAAAAGTCAGCCATTACATCAGGTTATCTCTGATCATGCAGCAGGGATGTTTGAGACAACATTTAAATTGGCATGAAGTGTGCCCAGATTGAATTCAGTGGGATTGTTGCTAACTACAAGACAGAAATCAGAGCTCGTATTGGAATGTGCATCAAACTGTCATTCTGAGTCACACAGCAATTACACGTACAGATTATAAGAGAGGGAAAGAACTGAAGCTTGACTTTTACCATCGGATCAGAAAGGATAAATCTTATTTTTAGTAATAAATATAGATATAGATAGAATTGGGCTCAACTGACTGCGATCAATCTTTGTGGGCTCTGTTAATATTCTTTATGTTATAAAAGATTGATCGGTAACCTCTGTGCAGCATGTAAAATAAAATTAGAGGGCTCCACAGGGCAGATGCAGGATGGATGAGCCGAGAACCTTTCTTCGATAAAGTGCGTTGGATAGAGATGAGAGAATATTTCTTCACTCAGAGCAGTGACTGCTTGAAATTTTGCAACCAAAATGCTGGAGAGGCTCATTTAAGGATAGCGTCCAAATCAGAGACCATCAGATTGCAGGATATTGTGGAATCCGTGGATTTGTGGACAGCACAGGAAAATTGTATCGAGGTAGAGGACCAGCCATGATCTTGCTGAATGGTGGAGAAGATTGTGGTTGAAAATTGTACTGCTCGTGCAGCACTATGTTCTTCAATTGTATTCTGTTTCAGACAGAATTAACTCAAAACAGGGAGATGAGTGTATGTAAAGATTTAAGCTAACGGTATAATGTTAAAGTGTACTTCCTTGCAATTTCTCTGAAAACTGACAATTTTCAACATCTTATACAGTTCACAGATTTTGGTGGCACTAATTATCTGGGAGGGTTAGTTCTCGTGGTCCTTGATCTCCTGTTCCCTTTATCTTCCGCACTCAGTCCATGCATTGCAATTCATTCCTTTCCAGTCAAGAGGACTGTATGGATGAGTAATGGATTTTCCCATGACAACCATCAATGCTGTGCTTTGACAAGCAGGCAGGATTTGCAGTTCCATGAGTCAAGTTAAACACAGTAAGTGGTCCACCCGTCTAAAAGCTTCCAGAGAGAGAGAGAGAGAGAAAAAAAATCATCACAATTCAGGGTAGTTCAAGAAGTAGACAGACATGGGGCTTAAATGCTTAATTTTCATAGTTGGCAGTTAAGTGCTTTGACCTTTGGGCTACCAAATGAAAGGATGGGCAAGAATGTAAAGAAACCTCCCTAAAACAGAAGAGAACTTCATGGCATTAATTACAAACTGAAGCATTTTAAGTAATATTCCAGATTGGGTTACAGAACAGACCAGCAATCATATGCTCTATATGTGCACTATTGCTGATTACAGTAATCTGGCCTTAACCAGCATGTATGTGGTAATTTGATGTAACCCAAACGGAAAATCCATTCATTTTGAAATGTCATGCTGCAGGTTAATTGTTTGGTGGCTCTGGGGTGTATTGTCCAAAATCAATATCTAAGTCACTTGAGGACAGTGATATCGTGCCAGGAAATATAGTTTGCGATGTTGTTTAAAATGGGCAAGTTGGAAACTGAGTAAGAATGTGCCAATACTTGCATGAACAGTATGACCTAGGGGCACTATTTTGACAACCCTCCCACCTTTGACTCCTCTCCTTTGAAAAGTAAATGTGACAGGAAATATCCATTACTTGTCATTAGGCCATGACTACAATAGCATTTGAAGAGTTTGGTCAATTTTTCAGCAAGCTTGACAAATGGCAACAAGGGAAAGAAAGACAATCTTCTGGCGCTAGAAATCTGCAACAAAAAGTGAAATTGCTGGGAATTCTCAGCAGATCAGGTCACACAGGAGAGAGAAACAGAGTTAACACATCAGCACTAATGGAAGATCACCGGTATCATTGCATATCTATTATGCTGCTGCAAGTAAGAATCTCATTGTTCCATTTTGGAACATGTGACAATAAAACACAGTTGATTCGTGATTTTTTACTTGATGCACTTTCCCTCTCCATGGAAGTTGCCTGAGCTGCTGAATATATCCGCGCATTCTTCAGAGCCCTATTTGTGAACTTCCAAAGGCTCCATCTGCAATGAACCATGCTCTGGGACCTGCCTCCAAGCTGCTTGAGTGTCACCACTTGCATTGTGCCAGAGTGGGAGCAGATTTAGAAAGTTCATCTAGATGTGTGTGTTTCCTATTATGGCGCAGAATCTTAAAATTACAGCGGGTTGTTCTTGGGTAAAATCAGGAACCACTTTTTCACGCTTGTGGTGGTGAAACTCACACAACGTTTGCCCAGCAAGGTTGAAACAAACAGACAATAATTGAATGAAGGGGTATTGAGCGATGAGGAAGAAAGGCAGAGAAAGCAGTTGAGGTATGGATCAGCTATCATTTGATTGAACAGAGGAATAGGCTTGAGGGCTGAATGGTCTAATTTTACTCACATGTTCCGAAACATCTGAGCACAGATTCTGACATTTTCATTTTAAATTAAAAATACTTTAAAATATCGTGGCTTCACACTTGTGATGCTGCAGCGAAGGTGCATTGCCGCAATATTGCATATCTCGTCCATGCCACAAGACCTCGGAGAATCAAATGTTTGGATAGGGCCTTTGATATGTTGAGCAGGAGAGAATGGGGCCTTTCATGAATGAACTCACACAAAGGCCTTCCTCAATGATCTCCTGACACTGTGCATGGTGGAGATGGCAGGCAAATGTGTTTTGTTCAGGAATAGCATTGGACTGGAGAGAGGACCACAGAACAGGGAGAGTGGCTGGAAATCCAGCTGTGGCAACTCGCCTATCTTCAATCCTATTTGTCAGTGTTTGGCCCATATCCCTCTCAACATTTCCTTTCCTTGTACCTGTCCAAATGGATTTTAAATGTCATATTTGCACCTACCTCTGCAACCTTCTCTGACAGCTCATTCTATATACTCACTACCCGCTGTGTGAAGATGTTTCCCTTCAAATCTCCTGTGAAACTTTCTCTTCTCACTTTAAACCTGCGCCCTCTAGTTTTAGATTTTCCTACTAAGGGTAGATGGCTGACAACCTGATCTATGCCCCTCATGATTTTATATACTGCTGTTAGGTCACCTCAGCCTCCTGCAGTCAAGAGAATGCAGCCCCAGTCTGACCAATTTCTCTATAACTCAAACCCTTCAGTCCTGGCAACATCCTTGTGAATCTTTTCTGTTTCCTCTCCAGCTTAATCCCATCCTTCCTATACCATGACCACCAGACTACACACAACACTCCAACTGTGGTCTTAAGAACATCAACATTAGACCATATGACCTGGCAGCATGGATGGCACCGTGGCTTAGCGGTAAAGCTACTGCCTTATAGCGCCAGAGACCCAGGTTTGATCCAGACTACGGGTGCTTGTTTGTATGGAGTTTATACATTCTCTCCATGATCTGCGTGGGTTTTCTCCGAGATCTACGGTTTCCTCCCACACTCCAAAGAATTACAGGTTTGTAGGTTAATTGGCTTGGTAGGAATATAAATTGACCCTAGTGTGTCTAGGATAGTGTTAGTGTGCAGGGATCGCTGGTTGGTGCGGACTCAGTGGACAGAAGGGCCTGTTTCCACGCTGCATCTCTAAACTAAACTAAAGAATCAGGCTCATCTCATCGAGTCTGCCATGCCATTCGATCATGACTGATTTATTTCTTCCTCTCATCACCATTCTCCCCTGCTTTCTCCCTGAAACCTTGGATGCTCTTACCAATCAAGCTTTCAAAACGCCCAGTGATTTGGCCTCCACAGCCATCCGTGGCAATTAATTCAATAAATTCATAAGGTCACAAGGAATAGGAGTAGAATTAGGCCATTCGCCACCCTCTGGCTAAAGAAATTCCTCCATTCTAAAATATGAACACTAGAAGGAAGTGCCTACCCAGACGAAGACAGCCATACCAATCTTCATAGCCTTTAGTAATAATAATAGCATGGCCCTCAAACCACCCTCCTCAAAGTGCATTTCATGACAAAATAGGAAACCATTCAGCCCATTAAGACCCTGAGGACTCTCACAACAATCCCATCAATGGCATTGCCCTGCTTAATCCCCATTAGCTATTCTATCTCACATGCAAGTAACCCCTATCCACTGATTCTCCTACCAGCCTACACATGGGGCAATTTACTGCAGATAATCAGCACACCTTTGCGATGTGCGGGCAAACCAGAGTACTTGCGAGAAACCCGCTCAATCACAGCATGAATGTGCAAACACCATGCGAGAGCAACAGAGTTCAGAAGTGAGCGTGAGTCACTGGAGCTGTGAGAAAGCAGGTCATGATGGATAAAGCTTTTATACAATGGAAAAATAAAGGAATTTTAAATATAGGGGATCTTTATAAGGATAATTCTTTTCTTTCATTTCAAGAATTACAACAAACTTACGGGCTTCATAATAATGAATATTTCAGATATTTACAAATCAGAAACTATATCTCTGCAAATACACAAGAACTTAGAAATAGAAAGAGTGAAATTTTAGAGAATGCTTGAATAAACATCCAAATACAGAAAAAATGATATCATACATTTACAATATTTTGTTGGAAAGTGATATTCCATCATCGGAAACATAGACAGCGCTGGGAAAATGAACTAAGTCAAATAATAAGTCCAGAAATATGGGAAGAAAGCCTACAACATATACATTACTGCTCTTTAAATGTTAAACATGCACTTATACAGTTTAAAATTTACATAGATTAACATTATTCTAAATCTAAACTACAGAGTCAAATCATGGAAGCAACTCTGTCACACTCATTTATAATTGTACGAAGATTTTAGAATATTGGAATGAAATATTTAAAATAATCTCGAAAGTTATTAATATTACTATGATTTATGACCCAAAGTTAATCATACTTGGAATACCGGCGGAACAAATAATTACAAGGAATCATAGAACTTTTATCGACTATTCTTTAATAATTGGGAAAAAATTAATATTAAAATTTTGGAAAGGCCCTGTATCCCCAACAATTAAAATGTGGAATACAGAAATGACGGAGACACTTCACTTGGAGAGATTGAGACTTGTCCTTATGGACAGGTTAGATCTCTTCAAGGAGATATGGTCTCCCTATATTAAATATCTACAGGGTCACAATGGTTCGGCGCAGGGACTTGACTGAGGCCTGAATATCTGAATGGGATGAAGAAATACACATAACAAATCATGAATGTATCTCCAAGATTGGATTATTTAGTAATACTTCAATCTCCATCAAACTTTTCACATTTTCTTTCTATTTTCTATTCTTTTTCTCTAAATAAAAAAAAAAATAAAAAAAAATGAAAATAAAAAAAATAAAAAAAAGAAAGCAGCTCTATCTGCAGCACCACTCTACTTCCATTCCTTTTGAGCAGTCTCAATGTCATGTGTACAGAGGACCCAGATCATATATCCAGAAGCACACAGGCTTCAACAGTGAAATATCATTGCATAATTCCCCAAGAATGGTGCTATAAACATTAAAATATCCAGGCAATTTAATAATTGTTCTATTTTCAGACATTTTGATAGTTAGCTCATACACAGGAAAACATGCTCTAAAACCTTGCTGTGCAAACGTTCCCTCGCAACCATTTTTTTGTTCAAATGCGGTGCTATTATTTTATCAGAGGCAAACCATTTAATGTAAGTGGATTAACGTCCATGCTTCAATAATGAATGAAGGAATTTGACAAGATGCTTTAGTGTTTATATGCTGGCAAACAAATTGTGCAATTTGGAGACATTGGTGTCTTTTGAAATTGGTGCCTGGGGATAAGTATTTATTTTCAGACTTGCTAGGCAGTAAATTAAAAATGACTTTGGGGATGTTGCCAAACTTAAAAAAAATACCTCCTTCTGACAAACAGAAAGTGCAACAATATCTGTGGAAGTACAAGCCACCACTTGCAGTTTAATCGTGCCTGCAACAGAATATCCCAGTGCATGTGACCAAGGCAGTTAACAGTAAGGCTACCTATGACTGGATGAGACTGGTTGGATAAGAATGTCTAAAGTTGAAAAGATAAAGACACATTAGTCTAAGCTAACTGGTCAGTTTAAATGGGTTCCAAAATGTTTGAGGACCAGGCATCTGTAGATTTGTAGCTACAGAATTTGGTGAAAGTTTAAATACAAGCATCAGAATTTGCAGAAGTCTGCTGAGAGGTGGGAGAAGCATGCATCAATCTCAGTCACAAATGCTTACAAAATATTGAGAGGACTAGATTGGGTTTACGTACTGAGTCTCGTGCCCAGATTAGGGGAATCAAAAACTAGAGGACAAAGGTTTAAGGTGAAGGGGGAAAGATTTAATAGGAATCTGAGGTATAACCTTTTCACACAAAGGATGGTAGGTGTGTGGAAAGAGCTGTTGGAGGAAGTTGTTGAAGCAGGGACTATCGCAACTTTTAAGAAACATTTAGACAGGAACATGGCAGGGCTGACAACTCTCACGCTTTGAGCGTGAGAATCACGCATTTGAAGAAACTCTCACGCCCTCACGCTGATCAGAAATTTCTCACGCTCAGTGGTGAGAAATTCTGTGATCAACCAAAATTTCAAAACTCAGATAAACTGCATGGTCCGCGGGTGTTGGAGAGCCGGGGCTGAGGGAGGGATGGAAGCAGATGTAGCGGCGGGAACAGATGCGGGGAGTGTTTGCCGGGGACATATGCGGACGGAAAGCCGGGGCTGGCGAGTGTTTACGGGGCTGCCGAGTGTTTGCGGGGCCTGTGAGTCACTCGCTGCAGCTCCGGCCATGGAGCAGTGCAAGAGTCCCGGGCCGGTCGGAGGCGTCGACGGGACAGAGACTCTCAAAGAGAGGTGGAGAGAGAGAAGAGAAGGAGACAGGGAGACAGTGGGGAGAGAGAGAGGGGCTGAGAGGAGAGAGAGGGGAGAGACAGAGGGGGAGAGAATGGAGAGAGAGACGAGGGAGAGGGAGAGGGGGGAGAGAGAGAGTGAGATGGGAGAGGGGGGAAGAGTGAGAGGGCAGAAAGAGGGAAGAGAGAGAGGGGGTGGAGGGAGGAGAGGGTAGGAGAGAATGGGAAAGAGGGGGGAAAAGAGAGAGGGGGAAGAGGGAAAGGGGGAAAGAGAAAAACGGGGAAAGGGGGGGTATGGGGGGCAAAGAGAAATAGGAGATGGTGACAGAGGAGAAAGAGAGAGGGGTGAGGGAGCAATGGGAAGAGTGAAGTGGGAGGGAGAAATGGGGGAGAGAGAGGGGGAGAGAGAGGATGTGAGAGGTGGAGAGGGGGAGGGGAAGAGAGAGAGGTTAGAGAGAGAGAGAGAGGGGGAGAGTGTGTGGAGAGGGAGAGATGGAGAGGGGGAGATAGAGATGGAGGGAGAAAGATAGAGAGAGGGGGAGAGAGAGAGGGAGAGGGGGAGTGAGGGGGAGAGAGAAGGAGAGAGGAGGAGAGAGAGAGAAAGAGAGGGGGAGAGAGAAGAAAGAGAGGGAGAGAGAGGGGGAGGGAGAGAGGGGGATAGAGGGAGGGAGTGAGGGGGAGAGAGTTAGGGGAAAGAGAGGGGAGAGAGAGTTAGGGGAAAGGGGAGGGGGGGTGAGGGGAAGGGGAGAGAGGGGACAAGAGAGAGGGGGAGTTAGGTGGGAGAGAGGGGGAAGAGAGAGAGAGAGGGAGAAGAGAGAGGGGAGGGGGAGGGAGAGAGGGGGAGAGAGAGGGAGAGAGAGGGGGAGAGGAGAGAGCGAGAGAGGGGAGAGAGGAGAGGGAAGGGGAGAGAGTGGGAGGGGAGAGAGAGGAGAGAGAGGGAGAGACAGAGGCAGAGAGAGGAGAGAGAGGAGGAGGGGAGAGAGAGAGGGGGGTGAGAGGAAAGAGAGGGGGGAGAGAGCGAGAGGGATGAGAATGAGGTGGGAGGGAGAGCGAGAGGGGAGAGAAAGAGAGGGAGAGCGCGGGAGAGAGAGAGGGGGAGAGAGAGAGGGGGAAGAGAGAGGGGGATAGAGAGGCAGGGCTGCCAACTCCCATGCACTGAGCGTAAGAATCACACATTTTGCCAAATTTTCACGATGATCACAAATTTCTCGCGCTCTGTCGTGAGAAATTCTGTGATCAATGAAAATTTCAAAACTCATGTCAACTGCATGGGCCATGGGAGTTGGAAGCAGAAGCAGCAACGGGGACAGATGCGGACGGGGAGCGGGGCTAAGGAGTGTTTGCCGTGCTGGCGAGTCGCTCACTGCAGCTCCGGCCGTGAAGCAGCCTCAGTGCAAGGCGTCGGAAGCGTTGCGCCGCTGCCGTGAGAGTCTCTGTGTCAAATTCGGCCAGGTGACCGGCATGGATCAGGCTGCGGCTCGGTGGATCCTGGAGGACAACCAGTGGCTGCTGGAAGTAAGTACCAGGCACTGGGTAGAAACGGTGGAAGATAGTGGACTTCAAATGGGGGTGGTTGGAGAAAGCACCCTGCTTGCCTGCTAGATTTTCACTTACTGTAACTGCAGGAAAACTGCAGGGGGGGCAAGTTATGACAGATGAGGACAAACTTTCCTAACACAGAGAGTTTTCCACCTTGGCAACTCCAAAACACTTCAATATCATTCCAACATGGCATTTTTACTTATTTAGTCCCAATCTTAGATGTCAAATCTTTAATGATCATGAAAATTATATATTCTTATCTTTATGTTACAGGCTGTAACATTGAAAACATTGGAACAAATTAAGTTTGTTATCTTCAACTAAATATTTTCTACTTAATAAAAGTAAATTTAGTTCTTCACATCCACTTTGAACTGATTTTTGAATATTTTTTTTCAAATCCCCTATTATTAATCCTCATGTGAAGGTGTGGATATGAGGTTCTTGGCGGAGGGTGGAATGGCAAGGAGACGGAAAGGGTATTTATCCGTTTTGGTGGCTGCCATTGACATTTCTACTGATTACATCACTTCTATTCATACCAAAAATGAACCAAGCTTATAATTTTCGTCATTTGCCCACTGCTTTCAACAATTTTTTATTTCAAAGGCATGTATTTTCTCCCTTCCAAGTTGTCAAGATGACACAATTATGAAAGGGAGTGTCAGCTCGTAATTATTATTGTTATGAAAAGCACAATTTTGATACAAGCCAATAAAAGGGTCAGTGACATGACCTATTCCATGTGAGCATAAATCCTTTCCGCAAATTCAAGTTGAAGAATACCAAGAGGACATTTCTTCCTCACTCCCCCACCCCCTACAATTTAATGCATAGAATATATGGCTTCCCAGCGGTATCTTGATCATTACGTCCTGATCTACCATGAGGCCAAACCCTGACAGTCTCAATCTTTTAAATGGTAACCCTGCTGACAACAATTCAGGTGTATCAATGGCCTAGCAAGGGAGAGCTGAGAAGGAGAGCAGAAAGTAAGGACTACCTGAAATTAGATAAGTCAATGTTCATACCGCTGGGGTGCAAACTGCCAAGCAAAATATGAGACGCTGCTCCTCCAATTTATGGTGGTCCATGGAGGAGGCCCAGGACAGAAAGGTCGGATTCGGAATGGGAGGGGGAGTTGAAGTGCTGAGCCACGGGAGATCAGGTTGGTTATTGTGAACCAAGCGGAGGAGTTCGGCGAAGCGATCGCCAAACCTAAGCTTGGTCTCACCGATGTAGAGCAGCTAACATCAAGAGCAGCGAGACATCTTCCGGTGGCTCAGCACTTCAACTCCCCCTCCCATTCCGAATCCGATCTTTCTGTCCTGGGCCTCGTCCATGGCCAGAGTGAGGACCACCATAAATCTGAGGAGCAGCACCTCATATTTCGCTTGGGCAGTTTGCACCCCAGCGGTATGAACATTGACTACTCTAATTTCAGATAGTTCAAAGACAAGATTTTTGCCTTCCACCACAGTGAGGAGGTGTCTGGTGAACTCGCTGTGGTGGATGTTAAATATGTGTTTATTGTGTGTTTTTGTTATTTACTATATGTATGACTGCAGGCAACGAAATTTCGTTCAGACCGCAAGGTCTGAATGCCAAATAAAGCTTTCCAATTTCCTTACTTTCTCCTTCCCTTCTCAGCTCTCCCTCAGCCCACTGGCTCCACCTCTTCCTTCCTTCTTCCCGCCCCACCCCCCCCCCCCCCCCCCCCCCCCCCCCCCCCCACCACCCACCCTCACATCAGTCTGAAGAAGGGTTTTGGCCCGAAACGTTACTATTTCCTTCGCTCCATAGATGCTGCCTCACCCGCTGAGTTTCTCCAGCATTTTTGCCTACCTTCGATTTTCCAGCATCTGCAGTTCCTTCTTGTAGATTTCAAAACTGTGTTACTTTTAGCTTAAACCAAGAAAAGAATGTTCTGGGTTTTGTTATAAGTAATGGGATATGAGCATCACTTGCAAAACTTGCCTTTTTTTGCCCATGCCAGTTTTTAGCTCACTTGGAAATTAATTGCTGGTGATCTCATGCTATTATAGACCAGAAGGGGTGAGTACAATAATTTTCCTTTTCTGAAGGATATCAATAACTAAATCATTTTTTTACAGTATTCCTGGTAGTGAATGTAAAACGAACCAGCTTTTTATTCCATTTTTATTTCATTCATGAAATTTAAATCATCTAGCTGCCACATTGAGATTCAAACTTATGTCTCTGGATCATTAGTTCAAATTACTGTGTTGTAAATCCCAGAGAATGTGCCATACTACTGTGGTACTTCCATCTGTGCCTGTAACTAGATCAGAAAGCAAGAACAGATTGACTGATTGCTATAAGATGGAAGCATTTAATGTTCCCTTGCTGTCAGAAGAAGGCATCAAATTGCAAGAGATTTTAGGTGAGGATTTCATTTTCTCCCAGTGCTGGACTGCTTCCATTTTGGTGGAAAGTCGTGAGTCTCTTGACAAAATATCTCTAGTACAGTTGGATATGCCCTGAAAGTATGATGTGAAGACACAGGAATGTGCATCTGTCCACGATCATTAATAAAAGTTTCAGGAGATTAAGTTAAATGTAAAATCTGGCATTGCCATTTTTCCATATAAAATAGACCATCATTCATCGTGCAAGGATTGTTTAGTGCGATTTAATTTGTAAAATACTGGTATTAAATGAAAAGTGCTTTTGTTAATTTGTCACTTTAGCAATACTAGTTCTAATGCCAACTGTTGCCAAATTAATAATGCACCTTCCTTGTTAGACGCCTTAATTGTGAACATATAATGTTTAATATTAATTGGTTAACTCCTGCTTTACATTCTGAGGGAAAACACATTAACACATTAGTCATGAACAGTGAGCAAGAATTTGTTACAGGAAGATCTTTGTTGATTTATTTTTGTCTATTCAATATTCAATTTTAGTGGTTCTGGGCATTGCCTATTCCTTCAACTCACATGCAACTGGTTGTAATGAATTTGTGAATACTTTGTGATTATTTAAATGTGTAAAATGAGAACTGTCCAGAAACTATTTTACTTGGAGGAATATCAACTCATAGACATTGATGGAGACAATCTGCCCCAACCTGTCTACACAGGAGAAAACAAATTTACCCTCCTAATCTCATCTTCCAGCTCTGGGTCTGTGTCTCTGCAAGTCACGACTCTTCATACAGACAGTTAAGTTCTTTTTAAGTGCAATGAGAGATTTTAGCTCTCCTACTCTCAAATCCATCTGCCTTTGAATCTGCAGCCCTTAGTTTTGACCCTTCCACTGTGGGAAAATTGCTTCTTCCTATTTACTCTCAACCCAAGTTCATCACATTTTTCCTCATTGCTTCTATTTTCCTTTCCTGGCACCGTTCTCTGAAATCTCTTCTCCAGTATGCGCACACCTCTACTGAAGCTTAATTGTTACACTTCCATTAGGTACAGAATGAAATATTTTTACCAAGCTCACCACCAAATGAGATTGTTATTCAGGATGTATCCAGCTCTGGTGTGGCCAGCATCAATTGAGGAGTCTGAGCTGATCTTATAAAGTTGGCGATGATGAACTATCATCTTTAACTTGTGCCATCCGTGTGGTGAAGGTACTTGACAGTGCTATTGGGCAGTGTTCCACAACTTTGACCAAGGGCAATGAAGTATGTACATTGTATTCCCAAATCAGGATTTTGTGTTCCTCGAAGGAGAATTTGCAAGTTCTGGCAGGTTGCCTTCTCTGATGCCCTTGGCCTTCAAGATGATAAGAGCCAAAGAGCTTGGGAGCCATTCCAGCTAGAATCAGAGGAATGCTTCTATTTTTGATTCGAAGTAACAACTAAAATAATCCAGTGCATCACCTCCCTCCCATCCTGCACTCTTTTTCCTGTTCTTTTTTTCTGTACAGCAGCTTATGTTGATGGTCTTTTCACCTTCTCGACTACGCTTCCCAATCGGCTCCCTGAATGGCTACATGGCTAGCAGTCGATGCCATCAGCCTAAAGTTATCCTAAAAGTGCAGAGAGCACTTGTTTCCTTTAAGCATGCACCTACTTGTTGCTTATTTCCTGCAGAAATATGATTCTTTAAAGGGATTAACAATTACTTGAAGAGAACTATTATTGTCAACTATGCCAGCACTCCTTATACTAGACGTCCAAGCTTATTCCCACCATAATAAGGTTTCAAACATTGTAGAATAGACATCCTCACTGCCGCAGTGCAATAACATAATGCAACACATCCACTGCACCCTCAACATAAAAAGGCTCATGCTACCCAATGGTCTGTGATCCCTCACTATATCCTAAGAACCTCCCGCCAAAATAACCCCACATCCAAATATTTCAAAATAATTCCCACATCTAAATACTCTGAGATCCCTTCTGATACTTCCACAGTCTCACCTGACCACTTTAGCACAATCCTATCATACTTGTCCCATATACCTGTGCATCTCTCTCTTATCTTTACTGGACATAGAACACAGTGCTGAACAGCACAGGAACAGGCCCTTCGGCCCACAATGTCAATGCTAAACATGATGCATGTTAAACTGATACCCTCTGCCTGTACATCATCCATTACCCTCCATTTCCTCCATTTCCTAAAAGCCTCATAAATCCCACTATTGTATCTGTTCCACCACCACCCAAGGCAACGTGATCCATGTGCTCCCCATTCTCAACCAGAAAAAATGCTTCCCCCGCACATCTCCATTAAACTTTCCCTTCTGACCTTAAAGCTATGCCCTCCTGCCTTTGACAATGGATCCCAAAATGTAATCCTTGTTGTCTGACAAATAGAATAGAAACAAGGACATTTATTGTTTCCCTGAAAACTCATCCGTTCATTCACTCTACAATGCAGTCAGACCAGCTGAATCCCTCCAGCATTTTGGGTTTTATTCCCATGAAAATATTTGTATAATTATATAATTCAAATCTTTAGAGCCATTCCTTGTATCTTCCATAAAATATTTGGTATGAGTGACTACAATTGTGTACACTTAAGGGCCTGTCCCACTTGGGCGTCATTTGTGCGTCATGCAGATAGCACGCAAAGATTTTGTACATCCCAAAATCCTGGGGCGCCGCGCGCGACCACTTGTCACCACCTACGTCACCATGCACCATGCGCGCGTAATGTGCACCATGCGCACATCGCGTGCACAGCACAATGCATGCGTCATGCGTCATGACGCACAAATGATGTAGCGTCAATTACGCGCAAATGACGCCCAAGTGGGACAGGCCCTTTTGATTCCATGCCACTGCAGTGCTGAAAATGAGCTGTGACAATGTAATGTCTGATGGAACTCTTTGTCCTCTCTGAGGATTTGATGAGAACAAAGACAGGAGAAACTCTGGATCTTTGAACTGCTAATCATGTAAATTGTGGAAATGTTTTGGAGAGTGATCTCTGAGCTGAGAATAGGAATAGGTTCAAGGTTAACAAGCCTTCTGAAGCAAATAAATTTCCTGTTAGATCGCAGGCAGGAGTTGACAAAATTGTAATGTGAGATTGGAAGAACGTTACAGCTTTTTTATGCTTAATGGTCAATGGGAAATGGAGAACATCTGTAGAACATGTTCCTTTAGGAGATTAAATTAATTGGATAGAATGAATTGTGGAGCATGGTGTACTGTGCCCTGGAATATTTGGAATGGCGGCATGGTATCGCAGTGGTAGAGTTGCTGCCTTACAGTACTAAAGACCCGGCTTCTTTCTGGGCGCTCTGGTTTCATCCCACACTCCAAAGACGTACAGGTTAGTACGTTAATTGGCTTTGGTTAAATTGTACATTGCCCCTAGTGTGTGTAGGATTGTTTAAGTGCATGGGGATTGCTGGTCACCACAGAATCGGTGTGCCGAAAGGGCAGTTTCCACACTGCATCTCTAAACTAAACTAAACTAAACTAGTATGTGGCTGAATGATACCTCGTCCTAAGATTCCTAGCAGGAGACTTTTTCTCAAATCTGAAAGAAAGTTTTTTGAAAAAGCTGGTGAGATATTTTTGTGGCCAGTTATTCATGCACGTTGGATGTATTAAAATGAAATGTCAACATTTTAACCATAAAAAACAAATGCCACAAGACAATAGGAAATGATAGAGGATAATGAGATTTCAGCGTTCAGTTGAAATCTTGAATTAATTGAAACTTGAGAATCAACTGGCATGTGTCACAGGAGTTGTATCAAACATGGTTATTGAAAGTAGAACGATATTTTGTAACTTTAGACGTTGATGTCTCTAGCAGCAGAAAAGCAATTAGACAAGGAGCAGTCCTGCCCTTAGTTTTATTTTAGTTCTGCCCCAAGGTTGACTTATGTGTGTTGTACTATGATAATAACATCAATATGAAATTCCTTTGTGTTAGATTGCTATAAAGATCTTGAAAAAATAAGCAGAATAAAGGCTTTCCTGAGCAAGAAATGTTATACAATTGAGTTACTTAGTTGTATCGTGTGAATTCAATACATTAATAACAAATGTTCAGAGGTTGCTAAACTTTTCAGTTGGTGTCTTGTATTCTAATTAGTGCTAACGGGCATAATGGGCTAAAGGGTGCTGAAGGAAATCCACATTAGGCAGGAAATGATGTTGGGTAGACTGATGGGACTGAAGGCTGATAAATCCCTGCCGGATGGCATGTTGGCCTTTATAACAAGAGGAGTCAAGTATTGGAACAAAGAGGTCCTTCTGCAGTTGTACAGAGCCCTAGTGAGACTACCTGGAGTATTGTGTGCAGTTTTTGTCCCCTAATTTGAGGAAGGACATTCTTGCTATTTAGGGAGTGCAGTGTAGGTTTACAAGGTTAATTCCCGGGATGGCGGGACTTTCATATGCTGAGAGAATGGAGCAGCTGGCTTGTACACTCTGGAGTTTAGAAGGATGAGAGAGGATCTTATTGAAACATAAGATTTTTAAGGGTTCGGAAGCGCTGGAGGCAGGAAACATGTTCCCGATGTTGGAGGAGTCCAGAACCAGGGGCCACAGTTTAAGAATAAGGGGTAAGCCATTTAGAACGGAGATGAGGAAACACTTTTTCTCACAGAGAAATGTGAGTGTGGAGTGTGAGCGCCTCAGTGGGCGGTGAAGGCCGGTTCTCTGGATACTTTCAAGAGAGAGCTAGATCGGGCTCTTAAAGATAGCGGAGTCAGGAGATATGGGGAGAAGGCAGGAACGGGGTACTGATTGGGGATGATCAGCCATGATCACATTGAATGGCGGTGCTGGCTCGAAGGGCTGAATGGCCTACACCTGCACCTATTGTCTATTGTCTATTTACAATGGTGTATACTCCATGTTTATTCAGCTGAAATCAAATTCATATTCCACATTGCTCCATACATCTTTTGATTTGTCCACCTCACCATGAATACCTCACCAGACCTATTATATTCCGCTTATCGAAAAAGGACACAAAGTGCTGGAGGGTACCGCTCAACAGGCAGTCCAGTAATTTGGGTCTTTTTTGTAAACCAGCATCTGCAGTCCCATCATCTACAGACCTACCTTGATTCTAATTGGTCACCAGAAATCAGCAATGGCTGCCACTTTGGTTGCCAGTATTTTGTAATGTGGTGGCAATGCCTGTCCTGCAAAGTGTGACATCTTTTAATGACATCATTGAATGTCAGTCACAGGCAAAGATCCTATAGCTCCGCTATAGGATCTTTGGTCACAGGCTTGTCGAATGGTAGTGTCAGCACAAAGGGCTGAACAGCCTATTTTGTATGTCCTTATGTTCTGTGATGAAATAGCCTTAAAATGTGACCACGTCTGAGCACATTATTGATCACTCTGCAGGTAACTGTGCGGAAACCTTTGGTAAATTGATAGCTGCCTCACTTCTGTTGGTGTTGTGCAATAAAATGAAGAATGTTGTTTAGACACACCCAGGCAGGGGCAGTAGATATTTTATTAGTTGTTCGAGAATTTCAACCTCAAGCGACATTTGATATTTACTCCCCCTCTCACTTTACCATGTTTGTCGACACTGCTGGTGGGGGCAAGAAAAGCAGCATTCCCTTCCAGATGAATGGAGTTGCATAACTTTATTCTTGCCAACAGATTAAGACTCCTTCAGAGCAGATTAAATGATTGCAAAGAAGAAATGGCTAGTGGCGTTCATAGTTCTCTATTCAAGCTTATCAAAATTCACCACATCTTCTTGCATTGCACTGATGTTCATTTGCATGATGCCTTTCCTGCCTCTGTTACTCAAGTAGAATTAAAAAGTACAATCAGCTTATTAGAGATCATTCTAAAACAGTGTTGCTTTTGTTGTAAGAGTCATTAGCATCCTTACAAAAACTCAGTGGTAAACTTATTATGTAAAATGACTGTAAAATGCCCAGCTTTAACCACTTCTGAATACGAACCATTTGGTCTCCCCACCCCCATCGCCCGTACCAGATAAATCATTTGACAGGCTTTTGCTTAAACATATTTTGACAGGTACAAAGGGTCTAGTTTGTTTGAAAGGAAATGCAAATTGCTTTCATACTTATGGTTAAGATTATCACTTCTGTGGATCAAAATGACTAAGTACGTCTGAGAGAAAAAAAATCAACCAGTAATTACTCTTCCTGGTGATTCTCTTTTACTTGAGCCATTTTTTTATACTATGAACATTTCATTGTCATAGTTGGTCCCGATTTGTAATTGGGACCACGAGCAATCAAGACGAGTTTGTGAACAAATCAATCCACTTAAGTTAAAAATGTAGAATCATTACTTTCTACCAGCTGATCAAAAGAACACAGCCTCCCTGTGATTATCTTTGTCCGGTAAAAATCAGGTTGTGTTGCATTATGTGGGAGCCATAATAGTAAGATTAAATGCGAACTTACCAGTTTGAAGTTTGATCTTGATTTTATGAGAGATTACGTGAAGACCCCGCCAGCACGCATGCGCGACATTCTTCAAAGCAGCGGTATGAAATCACAGATAACGGAGTTGACTAACACAATAAGATAACAGAACCAGCATACGTTGACCTTTATAATAGAGGGTTTGGGAGCAGAGGGCACATAATCCCTCATCGTAACTCCTCATAATATATGGATCAAACTTCAAACTGGTAAGTTCTCATTTAATCTTACTATTTTACTTCGGAGTCATGTGAGTGACTATGTGAAGATTTCAAAGCTCTGTGATTTCATGCCCTGGAACGAGTCCATGCTCACACACTGCCATAATGACAAATGGAGGAAGTATGTTAACGTATTTCAGACATGAAACAGTGCTGAAAAACAAGAGGGTATTTATTTAACAAATAACAAATAATAATACCCCTACTTCGGGGAAAATATAATACAGAACTTAATATTGTGTCTGCAAACGTCTCAGGCACGGCCACGGGTTTATTATAGAACCGCTGAAAGGTTTTCTCATTAGTTCAACCCGCCATTGCAAGGATGTGGTCCATAGGAACTTCCATCATCCTTGCTGCCGATGTAGATGCAGCCCTGGTGGAGTGAGATTTAAAAACATCAGTGTCCACCCCCGCTGCACCCAAAACCACCCTTAGCCATCTTGAAATGGTTTGCACGGTGACTCTGTGATTAGGACGTTTGTGACATAAGCAGAGCCCTTTCCGTGAAACACTTGGTGACCTCCATCTAGTGTAAAAGGTGGGTCACTATGCATAGGCGGCTGTCTACGGGGTAGGCCAGGAAATCTAACTTGTGGCGAGATGATCCAGGCCTATTTTGTTTGAGTAACCCCTGAATGAAGAAAGTTACTTTATTGTTGGTTATAACCATGGCGTCCATACTTAGCTTGTGTAGGGACGTCACGAGTGCCATCAGCTTGTGTTGCGCCGTCACGGGTGCCATCGACATTACCATTTTGTATGTCAATTTGGCTAGGGAAAGAGACGTTACTGGTGCCCATCCTCGGAGCATGGTTAGCACAATGCCAATATCCCAGGTCTGGGAATATCTAGGCCTGGGGGATTTGAGTTAAAAATTCCCCTCATAAGTTTAGACACCAAGGGGTGAGACCCAACTGCAAGATGATCTAAACATTGTCCGAGATATGAGGATAGGGCACTCCTGGCACTGTTGATGGCACTGTAGCTTAAACCTTCATCAAAATTAAGGGTTGCCAGGAACTCCAGCACTTCCGTAATGGTGGCTGTGTCATATGTGGTGTTTGTCTTGGTACAAAACACCTCCCATTTCTTGATGTAAGTGAGGTATTGTCTCCTGGTGGACTCCCTACATGATGCCGTGATGATATTCATTGTTCGGTCTGAGAGTCCAAAATCCAGGAGTGGCCTTTTCAAATCCTGCAAACCAATAGGTTCATCCAGTCATGGCACGGGTGACCCTCCCGTGTCACAGGATGTACCAGTAAACTCGGACGTTTGGGTATTGGAATGCACGGTTCTGAGACCATTTCCAGTACCACAGGGAACCATGGTTGAGTAGGCCAGTCGGGAACAACCAGAATACGCGATGCGGAGTCTTGTTGAATTTTCTGCAAGACCCGACTGATGAGGCAGAAGGGGGGAAATGCATAGAAAAACAAATCCCCCCAGTGTACCAAGAAAGCGTCCATCGCTACTGCCCCAGGGTCTGGTTCCCATGCAACATATGTTGGTATTTGGTGATTAAGTCTGGATGCAAAAAGGTCGATATCTGGTGTTCCATACCGAACTACAATATCGGTAAACACTTTGCGGTCCATCCATTCGGTGTTGTCATTAAACTTGCGTGACCTGGTGTCCACCACTGTATTTAGCTTACCCGGAAGGTAAGTGGCTGATATCCAAATGCTCCTTTCTAAGCACCAGTGCCAGATTGTATTGACCAATTCTTCACAAGATATTGACTTAATTCCACCCATATGATTGATATAAGCCACCACGGTGGTATTATCATTTTGTAAGCGTACAAGCAGATGGTGCATGTCCGAACAGTAAGCCCGGAGTCCATGAAATGCTCCCAGCAGTTCTAGATGATTAATTCCCAGTGCCGGGAGTAAGGTTAATTCATGTACATTCCATCTACCACCACAACTGGAGGTGGTATTACTTGCTCCCTGGCCTTGAGCGCTGGCGTCAGTTTGTAGTATAACCGAGGAGTTTGTGATTGTAATGGGATTAGAGCAATGTCGAGCATTGTCTATCCACCATTGTAATTCCAATTTTGCTTTTGCTGGTAATTGCATTGGCCTGTCAAAATGGCCAGCATGGTGTTTGAGTGCTGCAATTTTTGCTCTTTGTAGGTTTTGGTAATGCAAAGGCCAAAATTGTGAGGCTGGGAAGGCAGCCACAAGCTTCCCAATTACCCTGGCTACTTGCCAAATAGATGGTTTACTGATGCCAGCAAAGCTGTTACATGCTTCTATCAAGTCTGACGCTTTAGTCGGTGGCAAAATGACAGACATATGGACAGAGTCAGTCATGAATCCCAAATAGTTCATTGTGGTAGAAGGCATTAATTTGGATTTGTCTGGATGGATGATAAACCCCAGTTTTTATAATAAGTGCTCAGTGGCTGAGACAGCCAATTTGGCCAACTCTAAAGTTTTCCCCACAATAAAAATGTCATTGAGGTATGCCATAACAATATGTTTTTGTTTTCTGAGACACGCTAAAGCTGGTTTCAATAATTTGGTAAACAGTCTGGGTGCTGATGTTAATCCATTAGGCAGCACTTTATACTGCCAGAGCTGCCCCATCCAGGCAAATTTCAAATATCTGCGATGATCTTTGTCTATTGGTACTGAATAGTATGCATCTTTTAGGTCGATGCAACCCATAAAGTATCTCTTGGAAACTAGTTGTTTGGCAGTAACAAAAGTTTCCATTTTGAAGTGGGCGTACTGCACAAAAGTATTCAGTTGTATCAAATCAATAATGATGCGGCATCTGCCGTCTTTTTTATTTTTGGTGAAGATGTTCGATACAAACTCATGAGATTCATTTTTGTTTTTTTCAACTACCCCTATCATATGTAGTCTTAAGAGTTCAGCATGACCTTCCGTCTTTTCTTTCTGTGAAAGTACAAATTTTCGACTAGGTGTATGCTGAACAGGAAGGGGAAGTTTGTGAACAAATTCAATTTTGTATCCCTGAATACTTTGCAGTATGAAAGGGTCAGAGGTTATAGACCTCCATGCATCCAGAAACAAGTGCAACCGTCCCCCAATCCGTGAAGAATTTAAACATGCAATGTTCCTGAGGCAACCAGACCCACCTACCTCCATGTTTACCGGCGGTGCTGCGTTGGTTTCCTCTGTCCGTGTTTCCTGGGAGGTGGAGGCGTTGTGGTGTGGGGGTGGCGCATCTTCCAGGAAGGCCGTGCTGGGGCATGGTAAAAAAAAAGACTGTTGAGCAGGTTGGACGGCCTTCGAGCTTTCACGAGCAGGTGGTCGCCGCAGGTATGAGGACTTGGTGGCAGCCGGCACTTTTATCATGCCTATTGCATTTGCCTCTTCATTGAGGTATTTTACCTGCTTATGCAGGTTGTCCCCAAATAGTAGTGTAGGCGGCTGTGCACTGCTGGGTCTGCACAACCCCGCAAACTTGGTGTCCAGTGCAGGCCGGATGACACTCATTCTGTAACAGTTGATCTCAAACTGAGTGTTACAGAGGAGTGCCAGTGCATCCTGTAGCTCTTTCGGCATTTCCACTCCATCCACTGACCTGGCAATGGCCGTAATCCCAGAAGCCAGTAGTTTTAGGATTTTCTGGAGTTTTACTTCCTGACTTCTGATGCCAGGGCTCATGTTACCCCAGATGGGGTTGTTGACTGCAGGCAAGTTGAGGGAGATACAATTCTCAGGAGCTACAGTGGCTTGCAAAAGTATTCATACCCCTTGAACTTTTCCACATTTTGTCACGTTACCACCACAAACGTAAATGTATTTTATTGGGATTTTATGTGATAGACCAACACAAAGTGGTGCATAATTGGGAAGTGGAAAGAAAATGATACATGGTTTTCAAATTATTTTACAAATTAAAAACTGAAAAGTGTGGCGTGCAAAAGTATTAAGCCCCCTTTACTCTGATACCCCTAAATAAAATCCAGTGATACCAATTGCTTTCAGAAGTCACCTAATTAGTAAATAGAGTCCACTTGTGTGTAATCTAATCTCAGTATAAATACAGCTGTTCTGTGAATGCCTCAGAGGTTTGTTAGAGAACATTAGTGAACAAACAATGTTCCTTCGGCATCATGAAGCCCAAGGAACACAGCAGACAGGTCAGGGATAAAGTTGTGGAGAAGTTTAAAGCAGGGTTAGGTTATAAAAAAATTCCAAGCTTTAAACATCTCACGGAGCACTGTTCAATCCATCATCTGAAAATGGAAAGAGTATGGCGCAACTGGAAACCTACCAAGACATGGCCATCCACCTAAACTGGCAGGCCGGCAATCATTGATCAGAGCAGCAGCCAAGAGGCCCATGGTAACTCTGGAGGAGCTGCAGAGATCCACAGCTCAGGTGGGATAATCTGTCCACAGGACAATTATTAGTTGTGCATTCCACAAATCGGGCCTTTATGGAAGAGTGGCAAGAAGAAAGCTATTGTTGAAACAAAGCCATAAGAAGTCCCATTTGCAAGTTTGCCACAAGCCATGTGGGGGACACAGCAAACATGTGGAGGAAGGTGCTCTGGTCTGATGAGACTAAAATTGAAGTTTTTGACCTAAATGCAAAATGCTATTTGTGGCGGAAATCTACCACTGCACATCACCCTGAACACACCATCCTCACTGTGAAACATGGTGGTGGCAGCATCATGCTGTGGGGATGTTTTTCTTCAGCAAGGACAGGGAAGCTGGTCAGAGTTCTTGGGACGATGGGTGGAGCCAAATACTGGGCATCTTGGAAGAAAAGCTGTTAGAGTCTGCAAAAGAGTTGAGACTGGGGCGGAGGTTCACCTTCCAGTAGGACAACGACCCTAAACATACAGCCAGAGCTACAATGGATTGGTTTAGATCAAAGCATATTAATGTGTTAGAATGGCCCAGTCAAAGTCCAGACCTAAGTCCAATTGAGAATCTCTGGCAAGACTTGAAAATTGCTGTTCACAGACGCTCTCCATCCAATCTGACTGAGCTTGAGCTATTTTGCAAAGACGAATGGGCAAAAATTTCAGTCTCTAGATTGCAACGCTGGTAGAGACATATCCCAAAAGACTTGCAGCTGTAATTGCAGCGAAAGGTGGTTCTACAAAGTATTCTCAAGGGGGCTGAATACTTTTGCACGTCACACTTTTCAGTTTTTTTATTTGTAATAACATTTGGAAACCATTGTATCATTTTCCTTCCACTTCACAATTATGCACCACTATGTGTTGGTCTATCACATAAAATGCCAATAAAATACATTTACGTTTGTGGTTGTAACGTGACAAAATGTGGAAAGGTTCAAGGGGTATAAATACTTTTGCAAGCCACTGTAGGTATTTGGCTGCAGTGTCATTAATGGCCTGTTCCTGAAGTTGATTCGTTGCCATGTAGTTTATACTGGCTGCCAACTTCAGTTGCGACGGCAGCCCTTTTTGGGTAGGTATCGAAAATTTTGATACCGTGCCCAGTAGCTCCTCTTCTGGCACCCCTAGCATTGGTGTTTCTTCAGCCACACTCCCCTCTTCAGAGTCAGCCCAGTTCTGACTCCTTATGCTCCCCTGCGAGGAGAGTGAGACATTTGGCAGCCCTGTAAAGGGTGCTGCCGTGGGTCTGCGAGGAGTCCCACTGTGACCATATACCTGCTGCAGCAGGTGACGTTGGAGCAACTGCTCCATGCGGGATAGTCGACCGCTGTCGCTTCCCGCGGGAGGGGTGTCCTCCAGTCCGGACTCAGCCAAGTCAGCGGACCTGCCCGAATTAATGGGCAGTTTTGCCGCCAGTCCGAGGAGCACCTGCGGGCTGTAGCGGCGTGAAGTTGGGGGCTGCGGTTTGTACCAGGCAGCTAGTTTGGCAGCGGCTGGTTTGGACTTCGCTCTCGAATCCATCGTGGTGCGCTCTATAGGAAAAATAGTTAACAAAGCCGACAACGACCTCAGGAATGGTAAGTACTTACCTGCGGGCTGTTTTTAACCTTACACTGGAGGAGCGGCGCTCCTCCTGCCTGTCGCTTCGCAATGCGTTCGACGATATGTTGCGCATGCGTGCTGGCGGGGTATTCACGTAGTCACTCACGTGACTCCGAAGTAAAATTTGACTCGCACGTTTAATGAATCAATTAGTGAAGTAACACATTAGGTGCACACATTGAAAAAATAAAATAATTGTGCGAACATTCAGTCTTGGTGTCGCACGGTTTTGTACAACAGCTACTCATCAATTGGTCCCTAAGCCTCCAGCTATTGCCATGTTCTGATCACACATGCGAGTCAAGTTGAGAAACAAACTCTCCTCCCAACTTAGACATAAAATGCTGGAGTAATTCAGCGGGTCAGACAGCATCTCTGGAAGAAAGGAATGGGTGATGTTTCGGGTCGAGACCCTTCTTCAGACTTCTCCCAACTTGACTATTTAACTGACTCCCAATATCTTGCGGCCCTGTTGCCGATTTAATGGGTGTGAAGATGGTCTGAAGAAGTATCCCGACCTAAAACGTCACCTATCCATGTTGTCCAGAGATGCTGAGTTTTTCCAGCACTTTGCGTGCTTGGAAGTGGGGGTGACGTTGCTTGGATATGGCAGCAGTAATTTACATTGTCTGAAGAGGTATCCTTCTTCAACTGTTCAGGGCCACACCAAGGATGCGCTTAAAATTCTTCAGGAAGCAAAACTCTGATAATCTGACACCAGATTTTTCGGCAAACTTGTTGGTTTTGCATCTCCCTCATTCATTAGTCTGGTGTGTGAGATGGGAGTCCAGAGTGGGGCCTTGTTGTGTTGCCTAAGCTGAGCATCCAGAGTGTGGGCTGGGTATACGGTCCCAGAATTGGGCTGCAGAATGCCAAGAGCCAACAATGTTGATCGGTTTGCAGCCAGACCCAGGGACTGTATTATTTAAACTCATTGAGTTCACTGGAAAATCTGTTGAACTACCTTAGACCTTACTTTACTTTAGACTTTAGACATACAGCGTGGAAACAGGTCCTTTGGCCCACTGAGCACCTGCCGACCAGTGATCACCCTGCACACTGACACTATCCTACACATGAGGGACAATTAAATTAAGCCAATTACCTGTACATCTTTGGAGAGTGGGAGGAAACTGGAGCATCCAGAGAAAACTCACGTGGTCACAGAGAGGACGTACAAACTCTGTGCAGACAGCACCCGTAGTCAGACAGCACCCGTAGTCAGGATCAAAGTCAACTCTCTGGCGCTGTGAGGCAGCAACTGTACCACAGCGTCACTATGCTGCCCCTGTGCTGCACTGTGTGATGTGTACAAACAAATGAAATAGAAGTCCATGTGGGCATGAATCGGAACATACATTAGGAAAATCAGTGAATCCGACATAACCAAAGCCCAATAGTGCTGGGATACTGGAGTTTGATCTTTTGGAGAGGGTGCATTCAATGATCAAAGTGAGGAGGGGGACAAAAGGAAAAAGGTTCTCAGCTGTGTGGTGGGAGGTGTGCTTTCCACACTGTTGTTCTCCACTATGACCCTTGAATCTAATTCATGTGAAGATTCAACAAAATAGATGATGACCTTGTTTTAGCAGATGCTGCAGTCAGTACTGAATCTTCATTTCAGGGCTCTGCCAGGCTGAAGTTAGGGCTGTTAGTAAAGGATCACAGCGGACTGGCTTCACCAGCCCAGAGCTTAGTCTTTGCAGCCAGGGTAGCAGACGTTGCCAAAACCCTGGTGGAATGCAGCAAGCCAAATCATCTGTACATTCTGCTGAACACTCATAGGTGTGAGGTGACCGGCCCTTGCATGGGCCGATAATGTGATTTTCATTTCACACTGTTGTTATTGCAGGGTTTGACCTGTCTGAAGCAGATCGTAAATTATCTTGTTAGTTTATGGTATATAAATTGCGCCAGAATCCTGACAGTGCATCGGTTGAAGGAAAATATAGGTCACTCGATTAAATAAAGACTTCAAGCTTTCCATTGCTCTTGTATTCAAGGTGTACGATGCGTGTAATTATATGTAGATTACCTTTAAACTGGGAATACACCATCACCAAGATTCCAAGTAACTATAGAATGATACATCACCAGAGCTCTCATTAAAATCCTATGTGTCCCTAATTATTTTTTCATTGGTAAACTGATTAAATTATACTGAATGGCTATCCATGCAAGTAACATTACAATAACGTAACTCAGTTGAAAGTATGCGCATTTACCCTTGAGTTGTCAATCTGGCTTAATCACAATTCATTGACTGGATGGACGTCTGAATAAAGATCTGAAAGGTTTTGCTATACCATATCTCCCAAGCAATATTTTTCTCCTTTTTTCCATCTGCATATTTTACTATTATTCAGTGGTTTCTATTGAAAGACAGGGTAAAGTGGGTGCGGTCAGTTTAAGTACCTAATGTTGGCAATTCTCCAAGCAGGCACTGAGGAGTTTATATATTTGTCTAAATGCTTACCCACAAACCTCTCTTCACTTACCTCTCAACCCCTTTCAGTCCAAATCTGAGGTAGAGACCCCATTCCTTCCCCGGGTGCCGCCTGGCATCATTGTGCCATTCACGAGCTCCAATGTAACAAAAAATGTCAGCACTGCTTGGATCACCCAGAGCAAAGTACGTCCTCGTGAACAAAGGCTGGGAGCTTCTGAGATCCAGGGGACTTCAGTGATGCAGCGAGGGATTGCCTCAAGTGGCATGCCGAAGGCCAGTGGGTGGTTTTTCGGGGGGAACCAGTGATGTCTCCACAGAGCCAGTCACCTTCTAAGCCAAACTGAGGGTATATGAATGAATGAATGAATGAATGAATGAATGAATAAGTTTATTGGCCAAGTAGTCACATACAAGGAATTTGCCTTGGTGCTCTGCCCGCAAATGACAGCATGACATACAGTGACAGGAATGACACATAAAACATTCATATTAATAATAATAATAATAATAATAATAATAATAATAATAATAATAATAATCGATGGGATGCAGCTCAATCTGCTTACATTACAAAGATGGCAGCGACTCACAATGGAAGGGAACCAAATTAATTTCCTTCTCCTTCGGAGTGAAACAGGAGCAGCACGCCTGGCCTGATTGGAGGTTTGCCAACATTAGGCACTTATATCGACCGCACCCACTTTGCCCTGAGGGCCAAAACTGACAATGAAGAAATGGATCTCATGTAAAAACATTTGCTTGATTGTAGGCTCACGATGAATTAATTGGCTAGCCCGAGTGCATGCTTTCTGAGTACAAAATGCTACAGGGCAACTTTCAAGCATTTTTCCTTTACTGGAATAGGCTAGCTGCAGGCTCATTGCTCCAGAGACCAGCCTTTGGGCATTCAGTAACCACTTGTTATTAAAGTGAAGTGAATAACATCGGCTGAAGATCAGTTCCATGCTGGTGGGGACTTTCAGAAGTTGAAATGGATCACTCACTTCAGCCTTCTGGCTAAGTGATCACTTTTGGTTTTGCACTCCTGTGAGAGCTCCAAAGTAGTTGTGTAAAAGGATGCTTATAGTACTTCCTACTGAGTGTTTATAGTATTTCCCAAAAATACAAGGATTACTGGTCTTAATGACTACAGGCCTGTCGCACTGACCCCCATAGTCATGAAGACCCTTGAAAGACGTGCTGGCCAAGCTGAAAAATATCACTAACCCCCTGCTGGACCCTCTGCGGTTTGCATACAAGGCAAATAGATCTGTGGATGATGCAGTCAACCTGGGCCTGCACTTCACCCTCCAGCACCTAGACCCCGAGGGGATCAATGAGAGGATTTTTTTGGTGATTTTAGCTCTGCATTCAACACCATTGTGCCAGAGCTATACAGAGAGTTTGCTCTCCAAGTTGACTGTGCCTGAACCCCTCTGTCGATGGATCACCAGCTTCCTGACAGACAGGAAGCGGCATGTGAGGCTGGGAAAGCACATCTCTGACCCGCAAACGCTCAGCATAGGATCACCGCAAAGCTGCGTACTCTCCCCTCTCATCTACTCTCTCTACACCAACGACTGCACCTCCACAGACCCCTCTGTCATGCTTCTCAAGTTTGCAGACGACACAATCCTGATTGGACTGATCCAGGGTGGGGAGGAATCTGCCTACAGACAGGAAGTGACACAACTGGTGTCCTGGTGCCATCGCAACAACCTGGAGCTCAAATTCCTTAAGACAGTGGAATTGATTTAGGAGAGCTCCCCCTCCCCTCACCCCATTCACCATCAACAACACCACAGTCATATCTGCGGAGTCAGAAGACTCCTGGGAACTATCATCTCCACCATAGGACCTTAAATGGGGGGGGGGCACCATCAACTCCACAGTCAAAAAGGCACAACAGAGGATGTACTTCCTGCGGCAGCTGAGCAAACACAATCTGCCACAGACAATGATGGTTCAATTCTGTATGGCCATCGTAGAGTCTGTCCTCAACTTCTCCATCATGGTCTGCTTTGGCTCCGCCGCCAAGCGAATCGTTCGATCAGTTGAGAAGGTTGTTGGCTGCAACCTTCCCTCCATTAATGAACTGTGCACTGCAAGGGCCAGGAAGCGAGCGGGTAAGATCATCTCTGACCCATCTCACGCTGGCTACAAACTCTGTTTTGTGGAATCCAGATTGTCAAAGGAGACTCTGGATTGTCAAAGCTGCCACAGTCAGACATAAAAACAGCTTTTCTTCCCACGAATAGTAGCTCTACTCAATAACCAAAAATCTGTAGCCTCCTTTTGCTCTGGTATTTCTCAACTATTCTAAGCCAACTTATGAGACCAGTTGTAGCGCACTGAGCCTGTCATTGAAGTTAATCAATGGGGACCATCCACATCAGATATCATAATTTGGTTTGCACAAACAAATGTCCCATTCACACTCATCAACCTGTCACAGACCCAATTCCTCTCAACATAATTATTTGAAATAAGCGATGCACAGTGGTGACATGATGTAACATCTGCACAATGAAGATACACGTGGGGTCTGATCTGCCGATCACACTTTCAAAGCTGCTTGACCAGAGAGGATCAGACCTGCTCTGCTATTCTGACTGTGCTCAGCAACTCCCTCTTAAATATAGCCAATGAACTGGCCTCAACTACCTTCTGTGGCAGAGAATTCCAGAGACTCACCCCTCTCTGTGTGAAAAAAAATTTTCTCATCTCGGTCCTAAAAGATTTCCCGCTTATCCTTAAACTGTGACCCCTTGTTCTGGACTTCCCCAACATCGGGAAAAATCTTCCTGCATCTAGCCTGTCCAACCCCTTCAGAATTTTGTAGGCTTCTATAAGATCCCCCCTCAATCTTCTAAATTCTAGTAAGTACAAGCCGAGTCTATCCAGTTTTTCTTCATATGAAAGTCCTGACATCCCAGAAATCAGTCTGGTGAACCTTCTCTGTAACCTTTATGGCAAGAATGTCTTTCCTCAGATTTGGAGACCAAAACTGTATGCAATACTCCAGGTGTGGTCTCACCAAGACCCTGTACAACTGCAGTAGAACCTCCCTGCTTCTATACTCAAATCCTTTTGCTATGAATGCTAACATACCATTTGCTTTCTGCACTGCCTGCTGCACCTGCATGCCTACTTTCAATGACTGGTGTACCGTGACTCCCAGGTCTCGTTGCATCTCCCCTTTTCTTAATCGGCCACCATTCAGATAATAGTCTACTTTCCTGTTTTTGCCACCAAAGTGGATAACCTCACATTTATCCACATTATACTGCATCTGCCATGCATTTGCCCACTCACCCAGCCTATCCAAGTCACCTTGCAGCCTCCTTGCATCCTCCTCACAGCTAACACTGCCCCCCAGCTTCGTGTCATCCGCAAACTTGGAGATGTTGCATTCAATTCCCTTGTCCAGATCATTAATATATATTGTAAATAGCTGGGGTCCCAGCACTGAGCCTTGCGGTACCCCACTAGTCACTGCCTGCCATTCTGAAAAGGACCCGCTTACTCCTACTCTTTGCTTCCTGTCTGCCAGCCAGTTGTCTATCCACATCAATACTGAACCCCCAATAGCGTGTGCTTTAAGTGTGTATACTAATCTCTTATGTGGGACCTTGTCGAAAGCCTTCTGAAAGTCCAGATATAACACATCCACTGGTTGTTCCTTATCCACTCTACTTGTTACATCCTCGAAAAATTCTATAAGATTCGTCAGACATGATTTACCTTTCGTAAATCCATGCTGACTTTGTCCATTTAACAAATCTGATGATGGACTCGGGAGACATTTACAAATTACTTTGATACGAGAACATTGGGTAGTGAGTGTTTTAAATCAGAAATATTCCTTTCACAATTTTAATGTAAAATATTAACTATTTGAGGTCTCTTAATAATACTTCACATTCCACCTCAAGAATGAGGTGATTGATTTGGCATCTGTATGTTCTTTTTAAAAAGAAGCGGGGAGCAAGGTTTCTCCCCCAGCCTTGCAGAATCTGAAAATATCCTTTCACATACAATGCCAGACAGAAATTCTGGAGAAAGAAACACTGATCAAAAATATCAAAAAGACTTAGAAGGATCAAAAAGGTTTGGCTGTATTGCATTAGGCGGGCTATTGCAATGGGCCTTGCAGCTGGTTTACACATACCCCATATTGACCACAGTATCATTGATATATTCTTAGGGTGATGCAGTGGTGGGGCTTTGGCTTTTTTTGCTTGCCTTTGATGCAAAGCGAAAATATGTTTGTGTGTAGATGTTTTTTACTAATATTTGATCACTTTGGTAGGATGATCCAAAGATATTGTAAATACTGATACTTATTTGTTTTACATATATCAAAGTCAAGTGTTTTTGATAAGTTGAAATTTGCAATATCTGTTCATGCAAGGTTGATAATTTAAATGTCATGATGGTAGCTTTAATGAGTTGGATGGCAAAATGCAATAAGAAAATAACCAAATAAAATAGGAAAAAACATTTGACAGGAATAAAATGGAAATATGGAATATCAAACAAAAAGATGTCAAAAAATATTTAAAGAGTTGATATTTCTCAATTTATTACAACAATATAAATCTAACCATGTCAAAATTAAGAATGGTGGGTAAGTCATGGGGCCCAAAGAGTGCACAAGGACTGAATATGTAGGAAGGAACTGCAGATGCTGGTTTAAACTGAAGATAGACACAAAAAGCTGGACTAACTCAGCGGGACAGGCAGCATCTCTGGAGAGAATGAATGGATGATCTTTCGGGTTGAGACTCTTCTTTGGAATGAATGTATTCTATTTTGTATCAGTTTGGAAGGTGATCCTCTGTTCTTTTTTAAAAAGTAATACCATTAAACCTTGCTAGAATTGAAGGAGTTTCATTCTGTGAAAGAATGCTTTTGTTATAAAACATTATGAACACAATTATTTACCATCAACAATAGCACACAACACAATGCCAAAATTGTCGCTAAGCATCAAATGGATAAAATGTTTGTTGACAGTTTGCTGTATTAAGTGGCAGTTTAATTGTCTCTGATGCTTGACGCACAGTGCGAAGCGGAGATGGAAACAATAGGTTTTATTCCTCGTCTGCTAAGTTAGCAGTAGGATTTGGTGGGGCAGATGAATTTCTCCCAGGTTTTCCATTCCCACACTTTTTCTTGGGAACTCTTTGGAAGAACACATATGGATCGTGGCTTTGTTTTAGATTCCTCCACTGATCAAATCAATCTGTTGACACTCACGATCAATAATGATCTTGAGAGAAGGAATGGGTAACGATTCGGCTCAAGACCCTTCTTTAGACTGGTCTTGACCCAAATTGTCACCCATTTCTTCTTTCCAGCGACGCTGCCTATCCCGTTGAATTATTCCAGCTTTTTGCATCTATCTTCAGTTTAAATCAGCATCTGCAGTTCCTTCTCACACACCAATAATGACCTCACAGGAAAGCATCAGATTCCTGTGCAACCCTAACCTAGGAAATATTTTAGGGCTGGGGAGGACAAAAGCAAAGGTCAATAGGTTGCATTATGTTGATCTTAAATCATGGTAGTCCCCCCCAAGTATCTTTTGTAATTGTGTGAGCCATTTAAGCCAAATGCTGCTCTTGAACAGGGAAAATAAACTGGTTAGTGCCAAAGCTTTGTTCTGATGAGTAGGAATTTTAATTTGTGGTGTTTTCTATTCAGGCCCTGTTTGTTGAGGCTTAGTGAAATGATTGACAAAGTTTTCTAAAGAAATGTTGAGTGAGTGAGGGGAGCTCTCACATTTGTTTCTCACACGAAGGGAAAAAAACTCAACAGCAGCAGAAGGTGTTACTGCAGCACCAACAGATTTGGAATGTGGGTAATTCATTTTCTCCCCCATTTCATGATATTGTCTTGAGTTGAAGGATATTTGAAAATGCTTTTAAGCCATTGTGAATGACAGGCTGTTCTTTTCTGCAATCGCTTACATGCACTTGGCAAGTGCTATGTGAGAGACAGCACGGATTCACTCACCTGTTTCTCATAGTTAATGTTCCCATAAAGAGATCCCAGCTCACTTTCTGTGTTAATGTTTGCTCTCCATCGTTGTGTGGCATCTTTATTGAGCAGAAAACATCCTTTGTCAGTCGAATCAACATTATTTCAGGATTTGCATTATGAACTATGTGACAAGGCTAATTAATATTAATGAAATATAGTGCAGGGTTGATTATGTTTGTATAACCCTTGAGATTTGTACCTGGTCGCTGGAAGCATGGTATACCCTGTTAAAAACTGATTTTGTGGTGATTGCAACATATTGCTCCCATCAGTGGAGAGTTAAAAATGTCCACACTGGAACTGTTTGTCATTTCATCCAGCTTACAATTTATCTTACAAGAGCAGAAGTGATAATGGAGCTACATTCTCAGGAAGGTGAAATTATTGTGCAATTAAAAGCACGAGAGTTAAAA
Organism: Okamejei kenojei; assembly: GCA_035221665.1. Classification (NCBI taxonomy): domain Eukaryota; kingdom Metazoa; phylum Chordata; class Chondrichthyes; order Rajiformes; family Rajidae; genus Okamejei; species Okamejei kenojei. The sequence continues at coordinate 79,008,408 of CM069133.1, forward strand.
TTAATTTTCTAGAATGAATGTATTCCATGTTTTACACTGGAATTAATTATTGTAAATCTTGTCTAAGTGTGGCAGTACATAAGATGCAACATTGATTTAATCTGTTAATTACATAAAGTAATGTGATATTTCCTTTCTACATTGAAAGGAAGTTTTATTGCAAGTGTCACAGTCTGCGGGTGCTGATTCCATATTGTTATCAATCAAGCTGCAAAGATGAGTTCTGTATATGGACATTTAGCATATGATGATCGACCAACTGGATTGCAAGAACATTCCCACTTACAACCGAACCTGGAGTCACAAGGAACTGCAGATACCACAACCTGAGCAAAAAACACAACCTGAATTTGTCACCAACAGTCAGTCACCAAACGGTTGAGGGGATAGTATCTATTGTCATGTGTACCTAAGTACAGTGAGATTTTTTTACATACAGTTCAGTGACAATCTTATTGTACATTACGCACTATCACTCTGTACAAGAGTACAAGATAGTGGACCACACTCAGACGATAACTCAATTGTTGCACACCTTTATATTGTGCATCAATCTCTGAAACAAGGAAAGGATGTCATTAAGCCGGATAGAGCGCAGAGAAGATTTACGAGGATTTTGCCAGCACTTGAGGGGCCTGAACAATAGGTAGAGATTAGGTGGGCTAGATCTTTATTTATAGGAGCGCCAGAGGCTGAAGAGTCATCTTATATAAGTGATTAAAATCATGAAAGGAACGGAGGGGGGAAAGATTTAATATGAGGCAACTTTTTCACTCAGTGGTTAGTGGGTATATGGACCGCCAGGGAAGGTAGTTGAGACAAGCACTAAAACAGCATTTAAAAGACCCTTGGACAAGTACTTTTTCTTCAGAATTAAAGACGCTCTTTTAGAAAAGAGGTGAGGAGGAACGTCTTTAGTTAAAAGTTAGTTAATCTGTGGAACTCATTGCCACAAAGGGCTGTGGAGGTCAAGTCAGTGGATATTTTAGAGGCAGACAGAAATGGCGAAGTAGACTCGATGGGCGAATGGCCTAATTCTACTTCTATAACTTGTAAACTTGTGAAGTACATAAAAAGGAAAGGTTTAAAGTGATATGGTCCAAATATAGGCAACGGGACTAGCTTTGATGAAGCATCTTGGTCGGCATGCATGAAGTGCCTAATCCTATGCTGTATTAGACTTAGTTCCTCCCACACTGTTGAGTGCATTGGACAGCAAGCTTTCGCCATTCTGTTCGGTTATGTGCGACGTCTTCCACCCTCGATGGGCTTGCATCCCGGGCTTCCAAATCCTTCTGAAATGCTCGCCTCCAGGTAAGTTTTGGTCGACCTCTTTTCCTCCTTCCGTCAGGTTGCCATGTCATTCCTATCTTAGGTGCACGTTCCGGAGACATTCTGATTACATGTCCTGCAGATTTCATCCTGCGTACCTCTATGTCCTGGCTGAGAGGTTTTGTCGCAGTTTCCCCAGTAGATCTCCTCGTTTGTAATATGGTCTCTGTAGCTAGTCTTCAGCATCTTTCTCTAGCAGCGTTGTTGGAATGCATCCGATTTCGTTTTCATCTTCACATTCATTTTCCATGTCTCACTGGCACAGAGGGCTGTAGGAAGGTCTACGGACTGGAAGAGCTTGACTTTTAGCATCCTGCATATCCCACCACTCGACCATATTGGCTACATTCGTCTGAAATACGGGAGTTGGTGCTGTATGGCTCAATGATAATTACTAAATCTATTAAATAGTGAGCTGTAGCACTAAAATTAATCTGATTGCTTCCATTAGCAGCTGGGGGGGGGGGGGGGGGGGGGGGGGGGGGGATCTGCCTATTAATCCTATATATGTTCCCCCAGCATTTCCCAGTAATTTCTGGTTTCTATGCCCTTCTTTATTTCAGAACTTTTTGTTTTAGAACTTGAGACTTTACTTTACTCTTTAGAGATACAGCACGGAAACAGGCCCTTTTGGCCCACCAGCTCTGCACTGACCAGCGATCACCCTGTACACTGACCTACACACACTGGGGACAACTTACTAAAGCCAGTTAACTACAAACCTGTACGTCTTTGGAGCATGGGAGGAAACTGGAGAACCCGGAGGAAACCCACGTGGACACAAGGAGAGCATACAAACTCCATGCGGACAGCAGCCGTAGTCAGGATTCAACCCAGGTCTCTGGCACTGTAAGGCAGCAATTCTACCGTTGCACCACTATGCCGCCCACTTGCACCACTGTGCCACCCACAAACCATTTACAAAAGAGAGAAAATGTGAACAAGGTTTGGGAGCATTATGTTTTGATTGTGCCTTTATTTTTTAACATTTCTTTTTCATGCAATAAACAGATAGCCCGTTGCATTAAAATGATATGGCAGGTATCACTATACTTACACATTGTGTTGAAAAGGAGCACCGCTAATGCTACAATAACAAGAAGTAGAACTATTATTGGGATTCTCAAGGGAGCCTTATTCAGACGTTTGGTAGTAAATTGGTTTGAAGAATTTGCTTTAAAATGTCAAACTCTGTGCCAGGATACCTTGGCAGCCTGTATTCTTGCTGATCATAATGATCCTTTAAGAATTGGATCCAAAACCTACAGACTCAGTTTTAGTGCAATTTATTTCCCATTTGTAAAAGCTGGTATTGTGGGGCTGACTGAAAGAGTCATGAGGTCACCCACTTGCTTTATTTATCACCGCTGCATCCCTTTTATCACTGCACTCTTGAAATAGGCCTCCATTAGTGAAGACAATTTCACACTGTCACCAGTGCTGCTTGTATATTAAAAACCTTGAAGATGGTTTATTGTAGCTGCTCTGATAGAGTATGTTTATTACAGTGCACAGTGTTCAACTAACATTGGCAATATGTTTACACTTTGCAATTTATTGCCGGACCTTTGACTGCCATTTTTATAAATACCTAGGCAGTTGCTTGAGGAATATGGAACTACCATTACAATTAATCACACATTCCTTACAGTGTTGCTTAATTTATGTTTCCAAGAACTCCTTATATAGATCATCTGCGATGAAAATCCCATGATCATCCAGAAGACACTTGCAATGTGCTTCCAGCAGAGTAACATCGCTTTTTATCACTAACAAAATGCATTAATTAAGTAGTTTTACATTTGCTTTGTGAAATCACATGGATAGGGAATATGATTAAAGTAGCAATTACATTCCTTGAAAGAATGGTTCTTTCAAGAAATTCTTTCTAATTTATTTTCCTTTTTTTTATTATATCCTTTAACAAGGGAATCTGCAGTACATCTTTAGCTAGTGAGGATTTCCTGACAATCCACTGGCAAACTAGACATCTGTCTGAAGAATGGTCCCAACCCAAAACGTCACCCATCCATGTTCTCCGGATATGCTGCCTGATCTGCTGAGTTACTCTAGCACTTTGTGTGCTTTTGTGCACACCAGCATCTGCAGTTTTTGTTTCCACAGTGAGATATCCTGAGAAGAGTAGTTAGTAAGCCTTGGGGAAGGCATGTGGTGGCCTGTTTAGTAGGGGTGGGATACAGGAGTCATCCAAAAATGTGGGACACTTGCATTAATCTTCCTTTTATTGTCCTTTAATGTTCAATAAAGCAAAGGAGGGACTGCATGCATTCATATCATAGTCAGATGGAGAAAATTACAGGACCTCTGGATCACTGTCCACACTGACCATCAACCACTCATTCACACCAATCCTACATTCATCTCATTTTTTATGTCCCCACATTCTCATCGTCCTCCCAGATTCTACCACTCAGCTGCACACATTGGAAGCAATGGAGATTGTCCTATTAACCTACCAACCCTGGCTTCTCTGAGGTGTGGGAAGCAATCAGAGGAAACCAGTGTGGTCACGGGGAGAGGGTGCAAATCCCATGAAGACAGTACCTGAGGTCAGGATTGAACCCTGGTCTCTGGCACTGCAAAGAGGTGGCATTTCTAGTTGCACCACTGTGCTACCCTTACTCAGAGTTAAAGAATCTGAGTGGAAAATATCAGATGGATTGTATTCTTTTTAGGAGGATTGGAATAAAACATTGACGATGTTAGATTAAAGAGGGTTGAATTTTGAAATACTCCTGTGGCTTTATGCCACATTACAGAAGGCCGGACTCATCCTTCAGATGTGACTTTTCCCTGTCATGAATAAGTTTGTATGTAAAAGAGATTATAAAAACTTTTACTTTCATTCTGATAATAATCCAATGAAAATTTAAGGATATGAAATTCACCTTTGACCTTTGATAATAGTTTTAATTTCGGATCTCAGGAGTAATCATCCTTGTGATTGCAGAGATTTCCCCCACCCGGATGCTCTGATTTCTTCCTACAGCTCAAAGACGTGAGGGTTCATTATTATGAATTAATATTCCAAATAATGGAAAACTATTGCTGCTAAAATGTTTGATACAGTTGTTTTCAAGAGGGAGTTAGATTTAGCTCTTAGGGCTATTGGTATCAAGTGATATGGATGGGGGAAATGCGGGAACAGGGTATTAATTGTGGATGATCAGCCAAGATCATATTGGCTCGAAGGGCCGAATGGCCTACTCCTGCACCTATTTTCTATGTTTCTATGTTATGTTTCTAAAACTGGAACAAAAAAACACAGAATGCCAGCAGAATTCAGCAGATCAGGCAGCAAAAGGTGAAAGTGAACGTTGATGATGTTGATGATAGTTTATTGTCATTTGTACCTATCTAGGTGCAGATAAATTCTTTGTTTTTTTGCACTCTAAGCACACAAAAGAGTAAGACAAAGGCACCGAGAAAGTTACAAAACGCACTCATCCCTTCTTCACCCCCCTGCCCCCCCTACACCGGGTCCCCCTTTATTCTCGGCCACCCCTCCCATGCGGGTTCTCGGTGCCCCTCCCCTCCCCTCCCACGCTGGGTCCCCCTTCGTTCTCAGTTCCCCTCCCCTCCTACGCCGAGTCCCCCTTTGTTCTCGGTGACGTAGCCCATCCTCCTCGGCCTGGGATGAGACCATGCATCGGGACTTCACTGAAACAGGTGTAGGCTTTCTTCAGTGTTCAACATTGGGAGTCATCCATTTCTTTTAAATAATCCTTTTTCAAATTTTCTTCAGGATTAAAAAGAGCAGGCGTCAGATGTGTCCTGTTCAGGATTCTCAGTGACCCCTGTGTTACAATTGAGAGCAATTATTTAGGGGGGGGGGGCGATAACTTCTTCTATAGCCAAGAGTAATTAGAATGGTCCTCTACCTCCAAGATGTTAAACCTCTTCCACCCCCATGAACCCCATTGCATCCTTCTCTCTGTACTTGTTTGAGCACTATTCCTTTGCATATTTGTGTCCATGTTGCCATTGAATTGTTCACAAAAGTAGGCATTTGCAGCTTGAGTTTAACTGGGGTCCAAGGCCTGATTTTCATCCTTTGGCCCATCTGTTCTTGTACAAGATTCATGCCCTGTGTCTAATTTGTGGCAACAGGCTGGCTGTATGCAGTTTGTAGCACTAAGTGATCCCACAGGGGAAAGTAATAACAGGACTGCTCTATTTCTGACATAAAGACAAGAGCTTGTACATCTTCATGATGCCCAGGCTAATTGTCCACTTTCTTGTTGTCCTAAACCAGACGTATGTCTGGAAGTGTCTCAATTTCTCCACTGAGAAATCAGACCCTCTAAGCAGGCCTTATATTACCTCACTCACAATGCAGCTCCAGCTATTTGTTATTGGCTGCATGGCGGAATAACTTCTGTAAATTATTTAGCAAACAAAATAGAGTATATAACATCAGAGTGCCTTGCAAATGTACAAATATAATTTTTATAACTGTAATGAGAGCTAACCTTAATATTGTCAGTGGCATATGCTCCAGACAGTTACAAGAACATCTCAATCTCCTGCACTTAAACATATAAAGCTAACGTGAAGGTTTTCATGTTAAGGCAGCATTGAAAACTCACAGAGCAAATTTTATGTTGTTGGCTTAAAAACGAAGCCAGCTCCAAAAACTCTCCTGTTACAGTTCAGCTGCCATTGATGTACTCATGTGTTTTATGTTGGCAATTCTGGAAGTCCAGCCTGTTAATATTGCTTGTTTAACATGCAGATGAAGCTTCCTTTGCAATATTATGACAAAACATGTAGAACAACCTTCTGCTCCCTCTTGCTGCTGTCACACTCAAACCAAAATATGACACTGAATTACCGACCAATGAAAAGGAAATATTCAGTGAGCTCTGCTGGGTCATTATAGTATTTTTCTCAACGTTATTGTGGTCACTTTGAATTTGTGAGCGTAAAAAAGTGTAACGATACATAATCCTGAATATTTATGTACTAGACAACAAAAGATCACTGAATTTGAATTATTAATCCAATTATATAATAATCATGAATATCAATCATGCTACATGAATTACTCAATTGGATTATTTCCTTATAATGTATTTGTATCTGGCATCTTACGTGTGTGATGGAATCTTAACTTTAATTTGGATATCAGAAGTATCTTTTCGACTTGTTAACTCTTTGGGTGGCAGAGTAGCTCAGTAGAGTTGCTGCCTTACAGCGACAAAGTAACATTGCCCCTAATAGGGTAGTGTTAGTGTATGGAGTCATCACATTGACGGGGACAGCAGGGCCTGTTTCTGCACTGTATCTCTGAAGCCTAGCGTCTAAATACTTGTCAGATATACACAGCAGGCACATCAAAGCACCAAACAGGTACATCTCATGGGTTCACAAAGATCTCCAAATCCACTGGCAGGATAGGCAAACCAACAGCAGCATCCTCTCCCTGGCCAAAGTTCTCAGCATTTAAGCTATGACAACATACAGACAACCCAGTGGGAAAGCTAAGCCATTCACTTTCCCTGTCAGATGCACAATGAATCTGCAACCTATGGTCCTGCTCATTTCCTCCCACTGGAGTCCCTGCTGTTCAAGACTTCCACTCCAGTTTAGTAGGCTCTGAGTTGACTAATTAGGTCAATGCCACAGATGGAGCAGTGGTTGCTTGATGGAGCCATTGGGCAGAGTGGTTGGATGCGCACTCCTTCTGTGATTTTCACCAGTCTTGAGCCCAATCGCAGTTAGATTTTAGCACTGTCTGCATGTTTTTTCCCCATTTTAAATGGCCTGCTCTCAAAGATTCCCACTAACTCTTTGGAATGTTGAACCTCCCTTGGAGCTTGGAATTATTTTCTCTGTTCCCCCACTAATTTCTTGCCCTGAGAGAAATCTGGTGATGGGCATATGAATGGTTTGATATGCCCATTGGACTGAATGTGTGTGGTTAGAGCTTAAATGCTGAGAACTTTGGCCTGGGAGAGGATGTTATTTTTGTCCAAATTGTGTCCGTAATTTGGTCTGGATTAAAGGAAGTGCCGGACTACCAGTTGCCGTAAAAGTTGGTGGTATAATCACTTAAGTTCATGATTGTACTAATGTCAGTAATGTTTTGATCTGGGCCAAGACTCAGACCCCAAGAGGTCCCCCCCAAAAACAGGCTGTTCCCTCAAGGTGAAAGCGTTCAGTTCTGCCTATTCACAGAGTTCTGGATAACTCTTCAAATATGCCCTTTTTTTCAAGAATACCCTGGCCTCCAGGAGACACATTTAAATGTCCCTTCATGCCACATAAGATCATAAGGTTGTAAGTGATAGGCGCAGAATTAGGTCATCAAGTCTTCTCTGCCATTCAATCATGGCTGATCTATCTCTCCCTGCTAACCCCATTCTCCTGCCTTCACCGCTTAACCCCTGACACCCATATTAATATTTTTACTTTTATGCCAATGGGATGTTTCTATGCACTTGTTATGTAGCTTTATGCCATTTAAACCGGATTATTCAGAGAGAGTGGACAGGACACCTTAATAAAAATGCGTAGTTTTGCTTCAATAAAAGACACAAGTGCTGGAGTAACTCAGCCGGTCAGGCAGCATCACTGGAGAACATGGATAGGTGACGTTTCAGGTCGGGTCTCTTCTTGCTCTGAAGAAGTGTCCCAATAGGAAACAACACCCATTCATGTGCAGGAAGGAACTGCAGATGCTGGATTACACCAAAGATTGACACAAAATGCTGGAGGAAGTCAGTGGGACAGGCAGCATCTCAGGAGAGAAGGAATGGGTGATGCTTTGAGTCGAGACCTTTCTTCAGACCACCTATTCCTTCTCTCCAGAGATGCTGCCTGGCCCACTGAGTTATTCCAGCACTTTTTATCTTTTTTGTAAACTCGTATTTGCAGTTCCTTGTGTCTCCAAGGAAAACTTAAAACTGTTCTTTACCTTGCAGAAATATTACTACTAATCCCTTACATAGAAACATAGAAACATAGAAATTAGGTGCAGGAGCAGGCCATTCGGCCCTTCGAGCCTGCGCCGCCATTCAATATGATCATGGCTAATCATCCAACTCAGTATCCCGTACCTGCCTTCTCTCCATACCCCTTGATCCCTTCAGCCACAAGGGCCACATCCAACTCCCTCTTAAATATGGCCAACGAACTGGCCTCAACTACCTTCTGTGGCAGAGAATTCCACAGATTCACCACTCTCTGTGTGCAAAACGATTTTCTCATTTCGGTCCTAAAAGACTTCCCCCTTATCCTTAAACTGTGACCCCTTGTCCTGGATTTCCCCAACATCGGGAACAATCTTCCTGCATCTAGCCTGTCCAACCCCTTAAGAATTTTGTAAGTCTCTATAAGATCACCCATATAAACCATATAACCATATAACAATTACAGCACGGAGACAGGCCCTCTCGGCCCTTCCAGTCCGTGCCGGCCATTTGTTTTCCCCTAGTCCCATCTACCTGCACTCAGACCATACCCCTCCATTCCCTTCACGTCCATATACCTATCCACTTTACTTTTAAATGTTAAAATCAATCCTGCCTCCACCACCTCTGCTGGAAGCTCATTCCACACAGCCACCACCCTCTGAGTAAAGAAGTTCCCCCTCACGTTACCCCTAAACTTCTGTCCCTTAATTCTCATGTCATGCCCTCTTGTTTGAATCTTCCCTACCCTCAATGGGAAAAGCTTATCCACGTCAACTCTGTCTATCCCTTTCATCATTTTAAAGACCTCAATCAAGTCCCCCCTTAACCTTCTGCGCTCCAAAGAATAAAGACCTAACTTGTTCAACCTTTCTCTGTAACATAGTTGCTGGAACCCTGGCAACATTCTAGTAAATCTCCTCTGTACTCTCTCTATTTTGTTGACAACCTTCCTATAACTAGGCGACCAAAATTGTACACCATACTCCAGAATTGGTCTTACACCCCTCAATCTTCTAAATTCCAGCGAGTACAAGCCAAGTCTATCCAGTCTTTCTTCATATGGAAGTCGTGCCATCCCAGGAATAGTCTGGTGAACCTTCTCTGTACTCCCTCTATGGCAAGAATGTCTTTCCTCAGATTAGGAGACCAAAACTGTACGCAATACTCCAGGTGTGGCCTCACCAAGACCCTGTACAACTGCAGTAGAACCTCCCTGCTATTGTACTCAAATCCTTTTGCTATGAATGCCAACATGCCATTCGCTTTCTTCACAGCCTGCTGCACCTGCATGCCTACTTTCAATGACTGGTGTACCATAACACCCAGGTCTCGCTGCATCTCCCCTTTTCCTAATCGGTCACCATTCAAATAATAGTCTACCTTCCTGTTTTTGCCACCAAAGTGGATAACCTCACATTTATCCACATTATACTGCATCTGCCATGCATTTGCCCACTCACCCAGTCTATCCAAGTCATCCTGCAGCCTCCTAGCATCCTCCTCACAGCTAACACTGCCTCCCAGCTTCGTGTCATCCGCAAACTTCGAGATGTTGCATTTAATTCCCTCGTCCAAATCATTAATGTAAATTGTAAATAGCTGGGGTCCCAGCACTGAGCCTTGCGGCACCCCACTAGTCACTGTCTGCCATCCTGAAAAGGACCCGTTCACTCCTACTCTTTGCTTCCTGTCTGCCAGCCAGTTCTCTATCCACACCAATACCATGTGCTTTAAGTTTGTATACCAATCTCTTGTGTGGGACCTTGTCGAAAGCCTTCTGAAAGTCCAGATACAACACATCCACTGCTTCTCCCTTATCCACTCTACTAGTTACATCCTCAAAAAATTCAATAAGATTCGTCAGACATGATTTACCCTTCGTAAATCCATGCTGACTTTGTCCAATGATTTCACCACTTTCCAAATGCGCTGCTATCCCATCTTTAATAATTGACTCTAGCAGTTTCCCCACTACCGATGTTAGACTAACTGGTCTGTAATTCCCCGTTTTATCTCTCCCTCCCTTTTTAAAAAGTGGGGTTACATTAGCTACCCTCCATTCCTCAGGAACTACTCCAGAATCTAAAGAGTTTTGAAAAATTATCACTAAGGCATCTGCTATTTCTGGGGCTACTTCCTTAAGTACCCTGGGATGCAGCCTATCTGGCCCTGGGGATTTATCGGCCTTTAATCCATTCAATTTACCCAACACCACTTTCCGGCTAACCTGGATTTCACTCATTTCCTCCATCTCATTTGACCCGTGATCCCCTGCTATTTCCAGCAAATTATTTATGTCTTCCTTAGTGAAGACAGAACTAAAGTAGTTGTTCAATTGATCTGCCATGTCCTTGTTCCCCATGATCAATTCACCCGTTTCTGACTGCAAGGGACCTACATTTGTTTTAACTAATCTTTTGCGCTTTACATATCGATAAAAACTTTTGCAGTCAGTTTTTATGTTTTCTGCCAGTTTTCTTTCATACTCCATTTTCCCTTTTCTAATTAAGCCCTTTGTCCTCCTCTGTTGGTCTCTGAATTTCTCCCAGTCCCCTGGTAGGCTGCTTTTTCTGGCTAATTTGTATGCTTCATCTTTTTCTTTGATACTATCCCTGATTTCCCTCGTTATCCACGGATGCGCCACCTTCCCTGATTTATTATTTTGCCTTACTGGGATGAACAATTGTTGTAGTTCATCCATGCAGTCTTTAAATGCCTTCCATTGCATATCCACCGTCAACCCTTCAAGAATCAATTGCCAGTGCATCTTGGCCAATTCACGTCTCATACCCTCAAAGTTACCTTTCTTTAAGTTCAGGACCCGTGTTTCTGAATTAACAATGTCACTCTCCATCCTAATGAATAACTCAACCATATTATGGTCACTCTTGCCCAAGGGGCCACGTACAACGAGGCTGCTAACTAACCCTTCCTCATTACTCAATATCCAGTCTAGAATAGCCTGCTCTCTTGTTGGTTCCTCCACATGTTGGTTTAGAAAACTATCCCGCATACATTCCAAGAAATCCTCTTCCTCGGCACCCCTGCCAATTTGATTCACCCAATCTATATGTAGATTGAAGTCATCCATTATAACGGTTTTACCTTCGTTGCACGCATTTATAATTTCCTGTTTGATGTCATCCCCAACTCCACTACTACTGTTAGGTGGCCTGTACACAACACCCACTAGCGTTTTCTGCCCCTTGGTGTTTCGCAGCTCCACCCATATCGATTCCACATCCTCCAAGCTAATGTCATTCCTTTTTATTGCGTTAATCTCCTCTCTAACCAGCAACGCTACCCCACCTCATTTTCCTCTCTGTCTATCCTTCCTGAATATTGAATATCCCTGGATGTTCAGCTCCTAGCCTTGGTCACCCTGGAGCCATGTCTCCGTGATCACAACCAAATCATAATTATTAATAGCTGTCTGCACATTCAACTCATCCACCTTATTATGAATGCTCCTCGCATTGAGACACAAAGCTTTCAGGCTTGTTTTTACAACACTCTTGGCCCTTTTACAATTATGTTGAAAAGTGGCCCTTTTAGATTTTTGCCCTGGATTTGTTTTCCTGCCACTTTTCACCTCGCTACCTATTGCTCCTATTCTCATTTTACACCCCTCTGTCTCTCTGCACACACATTTAAGAAACCCTCCACTTCTTATTCTCCGTTTGTTATTTTTATCTTCATTCCTCCCAACGTGTTGCATCTGACTGCTTCTCTTCTCTGCTTCCTGCCTCACAAACGGACTGCTTGCCTTCTCTATTTGAGTCCTCCCCCCAACCGATCTAGTTTAAAGTCAGTAGCCTTTGCAAATCTCCCCGCCTGGATATTGGTTCCCCTTGGGTTCAAGTGCAACCCGTCCTTTTTGTACAGGTCACACCTTCCCCAAAAGAGGTCCCAATGATCCAGAAACTTGAATCTCTGCGCTCTGCACCAGTCCTTTAGCCACGCATTTATCCTCCACCTTGCTCCATTCCTACTCTCAATGTCGCGTGGCACAGGCAGTAATCCTGAGATTGTTACCTTTGCGGTCCTTCTCCTGAACACTCTTCCTAACTCCCTAAATTCTCCTTTCAGGACCTCCTCTCTTTTTCTACCTATGTCATTGGTACTTATATGTACCACAACCTCTGGCTCCTCTCCCTCCCATTTCAAGATATCTTGGACCCGTTCAGTCACATCCCGGACCCTGGCACCAGGGAGGCAAACTACCATCTGGGTCTCCTGACTGAATTCACAGAATCGCCTATCTGACCCCCTAACTATAGAGTCCCCTATTACTGCTGCCCTCCTCTTCTTTTCTTTACCCTTCTGAGCAACAGGGCCGGTCTTTGTACCGGAGGCCCGGTCGCTGTTGCTACCCCCAGGTAGGCTGTGCCCCCCAACAGTACTCAAACAGAAGTACTTATTGCCAAGGTGTACAGCCACCGGGGTACTCTCTAGTCCCTGCCTCTGCCCCTTGCCTCTCCTAACCATGACCCACTTTTCTGCCTCCTGTGGTTTTGGAGTGACCACCTGTCTGTAGCTCCTCTCTATGGCTTCCTCACTCTCCCTGACCAGACGGAGGTCATCGAGCTGCTGCTCCAGGTACCGAATACGGTCCATTTGGAGCGCCATCTTGACGCACCTGGCGCAGATGTGGACGTCTGGAGAGCTATCTGACTGCATGACCTCCCACATCTGACATCCAGAACAGTAAACTGCCCTGGCACTCATCCTCCCCTTACCCTGGATACAATACAATACAATATACAATACAATGCAAAGCAAGGATTTTAGCTGAAAGAAATCAGCAGGGATCTGACCGCCAATCAGCTGCTCTCTCGAGTCGTCTTCCACCAATCAGCGGCTTCCTCAACTGCGAGCTGCGAATGGAACGTTACGGATTTGGCTCCTCCCACTGCAACCGCTCCTGGGCCTCTGTCTATATATAATCTGTATTATATAAATATATATTTATTTTTTTATTTTATATTTTTATTAAACACAAAACGTTATCCTTTAAACGTTACTACTAAATACTGAACCCTTAACTCCCAGAATCCTTAACTCCCAGTTAATGTATTAATGAAATGTAAAAATGTAAACCCCGGGTTGTACCCAATCAGCTGCTTCCTGTGGTCCTCTTCAACCAATCAGAGGCTTCCACCAGATTCCCATTCTGGAAGATGGAACCAAAAATGGAACGTTGCAGATTTCAGTCTCACAGCGAAAAGCCCCGCGTTAGATTTATACTCACAGCGCAGGTAGCTCCACCCTCTCGCACCAACGGCTCCCTGGGCCTGTGGAAAAAGCAAGCCCCGCGCTAGATGGAAAACCAGCATTTTCACACTTATGTTCGACTGATTTAAAGGTATAAAGGAGAAGATAATGTTCAGTTGAAGTGTTAACTGGTTTGGGTTATGAAAGTCAGTTGTGTATGCATGCGGGGGTACACAAAAGGCTGGAGAAACTCAGCGGGTGCTGCAGCATCTAAGGAGCGAAGGAGATAGGCGACGTTTTGGGTCGAGACCCTTCTTCAGACTGGTCAGGGATCAGGGAAACGAGAGATATAGACGGTGATGTGGAGAGATAAAGACCAATGAATGAAAGATATGCAAAAAAGTATTGATGATAAAGGGAACAAGCCATTGTAAGCTGTTTGTAGTGTGAAAATGAGAAGCTAGTGCGACTAGGGTGGGGGAGAGAGATAGAGACTATCTCCTTCGCTCCTTAGATGCTGCAGATGGCATATGAAGTCCGACAGTCTTCATTCTTTGAAGATATCTAATGTTTGCTTCCATTTTATGGAAGCTAACTATAGGATGGGCTCCAAGTTGCACACCATCTTGGCTTGGAAATACATTGGTATTCCTTCATCATTTGCAGTCTCAAATCTGGACCTCTACCCAGCCACATTGTGGATTATGTTCAGCAGCAGGACAGTGACCTTCAAAAAGATGGTTCTCATGGGCACTGAGAGATATGCAATCAATTCTGGCCTTGCCAGTGATGCTCACATCCCACAAATAAATTTACAAACAGATTGTCCAACTTACTTCCCATCTTAGTTATTGTCACAGATAAAAGACAAGTGATCCATAATTGGTGGTATGACATAACATTAGATTCTACTGAAGTGCACAACACCCAGCAGTGAAACATCAGAGAGATTCAGTGAATACTTTGTCCACAGCTGAAGAAACAAACAGGTCAACAGGAAAACAGATGGAATTGAAAACTTGTCAGTATAATTTATATGATTCTACTGCAGCAAAATTGCAATTGAAATAGAGGGCCGTTGGCAACATTGTGAATCTCTCTAGCCTGTACAAGTGTTGAGAGATTCGGGAAAATATGATCGAGTTTTATGATGTGCCAGGCTTTCCCTCTTCTTCCAGGCAGCTTAGTTTGTTGAGAAGTTGAGAAAGTAAATGCAAGATATTCTTACAGTTATCTGCAAGTTATGAAGAAAATTGCCTCTTCCTTTATCTCCAAATTGCTGTTTTTAAAATGACAATTCGATCATAATCTTTCATAATATACATTTAGGATCATTTTCTTATTTGTAAACATTTCAAATTTGCAACTGAAAGAAATCTCAGCAATCAACAACAGGAGAGACAAAATGTTATACCGATGCTGACTATTGTCAAAAGGTTACAAATCTGTTGGGTCCAGTGAAGGGTAATTAGGTAAAAATAACATTGTCAAAAGTACTGAATAGATTTTCCACTTTCGTTTTCACTAAGGAGTTCTGTTGGTGGAATTCTATGCACAGATAATTGAGTGAAACAGTGCAGAACACAACTGAGAATTCACAAAGAATATGTTTTGCAGAATTTGGAAGAATTATATGATTACAAAACTCCTGGCCCTGGTGTGATGTGAAGAATTAGTTTCCAAGCTTGAGCAGGCCATAAGTAATATAATGGTACCTGAAGTTATTGATGGAAAAAGATGTACTGCTAACATTTGACCAAGGAACGATTGGTAATCAAATTGGTTTATTGTTATCGTGTGCACCGAGAAACATTGAAAAACATTGTTTGCCTGCTGTCTAGTCAAGACCATGTTATAGATGGCTACAACCATGTCATTACATGACTACAACAGATAGTGCAAAGAGAAAAATACCAGTGGACGGATCTAGCCTGTCCAACCCCTGGATGCAGGAAGATTGTTCCCGATGTTGGGGAAGTCCAGGACAAGGGGTCACAGTTTAAGGATAAGGGGGAAGTCTTTTAGGACCGAGATGAGAAAATCATTTTTCACACAGAGAGTGGTGAGTCTATGGAATTCTCTTCCACAGAAGGTAGTTGAGGCCACTTCGTTGGCTATATTCAAGAGGGAGTTAGATGTGGCCCTTGTGGCTAAAGGGATCATGGGGTATGGAGAGAAGGCAGGTACAGGATGAGTTGGATGATCAGCCATGATCATATTAAATGGCGGTGCAGGCTCGAAGGGCCGAATGGCCTATTCCTACACCTATTTTCTATGTTTCTATATAGGATATTATACGCACTGGTGTATGTGTAATATACAGAGTTACATCGTTACATTTGCAGTTAAAGTGCAGGAAAAATACTGCAATGAGGTACAGTGGGTGATCAGGACTGCACACTGATTTATGGAAGAACCATTCAACAGTCTATGAACAGTGGAGAAAAATCTGTTCCTTAATCTGGTGATACATGCTTTCAAGCTTTTGAGTCTTCAGCCCGATGGGAGAGGGGAGCAGGGAATGACTAGGGTATAGTCCTTAGTAACATTGAAGTAACAAAATGCTGGAATAACTCAGGAGAAGTTATGTTTGCTGGTTTCCCAAGGCAGTGTGATGCGCAGGCGGAGTAAATGGGGGGAATCCAGTGATTGTGTGATGGACTGGACTACATCCACAACTGTCTGCAATTTCTTGAGAATACAGAAGTACAAATGGGCAAAGTGACCAGAGTGCTGGTGCTTGGCCGCCTCAGATGCGTTTGGTCTCACCAATATTGAGGAGGCTACATCGAGAGCACCAAATGCAATAGCTGAGGTTGAAAGATATGCACATGAATATCTGTCCCTGGGTGGAGATGAGGGAGGGTGTGTAGTGGCAGGTGTTGCACCTCCTGTGATTGCAGAGGCAAATGCCTGAAAGAGCGGAGGGGTGGATGTGGAGGGTGTGAACGAGAGAGAGAGAGAGAGAGAGAGAGAGAGAGACAGAGACAGAAAGAGAAAGAGAGAGGTGGTGCAGAGGCAGATGTCAGGATGAATGATCTGTGTGGTGGTAATCAGTGGTATTCCACAGAACATTTATGCTCATCATTATTGTTGCAAAATATCTGGAACTGGTTGATTTGAGTACAGTAGTATAGTATTAAATCAGCATGTGTAAAATGATGTAAATGTGAACAGATAGCAGTAAATAAATGCATCTGATGTAAAACATGATGAGACATATAGACAAAGTGAAGGAATTGAAAGTGGGTCATTAGTCACCCTCTGAAGTAGCTGATTGTTTGTGAAGCAGTGTCCATAACCTGGACACAGGGATATAACTGGAAGTCGTGGTTGAACATATAATGGCGTCATCCTATTAATGCACAGATTAATTATCATAATGAGTGTAGTTTTGTTCACCCCACCTAGTAGGCGATGCATTAAAAAGGATTAGACCAAGCTATTTTTAAGTCTCGTGAGACTGGTACACAGGTCAAAAAATTAAAAAGGCACAATGTACTGGAACAACTCAGCGGGTCAGACAGCATCTGTGGAGAACATGGATGGCAACACTTCGGGTAGGGACGCTTCTTCAATCTGAAGAAGAGCCCCGACCCAAAACATCACCCGTCCATGTTCTCCACAGAAGCTGCCTGACCAGCTGAGTTATTCCAGTATGTTGTGACTTCTTTTATAAACCGGTATCTGCTGTTTCTGTTGTCTTCAAAAACTGAAAGGCCATTTCATTGTTTCTGAAGAAGGGTTTTGACCCTCTGGATCCTTTACTCCAGAGATGCTGCCTGACCCGCTAAATTAATCCAGCATTTTATGCCTATCTTTAAAGTCAGTAAAATGATTTAGCAAAGCAATGCAAATGGGACTCAGAAATGCAAATATATAATTACGTACTCTCATCAAGAAAATGATTGGTGGTAATTGGTACCAACACATTATAAAGGTGGCTTGCCCAGTCTCATATTAATCGTTTTAAACTGAGTTAATAATTGTTGCGAAGGGCAAGTGGTTCTTTGAAGAGGTGAGATAAACATAGACAGAGGGAGTAGTATGTCTGAGAAAATAATAATTAGCCAAGTCTGGATAGAGTGGGTTTAATTGGCCAGATGGCCTTTTCTTACATCAAATCTATAATAATGAATCCGCAACAAAGAGTTCTAATGAGAATTAAGTGGTTCTGTGTAAAAAAGTGTTCAACTTACACACATATTTAATTCAAAGGTTAATGAAAATACAAAGAGCTTTTACCTCCATTGTGTTCCTGTTCTCGTGTTGTACTTCACGAGGACTAAATCAGATAGCCCCATGGAATTTGAAAATAGGATTGTGATAACTCACCTCTGTCAACATTTCAACTACCATCGTAGCAGAATGGGATATGACAGAGGCTCCTCTGAAAGTGCTGAACTTCCTCAGGAAGACATCTTTTGTCATCATTATCTCTTATAATGCATTTGGATGTTTACACACCTACCAACCAGGTGAATCCAAGTGGGCAGTTACAACTGCATTTTACTTCGGAGTCACGTGAGTGACTACGTGAAGAAGCCCGTTCAATGCGACATTACGTCGACGCATGTCGCATTGAACGGACTGGAGAGCGCAGCTCCACCAGCGGTAAGTAGAAAACTTCGCAGGTAAGTGTTTTAAAAAACTTTCCAGCGAGACTTAAGCTCCGTAAGGCTGGCTTGCAAGTCAGCAGGAGCATGTGGTACAGCAGGAGGAGCAAGCGTGGGTCACGCAGCATTGCGGTCCCATCGCAGCGATCGGGAAAATAAATAAGAGCGGTGCCGGTTCCGATACCGGTGGCCGTTATTTCCGTAGTTAATAACCCTCCAGCTGCTCTAGTGTCGCAGGGCACTGAGGCCACAACGATAGGAAAGCACATACAAGATCTGCCCTGAGTATGTGTTACCAGATGCAGTTTTCTTAGTTTTATGCACACAAATACACAAGAAAATGTAAAAGAAAGTAACTCTCCTCCAAGGCAGGACAAGAATGTGGGGGAGACTGCAAATGGAGAAAATGCTCCAAACTTTACTCAGTCAAGGGTCCAAAGACCCAGAGCTTCCCAGGCAGCCTCCGAAGGAGACCATACACTGAGTATGGTGCCTGTCAAAAATGGGAATCTGACTCTCCAGTGCCTTGTTTAGGTCTGGATGAGGTCTCCCTAGAGCAAGACTCGGGTGTACCAGGGCAGGAGTGAACTGACCCTGAAGCTGGTGTCCCTACTTATGTGTATACACCAGAGCACAAGAGCCACGCTCCGGGTGTTCCCGATGTAGCATCAAGTTTTGCTATATCGGAATGGACTGGTGAGGCTATGGATGAGAACCTGGCTGCCAACATTTATTTGGTTTCTCACCAGCTCCAAGAAATTGTTATGACTGAAACAACTGAAAAATATATATTAAACACCCGTCTATTGTGCCTCGCTCAGGGTGCCAACAGTAAACTCAGCAATTTGGGCACCCATGAGTATAATGATGCGAGGGCTGGAAATGTGTTTCCAGCATGTCCTCTAGCTGATATCAGTTGGCATCACTGCATTTGGGAAAGACATACAAGGGTCGATAATGTCCAAAACTCATAAGGACATTCTTGCATTATTTTGCAGTGCCTATTTCGAACATAATTATATGAGGAAATTTGCCATTTGGCCAACATTATACCCAAAAAATGCAGGACTATGTAGGGCAAACAATATCCAGGCACCAGATAATTATAGGTGAAAATCTGCCAAAATAATTTAAGGATATTTGCCTTATAAAACTTCTCATCCCTGCTCTGAGAAAACAAGCAGGTTGAATACGAAGGGGGTTTGATTTTGGGACCAGCAGAGGCAGGGAGATGGGTACAAAGTATTATACCCAATACAGCCCACATCAACCGTTCTCAATATTGGGAGAAGGAGATCTTCTAGTTCATTTACGGAGTTACAGAAACTTCATTCCATCACAGATAGAACTTCTGGGGAACAACCTCTGGTTGGGGGTAGATTACAATTGTTTTATGATGAATGGTGCTGCATAACATCTGATCGGTTTATATTAGATACTGTGTCAGGTTCTACAGTAGAATTTATGGAAGGAGTTCCCCTCCAGACCCTCATAATCTAAAGGATCATCTGGTAGTTCTAGTCTTTGTGAGCCTTACTATCTTATTTCGGCTATCGGTTTCTGTGTTTTTCACGCCGCTGCTTTGAAGTATGACGCGCATGCACCTGGCGGGACTTCTTCATGTAATCCCTCATCGTAACTCCTCATAAACTAAAGATCAAACTTCGAATAGGTAAGTTCTCGTTTAATCTTACTATTATACCTTCTATGTGGCCAGTGTGATTAATGTTCAATAGTTTCAATAGAAATAATATCACTGTGTTTTGCACATGCGACAATAAAGCACTATAGTTCAATCCTTTCTTTATTTTCTATAGTTCAATAAATAAACTATTGATCTGTAATGCAAAACACAGTGAATTTATTTTTTGAACCGACCGATTTAGCACCATTTCCAAAGTCCGGTCCGCGCGCAAGGTCTTATGGATCTAAGCGAGCTCCTGGATTGTTCAGCGTACTGACACTCCTCTTTTCGCCCGGCCATCATGGAGGCCCAGGGGCGCAACCCGCAGCCGACCTTGAGGGTGAGGAAGATAAGACTGTGATTCATTTTCCTAACGGCCTCACTCCCCATGTCTTTGGGGGACGAGCAGGGGCCGGGCTCGACGATTACCCCTTTACAGGCTGCAGTCCGCTGGGTCATTTTGCACGCGGCCATACTGCCCACAGGATTCCCAGTTCCGCGGTGGGTGAGCCAGGCCTGCTGGCGGGTATGGCCGCAGCTTGCCGAGATCCTCCTGCCGGGCATATTCACCAAAATCATCCTTTGGTTAATAGTGAGGCTGTGCAACATGCCCAGCACATCAGACTATATGAATGAAAAACAAAAAAAACATTCTAAATGATGATATGCAGAAATGGCCAGTTCTGATTTAAAGACAAAGAAAGAGCAAGTTACCTAAAAGTTGTAGAATTCAACAAATTCAACTAAACCCACATCCTAAAGGTGTGTGGGTTTGTTGGTTAATTGGCCTCTATAAATTGTTCCTAGTGTGCAGAGAGTGGACACAAAAGTGGGATAACATAAAACTAGTGTGAACATGTGATCGATCATTGGTGTGGAATTGTTGGGCTGAAGGGCCTGTTTCCATGCTGATTGACTGAGTACAGGGGGCTACAATGTAACCAGACAGAAGCTGGTGGAATGATTCCAAAGTACAAAAACAACTAGAATTAGGTGAGTGAAGTGATGACATGCTGTAAAGATATTCACCTGCATGTTCTCACTGGTTTGTGTTGTTGTTTATCCCAAAATGTTCTTGCTGAAACGATATCATCTCGACATGTCAATGTGTGCGTGTGAGAGCTCATGTTTGCAGAGTGCAGTTAGATATCTCAGTGAAAGATTAGGTGGAACACATGCTTCGATGCTTTATTATTGCAAGGATCATTGACGCCAACTGATAGCAATTATGCCTCTGGATATAAGGGACCAAAGTTTCAAGGATGCATTCATCCTTGACTGACTCAGAAGTTTGGAAAAGAAATCCTCCATTTATAAATATGTACTCTTTTTTCACATCCATTACTGGGGAGATGAAGTAGAATGTGAATGCTGCATTCAGAAATGTACACCTTTGAGCGTTTACTGGACATTTGTGTGTGCGTAAAACATCACAAGTGCCCCAGCCTCTTCAACTTTAGACAAATTATTTTTAACATTGTATTGACTATTGTCATTAAGCATGCAACATGCAATATGATAACTGGAAGAGGGCTATTACATTAATTGTGAATCACTTTGAGCAGTATTTTATCCCCTCTATAACTTGAGCAAACCAACTCTAAAGTCTGTGGGGCTGAATTCCCCTAAATCCTTTGGTAAAACATGTGTTTATCACCAACATAATCAATGCAAAACTAAATAATCAGTTACTATAATGGCAGAGATGTTATACATTGAAATGTTCTTGTCTGTTTGAAATCGGTGCAGGGATTCATAGACTTTCTGCCAATATTTGTGAAGATCTATAGAAACATAGAAAAAAGGTGCAGGAGTAGGCCATTCGGCCCTTCGAGCCTGCACCACCATTCAATATGATCATGGCTGATCATCCAACTCAGTATCCTGTACCTGCCTTCTCTCCATACCCCATGATCCCTTTAGCCACAAGGGCCACATCTAACCGCCTCTTAAATATAGCCAATGAACTGGCCTCAACTACCTTCTGTGGCAGAGAATTACACAGATTCACCACTCTCTGTGAAAAGTTATTTTATCATCTCGGTCCTAAAAGACTTCCCCCTTAACCTTAAACTGTGACCCCTTGTTCTGGACTTCCCCAACATCGGGAACAATCTTCCTGCATCTAGCCTGTCCAACCCCTTAAGAATTTTGTAAGTCTCTATAAGATCCTCCCTCAATCTTCTAAATTCAAGCAAGTGCAAGCCGAGTCTATCCAGTCTTTCTTCATATGGAAGTCGTGCCATCCCAGGAATCAGTCTGGTGAACCTTCTCTGTAATTCCCTCAGATTAGGAAACCAAAGCTGTATCAGGTATACCAATATTGTACACTCAATCCTTTTGCTATGAATGCGCTTTCTTCACTGCCTGCTGCCCAGCCTACTTTCATTGTTGCAGCCTTGCGGTACCCCACTTAGCCTCACGCATTTGCCTGTCACATTCTGAAAAGGACCCGTTTACTCCTACTCTTTGCTTCCTGTCTTCCAGCCAGTTCTCTATCCACATCAATACTGAACCCGCAATACCGTGTGCTTTAAGTTTGTATACTAATCTCTTATGTGGGACCTTGTCGAAAGCCTTCTGGAAGTCCAGATATAACACATCCACTGGTTCTCCCTTATCCACTCTACTAGTTACATCCTCGAAAAATTCTATAAGATTCGTCAGACGTTTCGGGTCGAGATCCTTCTTCAGATTGAAACATCGCCCATTCCTTCTCTCTAGAGATGCTACCTGTCCTGCTGAGTTACTCCAACATTTTGTGTCTACCTTCAATTTAAACCAGCATCTGCAGTTCTTTCCTACACAGTGTAGATCTGCTGCCACCTGGGCCCAGGTTAATGTACATTATTGGATTGCTCCACTCACTCCCCCACATCCGTCCCCGTCTTTTCACAGCCAGCAATGTTATGGTCCCCTTCTGTATTCCAACAGCCATCTTATCCCTGAAGGGAATGGCAATCAACATTTTGGGTCAGGACTCTTCTTCAGATTTGTCCGGCTCCACCTCTCTTTTCCAGCTTCCTCCCACCTACTACAAATTCAATCTGAAGAAGAGTTCAAACCCAAAATGTCGCCTGTTCATTCTTTCCACAAATGCTGCCTGACCCACTGAGTTCCTCCAGCACTTTGTGTTTAACTCAAGATTCCAGCATGGGCTATTCCTTGTGTATCACCCAATCCCTTTTGCCTGAACTCTGTGAAACCTCCCTTTGATGTCCACTTCATGTGAATTATCTTCTCTCGGTATTCTTTTCATGCAAATTGTTCTCTTTTCCCTCACCCTCATCCTTTCCACTGCCTAGCATCTCATTTCTCCAGGTCCAATTCTCTCTCTCGTAGCCCAAGCCCCTACTGCCTGTCAATATCTTACACGTGAATTGTCTCACACAAAATGGCCACTGATCCTCATGCAGTAGGATGCACATTTCCTAATGGAGGGATAAACCAGCTCTACCTATCTTCCCTTTTGACTTAGGGGCTTAGTCAGATGTTGACCTAAAACTCCAAGAATGGATGTATGCCACATTATTTTGGTTAATGGCAGTTTGCAGATGCCAACTTCTGCTAAAATGGATGGAGAAAGATAAGGTATTGGGAGATAATTCACCATCAAGATAGTGCCTAGGGATAGGATACTTTCCATTCCTCTGAAAGTACAGGCTCTCCACAAATTCACAACTCTCTGGGTGAAAAAGTGTTTTCTTACCTCAGTCTTAAATGGCTTCCCCTTTATTCTAAGACTGTGGCTCCTGGTTCTGGACTCGCCCAACATTGGGAACATTTTTCCTGCATCTAGCTTGTCCAGTCCTTTTATAATTTCCACTCACAGTTGTGTGCAGAGTTACTCTCCCATACATCCAGATCTGATTGAAGCCTCCCCATGTAACTATTCCGCATTTGAGTACAACTGCAAATGAGCAATGCAGTGGCGCAGCTGGTAGAACTGCTGCCTCACAGTGCCAGAGATCAGGGTTCGATCCTGATCTCAGGTGCTATCTGCATGGTTTCTTCCAGTTGCTATTTTCTCCAAACACTTCCCTATAAGGTCCCAGTCTGGTAGATCAGTTGTCTGTGGTAAATTGCCCCCAAGTGAGTCGGTGAGTGGTTGAATCCAGGGGATTCTACCCTGGGATGAGAACGTGAGGAGGACAAAAAGGGATCGTGTGTATGAGTGATTGCTTGCCGGCACAGAGTCAATGGGCCGAGAGGTCTGTTTCTGTGCTGTTACTCTCGACGCTGACTCCTTTATGCCAGATGTGTTGAAAAAAACACAGCAAACGCCTGACTTACAATGAAGGGCAGCACAATGGCACAGCAGTAGAGTTGCTGCCTTACAGCGCCAGAGGCCCTGGTTTGATCCTGATTATGGGTGCTGTCTGTGTGGAGTTTGTACGTTCTCCCGATGACTGCGTGGGTTTTCCCTGGGTTCTCCGGTTTCCTCCCACAATCCAAACATGTACAGGTTTATAGGTTAATTGGCTTTGGTAAAATTGTAAATTATCCCTTGTATATAGGATAGTGTTAGTGTACGGGCTGCGTGTGGGCCAAATAATTTGTTTTAACGCTATATCTCTAAACTAAACTAAACTAAAAAAATGAAATCATCAATTCAAAACAAATACTGCTGGAAATATTCAACAGGTCACCTAGCATATGTGGAGATAGAAACAGGGTTTATTTTTTGGTTCTGAGACCTAGGGTCAGATCTAAGAAGATTAGTTTCAATTGCAGGTAAGAAGATAGAGGACTGGGTAGATCATAGGAAATATTTCTGTCAGGGTGAACAAATGACAAATGTGCAGTCAGAAGGAATAGGAGTAGATTTAGGCCATTCGGCCCATCATGTCTACTCCGCCAGTCCGAGGTAGATTCTGCTTGTTTGTCTTTGTGATATGTTGTGCAAAACACAATGTGCAGGAGTAGCTCAGCAGGGCCAGACAACATCTGTGAAGGACGTAGATACAGTAGGGTGCTCTCTGTAAGAAGCTTGTATGTTCTCCCTGTGACTGCGTGGGTTTTCTTCGGGTGCTCCGGTTTCCTCCCACGTTCCAAAGACATGCAGGTGTGTTAGTTGATTGGCTTCTGTAAATGGAGCCTACTGGTGCACAGGTGATTGCTAGTCGGCAAGGACTCAGTGGGCTGACGGTGATGTTTAGGGTAGGGACCCTTCTTCAGACTGTTGAAGAGCAGGAGAGTAGCAGCAATCACAGAGCGGGAGCAGTGAGAAAGGGTCTCACAGAACTCCCTATAGAGAGAGGTGGAGAACTTCTTCAAAGTTGGCATATTTTGAGGAGATTTGCAGTGCAACAGCGAGGTGTTGTTAGGTTCCGAGGGCGATGGGTAAGCCCAGCAGGAATAACTACAGTAGTGGATAAAGAAAAACGGAACCAGAAATGGCCCGTTCTGATACTTCGGGAAGGAAGACTGAGTAACCTTTCAATTTAACATTGGTTCAGGATGATTGATGTAACATTATGTTGGGCACAAGCAGAGACATTGGGGATAATGTGAGTGACGTGTAAAGGGCAGAAAACGTAGCAACAGGAGGAAAAGTAAAAACATACCATTTGTGATCAATAAGACGATTAGATGAAGGCAGCCTTCTGGTTATCAACAGCACATCAAGTTTAGTTCATAGTTTTAATTTTAGAGATACAGCATGGAAACAAGCCTTCAGCCCACTGAGTCCATGCTGACTAGCAATCACTTGTACACCAGTTCTATCCTACCACTATGAACTATTTACAGAAGCCAATCAGCTACAAACCTGCACCTATTAGGAACGTGGGAGAAAACCGGAGCACCCAGAGAAAACCCACGCGGTCACAGGGAGAACATACAAGCTTCTTACAGAGAGCACTCAGTCAGAATCAAACCCAGGTCGCTGACGCTGTAAGGCAGCAACTTTACCGCTGCACCACAGTGCTGCCCATAAAGATACATTGTAATGTGTAGGAAGGAACTGCAGATGCTGGTTTGAAACCAAAAATAGACACAAAAAGCTGGAGGAACTTAGCAGTTCAGACAGCATTTCTGAAGAAAATAAATAGGTGATGTTTCAGGTTGAGCCCCTTCTTCAGACTCAAGAAGGTCTGAAGAAGGGTCACAACCTGAAACGTCACCTATTCCTTCTCTCCAGAGATGCTGTCTGACCCGCGAAGGTACATTGTAATATTGTGTTACCTTATGAATAAATGGAGCATTGATTTGCATACTACTCATTCTATATTCCCTCTGCCATTATGTGCTGGATGTTTCAAGTTCCAGCTGTTATTTGCGATAATTCCCATGGGGCCAAATGATCATCACTTCCAAATTCCTGCCATGTCTCCTGTCATGTAAAGTCCCCTGCTGGAAGCAAATCTTCATTAATTCAGCTCATCACTGAGCAATAACACACCAGATCACATATAGTTTCCAAATTTATTGTGAAGTCCAAAACATGCATGATTATTAGTTGCTGTCACAGTGTATTTTGTTTTAATAAAACTGTAGCTTGCAGCTTTGGTTGCTGGAGTTTCTGACACTCTAATTTTCATATTCTGACATTTACTGGAGGTGATCTTTGCAAACGCATTCGGACATCTTCCAAAGAGATGGTAAAGAACAGGAGGCCTCATCCCGTTCCTCCCTCCCATTCAAACTTCTCTGGGCTTTTCACTCTTTGCGATGTGTGAATCCAATGCTAAGTGGCTGAAATCTATTCTGAACTGAATCAGAATGAACGTCTTTCCTCTTTCCACCAGAACTGCCTCAGACTAGAATTCAGACTGGGCGCAGATGTTAATGGTGCAAACGGAGCCTCAGTTGCATTAGGTACTGTATGATCAGGTTTGTCAAAATATGCACGGCATAAACACAGTTGGAATAATCAACCAATGCACCATGCTCAACCCTGTGCCCTCAGCAAAGTGATGTTGACAGCTTCCAGCTAATACTCTCTAATCCTGCAGCAACCTGATGAACCTGGGAGCCATTTTATGGAGAGAATTTTGTTAGCAGCACACTCTGCATTAAGATTTATAGTGGTAATCTCCGTTTTGAAGGACCGCAAGCTATGTAGCGGCACTGGATTTAAAACACCGCGGAGCCTGGGATCTGAGATCGCCAGAGTCGGAGCTCCAACCAGCGCGGCCTGAGGACTTTGGGTGCCGCAGTCTCCGGGGAGGAAGCGGACGCTCCAGACATTCCAAGCCGCTGAGGAGTGTTCACTCGATGCCGGAGTTCCATCTTCCCAGCAAGAGGACCTGAAAAGATCGGACTTGCTGCGGAGGCCACAAATAGGCCCTGACCTCGGATAATTACAGAGGAAGAGCACTGAACTTTCTGCTGCCTTTCCCCATAGTGTAACATTTTCATTCTGTTGTGGGGGGGGCGTTCATGTACTATGCCTTGGCTTCTATAATGCGTTGTGTCATTTTTCTTTTTTTTAAATTTTTCTATGGATGTACGGAAACTTAATAATTTCTTCTATGTAAAGCACTTTGGTTTCAACGTGAGTTGATTTAAACGTGCTATATAAATAAAATTAACTTACTTACTATGTAAAGAATTCCCAGGCGGACTTCTTCCACTTGTGTGCGTGAAAAACAAACGTATCAAAAATCTGTTGACTACATACTAACTATATCTCGGTAAGATTGTGCATACACAAAGTTTGGCTTCTTGTGTGCTGATGCTTCTCAATCATGTCATCAGGCACTGTTTTATCTTTAAAACCATTTTTCTCTGATGATTTTAATTTAACGAATTATCCAGTACTTCTCGAAACGGGGAGTGAGGGGTGATTTTTGTTTTGTGCAATTTTTGTACCCACCAATGTTGTGGTGGCACAATTTGATTTAAAAGCCATTGGTCTTTTGGATGGAATAGTCACTTGGGCTGTGAGAAATGAGTATTATAAAGATAAATGATACCAGTCATGCTTGATGTTGGAATGCAGATATTTGCTGCTTTCACAGCTTGTCACAGCTTGCATAGAAGGCAGCCAGAATGGCCGAAATTTAATATCTGCATTAGTGCTCTGGAATAGAGTGCACTTGGTTGAAATTGAGCACAATTCTATGCCTTGGCTTCTTCGACCAGGAGTCATTTTGACCTTAGTCATGGAAAACATACATGCATATTGTGTACATTTGCGGGAAGGCTGTGATCAACAGTAATACAAATTAAAGATGAAACAGTGATGGGAAAATATGTAGACTTTGAAATTTAATTGCATTGATCGAATGCCATCCGATGCAAACCGACATACTGTAATATTAGTGGCAACTTTCAGATACATCAAGAATGAAAAAGTACATACCGGTTGTAACACAGAAGGAGGCCATTTTTGGTCAGCTCTCAACAGAGTAACCCCATCAGTCTCATCATTCCCTCTCCCCCCCTCCCCCCCATGAACATCAACTAATATTTATTTGACACTTACTTAAACAAGGGTTGCTTTAGAGGAGTCAACTAACCTATCAGCTCGTCTTTGGATTTGGAAGGAAGCCAAACACCTTGGGGAAACCCTCATGGTCAGGTGGAGGACAGGCAAACCCAGTATCTATGCATCCAACAACCTTTAAGCTTTCAAAGGTCTTTCAGTGGCAATGGCAGTACATTCTGATAAGCATCACTGTTTAGAAATTTGCCTACGTTATTCAAGCAACTTTCTTTGTGAAGTGACTTTTGCCTTGAGGGAGTCTTTACAGCCTGTTTATCACTGTTCCAAGCATGGCAGGAATGTAGATCTACCAGGAGTCATATAAACATGAGAGCAAAACCACAGATTCTAATAGTAGTGTAAAACATGCCATGGAATTCCAAATTAGGTCATCCTCCTAGAGTTGAAATGTTTGAAGTGCAATCTTTGTGAAGATATCCGTGTCAGTCAGCTAAAACGAATATCTTGAGTTTGATTATCAGATGAACATTTTAGGACTTGCTCTCAGTTTGTTTATGTTAATTGGACCGAGTACACTCAGGATCACCTAGCACCTTCTCAGTTCTTTAGTGAAACCAAAGGTTACAACCAGTCCATTTGAGGACTTCCTTTCTGTTTTCTTGAGTTGCAAATTCCAGTTTTTAACTTAGCTAATATCTGTGAAGACATAATAAACACCAACATCTCAGCTGCATCACTAAACCTACCAAACAGTCTTCAGGTTGGACACAAGTGCTGGAGTAACTCAACAGGTCAAACAGCATCTCATGCTGCATCTCTGTCCTCCAGAGATGATGCCTGACCTGCTGAGCTACTCCAGCACTTTGTATTCTACGTACGAATCTGGAAGTTGCATGTGTCCCCATTCGAGTTGCTTCTCTGCTTCTTGCAGAGACTGCACATTGTTTGTTTCCACTAGCGTAGATCACTTTCTTCCTTGGTGACAAACAGCTGAAGAAACCCAGCAGATCAGGCAGCATCTGTGGTTGGAAGGGAATGACCAACATTTTGGACTGAAGATCCGGTATCGGGACTGAGAATGGAAAGCTGTAAAAACAATCTGCTGGAGGAATTTAACCCATGTTCTGTCATGCATTGCGCTTGCATCCATCTGCACTATGAAGGTTTTGATTTCTGGGCAAAAAGGTTGTTAAGTGTACAAGTTGCCATGCTGGCTATGAATACATTGCATGCATTACATCAGCTCAGGCAGCAGTTTTGGAAAAATAACTATCAACAATTTGGGTCTGCAACCCTTGACAGGATAATTTTTCTTTCCACAGATGCTGCCTGGCCTGCTGATTCTTCCATCACTTTTTGTTTTGTTTCAAATGTCAAGCATCTACATGTTTTATTTTAATTGTGTTGCATTTGGGTAATGTCGATTGACTGAAAGATTCAGCATAGAACAGGCCCTTTGGCCCACCAACACCCACCCATTCACACTAATTCTATTTTATCGTACTTTCCCATCCACTCCCTACACACTAGGGGAAATTCACAGATGTCAGTTTAACCTGCAAATCTGCACATTTTTGGAATGCACAGGGATGGAACTGTGGTGCAGCGGGTGGAGCTACTAACTCACAGTGCCAGAAAACCCGGGTTTCATCCGGATCCCGATCTCGGATGCTGTCTGTGCAGAGTGTGCATGGTGTCCTTGTGACCATGTGGGTTTCCTCCTGGTGCTCTGGATTCCTACCACTTTCCAAAGATGGACTTCTAGATTAATTGGTTCTGGAAAATTGCCACTAGCATGTCGGGAGCAGATGAGAAAGTGGAATAACGTAGTAATAATGTGAACAAATATTCAAGGTTCAGCATGGACTTGGTGGGCAAAAGGGCCTGTTTACATGCTGCATCTGTCAATGATGCAATGATTTGTCCAATGTTTAGTGAGGTCTGTTAATACATTTCCACACAAAGGAAGTTGCCATGAACTGAGCTGCCAGATGCAAGGGATGTGGTGCTAATATTTGAACAATGCTGTCAAGGGACAACTTTGAATCTTGATATTTAACATTTGGTGCTTTGTTCCTCAACTTTCCGGTAACCACTTTAACTAGCTTTGTGAGGGAGCAATACAAAGAAAGGTTTAATGCTGGTGACCTGAGTACTCAGCCATTGCATGGAACACAGCACTTTGATTGGATTATAACTACAGTGGTCAAACCCTATTCCCGTTCAAAAGTCATCTGAGTGTTTTGTTGCTCAGGCAGGAGCAGATTTAGCATTAATGATTAACAATGGATGTAAACGACACAAGTTATCTATATAACTAAAGGTCTCATCTTGTCCATTTCCTGCCTGCGCTGTATATTGATTTTAGAAAAAACGCGACAATATATCTATGATTTTTGGCCATCTTACTCACCGTCCTCCTCCACTGAGCCAGCCCTGAGGATATTTCTGATCGGTGAAAAATAAAAAAGTTATGAATGTTTAAAAAATCTTGAGATCAGCTGATTGGTCCTCTCGCCTGTCAATCAATGATAAAGGTAACGCCCCTTCTGGGGGGGGGGGGGGTGAACAGGACTATAAAACCCCGGATGCCTGGACGCGAGTCAGTCACTCTGGAAGATCACAAGGGAAAGGCCACAACTGTGATTCTAAGCTATGAATCAACTGAACTGTGAGTCTGCAATGTACTTGCAATAAATGATTTGTTATCCCTTATTGACAATGCAATGAGTTGTTTGGTCTGCCCTGTGCTTGAGACTACAATGGAACATGAAAACAAAATGACAATGCCATGAGTTGTTTGGCCTGACCTGTGCTTGAGACTGCAATGCAAAATGGAAATGAAATGACAATGCCATGAGTTGTTTGGCCTGCTCTGCGCTTGAGACTGCAATGCTAGATTGGAAATGAAATGACAATGCCATGAGTTGTTTGGCCTGCCCTGTGCTTGAGACTGCAATGCAAAATGGAAATGAAATGACAATGCCATGAGTTGTTTGGCCTACCCTGCACTTGAAATGGAAATGGAAATGAAATTTGTTGTTTGGCCTGCCTGAAATCACAAATTTTGTTCCACAAGGCCCATATTAGGCGAGAAACCAGTCCCTTTTGCCCAAAATGCCAGTATTAGCCCACGAGGAGCATTTTGGCCCAAAAGATCAGTGCCAGGCCAGGAAAAGTCCAGAAAAAGTGCCTTTCACTGAGATTTCACTCCGATTTTTTTTTTTTAAAGTCCCTTCGATTCATCAGGCCTGTACTAGTCCAGGAGTAGTCCCTTCAGCCCATCAGTAAGTATTCCCCCTGCAAGTCTTAATCCTCACCACAGTATTTTTCTCCCTCCCTTCATTGGCTTCCTGTGATATCCAGGCCAGGATAGACTTTCCTGCTTCATTGCTGTGATCTGCGGAAAAAGATGAAAAATCTCTAAAATTGATTCTCCACCCTCTCCCCCTTCTCTCTCACAGAGTCTTTCACCTGTTTGGGGCAGAATTTCTGGCAGTTTCTGAGCTGCCAGCCCACCAGGGCTGAGTGACTGAGCTGCCAGCCCACCAGGCCTGAGAGACTGAGCTGCCAGCCCACCAGGGCTGAGTGACTAGGCTGCCAGCCCACCAGGACTGAGTGACTGAGCTGCCGGCCCACCAGGCCTTAGTGACTGAGCTGCCAGCCCACCAGGCCTGAGTGATTGAGCTGCCAGCCCACCAGTCCTGAGTGACTGAGATGCCAGCCCAATAATCCATTCGGCCCACAATGTCCATACTAGCCCACTGGAAACCAGTCCCTTTGGCCCACAAAACCTATACTAGCGCTCCAGAAAGCCCCCAACCCCTCCCCCCCCCCCCTCCCCTCACTGGCCACCAATATTGGAATTGGTGGAGAGGTGGAATATTGCGTTGGGGGACCAGCCTTCCCGTGTGAACATGGGACCCAACGGGTCCCACTTGGTCTAGTGTTTTAATAAATCCACAGATACTACACAGATACTTTACAGCATGTGCTTTAAAGATTGTGCATAATCCAGCACTTCATATAGAATACATCCAGTGATAAATTACAGAGAGGTAACCTCTCTTGAAATGGACTCAGAATCATGACTGCACTCCCTCTTTTTTGCTGAGATGCTCTCATGTGAGCCTTTCACGATCACTTTCCTTGGCAAGTGCCAGATTATGGATCCTGTCCTTGCGATCAAACAGGAAGAAGCAAATCTCGTTGGATAGCAATGTGCTCTCTGGGTTGTTGGTGTTGACAGAGTGTGGTCGGCTGTTAGTTTGCAGCTGAATATTGACCGATCATTTTCTTCTGCATTGATGGCATAGCAAATTCGACAAGCCAGCTTGATGGAGTTCTAATGCTGCATTGTAACCTCCAGCACTATAAAATAATTGGAGCAGAATAAGAAATAAATCCCACAGATGTATGTTGGAAATGCGCCAAGATAATGGCGGGATTGCATGAAACCATTGGTGTCTGAAATGTGAACACCTGCAGCTGTGAAAAAGTAACAATTGCAAGTGCTTAGCATGCATCTCACATTATTATTGGGGCTATAAACCAGACCATAAATTTTCAAATGGCTTACTTTTGAACTAACCATTTTCCATTGCCTGATCATGTGTGCAATAACTATTAAAATGTAATGAAAAATATTTTTTGAATGCCTGCCTGAAAATTCACTTCCATAAAATCCTTGGAGATGACGTTCTTCGTACAGGTCAGATGTACCCGAGCGAGATTCTTGGATTTAAGGAGGACGGGAGAGGACATGTGGGCTGGGTCGTGATGATGTGGAGGTGGGGGCAGAAGAAAGGATAACTTTGTCTCCTTATCGCTGGATTTGTGGCCTTGCTTCTTGGATCTAAACGACTTTCTTGCTTTCATGCTCCTGGACGACACATCGTTAGTCATGCTACGGAATAGCCCATTAGCTCCAAATTTTATAATTAACAGAATTACTTAACATAAACATAAAATCAAATAACCACATAGTTCCCCTCGTCAGATTTAAATTGATCATTGTACCTCACTTGTGCTTTTAATTGACTTTCCTTCTCTTCTTACACTTTCCTGGGCTTCTTTGGAAGTTTCGGGCAATGATGATGCAGAAGGTCAATTTGGCCAGAACTTCAAGCAGGTTGCCTGCTGTGAAATTTAAGGTGAACGGTCTTGATTACAAGCAAAAAAAAAACTGCTGGAGGAATTCAGCAGGCCAGGCAACAGCTATGGAAATGGATAGACAAACCTTCTTCAGAGTGATGGAATAGAGGGGAGAAAGTTTGAAGAGTGAGATGGCATGAAGGGGTGAGTTAAGAACTGGCAAGAGATTGATGGATCCAGGTGAGGAGGGGGCAATTCAGGTGAGGAGGGAAAGGTCCTTTGGGGGCGGAGATGGGAGACTTTCAGACTAGTCATTGGAGATCCTTGGGCTATCTTTGATCAGATTTTACTGGACTTTATCTTGCACTAAACACTATTTACAATATTCCCTTTATTATGTATCTGTACACTGTGTGTCTATGGCTCGATTGTAATCATATGGTGTCTTTCCGCTGACTGATTCAAAGGTTTCAAAGGTCTTTTATTGTCACGTGTACCAATTAAGGTGCAGTGATATGCAAATTACCATACAGCCATACTAAAACAGCAACAAGACACACAACTAAATCAAAGTTAACATAAACATCCACCACAGCGGATTCCTCACTGTGATGGAAGGCAATAAAGTCTAATCTTCTTCCTCATTTTTCTCCCGCGGTCGGGGCGATCGAAGCTCCCACAGCCGGCAGTCGGAGCCCCCGCTTCGGGGCGATCGAAGCTCCCGCATCGGGCTCGATCGAATCTCCCATGTAGGGGCGGTCGAAGCTCCAGCGGCCTGGAGTTCCCGATGTCGGTATCTGACCAGAGACCGCAAGCTCCACAATATTATAGTCCGTAGGCACCCGTGGTGTAGCTCAGAGGTCAATCCCTGGCAAAAGGATCGCGGGCTCCATGATTTTAAAATCCCACAGGCACCTGTGCTGGAGCTCTCGAAGTCGGTCCCCTCGATGTTAGGACGCAGTGCGGACAGAGATACGATACGGAAAAACTTTGCATTTCTGTCGAGGTAAGAGATTCTAAAAAGTTTCCACAAACCCCCCACATAAAACAAGCTGAAGAACACTAAAAACATACATTTAACACATACTAAAACAAATGAAGAAGAAATTGACAGACAGACTTTTTATCACCGTACCTGTGACAATAACCTCAACTTGTCCTCTCCCGTTCTGGCCTCAAGATCTACAGCAGAGTCAGCGATCCACGCACATTAACTGTATCCTACACACACTAGGGACAATTTATGTTTATACCAAGCCAATTAACCAACAAACCTGTACGTCTTTGGAATGTGGGAGGAAACCAAAGATCTCAGAGAAAACCCACACGGTCACGGGGAGAAAGTACAAACTCCGTACAGACAGCACCTGTGGTCAGGATTGAACCTACTTCTCTGGAGCTGAAAGCTATAAGGCAGCAACTCTAATGCTGTGCCGCCATGCCACCCTTAAGAGACAACCGGGGATTGGGATAAAGCACTCACCTTGCCTGCAATGTTTGCTGGCAAATTAGAGTGGGACCTATGCAATGTGCCAGAGTTTGGAAGAGGAGAAAAAAAAACACTTGCAGACTTTCTTGCTCTTGACAAGTAGGCAATGTCTTTTACTGAATGGGTGATTCGGGATGAAAGATAGGCTCATGGTCAAAAAGCAGGGTCAACTAGCAAAGTATCCTCACAAAGAAGAGTATCCCAGTTGGAACCCCCTGCCTTCAGCTCAGGGTACCGGAAAAAGAAAATGAAGAATAGGTGTTCTTCATGAAGTTTGGTCTGCGGCACATCAGTGTAGGAATGTCTGTTTGTGTCAGCATCTGCAGCAGCAAAGCTGTAAATCTTCTCATTTAACAATGTGCAAATTGCACAATTTATTTGCCTATAAAAATCCAAGGGTATCATTGGATGGACAGTTTTGATGACCTTCTCAGTTATGTAGTTCTAGATAAGGATTTCATCAGGCAAATAAATGTCAAAGAAGTGTCGAAGATGAGACAGCTCATTTAAATGCTAATAAAATAGAGCAATGATTCCTGCTTTTGCTGCGATCTCTGAATCATTTGTTCTACCCTCTCTAATGCTGGGCAGTTCATTATTTGAACTCAGATTTTTTTGAATGTTCATTTGGCAAAAAGGTATTTTGACACATGTCTATGAATCACCTAGGCTTGTGCAGGATCCTGAACAAGGAAGATGGAGGTGCAAACCATGCAAAAGCAAAAAGTATTGGAGTAACTCAGCGGGTTTCCTCTCACATCCCGAAGATATTGTCCCATGAGTCACGAGTATTTTCTTACCTCCAGCAGCACAACAGAATATGTAAACATTGCACACTGTAAACAATATTATAAACGAGAAAAAATGTTTAGCGTGTGTATACACACATACTCACATATACACATATATACAGATCACACACATATACATATCACTATACTTATAAAACTCAGATCTTGGATGTGCATTTATTTGTGCGTTTGTGTGTAATCATATCTTCGCAAAAGAATGATGCGGTAACTATAACATTTTCACATATTCCAGTGGAGATTTTTCCCGTGGAGTCCAAAATCAGCTTATCTGAAAATTGCAGGCTATATTTCTCGAGTTATTACTGAAAATGTTCAAAAATCTGTCAAAACTTTGAATTTAAAAACGACTGTCTTTCATTGATGTCGTCACAATGGCTCTGCTCCGTGCACCGTCTTGCTTTGCTGCGAGTGATGTCACCCACACCCCCGACCAACCCCACCCCCTCCCCCTCCCTCCCCCAGTTATTCAAAAGACGCAAAAAGAATGAGCAAGTTGGGCCTTGTACTTGTCCCGGGTCGGTGCATGGTGAGGAGGTTGCTGCCGCAGGCTGAGCCCGGCCACTGAACCTGGGCAGAAGCAAAGCCTGGAGCTGGAGTGAGGGAGTATTGCATTCGGGATCCAGCCTTCCCCTGTGACGCTGTGCGCCCACCCCTCAAGCTCTACCCCCTTTCCTCTCTGCCTCCCCCCATCCCCTCTTGCCTCTGTCCTCTGCCCTTGCCCTCTGCCCTCTGTCTCTGCCCTCTGACCCTGCCCCCATCCTCTACCCCTGCCCTCCCTCTGCCCCTGCCCTCCCTCTGCCCCTGCCCCTGCCCTCCCTCTCCCCTGCCCACTCTCTCTCCATGCCATCCCTCTGCGCCTGCCCTCCCTCTGCCCCTGTCCCTGCCCTCGCTCTGCCGCTGCCCTCTCTCCCTCTCCCTCTCCCTCTCTAGCCGCTCCTGCGAGTTGGGAGCTATGCATGAGTGGATAAGGTGGGGAATGGTGTAAAAGGAGCAAATTAATAATATTCATATAATATCAAGAGGGGTGGTTAGTGTGTGTGTGTGGTGGTTAGTGTGTGTGTGATGCCACAGGACGGGATCCAACGGGTCCCATTTGGTCTAGTATAATATATATATATATACATATACACACACACACACTCACATACATACACATAAAAAACAACAGACAATAATAGTTAATAATAGATGAATAATAGCTTATTTGAGGTTACAGTGTTTTATAGCCGAATGGCTACAGGGAAGAAGCTGTCCCAAGGGGGTAAGGGAGTGGTAGAGGGGGATGGGGGCTGATGAGGAATATGGGGAAACTAAAATTGAAGAAGTGTAAATAGGTGGACTTGTGACTTGCCCTCCCCTGTTTTTGTGCTTCTGAGACCATTGGACGGATTTGTCCTTTGTTCAGTGTCATCACAAAGAGGTACATGGGGAAAAATATGACAAGATTAGAAATGAAGTCCCAGCAATTAGAGATGAGACACTGAAAGTTCCACTCCATGTAGAGCTATGATTGTCGCCACAGAGTCCTCTGCGCTTGATTTTCTGACGTCGCGATGATATGAGAGTTTTGTTCTGAACAGCAGCTGAGGCCTGGGCCATGCAGTGATTTATCTTAGAGATTTGGAGATATGTTCATGGTTGACACCTGGTCCCAGCTCACCTGTTCTCAAGTTTTATTTCCAAATAAGCCAACAGATTTGTTTGTAATTCGAGTCATAAAGGCATAGTCATGCAGCGTGGAAACAGACCCTTTGGCCCAACTTACCGACACCGACCAACTACACTAGTCCCACCTGCCTGCGTTTGGCACATATCCCTCTAAACCTTTTCTACCCATACACCTGACTAAATGTTTCTTAAATGTTGCGATAGTACCTGCCTCAATGACCTCTTCTGGTAGCTTGTTCCATACACCACCACCCTTTGTGTAAAGAAGTTACCCTTCAGGTTCCTATTAAATCTTTTCCCTATATCTTTAAACCTACATCTTCTGGTTCTTGATTCACCTACTGTGGGCAAGGGACTCTTGCCCAGAGTAGGTACACCTCTATAAGATCACCCCTCATTCTCCTGCGCTCCAAGGAATAGAATCCTAACCTGCCCAACTTCTCCCTATAGCTCAGGCCCTCGGGTTCTGGCAACATCCTCGTGTACCCCCTGCAATCTGCACAATTTGTTCATGATTTATTAATCTGAAGGAGTACCCTTACCAGAAACATTGTCAGTTCACTTCCCCCCACAGATGCTACCTGGCCTGCCTCCAGCACTTTGTTTTTTGCTCCTAATTTATCCCCTTCAGATTTAGTTTAGTGATTTAACGTGGAAAAAGGTCCTTTGGCCCAGCAAGTTCACGCCAATCATCGATCACCCGTTCATATTAGTTCGATGTTATCCCATTTTCTCATCCATTCCCTACACACCAGGGGAAATTTACAGAGGCCAATTAACCTACGAACCTGCACACCTTTGGGATGTAGGAGGAAACCGGAGCACCTGGAGTAAACCTGGCAGATCCCATGGTCATTCACAGGAAAACATGCACACTCCACATAGACCACATTTTAAGGCAGAGATAGATAGATTCTTGATAGGTACAGATGTTAAAGGTCATAGGGAGAATGCAGGAGAATGGGATAAGGATGGGGAGATAGATTAGCCATGATTGAATGGTGGAGTAGACTTGATGGGCTGATTGGCCTAATTCTGCTCCTATCACATATGACCCAATGACCACACCTGAGGTCAGGATTGAACCCAGGTCTCTGATACTGTGAAGCAGCAGTTCTACCAGTTGTGCCACTGTATCCTTTCTCATTATTTCCCATATTCAGCGTTCTAACTCGATACAAGTTCTGCTCACGTACACTGAACTCTGATATTGAGGCTGAAAATGGTGGAAGAATAAATAGTGATTTATCTGAGCTCATGGACGTTATTTTAGCCCGGGTCAGACGGAAGACATTGCACCTAGCAACAGTACAGGTAGAATCCCTCTAGACTGGAACCCTTGAGGCATGCCCAGTGCCACTACAGAAAATCCAGACCACACAACTGCTTCCAGTCATCTTCCTCTCTGGAGAACTGTCCTGATTAAGTGCAGACACTCCTGGGTTACGTAAGAGTTCCGAGAACTGACCATAACCCTAATGGTTGAAACACAGTGTTTAAACTCAAATGAGCTCAGTTATGTACGATCTGACAAAGTCCTTATCGAAGCATTAAAGAATGCAGAGTAACAGGAAAATGTTACATTATTAGATCTGCGCAGTGTCAGATAACCCTTTTTTTTGTTTCTCTTCAAAACAAGGTTAGCGGTCGGGGTGTGGAATTCCATTATTTTTATAACCAAAAACTCTGGTATTTTTATACCACTAACTGTGGTATTCATTGAAGACGCATTTCTTGCTGGCAAAATGGCACTACTGACTGGTTGCAGTGCTAAGGAATTAAAATCAAAGCAAGTCACCTGTCAGCTTATTATTTAAAATGAAATAATTATTTCCATGTTTTCCCTCTGATCAGTCAGCTTGAAACTCAACAGAGAAAAGATGTATCAAATAGAACGGATGATGTCACACCAATCTACGCATTACCTCTCAAAATGTCTGGTGTTATTCATTGTACGCCTTGTTCATTAGAAGTTCTCCTGCTCCAACCTAGCTGGGCTGTGATGAGACTTTTGCATTGTTGAAACACAGTGGTTAGACGGAAATTAGCACAGATTTTTTAATGATCTGACAGAGAAAAGCCTTATCGATGCATTAAAGATTGCAAAGTAACAGGAAAAGACCGTATTAGATCTTTGCTGTGTTAGATAATGGGGTATGTAATTTTGCATTAAACAAGGTTAGTGGGGCAAGGTTAGTACTACTCCTCATGTAGAACCAAGGAACTGCAGATGATGTTTTACCAAGGAAAGACACAACATTCTGGAGTAAATAAGCGGGTCAGGCAGCACTCCTGGAAAACAAGGATAGGTCAGGACTGTTCTTCAGACTGATGGGGGCAGATATATCTTATTCTCCAGGGATGTTGCCTGACCCGTTGAGTTACTCCAGAAGTGTGTGTCTTTCCCTAAACCTAGTCCTTTTGCCTTTTCATGACTGTTCATTTTTGAAAGAAGCTGGATCAGTCACTATTCCCAAGATGGACACAAAAAGCTGGAGTAACTCAGCAGGTCAGACAGCATCTGTGAAAAAAAGGAATAGGTGACAGTTCGGGTCGAGACCCTTCTTCAGTCTGAGAGTCAGGGGAAAGGGAAATGAGAGACATAGAAGGTACATAGAACAAATGAATGAAAGATATGTAAAATAAATGATCATTAAGGAAAGGTGGAGCCCACAATGGTCTATTATTGGTTGTGAAGAAGGTGATAATGAGTTATACAGACAGTGAAACTCAACAGAATGACAATGAAACTAATATCGACGGGTGGGGGAGGGATGGAGAGAGGGGGGATGCAAGAGTAATCATACCGCTGAGTTGTAAGCTGCCCAAGTGAAATACGAGGCGCTGTTCCTCCAATTTGTGTTTGGTCTCACTCTGACAATGGAAGAGGCCCAGGACAGAAAGGTCAGTATGGGAATGAGAAGGGGAGTTAAAGTGTTTGACAATCGGGAGATCACGTCCCGCCTTAGATGAGCCTATGGGATAAAGCCTCCGCCAACATGGTACCAATTGGCAATCATATTTAGCGAACTCATAGAGGTACTTGGCATAGAAAGCACCCCTACTTATGTCGCAAGGATTTGATCAACTGCATCTAGTTAAGGTAGAGTCTTTGAACAGGAATGTCACCGTGCTTGCCATTCAATGCTATTTTTGGATGTCAGCAGCAGATAATATCTTTTATGTTCTCTGCACTGACCTGCCTTAGCATGTTATGTTCAACAGTTCGTCAAAAATAAAGGTTGTTAATGTCCTTATGTTTTGATTGCCATTCAGACTGAAACATGTAGAATAATATCAAAACATGTGATCGTGGTCTATATAAACTAAGAACCGGAGAAAACAAGGCTTGCGAAATGGCCTTGTAGTCCACTGCTGTCTATTTTTTGGTATCCTGCCCAAACAAGTGCAAGCCATTGAGGGATTAACACCGTTTACAATCATATCTTGAACTGTCTCTTACAATGAGACTTAAGGTACTCTGTGTATTCCCTGATTATCTGGAACATGCCAAATGGCAACTGAACATCTCAAAATTTGCACTGCACTGTGAACTATGCATTGTAAATGCGCAAGAGAAAAGAAAGATGACATTGTCCATTCTCCACACAGCTGTCATGTGAATATCAAGTGTGTCGAATCACAATCATTTACAGACAATACCATCGACAAGCTATGAAACAGAACACATCTCATGCATCAGTTTCTCATTATCCAAATGGGAAATCCCTCATTAACAATGGGATCAGTTTGTTTCATAAACTATCCCTAATTTCCAGAATCTTAGTATAGGAAGGAACTGCAGATGCTGGTTTAAAACGAAGATAAGCACAAAAAAACTGGAGTAACTCAGCGGGATAGGCAGCATCTCTGGGGAGAAGGAATGGGTGACATTTCGGGTCGAGACCCTTCTTCAGACAAAAGAAGAAGGGTCTCGACCTAAAACTTCACCCATTCCTTCTCCCCAGAGATGCTGCCTGTCCTGCTGAGTTACTCCAGTTTTTTGTGTCTATTTCCTGAATCTCAGCATGTTTTTCAATTCCTGTTTATGTGTCAGTCTTTTTTTCTTTCACATCCAAAGACAAACCGGTTGGTCAGTTAATTAGAATTGTCATTTGCCCTTCATGTATTGATATTGTTTTATTATTCCCACGTGTACCGTGTTTTATGTGCTATCCAGTCAAATCATATTGTACATCAGCACAATCAGACTGTGCACAAGTACACCAAGTCGCCCAAAGAGAAAAATAGACAGTGTGCAGAATATAATGTACCATGACTGACAATCTGAGGGGAAGCTGATGGAAATACAAGGAGAATAAATTAGGATGAGTGTAAGATTAATATACAGCCTTTTCCTGGGTTAAAAATGCCCACTTATGGTCACTGCTATATATGAGCGAGCTCCCATATAATTATATTTAGAAGTCAAACACACGTACATATGTTCGATCATACCAACGACAGAGCTAGTTTGTGTCAGATGGAACTGCAGATGCTGGTTTACATGGAGCTAGTTTCCTCTTTCTCACTACCTTTGGTCATTTTTTTCTTTCAGTCTGATGTGTGTTTGATGCCATTCATTACAGTACTGTGGAGGTATGGTTCCACTCTCAGTTTTCATTTTTTTGTGCATTTTCCAACTTAAGGACAAAATAGACATGGATGTCTGTAAAAAATGGAATCCGTTCATTACTCTGGACAGCCTGTAAATAGGTGGTTGATGGTCAACATAGACCTGGTGGGCCGAAGGGCCTGTTTCCATGCTGAATTAATCTATGACACTAACTTCAAAGACAAATGGCCTCAATTTTGTCATTTTCCATTTCTGATTCACTTACCTCACATAATGTCTTCATCCCCTTTCCCACGGTTTCAGGTGGACCAATTTGGCAAGATTAAGGCCTCAGAGAGAAAAAAAAGACTGAGAGAAACATTATTGTTATTGAATTATAACCTTTGTGAAAGGAGATTGTTTTCACTTCCTTTGGTGGTGACTGAAAACTGTTTAAGAGCCCAGAGGACAGGTTCTTCTGGGGGGGAGTTTAGCTTCTTCCAGCTTCTGTTGACTCCAGGCTGGTGAATTGCTGTTTATCTGTTGACCCACAGTAGGCAAAGGGTCTTGTGAACTTTTAATTGGCTTTAATGTGAAATGCATTTTCGATTGTTGCTGTAGAATATTTGAAGTCTTTATGAAGACATACTTACTGATGAAATATGAAGATATTTGCAAATGAAGCCAATGACACATTTGACAAGCACCCTTATTGAGTGGAGATTTATATTTTGAGAAACTGACATTTGTGATATTTATTTTACTGATAGCCTTTGGCAAATGTAGCATCAAAGTTCAATGAAATTCATGGAGACTTTTC
Source organism: Okamejei kenojei (assembly GCA_035221665.1). NCBI lineage: Eukaryota > Metazoa > Chordata > Chondrichthyes > Rajiformes > Rajidae > Okamejei > Okamejei kenojei. The sequence continues at coordinate 79,051,022 of CM069133.1, forward strand.
TGTGGTATGATTTTGCTTTATTCAATGTCATAATAAATGTAAAATGCATTGGATCTTGATCTCCAGGCCTTGAATCCACCTCAGTTTCTCCACTTCTTCTCAGGAAGTTACATTTTTACATCTAGGAAGTGAATGCTGTTGAACTATATAAGGTGCTGTTGAACCATATAACCACATAACCAGGCCTATTAACATCCTTGTCTGATGTCTATTTCATGAATGACATGATTGCGATCAGAATAAAAGGCGCACAAAATTGTGCCTTTCTCATCTGGAGAGTAATTTTGTGAATTAAGCCATTGTTATGTAGTCAATTGTAATGGTGGATTTACATTCAGGCTGCTGAAGCTGCTGCCATATGGCTCTTGAATGCAGGGTTCGAGACCGATCTCCGGTGCTGTTTGTCCGGAGTTTGCATGTTTTTCTAACTGCATTGGTTTCCTCCAGATGCAAAGTCTGAAGAAGGGTTTCGACCCGAAACCTTGCCTATTTCCTTCGCTCCATAGATGCTGCCTCACCCGCTGAGTTTCTCCAGCATTTTTGTCTACCTTTCCTCCAGATGCTCTGGTTTCCTCCTACATGCAGGATAATTGGCTGCCGTAAATTGTAAATGCTAGAATCTAATTGAAGTTGTTGTGACAGTGGGAAGAATAAAATGCATTGGGATAGGATTAGTGTACTGATAGGTGTTTTTTTTTACCATGGACTTAATGGTCCAATCCTAGTCATATGTATTTCTCTTTGACCAGGGAGAAGTCATTGTTAAATTAAAAGCAATTGTTTATTTAGTTCCTTTGATGATGTTTAGAGAATGACCTGCATTTAGGTCTCTCCTGCTGAAAAGTGCCAAGGGGTATTTCGCTGGCAGAAAAGTTGAAATGTTTGACAATCAGAAGCTTTTTACAGGATGGAAATATCAAATACCAGAGTGCATTGGGTTAAAGTGAGAGGGGCAACGTTTAAACGAGATGTGAGGGGCAAGTGTTTTGACAGGCACTGCCAGTATTGGTGGTGGAGGCAGATACGACAGTGGCATTTAAGAGGCTTTTGGATAGGCACATGGAAATGCAGGTAATGGAGGGATGTGGACCATGTGCAGGAAGATAAGAGATTGTCTTGGCATCATATTCAGCACATATTGTGTTCCTGCATTGTGCTGTTCTATATTCCTTGATATGAACAGCATTGAGGGAGACCAACTAGCCTGACACGGGCTGGAATATACATGACTCATTCAGGCCTTCAAGCTCACACTTGAAACAGTCGATTGTGCTTGTTAACTACTATTACAATGCCTAAACATTCCAACTGGTTTTAAGATTTTGTTTTGGTAAAAACATCAGAGGTAGGAATAAATGAATGTAACACCAATTTCAGTGATAAACCTGCATGTCTCTCGCATTGGTTGTCTTGGTTGTGTCTATTTAAACAAGGCATTGCTGACATAATCCACTATAATTTCACATTCCATTTACAGATGTTTTGACATGCATGCTGTTTTGAAGTTTTTGGAAGTTTTACACATATGCATAGGTTTGCACGTTTACAAGATCTACTTTTCTTTCACCTAGTTTGGTATTCAACAAACATCTCTCTTTACTAATATTTTTTTCTAGCATGCATGTTTCTTTTGGTAGCTTTTATACAAATCAAAGTGTAAAACTTACGTTATGGGTCAGCTGTTTAGTTTTAGTTTAGTTTAGAGATGCAGTATGGCAACAAGCCCTTCAGCCCACCGAGTCCACACCAACTATTGATCACCCGCTCACACTGGCTCTATGTCCTGCACACCTGGGGCAACTTACAGAAATCAAATAACCTACAAATCTGCATGTCTTTGGAATGTGGGTGAAAACCGGAGTACCCAGAGAGAACCCACACAGTCACAGGGATAAACGGCAATCAACATTGATATATTAAAAAAACTGTGTAGTTTCAGTAAGGTCAATTTGCCCTAGAAACGCGCGATTGGTAATTTCCCCAATTTAATTTTGAGCGCAGAGAAGTTCCTTTGTGTGCAAACGTGGCAATTATGACCAGAATAGTTTCCCAGAATGAACTTTGAAAGGGGCTTTGTCAGTTTTCTACTAACTGGTATTAAAAGAATAAGCACTGTACTCATTAATGCATCCCATAAGAATTTTAATCTCGTTCTGACCTTTGGGCTTTTATTTTCCATCAAGAGACCTTCATTGAAAGTTGCAGGCATAACGATGATTTCTCAGGTGGAAAATGAACTAGGATGTTTGGAAACAGAAAATGTGGATTTAATCAGTGAAAGAGGTTTGGAAGGTGGAAATTCATCAAACCTTTCAGCAGAGGAGCATTAAAAAGAATATAGCGTAAGGAATTCAGTGAACAATAAATGTTCATGTCTGCTCTCACCAGTGGCCAGGATCTTAAAGGGATTGGACAGGCAAGATACAGGAATTTTTTTCTCGATGTTGGGGGAGTTCAGAACCAGGAATAAGGGGTAGGCCAATTAGACAATAGGTGCAGGAGTAGGCCATTTGGCCTTTTGAGCCAGCACCGCCATTCACTATGATCATGGCTGATCATCCCCAATCAATACCCCGTTCCTGCATTCTCCCTACATCCCTTGACTCTGTTATCGTTAAGAGCTCAATCTAACTCTCTCTTGAAAGCTTCCAGAGGTTAGGTCTCCACTGCCTTCTGAGGCAGAGGATTTCACAGATTCACAACTCTCTGGGTGAAAACGTTTTTCGCCATCTCCATTCTAAATGGCCTACCCTTTTTTCTTAAACTGTGACCCTCCGTTCTGGACTCCCCCAACATCGGGAACATGTTTCCTGCCTCTAGCGTGTCCAATCCCTTAATAATCGTATATGTTTCAATAAGATGCCCTCTCATCCTTCCAACTTTCAGTATATATAAGCCGAGTCACTCCATTCTTTCAACATATAATAGCACCACCATCCCAGGAATTAACCTTGTGAACTTACGCTGCACTCTCTCAATAGCAAGAATGTCCTTCCTCAAATTTGGAGACCAAAACTGCACACAATACGCCAGGTGTGGTCTCACTAGGGCCCTGTACAACTGCAGAAGGACCTCTTTGCTCCTATTTAGGACTGAGATGAGAAAAATATTTTTCACCCAGAGAGTTGTGAATCTGTGGGATTCTCTGCCACATAAGGCCAATTCACTGGATGTATTCAAGAGAGAGTTGGATATAGCTTTTATGTCGCTGGTTGGTGTGGATTCGGTAGACCGATGGGCCTGTTTCCATGCTGTATCTCTAAACTGAATTAAACTAAAGTGCTGGAGCAACTCAGCGGTCAGGCAGCAACTGGAGAACATATATATGTGACTTTTCTGATCGGGACGCTTCTTCATCTGCAGAAGAGTCCCGACTCGAAACATCACATATGCATGTTCTCCGGAGATGCTGCCTGACCCATTTAGTCCAGCACTTTGTGTCTGTCAATGGAGGGAAATGGACAGGTGACAATTTGAGAAATGACCTTTCTTCATAATGAACGTTAGACCTGACCTGTTCATTTCCCTCCACTGGATGCTGCCTGACCCACTGAGTTCCTTCAGCAATATAATTTTTGTTCAAGATCCCAGCATCCTCATCATGGTTGAAAACATTAGCGAAGCATTAGTGCTGGTTTCCAACGGGAACGGTGACGGATGAACCACACATCTCTGTCCTCCCATTCCTGTGGACTTCTGCCACTGGAATTACAGGATTTTGGTGTGTGTGCTTTATCATCATTCTTTACAATGCTACGTACGACAGTGATCGCAACTTCGCATCTGCAGTCTCTTATCTTTGTTGAATGCATCTGACATTTGTAATCATTCAAAAAAAAAATGGAAGATTTCATAAAATATCTTCGCTAATCTACAAACAACGCAGTACTTAGACTATCGATCTATTTCTTCCTATTAAAATGAATGGGTGTGTTCCTCCTGGGAAGGGAGGGTTCCCGTCAAGGAAGGGTGGGAGGGTTCTGGCATGGGTTTAGTGGGCAGATTTCTAAGCTTAAGTAGAAAGTAGTGATAAATCTCAAGAGGTTTATGATTCCCCCCACTGGGTTCCCCAAGTCCCAAACTCCTGCACGGTTGCGCAGGTAAACATGAGTTGATCCAAAAGTCAAGAGTGTTTTATTATCATGTATCCCAAAACTGACAATGAAATTCATACTTGCAGCAACATAACAGTATATTAACATAGTACTCAGTAGATACTGTACTATGCAACAAAAAGAGGTTCAATAACTTTAAAAAAATAAAAAACAAAACCCAAATTCCCGAGTGCAATCAAGGCAGTTTACAGTTCAGAGTTTAGTTGGATGTTGTAGTGTTAACTAGCCTGATGACGTTGGGAAGAAGCTGTTCCTGAACTCGGTTGCTGCAGTTTTCATTGAAACATAGAAAATAGGTGCAGGAGTAGGCCATTCGGCCCTTCGAGCCTGCACCGCCATTCAATATGATCATGGCAGATCATCCAACTCAGTATCCCGTACCTGCCTCCTCTCCATACCCCCTGATCCCTTTTGCCACAAGGGCCACATCTCACTCCCTCTTAAATATAGCCAATGAACTGGCCTCAACTACTTTCTGTGGCAGAGAATTCCACAGATTCACCACTCTGTGTGAATTTTTTTTTTGCATCTCGGTCCTAAAAGTCTTCCCCCTTATCCTTAAACAGTGACCTCTTGTTCTGGACTTCCCAACATCGGGAGCAATCTTCCTGCATCTAGCCTGTCCAACCCCTTAAGAATTTTGTACGTTTCTATAAGATATCCCCTCAATCTTCTAAATTCTAGCGAGTACAAGCCGAGTCTATCCAGTCTTTCTTCATATGAAAGTCAGGCCATCCCAGGAATCAGTCTGGTGAACCTTCTCTGATTTCCCTCTATGGCAAGAATGCCTTTCCTCAGATTTCTCATGCTCCCATACCTTCTTCCCAATGGCAGGAGTGAAATGAGAGTGTGGCCAGGGTGGTGGGCCCTTGATGATGCTGGCTGCCTTTTTGAGGCAGTGCCTCTTGTAGATCCCTTTCATGGTGGGAAGATCAATACTCGAGATGGACTGGGCAGTGTTCACCGATTTTTGCAATCTCCTTTGATCCGAGAGGAACTGCTGAATTTTAAATTGAACCTCTCAGGTAATGAGCTGTGAGAAATAGCAACCTGGATCATTAGCCCATCCACTCATTCCCCTCTTCACCCAACTGCTGAACTCTGAATCGATAGCTTTATGATGATGGTTTGTAACAGTCATGAGGAAGGATGAGCACTTCTTATGATAAATCTCTTTTCAGATTACATCAGAAATGTGGCGTGCTTTATCAGGCTTAACCGTGTTTGAAACAAAAATCTAGAGGATCTCATATCAAGAATGTCATATTTTTAAGTATTATTGTGGACATTAGCTAGTAGTTCTATGATATCATTCTGATTCAGCCTACAAATTCACCGAGTTTCTGAGAACTCAAACCTATAATAAGCTGTTGGTTAATGTCTGCCTTTGGAAGAGCAATTCAATATACAAATGTGAGCACAATTTCACACTAATAAATACGTTTAGTTTAGTTTATTATTGTCATGTGTATCAAGGTACAGCGAAAAGCATTTAGTTGCGTGCGGTCCAATCAGTGGAAAGACTATACATGATTAAAATCAAGCTGTTCACAGTGTACAGATACATGATAAAGGGAACAACATTTAGTGCAAGATATAATTTCAAATCTCCCAAATCTCTATGATTTTCTAAATGTATTGGTAGAGTAAATGTTTCTTTTTACTATAAATCTTTCTTTTCACAGGCCTGTTTCCATGCTGTGTAGCTCTGATTTTATGACTTGGAAATGTCAATGATCTTCATGCTTGGGATCCTGAAGCTGGGAGGTTCTCTGTATGGTTTCCTCATGACAAATTTCAGAGATTATTCCTCCTTTAGACATTAGAGATACAGTGCGGAAACGGGCCCTTGGGTCTACCGAGTCTGCACTGACCAACGATCGCCCCATACATTAGAACTATCCCACACACCAGGGACAATTTACAATTTTTACCAAAACCAATTAATCTACAAACCTTTATGTCTTTGAAGTGTGGGAGGAAACTGGAGCACCCGGAGGAAACCCACGGGGTCATAGGGAGAACATACAAACTCTGTACAGACAGCACACATAGTGTGGAATGAACCCAGGTCTCTGGCACTGAAAGGTAGTAGCTCTACTGCTGCTCCACTTTGCCCCCTATAAAATAAGATATTCACACAATTTTCAAACTCTACAATGCTTCCTATCTTGGAGACAAAACAGAAAGGTCAGTCAGCAAATGGTGTACTTCCCCGAGCCTACTGCTCCAGTGTATAATGTATCTAATTCTGTGTTAGAGAGAGGGTTCAGAGAGCTGCAGATATGTACCATTGCTCTCTGCAGGCAAGATGAAAGCTAATTTCTGTTCTCGCTTGCAGATGCTTTTAATTTCACTTAGACACTCCAGACTACAGTTAAAAAGCACCCTTCTTTGGATAGTATTGGCACTTTATTCTTTTGCTTCCCATAATTGGCTCCCAATATGTTTTTCATTAAGAGGTAAATTTGATTTTGACTATTTTTCTTGATGTATTCTTTCTTTACAGAAGGATAAGGATATGCGTCACTGATGATCTAATTGTGATATTGAGCTACATGCAGGGCAGAATTTAGATGAAGAGAGGCCCTAAGCTATTTTACTTGTGAGCCCCCCCCCCCCCCCCCCCCAATCCCCCACCCCCACGACTAGAGGACCATGACTACCCGACAGTGACAGTGTGAAACTTTTAGATCCTACTGTATGTTGTCATTAAACAGTTGGTTTTAAAATGCATATTGGATTCACTGCGGAGCGGGCGATGCCTTACCTGGATCGCTGTTTGAAGTTCTGGAGTGTTGGGCCTGCTGCTTCAACATCATGGAGCCTCCGGCCGCGCTGATTTTACTATCGCGGAGCCCTGGGAACCCTTTGCCGAGGGCTGCCAGCGTGAATCTCCACCCAGCTGAGCCTGTGGACTTCGGGAAGTGGCCGATTCGGAAGTCCAAGCCGCTGAGAATGTTCTCCTGTCCGATATTGGATGGCCATGAGGGGGGGTCCAAGAGGAGGGGGTCCGTTGGAGACAGGAAAAGTAATCATCAATGGGTGCGAGGACACCTTCCCATGGAAGAACGCTGTGAGGCGGAGGCGATAGAAGAAGAGCTCCAAATCGCGGCGGGCGCGGAACTCATTGAGGTGGGGACGGAGGGGGACAAGGGTGAGGACCGACCATTCGGTATCTGAGAATGGGAGGTCAGGGGTGTTGGTGAACACACGGGGGTTGGGGCCGGAGGAAGGCAGGTGAGTGGACTGAGGGCAAGGAGATGTCTGGTGGAGGGGTGATGGGTGGTCAGGGGGTAGGGGGGTATGAGGACTGTAGTGTGGGTGGGGAAGAGCTGGGGTCACATGGTTTGAGGGGAATGGGGAAGACCCAGTGGAACGGCCACTGAGATGACCAGGTTTGGGGGCGGCTAGCACTAGGACCCAGCGCAGTCAAACCCAGGGGAGTGGGATTCTGCAGCGTGGAAACTTGAGGCCCGGTGCTGAGTACAGGCTGCAGGTAAGGCGATGGCTGCAGGCTGCTGGGGGCGGTGGGTTGGCGAGGGTCAGCAGGCAAAGAGTAGGAGGTCCCGGTGGGCGGAAGGTCGGTGAGGCAGCAAGGTGAGTAGGCCCCCCTAGATCTCGAGGCCTGAAGCTTAAACATGTCTAGCTTATGCGTAAATCCAGCCCTGGCTATATGGATGAGTTTAGACTTTAGACTTTGCAGCTTTGCAAAGATACAGCATGGAAACATGCCCTTCAGCCCATCAAGTCCATGCTGACTGGTGATTACCCCTGTAAACTAGCATAATCCTATACACTAGGGACAATTTACAATTTTCACATCTTTGGAGTGTGGGAGGAAACTGGAGCACCTGTAGAAAACCCACGCGGTCACAGGGAGAAAGTACAAACTCAGTATAGACAGTACCCATAATCGGGATCAAACCCAGGTCTCTGGCGCTGTAAGGCAGCAACTCTATGGCTGCACCACTGTGCCACCCGCAGGATTTGGATTTTGTTTCCTTTCTGGTTTGTACCTTAGAGCATATTAAAATTCACCATGTTATCAAAAACAAAAGGCAAGATTTTCACCACGTTCACAAGTTATAGGAGTAGAATTAGGCCATTCGGCCCATTTAGTCTACTCCACCATGGCTGATCTCTGCCTCCTAATCCCATTTTCCTGCCTTCCCTCAACCCTTGACACTTGTTCTAATTAAGAATTTGTCTCTCTCTGCCTTAAAAATATCCACTGACTTGGCCTCCACAGCCCTCTGTGGAAATGAGTTCCACCGATTAACTACCTCTGACTATAGAAGTTCCTCCTCACCTCCTTTCTACAAGAGCGCTCTTTAATTCTGAGGCTCTTTCCACCAGTGGAAACATCCTTCCCACATCCACTCTGTCTGTGCCTTTCATTATTCTGTAAGTTTCAATGAGATCCCCCCTCAGCCTTCTAAACTCCAGCGAGTATAGGCCCAGTGCTGTCCTCATATTCTAACCCACTCATTCCTGGAATCATTCTTGTAAACCTCATCTGGACAATTGCTCTAAATTGTCTAATAGAGACTGCTGTGTGGGCTAACATATTGGCCGGAAAATGCAAAGTGATTACAAATATGTGTTAAAGTGATACTGTTGAGCATTAAAGCAGGTTTATTACAAGACTCTCAAATCCAATGTTAAGTTATCCTTTTATGATGACACAGAACTTGCAAAGGAAACTGCGCACAAGATATTAGCTGATTTATGACCAATATTGGTTCAATAAAGAAGGAGGCATATGTCAGATTTAGGCAGGTATAAGAAATTCAGAAATACATTTAAGTAGCCATTGAAACATGAAATGCAGTTAGCAGGCAGGTTTACTGAGGGAAATCCAAAGGTTTCTGCAGATATATTAAGAATAAAAGGGTGGGTTAAGAAAGAATGGGACACCTTAAAGATCTACATTTCTACATGTATCAAGCCAATTAATCTACAAACCTGTACGTCTTTGGAATGTGGGTGGAAACCGAAGATTTCGGAGAAAACCCACGCAGGTCGCGGGGAGAATGTACAGACTACGTATAGACAGCGCCCATAGTCGGAATTGAACCCGGGTCTCTGGCGCTGCAGTTTTATTGTAAGGCAGCAACTCTATCACTACGCCACTGTGACCGTAGAGCAGATGATTACGGAAATCAGGAGGGAGGGTGGATTCCATTGTCAAGCCAATCAGACAATTTATATCGATTCAGGTGACGGTTGAGAAATAGAATTGGTTTATAGGTGGGGCATTGATAGTGAAAGTGCAATGGCCACTTGGGAGCAATTCGAGTCATAGAGTGCACAGCGCAGTTCCTCTACCATGGGACAAAGCACTGGGTGAAATGATTCAGGGCCGCAAACACATCATGTATGCAGGCATTCTTTTACATCCATGTTAGCCATTTGGGGATCTCGGAAGTCATGGGGCCTAAATAAGAACAAGCTGAACATCTGTATTTTTAGAAAATAGTAGCAGACAAGTAGGTAGCCTTGCGACCTCCTGAATGTAACCATTGGGGGAGTGATTTTAGTCATCCGGCCTGGTGCTTCATTCTTTCTTCTCGTGTGAAGATGTGAAAATTATTTCTTCTCATGTGAAAATTCAGAGCATCATGTGTTGTAGGAACCATTTAGGTCCTGCAGTCCAGTGTATCTCTGAATAACCTTCAAGCAGTCTGCTGCATTCTCAACACCACTTTTTTCTGCCTGCACCCAGTTTTCCCCTAAATCGTATTTTATGTTTGGCTACTTCTCTTTGGTTGCCTCTCCTGAGGAAAGAAACATATCTTGAAAGTTTCAGGGCTGAAAGATTATGCATCATATTCCTTTAATTGCTGCTTAACTGTCTTAACATGTTAAGCTCCACATTTTAAACAGCTATTCATTTCAGTAAAGTCTGCAAAGAAGGATTTTTCGAAAAGAACCAGACAAGTGCTTTGCAGAAGTTAATCTTCCAAATTCGCATCAGTTAACACCCATTCTGTGTGGGAGGAATTTCTCCTGCAAGAGTTTGTCATCAAATGTAATAACCTTTGTAGTTGTCACTTTGAATTCAAAAATGAAGTATCAATTTGTTGAGATGCAATAGTAAAAAAAAATTAGGAATAAGTGCAAATGCTTAATGGTAATCTAAAATGTCTTTCAAAACACTAAGATCAAAGCCTTGGCAGCGTGGTTATGGCGTAGGTATAAGTTGATACTTTAAGAGCAGAGTGGGAGGCAGCAGCCAGGTAATTGCTTACCTTTATTTGGCATTAAAACAAAAGTGTGCGTCACCCTAACGCTGCTCCTGAAAGCCCCATAAAGAGTGCAATCATCAGTCGCATGCTTCCCAAAACAAAGTTTTTGGTTTGTCTGCGTAATGCAAATTTCAGCGCATGCGCCCCCTCGGTTTGTCTGTTGTAGGATCTTGCTCGTTGGCTCTTTTCTCGCAGTTTCATTCCCAACAACCAACACCAACTTTTAAACAGGTTGCACACATTGACAGCAACACTCTTCCGGCTACTGCCAAAAAAAATGATAATGGATGAGTCAGAGGAAGCTGGACACAAAAAGTTGGAGTAACTCAGAGAGACAGGCAGCATCTCTGGAGAGAAGAAATGTGCGACCTTTCGGGTCGAGACCCTTCTTCAATGCTGGACAGGCTGGTCAATTACAAAGGAGGCAAGGAGGCTCTTTGCAAAGAGGCCATGGAGACCCTTGAACAGTGCCCTCCTGAGTTGTCTCAGAGTTATCTGCAATATCTCAAGAGGGCAGAAGGTAACACTAAATGCAGGAGTAACTCAGCAGGTCAGGCAGCATCTCTGAAGAAAAGGAATAGGTGATGTTTTGGGTCGAGACCCTTCTTCAAACTGAGAGTCAGGGGAAAGGGAAACTAGAGGCATGAAAAGTTGCAGAACAATTCAGAGCCAGCACTGATGGCCAAGGGAAGATGGAGCCCTCATTGGGTCCATTGTGGACCATGGAAGGCGTGATAACAAAGGGATATGAACAGTGGAACCAACAGGACGACTAAGGTGGTGCAGGTATGGAGAGAGAGGGAATGCAAGGGTTACTTGAAATTAGAGAAATCAATATTCTTACCACTGGGTTGTAAGCTGCCCTGGTGAAATAGAAGGCAGAATGGAGAGTACACTACTGGGAAACTACAAGATTAATTTCTGCACTTCCTGCAATGCTGACAGGTCCCTGGCCCCAGGTCTGCTCCCTTAAGTATGAATTTGTCTCTCCTTCAGGATAGGCATTGGATACCCTCCCTTACACAGCACTGAGCAGTGAACTGTGATATACTGGATAAATCAGAAGCAGTGGTTTGGAATGATCTTGAGGCCAGGACCGAGATAGAACTGCGACCTTAAGTCCACGCAAATGAGTCTAGGCATCTGAGGCCGATTATAATGTGACAATAGATCCTAGTGAGGACAAAGAAAGCAGTTGCGGTGTAGGCCCTTTAATTAACATGGCTTAAGGAGTTGCAAAGTTAATGAAGACCTTGCCCACCAGGAGCACGGGATGAGAAAAGCACCCAGACTCAGTGTGGTACAGCCGATTTTATGAGAAGTTGAAGTGAGGGAATACATGAAGAGCTCGCCAGTCCGCATGCGCGTCAATCTTCAGAGCAGCTGTATGAAACCACAGACTAGTTGCTGAATTTAAGCTATAGAAAGATTAACGACCTTAGAATTACAGAATGATCTTTATGAGAGTGGAGGGCACGTATTCCCTCACTTCAACTTCTCATAAAATAAAGATCAAACTTCAAACGGTAAGTTCTCATTTAATCTTTCTATTTTATATCGAAGTCACGTGAGTGACTGCGTGAAGCCTTCATAGCTCTGTGGTTTCATGCAGTGAACCAGTCTCCATGCAGACACACTGCTCCAATGGACCAAACATGGTTGAAGAAATGTACTTCATCGAAAACATGATGTTAATTTTCAAACATGTCCATGCTTTAATGGAAAAAAGAGTCCCTTCACATCAGGGATAACCAGTTGATTCCATTAACACAACTTAAAATTCTGTTAGCAAATAAACAAGGCCTGGTAATTGGTTTATTATAAAATGTCTGAAAGGTCCACTCATCGGCCCATCCTGCTGTCCCAAGAATGTGATCCAGTGGAACTTCCATATTACTCGCTGCCAAAGTAGCTACAGCCCTGGTAGAGTGAGATTTAAATACATCAGTATCCACTCCCGCGTCTGCTAATACGCATCTTAATCACCTAGAAATGGTCTGCACCGTTACCCTTCTATGTGTTTTTTTATAACTGATGAAGACAGCCCATTTGCTGCCTCGAAGGTTTTTTGTAACCTTTATGTATTCTTTAATATAGGTAACCACACATAATCTGCGATCTGGTGGATACGCCAAGAGCTCCAACTTAAAGCCTAGCACACCTGAGCTGCTCTGCTTAATTAATTCATCTATATAAAAGGTTACCTTATTATCATATATAACTGCATTATCCAGCCTCAATTTCTGTAAAGATTGAACTCGTTGCTCTGAAACGAGCGCCATGAGCATGACCAATTTGTTGGTGAGCTGGGGAAAATATAATAATGCAGCCGGTGTCCAACTGCGAAGCAGCCTTAATTAACGTTCCATACCTCCCGATATCTGGGCCTAGGAGGGTTTCTGTTAAAAATACCCTTCATGAATTTGGAAACCAGTGGGTGAGAACCTACAGAATGGTGTCCAGAGCCCTGTACTAAATATGACGACAAAGCACTACGAGCAGTGTTAATAGCGGTATAACTTAACTTTTTCTCAAAATATAAGGTTGAAAGAAATTCCAACACATCAGTATATCTGCCGTAAAGTAACATATGCGTTTTGATGCAAGAGTTCTCCCATTGTTTAATATATGAGACGTTATTATATAATTAATATATTATTATATTATATTGTATAATGTATAAGACGTAATATATGCTTCTTATTGCCATCACGCCAAGCTGCAGTGATTACATCCACCGTCCGGTCGGATAATCCGAGCCCCACGAAAGGTCTTCTCAGATTTGCAAATGAACAGATCAATTCGGTCATGTAGAGGGTAATGTTCCTGAGAAACGGGCTGAATTAACATATGTTTATGCCTATGAACAACCATGGGTGGTTCCTTTAATAATCCTGTCTATAAAGGGAACCGTGGTTGTGTAGGCCAGTTAGGCACTACTAAAATACCTGATGCGTAGTCTTGCATTATCTTTTGCAAGCATCGTCCAATGAGGCAGAATGGAGGGAAAGCATAGAAAAACAACCCCCCCCCCAGTCTATAGAGAATATAGCCTCCGCCCCTGGGTCTGGTTGCCATGCTACATATCGTGGTAATTGGTGATTAAGCCTGGAGGCTAACAAATCAATATCAGGTGTTCCATAACGAGCTATAATGTCGTTGAATACTTCCTGATTCAACATCCACTCAGTTCGATCATTGAATCTTCAAGATTTAGCATCTGCTACCTTATTAAATCTGCCCGGCAAGTGAGCAGCTGATATCCAAATGCTCCTGTCTATACACCAATCCCAAATAAGATTAGCCAAAGTATCACAGGATACTGATTTGTTTCCACCCATGTGATTAACATATGCCACTGCCGTTGAGTTATCCATTTGAAGTCTAACATGCACATCATGTAGCTTCCCACAGTAAGCTTTCAAGGCATAAAATGCTGCAAGCATTTCCAGATAATTGATATCATATTTACGACTAAAGCGTAACTCCTCCTTGTTCCATCTGCCACCACAATTAGAGATGGCGTTAGTAGCACCCCATCCCAGTTCACTCGCATCACTCTGCAGTGTTGTTGTAGGTTTACTAGACAAAAAATCTGCCGGAGCAATGATGAATATTGGCAATTCACCATTGTAACTCAGCTTTAGATTTGGGCAACAACCGCATAGGTCTGTCGAAATGACCTTTGTGGAATCTAAGTGCCTGATCCTTTGCACGCTCCATATTCCGATAATGCAAAGGCCCGAACCATGCGGCTGGAAAGGCAGCTACTATTTTGCCAATTACTCTAGCCACCTGGCGAATAGATATTTTTTCCCTAATTAGAAGATTAGAACAAGTTTCCATCAAATCTATTTTTTCCCCCATGGGCAGGGTCACAGACATCTCCACTGAATTGATAGTAAACCCTAAATAATCAATAGACCTAATTGGCATCAATCTGGATTTGGCTGGATGGATGATAAACCCTAATTTATCTTTTAATTGAGCTTGGCAGCTGAAACGGCTAGCTTAGCAAGATGCGGTGTTCTCCCAATGATCAGAATGTCATCTATATAGCCCCAATAATATGCCCTTCAGCTCTAAGCAGGGCAAGCACTGGTTTAAGCAGTTTGGTAAATAACCGAGGGGCTAAGCTTAAACCATTAGGTAACACCTTAAATTGCCACAGCTGCCCATCCAGCTAAACTTCAGATATCCAAGGATACATATTATTCAGTTTTGATTCACAAGGATCCTGTAATGCTTGTGAATCCTTGAGATCGATGGATGCCATAAATCAACCCTCAGAATAGTAGCGTTAACTATGAGCACATTCAAGGTCTTGCAATTCTCTGGACTAGGATATCCCCCAGCCCTTTCCACCATAATCTCTTCCTTCAGCTGGTGAGGTGAGGTCAGGTAGCTGCTGACAACTCCTCTTGAAGTGGCTTGCCCATCCCCGAGGGAACAGCAAATTTAGAGGCAAGAGCGGGAAACTCTGCCTTATGGGATTCACGCACATCATGCATTACAGCATGAGACTCAGGCACATATTCATATTCGGAGTCAGCTCCATACTGATCTTCGACACTCCCCTCGTCCAATGGGAGGAATATAGCAACCCTGAACCAGGAGTTGCCAAAGGCATTTGAGCCGAACTGTCTGTGTATGCCTCCGTAGCACGGAGCATATTATGTGCCAGCATCTTTTCCATTAGATGCTCCAACTGAGACAAATGGCCAATCACATCTGTCATAGATGTGGGAGCAGCATCCACCTGGCCTGAATCATCTGACAGGACTTGTCTCATCAATTTTGCTTTGGCTTTTCACCCCTTCGGGGCTGCCAAGCTGCTCCCTTTAGGAGCCGAATCAGAGCTAGTTGTGCAGACCAGAGCTGCCAGCGACTCTGAGGTAGAAATGGCCGGCCGCCGGCTTCCCGCACTGCCGTAGTCTTCTGCTGCCGGTTTCACAGTGGCCCGTCTTGGTTTTGCCCTAGGCTTTACCATAGTAAAAGACCAAGAGACACATTGGAGTTAAATCACACAAAACACTCCCTGTGCACATTTGCACTTACCTGAAAGGTTTTTAAACTTACCGCTGGGGAAACCGACGATCCCCCCAGCCAAACCTCGCGCCATGCGTTGACGTATTGACGCGCATGCGGACTGGCAAGCTCTATACGTAGATGTAAAATCAGGTGTCAACCTTACCTCAGGCACTGAGACCCAGAAATTAGTGCAAAATTACTAGTTTTCAGCTGTTCAACACCATCAATTTGGACCAAAGACAGACACGAAATGCTGAACAGCAGATCAGGCAGCATCTCTGGAGGAAAAAGATAGGTGACATTTTGGGTCGGGACCATTCTTCAGATTAAAAGTAGCGAAGAGGTTTGAATCCAGAAGCCAAATACATGAAATTGGAGGAAAGCCACATAGGTAAATTCAGGGAAATTTAGGCATGCAACAGAATTGAAATTCTCTGATTCATTCACAGTCAATGAAAAATTTAAAGACTGAGTTTGTTAGCTTTTTGTCAGGTAAGATTCATCAAGGGATGTGGAGCAAAGAAAGGTAAATGGAATTGAAGGGCATATCAACTATGATTTACTATCATAACAGGCATGACAGATTTCATAGGCTATAACTGTATCTATGATCTTTTGACCAAATTTATTGCCAATATGAACAGAAAATATTGACCTTGATTGGCTCTTCAGTGAAAAGACTGAGTAAGAATAACAGCACTGACACAATAACTTTACTTAAAAGAACACATTCAGAAATGTCAAAGGCAATAAGATCAGAGAATTGCTTAGCGCTTACTTCTGTGTTTTACAGGATTGTCCAAGTCCCTTGAGGGAAGAGGAACTTTGCAATATACACACTACCATCATTTATTCTCTGTAAAAAATAAAAGAAGCAGTAAACTCCTGTGAGAATGCACGTTTATCTTTCAATTTAAACAAACATCCCCTGGGTTAATATTACTTGTTAGGTATACTATATCTGTCCATTTGCCTTAAAGGTTTGCATCTGGAGAGCATTGCCCATG
Source organism: Okamejei kenojei (assembly GCA_035221665.1). Classification (NCBI taxonomy): domain Eukaryota; kingdom Metazoa; phylum Chordata; class Chondrichthyes; order Rajiformes; family Rajidae; genus Okamejei; species Okamejei kenojei. The sequence goes on from CM069133.1 coordinate 79,067,426, forward strand.
GGGAAAAAATTATATGCAGTGAGCGCAAATACATTTTAACTTGTCTCATGTTTCCCAAGTGACAAGCAAATGATATTTAACAATTTCCTCCTGTCTGAAACTCAACTTGCCATAAAGGCCATGAAATTTATGTCTGCTTATAAACGTGTGCAAGGGAACATCCTAACATTGCCACTGGTGAATTTTTTTTTGTTCTTCCACACTTGAGTATTTGGTTTTGTTCCCCATTTCCAAATCAGTGTTACACTTGAGCATGTTAACAATATGTAATTTCAGGAGTTAGCCAGGCATCCTGAATAAACTTACGTGTGAACCGTCGTGCCTGAGTGATTAAAGCTGTGACGCTCATCAGTAGCCATTGCTGGGAGTCTTGACACAGATTTCGGGCGAACAGATGTGATGATTCAGACATAGACCAAGCATCCTACTTCCTCTTGCCTATAATTGCATCAATGCCGAATCCATCGGTCTCCCATAATGGATTCACTAGCAGAATATGTTTTAAGTTCTGCTTCTGACTGTTGGATCTCGCTCTCCTGTACCTGGTCTACATTTCTTTTGCTCTTCATGGCGTTAGTTTTCCTTGGTGCCTGATTTCAAGCACTTGGCTCACTGGTGTGGATTCAATGGTGGTATATCTTTGGTGGGAGCTCAGGTTATTCATCACCTGTCATATGAAATGGCAGGTAGCATGGCGTGTTTATAAATTTGTCATACTAAGTGTCTCAGCAGCATCATCAGAGACCCACATCACCCTGGCCACACACTCTTTTCACCCCTCCCCTTGGGAAGATGGTACAGGAGCCTGAAAACTCCATTGTCCAGTTCAGGACGAGCTTCTTCCTGACAGCCATCAGGCTATTAATTACTACAACCTCAAATAAGTTCTGAACTTCAATAGACTATTGTTGTTATTATTATTATTATTATTATTATTATTATTATTATTATTATTATTATTACACTACTATTGTTTGTTTTTTAAGTATGTGTGTATATGTTATTATTATATATATTAGACTAAATAGGACCTGTCACACGGGAGGCCTGGTCCCCCAACGCAACCCGTTCCCCAATGCAATATTCCACCACTCATCCATTCCCTCAATGCAACCGCTCCCCCAACGCAATATAGCACCACTCATGCATAGCCCCCAACTGCGCAGGCACGGCTCATTTCCCCTCATCCCACAGCACTCCATCCCCCTCCTCTTCACCCTCTTCTTTCCCCTCTCCTCCTCCCCTCCCCAATCCATCCCTCACCTCTCCTTCCCTCTCCTTCCCTTTCCTTTCCCCTACCCTCAGTCATTCCCTCCCTCCCTCCATAACTCCTCTCTCCTCTTTACCCCACTCCTATCCCTCTATTCCCCACTCTTCACCTCCCCTATCCCACCCACTATCCCTCCTGACCTCCCCCACTGCCCCCCTCTCCCTCTATTCCCAACTCCCTTCCTCCCCCACACCCCCCCCCTCCCTCTATTCCTCCTTCTCCCCCCATTTTCCCCCTCTCCCTCCCTAATCCTTCCTCTCCCTCAATCCCCCCACTCTCCCTCCTCACCTCCTCAGGATCTTTCCCCTCTCCACCACCCCTCCCCTCCCCCAATCGCTCCCTCATGTCTCCCTCCCTCTCCTTATCCCAACCCTCAGTCACTCCCTCCTCAATCCATAAAAAGCAGCATCTGCAGTTCGTTCCTCCACAGGTCATTCATTGTTAGCTGTGGTGTAGATCCCGTTGACTTGACGATTGGACCACGTTGCATTGTGTGCGTGAGTTAAACTCTGCGCAAACTGCTCGGCCACCTACAACCCGGCTCTCCCTCCCTCCCTCTGCCCTCTCCGTCCTGTCCGATCGCCCGCTGCTGCTGCTTGTCCCGCCCCCACCCTGCCCACCTGCCTGCCTGCTCACTGCTGCTGTTGGGCCATGGCGGGGGTGTGGGGGGAGGGGGGGGATATGGAGTAGGTGTTCTTCACGGTGGGCACCACGAGTTTCAATGAGCTGGTGGAGAAGATCTCCTCCGAGAAGGCCGTGATGGTGAGTTACCGCAACGGCAGGGGCAGAGGAGACGGACCCGGGGGGACAGTTAGACAGGACCGCCATTGCCGCAGAGAGCGGGTGGGGGAGAGGGGTAAGTGATGAGGGAGAGAGAGACGGGACCAGGGCCTCCACTGGGCCTCCACTGAACCGCCCCCCAAGCGGCCGCCGCAGGTGGTGGGGAAGACGATAGACAAGTTACTGTGAGGAGGGGAGTGAGGAGTTTGTAAGTGAGGCGGGACAGACTGCCGCCAATGGGGCAGGAAGGGGCATCACCTTCCAGGCCGTGGCATTGACTGACAGGAAAAGAGGCCAATCTGAGTGGCGCTGACTGAAGGAATATGCGCAGGCGCGTTTTGTAAGATTTTTAAGCCTCAATAAATGTTACAATATACCACCGATCGCAACGAAACTTGTTGCACTCGCAGCACAGGGGAACAGTGAGTAACCCAGCGAAAAATCGTAGCACTATAGCGTACCATTTTTGCGCAATTAGAAAACCCCGCAAACAGGAAGAGCCCAAGATCAGTAAATATGTGTGTATATATGTGTGGATATAGGTATATATGTGTGTGTGTATATATATTTATATATGAAGAAGAAGGGTCTCAACCGCAAACATCACCTATTCCTTCTCTCCAGAGATGCTGCCTGTCCCGCTGAGTTACTCCAGCATTTTGTATCTATCTTCAATTTAAACCAGCATCTGCAGATCGTACACACACACACACACACACACACACACACACACACACACACACACACACACACATACACACACACACACACACACACGCACACGCACACGCACACACACGCACACACGTGATTATTCAGTAAGTGTCTACTTTGGAGTCCTGCTACTCAGATGCTATAAGGGAAATCCGTAATTCTATCCCATTTCTTCTTTTGCTATATTTTTCATAAACATAAGCCTCATAAATTATGATTAAACCCTAAATGAAAAAAGTGTTATTATTTTATTTTTTTCCGATGTTCGATGCCCCCCCCCCCAGAAACCACATGTCCCGATTGATAAAGTTCCTTGTCCCGAGGATTGGAGTCATTTACCGTCACGCAGCATTGTTGCACAATCCCACATGGCTATAAATAGAATAGACGCGAACTTCTGAGCTCAAAAGATCGCGGACTTCAATAGCTACCTACCTTGTGAATTTCTCCTGATTCGTGGCATAAGAAGCACGTGAAAACTCTGCTTTTTGTTGCATAGCGAGGTAAGACTTTAAACTAGATCGGTTGGGGGGAGGGACTCAAATAGAGAAACCAAGTAGTCCGTTTGTGAGGCAGGAGGCAGAGAAGAGAAGCAGTCAGACGCAATATGTAGGGGGGAAAGAAGAAAAAAATAACAAGAAGGAGAATAAGAAGTGGAAGGTTTCTTAAATGTGTGAGCAGAGAGACAGAGGGGTGAGGATAAAATGAGGATAGGAGCAATAGGTAGCAAGGTGAAAAGTGGCAGGCAGACAAATCCAGGGCAAAAATCTAAAAGGGCCACTTTTCAACATAATTGTAAAAGGGGCAAGAGCGTTGTAAAAACAAGCCTGAAGGCTTTGTGTCTCAATGCAACGGGCATTCATAATAAGGTGGATGAGTTGAATGTGCAGATAGCTATTAATAATTATGATATAGTTGGGATCATGGAGACATGGCTCCAGGGTGACCAAGGCTGGCAGCTGAACATCCAGAATATTCAGGAGGGATAGACAGAGAGGAAAAGGAGGTGAGGTAGCTTTGCTGGTTAGAGAGGAGATTAACGCAATAGAAAGGAATTACATTAGCTTGGAGGATATGGAATCGATATGGGTGGAGCTGGGAAACACTAAGGGGCAGAAAACGCTAGTGGGTGTTGTGTACAGGCCACCTAACAGTAGTAGTGGAGTTGGGGATGGCATCAAACAGGAAATTAGAAATGCGTGCAACGAAGGTAAAACCGTTATAATGGGTGACTTCAATCTACATATAGTTTGGATGAATCAAATTGGCAGGGGTACTGAGGAAGAGGATTTCTTGCAATGTATGCGGGATAGTTTTCTAAACCAACATGTGGAGGAACCAACGAGAGAGCAGGCTATTCTAGACTGGATATTGAGTAATGAGGAAGGGTTAGTTAGCAGCCTTGTTGTACGTGGCCCGTTGGGCAAGAGTGACCATAATATGGTTGAGTTCTTCATTAGGATGGAGAGTGGCATTGCTCATTCAGAAACACGGGTCCTGAATTTAAAGAAAGGTAACTTTGAGGGTATGAGACGTGAATTGGCCAAGATGGACTGGCAATTGATTCTTGAAGGGTTGACGGTGGATATGCAATGGAAGGCATTTAAAGACTGCATGGATGAACTACAACAGTTGTTCTTCCCAGTATGGCAAAAGAATAAATCAGGGAAGGTAGCGCATCCGTGGATAACAAGGGAAAACAGGGATAGTATCAAAGCAAACGATGAAGTGTACAAATTAGCCAGAAAAAGCAGCCTACCAGGGGACTGGGAGAAATTCAGAGACCAACAGAGGAGGACAAAGGGCTTAGTTAGGAAAGGGAAAATGGAGTATGAAAGAAAACTAGCAGGAAACATAAAAACTGACTGCAACAGTTTTTATCGATATGTGAAGCGCAAAAGATTAGTTAAAACAAATGTAGGTCCTTTGCAGTCAGAAACGGGTGAATTGATCATGGGGAACAAGGACATGGCAGACCAATTGAATACTACTTTGGTTTTGTCTTCACTAAGGAAGACATAAATAATTTGCCGCACATAGCAGGGGATCGCGGGTCAAATGAGATGGAGGAACTGAGTGAAATCCAGGTTAGCCGGAAAGTGGTGTTAGGTAAATTGAATGGATTAAAGGCCGATAAATCCCCAGGGCCAGATAGGCTGCATCCCAGGGTACTTAAGGAAGTAGCCCCAGAAATAGCAGATGCCTTAGTGATAATTTTTCAAAACTCTTTAGACTCTGGAGTAGTTCCTGAGGATTGGAGGGTAGCTAATGTAACCCCACTTTTTAAAAAGGGAGGAGAGAGAAAACGGGGAATTACAGACCAGTTAGTCTAACATCGGTAGTGGGGAAACTGCTAGAGTCAGTTATTAAAGATGGGATAGCAGCGCATTTGGAAAGTGGTGAAATCATTGGACAAAGTCAGCATGGATTTACGAAAGGTAAATCATGTCTGACGAATCTTATTGAATTTTTTGAGGATGTAACTAGTAGAGTGGATAAGGGAGAAGCAGTGGATGTGTTATATCTGGACTTTCAGAAGGCTTTCAACAAAGTTCCACACAAGAGATTGGTATACAAACTTAAAGCACACGGTATTGGTGGTTCAGTATTGATGTGGATAGAGAAATGGCTGGCAGACAGGAAGCAAAGAGTAGGAGTGAACCGGTCCTTTTCAGGATGGCAGACAGTGACTAGTGGGGTGCCGCAAGGCTCAGTGCTGGGACCCCAGCTATTTACAATATACATTAATCATTTGGACGAGGGAATTAAATGCAACATCTCGAAGTTTGCGGATGACACGAAGCTGGGGGTAGTGTTAGATGTGAGGAGGATGCTAGGAGGCTGTAGGATGTCTTGGATAGACTGGGTGGGTCGGCAAATGCATGGCAGATGCAGTATAATGTGGATAAATGTGAGGTTATCCACTTTGGTGGCAAAAAAAGGAAAGTAGACTATTATTTGAGTGGTGACCGATTAGGAAAAGGGGAGATGCAGCGAGACCTGGGTGTCATGGTACACCTGTGATTGAAAGTAGGCTTGCAGGTGCAGCAGGCTGTGAAGAAAGCGAATGGTATGTTGGCATTCATAGGAAAAGGATTTGAGTACAAGAGCAGGGAGGTTCTACTGCAGTTGTACAGGGTCTTGGTGAGACCACACCTGGAGTATTGCGTACAGTTTTGGTCTCCTAATCTGAGGAAAGACATTCTTGCCATAGAGGGAGTACAGAGAAGGTTCACCAGATTGATTCCTGGGATGGCAGGACTTCCATATGAAGAAAGACTGGATAGACTCGGCTTGTACTCGCTGGAATTTAGAAGATTGAGGGGTGATCTCATAGAGACTTACAAAATTCTTAAGGGGTTGGACAGGCTAGATGCAGGAAGATTGTTCCCAATGTTGGGGAAGTCCAGGACAAAGGGTCACATTTTAAGGATAAGGGGAAGGTCTTTTAAGACCGAGATGAGAAAATCATTTTTCACACAGAGAGTGGTGAATCTGTGGAATTCTCTGCCACAGAAGGTAGTTGAGGCCAGTTCGTTGGCCATATTTAAGAGGGAGTTGGATGTGGCCCTTGTGGCTGAAGGGATCAGGGGGTATGGAGAGAAGGCAGGTACAGGATACTGAGTTGGATGATCAGCCATGATCATATTGAATGGCGGTGCAGGCTCGAAGGGCCGAATGGCCTGCTCCTGCACCTAATTTCTATGTTCCTAAGTACCTTTAATCACCGCCATCTGCGAAACATTTGATATTTCTTTTTTGATTTTAACTTGGCGATGCGTTCCTGCCATGTGCCTTTCGTCCAAACGATATGGCCAGGCATGGCCTTCCGGCGAGGTCATGCTGAGCTAAAGATCTGGGCCACCATTCCCGTCACGCCACCTCCATAACATAACCCCCGTTCTCCATCTAGCTCCAATTCCAGCTTATATTTTCTTCCCTAATGCTAACGCTAACCCTAACGCTAATGCAAACGCTAGCCCCAACGCTAGCCCCAATGCCGGCCCCAGCCTCCAGCCCCCAGATCCCAGATCCAGATCCCCAGCCCCAGATCCAGATCCCCAGCCCCAGATCCAGACCCCCAACCCTAGATCCAGCCCCCAGCTCCAGACCCCAGCCCCAAATCCACATCCCCAGCCCCAGGTCCACATCCCCAGCCCCAGATCCCCAGCCCCAGCCCCAGATCCAGATCGGGTTTCCCGAAAATTCAAAGTAGACACTTACTGAAGAACCACATATACATACATATACACTCCAGCATTTTGTGTCCATCTTTGGTGTGACAGTTGTCTAATTTCATGGTCCGAGACCATTCACGTCTGAAGAATGGTCTCAACCTGAAACACTACCCATTCCTCTCTCCAGAGATGCTGCCTGTTCCGCCAGCTTTTTGTGTTGATTTAAACCAGCATCTGCAGTTCTTTCCTACATCATCTTTTATATGATTTTTGTATGTTTAATGATACAGCATAGAAACAGGCTCTTCTGCCCACCACATTCAAATGTCCTGGGCGTGCATATTTCCGAAGACCATTCTGCAGACCTGAATGGTCTCAGCTGCTGAAATGAGACAACTGTCAGACCAAAGATGGACACAAATGCTGGAGTGACTCAGTGGGACAGGCAGCGTCTCTGGAGAGAAGGAATGGGTGGCGTTTCGGATCGAGACCCTTCAGACTCAGTCTTCAGGTCAGAACAATGATCTCGACCCGAAATGCCACCCATTCCTTCTCTCCAGAGATGCTGCCTGTTCTGCTGAGTTACTCAAAACTTTTTGTGTCCATCTTCTGTTAAAACAGATTGCGGATTATCTGGTGTTTTGAGCATGGGAGCTTTTGTGCATTACGCACGGAACCAGACGGTATTACTGTGTTTAAACAATAAATAAAACGTGCTTCTTGTTGTCAAGGGGTGGGGGGGTGGGGGTGGGAGGAGATAAAATTGTTCGTTGTCATGCACACTTGTCATCGGCCCGCCAGGGAATTTGTGCCCCCCATGTTTTAAAAGTGATTTACTATGGCTGCCAATGCCCTGAGCCATCTGTCCCCGCGGCAGGGTGAATCACTCGGTGTGGGTGAGTGAATCACTCGGGGGGTGATAGAGGTGCATCGCGGTCGGTGACTCTGGGTGGGTGGGTGGAGTGACCAGCCTGTCCCACACCTCTGCCCCACCCAGCGCTGCCGACACATAGCCCATCACAATGCGGCCTCACTTGGTGGGGGCTGTCCCGAGGGATGCGCGCCTTCGGCCGTTTACAACTTGGCGCTCGATTCAGAGTGCCCAGTCACCTATAGCTTGTGTGGGAAAATGACCCCCACCCTCCCATCTTCATCGGCCATGATGTGATGGATGCAGGGGTCTGGACCAATCGCTGACTAGTACCGCTCCCCCCCCCCCCCCCCCCCCCCCCCCCTGGCGACATCGTGTCCGTTATTTGACTTTTCAGCACAGCGGCCATTCGGTGAGTTGGCTTGTAGGCGACGCAACCTTTCGGTGAGTTGGCTTTTCAGCAGAACGGCCTTTCGGTGAGTTTGCTTTTAGGCGTCCCATCCTTTCGGTTAGTTTGATTTTAGGCGTCACGCCCTTTCGGTTAATTGGTGTTTCGGTTTCATACACTTTCAGTTATTTTGCATTTCGGGTTCATTTACGTTTAGTTTTTTGGCTTCCACTTCTTTGCTTCGCCTTCTCGTCCTTCAACGCCACATCCGCACACGGTCTGTGTCTAGCGTGCTTTTATCAGGGACAGCGAGTTTTTAAAAATGTAAATGAGATCCCGCATGCGTGCTGCTGGTTGCCTCTCCCACCCCCTCCCCCTCCCCATCCTTCTCCCGCGGCTCCGTAAATGAATGGGCAGTTATGAAACCTTGAATTTTATTTTGTAAATGAACAGGCAGTTTATGTAAATCTGATGCCATTGTGACGTCATATGCTGCTAAGGGCAAGACGGGGTGCTGTTTAAATTTTTTTAAAGTTTTAATTGACAATAACTTGTAAAATATAACATCAATCTGAATGAAACTTGATACAAACCACCACATGACAATTGTGAGTAAGGTGGTCCAAAAAATATAGCACTATCGTGTACCGTTTTGGTGTAATTTGACAACATCACTGAATCAGAGATCGCGCACACACACACACACACACACACACACACACACACACACACACACATAGAAACAAACAAGATGAGAGTTTTAGTAATATATATATATAATATTTGGTAATATATATGTGTGTGTGTGTGGGTATGTATATGTATATATACACACTGATTTTTTTCTCCCTTGTTATATTGTTTATAGTGTACCATGTTTACATATTCTGTTGTGCTGCAGCATGTAAGAATTTCATTGTCCTATTTGGGACACATGACAATAAAATACTTTTGACTCTTGACTCTCTTGAGAGTGGAGAATTAGTAAATTGAATTAATTCAGATGCACACAATTTTGCCATGACACCCATTTTTAAAAACACTCAGTTTAGTTTACTTTAGTTTAGTTTAGAGATACAGCACAGCAACAAACCCTTTGCCCCACCGAGCCCGTGCCGATCAGTACGCTAACACTATCCTACACACTCAGGAAAATTTACAATTTACAGAAGGCAATTAACCTAAAAACCTGTAGTGTGTGAGAATACCTGAGCTCCTGGAGAGAACCCACACAGTCACGAGGAGAAAGTACAAACTCCGTACAGACAGCACCCATACTCAGGATCGAACCCAGGTCTCTGGCACTGTTAGGCAGCAACTTTACAGCTGCGCCACTGTGCCATCCAAGTTTTTAAAATCTTCGAAAAGCATGCTCCTAACAGGAAGCTGCTCTTCACATCTTTACAAAAGATGCCCTTCACATATTTAAAAAAAGAACAGCAACACATTTTGGTCTCAAAACATGTTTATTTTTTAATCTACTTTGGTATTTATTGTGAGGTAAAATTGCCTGTTGTACATGATTGGGACCATTTAGTGAGCAAAGTATGTACGGAAACCTTGGAGAGTAAGTGAATAGTGGGTTGGGCAGGTTCCAGTGTCAGAAGCAGATCTGCTCATGTTCTAAGTGAAGGGACATAGCTCAAATTATATTCTATGAGCCAGTCCATTGCAGAAGACGTTGAAGAAATCAGCTCAAATGCAGTGACAGTTAGATCTTCTGATCATTATTAACATGAGGTGTTCCGTACTTTGTTTTTTTTTACTTTAGTTTTTATTGCTTTTATGTATACACAAATAAAACACAAATATAACAATGAAACATACAACATTACACAAACGTACAACAGTGTAGCGGGGGGTTCAGTTTACAATTAATGATGCAGTATACAGAACTATTTTCATATTAAAACATTTTCCAATAACTTACATTATTTTCTATAACATTATACAGTGTTGATGTCTTTATTTCTATACCTAATCCATTTTTCCCATTTTCTTTTAAATTCGTCTTCTTTCACTCTTAGAGAATATGTCATTTTCTCCATGACAAATATTTCCTGTACTATGTCTAATCATTGTCTAAGTCTGGGTGTGTCCGCTGCAAGCCAGTTTCTTGTAATGGCCTTTCTGCCAGCTGTGAGTAGGATTTTAACCAGGTTATGGTCTTCCTTCAGCACCACTGTATTAATATTACCCAGGTATAAAATGGAACACTTCTTGCAGACTATATATCCTAATACCTCCGTTAATTCTGAATCCACTCTGTCCCAAAATGGTTCTATTTTTGGGCAACTCCAGAAGATATGTGCATGGTTTGCGTCTGTTTGGCCACATTGCCTCCAGCATGTTTGCTGCCTTAGAATTTGCTTGGTTTTTATGGTAGGTGTAATAAAGAAACAAATCATTTTTTTCCAATTAAATTCTCTCCAATTTTGTGAATTGGTGGATGTCCGTAGTGTTACACACATATGATGCCATTCTTCTTCTGAGATCGTAATGTTCAATTCCTTTTCCCACTTAAATTTTATATAAAATGTAGTTTTAGCTTGACATTCCATTAAACTATGATAAAGTTTAGAAATAATCCTTAATGTTTTTTGATGATACGCACTAACTATCACCTATCACTGGATTCTTTTCTTCTAGTGCCTCCCTTTTTACCTTTTTATTGTAATAATTTCTCAGTTGGAGGTATCTAAACAAGTCTTGGTTCCGAAGTGCAAATCTATCCTTCAAATCTTGAAAACTCCTTAGGTCTCCATTTTCAATAACAGTACAAAATGCAATCATTCCTTTCTTCATCCACTCTTTAAATGTTGAGTCATACATCACTGGTTTAAATTCATTATCCAAAGCTATCCATCTTAAAACTTTTTGTCGTTTATTCAGTTTAAGTTGTCTGGTAAGCAGGTTTTTAAAGTAAATATCGTTATTGGATCGATTATGCTCCTGATATGTCCAGGAAGAGCTTTTTCTCCCAAAAGTGTTTGGATGTGGAAGTCAGGGATATCTGTCTCAATCTCTTTCCACCTAGCTATATAGCTGTCCTCACACCAATTAATTAGTGGTCGAAGTTGGGCTGCATAGAAATATATCCTAAAATTTGTAAGTGCCATTCCACCTTTGTCCTTTGGCAACTGTAGTGTAGTGTATCGAATTCTGGCCTTCTTTCCTCCCCAAATAAATCTAGATATTAATTTATCCCATTCCGTGAATTGTTTTAATGGTACCTCTATTGGCAGAGATTGAAACAAGTACAATAGCCCTGACAAAATATTCATTTTCACCACATTTATCTTACTACTAAAATCCATTGGGTAGGTGGACCATCTTTCTATATCCTTTCTTATGTTTTGGTTGATGTGATTATAATTGGCCCCATACAACATTGATATATTTTTTGTTATATGTACCCCTAGGTATTTGATTGATTTTGAATCCCTGTACTTTAGTTCTGTACTTTGAATGCAGAGTCACCAGGCATATCTGCACTTATCCGGATGTTCAGCAAATTGAAAGACACAACACACTGATGCAATCACAAAGCTCATCAATGCCTCTAATTTCTCAGAAGTCAGAGGAGATTCGGCATTTTGCCAAGTACTCTTTCAAACTTCAACAAGTGTGCAGTGGAGAGCATACAAATTGGTTGCATCATGTCCTGGTTTAAAAATCCGAAAGTTCAAGAATAAAGTAAACAGCAGAAAATGGTGAATATCATGGGTATTGACCTCCTCGCCATTGAAGGCATCTATAGGAAACACAGCCTAAAGACAGTAGATAGTATCATTGAAGACCAAAAACATGTTGACCTCGCTCACTGCTTGCTGCTACCATTGAGAATAAGGTATAATATAGTGAGAACTGTAATCTCCAATTTCAAGAACAGCTTCGTCCCATCAACCATCAGGTTTTTGAACCACCTTGGACAACTCTAACCACAACCTCATCTCAACCTTACCGACCACTATGGGCTTTGCACTGCTATGATTTCTCTATGTACTTCTAGTCTAGTTTACTTAGACTGTTGGTAGTATTGCTTCTAATGTGCCTGTAAAGTTGCAGCAAGTAAGAATTTAATTGTTCCAGTGTATTTCACAAATAAATTTCTCTGCAGCTCCTCCAGAGTTACCATGGGCCTCTTGGCTGCTTCTATGACCAATGCTCTCCTCGCCCGGCCTGTCAGTTTAGGTGAACGGCCATGTCTTGGTAGGTTTGCAGTTGTGCCATACTCTTTCCATTTTCGGATGATGGATTGAACAGTGCTCCGTGATATGTTCAAAGCTTGGGATATTTTTGTATAACCTAACCCTGCTTTAAACTTCTCCACAACTTTATCCCTGACCTGTCTGGTGTGTTCCTTGGGCTTCATGATGCTGTTTGTTCACTAATGTTCTCTAACAAACCTCTGAGGCCTTCACAGTATTTATACTGAGATTCGATTTCACACAAGTGGACTCTATTTACTAATTAGGTGACTTCTGAAGGCAATTGGTTGCACTGGATTTTATTTAGGGGTATCAGAGTAAAGGGGGCTTAATACTTTTGCACGCCACACTTTTCAATTTTTTATTTGTAAAAAAATGTGAAAACCATGTATCATTTTCCTTCCACTTCACAATTATGTGCCACTTTGTGTTGGTCTATCACATAAAATCCCAATAAAATACATTTACGTTTTGTGGTTGAAATGTGACAAAATGTGGAAAAGTTCAAGGGATATGAAAACTTTAGCAAGCCACTGTAGATAGGGTGAATGCACAGAGTAAGGGAAACAAGAACCAGAAGGCATAGATTTAAGGTGGGATTTAAAAGATTTAATAGGAACCTGAGGGTAGTGTGAAAATAGACTGAGCTGCCAGAGGAGGTATTGAGGCAGGTACCATAAGAACATTTTAAAGACATTTAGACAGGTGTATGGACATTAAGAATTCAGAGAGATATGGGCCAAACATGGCAGATGGGACCAGCATAGCTTAGGCATCTTGATTGGCATGGGCAAGTTGGGCTGAAAGGCCTGTTTCCGTGCTGTATGACTCTAAGTCTCTGTAACTATGAGATGCTGTGCTGGAGAAAAGGGGGAGTGCTATTCTGCATTTGGTGACGTAACTGGTAGCCTAGAAAGGAGAACCCGCTCTGTTCCTAGAGCCATTGGAGATCTTTGAAATATCTTCAATGGACTTTATCTTGCACTGAATGTTATTCCCTTTATCCTGTTTTAATACACTGTGGACGGCTTGATTATAATCATGTTTAGTTTCTTCGCTGACTGGATAGCATGCAATAAAAAGCTTTTCACTGTACCTGTGACAATAATAAACTAAGCTAAATTCTAAAATTCACCAACTTAATAAACAGAGCAGAGCACTGATATGAGACCACACAATTTAATAATGGTAAATAAATGCCAGTGAGTTTGTTTAAGCAGCTAATTTGGTCTTTGTTGCACATGGCTGTGTGAACTTTTCAATTTTGCATCATTTAAATAACTTATGATATAATTGTCCTATAATTCACTTCTGCTTTCTATTATTGCATTTACATATTCTGCTTGTCTTTACCATTGTAAATGAGTTTAAGAATGGCAAGCAGCTGAATTGCTTGGCAATTGATGGATCCCTTTTAAAAGCAGTTTGATTTTTCACAGTGAATAATGTAATATTTTCAACCTTCATCCTTTCATCCTTTGAGAAATGATGGTATATTGTAACAGACAAGCTAGTTTCTGAGCAATTTATTCATCAAATGAATCTCCAGAACATCGATTTCTTATTTCCATTTCTCAATCGCATAATTGATTGAAATGTGAGACATTAATAGACTTGGTGCAACATTTTCCCACATGGACCCTGATCTTTTACAATAAAATGTAGGATTTAAAAGGCTTGACTGTTTTTTGCCATTTGCCACTAATGAGGGACATGTAATTAGGTGTATGGAGGAGGTGAAAGTTTCAAGAAAATGGGGACTGTCAGAGATAGAGAGAGAATGAGAGAGAGGGCGTAACAACAGATTCCCGACAATGATCCCTTCACTGGAACTGGCTTTTTTTTTCTGCTTCCGCTATGATATAAGCAAGTCTGTTCCCGAACTGAAACTAAACTTGGCCTCCATGGACCTTTAATATTTCAACTGAATGAGAGTGAAAGCATGCGTAGAGAGAGACACGGGGATCATGGCATGATGTGGATTGAGTTCCCTCTGTGTTTGAAAGGGGAGTATTTCCAACAAAGTCATTTTGAGTGATTTCCTTTTGTGTGAAAGCATAATGCATGCAAAAGCAGGGAATGTAAGAAGAAAATAAGTATATCATCAATGGCTTCAACCAGAACAAATTGCAAGTAAATGTGATTGAAAGGCCATAAATGCATTCTGTCTGGGGAAACATAACAATTGCTTGTACTGAGTGACGTACAAGCTTCAGATGTTGATGTTTAGTTTTCAGTGTTAAAAGGAAGCAGGAGCAGAATTGAAGCAAAGCCTTTCCACACCTCATGACTTTGTGCCGCAGCCACAGATATATTCTCTAAAGTGTAATTAGAAATGGTGAGGTTGTTGCTCGATGGGATATGGGAAATGTGTTTGAATGAATCTCAGACTGAAGGAATAAAACTCTGCTTCTCTATCAGTTATGGGAATTGTACAGATCATTGTCAACTGTTTTCCCAACTCTTTTCACACCCACACGGTATGAAAATGCTAATAATTCAAGCGTGTGTGCATGCATGCACACACATATGTTTATATATAAATATAGATATATACATATATTCATCTTATCCTTCAAGTAAGGACAACTAATGTAGGAAATGGAAATATCTTGTTTCAAGAAACAATGCAATTGTTTCAGACAAATGTCAAAGGTCTAAATATTCATTGGTCCCATGGATTTTCAATTCCACTGATAGTACTTTTTGTTCTTTAATCCATTCAATTTGGGATATTCAATATTCAGGAAGGACAGACAGAGAGGAAAAGGAGGTGGGGTAGCGTTGCTAGTTAGAGCGGAGATTAACGCAATAGAAAGGAATGACATTAGCTTGGAGGATGTGGAATCGATATGGGTGGAGCTGCGAAAGACTAAGGGGCAGAAAACGCTAGTGGGTGTTGTGTACAGGCCACCTAACAGTAGTAGTGGAGTTGAGGATGGCATCAAACAGGAAATTAGAAGTGCGTGCAACGAAGGTAAAACCGTTGTAATGGGTGACTTCAATCTACATATAGATTTGGTGAATCAAATTGGCAGGGGAGCTGAGGAAGAGGATTTCTTGGAATGTATGCGGGATAGTTTTCTAAACCAACATGTGGAGGAACCAACGAGAGAGCAGGCTATTCTAGATTGGATATTGAGTAATGAGGAAGGGTTAGTTAGCAGCCTTGTTGTACGTGGCCCCTTTTGCAAGAGTGACCATAATATGGTTGAGTTCTTCATTAGGATGGAGAGTGACATTGTTAATTCAGAAACACGGGTCCTGAACTTAAAGAAAGGTAACTTTGAGGGTATGAGACGTGAATTGGCCAAGATGGACTGGCAATTGATTCTTGAAGGGTTGACGGTGGATATGCAATGGAAGGCATTTAAAGACTGCATGGATGAACTACAACAATTGTTCATCCCAGTATGGCAAAAGAATAAATCAGGGAAGGTGGCGCATCCGTGGATAACGAGGGAAATCAGGGATAGTATCAAAGAAAAAGATGAAGCATACAGATTAGCCAGAAAAAGCAGCCTACCAGAGGACTGGGAGAAATTCAGAGAACAACAGAGGGGGACAAAGGGCTTAATTAGGAAAGGGAAAATGGAGTATGAAAGAAAACTGGCAGGAAACATAAAAACTGACTGCAAAAGTTTTTATCGATATGTGAAGCGCAAAAGATTAGTTAAAACAAATGTAGGTCCCTTGCAGTCAGAAACGGGTGAATTGATCATGGGGATCAAGGACTTGGCAGACCAATTGAATAACTACTTTGGTTCTGTCTTCACTAAGGAAGACATAAATAATTTGCAGGGGATCGCGGGTCAAATGAGATGGAGGAAATGAGTGAAATCCAGGTTAGCTGGAAAGTGGTGTTAGGTAAATTGAATGGATTAAATGCCGATAAATCCCCAGGGCCAGATAGGCTGAATCCCAGGGTACTTAAGGAAGTAGCCCCAGAAATAGCAGATGCCTTAGTGATATTTTTCAAAACTCTTTAGATTCTGGAGTAGTTCCTGAGGATTGGAGGGTAGCTAATGTAACCCCACTCTTTAAAAAGGGAGGGAGAGAGAAAACGGGGAATTACAGACCAGTTAGTCTAACATCGGTAGTGGGGAAACTGCTAGAGTCAATTATTAAAGATGGGATAGCAGCACATTTGGAAAGTGGTGAAATCATTGGACAAAGTCAGCATGGATTTACGAAGGGTAAATCATGTCTGAAGAATCTTATTGAATTTTTTGAGGATGTAACTAGTAGAGTGGATAAGGGAGAAGCAGTGGATGTGTTATATCTGGACTTCCAGAAGGCTTTCGACAAGGTCCCACACAAGAGATTGGTATACAAACTTAAAGCACACGGTATTGGTGGTTCAGTATTGATGTGGATAGAGAACTGGCTGGCAGACAGGAAGCAAAGAGTAGGAGTGAACGGGTCCTTTTCAGGATGGCAGACAGTGACTAGTGGGGTGCCGCAAGGCTCAGTGCTGGGACCCCAGCTATTTACTGTATACATTAATGATTTGGACGAGGGAATTAAATGCAACATCTCGAAGTTTGCGGATGACACGAAGCTGGGGGGCAGTGTTAGCTGTGAGGAGGATGCTAGGAGGCTGCAACATGACTTGGATAGACTGGGTGAGTGCGCAAATGCATGGCAGATGCAGTATAATGTGGATAAATGTGAGGTCATCCACTTTGGTGGCAAAAACAGGAAGGTAGATTATTATTTGAATGGTGACCGATTAGGAAAAGGGGAGATGCAGCGAGACCTGGGTGTCATGGTACACCAGTCACTGAAAGTAGGCATGCAGGTGCAGCAGGCTGTGAAGAAAGCGAATGGTATGTTGGCATTCATGGCAAAAGGATTTGAGTACAAGAGCAGGGAGGTTCTACTGCAGTTGTATAGGTCTTGGTGAGGCCACACCTGGAGTGTTGGGTACAGTTTTGGCCTCCGGAAGATCTGAGGAAAGACATTCTTGCCATAGAGGGAGTACAGAGAAGGTTCACCAGACTGATTCCTGGGATGGCACGACTTCCATATGAAGAAAGACTGGATAGACTCGGCTTGTACTCACTGGAATTTAGAAGATTGAGGGGTGATCTCATAGAGACTTACAAAATTCTTAAGGGGTTGGACAGGCTAGATGCAGGAAGATTGTTCCCGATGTTGGGGAAGTCCAGGACAAGGGGTCACAGTTTAAGGATAAGGGGGAAGTCTTTTAGGACCGAGATGAGAAAATCGTTTTTCACACAGAGAGTGGTGAATCTGTGGAATTCTCTGCCACAGAAGGTAGTTGAGGCCAATTTGTTGGCCATATTTAAGAGGGAGTTGGATGTGGCCCTTGTGGCTGAAGGGATCAGAGGGTATGGAGAGAAGGCAGGTACAGGATACTGAGTTGGATGATCAGCCATGATCATATTGAATGGCGGTGCAGGCTCGAAGGGCCGAATGGCCTGCTCCTGCACCTAGTTTCTATGTTTCTATGTTTCTAAGATGGCCATTCACGGGTCCAGGCAGCGGGTAGTCGACGGCCGCACAAGGGTTAACTGCCTGCCCCTTTTCCAGACATATGTCCGTGCCTGTGTGTCCACAGGGACTTTGGAGGCCTTCCTTGAACGCTGGTCGTCGTGGGAGGAAGAGTGTTTTGTTGATAAAGTTGCTGTTATATTGAGTTGGATGATCAGCCATGATCATATTGAATGGTGGTGCATGCTCCTGCACCTAATTTCTATGTTTCTATGTTTCTATGTTTTTAAACATAGGCAGAACTTTTCATTCTAAATGTGATCCAGTGTCTGATGGATGAAAGTGTGGTATCTCCATCTCAAGGAAAGCAGTAGATGCCCATCCGATTCATCATTTTTGTCTGTGATAGATGGGGTTTTGGATGATAGAATTAGGATATAGATATTTATAAGTGGAAGAATAAGAAGTTGTAGGGTCCAGTCCTGTGTTTCGCATTAAATTATACATTGGCCACAAATTCATGCAGAGGATTAAGAAACATTTATATCTTGAAAGTGTTGAATGAACTATACCTTATTTATTGGGGTGAAAAGCTTATGGGTGGCACAGTGGCATCACCAGAGACCCGGGTTCGATCCTGGCATTGAGTGCTCTCTATGTGGAGTTTGCACATTCTCCCTGTTACAGCATAGGTTTCTTCTTGGTGCACCGGTTTCCTCCACCACCCCAAAAAAAGTGTGGGGATGTAGGTCAACTGCCATTTGTAAATTGCTCCTCATGTGTCGGGATTGGATTAGAATGCAGAATAACATAGAACTAGTGTGAGCGGGTGATTGATGGTCGGCATGGGTTTGGTAGGCCGAAGAGCCTGTTTCCTTCATGTATCTTTAAATTAATGTACATATTAAAATCCTGCAACAGCATGGGCCTTTACTGCATGCTTTGCGCTTGGTTTATCAGCGTGACAGAGACGATGTGGGAGGGAGACTCAAGTACGATGTATTTACCCCTCAGGACTGTTAATTTGCTTGTGGTCAGTTCCACATTAAACAGCGCTACTTTTAAATATTCTTTTAGTGTACTGGATTGTGCCTGACCCAATCTGCTACTGAGGTTCACCGGCCATGGGTACTTCAATTCCATTTATATATTGTAGCTATACAGCTCCAAGGGAGTCGTGGAGCAGAGGTAGAATTCCTGCCTTACAGTGCCAGTGACCTAGGTTCGATCTTGACTATGGGTGCTGTCTGTATGAAGTTTGCATGTGCTCCCCATGACTGCATGGGTTTTCTTTGGGTGCTCCGGTTTCCTCCACACTCCAAAGATGTAGAGGTTTGTAGGTTAATTGGCTTTGGTAAAAAATATAAATTATCCCTAGTGTGTAGGCTAGTGTTAGTGTATGGGGATCGCTGCTCGGCGCGGACTAGGTGGGCCGAAGGACCTGTTTCTGCGCAATATCTCTAAACTAAACTAAACTAAACGTTCTGAGAAAGATGCTGCAGATGCTGGTTTACACCGAAGATAGACACACAATGCTGGAGTAACTCAGCGGGACAGGCAGCATCTCGGGAGAGAATGAATGGGTGATTTTTCAGGTTGAGACCCATCTTCAGACTAAATATGGCCTATCTCAACCAAGAAGTGAAACAGAGCTGTTTGTGAGCAGTGGTTCTACCTCGGGCACAGAATCTGTTGCTCTGCCCAGTCCCAGACTGTCTAATGAATTTTGATGGTTCAGGCAGCCAAAGGCTTTTTACACTCTTTGTGTACAAAGTATGTATTTGATTAGTGAAGACATTTACGAACATTTGAGTGCAAAAATGTTTTCATTGTACCTCTGTACAAGTGACAATAAACTAAACTAAACTTATTAACATCGTTCGCTCGTATGTCAGACAACGTTTAGCTCGCTGTTAGCTTCTTTTTCATCCAACATGTTGACAGAATGCATTGTGTCGATGTTTCCAGGGATCGCCATGAGGAGGCTTCTGTCATGATCCCCACTTATTAGCATTAATGCAGAATATTAATTTTTAAAAGGAGAAAGAATCACTCAGTTTCACTTTTGTTTTAAATAAATGGTGAGGGTTTAGCCAGGGCGGCACGGTGGCACAGCGGTAGAGTTGCTGCTTAATAGTGTTTGCAGTGTCCGGGACCTGAGTTTGATCCCGACTACGTGTGCTGTCTGTACGCAGTTTGTATGTTCTCCCCGTGAACATTTGGGTTTTGTCCGGGATATTCAGTTTCCTCCCACACTCGACAGACGTACATGTATGTAGGTTAATTGGCTTGATGCTTGTGTAAATTGTCCCTCGTGTGTGTAGGATAGTGTTAATGAGCGGGGTGACGGCTGGTCGGCGGGGATTTGGAGGGCACACGGGCCTGTTTCCGTGCTGAATCTCTAAACTAAACTAAATAAAATTAAACCTTTAAGATGAACAGGTCGGTCCTGGACATATCAGCCATGCTAATGTAACACTGAGGGGCCAGATACAAAGCGCATCAGATCCTTTGTCGCAGTGTGATACTGAACTGCCGCTGCATTCAGTGCTGAGTGCAGGAAGAGAGGGAGCTCAGCTGGACCAACAATTTACTTCTGCACTACAGTTCAGAGGTTGGGAAGTCATTGATGAATAAATACAATTCCACATTAGCATGTTCAAGATATTTTTAAGTACCTGTTCCGCAGCATAATAAGATACTAAACATGTACCATACAGTTACTGAACAAACTTTAAATTGCCCTAAATGTTAATAGTTTTGCTCTCCTTCTTTCACCTCCTGCCTCCTTGTAGTTTAGTTTTAGTTTAGTTTAGAGATACAACACGGTAACTGGCTCTTCGGCTCACCTAGTCTGCACCGACCAGCGACCAGCTCGTTCACTAACAGTATCCTACACAATGGTGACAATTAAAAAATTTACTGAAGCCAATTAACTTACAAACTTGTATATTTGTGGAGTATGGGTGGAAACCGGATCACCCAGAAAAAGCCCACGCAGTCACAGGGAGAACGTACAAACTCTGTACGGACAGTACCCAGAGTCAGCAAGGCAGCAACTTTACCACAACGCTACTCTGCTGCCCTAGCACAGGCACATGTTCTGTAATTCAACACCTCATTCCTGCCAATTATCAATTAAAGTAATGTCTAACAGGAGGAAATTGCTTCTACAAGGTCATTGCTGCCAACAGTGACAGCCAAGCATTTAATGCTGCAAGGTTACTTTGACCCTTACATGTGAGACATGTTAATCCATGAATTTCAAAGATGGCTATTGGCCCATTAATTTCAAAGTGCCAGATACTTATTGCTCCCATGGCCTAATGCAAGTATCTTAGGGTCCACTTATTTTTTTTAACTGTTTTTTTTGCATTTGTGCACCTTATTTATACAGAATGGTAGAAATGAGCATAACAGCTGCTTCCATCCATATCATGCTTTAAACCTCAATAAAAAAGGTTGATAATTCTCCATTGGGATGCATGATTTAATTGCCCTGTCTCCGAGAGAAAGGTTTTGACCTAGAAATTCAGTTAAACTCTGCTTTCTTTTCAGGACCTCATATCTAAGCATTGTTTATCTCATTTTAGAATTCATTTCCGGATTGAATCTTGTAGCTACTGAACCGATTGATCTTATCTCTGGCGTAATGTTATAGATATCCTCAAAAATTCAAAGTATTATTTTGCTTTCTGCTGGTAAAACTGTACCAGTCTTGTCATTGGATAATCTTGCCACATGGTTTCCAAAATCCTTTCTCGTTTGCACAGTGACTGAAACCTTTACATGCAGCTTTCTTCACGTGGTTACCTGAATACTGAAATAAATATTTCACTGCAGCTGATCATGGCTCAGATGATAAACTTTCACAACTTTGTCAGAGGTTTATAGGTTCAAGTCCTGATTAAAATTCAAGGTACAAAAAAAATATAAATGGTGTATTAGAAATGGTGTATGAGAACTGGTCATTAGAAACGGGAATAGTGCCGGAGGATTGGCGTACTGCGCATGTTGTTCCATTGTTTAAAAAGGGTTCAAAGAATAAACCTAGCAATTATAGACCTGTTTGTTTGATGTCAGTGGTGGGTAAATTAATGGAAAAGATACTTAGAGATAATATATATAAGCATCTGGATAAACAGGGTCTGATCAGGAACAGCCAACATGGATTTGTGCCTGGAAGGTCATGTTTGACAAACCTTCTTGAATTTTTTGAAGCGGTTACTAGGGAAATTGATGAGGGTAAAGCAGTGGATGTTGTCTATATGGATTTCAGTAAGGCCTTTGACAAGGTTCCATGGAAGGTTGGTTAAGAAGGTTCAATCTTTGGGTGTTTAATGGAGGAGTAGCAAGATGGATTCAACAGTGGCTGAATGGGAGATGTCAGAGAGTAATGGTGGATGGCTGTTTGTCAGGTTGGAAGCCGGTGACCAGTGGGGTGCCTCAGGGATCTGTGTTGGGTCCACTGTTGTTTGTCATGTACATCAATGATCTGGATGATGGGGTGGAAAATTGGATAAGTAAGTATGCAGATGATACTAAGATAGGTGGTGTTGTGGATAATGAAGTAGATTTTCAAAGTCTACAGAGAGATTTGGGCCATATGGAAAAGTAGGCTGAAAGATGGCAGATGGAGTTTAATGCTGATAAGTGTGAAGTGCTACATCTTGGCAGGACAAATCAACATAGGACGTACATGGTAAATGATAGGGAATTGAGGAATGTTGTGGAACAGAGAGATCTAGGAATAACTGTGCATAGTTCCCTGAAGGTGGAATCGCATGTAGATGGGGTGGTAAGGAAAGCCTTTGGCGTGCTGGCCTTTATAAATCAGAGCATTGAATATAGGAGTAGGGAATTAATGTTAAAATTGTACAAGGCATTGGTAAGACCAATTCTGGAGTATGGTGTACAATTTTGGTCGCCTAATTATAGGAAGGATGTCAACAAAATAGAGAGAGTACAGAGGAGATTTACTAGAATGTTGCCTGGGATCCAGCAACTATGTTACAGAGAAAGGTTGAACAAGTTAGGTCTTTATTCTTTGGAGCGCAGAAGGTTAAGGGGGTCTTTAAAATGATGAAAGGGATAGACAGAGTTGACGTGGATAAGCTTTTCCCATTAAGGGTAGGGAAGATTCAAACAAGAGGGCATGACATGCGAATTAAGGGACGGAAGTTTAGGGGTAACGTGAGGGGGAACTTCTTTACTCAGAGGGTGGTGGCTGTGTGGAATGAGCTTCCAGCAGAAGTGGTGGGGGCAGGATCGATTTTAACATTTAAAAGTAAAGTGGATAAGTATATGGACGGGAAGGGAATGGAGGGGTATGGTCTGAGTGCAGGTAGATGGGACTAGGGGAAAACAAATGGTCGGCACGGACTGAAAGGGCCGAGAGGGCCTGTTTCCGTGCTGTAATTGTTATATGGTTATATGGTGTATGGTGCAGCACAAAGGGAGAGCTACACTTTCTGAAATGTTGTAATGTCATACTGCACCGACACAGTCCCATCTAGCCCATGTTGACCATTAATCGCCCATTTACACCAGTCATAGAATGATTCAGCTATACTGCACGGAAACTTTCCCTTAGGTTTAGATGTTTAGAGATACAGCATGGTAACAGGCCCTTCAGCCCACTGACCACTGATCATCCGCACACTAGTTCTATGTTATCCCACTTTTGCATCCTGCACACTGGGGACAATTTACAGAAGCCAATTAACCTACAAACCGGTAAGTCTTTGGAATATAGAGGAACCGGAGCTTCCAGAAAAAAACTGATGCTGTCACACTGAGAATGTACAAACTCCATACAGACTGCACCCGTGGTCAGGCTCCAACCAGGATCTCTGGCTCTGTAAAGCAGCAACTCTATCATTGCGCCTCTGCACCACCCCTAAACAAAGTTTACCTTGTTGATGCTAACCAAGTGGGGTACTGTGCTAGACCTGTTTGTCTGCATTTGGCGCATATCCCTCGCAAACCTTCCATTAAAATGTCTTTTAAAAGTTGTAATTGTATTCGCTTGCAGGAAGAAAAGTGTGATAGATGTGATTTGTGATTGAAACCTTGATTACGGTGGGCTTGCACAAGACTCAGAACTCGATCCCTTGCTCTCCTTGATATATATGAATGATTTAGGTGTAAATGTAGGGGCGTGACTGAAGGACAAATAACGGGTGTCTAATTGATCATGAGGGTGACAGCTCCAGATGGCTGGAGAATAGTCTGGTCATGTGGGCAATAAAATGCCAAATGGAATTTGATCCGGAGGAGTGAGAGGTGGTGACTTAGATGAAACTGCAGATGCTTGTATCTTGAACAAAAGAAAAAGTGTTGGAGGATCTCAGTGGGTCAGGCAGCGTGTGGAGGGGATGGACAGACAACATTTTGGATCAGGATCCTGTCTCAGAGTGTAATAAGAGTATAATTCCTTTTCATATTGCTCCAGATGCCATGATATTGTGGCCTCAGGATTTCCTTCAGTCTGCGATTCGAAGGCTTAGTGAAGGTTAATAAATATGTAAATTGTTGAAAAAGGAGTTACTAATTCGCCATGAAACCGAATAATATCTTCAGACATCTCAGTAAAGCAATAGCCTAAATAAAACGTGTATATGACATTTTTTTACATCTTCTAAACACATTCATTTTCCCAGGTGGTTTAATTTTGAGATTGTTTTATTTCTCAAAACAATTGAATCACGTCTCAAGATCTAGATCTTCTTTCTCTTTTGTTTTACACCAATAAATGAGCATTTTGTATACATTTATAAATCGATGGCATCTCTGTTTATTTTATCATTTGGTTGCAGTGTAGGTTCAATATCATTGGAAGAGATCTGCAGGTAACTCAGGGAGAGTATGTCTACTCGAAAAGGTGCCTTTTCGAGTAGACACCTTGCATTTCTTGTAGTTGACATAATATCAAAACAGAAAGAAACCATTCGGTTCATTGTGGGTTGTGTTTGGTCTGCAATGAACTATTCAATTAGTTCCATTCCAAATAATCATCCTTTTTCAAGTATATATCCAGTTTGAAGTACATTTTAGGTTCTGTGTTTAAATACAAAATATCTTGTGTTTAAATACAAAATAGACACAAAATGCTGGAGCAACTAAGCGGGACAGGCAGCATCTCTGGAGAAAAGGAAGAGGTGACATTTCCGGTCGAGACCCCCATTCATGACCAAATGTCTGAAATGACCAAATTATCTCGGTTCAAGCACCTCTACTTCCTGAGAGGATTATGGAGATTCAGTATGTCAAAGAGGATTCTCTTGAACTTCTACAGGTGCACAGTAGCGAGCATACTGACTGGTTGCATCGTGGCCTGGTTCAACAACTTGAACGTCCAGGAGCGGAAAAGACTGCAAAAAGTCGAAAAAAAATGCCCAGGCCATCACCGGCTCTGACCTCCCCACCATCGAAGGGATCTATCGTCGTCTCTGCCTTAAAAAGGCAGGCAACATCATCAAAGATCCACACCATCCTGGCCACACGCTCATCTCATCACTGCCATCGGGAAGATGGTACAGGAGCCTGAGAACTGTAACGTCCAGGTTCAGGAACAGCTACTTCCCTACAGCCACCAGGCTATTAAACGCTACAACCTTATAAGCTATGAACTACGATAGACTTATAATTATTATTATTATTATCGCACTGTTATTGTTTTTTGTTCTTTTTTTCTGCATTTTGTTAAATTATTTATTATGATTACATATTCTGTGCTGCAGCGAGTAAGAATTTTATTGTTCTATCTGGGACATATGACAATAAAACACCCTTGACTTGACTTGACTTCTTCTCTTTAGTCATCAGGTTCTTGTATCACCCTGCACAACCCTAAACCACAACCCTACCTCAGCATCACCAAACTAGTAGGGGCTTCATATAAGCTGTATACTGCAGCTTGCAGTCTAGTCAGCGATTAAAACTGATAATATATTGTGTTATTATTTAGATATGTTTAATTGTTATATTGTGTAAAGCTGCAACACGTAAGATTTCCATTGTTCTGGTGCCAGTGAATATGACAATTAAACACTATTAACTCACCACGCCACTACAAGAAACTTGCAGTGACTTGGAGGTCCGAGGTGGGCGTCATCAATATACGTGTGGGATTTAACCCTCCCATCTTTGGATGTGGTCCCAGGAAGGAGACTGTAGATGGCAATTTGGAAGAGACTGAGCAAAATTACTTGGGAGCTCTGCAGTCAGTAATGCAGAACATGTGTCTGTTAGAATGGACCCAAGTCAGGGCAGTCTCACCTGGGGGAGAGATTTTGGAGGTGGAGCATGGGCATTGATGAGAAGATAACCTTGGGCTCTGAGACTGTCCATCTTTTGGACAGCTGTAACAGGGATAACAGAGCTGGGCTGGTGGATTTAAACTGTTTCTGTGAGATAACCAGCTGGGAAAGAAAAACCTGATGAAATGCATTCAGGTTTAATGGCTAAATATCCATACATATTAAATTAGGCATTTTACAATTGTTTGATGACTACTTGTGTAATAATATTAATTACTATATTCAGCAGTATTGAAATCAAAATTATTTTTCTGTGCATAGAACCAATGTGTATGTATTCAATCAGAATTAATAATGTAATGCGTAGAAAACCTGATCGTCTATATATATACATGCTGCAACTTGCTTTGCGGTTTTACATTGGCACACATTATTTATCTTTGGAGTAGTATTAAATGTTATGAGTCTAAGTGGAAGGGTGGGTGCACAGGGTAAGGGACTGATCACCAATGATCATATTGAATGGCGGTGCTAGCTCGAAGGACTAAATGGCCTACTCCTGCACCTATTTTCTATGTTTTCGATGATGTTGCTTATCAGCTAATTTTGCTATGTGGATGATTCAAGACCTGAACTGAGGTTATATTATTCTCCATTGACAAGATCTCATTGGCGACCTCGTAAAATAACTTTTTAACTGATTTCCTCTGTGTGTTTCCACTGCTGTCCTTTCTTTCAGAGGATCAGCTTCCTGTAGGTTATCCCACGATAGACATGGGCCCTCAGTTGAAGGTGGTTGAGCGAACACGCACAGCCACCATGCTGTGTGCGGCAAGTGGTAATCCAGACCCTGAAATTACTTGGTTCAAAGACTTCCTGCCTGTTGATACAAGCAGCACTAATGGACGCATCAAACAGCTACGGTCAGGTAGGGTCTTGTTTCTGTTTCTGTTATCACGTGGTAGATTGTTTTCTAGGTAATCTTTTTTTTTCGATCTTTTTTACTTGTACTTTGGTGTATTGTCCATGTGTGTGATGTTGCCATAGCTTGCTCCAGTGTCTGTGTGTGCAGCTTCTGTTAATTCCATATTGCTCACTGCTGTGACTGTATTTTTGATGTTTTTTTAAAACTGCTTTCAGCAGTACTTAACAGATCCATTTTTCTCTTTCTGTTTCCTTTATTCTTTTTTTTTTTTAACTGATTAAGTTGGAAAACATTGGGCTTCATTCAGAATTGCAAGGAGAACCAAATGGTTTTAAATCTTTTAAAACCAATCTTCAGACTAAAAAACTAAAATTAACAAACTGTATTTTGTTCTATCTTCTCTGCATTTTTAACCTAACAAAAATAGACGGTTGTTTTGTTCCATTTCATTGACAAAGTGTACAGTACTTTTTTCCATTTCTGGATATACAATGGGATCTTTGGAACTGACTAAAGTTCGTGTTTGATTTTTGATTCTGAAGCATTTTTCCTTTTAGCCACAGTAGTGTATGTGCACTAAAGCCTTCCAGACTAAATATCAGGATCTACAGAAGCCTGCTTTTCATGTAGACTTTAGCTTTTTCTGCTACCTTTGACCATGGCACTCCTTTTGAAACCCTTTAATATTCTTTACCTGCATTCCCGAGTTTCTTATTTTGCTGTAGCAAGTAGATTAGCTTTATCTGATCCTAAATTTATTAAGTAACGTGCTTAAACATTTGCTAGTGGCCACTGGTAGTCTGTCATAACCTGTTTACATTCACGTTAGTAACTATATCTTTCTATACTGAGATGTTTTGAACACATGTGTTCCAGGATTCTCAGCTTTGACCTGTCCTGTGATGTTTAAGTCGTCTTGTTAACTGCCTCTTTGCTTGTTGTCGGCAGAATTGTGTAAATTAACCTGTTAATGTGAATTTAGATTAATTTTCACCTGTCAAGTAGATGATATAGTTTTAAAGCTTTAATTCTGAAAACTTGTGCCAAATTATAAGGAATATAATAATATTTTTATGCTGTCTTTCTTCTTTCCGTATTAAATCTCCAGAATCCTTTGGTAAGTGCTTAGTTCTGAAGCGCACTTCACCCCCACTAATTTTCCATGTTCAGATTAAAATGCATGGCATGCATTTTACTAACAGTTAGTGTAGTCACTGGATCTCTTCGTAGTGGCACACACTTCCACAAATAAAAGTTCTATCAGCTGTAAGATACACCTGTCTAAGAAAAGTTGATACACAAGCTTCACTTAGATGTAGTTGAGTAGATGACATAATCCAACCTAAATGGTAGTATTTATATCCGCCAAGCCTACAGTGTTTACGATATTTGCTTAAACAGTTATAAATATGTTAAGGGTTCAAGTCTGTCAAACATGTGACCAATCTCCTAAGAATTCACAGTCAATTTCTGCTCTGGTAGCAACAATGTCGCCGAAAGTGGACATTGTTTTTATGGTACAACTTGCTTTACTAACCTTATACTATCTAATATTATCCTGTTTACCAATACAGTAATTCAGCTTCTTTCTAGACCTTTATTCTGTAAATCTAATTTGATTTTATCTTCCAAAGCCCTAGCCTCCTTCTTCTCGTACTAATGCTTCTTCTTTCTAATCTTATTTGCATTCATATTATCCACCCAGGTGGTACGCCAATACGAGGTAAGAATGCTGAACTAACGTTCACAGAATTGATCCTTCTCATTTCTTCTGTCCTTTCATACCTCTCATGTTTGTCACGTAAAGATGTCCATTCTTTCCTGTTTTGCTTTGTCCACTTTGTTTTCTGTTCAATGATGTTCCTGTTGTGTCTGTTTTATTTGCTTTGGATGTAAAGGATTTTATTTTTGATATGCTTAGATACTGCATATCATTGTCCTTTGTCCATATCCAGTCACAGCGTATAATTTGTCCCTCTTTTTGTACTATTACAAACTCAGGGTAACCCCCCCTTCCCTTTCTCAAACATGACCTGCATAGCTGTACTTGATCTTGAGCGCGAGATCACGTGAAGTGTGGAGCATCTGCAAAAGACCTGGAATAATAATTTTTTTTGTCACCTTTTTACCCTCCCCTCAAGGACTGAGATTTGTCATTTTTCTTCACTTTTTCTTTTTCCCTTCTTCAAACCAGCACTTTTCACACTTTCCTTATCCAGATACACTTTTTTTTTCTTTTCAAAAAACTTTTTCATGGATTTGCGAGTTCGAGTTTTTCAAGCAACCAACTTCTTCAAGACTCACAAGCCGGAGGCACCCTGTGAACATTTTGATGTGCGGTGAAGATGGCAGCGCTGGGCTTTTTTTTCCTTTTTAACACATTGCGTAAGCTCAGACAATAATTTTGGATATTTTGTCTTGCATTTTGTGGGCAGACACTCAAATACTAATCCCACTGGTGGATTTTTTCGTGTCTTGGGGCCCAATCGGGTCGACGGCAGAGGTTTGTTTCTCTTTCCAATTGACTTGGGCCACCATTTCACAATGAGACGAAGTGTGAATTTTTCTTTACTGATCCAATTTACTCTTATGTATTTTTATTTTTCAGCAAAAGGGTCTGAAAGATTGTAAGTTGCACCATAATTACATTTATGTCCTACAAGGTTGCATGTATAGCAAGAGTTACTTTTTAAAAGGTCTTTTGAAACGGTATTTTGAGAGATTATGCCTAACTAACCAAAATTCTTTTTTTCACTTTGAGCAGCTTTTTGTGTTTTTGCTGCACATTTTTGACTGAAGAAAATGTTTCTTGAGAAACGTGTCTGCCTTTTTCAACAATTTCGAATCTTTGTGGTGACTTTTTTAACATTAACTCTTTTACTTTATACAAAAGCCATGCTCCTTTGAAGCAATCTCGCCCATCCATTGACCAGTGAATTGCCCAGAGCAGGATTTCGTTGTGAAAAGTCATTTAAAAAAAACAAAAAAATTCTCCTGCTGGTTTTGATGGTGTGAAATCCGTCCTTCACTAACTTACCCATCACATCCACTCTGTCTGTTCACCTTAGCAAAGCGATGACTCGACGCTGAATGGAGCTTCGCACACAAGTCCTTTCATGATGTTGAAAGGATTTGAATGAGTGAATAAAGAAGCTGAATTGGCAAGGCATTCTCTAACAGGTTTCTGTGCACATTTTTGTTTTCTCTCTACCATGCAGGTGCACTCCAAATCGAGAACAGCGAAGAGTCGGACCAAGGGAAATATGAGTGCGTGGCAACAAACAGTGCTGGTACACGTTATTCTGCCCCTGCCAATCTATATGTGAGAGGTAGGGAACAATAACACCCTGGCATCCACTATTCACAAAGGCTCAGGGCATTGGGAGCATTTCTAAATATATGTAAATAGCTATTGCACTAGATAACAGAAGGACTAACTAGTGGAAAAAAAAATACAATTAGAAGTTGCATTGAGTTAAAAAGCAACGCACTTGAGCCCAATCTATCCCATGAGATGGGTTTGTAAGTATATATATTTTTTATACTTTTACTTATTTTTTCTTGTATTAATTTTAAATCTGTGCTTTATATTTATGTTATTTTGATAATTTTGTTTCAGTTAACTTGATTGCTTGGTGTGCTACTAATCGTTAATAATTGATTCCAAGCACTGGGGGATATGTGTTGAATGCACTTAAATCGTGAGGTGCATGGGGTGGAGAGACTGTGTGTGGACACTAGCTTCCTGACTAAAAATCAGCAGAGCACAATTGATTCTTTTTTTCTTTTCCTTCGTGATAAACTACAGAGAAACCTGCAAACCCCTGGCACTCTAGTAATGAACTGAGTTTGAAAGCTGTCTTGTTTTCACCCTGAATTATCTCAAGAAAGGGAGAGTGTACCACAATGAAAGAATAAGACTTTATATACCTTGTACAATTATGTGAACTGTACACTTGAGTCGAATCTGCTCACTTTCATCCTGGGCATCTCTCTGCTTACAGCTTGGGGCAGATCCATGATTCGAATCCTAGAAAACACTTTTTTTTTGCATTTATTTTATTCTTGACTGGTATACCTGAAAATTATTTAGCAGATAATTTTAAAACTATATGATTCCATTTCCATTGGATGATGAAAGATTCAGAATGAATGTAACAGCTTTAAGCTCATTACTGCAGTGTTGGTGCTCCCCGCTAAAACTAGCTTCTTCTTGGATTACTTCCCCGGTGCTTTTTTTTTCTTTTTCCTGTTCTGCCTTGAACAAGTGGAGGGTTTTATGATTGCAAACTATCCAGAAAGCCAAGTGATCTTGACTTCTCGATAATGGCATAAACCCTCTGTAGCATTAGGGAGCTTAAATTGTTTGTTTCATCAAATGGACTGAAAATTTCAATATGATGGAATTTGTAGTTAGTGGGCACCATCTTAAAGTCAAACAAATGGTGATTTATTGAAGTTGAGGTAGGAAGGCTTGATCAGAACTAGATAACATGTACTAGTAGCAGTTGATAGCCTTTATACGGCCTTTTTACTCTCTCTGTGTTTCCCTTGTTTTTCTCCTTTCCTCATTTCATTGTGTTCTGCATCAAACCCCCTACATCCCTCAGAGCTGCGAGAAGGTTGGTGTGTTTTTTACTTTTTACCCACCTTAAGAAATATTGATTGAAATAACAAGAAAAAAAAATCTGAAATGAATGTAGCTGCATTGTGGCCTTTGATTAATGTTATGTCTTATATGAAGCTTTTGGTTTTGGCTGTTGGTGCTTGTGAGCTAATGACATCAAACAGAGGGGCATGTTGGATGGTGATGTGCATTGGGATGCATGGCCAGCTGTGACCTGCTAAATCGGTCAGTGTTCCTGCTCTTTGATTCTCACTGATGCCTGTTGCTCAGGGAGACCTACCAAATATGGAGTGTTGTGCTTCGCAGTACAAAGCTTTCCAAAGCATGAGTAAAATATACCTCTTCTGGTTCAGTTTCTGTTTTCCAAGGAAAAGAATTAAAGTGTCTCGTAATGCAAAATCTATATTAATATTGGCTGCTTCCTGCTTTTATTGTAGCATATTCTCTCTGTCTAAAGATTGCTTGCTCCTTTACCCATGCTACCAGCCATCATTGCTCACAAGGTCATAATGGGTCACTGCAAAAAAATAGTCTTGCAGCACATTTTCTAAAACAGCTCGTGCATATTATAGAATAAACCAATCTGGGGAGATAATTACAGCAAATACTTTAACTACACACATATGTGCACGGGTTTCTTTTGAATATTTTGTCTGCTTTGAACTTTATTCTTGGCCTAGGCCAATGGATTACAAGGCAGTCTCCAACTGAAATGTTGCCTGTGTAACCAAAATCGAAGGTTCAGCACAGGCATTTAAGCAGAGCTTGTTGAATATACCAAGCAGGAGCACTGATAAAAAAAAGCTTTATTAAACTTTGAGTCTTGTGTATGGTCCAGTCTTGTAAATGTGCTTGTGCGCTAATTATCTTATTGACTACATTACTTATTTGCAGCAACACTGAGTGCAAATAACCCAGTTATTGCATCTACTGCCTAATGTATATGCATAGTTTGCTTTGAATGCTGTCAGTGAAACCTTGCTTCTTAAACTGGCTTTCCCTTCCCTGGATTTAAGGTATAATACCACAATAGCAGCATATTCTAATATGCTCCTACTCAGTTCCTTCCTATTTTTTTCTCCTCCCACCCCACCCTATGGATCTTGGATTTTACATTCAATGTCTTTTAAAAAAAAAAAATCATTTTGTTTCTATATTATGTTGTCCTTTTATAATTGTCTTCAGCATGGTGGTGAACTCCAGTCAAACAACCGTATGCTTGCTTGCATGACTTGACCCAGTTAAAGTAACAAGCTTTGCCTTGTTTTCAAATGTACCTATATGTTTATATGTTAGTGTGAGGTCTTGAGGCTGCATCCACTTTGACTGAGTCTGAAAACAAATGAGTTGCACTTTCAATGTACTGTAGATGACGTGTACCAGGGGTCTGATGTGACAATGTGGTCAAGCACATTAACTCACATCAACTGGAAGTACGCAGCATTGAAGTTGGTTTTGTACTCAACTCAAGCATGGTGTTGATCCTCCAATTCTTTCTTCCGTGTGTATTTATTAATATATTTGTGCATGGTGTATGTGTAATGTTAGTCTGTAGTTTAGTCCAATGTGGGAAACTTATAGGGTTGATCTAAATTGATGTACAAATAGAACTGATGCAAACATAATTGAAAAATTCTATTAAAATATATTTTTTTTCTGGTTTATGTTTAAAGTCAAATGTGTAATATAGTTCTGTGTTGGGACAGATGTTTTGTAGAATGCATGTCATGCTTTCAGTGTGTGGAAAAAATGCTTGTTTTTGTACATGTTGTTACCTTTTTGTGTTTTGTTGCAGTTCGGCGTGTTCCACCAAGATTTTCTATCCCTCCGACAAGCCACGAGATTATGCCCGGTGGAAGTGTAAATATCACCTGCGTCGCTGTGGGCTCCCCAATGCCTTATGTGAAGTGGATGCTGGGTGCAGAAGACCTGACTCCTGAAGACGACATGCCGATCGGACGTAACGTGCTGGAGCTCAACAATGTCAGGGAGTCTGCCAATTACACTTGTGTGGCCATGTCGACGCTCGGAGTTATAGAGGCATTTTCAGAAGTCACTGTTAAAGGTGAATAATATTTACAAAAACAACTGTGGACCAGTAAATTTGTTAAAAAATGTGTTGTATTTACATGATGCATGGCTTTTCCACGATCCGTCATCCAATTTTGAATTGCATTCTTGGGATATTGGAACAAAAATAATAAATTTTAAAATGGGTAGGTTAATTACTGCCATAAAATTTCGATAGATCCTTGGGATCTTCAATCTAAATTATTTTCAAAATCACACTCTTGTCATTTCCAATATATTCTGGTCAAACATTGCCAATCATTTTAATAATGTACATAGAAAAGAAGGAAATTTCATAATTAAATTTCCAATATTAAAGACTTTGGGGTGATTGTAACTGTGTCAATGCAAAGGTCACACATCTGCAGATCTACTTAAGGGTGTACTTACATCATGCTTTTATCTGCAGCTTTGCCAAAACCTCCAGGCACTCCATTTGTAACTGAAACCACAGCGACAAGTGTCACATTGACTTGGGACTCAGGAAACCCAGAGCCTGTGGCTCACTATATCGTGCAGCACAAGCCCAAGCATTCAGAAGGGCCGTTTGAGGAGATTGATGGGGTAGCTACAACGAGATACAGTGTTGGCGGACTGAGCCCTTACTCAGATTATGAATTCAGAGTTATTGCGGTGAACAATATTGGACAAGGGCCACCGAGCGAAGCGGTGGAGACGCGAACAGGTGAGCAGGCTCCTTCCAGCCCCCCTCGGTCTGTGCAGGCACGGATGCTGAGCACCACCACCATGTTGATTCAGTGGGAGGAGCCGGAGGAGGCCAATGGGCAGATCCGCGGATACAGAGTTTATTACACTATGGATCCCGACCAACACATTAACAACTGGCAGAAGCACAACGTTGATGACAGCATGCTGACAACAATTGCAAACCTCACCCCAGAGGCGACCTACACCGTACGTGTCCTGGCTTTCACTTCTGTTGGAGATGGACCACATTCACCTGAGATACAGGTTAAAACTCAGCAAGGAGGTGAGTCATCCACTTGCCCTAACTTGAGAAACTGTCTTCTAATTTCACACCAAGTTTTCTCTTGTGCAATTGTAAGATAGGATTCTTCTCTATATGTTATTGGAAGTTTTCTTTGATGACAAAAGTTAGATTTTGTTCATGGTGCTCTGTTATCATACGGTCATAAGGAATAGGAGTAGAATTAGGCCATTCGGCTCAGCATGTCTACTCCGCCATTCAACAATGGCTGATCTATCTCTCCCTCCTAACCCCATTCTCCTGCCTTCTCCCCATAACCCCTGATACCTGTACTAATCAAGAATCTATCTATCTCTGCCTCAAAAATATCTACTAACTTGGCCTCTACAGCCTTGACTACATCCACTGACTTGGCCTCTGTTGCAGTGAGAAATAAAGCCATGCAGTGGCTGATGTGGCTGGCGAAAAAATACTCTCACCAGCTCTTCCTTTCACAGGGGGATTTCAGATTTTGACCATCTTCAGTTAGAAAAAGGCATAACAATTTTCCACCAAAACAGAAAGCTTTGTGGCCTTTTCAAGTGAGGAGTATCAAATTGACAACTAGATTGGAGAATCTATGGTTAAAATGGAACAACCTGGACCACTGGTGATATCCAAATCCTTATTGTGATTGACATGGACATGATTTGGAAAATTAATCCATGTGCAAGCAATGCATGCTTATTTGTTATTAGGGTGAGCTAGAGAACACAGGCGGAAAATAGTAATTCCATTCAAGATCTACATCGTAAACTGAGATCATAATATTTCTGGATCTCTGTTGCACCCTCAAGAAAATAGTTCTTGGCAGAGTTAGCTCTCTCTCACTCCATTTATAATTGTTTCTTCTTATTGGTCTTATGTGTTTTTGTTACCATTCATTACAACAATGTGGAGATATTGAGTGATTGTGCAACTGTCGAGTCATTTTGTGCTTTTTCTGATCTATGAGCAATAGCGATTTATGAACATCTGCAAAAATAGAATCAGCTTATTACCCGGGAACAACCTGTAGATCATTAGATAGGTTGGACAACTGAGAGTTGAGGGTTTGGCTAATGGACCGTGGTACAATGGATTGCAGTGAGTGTCTGTGGATTTTTTTCCATTTCTGTTGACGTAAATTATTGTAATGTGCGCATGATGACACTCCAAGCTGTTGAGACTAAGTTAAGGGAGTGTATAATGGTGAGGTTGAGTAAAGAGATGGCAATGTAAGCAGATAGTTCCCTGAACATGCTGAGTCGCAATTTCTCATCCATATGTTTAAAAATATTTGCTGCTGTTGTGAGCTACTTCTGGAGATGTGGTACACTGCCCTTTGCAGGAAGAAGTGGGCTGAGGAGCAGTTCTACGATACGATACGATAAAACTTTAGTCATCCTCGGAGGCAAATTAGTCTGCCAACAGTCACATCACACAAGGTATACAAAAAACTTGAAATTAAAGGTGCAAAAAAAAAGAAAAAAGCAAGCAACTGTTGTCTGGCTGCCATATGTACAGCGCTTTCACTGGAACAAACGAACAAACAAACAAACACAGACTTATCCCCTGGACAGGGGATTCTAAACTAGAGTGCCCCCCCCCAACACTGGATCCCCATTGTCTTCCCTGCCGCCCCCCCTCACACCCTTCACGTTCCACCGCCACCGAGGTTCTCGCTGCTGCCGAGGATCTCACTGCTGCCAAGGATCCCGCTGCCGCTGATGCCCCATCACCGCCGAGGCTCCCGTTGCTGCCGAGGCTCAAGTTGCCGCTGAGGCTCCCATCGCCGCCGCATCTGAGGCTCCTTCAACCCAGGCAGGCCTCGCCGCCCGGCTTTTCCAGTCACTTGGAAGGCCTGTGGGGCGAGTCGGGCCTACCGAGGCACGTTCTGGTCGTCGGTCATCGCCCGGCCATCGGCACCGCGATTGTTCGGCCAGTGTATCGTGCCCATGTGGCTCCTCGGGACAATCCCGCCATGCACGCGGCTCCTTGCGACACTCCCGCTGCACACACGGCTCCCCAGGACACTCCCACCATGCACGCGTCTCCCTGGGACACTCCCGCTGCACGTGCGGCTCCCCGGGACATGGGGAGGATAAGTTTAGAAGGATATGGGTCAATTGCAGGAAGTTTTGACTAATATAGATGGGGCATGATGGTCAGCATGGGCAAGTTGCGTTGAAGGGCCTGTTTCCATCCTGTATGGTTCTATGACTCTTGCTGATAGTAGATATTTACAGTTGATTGGGATATAACACTGACTTTGCAAACTTTTATCCATGCAAGAAATCTGAGCAAATGACCTTCTGTCATTTATAGTCCCAGGAAGGTGAGGCAACTTCCACGATCTTTAGTTTATCAAATGAGTAATGCAAAAAAAAAATTGCAGATGTGCATTTCTCTGCTCCACTTGCAGACTTAACTGAAATGCATCCTGAGTGCCCAGGGGATCTGAGAGAAGTGCAAACTGGTGCAGTATTCATTTCATAAGGCTTGTTTCCTCAATAGACATTGCATATCGGGTTACTGTACTCATTGTGCATGATGGGCCTGACTTGCCAAGAGCAGCCTGGCAAGTCACTAAGCCATTGACTTGAGGTTTTACATTGGGTATCAGATTCTAAAGTCAGCCATATTAATCCATGTATCATAAAAAACAAAACATCCACCAGAATAGATTTACGTTTTGGAGAGGAAGTAAATGCAGCGTAAATCAATAGGGAAATGTTCAAACAAACAATACTGGAAGGTGAAGAATGCTGCCTCAACTTGTCAGGTGCTCCTTACAGGATAAATACCACACTGGCTCTCTGCAGAACTCTGCACTGATGCTGGTTTGGATTAAGGAATAAAACTAGATTAGGTCATATCAAACTGATGAAGCACTTGTCCCTGTCCACTGTTGCAAATAGAGTTATGTTAATACTCCAATTATTTCATATTACAGCATGGTCTGCAGGACAGACTTCAACATTTGCTTCTCTATTTTTCGTTTACAAATTCTTTAATGAGGTCTACAGGCAGGGATAGTTAATGAATGCAGCATTAAAATAAAATTAGATGCAAAACTGGTGCAATCTCATAGTGCATAGTAAAACCGATTATTGTGTCATCCCAGAGCAAATAAAATACTAAGATTAAACGAGTACTTACCAGTTCAAAGTTTGATCCTTATTTTATGAGGCGTTATGATCAGGGATTTCTTGAAGACCCTGCCAGCACGCATGAATGACATTCTTCAAAGCAGCGGTGTGAAATCACAGATAGTAGAGTTGACTGAAGATAGAAAGATAAGAGAACTAACATACCAGTTGACCTTATAATAGTGGGTTGGGAGCGGAGGGCACAAAATCCCTCATCGTAACTCCTCATAAAATAAGGATCAAACTTCGAACTAGTAAGTTCTCGTTTAATCTTACTATTTTACTTCAGAGTCATGAGTGACTTCGTGAAGACTTCAAAGCTCTGTGATTTCATGCCCTGGAAACGAGTCCATGCTCACACACTGCCATAATAACCAATGGAGGAAGTATGTTAACTTATTTCAGACTTGAATAGTGCTGAAAAACAACAATGTATTATTTAACAATAACAATAATAATAATAATAATAATAATAATAATAATAATAATAATAATAATAATAATAATAATAATAACCCCTAACTTCGGGGAAATTTATAATACAGAACTTAAAATAGTGTCTGCAAATATCTCAGGCGTGGCCACAGGTTACACTGGGGGGGGGGGGGATTGTTTTTCTATGCATTTTTGCCCCGCTTCTGCCTCATCAGTCGGGTCTTGCGAACAATTCAACAAGACTCCGCATCGGGTATTTTGGGAGTACCCGATTGGCCTACTCAGCCATGGTACCCTGTGGTACTCGACATGGTCAGAGCCATGGATTCCGATCTACAAACTCCTGAGTTTGCTGGTACATCCTGTGACAAGGGAGAGTCATCCGTGCCAAAAAACAATCCCCCCTCCCCCCCCCCAGTGTAGCGAGATGCGTCCATCGCTACTGCCCCAGGGTCTGATTCCCATGCAACATACGTTGGTACCTTGTAATTAAGTCTTGATGCAAAACAATTGATATCTGGCGTTCCATACCAAGCTATAATGTCGGTAAATAACTGGTGGTCCAACATCCATTCGGTGTTGTCATTGAATTTGCGTGACCTGGTGTCCGCCATTGTATTGAGCTTACCCGGAAAGTAAGTAGCTGATATCCAAATGTTTATTTCTATGCACCAGTGCCAGATTGTATTGATCAATTCATCACAAGATATCAACTTAATTCCACCCATATGATTAATGTATGTCACCACGGTGGTATGATCAATTTGATTTTTTTTTGTAAAATATTTTTATTAGAAGTAAATACATATTAAGAAGGAATAACATAAAATAAAAAGAAAGAGACATTATTCGTCACATAATTTATGACATCATTCTTAATATTTTTAAAGTTTACAATCATTCTTATTTATACTTCTATACTTTTTATTATTTTATAACAGAAAGAAGATAGTAAAGAGAAATAATAAAAATAAATAAAATAAAAGTAGAAAATCAATAATATGAGTGAAGTATTAAGCAGGCTATACTTCATTGGAGATATATCAGTGGTCTATTTTATATAGTTCTTCATCTATTCCTTCATTCAGGTTTCAGTCAGGCCCTCTAACCGGACCACCTTGACCCTTTAAATATTCAATAAATGGAGACCATATTCCTCTGAACTGATCTAGCTTGTCCAAAAGGACAAGTCTTAGTCTTTCCAGATGAAGTGTCTCCGACATTTCTGTAATCCACATTTTGATTGTGGGGGATGTAGGACCTTTCCAAAATCTTAATATTAATTTTTTACCAATTATTAAACTATAATCGATAAAAATTATTTGCTGTGTTGTTAGTAGTTGATCCATTTCTAATATTCCTAATATGATTCATTTTGAGTCTGCAGTCAGATTTGCATTAACTACATTTGAGATTATCTTAAAAATTTCTGTCCAAAAGTTAGTAATTTTTATACATTTTGTGAATGAGTGTGTTGGATTAGCTTCTAAATGCTGACATTGATCACATATAGCAGAAACATTTGAAAAAATTCTGTTTAATTTGGATTTTGAAAAGTGTAATCTATGTAAAACTTTAAATTGCATCAAAGAATGTCTGGCATTTAATGAGCAGTGGTGTATATGTTGTAAACTTTCATTCCATACTTCTAGACTAATTGTTTGACCTAATTCGTTTTCCCATACTTGCCTATATATTTCCAACATTGGTACATCATTTTCCAATAAAATATTATAAATATATGATATTAATTTTTCTATATTCGGATATTTATTTAGACATTCATCTAAAATTTCTGTCTTTCTATTTCTAAAATCCTGTGTGCTTGATTTAACATAGTCTCTAATTTGTAAATATCTAAAATACTCTTTTGAGTGTAATCCGTAATTTTGTTGTAATTCCTGAAATGAAAGAAAGAGACTTTCCCTGTAGAAATCACCCATCTTATTAATTCCATAGTTCTTCCATTGTAAAAAACCTTTATCCATCATTGAGGATTTAAAAGTAATGTTGTTTACAATGGGAAGAGCCAGTGGTAATTTTAATATTTTCTTTAATTGTTTCCAAATACGTATCCCACTTTCTATTATTGGATTTCCTCTATAAATTTTCTTACGTATTTTAGTATTGGCAAATAAAATCGAGCTAATTTCGAAAGGTGAACAATCTTCCTTTTCCATTTTTAACCAGTTTGGCTGTTTATCTAATTCTTCCAACCAAAAATTCATATTTTTAATATTAACTGCCCAGTAGTAAAACATAAAATTAGGCAGTGCAAAATCTCCATTTATTTTTGATTTACATAGATGTTTTTTATTTATTCTATGGCTCTTATAATCCCAAATAAAATTGGTAACTATAGAGTCCAGTTTCTTAAAAAAAATTTTAGGAAGCTATATCGGGATCAGTTGAAACAGGTATAATAATTACGGAAGAAAAATCATTTTTATCGCATAATTCTACCTAGCATTGAAATAGGTAATGTTTTCCAATATAGGATATTCTTAAGTCGTTTATTCAGTAGGGGTGGGAAATTAGATTTAAATAAAGAATCATATCTTTTTGTTACATAAATTCCAAGATATTTTTTCATGTGGGGTATGTGGGGTCCCATTATTGGCATGTTCACTTTTATTCCAATTAATTCTATATCCTGAAAACAAGCCAAATTGAGTTATTAAATCTAATAAGTTAAGGATACTAGTTTCAGGCTTTGTAATATAAAGTAATACATCATCTGCGTATAAAGAGATTTTATTTTCAGTTTCGTTGGTTTCATACCCGCATATTTCAGGATGTAATCTCACGGATTGTGCTAATGGTTCAATTGCCAGTGCAAACAGTAGTGGGGATAGAGGACAACCTTGTCTACGGCGTCTGGATAAATTAAATTCAGTTGATAACATTTGATTTGTTAATATTCTAGCTGTT